>JAMJFZ010001122.1:1905000-3268682 GCA_026225945.1 Cricetomys ansorgei | reverse complement strand
GGCAAAGACCTCAAGTGACAAAGAATCTCAGGTCTTTGAAGATCTGATGAACCTTTGAGAACTGTTGAGAGATACAGAGGAGTGGCCAGCAAGAACAAGTTTGGAAAGATCTAGTCTGGAGGTCTCAAATTGGAAAGAGCATTAGACTCACCAGGAAGGACAGGGCGCCCCTCACCTCCAGAATTTCTGATGTTGGGCCAAGCCTGAGAATTTATGTTTCTGATGGCTTCCTGGTGATGTTCATCAATAGTTCAATGCCAAATTGCTCTAGGCCACAGTAAGTGGTAAAGACTTTTCCCTAAGATGGGGGAAGGATAGTGTGTGTGTGTTTCCCAGCTGAAGTCACAAATAGGCTCTCAGGTTCAGAACGCTTTCTGCCCTATTTCTAGAGATGGCCTTCCCTTGGGAGGGAATTTTCCCTAGGCCTCTTGCATTTGCACAGCCTGCTAATTAATTGTTGGGAACTATCTCCTCAAGGATGTTTGTATTGCCAGCAGCCTTGGGAGATAGAGATCCTGTCTCTCCAAAGCAAAAGGAAAGAAGCTGAGTGACTAGTATTAAAACCAACATCTCTTTCTGGAGCAAGGAGCAAAAGTCAGGCCAGGTTTCTTCTCCTCAAAAGAGATTCAGGTTCCCTTCAATTCTTTCCTGGAGCTCACCCCACCATGTGGGCACATGTCATGCACCTGTCACCTAACCATCCTCCAGCCCTGCTGTTGGAAGTGGGGCAGGGGAACCATTTCAAACTTAACCCTCTGGCTGCTTCCTTTGCTGTGTAATAAAGTCCTTTGTCTCTGGCCCAGGAGGCCGTAGTTCTGCCTGCATGCATGAAATTATGGCAGGCTAGCATGTCAGCTTGCAAGTCAGGTAAACAGAACTCATAGCAGCTGTTCACAGGCTTTCACTCTTGTTACATTAATCTGCATCCCTCAGTGGCCTATCCTCGAAGCCCCTCTAGACACAGGATGACATCATTGCCACTGCAGCAGACTCCCCTGTGATACTCTGCATTGATATTATTTGCATCCAGGCATTGTCTTCACCTGCAGAAGGATTCTCTCTCCTCAGCTCCCTGTTCCCAGGGGTCAGTAATAGAAGGCAGCATCAGCACCTTCCTTGTGACCCCCCCTTGGCCTTGGACTTTCACAGATCACTGTGAACTCAGGCATGCATTGCCGTATTGAATCTTCCTAACCCCACTTTGGAGGGGGATGGAGGCAGAGTTCCCATTCTACCGATAGGGGAACGGAGGTACAACAGAGGCTGACTCATCAGCAGAGCCAGATCACACACGCGCCCAAAGTCTGTGCCCTTTCCACGGTGGCACCGATGGCTGGCTGTGTGTTAATGTCAGCCTGAGCCAAGCACGGTTAGGTAGGTAAGGCTTGATGAAAGATGAAAAAAATGGAGCCTGCAAAGCTAAAGAGAAATGGTCGGGAACTACATTACCATTTGTTCTGAGAGCAGCCCATACATTTAAAC
Source organism: Cricetomys ansorgei (assembly GCA_026225945.1). Lineage (NCBI taxonomy): Eukaryota > Metazoa > Chordata > Mammalia > Rodentia > Nesomyidae > Cricetomys > Cricetomys ansorgei. Next base: position 3,267,200 of record JAMJFZ010001122.1, on the reverse strand, counting down.
CTTTTCCCCCTGCTCAGCTCTCACCTAAGGCGGGGAGAAAGAGGTTCATCATTCACTCTTAAGTGGGGGTGGGGTTTTAGGTAGCTGGTTTTCTCTTTTAACTGTCTAAGTGGGAGAAAGCCTGAGCTACCTAGGTGATGGAAGAGGGAGAAGGGGGAGAGGCTGCAGGCTCACTCCAGGCAGCCCGGTTTGTTTTTGAATTGTAGATTGCTGGGTTTGATTGGAAAGTCAGAAGTCTAGCCAGGCCCCCTGCAGACCTATTTATGTGGAACTGGTCTCTTCTCACAGACGAAACAAACATCAGAGGCTACCCAGCCAGCCTGACAAGCCCTCCACATTATCAAAGCAGGTGCCAATGTCAAGCTAAACCAGAGCTGTTGGAGAGTACGGGGACGCTGAAGAAGAGCACCTCCCCCGCCCTCAACCAACCCCAGCAGCCCAGGGTGCTCTCAGAATTCCCCTTCCCATTTCCAGCCCCATGAAACTTTAAGCATCTGCCTCTTCCCATCAGCTCCTGGTTAGTCCCATCCTTTCTCTCTCCTCTACCACTTCCGTTTCATCTCTAACTGATCTAATATTAATGTCCTCGTCATTACAGTGTTCGCAGGCAAAGAACGCATTTTGTCCACAGAGAGAGGGAGTTGAGAAATTAATATAATATTTGTTCAGGATTGATTTCAAGCTGTAATCCTTGCTGCCAGAGAGACCCATCTGTTTAAAACTATCAGACACTAATTACCCAGCTCGTGAACACAATAGCAGGATCGAGGAGCCGAGTCCTGATGCCCCCCCCCCACACACACACACTTGCAATTTAGCATTGTTATTTATTACAGGAGGAAAAAAAAAATCTCCCAGTGAAGAAGACGGACCGCCCATCCTCTTGACTGGCAGAGGCTCCCCGAAGACTCCAGCACAGCGGGGAAGAGGTCTCTGAATTTCTTGATCAAAGAATACGAGGAATTGCATTCATGTGGCTATAAAGGTCGAGCTCATTCCAGATGCTTTCTGTCTCCCCTCCCTGACTCAGTCCAGACTCCCCACCAAATCTGCTTTTGGGTGATACTTAATAAAGATACCGTCATCCTCAGGGGGAAACAGTTGAAAGCGCTGATTCATTCTCCCGTGGTCTCTTTCCTTCATCTTCCCAAAGTAATCAGATGCCAGGCCCCGGGCTGTGCAGCCTGTGTTCTACCTTTGCTCTGACGACTGACTTTCCATTCAAACCTGATAGCCAAATGTTTGGACAATGTTCCAAGTTATCGACATCCACTTCCGGCCTCTATTCCATTCTAATGTCTATTCTGCTGCTTATCATGGTCCTTGCTACCAGAAAATAAAATAGAAAAATAAGATGGTCAAAAGGAGAAGAGGGGAAGAGTTGAGGAGAAGGGAGGGGAATGGGGATGGGGGAATCAGCAGGAGGAGCTTAGCTGATTAAGTAGTTCACCTGTTCAAAAATCTTCAATGGCTCCCCTCGGCCACCAACTAATTGGATATTTCACACCCTCCGAGTTCTAGCCTTGAGGTATCCCCACCACCACCCTGTCCTCTGTCTTTGCGTTCTGTAAGCCAATCAGCTGAGGAAAGTGAGCTGTTCTTGCCTCCACATTGGCTGTACACTTTCAAGCTCGTCTTCTCAGTTGGTTCTCACCACATAAAAGGCCTGGCCCTGCTCCTACTGGCCCTCCCTCTTGGAGGCCTTCCTCTCTCATAAGATTCTCACAGGATCTCCCCCACCCCCTGCCTCTGATGCATTATAGTGCAGTATTAGGGTACCTGTAATTTGCTTAACGTTGTCACATTGGTCCTGGTGTAGTCCTGAAAGTTTATTGTATTGATGACCAATATCCTGATACTCCGGTTAACAAAACAGACCTGGTCCCTTCTTTTATGAAGAATGTGATCTAGTAGGAAGACAGACCATAAGTTAACTACCGTAGCATTTATGGGAGCACAGAGACACGGAGAAATCTAAGGAGCTAATGAGACAGAAGATAGCTCTCCTTAGGCAGTAAAAGATGGGGCCCCTGGTAGATCATGAGCTCATCCTGTGACACGTGTGACTCATTCCCTAAATGGACCAGCTGGGCTCAGGGAGCGTGCATAAGGTGAGTGGATTTCTCACCAGCTCAGTCTATGATGAGCTCAAAAATGACCAATTTCAATAAAGAGGGCTTCAGCCTCTATCCAATTCCCACCATATGATTGATAAAAGCAGAATAGTGCTGTTGTCGGCTTCCTTAGAGCACCCCACCTTTCCTTAGGAAGCCTGTGCTATCTTGCTCACTCCTTGTCCACATTTCCTATCCTTGGGTTTGAGACTAGAAACTCATAGTCACTGACTCCAAGGAGGGAGGGAAGGAGGGAGGGAGGAAGTAGGGTAGAATAGACCAGAGACCTAGGGAGCTGCTATAGTTTGGATGTGATTTGTATCCCAAGGATCCATGTGGTACAGGCTGGACCCTGTGCAAGCTGGGAGATGGAACCTTTAAGAGGTGGAGTCTACTGAGAAGTCTCCATCTCCCTGCTTTCCTGTGTCCAAGTACAATCGCTTGCTTTCACACATGCCCCCGCCATGACCATCTGCCATGATGTGATGCAGCCATGAGGGTCCTCACCAGAGTTGATCCAACGCCAGGCACACCACACCCATGAACCTCCAAAACTGTGAGCAAAACGGCTCCCTTTTCCTTATGAGCAGCTGGCCTCTGGTGTTTCATGACAGTAACAAAAAGCTGACTAAGACAGAAATTAGACGTGAGGGAATGACCACCTCAACTAGGCCGGAGAGGAATGGTTAGATTTAGGAGCTGTTAAGGGAAGAGAATGACTAGAACTTTATTTCCATTTGGCTCTTGGTGGGAGAGGGAAAAAAATAGAATGACTCCATTTTCGGGTTCTGAGTGGTTATAACCAACAGAGCAAGAACAAGCAGGAGGTAGATCAGAAGAGAAGTTCCCGCTTGGTTATGTCCAAGCTGCCAGTGAGACACTAGAGGGGGAGGGGGTCCTAGCCCTTTATAGTTGCCACCATGTTATTTGTGATCGGTGTACAAAAAAATCTACATATGAGAGGTGAAGTTCGGTAAGTTTTGACTATAATGAGAATAGTGAACACGCTATCAGCCAAGGGCCTGCAAAATCGCTCAGTGGGTCAAGTGTCTTGGTTTCCAGAACAGGTGCAAGAGTGGAAGGAGAGACCAACTCCACATCAGATACGATATCAGTCGTATCTGATAGTTGCACATGTTGCTCACATAGTCATATCAAACACATACACAATAATAAACACAAATAAATTTAATACAATATTTTAATTAATTGAGAATTTCAAACATATATACAGTCTCTACTCACCCTCCCCTCCTCCCCCTAATTTCTCCTAGATCCATCCCCCACCCCTTCCTAACTCCATGTCCCCTTTATTTTACTTTTTAATGATCCACTGTCCTAGTCAGGCTTACTCTTGCTGTGAACGAAACACTATTGCCAAAAGCAATTGGGGAGGAAAGGGTTATTTGGCTCACATATCACAGTCCATTGAGGAAGCCCAGGCGGGATGTCAAACCCAGCAAGAACCTGGGGGCAGGAGACAGGAGTGCTGCTCACTGGCTTGCTCCCCAGGGCTTGCTCAGCCTGCTTTCTTATAGAACCCGGGATCACCAACCCTGGGTAGAACCACCCACAATGGGCTGGGCCCTCCCCCTCAATCGCTAATTAAGAAGATGCCCTACAAGCTTGCCTATAGCCCGATAGATACTATGGAGGCATTTTCTCAATTGTGGTTCCTTCTTGTCAGGTGATTTTAGCTCATGTCAAATTGACCTGAAACTAGTAATCACATTCACCAAGTTTGTACTGCCCACATACACATGCACATATAAGGTCATCTATTAGAGCATGGTTGACCTGCCAGGACCCAAACCCATAAAGAAAATTGACTGCCCTCCCCAGAAGCCACCAACTGTCATAGGTCCTTGGTTAGGGCCGGAGCTCTTGAGTTTTCAAGTAAAAGATTTTACAACTCTCTGCCAAAATTTTTCCTCTGTTCCATAATCCCTCCCTCCCTGCCACCCCAGGTATGTTCTCTTTTCATCACTGTAGACTGCATAGTATTTCCTAAAGTTTTATAGAAATAAAAGCACACAGTATATATGTGTTTTCTATAATCTTTTTTGTGCAGCTTTTCATTGCCATTTTTTTTTCAAGTCAGTGTTTCTCTGTTGTAACTCTGGCTGTCCCGGAACTCACTGTACAGACCAGACTGGCCTTGAGCTCACAGAGATCCGCCTGCCTCTGTCTCCCAAGTGCTGGGATTAAAGGTGTGTGTCACCACTGCCAGACTGCCATAATTATTTTGAAATTCATCCATGTTGCATGTTTCTTAATTCATTCATTTTTGTTAATGGTGGTATAATATTCCAGAGTGCCTATAGTACCTTGTGTCTACCTAGTCACCTACTGATGGGATAGTCCGGATCCAGAACTATTAATAACAAAGCTGCTATAAACATTTTTACAGAAGTTGCTTACTTGATGGAAAGCCATACATTTTTATCTCGCTCAGCTAGCTACATATGGTGGGATGATTGGACCACACATTTCATAGTTACAGTACTACAACGATATTCTGGTACCAACTACTTAATACAACTCCACAGATCAGGGGTATCGTTTCCAACAAGATTGCTCCCATTTCAGATGGCACCCACACTTTTGATCACCTAGCTACAAATGTCAGAGTCCCCACAATCTCGTCTGACTTTATGATTCTCTAGACTGCTACATAGACTCAGCAAAGTGTTGTGCATATGGCTTTAAGACAAAAGATACACGTTGGGCCTGGCCAAATGAAGGGAGGCTAGGTCACTGAAGGGTGTCACTATCCTCCCTTCCCAGGACTGGGACATGCCTCCTGTTGTATCACTGTAATTGTCAACCCAAAAGCTGTGCTGGGCTCTGGTATCCAGAATTTTTTCCAGGAGTTTTATTATGTAGGCATGATTGATTGAATCACCGGACTGACATCAGTCTCCAGCCCCTGTACTCCCTGGAGGAGATCAAGTTGGTGTTATCTGGCTTGAAGCCCCATTCTCTAAACACATGACTGATTTCCAGCATAGGCAGCCCTCTTCCTGAGTCATCTCCGTATGAACTCAGATGTGGTCCAAAGGCACCTGTCAATAACTAAGGGACTTTCATCACTGGCAAATTCCAAGGGCTTGGGAGCTCTCTCCCAGGAAAATGAGCTGAATCCTTTATTTCACAGCAATATTGTTTATGTTCAATAAACTTTGGCTTGATTACATCACAGAGACTAAATTAATAAATACTCAACCAAGAATAACTTTCTGAAGGCTATGACTGAAAGCAGACTCTCAGTGAAATGTGGGTTTACGCATTGAAGAAGACAACTGTCAATGTCAGAGACTGAAGGGAGAGCTCTGGGTACCAGCCGTGGGGCTAGACATCTTTTGGTCTCTGTTTAATCTGCAGAAAGCCTTTTGTTGTTGTTCTTCCTTCTTGACAGGAAACCACTGGGATTGAACTTCTCTGAGTCAGAGCTCACCGGCCCCACCCCCACTGCAAATAGAGTTTTTAAGGAAGAACTTCACTTAGCCCTTTTGGGATCCTGTGCTCAGTCCTGGAGCTGTCACAGTCTCGGTGAAAGGGCAGTTGTCAGGCCTGTGGTCTTCCCTTATGATTAACAAACGAAAGAGAGCAATGAACAGTAGACAGCGACTAACCAGGACGAATCTACCATGCTTCAGTCACACAATGTGCTGGTTTAGAGAGCGGTGCCCACAAGTGTCATCTTGCATTAGTAATTATTCCCAGCAGCCCCGAGAGCCAGGGGTGTATTTCACAGACAAGACCTGAGGCTGGGTAAGAATTAATTGACAGGTAAAAAAAAAAAAAAATATTTAAAATGACTGGATGGAATCTTTGAACTGTGAATCCAGGAAAAGCCATGTCTAGTTTGTACTTTAGAACCCTGGAGTAACTTTTTTGTTTTTAATTTAATTTTCCTTGAATTACTTTATTACATTTTTCTTCTTTTTCTTTTTCTTTCTTTCTTTCCTTTTTTTTTAAGACAAGGTTTCCCTGTGTAGCTCTGGCTGTCCTGAAACTCACTCTGCAGACCAGGCTGGCCTCAAACTCAGAAATCCACCCGCCTCTGCCTCCGGAGTGCTGGGACTAAAGGTGTGCGCCGCCACTGCCAGGCTGGTGTTACTTTTTTATTGGCATGGTTAGGGGTTTCATTATAGTATTTCTTCCTTTCAAAGTGTGTGTGTGCGTGTGTGTGTGTGTTTGCACACATACTCAGAGAAGCAAGAAGAGGGCGTTAGATAGCCTGGAGCTGAAGTTACGGGGGATTCTGAGCCCCTGAAGTAGATGCTGAAAAGTGAACTGAGGTGCTCTAGAAGAGCAGCGATTGCTCTTCACAGCTAGGCCATCTCACCAGGTTCATTATGGCGTTTTCATAATACTTTGGCCTTGTTAATTCTCCTCCTCCACTTCCATCTCATTCTTCCTTCTTCCTGCTTGTCTCTTTCTTCCTCTACTCCTTCTTCCTCCTCCTCTCCTCCTCCTTGTCCTCACTCTCTCTCTCTCTCTCTCTTACACACACACACACACACACACTAAATCTAGGATCTACATAGGGGAGAAAATGTAGCATTTGTCTTTCTGAGTCTGGCTGATTTCATTTAACCTAACAATTTTCTGTTCTATCCATGTTCCTGCGAATACCATGATTCATTTTTCTTTGTGGCTGAATAAAAGAGTGTGTGTGTGTCTGTGTGTGTGTGTGTGTGTGTGTGTGTGTGTGTGTGAATGTGTGTGTGTGTGTGTGCTTGTGCCCAAGCACAGTTTCTTTACCTGGTCATCTGTTAATGGACATCTAGGACATCTAACTTAGTTCTGTTTCTTAGTTATTGTGGATAGTGCAGCAGTGAACACAGATGAGCAAATCTCTCTGCGGCAGGACCTCGAGTCCTTGTGTATATGCCCAGGGGTAGTATAGCAAGGGCTATGGTGGTTGCATTTTTAGTTTTCGGAGAACCTCTAACACTGATTTCCATAATGACTGTATCAGTTCACATCTTCACCAACAGTGAGTAAGGGTCCTTTGGCCCCACATCCTCACTATTATTGGCTGTCTTTTTTTTTCTTGATGGTAGCCATTCTGCCTAGAGTTAGAGGGAATCTCAAATAGTTTTACTTTACAGACTCCTGATTACTAAGGATGTTGAACACTTATATATATTTATTGGCCATTTGTGTTCCATCTCTTGAGAACTGTTAGCATCTATTTCGTTCATTAACACACGTATTGATTGGAAGGTTGGGGGGTTTAATTTTTACAGTTCTTCATATATATTCTAGATATTTAACACCCCTATCTGAAGCATAAACTGTCCATTCACACATCAATAGTACACCAATGATACAGCAGAGGATTTGGTGATATGGAAGGCCCTGTTGCTGCTCTTGCAGAGCTGACACTGCAGTGGGGAAAATAGAGACTGAGCTTAGCAGCCGTGAAGACAAGAGCTGCAGGGTGGGGCCCTCTGGCAGAGAAGAGGCCCAGCTGCCTGGACGCCACCTGCCCATTCCTTGCTTCAGCTCAGTTTGAAGGACGCTGACCTTTGCACTCCTTACCACCAGTGTCAATGTCCCACCACCTACCCACCTGCAGACATCCAGGATCTCCAGGGCTCCCCAATTTCTCCATGGTGAGCATGCCAGGTCTGAAATGTGGGGGAATGAGGAGAATAAATGAAGAACGATCTAAACCATAGCTAGATGACGTCAATACAACTAAGGGTACGATATCAGACTCCTCCGATACGAAAAGCCTGATTCTTTTTGGACGTAGTGAACATTTTCACCTGGCAAGGATGGTTTGCCAGGACCTTGTGTAGCCTTTTCAGAGGCAGAGATGTGACCTAACCAGGATCTGGTCCAGCCTAAATCTTTGAAGCTATGATGCAAACCAAGCCCCTTCCTGGATCCTGAAACAAAGAGAACAGAAAGAGAGCAACATTCCCATTCTATTGGGAAGCTGGCCCAGGCTCCCTGGTAGCCAGGAAACCATGTAATACATCCATGTCAAAAGCAATGACTCCCCGGGGAGATTATCAAATTAAGATCCATCCATAGAAAAGCCTAATGCTATTGATTAAAGAGCAAACACCAACCTCCACCCTCCTCTGGCCCCAGAGCTGGATGGATTGATGTTCTCCGTGTCTCTAAATCTTGAATTAGGACACATTTGGGGGCACTTGGGAACTCAGGATCAGACAATAAGCAGAGCTCTCTGTTCTTTTCTGGGAAGATTTCTATATTGGCTCAGTGAGGCGTGGAGGACAGTTTTGGCTCCAAAGTCATACCTATTGAGTTCTCTAGGTGACCGGATGTCCCAGCCTTTACAAACAGTTGCCAGTAGCGCATGGACAGTACTCCAGCACACAAGAGTTGATGGATTAGTTAGGTTTCCTATTCCTGTGATAAAGACCACAACCAAAAGTGGCTTGGGGAAAGGGGGGTTTATCTGACTTCCATGGCCCTATCTAGGTCTGTTACCGAGGAAAGCAAAGGCAGGAAGTCAAGCAGGGCAGGAACCTGGAGGCAGGAACCAAAGCAGAGGTCATGGGGAGTCTGCTTACTGACTTGCTCCTTATGGCTCACTCAGCCTGCTCTTTGTATACAACACAGGACCCGCCTGTCCAGGGGCGGCACCACCCACAGTGTTCTGGGTCTTCCCACATCTATCATTAATCAAGAAGATGCCCCACAGACTCGGCTACCGGCCAATCTGATGAAAGCATTTTCTCAGTTGAAGTCCCTTCTTCCCAGATGAATCTAGTTTGTGTCAAGTTGGCAAAAAAACTAACCAGAACAGTTGGCCACCCTAATCACACACATCACCTGGCTGAAATAACTGATGGTGCATTTATAGCTTCAGATTCAGTCATTGGGTGCACAGAAGCAAACTCCATGGAAAGTGATTGAAATGAACAGGGTAGTCTACACCACAACATCAGAATGACCAGCTGCTCTATCTGATACCGTCAGATGGATTGACTGTTTCATACTGCATTGAATGGACAAGCCAGTCCACACTATAATATCAGAAGAGACTGTCTGACTTACATTATAACAAGACAGATCAGCAAGAAAAAAAAGCATACAAACTTAACCTGTGATTGATCGGACATAGAGATTTTCATAAGGAAATAAAAGCCTAGCAAACTAGTTTTTCCAGGTGTATATCACAGAAGGACTGATGAAGAGTGGAGAGCCACGGAGAAACAGGACAGGGCAGAGACCAGGATGAGCACAGTGAGCTGGGGGAACTCTGCAAGGCTTGCTCACCCTAAGCCCTCTGTGTCCTTCATAGTTGAAGAAATGGGTGCATCTTCCCTTGCAGGTGTAGCAGGGCACCTGTCACGGGGTGATGTATGGCCTGCTTTGGGGAGGAGGCAGGGGAAGGCCAGAGTGACTGACCTTTCTGCTTCTGCCCAGTTCTCATACCTCTTCAGCAGAAGACACTCAATGCCAAGGCACTATATCTGGGGGTAGTGTGTCCTAAACTCTTTTATTCACACCATTCTTCCTCCTCCCACTTAAAAGGAAATTGTGTGTGTGTGTGTGTGTGTGTGTGTGTGTGTGTGTATACTCAAAGAAGCTAGAAGAGGGCATCAGATCCCTCTGGAGCTGGAATTACAGGTGGTTGTGAGCTGTCAGACATGGATGCTGGGAATCTGAATTCAGGTCCTCTGGGAGAACAGCAAGTGCTCTTAATCATGGAACCACCTCTCCAACCTTCCTCTGTCCCCCAACTTTCTCTTCTTGACAGCTATAGAGCACCCATAGAGGTCTGTTTCTGATGTCATTTCTATTTGACTCCTTCCTTGAAGTCCCAGGCTTGGTCACTAGTCTTATAGCACTTTGTCATATGCAGGGTTACCACACAGCACTTCAGACTGCAGCTGAACACAGGTGTCCCTCAAGACCCAAGTGTCTGGGGAACAAGTTCCATGTTTTTATCAGTCCAGTTTCCCCTGTGCTCTGCACAGAGGCTGGCTGAGGCTTGAAAGTCAGAAAGTGTTTTCAAATGAATAATTCAGTGAGTGGGAGAATGGTCAGACTAGCACCTTCCCTTGCTCTGAAATCTCTCTGGCAGTGGGGCACAGATCAGAATCTGAGCCTGCTGCAGTTGGTATCACGGTTTCATCGCCCAATAGACAGTCTCGGTACTGAGCTCCCTCTGGGATAATGTCGCCATTCCATCACTCCTAGGGACTGTGTGAGAGGAGTGGATGGGAGCTGGGGAAACAGCTCAGCCAGAGATATGTTTGCCCTGCAAGCGTGAAGACCTGAGTTTGGTTCTCCAGAACCTGTGTAAAATATCTGGGCACAAGAGCACACACCTGTAATCCCAGCACTGTGGAAGTGGAAACAGGCAGATACCTGGGGCTCATCGGTTAGCGAGTCTAGACAAACATGAGAGCTCTCAGCCAATGAGAGACTCAAAAAGAAAAAGAAAAGATGAAGACTGATTGAGGAAGACACCTAGCATAAACCTTTGGCCTCCATATGCATGAAGGCATGTATGTATGCTTGCCCAGCCACACATTTACACACACACACACACACTTATGAAAATGTCTGTAAGACCTGAGCCAAATTCCTGAGACAGATGGATACAATCATGAAACACACGGGGATCCCTTCAGGTGATCACCCAGACCAGCCTCGAAGATCAGTGGCCTAAGAGAACACATCCAGATCTGTCTTTCTAAGATAAGTTCATCTAAAATGACAGGGAGCGGGATTTAAGCCAGAGCAATTCATTCCCCCAGGGAAGATTCCAGAACTGGGGAGCATAGAAGATAGATGATAGGATTTCTTTCTCTGTACTTCTTCAAGTTGTTGACTTCTTCCACAACACCACCCTCTTCAATATGTGCAGACTGGCTGTGGGCCAGTCCTGCCTGCAAGCAAGAGGACAGAGGACAGAGGCTGGGATCTCCATCAGCCAGGGAATTGTGAGAATATCATAGCTTCTGGTTGCCAGGATACTGGGCAGACCACCAAGGATGATGTGAAGGTGTCTCCAAGGCCCAATCCTAGACACAGAAGTGCCCTGTCTTCCTACTGCTAGCAAGAGTGCACTACCCCATAGAGCAGGAACACTGGGTCCCAGGCTTTTCTCCTCAGGCTAGGAGGCACAGCCAGGAGCAAGAAGCAGTTGATTTAAGAATGTGATGGGGCAGGAGGAGAGAGGGATGGTTGTGGTACAAAGGAAACGCTCATTCCAACAAAAGGAAATCAAAGCCCCAGATGATCCCACAGGGAAGAAAGGTGAGAGGAATGAAATGAAATGGAAAATACCGACGTATTGGAAACCTGGCCCAGAGGTAGAGGAAAGGAATTGGAAGGCTCTGGAGCAGGGAGACACATCCCTGAAGAATTGGTCTTTCCAGAGAGTCCCAGAGCTCCTGTAGGTCTGCACCACATTGCAGGGTGAAAGGGCAGTCCAGGGAGCTGCTTCGGACAGTGGAGGCCTGAGCTGAGGACCAACTGGAACTCTCTACAAAGTGAGGCTGCAGACCCAGGCACCTCCAGAGCCAAGTAGTCTCTCTTGCAAAGGGCAATTTCCTGATAAGGCGAAGGGCTGCCTGGCCACGCTTACAAACATCTCCTATCTCGACTTCAGTAAAGGTGGCCAGACACACCTGTGCGCAATGAACAAGATGTCTGTCCTGCAGGTGTGGGCTTCCTAAAGTACTTCCAATAAAAGGCTCTCTATCCATTGGGAGTCCCCTAGGGCATCCTTGTTTTCATTAGAAAGACAAGAGGAGAGGCTATGCCAAGCATAGGGATCCTGTGCTGAATCTCTAACCCTCTAACTTCCTGTTACACACAAACTACCACCACCACCACCATCACCACCACCACCATCACCACCACCATCATCACCACCACCATCACCACCACCACCATCACCATCACCACCACCACCATCATCACCACCACCATCATCACCACCACCATCACCATCACCATCACCACCACCACCACCACCATCACCACCACGATCACCACCACCACGATCACCACCACCACCATCACCACCACGATCACCACCACCACCACCACCATCACCACCACCACCATCACCACCACCACCACCACCATCACCACCACCATCACCACCACCATCACCACCACCACCATCACCACAACCACCATCACCACCACCATCACCACCACCACCATCACCACCACCATCACCACCACCACCACCACCATCACCACCACCATCACCACCACCACCACCACCATCACCACCACCATCACCACCACCACCATCACCACCACCACCATCACCACAACCACCATCACCACCACCATCATCACCACCACCATCACCATCACTATCACCACCACCACCACCACCACCACCACCATCACCACCACCACCACCATCACCACCACCACCATCACCACCACCACCATCACCACCACCACCACCACCATCACCACCACCACCACCACCATCACCACCACCACCACCACCACGACTCTTTGACTTCTACTATTATCACCATTTCTCCCCCTCCCCTCCTCCTCTCCCTCCCCTTCCCCCTCCTCCTCCACCTCTTTCCTCTTAGTTTTATCTCATCTATTGACCCAGCTTCCCCTAGAAGCATCTGCCCTACTGCCTGGGTATAGCTCTGCCATTTTTTTTTCTGTCTTCCTTGCCTCTTCCCCACTCCTTAGTGAATGCCGTCGAGTCTTCTTTATGTTTTTCGGAAGGCCATAGGAGCTAGCTCAGCTGCCTTCTCCTCTTAGCTTTTTCCTAAGTTCAGGGTTCTGTGCAGAGTCAGTGATCTGCCAACCAACTGACAACTGGAAGTCTGACTACCGACTAGACAAGGTTCTCAGGGAAAAATGATCACCTTCATAGGCCAGCATGCTAAGCCCTGAGAGGTTCGTGTTTGTTGACCAATTCTCCCAGGAAGAAGCTTGACTTGAGGTTGGTCTGCCAAGTTCACATCCAATCCAAGGGACTTCCAAGTCTGTACAGGACTACCTACCCTTCTGGAAGAGAGACGCATCAGTGTACACGCCAGCCACCTTCTGGCGTAACCCAGGCTGTGGCAGAAGAGGGATGAGATTCCACTTCATGCTTCACCTGGCACAAAGCATGAGCCCATGAGAATCAACCCAGTGTGCAGAATTCTGCTCAACAGAAGCAAAGCCTAGGACAGCGCAGCCAGCCCTGACCCTCGCCACGCAGTGAGGATTCTCTTACACGAAGTCTATAACTGGAATTAGCACTCTCTCCATTCCTTTTCCTGTTGCTGTGACAAAATACTTTGAAAAAAGCAACTTATGGGAGAAAGAGTTGTACTGAGCTCACAGTTCAAGGGTACAGTCCACCAGATCAGAGAAATCAAGGCAGCTGGGGCTTGAAGTAGCTAGTCGCCTGGCATCTGCAGTCAAGAAGCAAAGAGCGATGAATACACATTGTTTCTCAGCTCCCTTTCTCCACTTACACAGTCCAGGCACCCAGTCAAGGAATGACACCACCCATGGCGTGCGGGTCTTCCGCCTCAGTTAACGTTTTCAAGTTAATTCCCCACAGGCACACCCAGAGGCCTGCCCACGTGGTGACTTTTAGATTCGGTCAAGTTGATAATTAACACAGACCATCGCAGGGACCATGTTTTAGAAATTTCAGCTCAGAATAGACAGAGAAGACAGCAGGGGGTGGGAGGAAGGTGAGAGGGGGCCAGATGGCCTTTAAAGCCTTTTCATCTCTGCAGAATCTGACATTACTATAGAAGGGCAAGGCTTAAACAGCAGACAGCATCAAACCTCCAGCAACAATATTGCTCTAATCGTGGCATCAGAAAGTCTGGAGAGGGTTCCATCCGTTATTTACTTCAATCCCCATCCTTAGGCAACCCTTCTCAGCACTGTGCATCAACTGTAGTTAGCTCAGAAGTTTCTACTAGAACTCACTGGAGTTTTATAAAGCTATAGCCAGAGCTAGTAGTGGGCTCTAGGGTGCAGAGGTGGAAAGGAAGAGAACTTTCTGGGATGGGCTTCAGATTGTGAAAGCATCACAGAAGACTCCACCTGGACCTCAGGATCTCTCCAACGGTCAGTTCCCATGCTGGAGGAAGAGCACTTGATGCTGGTGAGGGAACTCCGCTCCGCTGGAAGCAGAGGAACAAGCCCATCCATTGTTGAGCCCCCTCACCAGCTGCTGACGAGGATGGGCCTTGCAGACAGATGGAACCAATGGAGGGACAAAAGCGGCTCAGTGGCAATGCTCGGTTTCCTGCCCTCATGTTGTGTGGAAGCTCCTGTCATACGCACCTGGAGCGATGAGGAAGGAGGTGAACAGGAGTGAGGGCTGCAAGGGAAGTTGAGCATGATTTCCCAGTGCTGCTGCTGCGGCTCTGCAATTATCCTTCATTGAGGGAAGCTTCCTTTCAAAATAACTGGGGAGTGCTGTGACTCAGACTGTGGTGTCTTTGCTTCCCAGGAGCAACAAGTCAGTGGGCTCACTGGGAGGCAGCTGTGGGACTCACAGTCCCAGCCAGGCATGTTTCCAGACCCCTTCCAGGGCTGCTGCATGCGAGGTAACGCTGGCCGGTGCCCGCCTCTGCCGTGCCAGCCTCTGATCTCTGGAAGGATCTGGTGAGCACTCAGCACAGGTGGTTGACGTGCTGCAGACACAGCCACATGCCCTCAGGGTGGGCAGAGCTAAATCGTCCTCCTGGTGATGAAACAAGAAGAGGAACTGGGCTGCCATCCCGTCACAGGGATGTTTGAGATACTGATTAACTTCGGCTGTGAAGCCCTCCATCTCAGCGGGTCCCTCCAAATGTCACCCCTGGTCCTTATCACTGTGGCCTCACCTCCTCTGATTCCTACCCTGCACAGGTATGTCTGCCTACTCACCTAGTAGACTATAAGACACTCCCTCCCCAAGGAACCTCCTATGCGTTATTCAACCTTTAAATTTGTGCTGGAGTTTGCAAATTTCTCCTGGGCAGAGCAGGCCTGGGACCAAGGTAAGTAAAAGAGGCCCCATTGTGTAAAATTCAAGGAGGGAGCATTCTCTTGTGCTCCTGCAGTGGGCTCCTGAGATACAAGCCTCAGGAACATTCTTTAAACCGCCCAGCTGGCTCATTCCAGTACCAATCCTCAGGGACAGAAAAGGAAAGAATATTAATTATTGAGGACCAACCAGGTAGAGCCACTCTGATTTTCATTTATCCTCACAGTAATCCAATAGAATGGGAAATGACAGCGTCATTTATTAAGCAGGAAGAGACCAAGCTTGGTACAGTGCTGTACCATGTGGATGGTCCCAGAACCACCACCGCAGGACCGGAATCGAACCCCACAGCTTCCTGATATGAGTGAGCCCAGCTCACTAAGACATCTGGTGGCCCCAAAAAAGAGTGCGGCTGCTGTGCCAGGCTAGACTCAAGGGACATGGAGGAGGAAGCTTTCTGCGGGGACAGGAGCTCACTGCTCTGGACAGGAAAGGAGCGAGGGGTGTTCTACGCAGCACCCCTCAGTTTCAGATGGACCACTGTCTGCTTTTGCCAAGCTCTCTAGCGAGTTCCCAGCATCATCTGGTAGTGACAGTAAACGCTGTAGCATCCACCTTACAGAATCAGAAAGCCCTCCCTTCGGTCCTCCTTACCCTAATCCCTAGGCCTTTTATTGCAAACCCCTCCCCTCATACCTCAGCTTTGATAAAGACTGCAAGGCCATCCCACCCTGGGCAGATGAGCTGCCAAGTGGTGCCAATGGTACTGCTTCTTAGAAGGGACCCCAGGCAGCAGGAGCCATCTCTGAAGGCACATGGTTAGCCAGTTGGCCCGGGTGGCAGGGGTGGCCCTGGGAGTGACCTGGCACAACCTAGATGTTCTGCACATACTCATGGATAGCTGCACGGTGGGCGAGGATAGAGGTCTCTGCGAGCAGCCCTCTGGGGCCTAGAAGGTTCTGTGAGCTCCACTCCCCAGCGCCCATTTACCCACACATTCTCACCTACATCAACACCAAGGAGTACAGCCCAGCTGGTCCAGGCAGGGACCACACAGAACCATAGGATATACACGAGATGGTAACTCGGGAGAGCAGGTGCCTGGATCAGGCTGAGGGGAGCCTCTGTCCCCACCATGAGCAGAACCCCTGCAGCAGCAGAGCCAGTGGCAGCCAGAGCACCCAGCCACATGCCAGGTTTCCAAAGTGAGGAGGAAATGCTCCAGCCTGGGATGGCTTCCAGGATGAGGTCAGCAGGTGGCCCAGCTCGGAGCCAACATGTCTACTCCATGAGAGACCAAAGGCACACCCAGGAAGGGACTTAGGGAGGATCTGGCGCCTCCCCCCGGGTGCCACCCCTCTCATTACCTCACCTCTGACCTCAGTCCTCAAGCCATAGTCCTCAGCTGACACCCCCACCACCACACACCCCCACCCCTGTCCCTGTTTCTCCTGCAGCCACTCCACCTTCCCAGGCACACCTCTACCCACTTGAGCCAAGGACAGGCCTCACCTGCTGTTCTGTTCCCAGGACCCTGGTTTCTTCCATACTCCGGAGAATGCCCTGCCACTCCTCCCACCCACCAGATCCTCCATCTCCAGTCCACCAGTCCCATCTTCTCTGTTCTTCGTCTTCCCAGCTGTTGATGGATCCACTAAATCCGTTTCGAATGCTGTCCCATCCTCTCCTGGATCTCCTGATCGTTGACATCTGGGAGCCTTTTCTAAGGCTTACCTGGAATACTGGCCTCAGTCCCCATATGTCCACAAACCAATCTGTAAGGTGGAGACCACTCTGCCCATGCAGCCCTCCGTACCCACAGCTCCTCCAACACACGGGTGCCACTAATAAACAATGGCATCCTGAGATTAGATACGAAACTGTCCTTTGGCTTCTGACACTGCAGAAGGCTCTCTTTCCCAACACCCTTCATAGAAAGGAAGCTCTACTCCACCTCTAGCCTCATTTCACCCTGCTTGGAGTTCATTTTCATTCCCCAGTGAAGATGGGGAGAGATGGATTGACTTCCCTGGGATCATTAGGCTTTCCGAGGCTTTAACGCCATCATTAAATCACCTTTGAGTTACCTTTCTTCTTCGGGCTGAATAATCTCAGGTCTTTTCATGCACTTTCAAAATATAACTCCCTGCCCTGTAATTAGCTTGGCAACCACTTACTAATTCTCTCCACACCCAGAACAAAGAAGGAACTTGTGGGAGAAACTGAGAGAGCTACCCTGAGAGCCTACTGTGCGCAAGGGCTGCCCTTCCCCACACATATGATTGCTTCTGGCTGCTCTTGGCCCCACTGGATAAGTGGCAAAGCAGACTCAGTAGGGCTGACAGTTTCCCCAGCCCTGTGACACTGTGGGCCAGGGACTCCTTCATCTGGGGAAGCTGAGCACTGTCCTAGCTAGCCTATATGGAAAGCCCAGTAGCAACCCTGGGCTCTGGCCCCTTACGTAGTGGCAAGCTCTTCATCCTGAGGATCGTGGCAACAGCAGCAACAACAAAAATGTATCCAGATATGTCTGAAGTATTAATTGATTCTCTCCCCCACCACCAAACAAAAACTACTTTGTTAAAGGAATTTTCCAGATATCAATCAACTTGTAAGCAACAGAGACTGAACTCAGATCTGTCGGCGTCTAAGAACTGTCTTTCTCCTGCCCCCGTGCAACTGCCTGAGAGACTCTCATCTGGAAAAATAACAGGAGGATGTCATTATGTTTTCCACTTCTATCACTCCCCGCCTCGACATTTCATCTTCTGTATGTGGCGCCGAGATAGGCTAATCGATTGCTCTGCTCCAGGCTAACCCAGTCTCTGCCTACCCCTCCCTGTAGCTGAAAACCTTACCTCGGGCCCAAGGAAGTTCCCCCATCCCCCAAATAAGCTATTCAGTGTCGCTAACTTCAAGGCAAGCAGAAGGCACAGGAAACAGATGCCTTGTGTTGTAAACACTGTCCTCCAATCCTAACAGCCACTGCCATCAGAGCAGCTATGACCGCCAACAAGAGACCCTCAAGATCAAGCCTATTGACATCTCTCACAGGAGGGAATAGGGAAGGTCATCAGACTCTTACCCAAGACTCCTGCCACTCCTTACACCTCCATCCAGCTGTCTGTATTTCTGCCCCAGCTACACATGGTCTGGGGCCTTAGGGGATAGAGTATATAATGTTTGGAAGATGAGCTGAAAGGGAGACTCCTCTTATACAACGTTGGAGAAGTCGCCGTCCATGCTGGGGTGAGACTTTTTAGTGCTGTGCCTGTTCAGGGATCACCTGCGCTCCTATAACCTCTTACTCACACTCTGTAAATAAGCCCAGTAAGTGAATTGGTTTGTCAGCTTGAGTGGCATTGCTATTTTTGTTTGTCATCGGTGCCCTATTTGGGAGGAGTAGACTTTTCTTCTGACATCTCCAGGAAAAGGTAATGCAGGATCCCCTCCCCCACCCCCACCCCTGAGCAAAGGTCTAGCCAAGCTGCTGTATCCGCACATGAGCAGTTGAGTTCTCACACCGAATGAGAGGTGCACAGAGCTGTCCCTAAGCAGCTGCTGGAAAGGGGGAACATGGCTCCACTGAGCAGTTGCCAAGCAGTCCCTTGGAGAGTCGGCAGAGACTGCCTTTGGCAACTGTGAAGATGCCGCATAAAGCTGAGCAGATGAACGTCGTGCGCTGCAGGTTACGGCGGGGAAATGCGCGCGGATGGGACTCGGGGTGATAGAACCAGGTGTCTGTGCGTGGTGTCTGCTCTCTTCGCACTGACTGCCCCGGAGCCACACTTCTCTGAGGAAGGCTTCTGCTCCCGTTCCCCCTCATCTGTTCCAGGTGTTGATGGTGAGAAATGATGCCAGGTTGGCACACGGTGAATTTTCCCACTGGTTCTCCAGGCATTCATTCAAAGCCTCGTGCTCCGTCATCCCTCTCTGCCTATCAAAATCTGACTTGGTCTTTAAGTCCCACGTAAACCCTGCCTCGGTGTGCGCTCCCCCACCACCCACTTCCTACCAGCCCAGCAAACCTCACCCAGACACCCACAACTTCCCATCCATGTTCGCTTTTCTCATGCATTCTTCTAACCCACGTGTTCTGACCCCATCTGGGCACTGGAAATGTCACAGACACGAAGCACCCCGCCTCCACTGCCTGTTCTTGGGGAAGACACTGACACCCTGATTGCTATTCCTACCTGAATGCTTTGGTCTCATGCATTCCATCTTGAACCTTAAAATCCTAGCCCTCTCTTCAGCCTTAAGTTGTATCTCAACGCCTCCAGGAAGCCCTCCATCTTCAGCCCAAGCAGGGTACATCGTCGGTCCTCACTCTAGCCTTGGATTGCCTTTCCCGAGTAAGCCATGTGGGCTTACCAAAGGCACGCCGAAGCTTCCGCCTTTTGTTTCTAACATCAAGTCCCAGATGAGCGGGGTCTCAGCTCTTTAATTCAGAAGCATCCAGTACTGTGTAGCTAGCACAGAAAAAAAAAAAGAAAACAAGAAACAAAAAACAACAGTGCACAAGAAAAAAAAAGAACAATGCCTCATAAGGGTTGAGTGCTTCTGAAAGCCCAGTGGTAACTTAAGTTACCGCTAAGTACCGGTTCACTCCATCTTGCCAACTAGCCTGTGGGCCGATGGGAGCTCATGCAGGGAGAGGAAGCACGGAAGAGGTGGCCGCGGCAGCGAAGGAGGTCCTGGCGGCGGCAGTGGCGGCAGCTCTGGTAGTCTTAGGTGCCAAGGGAGCAGAGCAGGTGGTGTTGCAGAGATGGCTTCGGAGCAGGCCCTGTGCTGGAGCCCTGGCTCCATCACTAACCAGCTGGGCCACCTTGGGCAATTGGCTTCTCTTCCCTTGTTTTCGTTCACTTTACTCTGGAGTGGGGACAACTATAGAACCCACACTCTCAAGTGAGGACACCACGAGCTAACTCAGCACACCTGACACAATATTGTTGTGGCTGTTTTTTTGTTTTGTTCTGTTTTGTTTTGTTTTAATATACTATATTTTTTGTTTGTTTTCTCTGTCTCTCTCTTTCTCTGTCTCTCTCTCTCTCTCTGTGTGTGTGTGTGTGTGTGTGTGTGTGTGTGTGTGTGTGTGTGTCTGTGTACCTTCCAGTGTTATGGTGCCTGTGTGATGCTCAGAGGATAAGCCAGGGGAGTTGGTTCTCACCTTCGCCATTGAACTCACTCATCAGGACTGGCAGCATGTGCCTTTTCACTGAACCATCTCACTGGCCATTATTCTTGATAATCTCATGATGATATGCCCCTTCCAAGATCACCCATACTCACTTCCTGCCCCCCAGCCACACCTCCTTCCTTCAAGCGAAAGGCAACCTCAGTCCGGGTATTGGAGAAAACACTCCATTTCTACATGTTTGCTTCCCCAGGAAATGAACCTTGAAACAAATAGACCCCAGAGATGAGAACTTATGCAAGGACCAAACAGGGTCGGGAACTCTGCTTGGATGTTGACAGCGCATCAAGGACTCAAAGACCAAACTGAAGAGGACAGCCTAAGAAGGCAGGCTGGTGACCGTCTCTTCTCCCCTACTGTGAAGATCAGCTGAGCCCTGTCATGAGAATCTGGTACTACTGTAAACATCAAAAGAAATACACAGAAGCTTCAAACTGTGGGCATCCAGTGATCTCCTAGGAGAAGAGTGTGTGTGTGCGCATGCGTATGCTATTGGCTAAGGGCTCATCCTGTACTTCTTGGTGTAGCTTGGCTCCCAGCTCATGACCTTTCTTCAATACATGCATTGCAGGGAACCTACAATGCCAACCCCTCCACATTTCTCCTGCTTTTTCAGTAGTTGGGACCTGTGGCCACCTCCTTTTCCTGGGCTTTCATCTCTACAGCCCTCATTTCTGCCTGCAGCAGTGAAGCATCAATTACACACTCCAATTATGCGATTATACATATTTTCACTAATTAATAATAATTCTTGCTATTCATTCTGTCAGCTCCCAGTGGAGGACTCTGGGAGGCATTTGAGAGGATAACCAACAGCTCTGCGACCCTGGAAGGAATGTTCTACCAGAGAACTCCAGAGATTAAAGGGAAACTGAGGCACTGCCTCAGTTGGGGGTACTGCCTCCAAGTCTGTGAAAGAGAAAGCCACTGAACTGAAGCGTGGCTTTGGCTCTGTAGAGTACTTGTTCGTGTGTCTGGGCCCACTGAACGGAGATGTGGCCTGCAGAATAAAGTAGTTTAGCCCAGGGCTAGTACTTCGTGGCTATGGAACTGGCTGTCATTGAGGTTCAAAGTTGCCCTCATTTACAGAGAATTTTTTTTGATCACATATCACACCATGACCTACTCTCTTGAGACTTTGCTTAATACGCTGTGAGCAAATGTTACTTTGTGACCTAAATAAAAGTATCTCTCTATCCCCTAGTCATGCACCAGGGGCGGCGGTCTCTGTGGTCTAGACAATGACCCACAGTAGCCATGTGTTTTGCTTTGAATGAGTAAGTTTATTAAGTCTATAGCAAGCTAAAGTAAAAAGAGTAACTAGTGATAGAGCTAGAGAGACAGGTGGTATAGCCTGAAATTGGGAGCTTACAAACAGCCAACAGAAACTGAGGAAGCTCATACAGTCAGCTGGGATTCCTGGCTGACAGAGTCCCAGGTAGAGGGTCCTCTCTGGCCTCCCTCTCCACTGATAAGTTTCCCATGCCTGAGCTTCTGGCTCCCAGTTTCCACTACAGGCCTTTTTATATCATGAGATAAATGCTAGTGGCCTCTGTTGGAAATAGTTGCCTCCTAGCTGTTCCCAAAAGTGCAATGTTTTCAACACTCTTAGCTGAGTGTTGTTTTCCTTCTCCCTGGCACAGAGTTAGGGAGCCAGCTTGCCCAAGGAAGGTATTTTAGAGAACATACTGAATCTGAGACAGGAGGTCCCTCCTCAATCCCAGAGATTACTTCCAACAAGCTTTAAAAAACACACGATTTACCTAATGTACATTACAGGTGCTTCTGTAAGCAGTCTATCCCATTCAGCTTTTAGAGGAAGAGAGAAGCTTGAAGCCCAGAGCCAGAGAAAATGATAGGTACACCTGGACACCGGGCCCATCGTCAGCATTAACTCTCAGAATTTGGAGGTAACTTTTACTGTTCCTGGAGGAGAGGAAGACAAGAATCTTAAAAGTGATTTGCCCAAGGTCTTAATGGCTATAAGCGGAAAGGCTATGACTAAACCCAGATTCTAGTGTATTCCAGAACCAGCACCTCCTCTGTTGTATCATGCTGATAACACAGCCTGTTGGTGGCACAGGAAATGCGAGCTTTGACGCGTGTGCCGAATCTGTGAGCCCTTGCAGTCGGAGATAAGAAGGTAGACACAGAAACTGAGATACTCCATGCAGCAGAGACTTTGCAAAGCCAGATTTCATTTTGATTAGGGCCAGCAGGAAACTGGTCTAGTCAAGGATAGAAAGAAAAAAAAAATCAATCAAAGCAGTTTTCCAACTGATCGCACTGGCCAGTGGATGCACCGGACCAGTTTAAGTCAATCATTCATCCAGGTCAAGGGAAAGCCCCAGTGTTAGCTGCTGAGTGATGTCTGGATTATGTCTGCACACACAGCTATGGAGATATCTTGCAGAACTCAACCCAGCCATCAAACTGTAGACCACTAGAGCAGTGCCTGCCCCATTGCATGACACAGCAAGCTCAGATAGCCAGGCATGCTGGGACCTCATTGAGGAGACAGGATCAGAGCAGATCCTGTATTGACTCTGTGGCAGAGGGCAGAGCTAGCTTCAGAGACTTGGGAAATCCAGGCCAGCTCAGACCTTATGCCCGGGAACAAGGAAACCTAATCAAAGGAGATGAAGCTCTCTCAAGCCTGTTGTTCTATCTACCAGTACTCTACCCTCAACTGCCTGCCCAGCAGGATTGCCCACCAGAGCAGCAGCCTAGCTCTGTATCATCCCCATCACAGGAGCAGGTCTGAGAACCCTGCCTGTCACTTGCCCTAGACATTTAGTTTTGGGGAAATTAGAGTCCCAGCATTGGAGCTACAGCGAGATCAAGTGTGAGCTCTCTCTCTCGCTCTCACTTTCTCCCTCTCTCTCCCTCTCTCTCTCTCTCCTTTCCTCTCCCTCTCTCTCTCCATGGCTGATCAGTTCTTTTCACAGAACTGATTTACTATACCGTGCACTAATTATCTGCATAATCTTCTATCACCTCGATTAGAGGTTGAAAGAGTTGGCATTAAGATGCTATTATGCTCAAAAAGGCACGCAAGTGGTCCATAAGTGCATGAAAAGATGTTCAGTGTTGTTAGTCATCAGGGAGATGCAAATTGAAGCCACAGTGAGATGCCACTGCACGCTCATCAGAGTGGTTGCAGTTCCAAAGAATGAAACTGCAAGTGTTGGCAGGGACACAGAGCCTGTGCTCATCCCGTGGACCTGCATGGTAAATGAGAGGACAGACTCCCACAAGTTCCTCTGAACTTCACATTTGCACCGTGTCCCCGGTGCTCGCATGTGCACATGTGCGCGCGCACGTGCACGCGCGTGCACACACACGCACACAAATAATAATTATAAATAAAATGTTTCTTAGATGAATTGAATTTTGACTATTTAGTGCTTAAAACTATACAGCACTTCAAGACATTTAAGAGTTGAATAATGTTTTGATTTTAAAACTATTAATGATGAAAATCCTGCTTTGCATTAGCACAAAATGGCAGAAATACACTTCTGGGCCCTTCAGAAATTGTTGGAAACTCTGCCTTAAACTCAAGCCAAAATTCACTTAGTGATTTTTCTTTCTTTCTTTCTTTCTTTTTTTTAACTCATGTCAGCACCTTAAACAGCAATTTTTAAAACAAACACAGTCTAATCTGAAGATGCTCTGATTAGATACACACTGAGGGATAGAGGTGGGAAATAGTGAAAGTCTTTGTTTTCCATAAGAAAGCTACTACATTTCTGCAAGAGCAGCAAGCTTTGGATATCCAGTGAAAGAACGCTGAAATTCACACATACAGTAGCCTCAAGTCTGGCCGAGAGGCGACGGGCAGCGTCCTGTGGTGCTCTGTGCCTGGTTGTCCTGTGCAGAGCAAAGTGCACATCGTGAGTCCAGAACCAAGGCTACAGAGGAGTCGAGATCGGAGATGAGCAAGCCCTGCCAGCTAGCTACACCTCAGATTCGTCTCAGACTTAATTTTGAATTAATTTTTAGTAGCTGTACATTCAAAAATCTTTCTCTGTTGCCCACTGTTTTAAAGCCCTCCCATTCAGTTACATGGCTGCATGGGTAGATCCCATAGATAAAAGGCTGTGAGCAAATCAGACACAGTGATGCCAACTTTAATCCCATCACTTGGGAGGCAGGGACAGGTGGATGTCTGTGAGTTCCAGGCCAATCTGGTCTACATAGCCAGTTGCAGGATAGACAGGATGACATAATGAGACCTTGTGTACAGATAGATAGATGGATAGATAGATGGATGGATGGATGGATGGATAGATAGATGAATAGATATTAAAAATCATAACATTCTAGAAAGTGAGGAAGATCTCTGAGTTTGAGATCTTGTCTCCAAAAAAGAAAGGAAGGAGAGAGAGAGAGAAAGAAAGCAAGCTGTGAGCTATGTGAAGACGAGTACACGGATGTTATACTGACTTTATTTCTAACACCACAAACTGGAAACCACCCAAATGTCCACCTTCCGCAGACGAATGGATAAACAAATCCCACTGTAGCTATGTAACCATTGGAATATTGTTCTGGAAAATAAAAAAGAAACGATATTAAATGTAACAAAATGGACAGATCCCCAAAATATAGGAAGCGAAAGGAGACAGACACAAAGGAGTATGCACTGTACGATTTCATTCATCTGAACCTCTAGAAAAGAGAAATCTAATCTCTCGTGGCGAGAAGGCAGATCGGTGATTGCCTTGGACCGGGAGCGATGGGGAGATTGAGGAGAAAAGAGGAGCAGGGACACTCGGGGGTGATGGGAAAGTTAGTATCTTGATTGTGGTGCTGGTTTTGTGAGGGCTTCATTCATCAAAACTCACTGAGCTCTCCATGCTTCAAATAGGGCTATAAATTATATCTCAGCAAAGCTGAGCAGAGGCCGTGCGTGAGATCATCACAAACAGCCTTAATTCTGGAATTAAGCAGGAAATTTTACATTAATAACACTTAAATCCAACCAAAACTTAGAAAGAACAAATGTCAAATAAATGTTCAAAGAAGAATATTCACATTACGCTCTCTTATATCTCTAACATGTCTATACATGTGCTCACATGTGTACACACACATATATACTCACATGTACACATACATACATAACTCACATGTATGCACAAGTAAGTCATTATAATGTACTCGTTCCTGTTGATCCAAATGCATCTCAATAGCACCTCTAGGGAGATACTTAAAAAGTGGGTTATACTTGGGATGCAAAGGCAGGCAGATCTCAGTAACAATAAAAATAATAATAGCAACAGTAATAACAAAACCACTTTGAAATGCAGCACGGTCCAAACAAAACATGTGCTAGCCAAAGTAATGAGGGACCATCAGGCTGCGACATTGCTATGAAGTGCGATGTCCCTTGTGTGTTACAACCCTGTTGGTGTCTGGGGGCTGCATTCCCTGCTTTAACAATTTGGGTTAGCCTTCTAGTCATGTATAAACCCTATATTCCACATCCTCAGAAAATTATACAAATCCATTCTTAAAATCCCTGGCAAGACAGAGACCAGCCATACCATCAGGACTGGCCATTTTTTCCTCTCCCCATGGAGTTGGCCTCAGGCTTCACCAGGACTCAGTCATGATGCTCCACATCCCCAGAAGCATACCCCGACCCCACCTCCATATCTATCCTGGGTACCCTTTACATCCCACCTCAAGCTTCTCTTAAGTGTCTCTCTACTGCACAACCCTATGCATCTACCCACCAGATTGAGGGCTTCTGAGAGCCACATTGCCACTCCAGGAGTTAGTTAACACACACAGTAGGTATTTCAGCTGGTATGTCCTTATTGGAAGTGAGGGGGAAAGTCCCTTCAGTTCCCTTTGGTACACCATAAATGTATTTTCCATAGAAGTGACCAGGAAACCATAGGCTGATGTGAGCCTGGAGCTCACACAATGCCAGCCACACCTGGTATCACCCCTGTGCTTGACCTCCTTGTGGTGCTCAGATGGTAGCAAGATGGCAGCCAAAGAGAGATGACCCAGAGTGCACACACATCTCAAGATTAACCCCTTTTACAAATGAGGAAACAGGCAGGAAGGCATGATGTAACTTGCTTAGGATACCCAACTGTGAAGCAAAGGATCGGGGAGTACATTAAACGCTGTCACTCTACCCCTCATGCTGTCCCTTTTTCTTCATCAGTTCTAGGTGTGGCCTCTTAGGGTCAGACGACTTATGTCTATGATACAATTACTAGCCCCTTCCTGTCACCTGTGATGTCAACAGTGGTGGAGAGAGCAGGATGATGTCAACAAAGAATAGCACCACCAACCCCCCGCCCAAGCCCTTTGCACACACAGCTCCCAAAGGCACCTAGTAGACAGTGAAGCTCTTTTTCCTTGCAGTGACTTTCAAGTGACCGCTGTCTTGTCCGCTGTCTTTGCAGGCCATGTGTGGAACGGCCCTCTCCCTCATGCTGATGTGGTAGTGGAGAGCTGTGGGGCACTGTGGGCCTTATGAGGTAAGTGTAGGTGGAAGTAGGTGGTGGATCTGATGAGCTGCTTCTCTGTAGAATTCTCTCATCTCTCCAGTACGCTGTGGGGTCTGATTCTATCAGCTCCTTGGGTTAGTACTGAAGCCCACCTCTTACTAAGCCACAGGCTTTAAGCTCACAACCTGGCCAATGCCCAGTCAGCAGCTCACTCCATCCCATCCTACCTCCCTGGAGATACTTAGAATAATGACTTGGATGATGGAAGGAGATGACAGCATGCTTTCACCCCAAGTGTGTCCTTTTTACTGAACAAAGGAGCTCACCATGTGGTGTGGGGAGAACCTAGGGAAGCCGAGTATTTCCAGACTGTGTGTCTTCACTCAGCTTCCTACCCTTGAGACCCCACATCTCCGGTCCCACTGTCATAGATTTCAGGTCACAGGCACGAAGTTGTTCTCTCAGAAAAGCCTAAAGTAAATGTCATGTGTTTACAAGCAAGCCCGCTTCAACCTGTGCTTGCTACTTCCCAGAGAGACTTACAGAAGGCCACTTCTGTTTAACAAGGACTCCAGCTTTTCAGTCCAGGGTCCTCACCACCCATCACCATGCCCACCCATGCACCACCCTCCACCACTGCCCACCCATGCACCACCCTCCACCACTGCCCATCCATGCACCACCCTCCACCACTGCCCATCCATGCACCACCCATCACCATGCCCATCCATGCACCACCCTCCACCACTGCCCACCCATGCACCACCCTCCACCACTGCCCACCCATGCACCACCCTCCACCACTGCCCATCCATGCACCACCCTCCACCACTGCCCATCCATGCACCACCCTCCACCACTGCCCATCCATGCACCACCCTCCACCACTGCCCATCCATGCACCACCCTCCACCACTGCCCATCCATGCACCACCCTCCACCACTGCCCATCCATGCACCACCCTCCACCACTGCCCATCCATGCACCACCCATCACCATGCCCATCCATGCACCACCCTCCACCACTGCCCATCCATGCACCACCCATCACCATGCCCATCCACGCACCACCCTCCACCACTGCCCATCCATGCACCACCCATCACCATGCCCATCCATGCACCACCCTCCACCACTGCCCATCCATGCACCACCCATCACCATGCCCATCCATGCACCACCCATCACCATGCCCATCCATGTACCACCCATCACCATGCCCATCCATGCACCACCCATCACCATGCCCATCCATGCACCAACCTCCACCACTGCCCATCCATGCACCACCCATCACCATGCCCATCCATGTACCACCCATCACCATGCCCATCCATGCACCACTGCCCATCCATGCACCACCCATCACCATGCCCATCCATGCACCACCCTCCACCACTGCCCATCCATGCACCACCCTCCACCACTGCCCATCCATGCACCACCCTCCACCACTGCCCATCCATGCACCACCCTCCACCACTGCCCATCCATGCACTACCCATCACCATGCCCATCCATGCACCACCCTCCACCACTGCCCATCCATGCACCACCCTCCACCACTGCCCATCCATGCACCACCCATCACCATGCCCATCCATGCCCCACCCTCCACCACTGCCCATCCATCCATGCACCACCCATCACCATGCCCATCCATGCACCACCCTCCACCACTGCCCATCCATGCACCACCCTCCACCACTGCCCATCCATGCACCACCCATCGCCATGCCCATCCATGCACCACCCTCCACCACTGCCCATCCATGCACCACCCATCACCATGCCCATCCATGCACCACCCATCACCATGCCCATCCATGCACCACCCATCACCATGCCCATCCATGCACCACCCATCACCATGCCCATCCATGCACCACCCTCCACCACTGCCCATCCATGCACCACCCATCACCATGCCCATCCATGCACCACCCATCACCATGCCCATCCATGTACCACCCATCACCATGCCCATCCATGCACCACCCATCACCATGCCCATCCATGCACCAACCTCCACCACTGCCCATCCATGCACCACCCATCACCATGCCCATCCATGCACCACCCATCACCATGCCCATCCATGCACCACTGCCCATCCATGCACCACCCATCACCATGCCCATCCATGCACCACCCTCTACCACTGCCCACCCATTCACCACCCTCCACCACTGCCCATCTCACCCAGTTGGATATATGTGTTCTGTCTCTCAGATGTCTCTGTCCTGGAACTATTATCTACATCAGCTCTGTTTAAAACAAAGAACAAAGCAGAACTTCCCCTAAAAGGAAAGAAAAGCCTCTGCTTAGAGACTGAGATCTTCATCACAAAATCAGGCACAGCTGGATCCAGGAGCTGAAGCAGGGTCACCCCATCCCTTTCCCCTAAGTCTGGAGTCTACTATCTTCACTGTTTGGTTTCTTCCCAGGTGAAGTTGCCCACAATCCCATATCCTCACCTCAATTCATGTCTAACAGGTTAAAATCAGAGTTCTGCTGTAAGAGCCAAACATAAATAAATAAATAAATAAATATTATATACATATATAATATTTATTTATAAAAGCTCAGATTCCACGCTCAGTGGTCCAATTTGTCATGTACCTGCCCTTCAATGAATTATAACCAGCCTAAGTCACAATGGCTCTGCTTAAAATCTTTCTACCTCACAACAGTGTGAATGTGCTGGTCATACTCATTTGGTACAAAGTATGTTTTGAGTTTTGTACGTTGGTTTGCTCCAGGGCTTGAATAAGGTGGCATAGTCCTCTCTCCTGATGATGACCAGTGTCAGCAAGTCGAGAAACCACCATGCACTCCAGCACGCTGCATTGCTGATGGTGTTCTGATGCGAGGTGCACCTGATGCATTTTTTTAAAACTTACATTATCTCATCTAACAGTGGATTTATCCCTACATAACCCCATCCTAGGTCAAGGAGTATCTGTGTAGGTCCACAGAGATACAGTGCTCTCGTTGGTCAGGCCTGATCACGTGTCCTTGGAGGTGGAGTCAACACTATCTAAAAGAAACCAGGTAAAGGGAGGAGCATTTTTTTTCAGAGAGAAACTGGGTGCTGGCTGCCTCATGCAGGGTGAGTGGAGGGTGGCAAACAACAGGAGTCTGCACTTGGGTGCCCAGCAGGTATTTATTGTGCACTGCACCGGTTTGAGTAAGCTGCTCTTCCTCTCGGGTGGGGAGGGGGGAAAGCATTCTGGAAGAGGAAAGACATTTTCTCTTCCCTACTCCAAGAAGTATGAGCAGCAAACAATGCTGCGTCCTGAGAAACCACAGTGCATTTAAAATGAATTCTCAACTGGTTGTATGTGGTGAATTCTCTCTCAATTCTCCATGTCAGGTGTTTAATTCGAGGCTGGAGTCCCCTGTCCCTTCCCCAGAGTATACTGTTCTGACAGTTCCTTCATTCAGTGAGCCTGGCCCACACTCAGGCTGGCCAGTGCTTGCCAGGGAATGCTAGCTCACTTAATAACTGAGCATAGCACACAAAGAAAACAAGCACAGCAAGGACTGGGGGGAGCCACAAAAATCCTCCCACAGCAAGACACAGCTGGGGCTGATGGGGAGAAAAGAGTTAACAGGCACAGGTGCTCAGGGGAGTACTTCAGGTCTCTGTAGCACAGTGGAGTGGCTAAGATTGACGGCAATTAATTATTTCAAATCAGAGAGGATTCTGAATGTTCCCGTCACAAAGAACAAATAAATGTTTGAGGTGGTGGATCTGCCAATTACCCCTGCTGATTATGACACACTGTACACATGTACCGAGACGTCACACTGCACCCCAGAAGTACTTACAGTTCCTATGTGTTGTGAAATTGCTTTTAAGCCTCGCAGAACCCGGTTAGGGATTCTCTTCCCAACATCCCTGGCCATGGGACACCATGGGAGCTTGTCACACTCTATAACCTAACCAACTAAGATTGTCACTGCCCATAACCCTTTTCTGCATTAACATATTCTTAATTCTCAGGAAGCAGACCCTGGGAGGAGGTTAGATGGGCAAGGAATTCTTTAGAGGAGCCCACCTAAGGAGACCAGCCAGGTAGGGGCAGTTAGCAGGGAGAGATAGCCCAAAGGCTATGATTTAGGGGATCTAGCTTGATCTTGTACAGAGCTTTGAAGGGTAAATATCATGTAGAATTTTATGTTTTCCCTTCCTACTTTGAATCAAGCCCCTTAAAGCAAAGGCTTTTTATCCCTTTTCCAGTGTGATGGGTGCAGGTGAAGAGGCCATAACTCACAAAGTAGGCTATACAGAGGAAAACAAAGTGTTGTTTGAGTTCTCCCTCTACTGTCACACAACAGGCAACCCAGAAGACCTCTGTCCCCACGTACCAAACAAACCCAGTGGGTATGGGAGGGGATGTTCCCAGAAGGCAGTTCTAACAATGTCTACCTGACATCAGCTCAGATCCCACAGATGGGGATTCAGTCTCCCAAGATTCCCCTGAGCCCTCCTCAGGTTGGTTTTGTCTGTGTTTCTGACTGACCTGCCAAAAATCTGGGTTCTATAACCTCGTCCCTGTTTCTAGTATTTGTTAAAGTGCTCACAGGACTCAGAAAACCCCACTTAGTAGCTCGCTGTAAAGGACACAGAAAGGGAGCGGTAGGGTGAGGTATGTGAGTGGGCGTCCATGCCCCCTCTAGACTCGGCACCTTCCAGGAACCCAGCCACATGGAAGCTCCCCTAAACCCTACCCTTCTGTGTTTATACAGAGCCTGCATCTCACAGGCATTAATGTCTGAAGGTTGTGTGACCCCTCTGTGTTGAGAAAGATTCTATGATGCCCCCCCCCGTCCCCCTTCCCGCCCCATCTGACAAGAGTAGATTAGGCATTTTCTTTTCCTTTTTCTTTTTTCCTCCTCCTCCTTCTTTTCTTCTTCTTCTTTTTAGTAGTCCATTGTCTTGAGTACTTAGCTACCTTGTCTTTTTTTCCTTTTTAAGATTTATTCATTTTATGTGTACAAGTGTTTTGCCTGCATATACGCCAAGTGGATGCCTGGAGCACAGACATCAGAAGAGGCCATCAGATCTCCTAGGACCAGAGTTAAGGACAACTGTGAGTCGCCATGTGGGTACTGGAAATTGAACCCAGGTCCTCTATAAGAACAAATGCCCTTAACCACTGAGGATCTCTCCAGCCCCTGGAGAATGGGAAAGATCAGAGTTTCTCTGTGCCATCTTGAAGATGGGACATTGTAGTTCCTACAGGTCACCTTGGAAAGGGAGTTAAGTGCCAGGAACTCTGACCCAACCCAAGATCTATAGTAGCATCTCAATTGCCCAGCTGCAGGGTTTCAGATGCCCTGGAGCAAAATACCTAGGGCTGTAGGTGGAGCCACAAGCCCAGAGCAGGAAGAAGCAGAAACTGTTACACAGGAGCAGTAATGTTCAAGACAAGGGCAAAAACCACAGGGATGCAGATGGCCTGCCCTAAGCGCCACAGGAGCAGACACAGAGGGGGGTGCAGTGTTCCTGACTTCCCTTCAGCTCTCCGCATACCTGTGGTTTCCCTTTGACTCTCTCTCTCTCTAGTCTGCCCAGGCTAGATGCTGGCAGTGGGTTAACCTTGCTGGAATCTACTTTTCCACTCTCCATCCCCAGGCCAGGGCACTAGCAACTAGCTTATTATGAGTTTCTCTGGGACCTGACACTCAGCCCCCATCGCCCACTCAACAGACGGATTATAGTGACTTTGAGTTCCCTACCAGTCATGTCACAAGTCATTAAGCTTATTGACACAGAGTGGACTGCCTGTGTGTGTGCTAAGGGGCTTGGTATTTTTTTGCTGCTCAGTACAAACCAGAAGTCCCACCTAGCTCAATGGCCTAAAACTAGCAGCCCCTCCAGCTCCTTAGGCCCACAGGGTGGTTCAGAGGTCTTAGGGATTTGTCCTTGGCGGAATCCTTCTCCAGGCAGCATCTCTGACAGCTGATCCCCAGGAGCTAGAGACAAGACAGCAGCCCAGCTCTGAAGTCACCGACATCAGTTGACTGTGTGGGGAATGCCTCCATGTGTAAGGCGTCAGAGCTCTCTCAGAAAGCCCACAGGTGGGGCTGGGAAGATGTCTCAGTGGTAATGGCTTTACCACATACACTTGGTGACCTGAATCAATCCCTGTAACCCACAGAAAGGTAAATGGGGAGAACTAACTCCACACAGCTGTCCTTTAACCTCCACAAGCAGACTGTAACATGCATGTCTGCACACACACACACACACACACACACACACACACACACACACACACACACACACAATATTTATAATAAATAATTCAGAGCTTTAAAAAAAAAGTCCACAAGTACTTCAAAGCCATTTCTCCGCCTAACATCTGGGTCACCATCAGGAGTCTTCACAGTTTCACACTATCTCATGAAGGCCCATGACAGTCCCATGTTTGTTACTACTTTATGGAGTCCCAGAGATGCCCAGTGGCTGACCCAAAGTCACACAGATGAAATTCAGCAGGAGCTGGGGTCCAAACCCAAGGTTATTTGATCTTGTGGTCAGTCTCATCCCCACCTCAGCAGCTCTGCCTGTCAGCAGAGTTCTCCCTCCCAAGCCCAGAAGTGCTTCCTGATGTCTGAATTTGTTGCCTCTAGTTACAACCTCAAGGCCTCTGCTCTCTTCATTTGCTCATGGACAGATGTTTGCGTGGACCGCTGTCTTTGCTTTTTCAGATGTAGTTTCTGTGTTTGCTGTAAGCACACACAGAGGGAGAAGAATGTAGAGAGGAGGGGTGGGCAGGAGGTAGATGAAGTATGTGCTCACCCCCAGCAGAGATGGCACAGAACACAGCCAGCACCCTGTGCAAATGAAGATCCACATACACAGACCTTCTAGTCCAGTGGTTCTCAACCTGGTGTCACAACCCCTTTGGGATCGAATAGCCCTTTCACAGGGGTCCCTAAGGCCATCTGCATATCAGATATTTACATTACGATTCATAACAGTAGCAAATTATAGTTGTAAAATAGCAAGGAGAATAATTTTATAGTTGGGGGTCACCACAACATGAGGAACTGTATTAAAGGGTCACAGCATTAGGAAGGTTGAGAACCACTGTTCTAGTCCATAACTGTAGCCTCACTTGCCACACACACACACACACACACACACACACACACACACACACACACACTCCTGTGTGTGCTTGGGCATGTGCATAAGCTGTGCAAACAAACCCCCGATACCTGCCATTGTGGGACAGCTGCCCCAGCTCCACCTTTTTCATGAACCACCTCCAGCCTCCGGAGATTCACCCTCACATTTGTGTGACACCCCTGCCCTGCCCCCTCTTCCTGTTAGCTTCCCCTGAGTGAGTCTAAGAGCAGACTCCCACTGTTCCTGAGAAGCACCATGGAAGAATAACTATGCTGTGATTTTCAAAGGAAATTGAAATCTCCACTTTACTGCTTTCTAAATGAACCTTATCATTTCCCCCTGTCTACAACATTCCAGCACACTGTACCGCTATCTGGCGCTGCCTCTCTCTTTCTCTCTCTCTCTCTTTCTCTCTTTCTCTTTCTCTCTCTCCTTGGAGATCTAGCACCAGCAGGCCACTAGGGTATGTACACCTTTGTCAGGTCCACGAAAGGGACTGGTTACCCCGGTGGGACCCAGAATGAGCTCCAGAGCCAGGGGGCAGAGATCACAGTCACCAGGCAGTCTGCCCCTCCCTCTTCTTGAATCAGAGCCTCAGGAATGGAACAGTTGTGCAACAGTAGGGCATCTCCCTCCAGAAATGGAGCTGGCTACACTAAGACTGGCTTCATTAGGGCTTGTCCTAGGTTAGACCTGCTCAGAGTGCCAGAAGGAGCCAAAGCCACAGAAGGAGGAATAGCAGCCAGACAGCAGCACAGCAACCTGGAAGCAATGGAGATGTGCATTGAAGGGTAGGAGGGACACTGTGGGAGATCAAGAACCAATAACAACTTTCATGGAAAAGTCACAGAAGAATCTGTAAGGGAAGCATACGGCCCAGGCAGAGAGGAGAGAAGGAGCCAAGAATGACACAGGCGATGGGCTCAGGTCCAACACTGGAGGGTCTGGCTCAGTACCTGATCTCTTGGGGATGCTAATGGGGCATGGTTGGAAGTCTTCCCTCAGTAGAGGCATTGAGTCCAGTCAAAGGTGAGCCAGGGAGCTGTCCTGTCTCCTGACTCCTGGGTCTAGTGTGCTGTCGGGGTGGAAGTAACAAGACTGAGGAGTTGCAAAGGTTGACCCTCCCCTTCTATGGGAGAAGGTATAAAGAAGGAATACTCACCGATGTTTGCGGTGTTTGTGGTGGGGGCTGTAGCTCTCAAAGATGCATTTAGAGATGGGCAGAGCTGCAAGAAGGAAATCGAGATCCTCATCTGGCAGGAGAACACGTGCTCAGGCAGCACACTGGCTGCGTTTCTTATGTCTCCCTGCACAGAAGGCAGAAGGTTAGCAGTGGGAGAATGGAATGGCTAGCCACACCATTCATGTGACAAGAACAGATGAGTTTTCCTTGGGTCCAAGAACTCAGCAGAAGGTGGTGGCTGCTTGTCACTACTGTGGTAGCCATCCATGAGGGCAACCTGTGAGGTGAGGGATCCTGTCCCTAAGGAAGAGGGACCAGGAGTTTATAGTGTCAGAGAGCCTTGAACTGGCCTGGAACTCCTCCTTTGGAGAGCTTGTGGATGGTGGTGATGTCATGAGCCTGAGATGCAGGAGTAACTGCTGCCCGTCATGTGTGACACATGACATGTGAGACATACCTGTCCCCCTCTCTCCTCTCACACACAGGGGACCTCTGATGGAGAAGTAATGGGTCATGCCAGATATAAAATGGCCCCAGCTCATCATTCCTAGGGAAGGCTGGACCCCAGGGCCTAGCCTGTTCAGCCTACAAAAGGATGAGCTACAATCCTTCATGTTTCTAGGATCTGAAACTTGATTTGTTTATTAATAGAGAAGAAGTTTTTGAATCTGCTCAACATGTTGTCAAAGAGACAGAACGGCATATGATTTCAACAGCCCACAGTTGAAAACGGTGACATGAGAGAAAAATTTTAAATAAATATTTGATGTTAATGCCCAACTGATTCTAGTGTGAATGATAGATCAATTTCACAGGGGACAAGCTCCGATACATGTGAGAAGAAGTATACTGAAAGAGATGGATGGAATTAAGTAAAAGATGCAAAACCCCAAGGAAAGTGTAACCCCAAGCTCAGTCTCCAGATCTCAGTGCCTGAGGGATGTTGGGGAGCTAGGTTCAGGAGAATAGAACTTTGTTGTTAGGGTTCAGGTCCTGGGAGAGCCATTAAATCCTCTGCTTCTATTTCTTATTCCTCATCTGTAAAAATGGGTGAATAGCCCCTCTCTGTAACAGACATGAGAATCAAATAAGTTGACATGAGCTAACATAGTACATGACCTGGTCAAATCCTCTACATCTGGCATCCTACCTGAGTGGCTTAGCTGCTTTCCAAGCCCCTGCATCTTCTTCTCTGATTCCCTTCCAACTGCCTGCTCATATCCTCACCGCCCTGCTGAGCCTTTTCTTCCCGGTATCTCATTCTTATCAGTGGTGGCTTATGAGTAGCCTAGACCCCATGTCAAGGCTTCTTGATATCAATGCATTTGGCATTTGTTTCTAGGTTCCCCTTCAGAGATGGTCTGGATTTCCAAGTTCAATGACTTGAGAAGCTGCATGGTTCAGCCCATCCAGAGTTGGAAAGGCCATGTAATCAAACCCTCATACTGTCACCAAGCAGCTGTAGCTCAGGGGCACGAAATTAAACATGGCCGAACAGACTGGTCCCATTCTCCTGATATCCTGGGAAAGGGCAGGTGTAACTTCTCTTAGAGCCAGGCAGACCCATGGTTGGTACTTCTTACACACACATAGGGGACTCATTCATATGTCTCCAGGCTGTGAGAAGATTCTCAAAGGGATGGAAGATGGGTTAGGAAAACTCCATCAAAAGTACAGGACCAAAAGCAAAGTCCCAGCAGCTTGCATTTCTTAAATCCACAATACAAGTTCATATTCAGGTCCTTGCTCCTGAACTACCACATGTCCCCTTGATAGATGGGTTTCTGCTCCATGCTCACATCCTCTCCCAAAATCCACTTAAGGGGGCTGCAAAAATGACTCATCAGTAAGGGTGCTTGCTACACAATCATGAGGACCAGAGTTCAGATCCCAGCACCTACACAGCAAGCCAGGGGTCCTGTGCATGGTAAGCACCAACAGGTAGATTTCTGGGTCTTGCCAGCTTCCACCCTGGCTGAGAAAGTTTGAGCTGTAGTTTCAGGGAAAGACCTTGCCTCAAAGGGTCACTGTGACAGAAATCAAAAAATCAACACCTAACTAATGCATGTTCTGAAGTTGTCTAGGAGAACAGCATTAGGCTGTGGAGTTGGAAGAAGGAAAAGATTTGAATAAGCACACATAGGAAAGGGAAGGCATACAAGAGGCACAGACAAGGTGGGTGGGGGCAAGGGCATGGGAATGCATGGGGGTGAAATGGGGTGCATGGATCTAACGAGAGGGCTGCAAATGTGCAGAGGACAATAAGAATCTGGTCCTCTCCAACAGTGACAAAACACTTGATGTGAACGTAACAGTAGGGAGGACATATTTCCACCCATGGTTCAGAGGTTTTAGTCTGTGGTTTCATGGAGCCATTGCTTGGTAGCCCTGCAGTGAAGCAGAACACCATTCTTTCTCTAACTCCCTGCCCTCCAAACTTCCAGCTTTCTCTCCCCCACCCCTACCCCAGAGTCCTCCCTGAGGCAGCTGAGCTGTCTGGATCCTTACCCTGCATTCACTGAAATCCTACCCTGACTAAGCTGGTTTGCAACAGGATAGATGCTGGGAGATTTCTTTTTCCCCAGAGAGCCTCAGTTCTGAGAACAGAGGCAGGCTGGGACTGAAGT
Organism: Cricetomys ansorgei; assembly: GCA_026225945.1. Taxonomy (NCBI): domain Eukaryota; kingdom Metazoa; phylum Chordata; class Mammalia; order Rodentia; family Nesomyidae; genus Cricetomys; species Cricetomys ansorgei. Next base: position 3,229,476 of record JAMJFZ010001122.1, on the reverse strand, counting down.
GCTAGCCTCATCAAGACCCTAAGCAGATGTTGCCTCCTATCATGACTCCCCAAGTTCCTCAGAAACCTAAAGCCCCTTCGCTCCCTGTTCTGACCCCTCCTCAAACCCCCAGTTTTATTCTGGAGCCTTTGATGCCATTCCCTCCCTTCAAATAATAGAGGATTCACCATCTTCACTCCTTTACTCCAGACAAGTGAACCAGTGTTGCCACTGGTCTTGAATTTAAAATTGCCTAGTGACCTCAAAAAGGGTTTTGCAATCTCTGACCATTCCTTTCTTTAGAAGATACTGAGAGGTAGTTTGCCACATTTCTGTGATGATCCTGCTCCCACCCAGTCATTTGGCTAGGGATGAACTAGAGTAAGGAAGATGCATATTTACTGAGCTTAATGTAAATGTTCCACACTTGGTAGCATTATCTAATTTAATCCATCAGTTGGACGTTCTGAATTCCCTCAGGGGACTCCTCTGGATTCTGGGTAGTTACACAAATAAGTCCTGGGATTTCAGAGCTTTGAAGACATCTCCTACTTCCCCTAGCATCCCCTCCCCCACATCCATCTCTGCCACTTTCTGGGATGCTGAACCTCAGGTCCCAACCCGAGCATCTCAGCCAAGTCTCCTGGGGAGATATTTGGGTAATGGATAGGGGTACTCCGACCCTCTTGACAGGGTTTGGAAAGTCTTGGCTAGCCAAGCAACCCCAGAAGAAGATGCTGATGCCTCCCAAAATTGAGACCTCTGTTGCAGCAGGTCTCTATAAAAGCCACCTCAGAAGTCTCCTTGACTCATTGAACTGATCAAAAGGTCACAGGGAAATGACTTTCCAAGAGTCATATGGGGAGTACAGCGTAGCTGATGCAGGCCTTGGCTTCACTGTCATAGTCAGCAAGTCAAGTTCCCTCCTCACCAACTTGATCCTGGTGAGACACCAGCACCCCCTAGTGGTGGCGGCACTGACCTCGCCTCTCTGCTTACTGTCAAGTACTCACTTTCCCAGAAGCCTTTGTTTCCTTGAGACATTTAATGGGCCAATCCAGTATTCAGGTCCTGACCAATCAGAGAGATCCCCTAGATACTGCCTGTTTCTTTTAAAAGGCCCACTCACCTGCACCTGGTGATCACCATTTTGAAAAGTGGCTGACCCCTGCGTGCAAGTTTGTTCTGCAGAATAAATGTGCTCTTGTGCTTTGCATATGGTGGTCTTTTGGGGGGGGGTGATTCTTGGACCCTAACATTGTCAGGCTTTTGGGAGAAAAGTTGAACAACAAAGATGGTGGATAGGCCCCACATGTCCTCTACACCTGCCTCCTCCTTTCTCCCAAAGCCCTCCTCCTCCTCCCCATCCAGCACCCTTTCCCCACAGGGCTTTAGAACCTAGGCTATGGCATCAGTATCACAATGGCTTGTTTATCCACTGGGCTCTCAGGAAGAGAGCTCATTTCTGTGGTATCCTGAGAGCCTGGCACTGGCCCGGTTGAACCAGGGATTCTATGGAAGGCCTAGGTTAATGACTTCATTGCTTACTTCTCAAGGCACATGCTGATTTTTAGGGAGATACTTAGACCAAAGGCAGAACCTGTTAGTGGAATTTTAGGTATTGTGGCCCTAGGACTCTTCCTGACACCTCATCTGTGCTTACGCCCAGTGGGCTCCAAGAAGGCCTTCCAGTCCTGCCTCCTGGCCCTTCCGATGAGCTCTGAGACCTTTCGAGGCTCTGTAATAGATGTTGGGTCTCCCCGCTTCTCTCCATGTTCCAACAAGCTCCCTGATGCCTGGGCTTAACTTCTCATTTCTTCTCCTGTCAGCTAAGCCACCAAGCCCCAGGCTACACTCGTTTGTGATTCCTATGTTTGTGGGGCTTTAGATTTTGGACAAAGAGAAGAGTTTGGCAGTTTTTTTGCCCGTGTATTCCCTGCCTTCATCTTATTGGGGCTTCTCCATCTGGCCTAGTATCCAGGAAGCAAATGCCCTTCATAAGATAGGAGCCGAGGGGTCTGTTGGTACCTCTCTCCAGCTCCTTCCTTCTGCTGGTTGTCTGGACTTGAGGGGCAGGGTAGGGACTGGACAGGCAAGCAGCCTTTGGAGCGGGCTGTGACTAACTGTCACAGAGAGGAATGGGCACAGGAGAGAGTGTTTGCTGTGATCCCAGGCAAGGCTGAGTGGAAAGAACTGAGAATTTTCTGGGCTGGTGTTCTGCCATGTGAGTGACACATACAATCTACAGGGTCCAGAGTCCTGTGGTGCCTGGTAGGGGTATCAATCGATTACCCACCCTTCCCAATACCCTCACTGTCCCTTAGAGAGGCCCCTTTGTTTTTCAAGGAGCCTTCAGAGCCTTTCTGTCCTAACAGCTAACCAAGAACATCACGCATCTCCATATATAAACAATACCATGCAGCATACCCCAAGAACCACAGCCCCCAAGACTTCCTATCACAGCTTCCAACCCTCTCTCAACTGTGGGAGGGTGAGTTCTCTTACACACAGAGGCTCAGGATATTCAGAACAGTTAAGGCACTTGATCTATTTCGGGAAAGTAACAGAGACAAGAATCAAATCTCAGTTGTCTACCTGTTCATCTACCTCACATAACCAGAAATCTGTGCAGGGCCAGCTCTGAGAGGCACCTGGGTAGTCAGCTACCACACAGATCCCTTCCTATCTAGGCTCCCGTGTCCTGGGAAGAAGACACAGCAAGGGAGGGCAGGAGTCCCCTTAAATCATTTTAGAACAAGACTGGGCAGGAAAAAAAAAAAGATGAACAGTGAAAAATTGGGGACATTTTCCATAATCTTGAGAAATGTATTGAAGTTCTGTTCTGAGGTTTAAACTGCTTTGGTCTGAAAACTGACTTTTTATTTCCTCTCATCTTTTACCACAGAAATACATTAAGGGACAGCAAATGGCTTCCCTCCAAACCTAACTAACTAACTAACTAACATCATAGAAGGAGATGACTAATGTCTACAAAGTTTTCCACTGGTCTCCATCCATGTGCATGGCATGCATACATGTACACATATAACATACACAAACAAACAATATTTTTAATGTATTTCAGACTTTGGGATGGCTCTGTGACTAAGAGCATCTGTTGCTCTTGCAGAGGACCCTCTTTCAGCTCCCAGCAAACACAGGTAGCTCACAGCCACCTGTAACTCCAGTTCCAGAAAACCCAACATCTTCTCTCATCTCCACAGACACCGCATGTACATGATGCACAGACACATATGCAGGCAAAACACCCATACACAGAAAACAAAAATAAATAAATAGATCATTGTTTAAAGTGTATTTCAGTTAGCCAGAATATGGTGGTACACACCAGTAATTCCAGCCCTTAGAGAGAGAGAGGCAGGCAGATCTCTTTGTGTCCAAGGCCAGGCTGATCTACATAGCAGGTTCCAGACTAGTCAGAGTGATACATAGTGGGACCTTCTCTCATAAAAAAAAAAAAAAAAGAAAGAAAGAAAGAAAGAAAGAAAGAAAGAAAAAAGAAGGAAAGAAAAGGAAAGGAAAGGAAAGGAAAGGAAAGGAAAGGAAAGGAAAGGAAAGGAAAGGAAAGGAAAGGAAAGGAAAGGAAAGAAAGGAAAGGAAAATCAGGTGTAATGGCACATGCCTATTTAAAAACCCAAGAGGCTGGATCAAGAGTATCACGGTAGCCTGGGCTACAGGGTAAGACCTGCCTCAAAAACAATTTCTTTTCAAAGGTGCAGGGAAGCTCAAGCCCACATGCTCGCAATGAGTACTGTGCAGCATTTGCTCCAGCTGTGCGATTTTCCTAGGCCTTTGACTATAAGTCGCAGACACCAGATCACTTCTCTCCTGAATGCTTCAGTCTATTTCTTTTAAGAATAAGGACATGCACTGGATGGTGGTGGCACACACCTTTGCTCTCAGCACTTGGGAGGCAAAGGCAGGTAGATCTGTGCGTTAGAGCCCAGCCTGTTCCAGGACAGCCAAGGCTACTCAGAGAAACCCTATCTGGAGAAGAAAAACCAAAAAGATATGCTACCAACTCCAAGCACCATTATTACACCCAAGAAATCATTCCCAACGGTCTCCAAACTTCTGGCTTCTCTGGGCAGAAATTATCTTGACTCGCATTACAAAACTGCCCAAGCTCGAAGGTTTTGAGTGTGCCTACATTTATTCTGTGTACCACTGCAGTGTAACCAGCTGTCCGAGGCTCTGTGTGCAGCCCACAGACCCACAGATGAAACCTACCTTCAGATTTCTGTGGTTGTCTCAGAAGTATCCATTCAAGCTGTTTTTTAATAAATCCTGATCAGAAGTACAGTACATCCAGTTGCGAGTCTACTGAGCCTTTTCTGTCTGAAATAGTCCCCATCTCATTGGTTATGATATTATTTGCTTTTTTGAAGAACTCCAGCTGGTGGTCTTGCAGAAAGTCCCACCTTCTAGACTTGTCTTTTCCCCTGCGGTCCTGTTTAACGGGTCACTTCCTATAAACTAGGTGCCCCAGCCTGAGCTTGGTCAGATTCAAATCAAACATTATTGGCTCGAATACTTCCGTAGTAGGTAGCCTCTGAGACAGCTCTCTAGGCTCCATCCTTATGGAGGTCCTCCCCTTGAATGAAGGCTAGACTTTGAGAAGATGGCTCAAGTACTTAGATGTCCATTCTGAGGTTATAGTGTTTAAAACTGGCTTCTGTCTCATGTTTCCCTTCCCCTCCCCTCTCTTGGTTCATGTGCAGTAGGAGAGGCCGGCTGACTTGTACAGAAGCCCAACAAGCACAGGATGACAGCTGACCAGCAGCCTTGTGAGTTGTCCTCGAAGCAAGTCTCCACCCCAGCAGGTAAGCCTTCAAATGTGGCCTAGTCCCAGCCAACCATTTGACTGCAACCTCATGAGACACTTTGAGCCAAGGCATCCAGCTCAGATTCTTGACTCTCAGAAACACTGCAGTCATAAATGGCTGTTGCTTTGGACTACTTAGTATTTGCTATATAAACTGTAGATTGAATTGTGTCCTCCCCAGAAACCCCTCCTACCACCAAATTTAAATGTTGAAGTGTTAAGCCCTAGTACAACCATATTTGGAGGTAAGATCTTGTGGAGGTAATAAGACTAAATGAAGTTTTTTGGTTTAGTTTGGTTTGGTTTGGTTTGGTTTGGTTTGGGTTTGGGTTTTCTTGAGACAGGGTTTCTCTGTTGTAACTCTGGCTGTCCTAGATCTCACTCTGTAGACCAGGCTGGCCTGGAACTCAGAGAGATTCACCTGCCTCTGCCTCCCTGAGTTCTGGGATTAAAGGCATGCACCACCACCACCCAGCATTGTTTTGTTTTTTTAAAGTGTCTTTGGCGTCTCAGGATGGTGGCCTAACAGAGGAGCATGCTTCCTCCATCCCTATGTGAGAACACAGCCTTAAGTTGGCTGTCTCAAGCCAGAAAGACAGCCCACCCAGAAGGGAGAGACTGAGTTGGCAGGCATCTTGGCCTAGGCCTTCCCAATCTAGGGAATTATGACAGCCAGTCTTTGTAGTTTGTTGTGCCAACCTGAGTAAGCAATACAGCTTCATAGGCGATGCTGTGAAATGCATATTACAAACATCAGAGGGAACAGAGCGTCAAGCTGGCCCACTAATTTTCATCACTTGATTAAGGTGTCCCCTGACAGATCCAGCCAGTAAAAAGATTTATCTTCCCTCTGCCGAGGCATTGGGGGCAATGCCTTTCCGCCTAAAAGATCTTGTTTTTCAACCAATTTCACCTGACGCCTCGGCTTCTATTGATGGTGTTTGCCTGAATAGATTATTTCTTTGAATATTGAAAGATGATGATTTTTCTAATTCTACTATTCTTTACATATTTATTGGCTAGTGTTTTTCACAAAAAGAATTTTCTCTCATCAACTGGAATTAGCTACAATTCCTCTTACAAAGGATGGATAAATGCTAATTCTTCCTTTTCAATTACTAATCTTCTGAATAAGGAATTGGTTCAATAGTCACCTCCACTGGTGGTAAATGAGTTTCTCTCTCTCTTTCTCTCTCCATCTCTTGACTCATACAGTTATTATCTAGCTGTCTACTTTTCCATCTATCACTCATCCACTGCCCTGATCTGATGAACATTTATTGTCCGATGGTTTATAACCAGTTGCACATATTAGTCTTTTCAAGGCTCACCCCACCAAACTAGAGTTGTCCCATTTTAATTCCAGGATCCCAGGGACAGGTTTACAAAGATTAATCTCAAGAGACATTCTTCCACCATTCTTAGAAATCCGTGTTAGATGTCATGGATGGTGGGAGGAGATAAAGGAGAGAATTTTGTGACCAAATGTGCCAGGGTCACTTGAGAGTTTCTTGTTTAGGGATAAGAAACAATGGGCAAAGAAACCAAGCACCCAGACTCTTGGGCGCTGGTCCCTCCGCCTTACCAACTCGCCTGTTGTAAAGACTTGTAGCTTCTCCATGCCTCACCTCAGGCTTGCTAGTGACCTGAGGAGATGCTACATGCAGTGGAAGGTTGAGAGTTGTATAGGCATGGTCAGTACCCACCTTCACTCACCCACCCACCCACCCACTCCAGCCCAGCCCCCAAAAAACAAGCCTTGAGAGGCAAGAAGACAAAGCACCTGAAGTGGCCTCTTACAGCTGAGAGCTGACAATGCCTCATCACAGCAGGCCAATTGTGGGGGGAAAATGACTCAGAGTTCTCAATTTCTTCTGAGGAGGCAGAAGATGGGCCCCTCGGCCTCTTACGATCAGTCCTCACCTTTAAGACTCCAGTCTTCTAACTACCTCTACGGCCCAGGGTGGGTAACATTAACGATGCCCTCTGAACTACGTGGATGGAAAGTAACTTGAATGTCCACACAGACTCTGATGCCTGCTCTGCTCCTGGGAAAGACTGAAGGGAGTAGAGTTTCACACTCATTTCCCCAGCTCTCCCTCCTGCCTGACTCTATTTCCACTTCTGACCTCAACCTCCTGTACACCGTGAGCGAGTAAAAGCCCTGGAAAATGAAAAGCATTACGATTGGTAATCACTGAGCCCTCTGCTGGCCTCACAATAATGCTGTCTAAATGTCCATCCCGCATCACGACACACTTTGGGCTTGCTTTGGGAGGTGCTGGTGGTCCCTGATACAAGACCTGTCCTACCCTGTCTTCCTCTTCCCAAGTTCAGTTTAGTTCAACCTCACTCTTCCCCACAGACCCCCATGCCCAGCTCTTGTGAAGACTGGGTTGATAAAACTGGGTATAATAGCATTACATGTCTCCACGGTAATGAAGATAAAGCAGCTTCTCGGGGAGATAGTTGCTCAAGGTCCTGCTTCCACAGACCGTGCAGAACAGAGAATAGACAGTGCAGAGGGCTCTAGAGAACCTAGGAAAGCAAAGAGGGAGATATTGCTATCCTTCCACCACCAGCTCTCTCTTACCTGGGAGCTTGCCTCCTTCAGGCCTAGCCTGTTACACCTATCCGCGTCCACAGCAAATATCCGGCAACAGCAGGAAGCCATTGCTACAGAGAGAGTGATAGCCACTAAGACCATCAGTCTTCTCTGGTACCGGGGAGCAGGATTCCCTGTTCACTGTCCACTTGAGGGCACAGCACATATGTGTACACATTCCTCCTCAGAGGACTCCTCTCAGATCAACTACTTACTCCTAACACATCCGTGACCCTATTGGACCTGCTAGGTCCTCACTTGACCTGAGGACGTCAAGCTAACCTCTCAACAGGCTTGTTCCTGTAGGGGGTGTTCTAATGGGTTGCTGGTGGCCTTGTCTTTGCTTCCCATTCCTCTACTCATGTGTTCCTGGTTCTTTTCAGTTCAAGAGACTTTACCCAGGATTATGAGCTGAGTGTTGTCACCCAAAACTCACGTATTGAAGTCCTGCACCCCAGTGTGATTATTTTGGAGACAGGACCTTTAATGAATATTAAATGAGGCACAAGGGCAGGGCCTTAATTCAATGGGATGGACATTCTTCTGAGACACCAAGGACACATACATGTGGAGAAAAGGCCCCGTGAGGACACTGGGAGAAGGCAGCCATTGTCTCTAATGGCCCACATGAAACAGCCCAGTTGACACTTGGGACTTGGATTTCCGATCATCAGAACTGTGAGAAAAAGTAGTTTCAGCCTCTGAACCTGCCAGTCTGCTGCATTTTGTAGTATCTATCCTAGTAGACTAAAGTCCTGGCATTTCCTTCCATGGGCCCAGACCCCAGCAGAGGCCAGGGATATGAAGACAAGGCCTGGCTGCTCTCTAGAGGAGCTTAACATGTAATAAGAACACACAGACCAATGGAGTCGAATTGAGAATCCATTAATTGGACCTCACATTTAAGGTCGATTGACTTTCCACAGGGATGTCAGGCACTCAATCATGAAAGAACAGCCTCTCCTACAGATGCAGCTGGACGGCCACACACACTGTGGTGACACCAGATCAATTCCTCACACCACATATAAAAATCAACTCAAACTGGATTGAATAAATATAGGAAATAAAGCTATAAAACTCTTTGAGGAAGATAGTTTTTTCTTCTCTTCAATTTTGGCGCTAATTTTTATGATCTTTGTTAGAGAATTTTTTTTTTTTAGCACAAGCAATAAAGGAAAAGTAGGTTCACTGGATATCATCAATTAGGAATTTTGTGGGGGCTGTGTGAGATGGCTCAGAGGATGGAGCCACTAAGCACTCTGCCCCGAGGAGTCTTCTGACCCTCACACACCCATGCTATGGCACACACATCACAGAGAGAGAGAGAGAGAGAGAGAGAGAGAATAGTAATAAATAAACAAATACAATAAATTTTTCAAAACCTTCTATGTCTCAAAGAATGCTATCTATCAAAAAAGAACAAAGACAAACTATGCAAAGCACTGCTTGTCTGGAACCCCAGTCCTCAGGAAGCTGAGGTAAAAGAATCATGTGTTCAAAGCCAGCCTCAGCTACCCAGCACGTTCCAGGTTTGTCTTAAGAAACAAAACAAACAAAAAACAACCAAAAAGCAAAAACAAAACAAAGAACCCAACAGAATAATGAAAAGACAGATAACCCAATTCAGAATGTGCAGACACGCTAAATAGACAGTTCTCTGAGGAAGACAAACACAGGGTTGTAAGCACAGGAAGAGAGGCGCAGCATCATTAGTCATCAAGGAAATGCAGATCAAAACCACAATGAGATTCAGCCTCACACCCACCAGGATGGTTGTAATCAAAAAGACAGATAACTGCAAGCATTGGCAAGGATGTGGAGAATGCTCAACCCTCATCCATTGCTAATGGGGATGTAAAATGAGGCAGCCACCGAAGAAAATAGTCTGGCGGTTCATCAAATGGTTAGACATGACACGGCATCATCTGGCAACTCCACTCATTGGCGATTATGCAAGAGAAGTGAAAATGTGTGTCCTCCTCCCTCCCCTCCCCCCCAAAATCCCTTTGCAGGAGCGTTCATGGCAGCATTGCTCACTGCAGCCGTATGTGTAAGCAGTCCAAGCATCTCTCCACTCGGCAGTCGGTGTGCGGATGAACGAAATGTAATAAACCCTTACTGTGGAATACTGTTATTCAGAGAGAGAGAAAATGAGGTAGTAGCCAGGGCTGGTGGTACTGGCCTGAAAACCCAGCTACTCGAGAGAACTGCAAGTTCGAGACCTGCCTGGGCTGCAAGGTGAATTCAAGGGCAACCTTGGCAATTTAGGAAGACCTTGTCTCCAGATTTAAATGAAAGGGGGCTGGGAATGCAGCTCAGCAGTAGAGTACTGTTTAACAAGATCCTAGGTTCAATCTCTGTGACCTCAAGAAAAGGAGGGAAAAAAGAAATAGCCAATATAAGCCACGACACAGAGCAGACCAGGTGTTGAAAGACTCCACTTAAATGAAATATCAATTCCAGGACTCACAAATTTATAGGAATGGAAAGTAGATTAGCAGTTACCTGGAGTAAAGAGCCTCAGTGGAGGGCAGGGTAGAAGGGTTCTTTTGGGAGTTATGAAAATATTCTAACACTGATTGTAGTGGTGTACTCTACCAAGTTGTACAACTCGGAGAATACACAGAACCTGCTGAATTATACACTCTGTGCAGACTGTTTGGCAAGAGAATTACACCCCAATTAAGCTGTTAAAAGTACAATGGGGGAGCTTTTGCTGCTAGAAGACAGAGTAGATGTACTTCCTTTCTATTATCTCACTCAGAACAACAGAAAACCCAGACTTGACCATAAAACAAACATAAGAAGACTCTGAAAGATGAAAAGGAGACAGATTTTCTAGGGACCTCAGGACTTGAACAATGGCAAGGTAGGGAGGTCCCTGGGCTTGACATTTGCCTCATAGATCCCAGACTGGATGTAAAGAAGTTGGTGACTTGTGAAGCAGAAACAGCTACAAAGAAAGAAAAAATCTAACCAAATCCAGTAAGACAGACATTTCCAGTGCAGTCATATACCACAAAGCAAGAAGATGTGCCCCTCCTGCCATCTCCTTCCTCTTCGCTGTGCTCACTTATGCCAGCAAAGGCTAAGTGAGGAGCACCAATTTCCAAGCTTGTGGGACTGCACCAAGCACCCCAACATCCTGGTGTTGGGGAAAGGCAGAGCAGGGAGAGGGCACCTGCCAGCAAGTGAGAAGCCACCACCTTCACTCAGCGTGACCCCTTCTGACAGCAGTGACATGTCTCTGTCCTCTCTGGTGTGGAGCCAGAGGGGGTTCAGTGGAGAGTAAAGACATTGACCTTTGCTCACTATTAACAAGGCCATCCCCACATCAGTGTCAGTAGAGATCTTGTGGACATCTGGAACTTTCTATCGGTGCTCCACTTACCCAAATCACTCCACAAAGACTGACGGGGAACTTGACGTCTACCTATGCCTGGCAGTAACAACAGAGAAACAGAAGGTTCAGGTGAGATCCATCCAGGTTTCATATTGTTCCAGGAACCAGGATAATCTCTCACGGAATTACAAACAATCACCAATGAATCCCAACACCAACCGAGAAGTTAAGATTATCTGACAAAGATTTTCAAGTAGCCATGATTTGTGGCATGGGTAGAGGTATGTGCAGGTGTGCTTGTTTATCCAGACACATGTGGAGGCAGGCCAGAGACTGACACCTGGATTTCTTTTCTGTCCTATTTTTTGATACCCAGTTTCTCATTGAACCATTTCAGCTAGACTGGCTGGCTACTGTGCTCCCAAGATTCACCTCTCTCTGAAGCCCAGAGCTGGGGTTACAAGCATGCACTGTCACACTTGACTTTTTATGTGGGTGTTGGGTATCCAGTCTCGGGTCCTCATGGTTACACTGTAAGAGGTTTACCTAGCAAGTCATTTTTTCCAATGCTAGAGCAGTGATTCTTTTTAAATATTTCAATAAACAAGCACGAACATGCTAAAAAACAAACAAGGAAAAAGGAGAAAACCTGGGCAAAAGAAAATAAAGCCATTAAGAAGAACCAATGGAAATATGCAGTAAGTAAATTATAATCTCAGTGGATGGACCCAAGAGCAGAATGAAGGGGGCAGAGGAAAGAATGAAGGGCTGAAACAGAATAGAGAAATTACCCACCATGAATGACAAGAGAAAATGGATGGAAACAAAGACCGAACAGAGCCTTGGGGACCATCCATGTCCTCAGTAACACAAGAAGAAGATCTAATCGCACATCCTTTAATGATGGGGACACATTCTTAAAAGTGTGTTGTGCGATTTTGCCATAGTATGAACATCATAGAGTGTACTTAGACAAAATAAGACAGCTATGAAATAACTTGGCAATATAACCTTACAGAACCACTATCAAATGGCAGTCTGTCATTGAAGGAAATGTCCTTAGGTGGCATGTGGTTGTGAAGCATATAATTTGTGGAACGCAGCTAAAGCAACACAGAGAAGAACATTTACGGTACTAATAGCAGACTGTATGTTAGATAACTAGGAACTTGGGTGTGGTGGTCGACACTGGAAACATAGCACTCTACAGGCTGAGACAGGAGGACTGCCAGTCAGAGTCTAGCCTGGACCACATAGCCAGATCCAGGGGTGGTCTGAAACCAATACCATAAACCCCACCTCAAGAGTCTAGAAAAAACGATGGCTCCGGGGATGTGGTAGTTTGAATGAGAGTGGCCGCCATAGGCTCATATAGTTGAATATTTGGTTCCCAGTGATGAACTATTTAGGAAAGAGTAGGAGGTGTGGCCTTGTTGGAAGAGGTATGTCACTAGCCCAAGCCAGGTCAAGTCCCTCTGCCTCTGTCTTATAGATCTGATATAAACTCTCAGCGACTGTGCCAGCGCCACGCCTGCCTGCTGCCACCTCACTCCCCACGATGGTGGACATGGGCTCGTCTTCTGAAACTGTGAGCAAGACCCCAGTTAAATGCTTTCTTTTATAAGTTGCCCTGGTTGTGGTGTCTCATCCCAGCAAAGGAAACCGTAACTAATGGGGAGAAAAGCACATCTGTGCGGGCCTGAGAACGTTCAGTTCCCAGGGCCCACAAAACAGCAAAAGAGAACCAGCTTCAAGAATTTTCCTCTGACCTCTACACATGGCCCAGGCATGTGTGCATGCGTGTGCACATGAACATTTAACTAAGTCATTCATCAAAAAGTTTAAGTGATAATCAGGAAAAAGAAGAACAAAATAAACAAAAATGAAACAAAACAAAATAAAAACCCAACGAAAGAAGAAAGAAGTAACTAATGCCAAAACAACAAAATTAAGATCACTAAAAAGGAAGAATAAGTCTGAAAAAAAAAAAAAATCAGTGAAATCGACATACTTCTAGCAAGTCTGACAAAGGCATGTGGGGAGGGGGGAAGGAGAAGGAGAGTAAGAGGGGGATCTAAATTCCAGTAGCAGGAATGAACAGAGACATCAGTAGAGACCCTGTAGATGTTATCAGATGACATCAGGGGAGGGGAATGAGATTGCGGGGGGGGGGGGGGGCACTTCGGGCTCCAAGGAACTCTGTACATTTCTAGTTAGCCACTCAGACAGAACGAACCAATTTCTTGGAAAACACAAGTCACAGCAACTTATGCAATATGAAGTAGAATTTCATTTGAGTAATTTCTATAACTGTTAAGGAAGTTGAATTCATAATTTTAAAACTCCCCTCCCCCAAAAGAACTCTCTGGGCACAGATGGCTTCACTTGATAATTCTATTAAATGTTTAAATAAGAGTTAACACCAGTTCTATACAATCTCTGCCAGAAAATAGATGAGAAAGGAATGCCAATTTATTTTTGAAGCTAGTGTTATCCTAACACACAAATCAGACTAAGATAGGACAAAAGAATAGCACACTAGAGATCAATATCCCTCATGAATATAGATGTAAAAAAATCCTTAACAAAATATCAGCTAACAGAACTCATCAATATATAAAGTAAATTATGGTCTGGGCATGGTGGGACATACCAGGAATCTCAGTATATGGGAGATAGAAGCAGGAAGATCAGGAGTTCAAAGGTTAGCCTGGACTACCTGAGAAATTGTCTCAAAATAATAAATAAAATTATATATATGGATGGATAGGGTCCTAGTTTGTTCTCTGTTGCTTTGATAAATAACATGACCAAAAGCAAGTTGGAGAAGAAAGGGTTTATTCCACTTTACCCTTTATTGTCCATTACTGAAGGAAGTTAGGGCAGAAACACAAGGCAGGAACCTGGAGGCAAGAACTGAGGCAGAGACATGGATGAATGCTGCTTAATGACCTGCTCCTCCTGGCTTGCTCAGATTACTTTCTTATACATCCAGGACCACTTTCCCAAGGGTGACACTGCTACAGGCCAGACTGATGGAGGCAACTCCCCAACTATTGTTCCCTCTTCCCAGATTATTCTAGTTATGTCAAGTTGACAATTAAAACTAACCAGCACAGAATCTACCTATTTGTGCTGGCTAGTTTTAATTGTCAACTTGATACAATCTAAAATCACCTGGGAAGGTAGTCTTAATGAGAAATTGTCTAGATAGGTTGGCCTTAGACATGTATGTGTGAAATTGTCTTGATTACATTATGGAGATGAGAAGATCTGCCCACTGTGGGTGGCACCATTCCCTCGGCAGGAGGTTCTGAACTATATGAGTAGAGAAAGCAAGCTGAACACAAACTTGTGCATTTATTTTCTTTCTGCTCTTGACTGTGGATGTGGATGGGGACTGGCTATGTTCCGTTTCTGTTACCTGACTTCCCTTTCTCCCTTTGTCACTTTTATCAGAGTATTTTATTATAGCAACAGAAACAAAGCTATAACACACACATGCTTACATAAGTAAATTATACACTATAGCAGTGGAATATATTCCAGAGATGCAAAGCTGGCAGAATGTTTGAAAATCAATGAATTTTAATAGACCGAAGGAAAGTTGCATGATCTTATCAATTAATGCAGTGAAAGCTACATTTGAACCATAGGCCAGTAAGATGGCTCAGTCAGTAAGTAAAACACTTGCCTCAAAAGCTAGACAACCTAAGTTCAATCTCTAGAACCCACTTATAAATGAAAAGAGAGAACTAATTCCTCAAAGTTGTCCTCTGATCTCCAGACACTAACCAGGGTATACGCGCATGCACACACACATACACGATAATAAATAATTATTAAAAGTGGTGTGTGTGTGCACATGCATGTATGTGTGAATGCCACATGCATGCAGGTGTCCATGGAGGCCAGAAAAGGACATGGATTGCTTGAGAATTACAGGCTGTCATGAAACCACCCATCATGTTTCTATGAACTGAATTCAGTTCCTCTGCAAGAACAGTATGTGCTCTGAAACATCTCTACAGCCCCAAATAGTCTTTTAAAGTCTTTTTATAAGTCAGTATCTATGACTGGTTAAAAGGGGGAAAAAACTACCCCCCCAAAAAAAATCCTGGGCAGTGGTTGTGCATGCCTTTAATTCCAGCACTCGGGAGGTAAAGACAGGCAGACCTCTGTGAGTTCTGGGCCAGCCTGTCTACAGAGTTCCAGGGCAACAGCCAGAATTGCAGTAGAGAAGTCCTGTCTAAAAAAAATTTAAAAAAAAAAAAAAAAACCTGCCAGAAAACTAGGATCGAGGAACTTCGACTTGAATGCAAAGGAGGACACTCAAAGTAGCAGTACAATACCACGTAATGTTAAATGACCTGTGGTCTATCTATAATATGGAATACTACTCAGCAGAGAAAAAAATCCAACTCTCGGTACAGACTGACAAAAGCAACAAAAGTGAATCCCGAAAGGTTCCACACTGTATGATTCTAGTCACGTGACATCATTGAAATGGCAGAACTTAAAATGAAAATGGATTAAAGGGGTCAACACAGGAGGAAGATTAATATACTTATACCAAGGCGGCATGAGGGTACTGTGATCATGGAAAATAGGCTGTGTGCTGACTGTCTCTGTGCCAATACACTTATTGAGACACTGTAGAACAGTTCTCCACGACGTTGCCTTCGGGCACCTTTCATTGGAGGAATAATGTCTGTTGTTTTCAGCTTGGGGCTGTTACGAATAAGTCTTCTAGAACTATCAGGTTCAGGTACTTAAATCTTAACTTTTTTTCCCAGGGCCCTAGAGAAAGGGTACACGGGATGAGATCCATCTGTATTATTTCCTATGACTGTGAGTGAATCTACCATTATCGCAAAATAACAAGTGTAACTTCTCAAAAAGCATGTGTAATTTACAACTTCATTATACAAGCTTCTAGGAGATTAGATCAGTTAATGAAATTTTAAGGTGTAAATGTGCGTGTAATACATTTGCGTACATTTTACATGTGAATAAGAGAGAGATCTGGGTTTATTTTATTAGTATTTTTACAAGACCTTTTTGGAGTTAAAAAGAGAAAAAGCAAGACCCCTTATATAGAAAAGGATTTCGAGACATAGGGGTTAATGAGATCTTACCTCTTAGATGTCTCCAGCTGGGATGTGCGGCTCCCATCCTCACAGCACCCTCATTCCTTCTCTTGTCTCAGGTCTCTTTGCCATTGTCTTCACTCACAAAGCCACTAGAGACTATTAGGGTAAGAATGGCAGCTGCTGTGACAAGCGTCCCCCAAATTACCATGTCTGTTCAACCATGGGCATTTGGGGTGTTTCTCCAGAGATATTCTCCTCTCAGCAGCCTTAGGGACCTATGCAGCCCACCCCCCAGCGTTATCCAGATCCCCATGAAGGACGGGATGTAGGGGTGGAATGGGATGAGACCGAGTAATGGCCAGAGAGGGATGCGATATTTCTGCCCACACTCCTGGGTGTGGCAGAAACTTGAGATCCTGGGAGGTGCCTCTTTCTGTATGCTGTTACAGCCTCCTTTCTGTCATGGGACACTTCATAGGTGACACTCCGGGTCTACTTGTACAAACTGTTTCTGAGACATGAACAAATATCTACCTGCTACAGACTGGGCACTAGGGCAGAAACAAAACGATGATCCCACCAAGTATAGTGAACTAGTGAGCTGAATTGGGGTTGCTTACAGGAGTGCGGGTGAGGGGCTACTTACAGGGGTGTAGGGGGATTTACTTGCAGGAGTGTGGGGGAGGAGTTACTTACAGGGGTGCAGGGAAGGAGTAACTTACAGTTGTACAGGGAAGGGGTTACTTACAGGAGTGCGGGGGAGGGGTTTCTAAGAAGAGCATGGACAACATCCAGGAGGCTACTCCACAACAAGATGTCTCTCCTCCACATCAACTGTTAACTGTTATACGTCCTGGGGAGGGGTATGGCTTCATGAGCCCCTCTCCCTAGCAACCAATAAATGCCTATGAATCTTAGGTAGAGCATGGCCTCATGAGACCTCTCCTCTAGTAACCATTAATGCCCTTAAGCTTTTCAGAGAGGCAGGGCCTCATGAAACCAGTCTCCTAGTACCTTAGTTTGTAAATCCTTAGGAAAAAGTGGAGTCTCAAGCACTTTCCCTGCTCCATGATGTAAAGTTAATGAGCTCAATCGGGGAAATGGCCTAGAAGAATCACAGCTACTGATAGTTCAAGGGGCAATGTCCATGTCATGGCCAGGGAACAGCATTCCTCAACTTCACTCCAAAGGTACCATCTCCCGATGGTCCCTATAACCCTCCTTCATACACCAGAGCAGGAAAACCTCTGTCCAAAAGCAAAGGAACAGCCTATGCGTCGCCAATTAACTAGGCCTGAGATGATTTCATTGTGTCCACAATCTCACTAGACAGCTTCTTCAGGGAAAAGCCTCCATTACCCTGGGAAATGCCCCATTAGAGCCTCCAAAGTGGCTCCAGAGATAGTTAGAGGACTTCCACTACCTCATGGCCTGTCCCATGCATGGGCAGGAAGAATAATCCTCTGAAGGACCCAGCCTAGTTGCTGAGCATCTCTGCAGGAGTGCCAGCAAACAGGCAATGGAACTGATACAGCAACCTCAACCACAGGCAGGGAGGGACAATGTGAGCTCTGCTCCTGATGTCCTGAACTTAGGATACCAGGAGTGGAGATTTCCTGATGCCAGGAGCCTATAAAGGTTGGGAGCTCAGAAGAGAAATCTAGACCAAAGAATCTCACATGTCTTTAACATGATACAGATTCAGTTGCTATCACAAAACCCCCAATAATAGTGGCTTCAAAGGATAAAGCTTACTTCTCAAAAGCACAACCACATAAGTTTATGGGCAGTGTGGCTCTCTGCATCTCTAGGATGCCAGGAGAAAGGATGCCTGGGGAAGGGGGAGGCAAGCCCTTCCTTGAGGAAGGGAAATATGTCCATCATTCCTGCTCACATCCAGGAAGTGGGTCAAGACAGCACATTTAGCAGAAAGTGACATCATCACAGCAGCGAAGGCCCATTAGGGAAAACAAGCTCCTTCTAGTAAGAGGATGAAATCTCAGGCCTGGGTGGAGTAATGTTCTAGTTGGGAATCAATGACTTGCAAGGAACCATCAGGGAGTGGGGCCACCCCTAGGAAGCTGAGTTCTCCTTAAATGAGGTGAGACAGGAGAATAATAACTTTGCCTTTAATGAATTAATGTACCTTTTCTTCTCAGAATTCCTGCTCCCAGGAGACCATTCATCTAAACTGAAGATATAGATTTATCAGCCAATAGCAATGAGATCACTCAAATAGAGACCTGTATAGGGAAAAGAAAATTCCAAGCGTTGGGTCCGAGAATCACCCCACAACGATCACCAACATCATGTATACAAAAAAGCAACAGCACTTTTACTCTGTAGAGCAAACCTGCATGCGGGAGTCAGGCACTTTTCAAAATGGCGACCACTGGCTGTAGACACGTGGACCTTTTAAAGGAAACGAGCAGTAGCTATAGGATCTCTCTGATTGGTCAGGACCTGACTACTGAATTGGCTCGTCATATCTCCAGAGGAAGCAAGGGGGTTCTGGGAAGTTGAGGACTTTGCTGGGACATGGAGAGTAGAGGTCAGTGCTGGTCCTCACATTCCCCTCTTGTATCCTGAGTCAAATTCTTGCCTCTATAGATACGGTTATATTGGGATCTAATAACCATCAGGTTTATGTATCTAAGACATAAATTAATGTATTAATGTATGAAGACATTAATGATGCCAGGGCCCACAGTAATTAGTGGAAACAGAAAGGTCAAAGACCCTGCGTTGGCTGACATTAGAGTTACTATCCAAGAGGAGCCTAAAAATGAGAAAGGGGACCAGTCATTTATTTTATCTCAGGTTTCTCCCCAGCCCCTTTTGTAATTTCTTTTTAAATTATACAATAACTTTTCTGTTTTATATAAAGCAGATCAAGTGTCCTATCATATTGTCAGCTGATGGATTTGGAACTATTTGGTCTTAACAGGTAACTTTTTGGTGTGCCAATAGGCTTTTTAGGTAGCCACTTTGTATCCTATGGCAAGGAGTTTTCTTTTGATCAAAACAATCCAGCCCATCGGGGATATGGGATGATGTATTCTTTTCTATAGCTACTTCCTGCTGAAATAGGGTGTCTTCATGGGGGTGGGGAGGGCAGTAAGGCTGGAATGTTAGTCAAAAGTTAGTAGGTTATTTGGGCAACGGGACATTTATCAGATGTGTCTGGATAGCTCTCTCAGCTGAAGAACAGGAAGCAATCACATCGGCTCAGCAAATCCAGGACTCACAGTGCAGACTGCAAGCTGATTCCTGGATGGCATCTGTTAAATGGAAATCTGTTAAGACAAAGACTGGGGGGAAGAGTTAATGTACATTGTAGCTGACTTTTAGTACTGAAATCTACATTGTAGCATGATTTCATTTTCCATCCAGGTTTTTTTCCAAACCACATATAAACAGTTTGCACAGTACATTTTTAGCATCTCTGAGACCACAGTTAAAGGCCCTGACCACCCTACACCAACGCTTGTGGGTTAGGCAAGAGGGAAAGGGGCAAAAGAGCGTAGGGCCCTCCCTTATGCCCCCCCACTCCCCAACCGTGCTGCGTGGACCAGGCCAGAGGTCCAGGTGTGCTGGCACCCTGCTTTGTGTGCCCGCTTGCCTGTGGCAATCCACAGGAAGGATCTGGCTCACGTTAGGAGCCTCCGTTGCTGCCACCCCATCAGCTGCTGTGACAGCCCGCCAGACCCACCAGGCAGCTCTCACCCCACTAACACAGGTAAAAACAAAAGGGCAGCAAGCCATCTCCAGAGAACTCCTGATGTTTCTCCGTTCTGTTTTTCCAGGCCTGTTTTCTATGTCTCTATGTCTTGGTTTTGCTGCTGTCTCTTGTGTTCAAAAACTTTGTGTGCCTGTTTTGTGAAAAAGGTTGTTTGCATGTGAATATATGAGCTCTCTGTTCATTTGGGTATAAAAATTATACTATTGCCTTTGCTGTATTGGTCACCAGCCACTGTGGCTGCTGCTGTGGCTGTTTTGACAAGGCTCAAAATTTATCCCTGGGTCCAGTTTAACAGGGATTCAAATGTCTTTTAAATATAAAAATAAAAGTTATTGGATATGTTTAAAAATCTGTTTTTAAAAAAAGTTAACTAAAGCTTGTAACCTGGGATTGATAGTAACCTTAAGAGAAATACTGGAATGACTCCATTTGGGTTGTGAACAACATGCAAAGGTTCTGATGTAGATCTGTAGGACTGGACAGCTTCTCTGGATGCATTTTGGATGCCTCCACCCTCGCTCCTCCCTCTGGCCTCACTGCACAGACTCTTAAATTCAGAGTTGACTCCCTGGCCCAGCTATGCAAGACTGCATTCATGACTGTGAGCTGGCCCAGAGACCTCTGGCCAGCGGTGCTGACTCTACATTAGTGCTGTGGGGACAGGCTGTCCATGAGGGCAGAGGGAACTGCTTCTTCCCAAACAGTGACAACCTCCCTGGTGTCCCAGCAGCAAGCACTGTCAACTGGCATTGGAGCAGCACATCAGAGCTGTCATGCAGTTCCTCTCCCTGGCACACTTGCACACGCGCGCACGCACACACACACACACACACACACACACACACACCAGCACCACACCAGAACTCAGACATGGTAGAGGTCACAGAAGCCAGAGTTGCCCTCAGACACGGACTTGGCCTTCGTTCTTACCCATTTCTTGTTTCATATGGTTAAGAAATGAGTCATGGAGGATCTCATTCAGATGGCTCCGCAAGTAAAAGTACTTGCTCCCAATTCTGACAACAGAGTTCAAGTCTGGACCCACACGGTTGACATGGAGAACCAACTCCCTCAAGTTGTCCTTTTTTCTCATGTGTGCCCCTCCCCCACTAGGTAGGTAGGTAGGTAGGTAGGTAGGTAGGTAGATAGATAGATAGATAGATAGATAGATAGATAGATAGATAGATGATAGAAAAATTAGTCACAGGAAAGAGAAAGCAGTGACCACTGTGAGGAAAGAGGATGCCGTCTCCACCTCAACAGAGTCCATTCCTAAGGAATGACCCTCCTCTGTCCCCTATCAGGGCTTCTAGTCCAACTTCAAAATAGTGGCCACACTGTATCAGGACCACATGGAGCACTCCCAGGAGAGGCAGGGATCATTCCCTGACTGCTCCTCAGCCCCTTCTGGGTTAAGTAGGAGTTGGACTGCAGAATGAGACTGGTATAAAGAACCTGGGGTACTCACTAGCTCCACCTCTTAGACACCCAGCCTATGCTGAGCCACTAGCCTCTGTCTCAGACATGGTACTAGTGAGCCTCATAAGGGGACACGATAGGCTGCTGGCCTTAGTGGCTGTCCTGGGAGACTAATGGAAACAGTCAATCACCTCCTCACTAAGAGCTCAAGCTGCTAGTCCCAACTGCTCCTAAAATGGTACTTCTTCCATCGAAATATCTTAAAGATGACATAGGAAACTGAATCTCATAAAAAGAGAGGAGCAAGTTCTGATGTGTGGACAGAATAGGACTGAAAACTTCAAGGATAAAGCCATACCATGGTGCCCTGCATGTATCCATAGGACCCTTTCTTGATGCTATGGGCATCTCAGAAGGTGGGACTTGATTAAAACACATTGAGCATCCAACAAACATGGAGTCTCCTCTCCCAATCTTAAATGAAAGCAAAGGGTGGAGGCAGAAGGAATTGTACATATGATGGACTAAGTGACAAGAAGCATTCTGCACAGCCAAGATCAATGACGGGATTAAATTCTAGATCCTTCTGGACACAGCAGAAAGAAGGGAGAGGAGCAATTCTTAGGCTGAAGAAGGTAAGTTCCAGCCAGAACCTGATGCATCATATGTGGCCTGGAGTTTGGGTTTTATCCAAAGGATGATAGGGAGCCATGGAAAGATGGTAAGTGGAGAAGAAGCATGATGGGATTTGTATTGGAAATGTGACAGAAGGCTAACAGTGCCTCGTGGAGGAGCAGCCTGTGAACAGAGACTAGCTGGTTCTTGCCCTCTCCACTGTAAGTTTCTGGAAAAGAATGAAAGCTACTCCCATCCTTCCTCCTCACTCTTATCTCAGGAGGGGGGTCACAGGCTCTGTCTACCCATAGCAACAATGTCTCTGTGTTCAGAAGCAGAAGGGAGCTGCCAGGACTTTCTGCCTGTTTTAGAAAGCCTGAGTCCAGCCAAGGCATGTTGGGATCAGGAATTAAGAAAGGGATTAACAGCTCTGAGAGCTCAGGGGACATGAAAAGTCACAGGATAGGGTGAGCTCAGGACTGTCACAGTTGGCTACAAAATGATGGAGTTTGGATGTGAATTTTCCTCCATGGGCTCATGTGTTTGAACACTTGGTCCCCAGTAGGTGGCACTCTTGGGAAGGTTTTAGAACTGTTGGAAGGTGGAGTCTCAATGGAGGATATAGGTAACTCAAAAGAGGGCAAGAGCTTTTATGGCCCAGCCCCACTTCCTGTTTGTGCTTTGCTTCCTGGCTGCAGACACAATGTGACCAGCTACTTCTTGAGCTCCTGCTGCCTTGCCATCTCTGCCAGGATGGACTGTATGCTCTCAAGCTGTGAGCCAAAATAAACTCTGACTTCATTAAGTCACTTCTTTTGGTATGTGATCACATAAGAAAGGTAGCTGATACAGGTGAAGACAGCACTAGGTTTCTGGGATTTCAGTGGGACTAGTGGGATGAGGTATTAGGTAAGGACAGAATGGCATAGGTCCAAACAGCAAACAACTATAACCCCAAAGCTGAGAATCCTTCCCTTATAGCAACTTACCCGTGGGAAGTTTTGGGGAAAAGTAGAAGCCTCAGGGATCCCGTGGTACTAAATCCCCTATTGGTGTCTCCTGCCTGGCCATTAACCAGTTAGAGCATGGCCCAAGCAGGTGATAAGGAAAATAGCACGATCTGCAGAATGGACTCAGGAGGCCTGAGAAATGGAGCCCATCCCATGGCTCTCAGCCCTGTTTGTCTCCCTTGGAAAAATAAGTACTGAGGACCTAAAGTTCCGGACTATTTTACAGCCTGTCTCTCTGAGACTTTGCAGGAGACATTGTCACAACATAATTGCAGGAACGTGTAACCACACACAGAAATGCTCAGAGAGCCTAGAGATCATTAGAGGAGAGTTCAGAGACAGAGTGGGAACTGGTAGCGAGACTGTTGGCTGTCAATCAACAGCAGCTGTTGTCTACTATCTCTTCTTCCTCACCGTGGTCTCCCATGATGGCTGGGTGAGGCTAGCTGCCTGGGGAGGCTGATGGCACAAGGCCCCTACTTCCTCCTTACTGACTGGCCTAGGAAGCAGATGCACAATCTCTGACTCCTTGCTTGCAACCCTTTCTCTTCAGATGCTCTGTTACATCAGTGTTTCATGGACATGAGCAATCCCTTCCCCTCTCTGCAACCAATTCTGCTCTCCTTCCTGCTCTCCACAATGCCCCAGATGTCTCCTCCTGGCCCAGACTCTCCATGCCTGATGACTGTCCTGAAAGACAAGATCCCAGCAGACCAGCAGACTAGTACCTTGGACAGGTTAGAAGAGAAGTTCATGGTGATGTTCAATGGGGACTTACCATCCGTCATGCATAGAAGTCAGTCCTACGACACCAACTTTTGCAAGAAAGACAAAACAAAGCTGTAAAGTCAATCAGCAAGAAGGCCAGAAGCTAAAATCATGTGTGAATTCAGGTCAGTTAGTAGTGAGGACATTTACAGGACAGAGGGGATTTGAATGGTGAGTGGGCAGTTTGGGCTCCGTTGGCCATGACTTTTCAAAAGCACATGATTCTTTTCGGGGGGATTATGTTCTACAGGAGGAACTTTGAACATGTGACACCAGAAGATCCTGGGGATGTTTAATCCTCATTGTCAATTCGCCTGGCTTTGAAATCACCTAGGAGATGCATCTCTGAGCCTGTCTTTGAGGGTGTTCCCAGAAGAATTTAACTGAGAAGGGAAGACTCATCTTGAATATGAGTGACACCATGTTATAGGCTAGAGTCCCAGATAAACGAAAAGGGGGCTAGGCAAACTTAGCATCAGCATTTCTCCCTCTGCTTCCTGAGGCAGATGCTGGCCACCTATTCTTCTCTGTGACTTTGCTACCATGATGGTCTCTATCTTCTCAAACCATTTTAATAAACTTTTCCCTCCTTAAGTTGATTGTCAAATATTGAGTCAGAGAAACAAGAAAAGTCATTAAGCAGCCTGCTGACTTCTTCCGTGTGTGCCCATTCTTGAAGAGCTGATTTCAGGCTAGCCTGGGGTAGACTATGGAGACTTCTCATGACAGATGATGCAAGAACATTATATTACTTAAGAAATTTGTGTTCGTGTGTATCCAGGCCTTAGATGGTTCCAACAGCAAAAGAATGCAACCAACTCAAGCCCAAGGGACAGGATTTACTAGAACAGCACCCAGGGTAGTCAGCTGAGGGTTTGATGTCCCTGCTCCCAGATAAGGAGGCTGAGTCTTGAAGCTTGAACTCTCCAAACATGATAAAAATAGTAGATGTCAAGAATTAAGCTCAACATCATTGGCTTTCTTTGCATTTTCTCCCATTCTCTCAAAAGCTATTTGCGGATCTACTGCGCACCTGGGAGTCAAATGCAAATGCAGCGATGTACAAAACCTGCAGAGGCTAACAGCAGGCAGGACCGATAGTGAGTGAGTGTCACTCAAGTGTCCTATAGTATGGGAGCCCAGAATAGTGACTGCCTCAGCAAGACTTTTCGGGGCATCTGATATGGGCGGAGGGTGGTAAGTGGTAAAGGAGTTGAAAAGACTAGCCACATGGCTCAGGGGATAAAGCCTGATGGATGACCTGAGTTTAATCTCAGGATCCCAAATGGTGGAGAGAACCAACTCCTGCGAGTTATCCTCTGACTTCCACACGTTTGCCATAGCAGTATGTGGTCCCATTGTAACACACACACACACACACACACACACACACACACACACACACACACACTAAGTAAGTTTTGTTTGGTTTTTGAGGCAGTGTTTCTCTGTTGTATCTCTGGCTGTCCTGGAACTCACTCTGCCTGTAGACCAGGTTGGCCTTGAACTCACAGAGATCCACATGCCTCTGCCTCCCGAGTGCTGGGATTAAAGGGGTATGCCACTGAGAGGACCAGGGTGACTTTATTTTTTTTCTAACTCCATCTTGTCTTCCTCGAGGGCCAACCTCCCTCCACCCTTAGTTCTCAAGAGTCCCGTGGCTGGCTGTCAGCCAATTAGAATGTCTCTCACTCCCCAAGAGATCCCCACTTCCCTGAGAGACGTAAAGAGCCAATCCAGTATTCAGGTCCTGACAAATCAGAGAGATCCCATAGTGACTTCCTGTTTCACTTGAAAAGCCCATGTGGCTGCATTTCATGGTTGCCATTTTTCTTGAATGGCGGACTCCAGCATGCTGGTCTGTGTTCTGCAGAAATAAACTGTTTTGTATGGCCATGCATATCTCTCAGTGTCTACTTGAGCTATTTCGGACGTAACACTGCCACCACCACCCAGCTAATAAATTTTAATATTTAAAAAATTACTAGGATTGTGCTGGGCATGAGTGCTGGTCATAGGGACAAATGTATGTGTAAGCCACACAATATCATTGCCCAACTAAGCAAAATTCTTTTATACCTATTACTGCCAACTACCTACCTCTCCCTATACACACTCCACACACACACACACACACACACACACAAGCTGTGTTAAGTGTGAGTTGGTTTCTCTCTCTCCTTCTGTCCTCGGTGAGCATTGCGTCTTTCCCACCCAAGCAGCTGGACTATGGGGTGTACAGTCCAGCCACCGGTGGCTAGTGGGTAGGAAGCGTGGGAGTGTGGGTTGGACACATCCAGGCAGGTCCCAGGAGGGTATCTTAAGAATGGACAGAATGCACAGAATTCCCGGAGAAGCCGTCAGAGAGGCATACTCAATCTATTGCAAGGATTAGGGTACATTTATCAGGGTTCATGGAAGGGTGGGTCCCCTAGTCCCAGGGGCAATGCATTGGTTAAAACAGGTAAGCAATTCTGCCAATCGCAGTTCACCTTCTGAAACGGGGTGGAACTTTGGAACTTTGCTGTGGCCCTGGTCTGTCAATGCAGAGGGGAGGGGCCAAGCTCTGCCAGCTCTCTAGGATGAGAGCCTTGCCAGCAAGCACCCTCTACCCATGACCACGTGGTGCAACCATTCCTCGGGGTACCACATTGAAGTGCTGGGAATCAAACCAGGGACCTCAAGCATGTTAAACACTACTGAGTAATCTACCACTGAGCCACAACTAAGCCCTCATTCACACCCCTTTCCAGGAGCTGGGCTGGAAGTCTGCACCAAGCCTGGCTTCTGGGGAAGGGTTTGCCTATACTGAGATCCTTCAGGCAGCTCTAGCCCCCATCAACCCCCAGCCTGGATCTTCAGTTTAGCTAAACTGCTGGATCCCTTTGGGTTTGATACCATCTAATTGGTTGTGGCTAATCCCATATTAACTTCTCCAGCAGAAGCTAGAGGGCCTCTCCCCACCCTCCATCACGTCCCAGTTCCTACAGAAGCTGCTGTTATCATGTTTATGAGCCTCCCTAGTCTCAGACAGGCAAATTTGCATATAAATAACCTGCCAGCACAGGAGGCTGCAAGAGGCACCTGGTAACGACTCTGTTTATTACTCTGGAGAGAAAGCAGAATAGGAGGTCTCCTGCACTGGGTGGTCCAGTTGGGACAGCTACATTTCCACCCGTTGATTAGCTGATAAAGGGTCAGTGATTTTCAAACTACAGTGAAGGAAGATGGGAAGGCTCCACAGTTCCCCCAATGTGGGAAACCCTGGTCTTCTGAGTCCTAGACCCAAGATGGTCACACCCCACCTGTCACAGGCTGGTCCAGTCTAGACAGTAATTCCACCCACCTGGTATAACTTGGACTCGGAGCAGGTCCCAAAGGTGGGGTAAAAAAAGAGGTGAATCAGGTCCTTCAAGAACCATGTTTTATAAAGGATGTGCCACAACCCTGGCAAGGAGGCACTGCCCACAGGAATCCCTAAGACAGGCCATGATATACGGGCTAGGACCCTGGCAATAGAGTTAGCCTAAACTCTCAGTTAGGGCCTGACTTAAAGGACATGGTTTTGCTCACTGTAAGGTGAGCAGTGAACGTGCTCATGTCCAATGAACGTGCCATGGAATGGACTGCTGGGTATAGGCAGGGGAGTTCACTGGAAGACAACAGAAGGGAAGTCTAGAAGGTAGAAAGACCTTAAAACCTTTTGAACTGAGCAACAGCATTAGGCGAGAGCTGGTGAACCAGAGCTGGCCTGCTGATTCAACATTAGAAGTGACTGAGGGGCCAGGTATGGTGGTACACCCCTTTAATTTCAGTATTCAGGAGGCTGAGGCAGGAGGATCTCCATGAGTTCAAGGTCAGCATGGTCTGCATAAAGAATTCCAGGCCAGTCGAGAACACAGTGAGAATCTGTCTCAAATAAATAAATAAATAAACAAACAAATAAACAAACTAGATGAAGGCTGTTTTGATTGTGAGTCTTAGCTGTCAATAGCTAAGCCAGGAGCAATGGCTTTGTGAGAAACAGCACTTGCTGCTCTCAAAGAGGACCTGGGTTCTGTTCCCAGCATACCCATGTGGTAGCTCACAACCCTCCTTGACTTTAACTCCAATTGCAAAAGATCCAGTACCCTATTCTGACCTCCATGGGCACCAGGCACATAGATGGTGTGTGTGTGTGTGTGTGTGTGTGTGTGTATACATGAAAAATAGTCATACATATGAAAAAAATTAATACATCTTTTTTTTAAGGGGATGAAGTCAAATGTGCTGGCACATTCCTATAATCAAAGCATTTGAGAAGTGGAGACAGGAGAATTGGGAGTTCAAAGACAGCCTGGGCTATATAGTGAGCTTAAAACCAGTTGGGCTACATGAGACCTTGTCTCAACCCCTTTTTCCTAAAATAGTACTGTTGGACCTCAGAGATCCAAACTGGGACCCCCAGGACCCAAACCGGAACGCCGCACTGCCACAGAGACTCATAGACGGGATATTGATGCAAATAGCAAGAGGATTTATTCCAGTATACTGGGGCCGTTCTAACATGCAGGATAGAAGCGACCACAAGGAGCAAACGGTGAAGCTTTTTATACAGTTGAAACTGTTGCTAGGCACAAACCGAGTTGGGACAAGTTGATTGGTCCCCAAATTGTTTTTCCATTTTGATAGGTAGGGGCCAGTTAATCTTTAAACTGATTGGTGCTGACATATAGCAAGGTTGTGGGCTCCTAGAAAATGTAAACTTTAGGGTCTTAGTCAATGTGGGTGGGGGAAAGACTCTTAGCCCGAGGCCATGGGCTGTCTACGTGGGGAAACTCTTTTAGCCCAAGGCCGTCTTATTTGTCTTAGAAAGTGTTTTTCTTACAGAAATTGTTTTTCTTTAACTCTGGGAACTGTTTTGGGTCACGGTGCTCCTGGCTTGGGCCTACACAATTTTGGTGCTCTTAGAAGCCTGACTAAAGTTGGCTGCTTTGGTCTTTTTCTATACTAGGGACCTGAATCTTAAGGTGGGCGAGGGTCCCGACCCCCACAGTCCATGGGCCACAAGTTAGATAGGGAGGCCTGTAGGGATCTGCTCACACAGTGTGGCCTTTGGCTGTCCAGCACATTACACCAGCAAGGCTTGCTTCATAGCAGAAGCCACATTCTGTGATAATAGGGGCCAAAGTCAAATAGCAACTGGGGCCTTGGAGGCAAGGTGAGAAGGGCAGGTTGAGAAGACAGGAAACCTATTTGTAGAAGTCAAGGCAAGAGGATGGCTGGGGAAATAGAATTTAAAAGCAAAACCTCCCACTGTAGAAAAGCTCCCTACAAAGGTCAGTCGCAGAGACAGACAACTCTTACTGAGAAGGCATTAAATCAGAAGATGACGCGTATCACAGGCTCTGTGCTAAGATTGCAAAGACAGAAGGCAATCTCACCCCCTGCGCAGCAGAGCAGAAACTCTGCATGTGCTTTCAGAACCAATGATAACTAGCCCTCCAGAAAAAGGGGTCTATAGCACTGCTGACAGCACACAGCTCACCCTGACTTAACCAGGGAACTAACTGTGAGCTTACTAGCTTCATCCAGAGGAAAAACTAACCTCATCTTCATGACAAGTTCTACTTAACAAATTGGAGCTTGGTACACTCCCAAAGCTAGCCTCCCAGGATCTGGGAGATGGGGCCTGGTCTATTTCCTGGTGCTAGGATCCTGAAATGTGGGGCTGTCCTAGAGCTAAGAGGGGGTTGAAGCATGCTTCGAACCCCAGAATTCTCACCCTGAGAGTGGAAAGCATTCAGCTGCTCCTCCTTCTCTTGCTCTGACAAAACCCACCTAAATTCTAATGCCTCCTTGCTTCTCGGAATGCCTTTTCAAAGGTTGGTGCTTGTCTGGCTGCTGTGGCTGGAAGGCCTTAGGCTGGGCCCATCTTCTGATAAGGCGTCTTCCTCTTGCCCCTGTGAGACCACTCTCTATGCAGGAAAGACTTTTCCAGGACTTTTACCCTAAGAATGACAATGAGCTCCCACATGCAAATGAAGCTGCCTCATTATCCCGGTCTTAACCAATCTCATCAGTCTCTGGTTACCAAGGACCCTCCCTCACCTTTTCTCTATAAATGTAACCACAGTTGCCTCAATAAACTGACACGCCTCCCAGGAATTCTTTGTTTCCCACTGGCTCCCAGCCTCCTATAAAAACCCACCTGTACTCATGGACCCGCCCTTATGCTTCCTTCTCCTAAGGTTAGCCGCCGGCCAATGGCTGAGCACCCTCCCTGGGCAGGGGAGCAGACACAAAGAAATCCAACACTGAAACTGTTGGTGAGGTTTGGGTTTTTTCTTCTGTTTACATTTAAGTATTTACTTTTGGAGGGGAGGCATGTGTAGGGGTCAGAAGACAACTTACAGGAGTCAGTTTTCTCCTTCTACGGTGTGGATTCTGAAAATCGAATTCAGATCCTTGGGCTTGTCAGCATGTGCCTTTATTTTCCAATGGACCATCTCACCAGCCCAGTCCTCAGTTTTAAGAGTAGCAAGAGGCTTCTTTGACCACTGTAAAGACTAACAAACATTTTAAATGGCAGATGGAGGATGGGAGATGAGCCAGTCAACAAAATTCTGGCTACACAAGCATGAGGGCCTGAGTTCAATCCCCATAAGAAGCCAGGAGCTCGTGCTTGTAATTCCATGCTCTGGAGACAGAGCGGGGAGCTCTAGAGCTTGAGGCTAGCAGCAGCAGCAGCAGCAGCAGCTCCGGGGTCAGTAAGCCCCAGTCTATCTTAAAGATCCTGTCTCCAAAAAAAAAAACAAAAAAAAAGGTAGAGGGCCGTGAGGAACAATGCCCAATGTTGTAGAAGTTACAGAAGTTTATTTTTACAGAAGTGATTAAAATATTGTTTTGTGAGGGTGAGGGTCTGCCTAGGTCTTGGTGTTTTGTATTGTCTGCAGGTGTTGGATTTCTATGGGGGATGTTTGATTGCTTATGATCTGCACCTGAAGAGTTCTGAATCAATAAAACACCTGAGCTCAGCCACTCGGGGTACTACTTTGAGTATGGCACTGGCTATGATGGTGGTTCCTTCTGCTGAGGTCTTGCAGGGTTCGCAGTTATGAAATATGCCTCCTTGTTGTCTTTGGTGAGCCACACAGCAGCATAACAACTACAGCAAAAGGTTTGCCTTTGGCTCCAAAACACACTTATACATCCATGTGTGAACACATAAACACGAACAGGAGCATACATACTCCCCCACATATACATATGCATACAATTTAAATATGTAAATAAATAGTAGATAAAGATTTTAAAATACAAATGGAGAAAGAATCTCATTCTTTCTCATTCAGTCTCTTATATTTCATTTGTATTTGACTTTGCAGGATCCACAGGCTAGGAAGTAGCTGGGTTGTCCTGAGAGCAGGCTCCATATAATTCAGGCATGAATACAAGACTTAACTCTGCCCTGTGCTTTCCTGATGGACAAGCCAAATCCCTTCTCTAAGTTGGTTTCCTCATCTTCGGAATGGTTGTAGGTGGACCCTCACAGGAATGTGGGGACAGAATGAGGCTGCGCTTCGTGTCACTCGGAATGCAGTAAGAGTTCTGAAATATTCATCTTGAGGTTAAGTTGTATGATACTGTAAAGCTTGAGGTGGTTCACCAAATCCCAAAATGCTAATGTGAGGGATTCCTTGAGGCAAAGAGGGAAACCCTCCTCTGTGCAGCTAGCCATGAGCAGAGGGCTCATTTGCCTAAGAAGTGTCACGTCAGGGAATAGGAATGGATTCTGCACACGTGGGAGTGATGGTTCTGAGCAGGCTGCTGAGGAGGCGCGGGTGTTGGTCCACCATCCTGACTCTAGTCCACAGCTGCTAGAAGCCTTTCCCATGAAGTGTCTTGGAAATACTGCCAAGGGCAAGCTCTGACGAGACAGATGCATTGCAGGATTGGATTTAGGGGATAACTCTTCTATCTCTGTGCTCTACATCCCACTGGTCCCCCAAATCCCCAAGATGATCCCCTGCATTTGCAGCAAAACCATCCGGATGGCTCCCTTGCCATTTATGCAGAACAGCGGCACTGTTTGAGTAGCCTTCTTGCCGCATCGTATCATAGACGGCCACCGCTCCTGACACGGGGAGAGATGGTCACAAGGGGCCTTGCATAGAGAGCCGCAGTGACCACACGTCTTGTTCTCCAGAATTCTCCAGGCTCCCACTCCCTGCATCTATCGGATACTGTTCCATTGCCATGGCAACTAGATTCCCAGAGAGGCCAGGCAATGAGTCCCAGCTTCCATCTTGGGGAGTAGCTATGAGCTTGTGTCCTTCAACTTGCAATGCTCCCCCTAAGGCCCAAGGACACAGCCTCAAGCTGAGGCCACTAAACTAGATGCCCTGTGGTAACATCATATTGGGAAAAGTTGACTCTTTAGGACCAGTAAAAGGTTAGAAAGAGCTGCAGGCTACGGTAGCCAAGAGTTACTTTGCTTTGTCAGGCATGTGCAGAGTTTGTAGTCTGCAAAGAGGAGATTGCCCCACTGTCCTCCCACCTCCCACCTCCTACACCTCTGACCACTTGTGCTATCTCAAATCATAATCGGAAAGTGTCTGGGATCGGCCCACAAGGCACAGGGAGTGGTGACGTGTGATGTTCAAATGGGGGCAGGGAGAAGGCAGGCACAGTGACAGCGGGAAGTAGTGGTTTCATCTAGAAGGCATGGTGGGGCATGGGCTAAAACAGATGGCTGGATCAGGACTGGGTGGTAGGGTGTCAGAGCCAACAGGGAGGCTAAAGCCCAGCTAAGCCAGGGCCCGGATGAATGACAGCTCGGGGGGATTGAAGAGTGAATCTAGGATTTGCTGCCCAGGCCAGAGTCTGGTGAGACAGGGAACACTTTAGATGCTGGAGATAGGACTGTGGCAGCCTGGGGCCAGGCCAGGAGTGACTTAGCACTCTGGAAGACCGAGCAGGCAGGACCCGTACTTAGGGACAGAGTCCTATGCTGCCACTGTTCATCATCCTGCTTAAGGCTTCGGTGATGGAGGGAGGCTGGCAGAGGAGGGTCGAACAGAAAGCTGGCTCCCACAGCAGCCCACAGGCACATTTCACCAGCAGCAGTCAACCAAATTCCAAAGCAGTCTTCAGGAAAGGGAAGGCTACTCCAAAGAGACTATAATGAATAGGCTGAAATAATAGCTAATTAGTTTCATACAAGAACTCACAGAGTGCTTGAGCAAGCTGGCGGCTGCCCCCTGCCCCGCTCCACACAGGGACACCGGGCTCAATGTGACGACGTGACTCAGAGCATGACTTGGACAGCAGCCTGTCCTGCCGTCACCATCGTCAGTGAGAGGCCAGGGAGACTGAGAAAGTACCCGTGTACCAGGCACCTAGGCACAGGACCTAGGACTCAGTCCAGGCTCAGAAGCTGCACCTTAGACACCATGGATGGCTGCCCTAAGCCTGTTTTCTCACCTGAACTAACACCTGCCCTCAGTGTGACCCAAGTTTTTGCGAGATGCAAATAAGAAAGGACACGTGAACGATTGTCCCGAGACACGAAGCTTCCAGAGGAAAGGCGGTCTGCTCTGTTTCCCTTGTACCCTTGTGTTCAACAGAGTATCTGGTGTAGATATTTGTTAACTCTTTGTAATGGGGACTGTTCACTCCCTGAGCCAAAATGTGAAGACGAGTTCAGGAAAGCTGAGGTCTAAATGAGGGGTATTCAGGCAAAAAGCCAGCCTCAAATGACGCTCTAGTTGATTGACTTTCTCCTCCCTTCTTTCCTTTCTTCCCTCCCTCACTCCCTGGCTCCTTCCTTCCTTTCTTCCTCCTCCCTTCCTTCCTTCCTTCCTTCCTTCCTTCCCTCCTTCCTTCCCTCCTTCCTTTCAAGGCAGGTAGGTCTCAATTACCCCAGGCTGGCTTCAAACTCACTACATAGATGAGGATGACCTAGAACTTCTGATCCTCTTGCCTCTACTATCTAAATCCTGGGAGCATGCATGACCACAGTTGAAGGAGTACTGGG
The DNA here is from genome assembly GCA_026225945.1 of Cricetomys ansorgei. Lineage (NCBI taxonomy): Eukaryota > Metazoa > Chordata > Mammalia > Rodentia > Nesomyidae > Cricetomys > Cricetomys ansorgei. The sequence goes on along the minus strand of JAMJFZ010001122.1, from coordinate 3,196,035 downwards.
AATTGAACCCAGGACCTCATGCACACCAGGCAAGCACTCTACCAACTGAGTTGCTTTTCCAGTTTTGGTTGTCATTTTTAAGGAGTTATCCCACTGTTCATTTTGGAGCAGAGCTGGGCCCCTCACTGGTGGGCCCCTATCTCTCTGTCCTTCCTAAGCTTCTGCCGAAGAGACAAAAATGGAGAGGGCCAGAGTCACTTTATGACTTCCATGTGTGATTCAGCCTGAGAGCTGGAGGCGCCACGATCTCTCAGTCTTTCTGCACTGCATTCTAATTCCACATTAATTCTAATTTAGGAACAACCAGGAGTTAAGTGGCAGTTGACTAGTTGACGTGTTTTGCAGACATGTAATCAAACACTTATTAATTTTGATTTCACAGCTCCCTTTCTGCCTCTTGGGGCCAATCCATTCTTTATTCAGGTTTGTTACGCATTTCTGGGGGCCTGAAAGGTGTCAGGGTTCACAGGATCCGGACAGTGGGCCCATTGGATAACAAAGCAACTAGGAAAGGAGGGGCAGTGATGGGACCAAGACACCTACATTCTCCCAGGGAAGGGAGAAACAGCCTGTGGCTTCAGCACTCTCCCAGGAAACAGGAGACAGAGAGTTCTGTCCCCAGCCGCAGCCGCCATGTGCTGTGTGTGCCTGTACCAGCTGGGTGACTTGCCCAGCTGTCCAAGTCTACTTGGGATGGGTTTGAAAAACAAGGAATGGAGGCTGTAGGGAGGAGTGGTCACCCAGTTAGAAGGTGTGGCTGAATGGGTGGGGAGCTCTGGGGCTGTGGGGTCTGGATACCTACAAGTTGGGCTGATTCCATATTTGTTCTGTGGAAGGGGGAGACCTTCTGCCACGCAGAATGAGCCAGCCTCCCCTGCTGTCCCTGTAGATGGAGAAGGGGCCAGACAGGCTCCAGCCCCATCATACCAGTTCCCAGCTGGCTATGGACTGAGTGCTGGTGTCCCTTCCAAACTTGCATGTTAAAACTCCAATCCCCAAAGTGCCGGCATTTGGAGGTAGAGGCTTCAAGGCAGTAATTAAGATTGGATGAGGTCATCAGGGTTGGGTCCTGATCTGATTAAGACTCAGCTGCTTAGAAGAAGAGATACAATCCTTTTCTCCCTTCCCCCACACATATGAGGACACAGTAGAAGGTAGCCACCTTCAGAAAGAGGCCATCCCCAGAACCCAAGCTCACCACACCTTGATGTTGGACTTCCAGCCTCGAAACTCCCGAGGGTTTCCATACGTGTCATCTGTTTCATGTTTGGGCCCATAAGGACCTGGAGAGCCGGGGCTCTGACCCTGTCACCAATCCTGTCATTCTTCAGTAACAACAGTAAACGAGTGATCAGTTCCCTTACTCAGACACTATTTGTTCATACTGGATGCCAACACTTCCAGGACTCATCCTGCTGAACTGCCCCTACTTCAGATGCCAGGAAAATCCTTCCCCAGATCGTGTCTCCCCCTACCCCCTTCCTGAGGAGGCTGGGGAGAGTAGGGTTGAAAATTCTAAGCCTCTAACCCTGCCTTGGTCTTTCCATCCTCCAGATCCAATCCTGAAGGCAGCTATCCCAGAAACAGTACTTGTCTGGTCAAAACACACACACACACACACTTCCTCTTTCCCTCTCTCCCTCCTCTTACCCCTCCCCCTCCCTTATGACTTAGGAGACTCCAGTGTTTCTTCAAGTTCCAGTCCCCAAGTATGCAGGAACGTGGGACACCAGGAGAAACCCCCAGCTTCCTTCAAGAGAGATAATTTCTAGACCAGCACCATCCTGTGTGTTGGGGTGGAGTGGGTAGAAAAACACCGGAGTTGCTCCCCGTCTCCTCTGAGCTCCTCCATGGAGGAATCACATACATCTGTCACTCCCTGCACATCCCAAGCTCAAAGTCTGGAGAGAAGTTCCAGTTACTCTGATGAATTAGACTCTTAGTCCCAGGAGTTCACATGGCCTGAACTTGGTAGATTCCTGATAGGAACTTCTCTTCTTCCTCTTCCCCCAAGCACATAGACCTTCTGTTTCCCCCAGGGGATGGAGAGGTTGGAACAAGCTCCTGGGAATGAGATGAGCACAGACTTGGCTCCTGTTGGGGTTCTTCTTTGGATTTCCTAAGCCAGAAGTTTCTGAATGGAATCTAATCCGTGTGGTCCTGATTCATCTACGCACTGAGGAAGGCTGCTACGTAAGACCGGTGGGGAGCCCACGCACACTTATTCAAGTTAACAAACCTCTTTCATCAAGTTCTATTTTTTTCCATCAGGAAGCAGACATTGTTCAAAACCACACACATACACATGGGAACATCTGCAGAGCCAATTGTTTCCAATTCTAGGCTTTTATATGCCAATGATCAGAATATACCTTTGAACCAAGGGATCAAGGGACATGTTTTTTAATCTTCTCCAGTTAGCATCTGCTGAGAAATGGGAGACTGGGAAAAGCTTGCATGCTTTGGGAGGCAGCACCTCTGTGCTTCTACCCACATCCAAAGCTACTAAAGAGACAAACAGTGGTACCTCTAGGGCCACACCTCTAGCCCAAGCTTTTGTTTTTGGTGGAAGGTAAAGAACAAAGACCCAAAGGAGATGGTGGAGCACTGACTCAGGGTTATTGATTTCCAGTCCTCTCTGCTGGCCAGGACCTCTTAGAGCTGTCTGAGGTGGCTCTTCATTCAGATACATAGGGCACCAGTAAGAGATGTAATTGCTCCATACATGTGGGGAACTCTTCTAAATATCCAAGCCAAACTGCTTCCTAAACAACTTGTTCTTTCTGTCATGAGTGGACTTGAGTATCTGTGGTGATTGATTTGCTCCTTGTGTGTGCACACATTGTATACGTTCCACTATAGGAGGGTGTGCCTGGTAAGAGAGCAGGATTTCCTTCAGAGCCTGGACTGTATAGAAACCTTAGCTTTGCACTGTTGTCCAACAAGTCATGGGGTGAACTTCCCGGTAGATGAAGACTGCCGGGAGGCTATTTCTTTTCTCATCAGCAGGGAAATAATCTGAGCATGTCTGGGTGGTTTTCAGATCAGCAAGTGTGAATGGTCTACACCGAGCTCAGGTTCTGAAGTGTGCCGTTTTCATCTGAGAAATCTGTAGTTCTGGGTCTCATTTCATCTAGAGTGTAGGACTTTCTTACCCCCATTACAAACTACCTCCGACCCCAGCCCTGTCTGAAGCTCTTGAAGCACTTCTTTTCCACTCAGACATCAGTGACCTTTCCTGGGAACAGGTGGCAGGCACACCCAAGCTATGTGGGTGCACTCCCTTTCTCCCGCCCTTTTGGCAGATTCATTGTGGAGATGAGCAGCCTACCTCTGGCTGTACCCATGAGCCAATCACATAACACCATCTGAGGCCTTTACAAACTGATCTGTCCTAAGATAACCAAGCTGAGGGCTTCCCTCCCTCAGGAATTTGTAGGTAAAAGTATGAGAAAGAAGAGCTTATCCTTCCACCCTCCCCTCCCTGTTTTTGGGCAGAGATGTCCAGAGCCTGGAAAAAAGAAAGAGCAGGCTGAGGGACAGAAGATGGGCTGTGAGGTCCCCTCAGGGCTCTCCCTCTCCTGCTAACTCCATCTCAGTTCCATTAACCTTCCTCTGCGTGGGCTGGGTTAATGGACTGGGAAGCACTGGTCACCTTCTTGCCTGTTGAAAGGAAGGGGTTGCCACTTGTTGCCAACCTCAGAGTAGGCGCAGGGAGTTAGAGGGGAGGACTCTGGGCCCAGACAGGCCCTGGTACAAGGCCTGGTTTCCCTGATGCCTGCTGTGCAAGAGGAAAACTGCTATTCTGTGGAGATGTGACAGGCAGCTGAGATGATTGGGAGGTCAGGAAGGGAAATGTCTCATGTTCAATTTCCCTCCATTGCACCTCACATCTCCTCCTCGACAGCTGGGAAGACTCAGTAATATGCACTTTCCCCTGTGCAGTGGAAGGACCTGTGAATGATAATTATTCTTGTTTAATTAACTCTTCTATGACTGTCATGTGCATTTCATAACTCACACAATATGCTTGCAAGGCAGAGGAGGCTGCAAGGTGAAGATCCCTGAGGCTTCTTGAGAAAGAAGGTCACATCATAGGCTTGAAATGCCAAGACCAAACATAGAGGGGAGAACTATCCCCACCTGTTTGCAGGTTCATCTTTCCTTGCCAAGCTCCATTACACCATCTCTCAGGATGGGAGCAGGCCCTGACTTAGTAACTGAGGCAGGGATGCTGGCTGGGAGAGCTGGAGCCTGCAGCTGAACTCCAGCCTGTCTGCAGCTCAGATCCCAGTTGGACATGGATGGATAACTGGCTCAAGATTATCCAATTCGGAAGCTGACCACAGGCCTATGAAGCACCAGGTGCAGAAGCAATAGTTCAATAGCAATTAGCTTATCCCATCAGCTCTCATGGAAAATGGAAAGAAGGAAGCAGTTGACAGGAAAAGGAGGAGAGAGAGGAACAACTAGACAGCAGACCCGTGAAAGCAGGTGGAGGAGAACAGAGGAGAAAGTTGCCAAGTCCAACTATCGAGGGACCTCAAAATATGTCCCAAGAGTTGTACCAGACACCCAACCCTGTCTTCCACTCCAAGCACCAAAGGTCCTCAGTGTCAAAGTAATTGTCCTGGGTGAAGTTATCAATAATCTTGTGGAGAGTCTCCATGTCCCAAAGACTCTGGCTATACCAGACAAAGGGCATAGCTAGCTCAGTTGGTAGAGTGCTTGGCTGGCAATGCTTTAAGTCCTGGGCTTAATCCCCAGCATTGCATAAAACTGGGCATGGTGACACACGCCTATAATCCCAGTATTTGAGAAGTGAAGGGCGGAGGATTAGACGTTCAAGGTCATCGTTGAGTACATACCTATATTGCGGCCACCTGAGATTTAAAGATTTACTGTACTTTTAATTATGTGTATGTGTCTGTGCCTTTGTGGGGGTGTGTGTACATGGATAATAAAGCCTAGGGAATCCAGAAGAAGGCATTGTGTCCCCTGGAGTTGGAGTTACACACAGCTATGAGCTCAGTGCCAGTGAACTAGGATTCTCTGTATGCCTTCTGTAAGAGTATGTATTTTAGCATACTAACTGCTAAGCTGTCTCTTCACAGGGCAGTATGTTCCGCCTGCAAGTCCCTGGGTCTCCCACTGAAGCACTGAGTCAGAATCTCAGGATTGTCTAGGAAACCCAGGAGTGGGTCTCAGGACAAATTTGGGGAAAACCATTTTATCTTCACCTTCCTTAATCTGTTCACTGGAATCAGCCAAGTTGAATGAACACAGAGTTGGTGAAAAACAAGGAAACAGGACCACTTTGGGACCAGCCAGGCAGAAGAAGATGAGCCTGTCTTCTACCTCCTTCTTTACCTCTGGCCCCAAGCAAGCTGTTCTAGCAATTGGAGCAGCTTTCTTCTGGATGGCTGTCACCAGATGGATATTGTACCCTGACGGAGCACTCTCTGAGGTTATATAGAAAAGAGGAAAGTCACTGTTGAGTAAAGGAAAGCCGTGGTTGTCCCCAGATGCCCATTTTCCCCTCTGTCCGAATTTTTAGCTGGACAAATAGGAATCTCTCTTTTCAGCTAAATGTAGCCATGTAACTAGAAATTTTACAAAATAAAATGAAAAGCATTTAATCTTTTTTTTTTTAAAGGAAGAGTCTGGAGAGATGGCTCAGCAGATAAGAACATGGTTCTTGCAGAGGACCTGGGTTGGGTTCCCAGAACCCCACACAGTGGCTCACAGCCATTTAAAACCCTAGTTCCTGGAGTCAGATTCCTTCTTCTGAGCTCTGAGAGCACCAGGCACACACATGGTACATAGACACACATACAGGTCCACACATAAAAGTAAAATAAAACTTTTTAAAAGGAAGAAAAGAGAAAGGAAGGAAAATGGAAGGAAGGAAGGAAGGAAGGAAGAAAAAAAGATGGAAGTGAAAGAAATTTCCCAGCCTACCTTTCAGGGAGGGTCATGTGACTAAACTTAGCCTATGGAATGTGAGTAAATGTACAAGTTATAGACAGAGTTTATGGGAAAGACCCATGTCCTCCATTGCTCCTTTTCCCTTCCTACGGGCTGCAATGTGAACTCTTGTGACAGCCACATTGGGCCACATGAATAGGGCAAAATGCCAGGTCAGAAGACAGGAAGTACCAGGCAGTGGTGGCATGCGCCCTCAATTCCTTCACTCAAGAGGCAGAGGCAGGCAGATCGCTGTGAGTTCAAGGCCAGCCTGGTCTACAGAGTGAGTTCCAGGACAGCCAGAGTTACAACAGAGAAACCCTGTCTCAAAAAACCAAACAAAACAAAAAGACAGGATGTAGATGACGCCTGGTTCCTAAGCCGTAGAGTTGCAGCCTTGTAGCAGGAGAGGGAAATGCTCATTTTGTAAATTCCATTATTAAGCTGGAGCTCTCAAAGTGCCATTGCAGTTGAACCTGTAACAGAACCTCGGGGTCGTAGTCTCAGGAGTGGGTTTACCAGGGCTGCCGACATCAGAGCAAAGCCCCGATCCCCAGGAAGTTCTGCAACCCTCCCATCCACCACTGCAGAGCCTGTGTCCTGGGCTCCTGGTCCCCAGGAGGAGGGACACCGGGATCATCCTCTACACTCAGTGCAATCGCACATGTATTCCACCCTCAGAGCGGATTATTTTTTTAAATCCTTTTCTTTACTCAATAAAATCATTTTCAGTGATGACAGTGAAATGAAACGAATGCTAGGAATAGAAAAGAAACAGTGGAAAAGAATCTTTTTATTGAACCTCATATATATAATCATTCCAATAAAAAAATTCTTAAAAATAATATTTAGGTAAATAATTGTCTCGCAATTAATAAGTGAATTTTAATAAAACCCAAATATTTGCAAATGGCTCACTTTATGCAAATATTGAATTGTGCCTATGCCATAGTATTTTATCTTATTTTTAGACTCATTCTTTAGTTTTCAACAATCAGCGGTTAATACTTTTAAAAGAATAATGAATTTTAATTTTAAAGAGATTATAAAGATAATATAAAGAAATAATGAAGGTATTATTTTAAAGACATCACAGTTAAGCAAACTATTTTACATATGAACTAAAAATCTGCATTTAATAAAATTATACTTCATGGTTTATACTTTCATTGTGTTTCAAGTACAGGTAAAAATTCAAGTGATCCCATAGAACCACAGAATTGAAGTGACTCAAGATACACACACACACACACACACACTCGCACATGCTGCCGGGAGGTGATGGTGCTCACCTTTAATCCCAGCACCTGGGAGGCAGAGGCAGATAGATCTCTGTAAGTTTGAAGCCAGCCTGGTCTACAGAGTGAGTTCCAGAACAGCCAGAGTTACAACAGAGAAGCCTTGTCTAGAAAGAAAGAAAGAAAGAAAGAAAGAAAGAAAGAAAGAAAGAAAGAAAGAAAGAAAGAAAGAAGGAAGGAAGGAAGGAAGGAAGGAAGGAAGGAAGGAAGGAAGGAAGGAAGGAAGGAAGGGAAAGATGCACACACACACAATTATTTATTTATTGTTATTGGTTGATTCCTTAATCTTTTTGTGCTGGGGCCCTGCCTGTTAGGGAAGCACTTAAACACTGAGATAGATCCCCAGCCCTTGAGGGTTTTAGTTTTTGGTTTTCTAGTTTGGGTTGTGTACCCTAGGCTGGCCTGAAATGTGCTACATAGCCCAAGCTGCCTCTATCTCAAAAGCTCCCAGCCTCAACTTCCCCACCCCTACTCCCCACTGGGATTGCAGGTGCCCGCCACCACGACCAGCTTACTGTGTCCCTCCAGCACCCCTCGGCCACGCTGTAGGTGGGCATCTACTCCTACCGTATGTGAATAGGCAGCATCCAAGGATGGAGACAAATATACCAAAGGTGCTCCATTCCCGGCAACTGATGACTGACTCAGAACAGCCACCATTGCCCCCACCACTGTGAGGGAGTGCAAGAGTGCCAGGCACCAAATGAACAATTGGAAATCCCCCAAATTAACTTCCACATGCCTTCAGTGTTCATTAATGAATACGTAATTAAAATCTACTGATTTGAAGCTTCTAGAAATGTTAACACTAAACTGTAACCATTACAATTATTTAGGGCTTAGGACGACAAATACTCTTGGGGGAGGAGAATGTTATCCCTGACACTGCCGGAACTAGTGGTCACACATTGCAGACGGACTCTGAGGCAATGTCGGTTTCTACCTCTGGTCATCTCTCGGGTCCTTAGGGGTTAGCACCCAGTGGGTCTCCAGCCTCTTGCTCTTATGTCCCCTCACTGCACATGGAGGCCTAAGCTCAGCTGCTTACCTTCCTAAGGAAGGCAAACTAGAGCGCAAAGCTCGTTCCTTTCTGCTTTAGTTCCCATCTCTCAGCGTAGCAGGTGAAGGTTTGTTTCTTGTCTTCCAGAAGGAAAGGTGTCTCAGCTGAGAGATAACATTTAAGCAGACGTTTATTTAACAAAGCAAAGCAAAAGGATAGTAGACCCTGGAGAGATTGGAGCTGGCTGACCTGACTGGGGGAAGGAGATGGCAGCCACTGTGCTCTCCGTTGTAGATTTTTTTAAAAAACAGTTTTATGAATATTTATGAGATGGCTGGCATATTCATGAAGATAAGGTGACCCCTTCCCCCCTCCCAAATCACAATAGACCAAATCTCCCTTTTAGGGTATTTCTTCCTATGATCTTCTGAAGAGCCTACAGAGTGGGTAGGGGACACTAAAATGACAATGCAAATGCTATTCTAATGAGCTAAGGTCTTCTGAGGATGCAGACCCTTCGTTAGCACACAGGCACGGTCATTGGGAAAGCACCCTGGCACTAAAGTCCCTGGTACAGTGAGAAGAACCTAACTACAGCAACAAGGATGTTTAAATGTGTAGCCTGGGTTTGGTCTGAAGTGTGCCATGTATCCCCAGTTAGGCTGCTGGGAAAATGAAAAGAGAAACATGGAGAGGGTTGGAGGTAAGGGTGTGGGGGAGGGGAACACTCAGCAGCTCCTCTCATTAACACTGTTTCCGTCCATAAGAGTTGCCTGCTTGCCCTGCCTTTTCCCTACACATTCTGACTATGCTGACCCCTGGGCTGGGCTCAGAAGCAGAGCATCCTCGGATCTATGAAAGCAGGTTGGCAATGAAGCAATGGCTCTGTGAATCTGCCTTCTCGAGAACCCTGGTGTTCTTGAGAACTCTCAAGAACTCTGGAGCTGCAGAGCTGCAGGAACCACAGGCCTGGTAGCCACAGGCCTCTACGCAGCCATGGGCCTCCTCCTCCAGAGACTGATGACTGCAAGAGAATCATTCCATGTAAGTTCCAGTTCGTAAGGCACTTTTAAGCAGATTTCTTGAAGACTGCAGTCACGAGCCTGCGCATCCACATTTTAGGCTAGGAGAGTTTGCAAGGAAGGGGTCAAGGACCTTTCCCCATTGGGACCAGTAGTGGCAGCTGGATCTTACCCGGTAACAAAGATTGCTGAGGGCTGATTTGTGCTCAGCACCATGCTAGACACTGGCAGCAGGGGATGGTAAGAGACAAATCCACCCCCTAGTTCAACTCCAATGGCAAAGGCAGTTAAGCAAAAGAACAAACAGATATGGGAAGTGTTGGAAACTGAGTTATGGCGCTGATCTGAGTTCCAGTTATCAGGGGTAATGAACAAAATGGTGCATCTGTGGGCCCTGGGTTTGCTTGTCCCCCAAGTTCAGAGGTGATCTGTGGGGAGACAGGCAAAGCAAAAAGATGATGGCTCCTTTCTTCAGAGGGGTAGCCAGGCATAGGAGAAGAGGGCACTGGCAAGTCTAAGTTGTTCACATCGGAAGGAGAGGAACAAATGGTAATTAGTATGATGCAAACTAGCCATCTGTCGGGCTGGCTGCAAGGGACAGCTGCATTTGAAGGAGGGATGGGGCTCAGTGGTCTCCTCAGTGATTCCCTAGACAAGAGCAACCTGAATGTCATGGGCTTCCATTCAGCCTTAATGCCTAAATCTCAATGCTCTGAGCCCTCAGCTGTGTTGGCAGAAAATGAAAGCTCGGGGGGAAAAGGGGAGGGGGGCGTGTCACTGCTCCCAGGTTTCCCTGAAGCTCTTCAGGTAAATCCTTAGGCCCACCCTCACCACCTTTCTTACTCCTGCCATTCAAAGCCAAGGGCTAACAGCACCTTAAGCTGACCCCCTTGAATTCCACTATATGTCCTAGCTATATGTCTCCACTAGCACACCTGTGTCTCATCAGTGAGCGAAAATACCACCACCACTGGGCAGCTTCACCTCAGCACAGCCAGCCATCTGAATCCTCAGGCTCTTCACCCATAGCTGAGATATAGCTTCACCCATAGCTATTCAGCCAATAGCTGAGAGCAAGTATTCATGAGGCTGTCGTGATGCCACATGCCTGTGGTTCCGACACTTCGGAGGCTGAGGAAGGAGGATATAGCAAGTTCCATCCTAGTCTCGTCACAGTAAGACCCTATTCAAAGCATGTGTACTCAAGCACGCATACACACGCATGCACGCGCACACACATACACACACAATTCTTTTAAATAAAAATAGTTCATCTGTACTGAGCATGCACAGATTTCTTATCATTTCCCCCTAAATGTCAGAGCAAAGCAACTATTAACAAAGCACCCATGTCATATGAAGTGTTATGAGCATTTCAAGGTGATGCAAATTACAGGAGCATACACACAGGTTACATGCAAATATTGTGCCCTTTTACATAAGGGGCTGTAGAATCTGCAGATTTAGGTACCCACAAGGTATCCATGAAAGGTCCCACGGGATGACTACAGTGTCTTTCTTGTAAAGTAAGAGAGGAGACGCTCACATCTCAGAGAGCAACCCTGGATTTATACCAGACAATCCTATCCAGTTAGCCAAGCAAATCTACACTATTCTTGGTTTGCCATACGAGGGCCACCTACTCCCCTGGACTGGTCACATGCAGGTCTCCTCAAAGGCCAACTTTGGTGGCTCTGTCAAAGTACTCATGGTCTAGGACCCATCAAGTTGTTCCAGTGACCTGCATCCCTGACCCCAGCTTCTTACCCTAGACACAGCTGCCAACCCTGCCTGTGTAGAGGTCTCTGCAACTATGGAGAGGATGTCCTCTCACTCACAAAAAGGGTGTCATACAGCAAAGATTTTTGAGCAGCTGTGTCCAACATTACAGTTCATAGACAAAAGTGGGCTTCTTTATCATAAACCGCATACAGGTCACTATGGGGCTGGGATAGGGAGATGTGAGGTATTAGCATTCCCCCTGATGGGTGGGACAGTGAGTCTTACAGTTCCTTTCTCTTGGTGAGTACCCTGCCATCGTCCTATGGAGTCTGCTTCCCACACTATCCCTCAGACATGTGTGTATCCAAGCCAGACGGCAAGCAAGGTGTGTTTTTCCATTCCAAGCCAAACCCTATGTGAATCCATGCATACACACTGGGAGAAGTGTTGCCCGACAAAAGCCCAGACCCCAGCAGGAAGGCCTGAGGCCTGAAGACCAGCTTATTATACCCAAAGTGCTCAGCAATACACATGGAGTGTGTAATGATGTCATGTTGTGTGTAATGTGCATTTAGCAAGGCCAAGATTTCTACATGAGTGCTATCATCATGAAAAATAAAATATCTTGAGAACCCTATTTCCTGGACTCCTTCTGCTATACAAATCTCTCCTTCCCTCTCTCTCTCTCTCTCTCTCTCTCTCTCTCATTATAAATTGAAGTGGGGAAGAAGAAAAAGAACTTCTCCAAGAGTTGGTTCATGGAGCTAGTATGTGACCAACGCCCTTGGTGTGCAGTGGGATGGGGATGGGCTGTGCGTACATTAGAGTGAAGAGTGGGTGGGGCAAGAAATGCAAACAAATACGGAATCCCTCATAGATTGTTTCTTACAGTGGAATGAACTACAGAGTCTTCACTGACAAGAAGGAATACATGTGTTAGGTTTCTACTGCTGTGATAAAACACTGACCCACAGCAACGTGGGGAGAAAAGCATTTATTTGGCTTACATAGCCTGGGTCACAGTCACTTTAAGGAAGCCAAGGTAGAAACCTGGAAGGTAAGAACCTGGAGATAGGAACTGAAGCAGAAGCCACAGAGGAATGCTGCTTACTGGCCTGCTTGCTCAGTTTACTTTCTTATACCATCCAGAACCACCTGCCCAGGGATGGCAGGCACCACTCACATTGGGCTGGGATTTTCCACATCAATCTCTAATTAAGAAAATGCCCTACAGACTCGCCTACAGGCAATCTGATGGAAGCATTTTCTCAATTCAGATTCCTCTTCCTACACAACTGTGTCAAGTCAACAAGAAAGTAGCCAAAACAAAGGACACATGAATACAGATGGGTAAGGACAAGAAGAATTCTGGAGTCATGGACTTGAGTCAGACTATTGGTGTGAATTCATGATTCCTGAAGTGTGTGTGCATATGAAGGATTGCCAACACCTGTAAACCTATTCCCATGCTTGTGCACACAGTTATGTGCTCATGTGCGTGAACTCTTGTGCGTAGGTGTATACACTTCCAAGCTCCAGCCACTAACAGCACTGGGAGGCCCATCCCCCCCCCCCCACACACACACACAATAAGTACTCTTGGTGCCTAGATCCTAGTCTTCACTGAAAGGAGCCAGAACTCCTTAAAGTGACAGCTGATTCCAGGCCTGGGGCAAAACTAAGAAAAAATAAGCCTACCCCTTCTTCCTATGTATGGAGTAAGGACATGCTCCTCTGAAAGAAGAGATGTGTCACACAATGGAGGAGCCATATTGAAATGACGCCACTGGCCAAAGCTGGGGCAACTTGAGCAACCAAACAATTAACTATAAACATGAAATTTTAACCACTGGAAAAAAAAAAAGAATTTGTAAGACCATATCAACAATAGATCCATAACAGACAGATTATTGAAAATGATAGATAGCAGGCAGGCAGGCAGGCAGATACACGACAGACAGACAGGTAGCTAGATAATCTTTTTTTTTTTATTTCTGTCACTGTGATAAAATATACTGACAAAAAGCAGTGGAGAAAAGAGTTATTTTAGCTCACAATTTTAGTTTGTAGTCTATCATACCAGGGAAGTTAAAGTAAAAGCTTAAAATAGCTGCTTGTATCATATCCACAGTCAGGAACAGGGAGAGATAAATGCATGCATGCTCACTCTCTCGCTTGCTCATTCTCAGCTGGTCTTCCTGTCTCTTATCCAGGACAGAACCCCAAGCCCAGGGAATGGTGCCACCCACAGAGGACTGGGTATTCCTACATCAATTAAGGCAATCAATACAATTCTCCACAGACATGTCCACAGCCAAGCTGATCTAGGCAATTCCTTAATTGACATTATCTTCCCAGGGGATCTAGGTTGTGTCAAGTTGTGAAAACTAGCTAACTATCACAAGGATGGATAGATAGATAGATAGATAGATAGATAGATAGATAGATAGATAGACAGATAGTCTTTTTTTATTGTGTTATACCAAGGGCTAAGTAGTCAAAAGTACAGACTGGGCCAATATAGAGTTTATATTGGAGCTGGAATTGGAAGATCAGTATTTTTGCAACCATGATGACTAGGATTGTCATGAATCATTAATGGACATTAACCCAGGGGAGACTAGGATGAGAAATGTTCAATGATATCTTCTCACTGACAGCTTAGAAGGAGGGGAAACAGTAATAAACTGTGGAGATAACAGACCCGCCCTAATCAGATAACAAAACTAAGGTCACCTAGAAGGAACAGATGGCTGTCACCTGCCTCCAGATGGGATAGCCCAAGGAGAACTCAACATCATCTGCGTCATACGGTCACTAAGAATGCCTAACTGAGGCCAAATGATGAAGAAACACAAACACAAAAGAGGAAGCTTGCCAGTAAAAAACGAGACTGTGCACCAACCAGCTTCTTTTTTTTCCCAGTGGAACCAGGAGGAGAGGAAAGCAAGCTAAAAACCCTGAGAGTAAAACACCTAAGAGTGAAGTTTCCAATGGGTGTAAAGGCAGGAGGACACTTACCTATGACAACCCTCAGCAACATCGGGAGGAATACAGGCAGGATTATAGAACTGAGATTCAAATGACCAAGACAGTGAGGAAAGCTGGCAACATGTAAGTACCTGTAGATTGCATCTTGGCATTTGCCACCAAAGGTCCACAAGATGTTAAACCATCTCCATTCTTCACCAGATCCTCAACCTGTGTTGAGCTCCACATGGCTCAGTTACCATGCTGAGAACTGGGGAACTATGTTTTACATGGAGGATCAGAACCTGAAGTCAGTAAAGGGACTATAACCTACAGAAGCAAATTGCTTTGACAGGTGACTCTCTGACTGTTCAGTTGAGAGCAAGGTAAGTACAGCATCGTCTTCCCAGAGGATTGACTCACAAGCTCTAGAGTCTGGAGTACTAGAAAACACTTTTAGGAAGTGAGCAACTTCCTGTGAGCCTGCAAATGATTTTCTCCATAAGATGGGATGGAGGACAAGACAAACCATCTTGTGGAAGGTGAAGATGCTAGTCACAGGAAGGACTGTATTTCCAGGCTGGTTAGATTACAGCAGTTCTCAACCTGTGGGTCATGATCCTTTGGGGGCATCAAGCAACCTTCTCACAAGGGTCACCTAAGAACATCTACATATCAGATATTTACATTACTATTTACAACAGTAGCAAAACTGCAGTTATGAAGTAACAACTAAAATAATCTTATGGTTGGAGGTCATCGCAACATGAGGAACTGTATTAAACGGTCACAGCGTTAGGAAGGTTGAGAACCACTGGGTTAGAAGATGAAGTGAGGTATCTAATATGGGAGTTTTTTAATCTGTTCAGTTAATAACGGTGAGTGCCAGCACTGTATTCTTCGAAATGATTAATATGACATAAGATAAAGAAAGGCTATGGAGATATTTCAGATTAAAGGACGGTAAAAAGACATGGGAAACAAATGCAGTGTCTGTCCCTCGACTGGATCTGCACTGCAGGGAAAAATTATACAGGGGCATTATCGGATCCATCAAAACAAAAAACTGAGCACTGCTGACAGATCAGCCAGAAGTAGTGCATAAAAATAAATTTATCAAAAGGAATTGAGACAAGAGTCTCACTACAGAGCTCTGGCTGACCTGGAACTCATTGTATAGACCAGGCTGGCACAACTCACAGAGATCCACCTGCCTCTGTTTTTTGAGTTCGGGGATTAAAGGTGTGTGCCACCATGCCTGGCTAAATCTATAAAATTGCCAACTTTACTAAGGTATGTAAGAGGCTATTCCTGTTCTTGGAAACTACACAGTGAAAGATTTAGGGTAAAGAGCCCTATCATCCATAAATTACCCAAAGCACTCAGAAAAAGACTGAGTATTCATAAACAGAGATATCACTATGTGCCCTGTGTTCAGGAGTGGGGAATATAAGGACAAATAATAAATGAAATGAACCGAAAAGAGTGGATAAATCCAGATGAAAATAGATGGATATTCTTTGCGTTGTTTCCAGATCTGTCATCTTTAGAAGTTTGACATTATTTCCTAGTAAAATGCTTACAAGTGCCTCGTGTTTGTCCATCTCCCAGCGTGTTTGTGTGGATGGACCCTCACCGTCCTCCCTGCAGCTCCATGAGACAGACAAGCAGGCCAGGCACTGGAACAACATTTCCCATGTGACAGATTAAAGAGATGAAAGCACAGTGAGACTCTGGCTGGTCCAGAGTCACACCGCAGCAACGGGGGCTGGAAACTACCCCTCATGCTCAGTCTGGACTTCCTCCCAGGATACCTGTGCATTGGCTAGTCCTGTGGCCATCTATCTCACGCCTTTGAAATCCAATTCAACTCTCTTCCTCCTCATCCCCTTGCCCCTGGGTCTCCCCCACAGAGTTACAGTGTTGCCTCTAGCCCTATTCCACACTCTCATGTCTGAACTGATGCTGAAACTCCCTCTTTCCGTTTGTCAGCCTAAGGGCAAGGACAAGGAGTTAGTCCTCTGCCTCCTCACTGTGCCAGCTCTGTGAATGGCTGATGAATAAATGCCTGCCTGCCTGGCTGAAACCTCCCCCCGCCCCTCATTTGACCTACACTCACCCCAATCAAGTCTCCGAGTGAGCCTTTCATCACAGAGAGAGAATTAAGCAGCATTAACATGAACACTGACCTGGCTGACAGAGCTCTGACACTCTTTCCTATCCTTTCAGAGAAGCAGACAAGTCCCAGAGAGTAGTATGGATTCCTCTTGCTCCCAACAAGGCCTTCCTGTTGAATGTGGCATGGCTGGGAGGAAGACCATCTGGTCAGCACACAGGAAGAAACAAGTTGAGCCAAAGTTATGGGATGGAAGAGAGAGATGTCTGGTTGTGGGGCAGGAGGAGGGGGGAGCAGGGGGGTAGCAGGATGCTACTACTGAAATAACAATCCTCTTGGGTCAGGGGTCTATGGGATTTGAGAGTTTCTGTGGAGTGATAGGCAACACAATTCAGTCAATCAGCTCCCCTATGTGAGCAACCCAGACCACATCTCTGAGAAGGCTGTTCCCTTGTTGGGCACCTACTTTAGGGACCCTGACCAATGTCCCCCTCCTTGATTTAGCATGCTCCAAGACAGAGGGCTGAGCTCTTTCTTGCTTGGTTCTACTCAGGGTGAAAAGATGGAACTTCTAAATAAACCCCTGGATTTGAAAAGAGGCTGAAATCTTATTTGAAAGGATTTGTTTTCGATTTCATTTTTCTAATGTGTTTTTAATAACAACACTATTCCATCAAAAGGGAAGTGTTTGACTGTTTGGAACAGCAGGATGATGTCCCTCAATGTAATTTGGATCCTTTCCTGAACTCGTTTCTTTTGATTTTGCCAGCTCAGATGTCTCTGCAGTCAGTAACTTACAAAGCCTTATTGTCAGAGGTATGGGAGAAATTCAGTTAGAAACATCCCTGAAGACACAACCAAGCCTAGCCTGCAAATCAGCAAAGTGAGTCCCCATGCAATAGACACCAAGTGATACCATGTAAACACAGTAATCGTCAGACAGGATGGGACCAGAAATGACTGTGAAGTCAGATAGACCCAGACCCAACACTACGTGGTGACTCACACCACCAATGTGCTGGGCCACTGATGGCAATCATACATTCTGTCTTAGGTGGCTGGCCAAGGACTTTTCTCCTTACAGGGCAGAAGGCTGGACACGGAAATATGCCCTGGGGCATATCATCAATGTTCCTTCTCTGGAGATCATGGAAGGAGCCCTCTTAGTGTGATGTGCATGTCTTATGTGCCAGGCATCTTAGACCTAAACCAAGAAAACTAGGGTAGTGGAATGCTATTAGTCTCTTGGCTTGGAATGCTCCAAGGAGGTCTGGTGGTTAGTTCAAAGCCAAGAGTTAAAGCTCCAGAGCTTGATAGATCTGGTGACACACAGGAGTTTCCATGCAGCTCTCTCAGCACAGAGGGAACTTGTAACCGAGGCCGGTGGACACCCAGAGCTGGGGAAAGCCTCAGGAGGCTACAGTGGGGGTGCTATAGAGCGAGGGTGCAGCAGCCCTGAATGAAGCTCCATGATGCAGAGTGGTCAGTCCAACCTTTTCCTAGAAATGGATCTGATCCTGGTAGAATACTGTTAGTCTAGTGATCATATCAACAGCCTCAGTCCCATGACAAGGACAGAGTGAGACCTAATAGAAGCAGATGATATCTAAAATTCTATCTAGTCTCACTCAGCAGCCAGAAGGATCCTAGGTGAGCCCAGAGATCATACCCTTCCTCTGTTCAAATCCTAGTTTCCCACTGAACCCCCAAAACCTTTACAAGTGGCCACAGAGAATGGAGCAATCTGCCCCATAGATCTTTTCTGGCCCTGTACCCCCACAATTCTCTCCCTTGTCACCCCACTGCAGCCTCATGGGCTCTCCCAGTCCTCGACACAGGTCTGGATGAGGTCCACTTGCTGTTCCCCCTGCCCGCACCTTCTCCCACGTGTTCCAGAACCCCAGCACTCAGCTCCCCTCCTGCTCTGCTGAAGCAGTCTCTTTTGGGGAAGACCTCCCTGAGGTCTCAGTTTAACTGTATCACCCATCACCCCCACAGGCAGCTGTTGGGGTTAGAGTTCCTGTCCATCGCACTCACCCTCAGCCATGAGGACCAAGAGTAGAAGAGGCACATGGCAAAGATTCTAGACCCTTGGGTTGAATGAAGGAGGATAAGGAGGGGGGTGACTCCTGTCTCTTAGCTTGGCCTACTGTTGGCCTGAGCCTCAAATGAGACCACCAACCATAATGACTCTGCCTCTGGGTTTACGTGGCTCTGCCCCTGGCTCCCTTGTTGCTTTCTGCTTACTGCTGATGTCTGACTCAACTCTGTCCATGCTCATGATAACAAGACACCAAACATGTGAGCCTAACCTCAGACTGTCTCTCAGAAGCAGATGCACTCATATCCAAAACAGCTTTCTAAATCTGTGGATGCTTGATTGGCTTGCCAAGCCCCACTCTCCCTGCTTCAGGCTAAGCAATTCCAATATTTTAAGAAAGAAAAAAAAAACGAAACAAAACAAAAACCCCCTCATTGACTGTCCATGCAGTCAGCTGGCCTTTCTACCACAGCAGGTCACCCTGTACCCACAGAGAAGCCATCTACTGTAGGAGGCTGGCTGAACCTCTCAGAGCATCTTCTTGGAACTGTGCCCACCCATACGACCAGGACCTGTTCTCCCCCAGCAGCTCAAGCATCATTCCAGACCCAAGGCAAGGCAGTAGAGCCTGTCCCCTCTAACAAGCTGTTATGCACCCAGTCCTAAAGCATATGAAGACTCAGCACAGGTGTTCTGGGCACATGCACCCTGTTCTTCTAAGGCTCATCAGTGTTAACATTCAGAGTTGGGGTCATCCCAGCCCCATGGTCTCCTGGAGTTTTCAGGAAAACTGAGCAAACCAGCCACCAGTGGCCAGCCATTTCTGTGGAGATTTTGGGGGAGGAAAACACCAGAAATCTGGTGTTTATATCAGGTTGATAGAGAATATTTGCTTCCCTTCCCTTGGGTGCTGAGGAGGATGAGCAGACAGATTCCCACCCACAGCATCCCATGGTCCCCACGGTTCTAGAAGCCCCTGGAGATTGACAGGCTTGCCAGAATGCCAAGGAGATACAGAAAGCTCTGGTCGTGCCTATTTCCAACCACTCCTGGCCAAACTCAGCTGAAATGAGATGCTTTTCAAAAACAATTTCTGGGTAAGTGGTGGGGAAAATAAGAACACTCTGGACGCACAGAGGAAAGAAAGGAGCAGCCACCCAAGTGCGGAGTCAGGCCCTCGTCCATCAGTGGAGCGGGCCAGGACAAAGCTCATTCCTCACGCACCTTCACACAGCAGCATTGGCTGGGACAATGACTTCTGTGGGTTGTCATGACGATGAAATTGAAACTGGGATAAACAATAGCCACTCAGCCAGCAGCCTAACCTCTGGGCTGACCTGTCATTTTGATAGCAGCCACTGGGCCTGTGCAGACATGGGGAGCTGAGCATCCCCTGGAGAGGGCTTTGATACAAGTGGCTAAACATACAGTCAGGAATCAACTGAATCTTTTTGCCCCTCCTTAGGCTACACTAAAGAATGGATTGGACTCCTCTAAAAAGGTCCCCCGGGCCTGTGCAGGAGCAGGCAAGAAAGCATAGAAAGTTAACACCCCAGACCCAGAGGCACACAGCACATCAGCAGACCTAAGAATGGCTACCCCATCCGAAGTGCAAGATCCCTTGGAGATCATGGCTCACTGGCTATGGGTAGCACTTCTAGGGCTCAACAGGGTTCCCCAGCATTCCTTACCAAATGGACTATGGCAAAATTTAATTATTGTCTCTGTTAGAACATGAAAATGCCTTTGCAGTTCTAAGGCAGAGACGATGCAAATGCAGAGCGTCTGCTGCCTGGGCTCCTCCTGCCCCTCTGTCTCTGGTTGCTTCAGACATCTCTGCAGAAGCTGAGCACCAGGAAAGAGAATACAATATGCCCCAAAGGGTTCAAGTTGGCTTTAAAAATGGTGTTGTTATTTATATTTAATAGCAACTCCCTGAAAAGCCACAGATCCTAGGGCATGGTGGAAATGCAAATGCTAACTGATTGTTATTCTTACAGAAACTTAGAATTCAAAAGTTTAATCATCCACATTAGCATAATTTGGGCGACTTCAGTCCATAACCTTATCCCTGGAGTTGATTATTTATGGCGCCCTGAACAGAAGTAGAAAATTAACTTTGATTTAATGTAACAATTCCATCCCTGGTATCATTCATAATGCAGATACGTTCGTCAAAAAAGTAAATTGGACTGCTTGCCCATCTCAGAACAGGAAAGTGAGAAGGCAACAGGAAGAATCCCTAATCTCCCTATCTTTGACTGTTGCTGCTCTCCTCTGCTCTCCTCAAGTCTGTGCTTGCCCAGGCACTCGCTCTGCAGAAGTCTGAGAACATGGGGAAGGAGGGAAATGAGGTGATCAGGCAGGCAGGCAGGCAGGCCAGGAGGAAGTGGGGGTCCTCTGGAACAGTCATCCCATTTCTCCTGGGAGTTTTGTCTAACCAATCCTGCAGCTTTCTAACCGAATTCTAAAGAGATGTTCAAGGGAGCCAGTCTTGGGCCCGAGGCTGTGTGGACGGCGTACCATCCCTGGAGTGGTTTGGAGGCTTATCAATCAATTTGCAGCCATTTCCACCAGCACTGTTTTATTTAATCTTTGCCACGATAGACAGGGCTGTGGGAAACTGAGGCTCACAGCAGGGCAATTTCTCTGTGTCCCATGGCCCTGGAATCTTGACTCTGCGTGCAGTGCTGTTGGTGTCAGCTCATGGAGATGGACTGGGTTGATCAGCCTGTCTTACTGCCTAGGAAAGCACAGCTCAAGGCAAGGGCTTAGAGTCAAAGTGAGAGGATGGTTCCCAGAGGAGGCAGGAGCCATTCTTAAGATGTCATCAGGTCCCCAACTTCTAAGAGCACAGAACTGGTATTTATTACCCTATAGGAAACATTTTTTTTCAAATGTAAGTTCCCACATAATGGGGAACTACTCCCAGATCGAAACAGAGTTAGCCTAGGATTATGGATTGACTTACCTCACTACAACAAATGCAGCCCTATGCAGCAAGCTCTCAGCTAAGAAAGAGCTAGATCCCCATCACAGGCAGAACAGGGAACCAGACCCAGACTGTGGTGAGACTCCTCCTCCCTGCTCCCTCTGTCTGGGCCACTGAGGCCGCCCAGACATGCCAAGTTGGAGTGGCAACAGGTCTGCCTGCCAGTAACCAACTTCCTTTCCCTCCTCCCCACAAACACCACAGGTTGGCAACGCCAACCCACTATTTTCCATGCCAGGCGGAGCTCATGCTTCTCACCATGGGCAGAAGAACAGGATGCCAACAGCCTGAGCCTTCCCAAGGGCTGGCAGGGAAGTGACCATGCTCCGACACTGCCATTTGGCTCTTTAGCTCCTGCACTGGAAAGAAAAAAAAATTGGCTAAAGAAGAGGTTGTCAAAAATGTGGAGTTTGGGTTCTCTTGGTCCCAAATTAGTGGGGACAGTCATGAGTTGGCGTGCCCTCTGAGTGTGTGTGCACGTGTGTGTGTTCTCCCGCTCCACACTTGCTTTTAATGGTCGTAAGATGAAGACAGAACCAGGCCAAAGGGCTCGTTGTGAAACAGAAAAAACACACCCAGGGCCATGGAAAAACCACAGCCCATCTTAGACTGGGTCGCCGTGATACCAGAACAAAGAATTGATTCACACAATTAAAACAATCAAGTGGTTCGTCCAATTCAAACTCCACCTGATCCCACCAGTGAGGGGGAAACGTCAGTTGTTAGAGTCTCTGTTAACCAAGCACTCAAAGATTTGGCCAAATGGATGTTTTACCAACTAAAATTTGTGAAGCCGTATGTATACAGCCTTTGACCTCTTGGGCATCAGTTGCTGGAAGGAACTAGCATTTTGATGTCTTCATTTCCACTTCTGAACATAGGGTGTCAATGTAACATGGGTACATGAGCAGATGGATCCATGTGCCAGGAGCCTCGTATTCTGTGCAGATTTTACATCCTTACTTTCGAATAATCTTTCGAAATTGGTGTAATCCTGACTGTACACATGGGGGAAACCAAGATTCAGAGAGGTTTAGTGATTTGCCTGTGGTCACACAGCTACGAAGTGACATATCGTAGGCACAGACAATTAATGTCATTGTGCTTCCTCCTCTTTGCATATGCTCGTGTGTAGACCATTTCTGGAGTCCAGAAGTATAGCGTAGGTGCCAATAAATAGCTACTGAATGACTAGATCCTCCCTACCTTAACTATGTCCTGAAAGCAACAGACTGAAACCCACTTGTGCTGTGGCCCCAGAGCAGAGAGTGGCTGGGATGGGTATCAGGGTGTGGCACTCCCAATAGACAGAGCGGAGATGTGCCCACAGCTGCTGTTGACACATCCAATCACTGGGGCTCCCACCAGTCATCTCTCTCCCTTGTGGGGCCCTGAGCTGGGAGTATCTTGTGCCTCTGCCCTCCCAGCGTCATGATTAAGGCATCTACACTTCACCTTGCCAAACAACTGTTGGAGCAGGGCAATGGATGGCTGGTGTCTTGGCAATAGAGCAGGACAAGTTTTTTCCTGAGCATTGGCTCTGCTGAGGACTAGGTGGGGAGAAAGGAGATGGGGGCTGGAGAGAAAGGAAGTAGTTTCTGTTCTCTCACAAAGACTCTGCTCAGAAGCCACCCCATCTTCCACAAAGTATTTCTTCAAAAATATGGACTGATGCCTTGCGTGGACCGGTGTGACTTTGGGGGTATCACTGAACAATGCAGACCACAGTCTCCAACCTTCTAGAGCTTTGATTGCTTTGCAAATACAAGGAAATTAGTATACTGCATTGTGAGAAATACTGTTTGTCCTGGTTGGGTTGGTTTTGTTTTCAACTTGACACAACCTAGAGTCACTGGGAGGGATCCCTCAATTGAAGAATTCCCTCCATCACCCTGACATATGGCCATGTCTGTGAGAAGTCCTCTTGATTAGTGATTGACGTGCTAGGGCCCAGCCCACTGTGGGTGGTAACAGTCCTCTCTGTGCAGGTGGGTCGGCGGTGGGGAAACCCTGTATAAAGAAACTAGTCAATCATGAGCCAGTGAGTGAGCCAGTAAGCAGAATTCCTCCATGGCTTCTGTTTCACTTCCTGCTTGAGTTCTGGCCTTGACTTCCCTCTATAACGGACTATGACCTGGAAGAGTAAGCATGGTGTTTATTACGGCACAGAAAACAAATTAGAACAATATTTAAAAACAAGAAGTTGACCAGGCTAAGGGGAACGTGTGTATTGGGGTAGGAACAAGGGGTCATGTGAGAAGGGGTGCAAGGAAGACCTCAGTATGGTGATGAGATTTGAGAAGGTTGGGAGGAGGTGAGGCACTGACCAAACAGATTTGGGGAAAAATCATCTCAGATAGAGGGAAAAGTCAGCATTGTTGGCCTGATGGCCTCAAGGAGCCAGGGGAAGGCCAGGCAGCTGGTGCAGAGCATGAGGTGGCGCAAGCCTGGGTCACACGATTCCTCATGCGCTCCTGCAGAGGAACCATATGATCTAATGAATGTCTGGAAACAGTTCCTTTGGCTACCTGTATAGGGCACAGACAGAATCGTTGGCTAGGAGACTCTTGTCAAAACCCAGTGGTACTGTGGTAGCAAAGGGTGTGAACCCTCCCCAGGGATTGGCAGGAAAGTCAAGCCCTCTGACCTCTGCCCTCTGCCCTCCGTCCCAGAACTCCAGGAGAAATTCCTATCACTACTAGTAATAGAATAGCTTTCTCTGGTGGAAGCTAGGGAGACTGAAGAGAAAACCCAGATCTATCCTATTCCCAGCAGCTAGGAAAGCTATTTTCATCTTGTTTATTAAAATTTATTATGTGTATGTGTGTGTGCTTGTGTGAGGTTGTGTGCCATCTGTATGCAGGTGTCCTCAGAGGTGTTGAACCTCCTAGAAGCAGGCTTACTAGTGGCTGTGAACTGTCATGTTGGTGCTGGAAACCAAGAGCAGTAAGTGTTCTTAACCACCATCCCTCCAGCTCCTTGGTTTAGTTTTTTAAAGAAAGGGTCCTTGCTATGTAGTTCAAGCTGGCCTTAAACTCCCTCATCTTCCTGCCTCAGCCTCCAGAGTCCTGGAATTATGAATGTGCACATCACCACACTAGGCTGGCAGAGTTAATAAGGATCGATGGCACCATGCAAGTGTAGAGGTAAAGCCAGGGGTAGAAAGGAGAGGATATTAGCCTCCCCTGTGGGGACACTTAGCCATGTACGGTAACGTCACTAAGATAAAAGATGTACACCATATATTTTGCAACAAGTAACCAAATACACAAGACCCTTTCCTGTGGAGGTTCACGCAAGCAACAGGTTCACACTGAACATCCTAGATGGTTTCTCCAGAGTGCCTGCCATTGTCACCAGCCCCTGACTGCAACTGAACATTGGCTGATATTTTCATTGCATTACTGGGTGAGAAGGAAAGTGAAATTACAAGAATATTTATTGGCCCTTTTCTCATACGTCAGGGGTTTGAGCATCCTCTTTGCTGTTTCAGGTAACAGTCCTCATTAGTGTGTGCATGTGTGTGCACGCTACACACAATGCAATAGCTGTAGATACGGCACACTTTTAAGTTTAAAATGTATCATTAATGCTTTTCCCCATGACTTGTTCAAATCTTGACAAATAATGAAACAAAAAAAATCCCTGGTTACTGCATTTGCCACGTTTGTGTCGTGAATATTCCCACCCTGGCTGACTGTGAGCCACTGAGCGGGTACTGTGGATCGTGGACTTGGGGATCAATGCATCGCTGTGTGCCCTATATAGAAGTTCCACCAGGCAGACACAGTGCATATAAATAACCTCAAGAGCATAGGAAATAGTAAAATGTAGTGAAATAATTAGGAAGTAATGAGTTTTGAGTATTTATTGCCTTTGTGTTTAATACAACTTGTTTAATTGTAGTTTACATAATTTAGCTTTCAGTGGTAGCTGGGTTGAAAACTAGCTTTCAAAATCACTGAAAGTTTAACCCTTGACTCTCATGAGCAGGCAGAAACCAGCTCTAGTGTCACCCCTGACTACGTGGTAGTCGTAGAAATCACCCATCCTCCTAACTTAGGGCAGGAAGCTACTACTGCTGGCGAGAATGAAGAAACTGGAGGAGTCTGCCAAGGCACCAGGTAGCAGCATTCTGAAGTGCAGGACTAGGGGAAAGGGAGAGAGCCACAGCAACTTCTGTGGGGTGCAGCACCCCACATCCACGCTGCAATCCCTCCTCCCAGATCCTAGTGGATCTTCGTGGAGGTGCGTCTCCATGAGAGCAGTGCTTCACCAAGTCTGACAGCTGTGACTGATGAACAGAGTAGCCACCAATGGTATGTCAATTGCATACCAATCAAGTAAATAATAGATTTGTCCAAAGGACACACGCAGGTGTGAGAGTTACAGATCACAGCTCAAATGCTGATTCTGCCACTGAACAGGTGTCCCACAGTTCCCCAGGCCACTAGCGGAGGAGTGGGTTGTCCCTTTCCCAGGATGGAAGGAGTTAAAATTCAACCCAACTCAGCCTTGGGCTAGTGGAGTGAGTGGCAGCCATGAGAGAAACAGGACAAGGATGGCAGAAGTGGAAGAGGCTCTCTTTGCAGCGTCTGCCATTAGTCACCCTCGTGGCCATAAGAGCCTCAGGAGCCCAGATCCCAAGCCCGGAACATTCTCTGGAGGGCCAGGACCTCAGCAGCTCTTCATTCTTCTAAAGAAAAAGTGGGGGCTGGAGAGATGGCACAATGACTAAGAGCACTGGCTGTACTTCCAGAGGACCTGGGTTCGATTCCCAGCACCCACATGGCAGCTCACAACTGTCTGTAACTCCAGTTCCAGGGGACCCGACACCTTCACACAGACATACAGACAGGCAAAACTCCAGTGCCGTCTCTTCTCTTGTTCCTGTATAGAGGCTCATGATGTCTCAATGTCAAGGCCATGGAGGTCTCGCCCCCACCTCCCCATGCAGGGGTATGAAGAGCTGCACTGGGATCATTACTTAGTCATTATTGTTCTGAACGGTACTAATAGAAAAGCTCTCATGGAGCTGGAGAACATGCCTGCCCCGCGGGTGTGGTTGAATAGCTAATGTTCCGCGACACCTCACAGCATGGAGACCACGCGCGTGTATATTTTTCTCATTTGATTCCCACAACAAAAGGGCGTAGGTAGGGCTGCATTTTCCTCTTGTTTGTTTCACAAACCAGGAATTACAGGTTGAGGGAGGTAAAAGGGTCTCCCCCGGTCACAGAACCAGGGATCAAGGGAATAAGAACTTGCAACTGTCTTGTGTTTGCAGACCCCACCCTTTCTCTTCTCACTGTCTACTCAAAGGAGTTGGGAACTGGGCTGGATCCTGGGAAGGCAGATAGGAAACTGGGATGTGTGGCGAGGCTCCAGTGTGCCTCAGACAGGCAACAGTCATCTCCTGGGGCTGCTAGGGACATTAGAAAAAGCAGGACTTTTTAAAGCCTGGCTAAAACATCTAGCACAGAAAATATCCATTTACCTTTCCAGAGGTCCAAAAAAGAGTATGTTCCCCTATGTCTTGCCCGTCATTCCAGAGGCGGGAGGTGGAGACAGTGCCCCACCCCACCTCCAATTCTCAGATCAGAAGTGATTTCTCCTCCCTGCCCCAGATCCCTTCTCTCCCCCACAGCACCTGGAGCTTCCTTGGAGGCATGGGGGCTGAACTCACAGTCAGGAAGTGTGCTAGGGAGCACCACCCCAGGTGATGACTGACCTGATCTGATGCTGGGGAGAAGAGAGCTTGTGCTCAGGGGACTGAACTCTGTTCTGACATTGGCCTTGTGGCTGACCTGGGATGTACTTTTCCCCAGAGCCATGATTTGGAAGGAAATATAGGCTGTGTAGAAAGCATGATCTGACAATCATCCAACCCTGCCTCAGTTTCTTCAGGAACACAGTGGGGCTACAAGTAACTAAAACTAGGTGGGATAGAATGTGTCCATCTGAGTAAGTACACCCTCCTCCCTTTCCCAAGGAGGCCAAAACAAGCTCCTGGTGCCAAGTGTTACCAGGGTGAGATCTTCCCATCAAGCAGAGTGGTAAAGTGGTAACAAGGGCATTTGGAGGCCTCCATGTCCCCTCCTCCAAAGCAAGTGTCCATCTCTGCCAATGGCTCCCAAACTTCAGACATCACCATGTCCCATTATGGCTGCCCATATGCCCAGCCTCCCTCATGTGCCACTGCCTTGTCCCCTGATCCTTCCCCAGGGTCACCTGAACCCCTGATGCGTATGGGCACCGTGGGGCCCTAGAAGCTAACATCAGCACACTCCGGCATCCACCGGGCAGGTTGATACTCTAAGGCTCGAGATCAGGAGGGTTCCACTGCTAAGGAATGTCATGTCGCCTGGG
This sequence comes from Cricetomys ansorgei, assembly GCA_026225945.1. Taxonomy (NCBI): domain Eukaryota; kingdom Metazoa; phylum Chordata; class Mammalia; order Rodentia; family Nesomyidae; genus Cricetomys; species Cricetomys ansorgei. The sequence continues at coordinate 3,168,538 of JAMJFZ010001122.1, read as the reverse complement.
TCCTGTGTTTTGATTTCACCCAGCTGTGCCTGTGTGCATTTAGATTAATCCTGTTAGCTGGCAGGAGCGGGGCTACCGCTGTTTATCAAGAGTGCTTGTGCGATTCAGCTTGATACGCAGCCGCCTTCCTGAGCGCTGGAGAGCACTGCAGAGCACCAGTCTCCTCATCTCCCCCCAGCCTTGGGGAGAGGCAGGGCCATGAAGAGCTGGCTGCCCCCCCCCCCGGCTCTGCCCTGCAGATGGAGGTGTGGAGTCTACCCAGCCACAGACCTGAGTACCTACTACCCTTCCTCTGCTGCCCTCCAACCCCTGCTGAGAGCCACATTTTTACCACATCCAAAAGACTCCTTCCTGGGCCTGAGAGGTGATGAGGGGACCCCACCATCCCTTCCTTGTGGAGCTGGTAGCATCTGTCCACTTATAGAAGTATGTCCTGCAGGTGAAATTGGTCACTGTTGATGGTGTTCTTGGAAGCATCCAGCTATGCAGTGTTACCAGGAGCCCACAGTGAGGACAGCTGGTGACACACATTTGGAGCAGGGTCTGGGCCCTCTTGACTGTGTGTCCTTTGGAAAGGTACCAGTATGTATGGCCTTTCATTGCTTCTTCTGTTAATTGGAATCAGGCCCTCATCCACTCATGGGGTAGACTCAAAGGCCAAGGCCAACAAATCAGCTCCTGTGTATATATATATATATATATATATATACACACACACACACACACATATATGTATGTATATATATGTGTGTGTATATATGTGTATGTGTGTGTATATATGTATATATATGTGTGTGAATATATATATGTATACACACACACACACACATATATATTTTCTTGTACCTCAAGCTGGCTTCAAACTCAGTATATAGCCAAGGACAGCCTTGACCTGTCTCTACCTCTCAAGTGCTGGGATTACAGACGTACATCAGCATTCCTGGTTTATGGTGAGCTGGGATCAAACCCAGAACTTTGTGCATAATGAGCAAGCACTCTATCAACTTAACTATACCGCCAGCCCCTTGTGGGGGACAGGATTTTGCTATGTAGACCAGCTAGCCTTGAACTTGCAGCAAACTTTCTGCCTCTGCCTACTGAGTGCTGGGATGATAGGTGTACAAGCTTTCATTTGCATGCTTACCATGTGCATCACTCTCACTAGGGAAAGGGGGACTGACACCCTCAGACACCTGGTCAGAAGATTGAGGTCAGAGGGTCAGTGATCACTCAAGGCAGGACTTAGCCCCATCGCCTCCAAGCCTGTCACACATGGTCAATCTTAGGGCAACCTAAGATCGTTTGTGACCATTTGCACAGGGTCATAATGGTGTGATAGTCTCTACGTGGAGACAGTGGAGTGGGACAGAATACTGCCCTCCACTAAAACTAATCTGAGGAATTGCTCAGGGGAGAGAACCCATCAGCAACACCCCAGCACTGAGGGACACCTTCCTGCCAGAGACCATGGATGTGGCCAACAGGTCTGGGTTCAGCACTTAATGCCACCCTTCCTGGATGTACTCGGAGGCTCCTCTTCCCAGAAGAAACTCCTAGGTTCCACTTACACTCCACCTGAAATGCCCATGAGCAAGCCCGCCACTCCCCAGCCTCCTCCACTCCCCAGCCTCCATCACTCCCCAGCCTCCATCACTCCCCAGCTTCTACATCTTGCACTTAGCTCAAATTCTGATATGGCTTTACTTCTCCTTTTAATAGCTTTCTTGATATAGAATTTAAATGCCGTATAGTTCACTCATTTAAAATGTATAACTCCAGGCTGGGAGATGGCTCAGTCAGTAAAGTGCTTGTCTGAGCTCACGCTTCCAGAAGCCACATTTAAAATGCCAGGAATGGTGGCTCATACCTGTAATCCCAGCACTGGGAGAGCATAGAGAAGCACTCTCCGAGCCTTGCTTTTTGGTGCTTTTTGGTGGTTTGTATCTTCCTTAGCTAGATGCACAAGCAGAGCTTTTGTCCGAATTATAATTGGGCACTAGCCCTTTATTAGCTAGCTGTGTTCTCTATATTTTTGGATTACAAGTCCCTTGGTTCAGATCTGAATATCTAGTTGTGCCCAGTTCTGTGGTTCAGGAGGACGATCACGGCTCTGGCTGAGACTGACTTGGGCTGATTTCCCTTCAGATGCTTAACAGTGGAGTGTTTATTACAGACTCATCTATGGAAAAGCAGAAATCACACTAGGAAATAACATACAAGGCTCCGGTGTCTACTTGGTGCGGGACCGTTTCTTTCTTTTTTCTTTTTATTTTTTTATACAATGTATTTAACCATATTTCCCCTCCCTTAATTTCTCCCAGATCCTTCCTACCCACCCAATTCCATATTCTCTCTGCTTTCTCTCAAGAAGAAGGAAGAGGAGGAGGAGGAGGAGGAGGAGGAGGAGGAGGAGGAAGAGGAGGAGGAGGAGAACAAGGAGACGAAAAAAACAATAAGACAAAAAATAGCAAAACTAAAAAAAAAAAAAAAAAGGCTCGCACACGAGAAAACATGGAGTCCATTTTGTGTTGGCCAAGGACTCCTGGGCACAGGGCCTGTCCTGGAGGATGATTGACACACCAGCGTCACTCCATTGAAGAAAACTGATTTCCCCTTCCTCTCGGGCACCAATAGCAAATGGTATTTTGGTGGTGGGTGGAACTGCATCCACCTCCCCTTCGCTGGTTTGAACCTGTGAAGTTCCTGTTTGGGCTACCGTCTGGGAGTCCATTCGTGTTTCAGTCCTGATCATTTCTCATCTTCCACTGAAGTAGGTAAGGAACCACATCATTCCCACTTTGCAGGTAAGAAAACTGAGCCGTAGAGAACAGAGGGATGGTGGTGTGGTGAGTGGCAGAACTGAGATCTGAACCGATGCTTGTGGAACCCCAGGGATGGATCGTATTGCTCTCCCAAAGAAACAGTGTGTGCCAACTGAATGAATGAATGAATACCTTCCCTGACAGCCCTCACTACCTCACGAGGTGTCTGGTCTAATGTTGGACTCCTCCAGTCACCACAAAATTCTCTATTGTTGAACAAAGACTGTCCCCTGTTATAGCACATCCTGCCCCCATTGACCCTGGTCCTGCCCTCTAGAGGATGGCAGGTGCCTGATAGGTGAGCAGGGGAGATTTTCCCTTCACCTACTCACACAGGCAGCAGCCTCCCTGACCAGTGGCTGAGTCTAGGGACTGCTGCTCCCTATAGGTCTATCTAGGATGTCTGCTGTGTGCGGGGAGAACCAGAGACATGAATGCAACCTTCTTCAAGGGGAGATGAGACTCTGGCCAGTGGTGAAGTAGCTATGTAACCCTGTCAACTGCCTGTCCAATTACCAGGAACTTAGGCTTAGGCCTAAGATAGCAGAGCCCATGGCTGATGGACAGGAGAGAATGCCCACGGGGACTCACTCATGCTGCCCACACAGCAGCCCGATGCTTGCTTAGCTTTTTGAGTGACACTATTTTGAAGGTAATCCATTGTGGCTTTGGGATGTGTAGGACCCCACCCCCACCCCAGTGTATGAGGCCGGGTTGGTCTTAGAGGGAACTGTGAGGGGCAGTGAATCAGTGCCTATGTGCCTCCCACACACCCAAGGCAAGAGATCCCCAGGCCCCAGCCAACCTCACCAGCAGCCTCACCTTCATCTTGGCAAGATCACCCCGGGAACCATAGCAAGGGCCCACATAGGGGCTCCTCTGCTAGCCTTAAGAATTCAGGCTCAAGCTGGGCGGTGGTAGAGCACGCCTTTAATCCCAGCACTCGGGAGGCAGAGGCAGGTGGATCTCTGTGAGTTCAAGGCCAGCCTGGTCGAGCATGCAGACAACTGTAACTCCCAGGATTGAATGGGCAGTGGTCTAGGCCAGGCAGCTGCTGTGTTCTGAAGGCAGTGGGAGCTCCCTTTGCCTGGAAGAGAACCAAATACCATCAGTCCAAGCCATACCTGCAGGTCCATGTCTGACTGAGAGCCTGAGGTTAGAGGACAGTCAGGGTGGCCCATACAGGGATCCGGCCTCTTCAAGGACCTTCCACCGCTGAGCTTCTACCTACATTGCTGTGAAATGGGTTAATGTGACCTGTGTCTCCCTTGCCAAGGTGTGAAGAGCTTTGGATTTTTCAAGCTGGTCTCCAAAGCTTACAGCCTATTGAGTCTATCTGTGAAAAGCCCAAAATTATAGACACAAAAACAGACAATGAGTGGTTACTGCAGGCCAGGGAAGAGGGAAGAAAGGGGGTGTCATGGTTTGAATTCTTTAAAATATTCCTTTTTATTCCAATGTTTAACTATGTGTATATGTTGGTTGGCAGGGAGGGTATATGCAGGTTCTCGTGAAGGACAGAAGGGGGCAGCAGCTCCCTTCTGAGCTATGGGTGGTTGTAAGCCTGCTGATACGGGTACTGAGAACCACACTTGGGTCCTCTGCAAGAGCGAGTCTCTCCAGCCTCTGTTTTGCATCAGACTATCTTCTAAACGTAGGCATTGAAGGATTGATGCCCAAAGCAGCAACGTTCAGAGAGGGCCTTTGGGACTTGACTGGATCTTGAGGACTCTGACCTTATCAGTGTGCTAATACACTTAACAGGCTGTTGGGACAGGGTGGAATCTCCAGGAGGTGGGGTCCTCGTGGAGGACAAAGGTCCATTGGCCCCACCCCTCTCCTTCCTGGCTGTAAGGAAGTGAACATCTTACCACCCCTACCACCATCACCACCACCACCACAAGACTCCAGCTTCTGCCACAATGTGCAGCCTCCCCACAGGCCTAAAAGAAACTAAGGACTAAAACTTCTGAAACCACAGGCCAAAATAAACCTTTGCTTTTTAAGTTGGTTTCTCTTAGAACTCTAGTCTCCACAGTGGAAAACTGACTAGCACAAGGTGCCCGTGAGAGGGTGATCCTGTTTCCGCAGGATCCTCCTGTGGCAAAGTTGCCCGTGATTTGGCCATATCAACATCCACATCCTGGACGCCATCTTGCGCTGATATTGGGGGAAACACAAGAAAGGGCACCTGGGTCTCCACTGTTTCTCACCGCCGTGACCTGTGGTTTGACAACTATAAGTTATCCAGAAGTAAAATGTTTAATGTTTCTTTAAAAAAATGAGAGTTACTGAGATAATGTCAAGCGGAGAATAACAATCTGTGACAGCATTACCTATTCCCCAAGGGCTCCTTGACAAGATAGTGTGTCCTGGGAATTTGTGTCAAATAAAACCATCATGGCAAACGAGGAGAGAGGCCAGGTAGGAAGATGATCATAGGTTTAATATCTTTTATTTCTGTGCCTGCCATGAGCGCTTAATAAATGTGGAAGGGAGGGAATGAATGAATGAATGAATGGGTGAATGAATGATAGAGCCAGTGACTTGTTGATCTCTCAGGAAATAAAATGGGTCTAAAGCAAAAGGAGTTAGGGACCAAGTCAGCAGTACTCACCAGCCTGGATGAGCCAGCCCAGGTCCTCACCTAGCCTCCTCCATCCAGCAGGGAGCAGGCTATGTGCCTGCTAGGACACGGACAGCAGAGCAATGCACTTTAATTAGTGCAAGAGTAAATTACATCTGACGAACAGAACCCCGGCTCCTCCCGACGGCGTGGGGAAAACGGAAGCCTAGCATTTCCAATTTAAGGTTTAGTTAGATAATGCCTATTGGTGCCAGTAGATTACAGAGTGGATATTAAATCCTGCAGGATTTGGATTCGGAGCGTACAAATGGAATCCATAAGTAGAGGGAAGCAGCCGGAAGGAGCTAGCCGGCTGTCCTCAGCTAATGAGGAGCCTTGCTGTGGCAGAGCAGCTGACATAGAACTAAGTCCCAAAGTGTCCACTCACAGAGCGGTCTGGAGGATACAGTCGACATGGAAATGCCAGGGTCAGAGTGGCTTTCCTCACCAGCTCCATGAGCAGGCTTGAGTGGAACACTAATGGAAACGAGGAGCCTGTGTCTTTCCCCACCCCACACCCCCTCGTCAACTCCTATGCAACCTTCAAAACATCTCAAGCATCACTTGGATTCCTGCGTGAGCTGGAGACAGGAGGATCCCAGGCTCCCCCTGGCATTCAAGACCCTCCAAAGGACCTCAGGGGAAAGTCCCCTTGCTGCGCTGCCTTGTGGCTTCCAGATCTACCCTGGGAACATCTGCAGTCTTGCTTACCTGTCCAGGAGTCACTCTCCTGAGCCAAGCCAACGTACCTGTGTCTTTCCCTTTTCTTGACAGAACAGCAGAATTCAACACACACTATTCTACTCCACTGTCTCCAAAACCTTTCGCAGGGTGGTGCCTTGTCACTATGCAGGGCACAGCCTCGTGTTTCTGCTCAGCTGCAAGGAGGGACTCCTGGATCTTTCTTCTTTTTTTTCCCTTCAGATGGTGCACAATGGTCCCTCAGAATCCAAGAAGGTCTGGTTCCAGGATACAGTGGATATCAAATTCCATGGATGAGCTAATCTTGTGTATAAAACAGCATGTCCTTTCATGCAAGATACATATACCTTCCTGTATACTGCACAGAGCATCTAGGCGACTTACAATGCCTCAGACGATGCAAATGCTATGGAAATATGGAAATAGTTGTCAGATGGTATTGTTTAGGGACTAATGACAAGATAAAGATGCCTATACATGTTTAATGTAGATGCTGTTTGTTTTTTTTCCAAGCAATTTTCTTCCCCAGTTGCTTAGATGCATGGGTACAGACTCCGCAGATGCAGCGAGCTGGTTGCACCAAACTTGATTGGCATCTTTTGGTAGCCTGTGTGGTATTCCTGGACCAGTAGGCTTTGAGCAGCAAAAATGAACAGCCTCAGAGTGTGGACCTGGGGCCTAAAGCCTTGGGCTGAGACAAGGACATCAGCAAAGAGCATGGGCCTTCCCTAGAATGGAGATGACATCACACAGGCTCATTGTGAAGGTTCGGGCTCAGAGAAGGTGGATGGAGCAGCTTATTAGTCTGAGCAGGATAAAATGTATAAATTAATTACCCCGGCCACCCGTGCATGTAGCGGCCGGCCCTGCACACTGGGAGAGGCCTGGCCTCTGTCCCTCCCACAGTCTGGCTCCCCTACCAGACGCAGCTCAGGAGACCTGTGACTACATGCCCCTAGGGAAAGCCAGGGCTCAGGCTCAGCCTGGCCACTGCATGTACAGCCGAACAACATCAAGGAGATCAACAGGCCTTTGCCTACATGGGAAGGTTCAGTTTCCAAACCATCACAAAGAGCAGCTGGCAGAAAAGAAAGGCAAGGGAAGGGAGGGACGGGCGGGCCTCCCTTGTCCTGTTCATCTGTTCATGAGGCCCCTTGTCCACTCCTGACAACAAAGAGCTGGGCACTTTTTGGCCAGTGCTTGCTTTTATTTCATCCTTATATTATTAGTATTAGCTCCATTCTGCAGACAAGAAAACTGAAGATCAGAAAGAAAAAAGTATCTTGTTCTATTGACTCAAATGCCCTCTCCCATGCAGACACAAGGGAGGAATGATCTCTGGGATTGTATCCTCCTTAGCCCCTGACAGTTGAGGCAAAGCACCCCTCACAGGTGCTAGCACCCTTTCCATCTTGGACCCCTGCTCCCCGACTTCCTCATCCTGCTCATCAGCTTTTCGCCAGCAGCCATTTCCTGTTCAGCATGGGTCAGCTTCCCTGCCTGCTTCCACAATGGGGCTCCTTGATGTCTCTACAGCTATCCTGGTTCACAAGGAACTCTGCTCTCAGTGTGTATTGAATCCTTCTCTTAAAGCCCCTCCCGTGGAGACAACTACTGCACTTGCCTTCAGAGCCCAGATCCACATGTGACTCAAACAGAGCTTTGATTCCTGGTAGGCTGGTCCCTGCCCTCCTCACACAGGAAACTCAACTGCATACCAGGCCTGGTCCCTCCAAAGCTTCCTGTCATGAGTCTCCACAGGGCTGTCTCCTCTTCAGAGACCTCACCTCCCACACCTGGGATTGAACTTCCCGATTACAGCACCACATCAGCTCACCTCCCCGCAGTGAAAGCTAGATCAGGTCCCCTCCTCCCTGCAGTCCTCCACTGCTCCTGAGCTACCTCTTGCCATGGCTCCAACAATGTTACTCCTTAGTGTCTGATGAGGATTGATTACTGTACTCAACCCCCACGATCCACAGATGCACAAGCTACTTGTGTAAAACACTGTGGAATTTGCATAGAACCCACGCACATCCTCCTGTACCTTTCAAATCTTCCCAATTACCCATATCTGATACAATGTAAATGCTATGTAAATAAGTGTATTGTTTAGAGAATAATGACAAGGAAAATAAGTCTCCATGTTCCACACAGGTGTAATATTTTTTCCATAACATTTTAAATCTGCTTTTGGTTGAATCTGCTGACCTTAGCTACAGACAACATGGAAGGCAGGCTATGACCATGAATGAATGGAGTTTATTCTCTGGCCCCGTGTCTGCCCACAATCTTGTCCCCTTGGTGAGAGGGATATATATTTTTGCCCCCAATCCTGTCCCAATCCTGTATATCTGTCCCATTTTGGCCTAAGAAATAAACCCATCAGGTCCAGCCCACACCTCTCAGCCATTGGAGACACAGCCCTCACCCCCAAAGCCATCAGAATCCCTCTAAACACAGCATCCCTAGTCAGGCTTCCCTCTACCAGATCAGCCTCCTGCAGGTAGGTCACTACCAGTAATGGGGCTTTCGGCCCACCAATTCAGCGCCAGTGGAGGCCTTCATGTAACAATGGACCAACCTTAAAGAAATGAAAAGCTCTACCAAGAACCGAAGAGCCATGGAGGAAACAAAAAGACTGTGATCTATTGATATTAATGTATTGATAACCACGAGCCCAGCAGGAGATCTCCTCCCTCTCCCTCTTGTCTCCCTCCCTCCCCTAGAGCCCTACCTATCCTGGTGAACCTCAAGGACCTGGAAGTGTTTTTATCACCTTGGGAAGAGGTAAACTCATCTATCCCCTGTACAGTCCTCATCTATGCCCCCAAAAGGGTAACCTCACACCTCTCTCTTCTCTCCCTTAGCCTCTTCCTAGCTTCAGCCTTGGCAAGGTGATGGATTCCAAACCAGAAGTCGGCACATCCACCAAGTAATTAGTGTTTATCTCCCTTGTTTGTGTGTGGCTGAACAACAGCTTGTTTTCAAACTTAGTAGTCAATACTCAGAACGACAAAACTGCCTGCCTTGGTCACTCTTGGGAGACGGCTTGAAGATGTGATGGGAAAACAAAGATGGGAGGAGGGCTGCAGAAAGAAACCTGGTGTGTCTACAACCCCTGCTCAAGCCAGTCCTGCAGATGGAGTCCCAAGTCAGAACCCACAGAAATGAGGCTCTGCCCAACCTGCTTCCTCTGGGTCAGCTACGGCTTGTACTGATGGGACAAGAGGCAATGTCCTTCACTCCTGCTCAGGCTGGGGGTCTACCCTCCAACATTGGGCATCCCACAGTTTAGGACCAGAAGGTCTGCTCAGCTAAGGATGACAGGCTGGCTCCCTTTGCGGAAGACCTGGATGAACAATTCAGGCCCTGCAGCCTAGGCAGAGGAGTGCAGCTTTGTGCCCACTAACTATGGTGAAATGCTGCCATCTGCTGGTCAATCCTAGAACACCAGGAGCCTGAGACCTGGTGTTCCTCATTAGCAAATGCAGAAGCTAAAAAAGAAAAAAAGAAATGAAAACCAGCTGGGTAGGGTAGCACAGGCCTGTAATCCCAACATGTGGCGGGAAGATCATGAGTTTAAGGTCATTTTTGGCTACATAGTGAGTCTGAGGCCAGATTGGGCTACAAGAGAGTCTCCAAAAATAAAAAAGTATTATGAAAGATGAGTGTATGAAAAAAAATAATAAAACAGCAATGGTAGAATCAATCTCCTTCCCAGATTGAGATGGTCACTGTCCACCACTGTTGTTTGATGATTATAATAAAGTTACACTCTCTCAATTATTGATCGCTTACCAGACTGATATTTGCAAACAGGGTTTCGGAACTCGCCATCATCTTTTAAATGTTCTTCTTCCAATGATGTACATACAGGTGGGACAGCTCGCCCAAGGCCACGCAATTGGTATATGGAAAAGCCAGGAGCCCAGCCCAGGCTGAATGGTTCCAAATACGGGCTCTTACCTGGCCCGGACACGTACTGTGCATCTTCCCAAGTCCTCGTGTCTGCTGATACCCTCCTCTCCCTCCGCCTCTGCTCAGGAGACTGTTTCTGAGTCCCCAAGCCTGCTCATGTGTGGGAATCAGTGCTCCAGGAGATAATGGCATTGTCCCTAAAGCTCTAAAGGCCAGAGCAGAGCAGAGCCCAAAGCTTGTGGGGTCCCAGCCTTCTCTTCTGAATGGAAAGGCTTCTCCTGGGTTGAGGACTCAAGCCTGAGGTCCTGAGAGTCCGGTTGAAAAGAAAGAGATGATTGGGCTGGGGAAAGAGATCCCTGAGGATGAGAATCAGCCCACCTTGATCCCAGCCCAGCCTCCATCCCAGTCCTTGCCTGTGACCAAGCACATTCCCAGTCTCTTCCCACCCTCTGTGCTATGACAGCGGAGAATGGACCCCAGTAATGATCCAGTGGAAACACCCAGAGAGGGTAAATGGCTTGCCCAGTTATAGACAAGATGCCGGTCAGGGTAAGAAGTTAAGTCTCCCAGCTGCCCAGCCAGAGCTGCACCCTGCTGCAGCCCCCATCTTCACTGCCTGCTAATGGGCATCCCGTGTCATACCCAGAACTGTCTACAATCCAGAGCTTTGCTTTGGGTCTGGGATGAACCTCCCCGCTTCTGGGAAGGACACTTCCCCTGTGCCCTGGGACCTGCCACCAGGCTGTTATTTTCTCTCTTGCTAAAGAGGGAGGTGGCCTGGGACTTGGGAAGAGTTTCCTGGGAGCTTTATAATCACAGCTCCAGAGACAGGGACAGTGCTGGGATTGATGAGTTGGGGTACTGTCAGTGATGTTGCCACTGGGTCCCCGCAGAGGGCCCAGGGCCTCCAGACCTTACCTCTGTGCTGTATTTGGCAGCCCCACTGAAGATAGGCAGTGACCTAGCCACCCTCCATGACCTTTCCCCTAGAGAACTCTGGCTCCTACCTCATCCCCTCCTCTGCAGTGGGCAGTGGGGACAGGGTCCCCCAGGACTGGGAGTTAAGTACCCAAAGAGGTGACTGCTGAGCACTCCCAAGGGACTGTTACTTGTGGAACATAGCAGCAAGACTGGGGCTTCGGGGAGTATCAGCCAAGGATAAGGAACTCTGTCTTCTCAGTCTCCGGAGACTACCAAGGTGCTCAGAGCGTGGCGCCAGGTCCTTAGCAGTGTTGACAGCTCTCCCCGGAGCCTGTGACCCCTGTCTCTCCTGAGCCTTTTGAGCTCCCTCCTCCTTTCTCCTTTCTAGCTCCCCTTTTTTTCAATTTCCCAGGGTTCCTCATGGGAGGCCTGGCTATTGAGTTCTGAAAACTCTCTGACCCCATGGCAAAGGGACAGGGATGGAGTTGCTGCTCCAGGTAGACTTAGGTGCTACCTGAAGCTGACTTAGGTGCTTTTCATAGTGTGTGGTATGTGGTGTAGGGCTGTCTTCCATCAGCCTTTTGGCAGTCTGGGGTAAAGGGAAGAATAAGAACCATGAGAGCAGAGATGTATGATGTTCTGGCCCTACCAGGGAAAGCTTGTCACATTTGTATTCTGTTACATCATGCTTCTGTCTGGTTTGATCACCTCATTCAGGAAACCCTCCCTGGCTGTCCCTTAGGCCTCTCTGGGGTCCCAGGGATTTGCATGGTGTTATCTCCTTCCTCTGTATCTCAAGCCCAGGATGGTGCTGTCCTTGGAGACTTACCTAGGGCCTTGGGCCCCTTGGGCCATGCCTCTGATCCATCTCTACCACAGCACTCAAGCCACAAGCTCGAAGCATCTAAGAAAGACCTAGGGCATGCTGACAGGAGAATCTGACTGCTCAAGATGACTCTAGGGATACTCAAGAACTCTCTAGGCCCCCAGCTTTTGTCCTCAGTGTTAATGAAATTGTGTCTCAGAAACTTTCCCGTTTCTGTTCCTCACAGATCCAGATTAAACACAAAGGCACCAAGTTCTCAAGCTGTAAGAGAGAGCTGGGTGTGGTGACCCATACCCTTAACCCCAGCACTGGGGAGGCAGAGGCAGGCAGATCTTTGAGTTTAAGGCCAGCCTTAAACCAGTCTACAGAGTGAGTTTCAAGATGGCCAGGGCTACACAGAGAAACCCTGTCTCAAACAAAACAGAAAGAAGTAGAATGGAGAATGATTGGACACCAGCTCCCTGTGACCCTGAGGGACCACCCACTCATTCAGTTCCAGAGAAGTAAAGAGACAAATGGTTTATTCAGGGATGGGGAAGCCCAAGCCAAAAGTACCCCTCCCCACCCTGCAAGCTGACCCGTGAGGCCCCGTCAGTCCAGAACGGGAGACAAGCTCCCAAACACCCAGCGCTGCCCCTGCCTTGGCCCTCTCAGAGCCCAGTGACTTGTGATGTGGATGGAGGCTGACTGCCCTTATAGGAGTGGTACCTCACAAGTGATGGAACCCCTACCAGCCCACTTGCTGTCCATCGCTGGGAAGAGCACCAAATTCCCGTATTAGTGAAAGTCTGTGGGCTAATTTTCATGAGTGGACTATGGCACATCAGAAGTGCTCCTCCTAGCAACCGTAGAGAAATATCTTGGCTACAATCCTCTTGCCAGACAGGAGTCCCCATTCTCTGGCTTTGTAGCCTCAAAGTGGACATGGCAGAGCCTCACAGATGGGCCAGGAAGAAGCCAAGGTGCTAAGAACATCCCCTAAGGTGTGGCCAGGGCTGACCAGGTTTTAATAAGTGGGAGCCAAGAGGACACACAGGACCTGTCTCCTGACAGGCTCGGGCTGCTGGTAAAAGGTGAACCCAAGAGATAGGAGCAGAGCACCTGCCTTAACTGGGCACCTAGTGTCCACAATGGAGGGAAATGGTCACCAAGCCTAGACACAGCACGCCCTGGGCAGGGGACAAACTGGCACCATGTGTGGGCCTGGTGATCAGCTTCGGGGGAGGGCTATGAGAAAGCATCCCAGCTGACTCTCACTCCTGTGGTAAGTAACTTGGCCTCATACATAGAAATCATAGTGACTATATGTCACCAAGCAGAAAAGGAGCCCAGAGGGGAGCAGACAGGGCCAGAACGCACTAGTAGGGCTGTCAGGGGCTGTGGCAGCAGAGTGGGGCTGGGATCCCTGCCCCCAGAGAACCACAGCAGCTTGGAAAGCAGGAGCGACAGGAGGATGGGGCCTTGGAGTTCTGTGCTGAACTCAGGGGGCCTCGTTGGACCCAATCCCGCTGCCTTTGTTGACGTAGAATGGTCGGTAGTGAGACTGCAAGAGAAACGGGAATGGTTAGGGTAGTGGGGTGGCGACAGAACTCTCTAGCCAACCCACCCAATCTAAACCAGCCAAAGCAGCACTGGACCTGAACTATGACCCCGGTGCCCTGTGGCTTGACCTGCACAAGCTACCTATCTTGCTACCAGGAGGTAGTCCCTGGTATCATCAGAACTTCTGGGGCCAAATTCTGACTAGAGTCCATTCCTGTCCCTTAGTATATGCGCTTGGCCTTCAGCCCCCACCTTCAGTGTCCTCCACAGCCACCATGTGAGTGGCAGTTTGTGTTCTACAAAACTACACAGCATCGTGCCAGGGGCTTTCCATCGAAAGGCTCAATTAGGTTTTACAACCATCCAATTAAATAGGCTACTATGATCATGGCCACTTTTAAAGTAAGCAAACCAAGGTACAGAGAGGCTAGGCAACTTGCCCAATACACCCAGCTAGTAGACAGGGAGATGAGAGACTCAGAGGTTGGACTCCAAACAGCATCGTCCCCTGCCCCACCCCGTTTCTTGGTATCATTCCTTGTGTCTCCAGTGTTTCACATGGTGGCTCGGGCTCTCTCTGTGTGGTTCTTCCTGACAGACAGAATGAGTGGACTACTCCCCAGCCCATTGTGCTCCCTGCCTTCCAGAACTGTGAAGTGCCAGCCTGTCTGGCCAGAGCCAGGAACACCTTTCCCAACCTCCTCTGTGGATCACGCCACATGATAATTTCAGGGAAATGAGCCCTCTTCTTCCCTTCCTCCTAATCTCTGCTTGGGACTCTGAAAAGTAGGGTCCCCAGGGTTGGAATGGAAGAGCAAAATGGAGCTGTCCCTGGCCACTATGAGCACCACTGGTCTCAGGAAGGTCTTAGGAATCAGCCCTGTCTCTACGTGGGTCAGACACAGAGCTGCTCTATGCCTCCCAGAAGCTCCTGGTCTGTGACTCTAGCGTAGCAGGAGTCGGACTTAGGCGATGCTAGGGCAGGAGGGTTTTCAGCCCAGACCTGGGCTAAACCATCAATACACAAAGGAAGAAACTGAGACCTGACAAGAAAAACAGAACATGGGCAAAGTTACAGGGCTGCTCTAGCAGAGCAGGGCCTGGAGCTGGATCTCTAGCCCTGGGATCCCCGCCAGGACCCCAAAGCCATCCACAGCGTAAGGTGAATGGACTTTTCTTTCAGAAAGGCTGGGTCGATAGCATATGGATTGCAGTCTGAGAGGCTGGGGCAGTGGGTGAGCGGGGTACTCATTTTCATCCCTCCCTAATTAGGGTTATAGTACGTGAGAATTAGGAGGACTACGAAACCACCCAGGCTGTGGAATTCAGGTTAGAAGTGGGAAGACTAAGGCATGAAATATCAACTCATACAAGATCACAGCAAGGTGGTGATGGCTGGGACCCAGCTGCCAGGTAGCCTGACTCTCAGCCTTGGCCTCTGTGCACACTACACTGCTCCCCACCCTCCCAGCACGAGGTGCCAGCTGGACAGCACAGCCTTGTCCTGCTGGAGTCCTCAGAGGCTGGAGAGCCTTCTCTGTGGGAACTCAGATCTGGGGGACAGGAAGGTGTGCAGTAGGGGGAGGGATGACTTTCTCCCATTGCCTGCACTCTGCAGTCCTGCTGCTTCGATGCCCTTGGGCCCAGCTCCACATTACATGTAATCGCTTAGCTCCTCTTTGCCCACAAATTAAAGAGTTTTTCCAATTAAACCTGCCCCAGCTGTAGAACAGAGTAAATCCTGTGCCCTGACCTCAAAATGCAAAAGAGGCAGAAGCTAAGGGCTCTGGTCCCCATCTCAACAAAACCCTGACGCTACCTGCATGGCACACTGAAATAGCCTTCTCAGGATCTAGCACAAGCCTTGAGAGGAAAGCATTAGGGGAGACGAAGGCTGTGGGGTGACAGTCTCTGATCACTGCAGTTCCCCAGCAAGGATTAGACTCATCCAGTCTGCAGGGGACTGGGGGCCACTTCACCTCACCATCGTATTCTAAGAATAAAGACAGTCTTTAAAAGAGTATCTGGTTCTGAGGTACAGTGGGTAGTCTCGATCCCTTGGCCACATGCACCGCCAGTGCTGCTTAGGGTCATTAGAGAGGAGATGTGGAATAGACCTGTCTAGTGTTCCAGCTTCTCCATCACCCCTAATGGTCTCTATGCTGTCAGAGCTGGAAAGTAGGACCCATCTCCAGGATGTCTGTCCAGTGGACTGGGTATTTTACAATCATACATCTCTTGGAGACCGAGCCACCATAGATATCGAGTTATACTTGTTACAGGTTCTAAACTGAGTCAAAGGCAGTGTGTGTTTTCCCAGGCCCCTTGCCTATAAGTCTTTATCTCTATCTATCTATCTATTTATCTATCTATCTATCTATCTATCTATCTATCTATCTATCTCTCTATCTCTATCTCTCTCTCTCTCTCTCTCTCTCTCTCTCTCTCTCTCTCTCTCTCTCTGTCTCTCCCTTTGCTACATGAGAGTGCTTGGGCCATTGCTGCCCTCCCATGTTCCCAGCACGGCCCAGAGAAGTCATTCTGTTCTCACAGACCCTGAAAGCCTGGACCCGTGCTGGGTTCCCTCGCGTGCCCGGCAGCCCTTCCAATGCACCCTACTCACCAGCAAAGTCTGCTTGCCAGATTTCCAAGTCTGAGGCTGGGCCTTGGGAGCCTGACTCCGGATGAGGGAGGGATAGCCTGGGAAGACAAGATGTTCCTGTCAGGAGCCGGAGCTAGTGATCAGGGACCCTCACAGATGGTGCAGCACAGCTGCCCGCCCCAAAGTGACCCCCAAGCATCATCCAGCTCCAGACCAAGTTCAGCCACCTGCAGAGGTGTGCAGCAGCTGGGGTGGTACAGCTGCTAACTGGAAATCCTGGGAGGCTAGCCAAAGGAAAGAGGCAGCGAGGCAGACAGAAGGAGGAGGAGCCAGCCAGGGGGACAGGGGCAGACAGCAGGAGAATGTTGTCCAGGTCTGCACTAGGCTGCAAGGATGGCCACCCACTTGCCCTGAGGGCTTACCACCTACAGACCTTTCTCAGTGTCCATTCAGTCAGCAGCCCCTGCCAACACTGCCCAGCAGGAGGGCTTCCTGGCTCCTCTGCGTTGTGGTCAGGGTGATATTTCGCATTTACTGAGCCCCACTTATGCCAAGCACCACGCGTCTGTCTGCCCCTTGCTTGGTCCTCCCATCTCTTCTAGCTCAGCAGTTTGCCTGAGTAGTATGCTAATAAGCAGCTGTCAAGATTGGAAACCAAGGCTTGCTAGACTCCAAAATCCGTAATCCCATTCCCTCTGCCTAGCTCTGGTTGTCTCGCTAGAAGCAGACCAAGAACCCACAGAAGGGCAACCAATTGCCAGTGTGACTATCACTCAAAGTTAGGACAGCAAGTCCAAGGCTCCAGCAGGTGGCTCATCCAGTACTTGATGAGAAGGTGCTAGCCCAGGATGAGGCTGCCTGCCACCTTCCTGGTCCTCCTTCTCAGCCCAGAGACCTCTATAAAGAGCTTAGGTAGACAGCACAATGGAAAGCCTGCTCAGCCAGGGGCCGAAGAAACCGGCCTGACTGGAGAATGAAGCTGGAGAGATTAAAGAGACTGTCCTTGACAGTCCCTGTCCAGCGAGGCTGCCACTGTCTGGGGTGGGTCGTACCACCTGCAGCACTTCCCACAGTCCTGAGCAAGAATCCCTGGGGCTGTTCCTGCATTTAGGGTGGGAGCTGCCTGAGAAAGAAGACTCCATGAGTCCTGAATGACAATGAAAACTGGGCTTTGGGATCTTATCTCTTGGTTTCCAGAAAGAAAGAGCCATACCAGCCGTAAGAGCTAAGGGTGGGGACAGGGGTGGCCCAGGAGACCGGCCTTGGCAGCAGGCAGAAGTCCAGAGAGAGTGAGCCAGGATGGCAGGGGACATGCATCTCTCTGTGGGGAGCTCTGAGGAATAGGGACCAAGGCACCCTAGAAGTGGCAGCTCCCACAGGATGGCACGCCTGCCCTGCTACGGCAGAGGGAGGGAAGGGATGGGAAGCAGGCAGGTACCGGGATTGTTTTTAAACAGCCCACTGCGGTCCAGTGGCTTGGAAAACTCTGCAGTGGCCTGTCCCAAGGTTGTGAACTGATAGGGGGCTTTCCCAGTGCCTGCTGGGAGAGAGAGAGGTGTTAGCAGCATGCGCCTACTATCCAGGAGGCTGAGGCTGTAACACCTCACTGGAGCACTGTGCTCCTCCATGAACTCCAGCCTTACTGGGGCCTGGGAGCTGAAGCTGTGGCAGCCCTGGTGTTCCTTGCCTGTTTGTAGGTCTGGGAGCGGGTATGGGGAAGGAGGTCTCAGGACTGCAGGCTATCTTCCTGGCATACAGGACAACCTGTCTAGGCTATTCCTAGTCAGCCTGATGAGTTACTCTGCTCAAAAGTGAGGTAGTCTCTCTGTGTATAAGAAGAGATCCTTCCAAGGAGGGCCTTGGCAGGAGGCTCTGTGCAGGCTGATAGGAAATGTCTGAACCAGTGCTAAGACCTGTCACTCTCTGGGTCAGGTGGCCTTCGGGCTAAGCTTGAGCAAGGTAAGCATCTGCTGGGAACCGGCATGCCAAGGTGAGTCCCAGAGTGTCCCAGACCTGGTCCAGGGACTGGACTTCCCCAGAATCCTGCAGGCGGGGGTCCTCTGTTCATTCGCTTCTTCATTTTGCTAGTAGCCCAAGAATCCTGTCCTTGATACAGGCTGTGCCCCAGTCTGGACTGGACCAATAGATGATAAAGCCACTTCAGAGGGCTTTTTTTTTGGGGGGGGGGTGCCCCAGATAGCTCCTTTCCCTCTCCATCCCAAGGGACACAGCTTCTGATCCTTCCAGGACAGGTGTTTTGAGTGTAGGGAGAGGTGAAATCCTTCCCCATCAGAGCTTAAGGCCTAGAGCAATGGTTCTCAACCTCTGACCCCTTTGGGGGGTCGAACAACCCTTTCACAGGGGTTGCCTAAGACCAGCTACATATCAGATATCTATATTACCATTCACAACAGTATCAAAATTACAGTTATAATGTAGCAACAAAAATAATTTTATGGTTGGGGGTCACCACATAAGGTACTGTATTAAAGGGTCACAGCATTAGGAAGGTTGAGAACCACTGGTCTAGAGGGAGAGATGGGAGGGCCCTGGGTCTACTATACACTGTACTCTGCTTCAAGCCTTCGTCGTCAGGATGACTCAACCCCAGGGGACAGGAGGTACAGACCATTCAACCTGTTCAGACCTCCAGGAGTATAGTAGGTGGGAGGGGGGGGTCAAGTATAGGAAAAGAGGATCAGACCTGAGAGGGCCGGTCCCACCTCCCCAAAAGGGATACTTCAAGATGGCTCTACAGGAAATCGGGAGCTGCTTTCAGAACCTGGTCTAGTCAACTGCTGGAAGTCACTGGGTAAGCAGAATTAGATCAACTCCATAGCAGAGAAGCTGGGAAAGTAACCCAGAAGAAGCATCTGGTCCAGGGCAGGGATGCAGAGAGAGTGGGTTTCTCTCCAATCACTAAGACCTGTTGCCCCAGCCCATCTTTAGGAGCCAGTATGTATAGCACACCCAAGAAACACAGCCTCCTCCCCTGCCTTGGGATGTACCAAAGGTCCTGGCCCAGCTGCTGTCTCGGTCAGAGGCCTTACCTCCAGAAAGTGAGGGAGGAACTAACCGAAGAGGGAACAGAGACTCAAGCAGAGCAGCCTCCGGGTGAAGCAAGGGCTAGGGAGTGAGCTCACCTTTCAGAGAGAAGGAGGAGTTGCCTTGCACAGTGGGCAGGTCCTCAGAGTTCTGAACCGTGGACGTGTACTCCCAGACCCTGGAGGTATAGTTACCTGGCAGGACAAAGAAGGCGTGTCAGACCCAGGTAGGCTGGCATGGAGAAAGGAGGGCAGGACCAGGACATGATCAATTCCTTGACTCTTGATCCATTTGCTACTCTGAGGTCACGATGCCACTATGCCTACACCACACTTCCCTGAGTCTTCCCTGCTATGGAAAGACTGTATATAAAGAATATGTATAAAGAAGGTGTATAAAGAATAGGTGTGTTCCTACAGGGGCACTGTCCTCAGAATAAGACACTGATTTGGTTTTTTGGGGTGTGTATGATGGGATGTACAGTGGCCTGGGCTACAGCACACACGGAAAGGTCAAGAAGATACCTTTGTGTTGTTTCTCTCCGTACACCTTTATATAGGGTTCCAAGGATCAGACTCAGGTTACTAGACTTGCACAGCAAGTCCCTTTACCCACTGAGCTAGCTTGTCAGCTCCTGTCCTCAGAAAAAGGGGAAAACCCTTAACACAGCCCACCAGTCTTGCATGAGCTGCTCCCCCATTCCAACTCACTTCCTAGCATTCCAGCCACAATGTAACCTCATTTTCTCCGACACCAGCTTCTTTTTTTTGCCTCTGGCTTTGCACACTGAACGGTCCTTTGCTTGGGATGTGTCCTTACTCCCCATCCTCAACAAATTCACATATTCTTACCACCTCCCCCAAATCCCTCTGTGTGCCTTCTACCTGCTCCTTCCCGTCACCCTGCATTTCCTGCCCACAGGCCTATGGTTGGCTCCTTTAATTGTCTATCTCCTGTGGTCTGGGAACATGCTGTGTGACCCAGTATCAAACCGATGCGTGGCAGCAGAGCCTTACTCCTAGAGGGTATTCACTGTGTGTCTGATGGATACGTGAGCTAACGATGAACAAATAAATACAAATGCATCCTATGACTCGGGGTCAGAGACAGTTGACAGAATGCCTGGCTCCCTTTTGTGGAGTGCAAGGTTTCTGTGACGTGGAGGAAGAGGCAGTGGGGAGCAATAGCAGGGCATCCAGATGATGTTGGGGTCCCCACTGATGAGGTACCCTCCCACAGTTCTTCCTCAGCAATAGAGAGCCTTGGGTACCTCCTAAGTCAAGCTCCCTCTGCAGCAGGGCTCACTAATCCATGTGTTGCTCTTGTCCCTGAAGGATGCATTGGGAGAAATAGGGCAAGTAGCCACCCTGAAGTTGGCTCGGGGGGCCTCTCTCAACAAGTGTTAGGACACAAAGACATACCTCCACTAACTCATGTACTAGCCGTGAAGTGGTTAAGATGAATTATCTGGGATGCTGTTTTCTCCCATAGCTACTTGTTGGGTGTGGTCACAGTGGTAAATCTTTTGTGCGTGAAATGGGGGATAGGTAGCAAGTGGGCAGGTGTGCATGCACATAAGTATACACACCTGTGGAGGCAAGAGGTCGACATCAGGTGCCTTTAATCACTTTTCCACATTGTTTTTGTTTTTTGTTTTTTTGTTTTTTTTTTGGGGGGGGGTTCCTGGAGCTTGCTGATTTGGCTCGACTGGTCAGCATGACCCCAGGACTCCCCTGTCCCTACCTCCACTGAGATTACAGGCACACAAAGCCGTGCCCAGCTTTTGTACCTGAGTGGTGAGAGTCAAACTCAGTCCTCATGCTTGTGTGGCAAGTGCTTTACCAACCGAGCAGCCTCTCGGCCCCTACAGCTGTGAATCTTAATGACCAAAGACACCCAGGCATTGCCCTCTCTAGCAGATGGCAGTGACCTTCCAATTCCGAGGGGCCTATTCTTCATTGAAGAGTCTTCTTAGTGCTGTATCTGGGTGTGTGTGTGTGTTGGGAGAGGTGCTTAGTGGAACTGGCCCATCCCCCCAGTCCTCCCTGTACATGGCAGCCAGTACCCTAGAGCTCCAGCACAGAATCAGCACTTCCCCCTCCTAAACAGAGGCTTCATGAACACACAGCCCTGACATGGAGCAGGAGACCCTGTGTTTAACAGCTCCTCTGGGAAAGGCACATCCCTACCCCCACCCCACTTCTGTCTTAAGGAGTTGTAGCCGTGCCTCTGGGATTTCCAGGCACACCAGTGTCAGGTCATACCTTCCTTCCATTTGCATGTAAGAGAGATCATTTTAGCCACCGCAGGGCTAGTACAAAAGTCAGGTCTGTGGGCTTCCAGACCTGATACTTGCTTGAAGAGGTCCCTACGGCCAACTTCAGGGGAGACACTCACCCCATTTTACCCCAACTTATTCTTCAGGGATAAGAAGAACAAACAGACTGGGACTGTTTTAAGATACTGAGTTTCAGCAGCTTCCTCCCCAGATTAACCTAAGACATCATGCATTTCTGCATATGCCAGCACATGCGTGCGTACGTACATACACATGCACACTCACACGTACACACTCTAAGCTCAGGAGGACCCATTCTGCCCAGCTCCCTACATTCACCTCACACACCCAGTCAAGACATTCAATCCACGGCTCAGCCCTGGCACCGCCATCCTTTGTTCCCTCCTACACAGCTGCATGGACCTCTGTCCACCCTAAGATGCACCCCCCCCCTACCTTTTGTGCCATACAGATTATTGAAATTCTTCTGGTTGGTCTCCTTGAGGCGGCTGGGTGATGATGGCTGGTAGGATGTCCGGCCCCCACCTGTGGTGCAGAAACATCATTGCAGAAATGTGGCCCTGACTCAACTCGAGACCCCATGGTCTCTGACTTGTTGGGGACCCTAAATATCTCTTGAGACCTCATGGGACTCTTCCATTAGGAACAGTCCCTGGGCAGTCACAAAATGTATCACCCTAATGAGAACCCTTTGGGAAGCAGAGGAGACACTACTGGCCATTATCCCCAAAGCACTAGAATTCTGGATGATTCTGGGAATGCTAAGATGCTCTGTGATCCTACTTAGGAGCTTTGAGACCAGGAGGCTGACAAGCCAACATTTCGCTCCTGAGCCAGGGCCTGTCTGAACAGGACTGCAGAGGCTGGGATCTGGTTGGTGGGAGAAAGGAGAGGCCATGGCGATGCTGAGGGGCAGAGACTTTGGGTCCTCACCTAGCCTCCTACACAAGGCTAGTGAGCCAGCTGGGAACTTGTGCCAGGTATCAGCACAGCCTGTGGCTTCTCGCTGCCCTCCATTGTGCCCCCACACAGCCATGTGTCAGGACCCTCCTGTCGTCTCCACCCTTCTTGCCTAGGCGCCATGCACCTAGGCACTCCACCCACCCGCTGTGGGCTCAGCCAGGCCAGCACCTGCCTATCCATCCTCCTCCATCACAGCCCTGCCCTCTCCCCTCCCCCCCCCCCCCCCCCCCCCCCCCCCGTACTGGGCAGAAAGCCCTCCTTCCTGAGCCTGGGAACTAAATCCCTTCTCCAAGGGTCACTGTCACTCCCTAATCCCATGGACTCCAAGCTTCCAGGCTTGGTCTGGTAGCCTTCAGTGGTCCTGTTTCCCTGCTCCTCTTGACATCTTGGCAGCCCCTCCCAAGCCTCTCCTCAGCCCTGAGCCTGGGAGCTGCAGGTGTCCTGCCCACCCTATCCCTGCAGGGCAGGGACACCAGAGGAACCTGTTTTTTTCCTCCTACAGCTGCCACAACTGACTCACAGGGCCAGAGCCAGAAAAACTCCTAGCCTTGGAATCCAACTCCCTCTCTCCAAAGAGCGGGACACAGTGCAGAGGGGACCGTGACAAGCCTCGGGCTGGCTTAGTCCTGGCACTCTCGGGAAGCCATTGTGACAGGTGCACTCCCCACATCTGGTGGCCAGAAGTGGGATCACTCTGTCCCTGGGTCTCCCTTATGCAGGGAGACTTAAGCAGCGGCTAGTGGACTTTGGACTGCCCCATCAGGCTAGTCTTTGACCAGAGGGAGAGCCAGAGAGACAAAGCTGGAGCAAGGCAGACAGGGGCTTTTAAGGAGAGGGATGCTGGGGGTCTGATCAAAGCAGTTTGTCCTTTTATAGAACTGGCTAAGAGCAGAGTTCTGGGCAAAGAGGGGGCAGGACTGATGTCAGAGCCTGGCTCACCCCAGGAATGTCAGAGGGGGAAATGCTGGCACCACTCTGCTGCCTAGAATCTCCCAGAAAGTCCATGTGTTGTTTTGAAAGGCGGGGTGCAGAACTCCCTGTCTGATGAGCTCACTTCTCCCAATCCCTAGCCCTGCCCACTGTGGATTTATAGGTCTGTCAGTAACTGCTCAGGGCCTCTGCTCCTTTGTCCAACTAAGTGTCTTTTTCAAATCACCCCCCACTGTCCCCTCTCCAGTATCCCCACTCCCCTCCAGGCCCCTGGTTCCCACACACACCTGCACACCTCCTCTCCCCTGAGCCTGTGGCCTGGTACACCCACCCTCGTATAACAAGTACTGCTATGGTTTGTTGCTGGCATCTAAGAATGTTCCAGACTATCCTGAGCCAAGGACAGGCAGGCTTGGTCTAGAGCCCACCAGGCTGTGCCCCTGGAGGGTAGGCAGGTGACTCAAGAGGAAAGTGCAGAGGGACAGATTGGCCCTGAGGGTGGCAGCCCTACTCAGAGCTCACTATCTGCAGTAACTTAGGCAGAAGCTCCACACAGCTCTGGTCTGGCAGAGGAGAGTCTTAGACAGACTCTGACAGACAGAGGCTACAGGAAGGAGTGACTGAGTGCATCGGAGGGTCAATGCATCTAAAGAGCAGGGTGCTGGAAAACGTGTCACCAAACCAGGATACATGTCACCTGAGACTGAAAGGAAGCACTGACCACCACCACACAGGGACAAGAGGTAGGTTCCAGACACACCGAGTCGTGACCATTCTTCCGAGGAAGAACCTGTCTGAGAGTGACTTTGGAACTAGGCCTTTGGCAGCATACTCTCCCTCACCCTTGGGTGTGAGGTACATGGAATATCTCTTCATGGTGTCAGACGTGCCCCACTCATTCCCGTAGCTGCTGGTGTAGCTGTTCATGTAACGATGGTCACCACCTGGAAGACAGCAGAGGGACAGGTGGGGAAGAGGAGCTAGCCCATAGCCTTAGAGAACGCGACGACACTGTCCACACCTACTCTGCTCCTTGCAGTGAGCTACTTCCCAATCACAGTGTCTCCTTGCAAGGGCAATTGTGTGCACAGCAAGGAGATTTCAACACCCATTTCTTATTTCACCTGTAAATGAACTCTTGGGTAGGTATGAGCGTCTCCACATGACAGAAAAGGAAATCGAGGCTCAGTGGATGAGGGTAGTGATGTGCCCCTGCTAATATGGCAATCAAGGCAGAGTTGGGATTTGATTTCTGGCCCCGCTTACACCTCAGTCCCAGCCTCTGCTGGCACATCAGGTGGTGGTGTGAGGTTCTGTCTTGGCATCTGTGGTCCAGGGATCTGGCCAGCTGAGTAGGGTAAGCTGCACACAGCTGCAGACTCTCAAACCCAACAAACCTGTCTCTCAGTGTCCGGCTCCACCTCTTACCTTGCTGCCCTCACCCCTCTCTTGTCCCTTACTACTTGCTGACTTCTATTTCCTTCATCCTTCTCTCTCTCAGATAAAGCTTGGATCTGTCCTTCATCTTCATCTCTATCACCAGCATCTAGCAGGATCCTGGCACAAATAGACTAAAGGTGTTTGTCCGGCCCTGGTCCCACTCAACCTTCACCTCTGAAGGTGACCTGGTGCCTCTGATCCCTGGGGCTGTGAGGGTGGGAACGTATCCCTGGTCCAGTAGGCAAGCCATCATCAAGGAGCAGCAGATGGTCACTGTGAGGTCTGCCTCCTATGCTACCCATCCTCTATCTCCTACAATAGATACCATCTAGCCACTAGGCAACAGTGACAAAAACATGACAAAGCAAAGGGGGCTTCCCCTGGGCCCGAGGCACAGGTGCAGGGCAGCTGAATCAGCACACCCAGTCTCCCTCCTGGCTACCGTCTCACTGTATACCTTACATAGGACGCCGGGCCACACCTGCAGAGACTGTGGCAGGGACCATCGTGACCTAGAAATGAGCAGCTGAGCCAGCAGGAGGCTGGGTGGTTCCCACAAGGTTCACAGGCTGCCCTACCCAAGCTAGGACTGTACTCTCACATCCGCCTAAACCATACCCTGGGACTCCCCTGCAAGGTCTGTACCACAGGGACGAGGATTCTCCTTCCTCAAATCCCTGCTGTTGCTGCTGCCAGCAGCGGTGGTAGCCCTGTGTAAGATGAGAAGGCACAGTAGCCAGACTAGCAGTGTATGAAGCCCAACAGTACCCCCTCCCTGTCAGCTGAGGGTCCTTAGAAAGGATGCTTCTCTGAGTACCAACCTGGACATCTGCAAGATGCAACACCCCAAAAGGGAAGGGGGAAAGGTCATGGAAGAAAAGATCTCAGCATAATGCCCATGTCCAGGGAGCCCTCAATCACATTGGCTGTCACCATCCCCATTAGGATCATGGCTATTGTCATTAGGAAAAGGCTGTCAAGATCTGAGTGTCATTTTAAGTCAGATGACTGTCTTGTTAAAATGGTTTATCAGGGACACTGTGTGGTCCCCTCCACACCCTTAGCTCCCTCTCCTTTGGGAAGAAAGGTATGCTCCACCTGGAGGCCAGAACCATTTCCACTGGGTGTTGATGGCCCTGAGGCCTCAAGCAGGATGTTTTTGAAGACCTTGCACTGGGCCTGAGCCATTGCGGTGTGGCCTTGGAGAAAGTACCCAGGCTTCAGGCCCTAACGGGTTGGGATTGGGTGGAACAGGGTTTAACAGGGCAGTTCCTCAGGTTAGGAGGCTTTCTGTGAAATAATCCAGTTGACCTCTACAGGGAAGACGTGACTCAGAGAAGGGGCTGATTTCAGGGCAGGTGAGTCAGAGAGGCATGCCATGTCCCATCATCAGGCCAATTTCAGCCCATGGGCTCAACATTACTTGGCACAGCCTTGGTGACAGGCCTCCCTCCAAGCCCAGATGTAATTCCATGTTACTTCTGAAACCTGCAACACATCCATTCAAAGTCTGGCCCATTCAAGCAGCAACAACATACAGCTGCTAGATTAGACCTGACTGTCAGATGCAGGTCCACATGAAACCAGTCCTTGGCTTTAACGAACGGCACACAGAAGAGGCACCTGGTCAGCACGTCCCAGAATCTCTCTGCTCTAGAGGCCACTTGTAATAGCTGCCAGTTCAATAGGGGTGCTAGAATTCCTGAACCCTAGTCTGAACATGCTCCAACGAATGTGTAAATGGGGACCACAAGGAATCAGCTAGCCAGGTTCCTATCTATATCAGGCAGCAGAAATTGACTGAAGAACACTCACAGCCTCGGCCACCAAGGGAGGACCTACCATTCTCCATATGGTTCCTCTCAATGAAGTTGCGGCTCAAATCAGCCTTGCACATCTTTTCAACATGGCGCATGCACACATTGAGCAGGTCATCCTTGAAGTTGCCAAGTGACTGTCCGAGGCCCTCTCCCTCCAGCAGGACATGGTAGGTGGGCAGAGGTGGAGGGAGAGAGTAATTGCTCATCAATGCACCAAATTCCTACCAAGAAAGAAAAGCAGCCATTAACTCTGCCAGTCCCCATTAACTATGGGGACCTTGGTCTGCACGGGTCTATCTGGGATTAGCTGGAGATTAACTCAGAAGGGCTGAGTTCTAGGATCAGCTCGATAGCCTTGGTTTTCCTCACTGAGACAGAGGAGTCAGCTAAAATCAGCCTTGCTGGAATTAGCATTCAGATGCATCGTTCCCAACACTGACCTGTGCAGAGCATACATACACAAGAAGTTGTGAAAGGGACACGGGCTGTGTAAACTTTGGAGAGAGCATAAAGTACATAAAATACCAGGACAGTCTGGGTGTTTCCATCTTTACAGCCTCACTCAATCCTGCCTCAACACTTCTGTGGATCTCACACCCTGCTTCTCCCTCTCTGGAGCATCCCTCCTCTTTCCCAAGTCCTAAGGGGCCTGCAAGACCCCATCCAAACCTCTCCTCCGAAAAGTTGTCCTTAGATTGCTCTAGCCCGCTTAGCCCTTCTCTGAATTTCCACAGGCACTTATCTCCTGAGCCACACGCTTTATCATTTAATTACACAGTTTTCCATATTGTTCTCTAATTGTACATGTCTTATCTTCCCAGCTGGATTGCAGCTGCTTGGGGGCAGAAACCATGTCTTATACTTCTCTATTCATCCTGGCACCTAATAGAGTCCTGCATGCCCAGGAGCACCCAAACATTCCAGCAGACAGAAAGATGGATGCGTGAATACACAAGCAGACTAGATCAAAGATAACAAATACGCAACACGCTCGTGCCATTCCTCCCTTACCCAAAGCAGACATTACTAATTAATCACAGAACTGTTCCTTATCAAGCCTAGAGCACTTCTGGTACATAGCAATTGAACTTGGTACAAGGTGACATTTGTGTGCCGTCCTTAGAGTAGCAGAAAGTAGACTGGGTAGAAAATTAAATAGTTGGAAGGATTGTTAGTGGATGGATAGATAGTTAGTAAATGGATAGTGAAAAGATAAATAGCGGGAATAGATAAATAGTGGGTGGGTGGGTAGTGAGTAGGTGGGTGGGTAGACAGTGGGTAAAGGGTGGTAGTGAGTGGATGGCTGGGTGGTGGGTGAGAAGATGGGTAGTGGATGTATGGGTGATAGGTGGTGAACTGGTAGTGGCTGAAGGGGTAATAGGTCTTCGGATGGATGAATGGATGGGTGGATGGGTGGGTGGTAGGTTGATGAGTAGTGAATGTATGGGTAGCGGGTGGGTGGATTGATGGATGGGTGGAGAGTGGATGGGTAGTGGATGGGTAGATGGATGAACGGGTTGGCAGTGGGTAGATGGGAGGAGACGGATAGGTCGTGAATGAAGAAACTATGAGCGGCGCTATGGGCAAGTGGATGGGTAGTGGGTCGATGAGTAGTGGGGAGACGGGTAATGCATGCATGGGTGGATAATGAACGAGGGCCTGAGAAACTGGACGTGATGAGTGAGAGGGCTGAGCACTTGAATGGTGAGCCTGCTACCTGCAGAAACAGCACCGAGTCGCTGATGCTGTGCAGCTGCTCCCGGGTCTGCTTGTCCTCGTGCAGCACCTTGGCTCTCTCATCCAAGGCATCCACAATCACTTTCACTTGGTCCACAGCATCCTGCTCCCGCTGCTCCAGTGCAGCTCTGACTTCCTCCTTTTGCTTCTCCAGGTCCCTCACCAGGTCCCTGAAGTTCTGCTCCAGGATAGCCTTCTCGTTGGTGGTAAAGCTCTAGGTCCAGAATCAGGGGAGGGATGAAGGAGAGTTGCTTTAAGGAAAATACCTTATGTCTCCACAGACTCGGAGAACTCCAGGGCCCTAACTTGGCAAACCTACTCATCTACAAATCCCATTTGAAGGCATGCCAGTGCGTGTGCTGTTGTTTGGGTGGATTGATTTGTTATTGTTGTTTGAGACAGGATCTCAAGTTAGCCAGGCTAGCCTCAGACTTATTATGTAGTCAAGGTTGGCCTTGAATTTCTGACCCTCCTGCCTCTACCCACTGAGTGCTGGGATTACAGGTGAGTGTGACCACGCCTGGCTGCAGGTGTTTCTTATAGCCCACTCTTCCTTATCTACTGTAGCTCTTTCCTCTGGATAGGTCAACATGAGCCACTTTTCCATGCTCTTGTGACTCTACAGGCTCAGACCATCCTCCACAAGTCAGGGTATATTTGCTGAAACCCCAACCAGAGCAAACATTATTGGAAAGTAAATCAGTTGGCTGTTCCTGAGGCCAGGCTCCACAGTCAGTAACTTCAGACTGTTCTGCAATTATCCAAGCCACAGTAGACATACCACCGCTTACCATGCTGGCCCAAATAGAAAAGAAATGACATATATTTACTAGCTGGGTAGTCTGGTGAGTATAGCAGGCATTAGAGGACACTGATGGCACTGAGGAATGGGTCTAGGGTCTTTATTTGCTGGTTCAGGTGGCAGGCCAAAATCCCTCCTAAATGCCTGACCTAGGCTGAGAAGGGAAGTGGGTGGGAATGTCAGGGTTGGAGGATCCCAAACGAGGAAGTATGGGTATCACTTGGGATCAGCAGAGGTCTGCCTGCTCCCAAGCACACCAGCTGTGAGGGCACAGTAGGGGAACCTGGGGCTGCCCACCTTGATCCGGTCCTTCTCCTTTTGCCACTTCTCAGCCTCATCTTCGATCTCGATGATCTTCAGCTGCAGCTGCTCCTTTTGCAGTGACAGCTCGGTCTGCAGGGAAAGTGTGGAGGTTGAAATTGTCAGGAGCAGGGAGAGAGGGGAACCGATCAACACTCATCCATATAGCCCTTCACTCAGCAAATGTTATCAGGACCTCAGATCTGCCGCGCTCTGTGCTAGTGGCCAAGAACCCAGCAATGCATCAGACACCATACTTCTGTACTCTTGGACCACTAGGATTGAACACCTAGACCATATCCTTATAGGGCCTAAGCCTCCTCGATCTTTCCCACCTATCATGAAGGGTGGGAGACTCTTGCTCCTTTCAGTGGGCCTGTGGTCATTGGTGAAAGAAAGGATCTAGACTCGACCCAGTTCAGCAGAGCCCTGCCCAGGGAGTGTCTTGTAGCAGTAACCCCATACAGCGTTTCTGTAGCATGACGCAGGCCTTGTGTTGCAAGCAAGATCTGAGGTTGCCTGGGGCTCAGGCTCCGTCTAGGCAGGTACAGCTGTAAACCTGTTTATAAGAAAGGGAGCATATCTGCAGTGTAGGCAAGACAGAGTCTCTTCCTCAGGCCACTGAAGGAAAACACCACAGGGCCAGGGGAGGCAAGGGAGGAGAGGACCTAAGACACCTGTTCTGTTCAGAGGCACGCAGACTGTTGGATCCTGTGGCAGGCTGGGAAGAGGCTCTATCGCAAGGGCACTGAGACATCAGCGTTCCACACAGGCTGAAAAGCAGCTGTAACTGAGGCAGGTTGGGAGGCCTGAAACTAGAGCTTCATACTATTCAATGAGTCAAGAGCACCTCTTTTTTTCCTCCTGAGTCCCACCGGGGCCCCCAAAGCCTTGTCTATCTTGGAAGATAAGGAGTGATCATTCAAGTAAGTCTTGCATGACTCAGAGTTCCCCATAACCACTGGGGTTTGAAAACAGAGTCTCATTCCTTTCTCTCGTCATCTCCCTGAGTAACCTACAAGAACAGCCGAGGATGTCACTGACCATGAGGCCGATGAGCTCTCCTGGCAAGGCCTGGAGCATCTCCAGCTGCCACACCTCTGAACATCCCACCAAACTGAGGGGTGCCTGTGGGATGCCTGCAGCAGAAGCTGAGGGGATGTCCTGTGATGCTTGCAGCAAACACCCAGAGCAGAGTATCTAATGGTAGATAAGCTCCCACTGGCCTTTTAGAAATGCTGTCTGGAGGTAGAGAAGATGCAGGAAGGAGATGCAGGAACCACAGAGACTTCCAGACAGGAAATCCTGCTCCCATAGCCCGCCCACCATCACCACATTCCCAAACTCTCAGAGAGAGCAAGAAGAGTCTAAGATGTTCTCAGTAAGAAAGAACCTGCCCCACCTCCAAAGGCAGAAAGCCCCACAGCATGGAAAATGTCATCACCAGAGAGAAAGACGAGCTGTCAGTAAGACATGAGGGTGGGGACTTGGCCAGGTCTCTGGAACAAGGTTTGGGAGGAGACACAGTGGTAGGCAGGGGGGAAGAACAAAGGGAGTAAGCTCCTACCCTCCAACTCTGCCCTTTAGGGTGAAGAGCTAGAGAGCCCAGGAAACAGAGGCTGGCAGAGCTAGTGCTCTGAAGACCGGAATGTGGTCCAGATCTGAGGAACAGAACAAGAAGTAAGATAATGAGTCTGTCTCAGCAACTTCCCCATCCCTAAAGAATTCCTGGAATACATCTGGAGGCTTCCTACCCTCTGCAGCTGGCTCAGCCAGAGCTCATGAATAAGAATCCAAGGTTGAGACCCTTAACCACCACCCACAGGCAGGCTGTGAGTCTTACTAAGCTCTTATCTATGCCTCAGTTGCCTCATCTGTGCTGTGGAGATAACCTAAGTACCCACACCCACTACAGAGGGTGTAGGAGAGAAGAGAATCAGTAAGTGAAGCTCCCAGAAAGCACCTGGCACAGAATCAGCACTGGCTGAATAATATCTCCATGGCCACCTCTATATGGCACCTCCCAGGTGGGCAAGGCAACAGGCAAAATCAGGCAGGATGATAGTGAGTGTGCTTGGGTGATTCTGGGCAGTGTTGGATGGTGAGGCTGGTACATGGGGTCTGATAGCATCCAGATGTGGTATGGACACAGTCAGGATAGAAGGCAGACTGAAGGGTAGACAGAGGCTGAGACATCAGACTTAAGATATAAGATAGTATGTGAATACTTCAATGTGGAGGATCCTGGAGGAAGCAGGATGCAGGTAGAAAAGGTTAAGGACAGGCAAAGCCCTGCAAGTGGCGGGAGAAGGTAAAAGCCAGAGTCAAGAGCTAGGGGTGAGCACTGGTGCCAAGAGACACCCACCAAGAGTTGTATGGTCAGCCCACAGATGAATAAAGGCCCTTCCTACAAGAATGGATTGGTGGCCAAGGGAAAGGAAGGAGGTACTAGTTCAAGGGATAGAATCCAATTCAGCTTAGGCCACGAAGCATCTAAGCTAAGGATAAAGAGAGATCAGCCCCTGGGAGTTCTGTGAAACTCCCTATTCTGTGAAACTCTCTATTCTGTGAAAGGGAGGGAGGGAAGTAGGCAGGGACCATCTGAGGTCTAGGGAGGAGAGTGGAGGTGTTGGCCAGCTGTGTTGGGAGGAGGAGGGAGCCAGCCTGGACATGTGCAAGGGCAGAATCAGAAGTGGAGACAAGTTGTCTGCAGCAGTGGGCGGCAGAATGGATCAGGGCCGAGGAGAGACTGGCCCTCCTTTTCTCTTGGGCTCTAAAGAAGTCGGATGAAAGGTGGGAGGGACCCAGTACCCACAGCACAATCAGTAAGACTGGACCTTCAGGACCCAGTAGGTTCCTGGGGGTGGGAGTAGTGCCACAATAATGATCCCTTCTCCCCTCTAGGAGGAGTCCTGACTCTTTGAGGCTAGGGTCAGATCTCTAGGGATGTGCCTCAAATCTTAGGGCTTGTCAGTTTTTTTCTGTATAGGAAGTAACAACAGGACATCCAAAGACACAGTGACTACAGGAGGAGGAAAGGCACTGGGGCCCAGGACCCTGTGAAGGTCAGTAGTGTTAGCCATGCTTCAAAGATGCAGCAACCAGGGCCTAGGGGAACTGTGTAGCTGGCCTGAGTGTACACAGTGAGAAAAACAGCTTAGCACCAAGATGTAATCACAGAGCCACTTCCATTTCCCTCGACTTCAGAGGCACTTCTCAGGCAGGAGTCTAGACATTCCCAGAACACAGACCTGGTCTGTTACCCGTACTCCCTCCTCCTTGAAGCTGGTGAAGTTCTGCAGTTCTTCCCTTCTTGCCTCCCCACCCCTCAAGGGATCCAGCTTCCTCTCTCCCACTCTCCCTCTTCCCACTGGATGTAGTGGCAGCCCCAGATGTCTGCTGGACCTCAGCTCCCCAGTGCTCCACCCCTCCCCGTGCCTCCCTCCTGGCCTCCTCCCACTCCTAGCCTCTCTCTCTCCACCTTGCCCAGGCCTGTCCCTAAATGCTTCCTTTGTTCCCTTCTCCTACACTGTCTGGGGCCTCTCCTCTCTGATGACTAGAATGGCTCTTGTGTGGGTCACCCATCCTTGAAATTGCGGTAGCCTTAGTGGGTAAAGGTCCGCTGAGAGGAGAGAGGTGGCTCAGCCTGTGGTGCTTCGGCATAGATTGGCCATCGAGGGTAGACATGGTCAAGAACTAGACTGGCAAGGCCCCCAAGAAAGAGGAATCTGGCTGGCTAAGATCTTCCATCAGCCTGGATTAACTGCATGGGCCCTAGGCTGTGACATTTGCCAAATGAGCCAGTTAATTGTCAAATTTGTACTCCCAGACACATGGTAATGACCTGGATAAGAATCTAAAATGCTGAATAGATTTCATATTTCTACGCTCACATGTCAAACAGCCTATATCTGTCTATCGGCTTCAGTGAGGTCCCCCTCACTGCCTCTGCTCCCTCACAGCCTCAGGTCAGGGGAAGTCACCGGCTAGGGTGAGTCTTCGCCCTGGCATCAGCAGACCACAGAGGAACTCTGCAGACATCAACACTGTCTCTTAGCTTCAGTTTCCTTGTGGTGAATTAGGCTAACTTTCCTTGCCCAGCTATACATTAGAATCCACGTGAAGCAGAACCTCCTGGAGCAAGGCACTCTGTTCTAACAGGTCACCGAGTGACCCTAGCCTGCAGCCTGTTGTTTGCAGACCCTTGATTCTGATGATCACAAGAAGACTCTTCCAATCCCGTTGGGAAAAGAGGTTTGAAATGGCAGAGAGAACTCCAAGTCCCTCTGCTTTTCAACCCTGGCCTTTGTGTGAGTCTCTGTATCTCTGAGCTTGGTGTGGTACCCCACCCCACAGGAGTACTTCATTTGTAACCATGCAAATGCTGAGCCCAACCCTGGCCCACACATGAACTCCATGGATACTGGATCACCATCTGCCTCCCTGGTTCTCCCTTTCCTCCCTGTTTCCTGTCTCTAAATCTTTCATTTGATTGACCCCCCCCAACCCGGCATCCAACTGATCATGCCCCTGTCTCATACCTAGACCAGATGTTCTCCCTGAAAGTGCCCAGAGATATTCTAGGCACACTGGCTTTTAGTCTGTCTCCTCTTCCTGAATCCCACTATCTGTTCAAAGAGCTCCCCCTCTGCCCCCAAACCAGCACAGCAAGAAACCCAAGGACCGGTGTCCGCATTAGCCTAGTAACCTAGTGGCTCAGCCTTGCCTGGAGAATTGGGCAAGAGTATAAGAAATCAAGCCACAGGGCACAGTGAGAGAACTGAGACAAATGATGACGTCGAGAATGTGGACAAGTCACCGAATGTGATCCCTTTCAGATGGCACTCTGATTTGAATGTCTTCCTGTGCCAATGATGTTGTCAACCCGGAGACCAAGTTAAATGCACCTTCAGACAGGGCCACCTGAAGTGGGCAGCTGTAGCAGGAGGGACTCTGGATGGATAAGGAGGTCAGTGGATAAATAGAATGTTCATATTCCTCTTCATCTCATCTCCTAACATAGCCTGAGAAAATCCAGAGGAATAAGTTAGAGCAGTGAGCATCTGTAGGACCCCTTGGGACATCGAGAGTGGAAAGGAAAAGACTGAGGTCCACCAGAGGAAAGGACCACCGTGTCGCACACCACATGGCCTTTCCCCAGCACGATCTGTGCTCCAAGTCTGTACACAGAGCTGAGGTCCAGGAGATGAGTGCCTGTAGCCATGGGTATCATCTTCAGCTTTATACAACTAATCCAGACACTGCCTAGTGACCTCACCCGGCCTCACCAGCAGGCCTGCAGAGCTGGTTCTGCCTGCTTCTTTGCACAAAATGTGTGGGAGCTGGAGTCTGAATCTGTTTCAGATGCCTTCAGAGGGTGCCAGAATTAATACTCTGTTTCACACCAGTCCATCAAGCCACCTCTCCTGTTCTGGGCCCAAAGTCCTCTAAGTCCAACATCCCATAATAGCTGGCCCTAGACAGAATGCTTCGGTGCTGTCTTCTGTATGCTCAGTCCCACCCCTCTGTCTATCTTGTGCTGCAAGAGCATACGCAGGTGAGTTGTGTATACACACACACACACACACACACACACACACACACACTCAGGTTAGCCACTCCAGTATCCCACTCCCTGCCAAGGTGACCTCAAATATTGCAAGATGACCTAGATAAATCTGCTTCCATCCAGAATATTAGCCAGGTTCCTTCCTTTCCTTGGGTGTGTCTCCCCACCTGTGAGGTGAAGAGGAGACCGTGAGACTGAATGTTCCACTAGGTCTGGTATTCTCCCTCTGCAATTCCGTGTTTATGCTTCTGCACACCTGAGGGGTGTCCCGTCTTGTTTTTCTATCTGAGCCTCTGCTTCCTGACATACATCGCAAGCCCTCAAGGCCAAGAACTCTCTAAGCCCTATAGCAGCCCCTGACTGAGAACAGTAACCTTGGAGCTCTTGGTGTCTCCAGGTCAGGTTGCCCACACCTTCCCCACCTCCAGAACCAGTTCTTCTGCAGGCGCTCACAGTGGAGCCAAAGTTTGCACAGAGAAGAGGCCAGTGTGTGCACCTGGCTCTCAATGGAGGCAGAACTGAAACCTTTGTTCCTGTGCCCATAAGAGTCCTAAGAGATTTTTCTAAGAATCCTGGGGCTCCACAGATAAATGTGAAAACAGTCTAACCCATCCCTCAGTTTCATACGGAGGGAAATGAGCCACTGTCTTACCGCTAGTAGGCAACTTCCTAACTCCCAGCCTGGGACTCAGATGCTTCATCACCAGTGCCCTTCATTCTGGTCTGAGTTGCTGAGCACACTCCCTGAAAATGGGATTCATGCTCTCCCTATCTTTGTCTCCCATCGTGAAGCTAAAAGCTGGGCTGGGGTCAGGTCATGCTGGGGACAGGAGAAGCTGAAGGTACCTTTGGGCACTAAATGAAACTTCTAGAGAGGATGTCTGGGTCTGCTCCCATCTGCAACTCAGCACCTGCTGCCCAAGGGTAGGGGCAAGAGGCACAGAGTGAAAGTGGCCAGCAAGAACACGATCAGGAGAGACACACACTCCCACCCCTGCTACTTAGGGTACAAAAGCTGATGAGAAAGTGAAGCCCCTGCCCCAGTTCTTGGAGAGGTCACAGCTGAGTGAGTGGGCTCAGCAAGGGATGAGACCAGTGGCCCAGCTGGGTCTTAACCCAGAATACCTCCCCCAGGTGCAGGATAGTCACAAGCCTCCACTTGCTTCTGCTCCTCCCTACGGAAGTGCCGCCTAATTACACACAGGAATTCACACAAACACACTTACATGCCCATGCACAAATATGGGCAGACACCCGTGCACATATAAAACACACACTTACATCCACACACCCACGCATGCTCTCGCTCCAACGCAGTCCACCCACAGGCACAGACCTGTCCGCCAACTGCAGCCACAGCCACAGCCACACACACAAAGCACACAGGACCCAGCTGAGAGTGGAGTAAGGGATGCAGTCGAGGGGAGTGGCTTCAGAGCCAGGTAGAGCGAACAGAGTTAGGGTGCCAAAGACGTGAATAGAGTGGCTTACAGGTTAGAGCAGACTGAGCGGCCACTGGACTGCAAATGCAAACCCTGGAGCCTCAAAAAGTGCATTTCAGGAACCCACTTAGGAACACTAAGTGTATTTCACTTATTTCAGGAACTGTATTTCAAGAACACTCTTAGCATCTGCTTTACTCTTGACCCATTCCCTAGAGTTCAATCCTGCTCTGTAAGGAAGAGTTTTCTCTCCCTGGAGAGAGAGACAGAGAGACAGAGACAGAGACAGAAAGAGACCAGCCAAGTAGAGCCCAGGAAAGAGTTCTGTGCCGTTCAGTCATATACTCTGGCCTGACTTAGATTTATCTCATCAGCTTCTAAACTTTCTGGAGCGTCTATCTGGTCATTTATGGGAGTCCCTCCCCCAAGATCTTTGGAGGAAGGAAATCATGTTTTCTAAAAGAGTGGAGCACAGTGGAGACGTGAGTCCCGAGTAAGGGTCAAGGTGGGAAGAGTAAGAGGGGGAGGGGCAGCGAGGGGCCCAGCAGTCACCTCCTTCTCAGCCTTGGCCTCCTCCACGGTCACGGTGCTGTGGTTCTTGTGCTCCTGGAACATGCAGAGGTAACAGATGCAGGTCTGGTCGGTCTGACAGAAGAGCTCCATAGTCTTGCCATGCAAGGGGCACTTTCGGGCCTCGAAGTCCCGGATGGGCTCAAGTAGCTGGTGGTCACGGAAGGCGGCACCCTCCAGGTGGGGCTTCAGATGCAGCTCACAGAAGGAAGCCTGGCACACCAGACAGGACTTGACGGCCTTCTGCTTGTTGCCGATGCAGGAATCGCACAGCACCTCCTCGGAGCCGGACTTGGACCGCAGCAGGAGGCCGGAGTCAGCCCTAGGGTAGCTATTCCTGCGGACCTCCCCGGGCTCCACGATGGTCACGGTGGGTTTGCGGGGCTCGGAGAAGATGGACTTTCGCAGCTCCCCCTTCTCAGCAAAGGTCACAGGTGGCTTCTTAGAAGCCCCCAGCTGGAGCCCTGCATAAGGAGATCTCCTGCCTTCCGCAGAGTCCATGCTGAAGTAGTTGGAGCCTTTGTCGTCCACTGACTCCACGAACTGAATGATAGGCCTTCGCCACTCATTGCTGGAAAACAGGGCACTCTTTCCCTCCCCTGACTTCAGGGCACTGCCCAGCGTCTTGCCCTCTGTCATCTCCCCACTGTGCCCGTTGGTTGTCTTGGTGTCTTTGCTGTCTGCTTTAGTGCCATTCTCCAGGCTGCCGTTGGAACCTGATGGGCTGCGGGCGTCCCTGGCTTCCGGGCTAGCCCCATTGCTCCTGGAGGCATCGGCAGCTTCCATGGCAGGTCGCTTGCTGGCCTGTTTCTGCTAGCTGGTGGTAGGTGACTTCAGCGGGTGTCTCAGGCAGGGAGTGGAGAAGGCACCCGGAGCCCAGGAACACACCTGTGGGGAGGAGAAGGCGGGGCGGGAGGAGGAGCAATAGGAGGAGCAGCCAGACACAACGGGCCCAGAGAGACAGGAGAAGCAGAGTGGCTAATTACCTGGGCCACACCTTCACATCATCCCTAGTCCAGGATTTTAAAGAAGCATATTTTGTTTTGTTTTGTTTTTTTCTACCAGTTTTATTACTTCCCACCGCTGACAACCAGTTCAGCTGCTTCCATCTGATGCACTTCTAGCAGGGAGGCGGAGCCTCTGTCCTCACAGGTGGGCAAGCTTTGAGGAGTGCCCCTGGGGACAGAAAGTGAGGTGTCCACAGAGGTCCATGGGACAGAAGGCTCTTCATTGGGTCACACAATCACCTTGTAATTTGTGGGCTGTATATCAAAGGAAAGTCTCCACCCTGAGACAGCACATCCCAAGGGAAACTGTGGGCTGAGTCTAATTTGAACATTAGGGCTCAGACGTCACTGATTCTAACCAATTTGCAGCTGATGCCCTAGGTACTTTACGTGTCTGAGTTTATTAATGCCTCCCTACAATCCTTAGTGGTGTGTGTTTGTGTGTGTGTGACTGTCTGTCTGTCTGTCTGTCCAGTGTTTTCCTCAAATGCTCATCACCTTGTGTTTTTGAGACAGGAGCTCTCGTTGAACCCGGAACTGGCCATTGGATCTACCTGTCTGCCCCTTCCTGTCAGTGGAACTACAGACACACGACATATCTAGCTTTTACACGGTGCTAGGGATTGAACTCAGGTCTGCAAACACTTCACCCACTAAGCCATCTCCCCAACCCCCAACTGTGCCTTCTGACAGAGAGAAAACTGAGGCACTAAGAAGACACTCTTGCTGGGTAGTGGTGGTGCATGCCTTTAATCCCAGCACTTGGGAGGCAGAGGCAGGTGGATCTCTGTGAGTTTGAGGCCAGTCTGGTCTACAGAGTGAGTTCCAGAATAGCCAGAGTTACAACAAAGAAATCTTGTTTCATCACCCCTCCCCAAGAAGAAGAAGGAGAAGGGGAAGGAGAAAACACTCAGCCCACGCAGGGCTTTGTGAAGTCCCTTCTACACCTGGTTCTTGGAGCCACCTAAATCTCTCACTAGCTTCTGGGGGTTTCACTGTGCCCATGGCCCTAAGAAAGTAAACACACAGGCCTCAGTATCTCCTCAAAGCAGATCAGAACCTGCTCAGGGTCCCTGCACTTGAGACATGAAAATGGAAGGAATGGGAGCAATGGCAGCCAGACAGAGGGTCCTCAGAGCCCAAACACTTGGCTCTCCCTTCTCTACAGTAGGTTTGCCATGTGACTCGGGAAAACTCTGTACACCTTCTCTAGGCCAGGCAGTATGTAATAACCTCCAAAAAGAAGCAGTATCTTGTGGGGCTCATAATCTAGAGACACAAGAGCTGCCAAGCTCTCTTCCTCCCTCAGCCCCTAGTCAAGCACCAGAAGCTTCTGTTACAAGCTATGCCATTGGGCCACACGAAACAGCTGCTCCACAGAGTACGGGAATGCCCGTTCTCCTTGGTGATCGATGGAGAGGATAGACAGTGGGTGTGACTGGAGCAGAAGGTTCTAAGGTGTGTGCAGAGGAAGGGTCTCCTTTCCTTCCCCTCAAAAGCAGGTTACACCTTGGTAAACCGCCCCCCCCCACCTTTGACTCAAGAGGCTGACAGCCAATCCTTTGTTATCACAGCCCTGGGAACAGGGCAGACACACTTAGCTCACAGAGTAGCTAGAGTTAAGAAGAGGTGTGTGTGTTGGAGGCAGGAGTTTGTTTGGCTTGTTCCTGTCCTGGGGCCTCATGGGAACTCACTGATGACTTACCTAAGAACTCTTGAGAAGTTCTGGGTTGGGGAACCTATTATCAAAAAGCTGGACTCGAGTCTGTGTAATGGCTCAGGGTTGTAACCCCAGCCACTTGGGAGGTAGAGACAGGAAGAAAGATTGCTGTAATTTGAGTCCAGCCTGGTCTACACAGTAGGTTCCAGGCCAAAAAAAAAAAAAAAAATCAAAACAAAACAAGAAGAGAAAGAAAAAAATGGGGAGGTAAATAGGAAAGAGGGGAGGGGTAGGAAGGGAAGCCAGGCCAGGCCAGTGCCACTGCATCCTTTCCCAAGGCCTAGGAGAATCTGGGAGGGGAAGGAAGAGGTTGTCCTGGACTTCGGGTGGAGACACACCCCCTCTTCACCCCTAAGAGTCTTGCTTATCCCAAGGGACTAGATTATGAGGAGGAAGAAGAGTGAGAAAAGACAGAAGGAAAGCCACTGGGCTGCCTATGATCCAACAGCTGCTTCTGGTCCTCAGAAGACCAGAAGACCTGCCTCCCAGAAATCTGGGAAGTACTCTGAGCCTTAGGAAGAAGCAAATACACCAGGCCAAAAACAAACAAACAACAAACAAAAATCTGTGGGTGATGGGTGGACAAAAGAGATCAAAAAATGAGTAGAAATGGGTGGGTGGGTGGTTTGCTAAACAGATGAATAATTGATAAAAATAATTGGAATGGGGGTAAGAAGAGGGTAGGAGAGAGGAAGGGAGACTAGAGGGAAGGAGGGAGGGAGGAGTAGGTATAGCCAGTTCGTAGTTGAGAGGTGGCTTGCAGAGGTTTAGTATGGTGGCTCAGCACCTGACTATTCCCCCGTGAGAAAGCCTGTGGAGTCTGCTGCTTCCTCACACCCCACTGCCGTCATCACGAGGTGTCAATCTGCAGCTAATACCTCCAGGTGTTGACAGCACCTGAGCCAGGAGAGCCTGCTCCAGCACATCCCAGGCCTTGGTGGATGGATGATGGGGCTACACAGGTGGATCGGAGGAAGGTGGGCAGATGACAGACCCAGGAGGAAGCCACTCGCAGTAGTCCCTACCAGAGGGGAAGCAGGTTCAAGGGCTTCAGTGCGCATGGATGAAGAGACGCCATCCTCTCTTCCAAGAGGCTTTCCCTCTGATCCGAGGCCCCAGAGTTCTCAGGCCAGTCTGTCCTGCAGAAGATATCTAACTCAGACCTGCCTATGTAGGTTCATTCCCACCTACTACTAAGCACTACTGTGTGCCTGGCACTGAGCAGGGATCCATCACACAGGCAGGAATGAGTTCTGGATCTCCACCGGGGAGCTTGCAGTGTCATGGGAAAAGAATAAGTAATCCATTCAAATGCAGGATGAATGGCTCATGATTGAACAAGTACAAGAGGCTTGAGATGTCCAGAGGAGGGAGATCCCAGGCCATCCTGAGAGTGACCTCTTGCCCACCAGGTTGAACAGGATCCAAGTCTTGCTCAAAGCACCCTCCCTGCCTACCAGGCAGTCTTCAGTTTCCCTAACAGGTGTCTGCAGAGCTGACCCAAGGAGGTGAGGCTGAAGCTGGGGCTGTAGCTCAGACGAGGTATGTCTGCCTAGCTTTCATGAAGCCCTTGGTTCCATCCTCAGCATTAACTGGGCATGGTGGTCCATGCCTATAATCCCAGCACTAAGGAGGTGAGGGGAGAAGGATCAGAAGTTCAAGATCTTTCTCAGTTACTTGGAAAGTTCAAGGCTAGCCTGAGTTACATCAAACTCCAGCACTAAGGTAGAGGAAGGGCTCAGGGTTCTGAGAAAGGGCTCTCCCAAGCTTTCTACGATGGTCCTGCATTTGCACCCACCCAAGGGCCTGGCTACACCCACGAGCCCATCTTCCTCCTGCAGCCTAGAAAAGTCATTTCCTGATGGCCCTCTGAACTTAGGTCACATATAAACTTCAAAAACCTCCCAAGAGACCAAAGCAGAAGGACCTTTGCACTTTAAAAAGCCTTGAAATAAAGGAAATGGACCGGAGTGGGCCTCCTCAGCTGTTGTCCTGCTCACCCTGTCCTGTTCTCCCTCTGGTCTAGTAGAAGCTCAGTCCCTCCCTCAGCCCTACCAAGTTTGGGAAGCTGAGATGTGGCTTCCAGAGGAGAGTCCTTCTGGAGCAGGAGTGATTTCTGTGTCTTCCCCTTGGCTTGCATGCCCTGTCTGCCAGCCCCCCTCTGGGCTACCAACTCCCACGCCCACCTGCAGATGACCCTGGACTCCTCCCAAAATCCTTTCAAGAGGAGACATGAAGCAGGTCCCCTCCTGCAAGCCTTGATTCAGCAGGAGGCGCAGCCTCACCCGCCCACTTCTGGTAGCCTGACAGTACCCGACTCTGCCACTAACACTCCTGTCATGAAAGAGGAAAGCCCTTAAAGGGAAAAGGCTCCTCCACCTTCCTGGGAACAAAGCATGGGAAGGGTGTGGCCACTGGGCCCATCCTTCTGCCTCCAGATAAGCCTCTACCTAGAAGTCATTTACGTATGTTTTTTAAAAGGTGACAGACCCTTAAAACACGGGAGGAAAACACTTTGCAGTTTTCCCCAGCCCCTCATTCCGAGCTGTAGGAGTATTTTTGCTGCTGGCAGTTCTTCTTCAGTATGTTAGAAGTGACAGTTTACTGTGCAGGTGGAGCTGGGGAGTTTTAGCCCTAGTGAAGATGAGCTAAGTAGCCATTAAGGCTGTGAGAGAAGAGTCTAGGCCAGTCTTAATTCATCAGGGGCCACTGTTTCCTTTGGTTCTGCTTGGCTTTCATTTATGTTTTATTCTTTTTGGTTTTGAGACTGGGTGATCTCACTCTACAGGCGGGCTGTCTGGGAACTCAGGGTCCTCTCACTTCAGCATCCTGAGTGCTGGAACCGAAGGTGTGCATCACCCGGCCCAGAAATCAGCTGACTTTAAATAAAGAATACCTTAGATGATGTGAAGCATCTCCTCTTGCGAATTGAAAGGCTAAGAAATGTTGAAAACAGGAGCGTCCCAAAGAAGATGTCCAGCCCAAGGTCGCAGCAGAGCTCTTGCCTTGTTACCTGGCTTCCCAAGTGCCCTCCAGGTTTCCGTGGTCGGTCCCCACAGGCACTGGGCAGCTGTTGGAAGTGAGGCCCTCTGTAAATTCACGTTTATGCTGTTGGTTCTGAGTTTATTTGGGCTCCTGACTCCTCTCCCCAGGCCTGAGTCACTTTCTGCAGAGACCAGGGCTGTGCTCAGGGCCTGAATGAGAGCAAGGAGGGTTTTGGTTTGTTTTTTTCTGGTGGGGGGGGTTAATAGGAGTGGATGGGGGCAGAGCTTGGTTGGAGGAGACTGGAACTTGCATTTTACCTCATTTAATTTTGTTGTGTTTTACTTGTTTAATTTTATTTTTTGAGTCAGAGCCTCTTATCCAAGTCTGGCCTTGATGTAGCCCAGGGTGACCTTGAACTTGTGATGATCCTCCTGCCTCAGTCTCTTGAGTTCTGGGATTACAGTCATATTCCACCAAAGCTGGCAAAGGACTTTTTCAATGGGTAGACTTGGGCAAATAACTTAATCTTTCTAAGGCAATTTCCTTGTCTACAAAATGAGGCTGACCTAGCTGCCCGGAAGGACTGCTGAGGGTTAAGAAGGGTGGCACTGGTACTGTAATGTTTCAGATATTCAGGAGGCCCCAGCGGGTTGCTATTTCCCTATGAATGGACCCAGTCAAGGTTCTCCTCTGCTGGAGGAGCCATGGGGAAAGTCGAAGAAGGGTAAGTGACCTGTTCCCTCCCCTGTAGAGTAGCTGACGAGGGCAAGGCTTGCCACCTCTGCTGCTGGCCCTGCTCCAGAGTACATCCAGGTAGCTTGGAGCCCTGGAGTTCTATGATTACAGGGCTGTGTTCTCAAATTTGGACAAGGGCATCAAAAATAATTAAAGACTTGGAAAACAGGACCTGAGAGGAAAGGGTTAAAGGTGCTGGGATTGTTTAGCCTGGAGAGGGGGTGGCATAATGATACCCTTCTGAACCAAGGCTGGGCCAGCTTCCCTCTCCCCCTCTAGACTAACTACAGCTAGAGGCACTGAAGTCAGACAGCTAGGTGAAAGTCTTATCATGGACAGCAGTTACACTGGAGAAGTGCCATCTGAGGCGGGTGATCAGGGCAGAAACCGGATTAGGCAACATTTCCTCTTTGACATTTGGATTCTAGATCCTTATTTTTGCAGAAATGTGAGATAGAGAGAGGGACAGAAGAAAAGAGAATAACTTTTAGGAGAGGAAGGGTTGTTTTTGACTTGTGGTTCCAGAGGGAGATAGTACACGGCAGAGAGAAAGGCATGATAACAGGGGAAGCCGGCGGCAGGGGCAGGAAGGTAGCTGACACATCTTCATCACACACAGGAAGTAGAGAAAAGAATAAAAGTTTTTTAAAGTACAAACTGAACAGATATTAGAAGGTAGGGAGAGGTTGGGCCAGCAGCCCTGCCCCGGGGCATCATGGGATGTCCCCCAGAGAGGCTAGATATCACAAGGGGCCATAAAGAGAAGCATGGAGTCCCTGCTGGCTCCTCAGAGCCCACAAGGCACCTTCTCACCCTTTCTGGAACAACTTCCCAGGTGTAAAAGGTAAACTACCAAGGAGGGACAGGGACATTTTGTCCTGAGCCTGTCATCCAGCCAGTCCCCATCCCACCCCCACTCAGCTCCTTCATCATCATCATCATCATCATCATCAACAACATCAGCAGCAGCAGCAGGCAGCAGTTCTCTTAAAGTAGCAGAACCAGCTACTGTTTTGGGTTGGGCGCCAGGAACTTTGTGTAGACTTAGCCCTGACTGCATACCCACCTACTACAAAACACATGTAAGGAATCAGAAGCCCAGAGATATGACACAACCTTCCCAAAGTCACACAGCAGCCAGGACCCAGCCTTGAGCCATCCACCAGGCCATCTGAACTTTACTCTTAACCATGAGAGGACAGAATCTCCATCTTACAAAACAGGGAAAT
The DNA here is from genome assembly GCA_026225945.1 of Cricetomys ansorgei. Classification (NCBI taxonomy): domain Eukaryota; kingdom Metazoa; phylum Chordata; class Mammalia; order Rodentia; family Nesomyidae; genus Cricetomys; species Cricetomys ansorgei. Next base: position 3,123,983 of record JAMJFZ010001122.1, on the reverse strand, counting down.
AAAGAGTGAGAAGCTGAACCACCACACTCACTCACTGACCCAAGGATGCCAAGCTCCAAGCTTTCACGTTTCTCCTGCACTCTCTTTTCTGCTCTCTTATTCCCACAGGTAAAAGGGGAAATCCCTACAAGGCTCCCAGTGAGTGACAGGAATGGTTAGAAATCTCACAGTGAATGGTATTACCATTATATGTGCAGTGCTCCCCAGGTACAGACACCATGCTAAGCCTCAGCCGTGGTTATCTCAGTTCGTCCTCTCCTGATAGGAAGTGGGTGCTTTTTCATTCTCTTCCTTTGAAATATGAGGAAATAGACAGAGAGGTTAGGTAACAGGCCCGAGGTCACTGGGTTAATAGCTAGCAGAACTAGGTTTGAACGCAGATTAATCCAGCCCCAGAACTTTCTCTTTAATCCCCTACATTCTGCTAGTGATTTTTCCTCCTGGCTGGGCATGCCAGCAGCTATTCTGTGATGTGTCTAACAAGTCTTTCTATGCCTTCACATTCCTCCAGCTTCCCAATGTGGGGAGAGAGAGGCCTCCTCCGGCTGCCTTTCTACCCTGGAGAGGCCTCTGCCCACCCCCAGGGCTGCCCTGTACCCTCTATCTCAGCTCAAGAATATGAGGTCAGAGTCTGTCTCCAACAAGGCCTGGATCCCTGGGTATGTGCTCATCTAGGGACTCCCAGAGCCAGCACCAGAATCACAGCTACAACCAAACACATGACCCAGATACAGAACCCCAGAATTCTCTAGGAGACAAAGGGAACAGAGGGGTAGGTGAGCCACTGAGGGCAGAGGCGAGAGTCACATGTCAGACCTTGAGGCAGCTCCACCTGAGTCATGGCCCAGATCAAGGTTTAGCAGGGTGGGGTGGGGTGGGGTGGGGTGGGGGTGGAGTGGAGTAGGGGGATGGAGGGATGGGGACTGGGGGAGTGGTGAGGGAGATGGAGAGTGGAGGGTGGAGAATGGGGGGTGGGGGTACCCAGATAGGACACAGATGAAGGCTGGGCAGCAGCTCTACTTCACCCACCCCAGGAAATGCCAGATCTGGGTGAGCACATACACAGAGACTGAGCTGAGGAAGGATGGGTGTGGCCACTACTGGCAAGGGAGGCTGTGGGCATCCTCGGCTTCATCTCAGTCTGATCCTCCCTTTACACCCAGAGTCTAAGCTGCCTGCCGTTCCCAGGGAGCCCCACCCTGGAGAGCTGACCCCGCTGTTTCACAGGTGGTGTCTAGGCCTGTTTGCCTACTTTGGGTCTTAGCTTCATTGGTGTTTTGTCTAGAATGGCTTGACCTGCTCAACGCAATCCATGCTGTATATGAGATTTCTCTATGTGCCCCCAAAGTTTCCCTAAGCACCCCAGGAGCTGCCTAGCAACACTGTACCATAGCCCTCTGTTTTATTCCACTTCCCTTAGCAGCTCTGTGGCCACAGGGTCTAACAGTGCCTAGCAAACAGCAGATGCTCATTAAATGTGGAGCTCACAGGTGGTTAACAGAGAACGGGAGTGAGCGCAGAGGGTCAGCATCTCTTGAGACTGCCTCTGGCTGATGCCTGGCAAGAAAAATCAGGGTGTATGTAAGGGCTGAGACGCTGACAGAGAGGGGAGGCTGTCACCCAAGTCTGAACAGGAACTAGGTTGAGGTGGAAGGTTGGACGGGGCAGGGTGGCTTCGGCATGGAGGTGAGCCAGGTCTTGGGGCTGGGAACGGGCAGAATCAAATTTCCCCTAATCTGAGAGTTTTCCGGGAAGCCAGATGGAGATGACACACGTGAGCTGCACAGCCTGTCCATCCTGTTACAGGCGCCCTTGGCCTCTTCCGGAGAACACATGTGTCAGAGTGGAGAGCAAAGGACAAGGAGGGAAAGCAAGAAGTAGAGCCTCAAAGGGTCCCCAAGTCCCTCTCTCACCACCTCCCCTAAAAATAGGCACCTTCGTGTGTGCTACCCTGGTGGACAAAGGGCCATAGGGGAAAGGCAATGAAGGTTCAAGGTAGGAGCCAGGCAGGTAGAAAATACCGGAAAGACCATCCAGTACTGCGGTCACACCTGTAATCTCAGCACTGGAGAGGCTGAGGCAGGGGGATGCCTGGAATAGAGGACTCTCTGGATTAGATAGTAAAACTCTGACTCAGAACAAACTAAAACGGGGAAGGAAGGGAAAGGAGAGGGAGAAAAAGCAAAAGAAAAGAACTCAGCAGGTAAGGCGAAGAATGCAGCAGAGCGAGGGCCTGGGGGAGGAGGGGGGGAAGGGGGACATGCGCAGATCCGCAGATCAGAGAGCGCAGATCCAAATGTGCGCCACAGCCTTCAAAACCTTCCCTAGCTTCCCAGGAACTCACATCAGCCCCTCAAGGTGCAATTATCCTTTTCTTCCCCTTCATTTTATTTCACTTTTTATTACGGAAAACTTGAGAAAACACACAAAGTAAACATAATAGTCTAATTGAAATCCCTGGGTGCCCGTCACCCGGCTCCAACAACGATCACATTGTGCGCTCTCGTGTCGGTATAATTTCACCCACTCAATTTTTATTCTTTTTTTTGACATAGCTTTTCTAGGAAAATTTACATGCATAAAGTGTACAAATATTAGCTGTGTGGTATTGATAAATGTTTATATCCAAGTGCCCACATCTCTGTCATAACATGGTATGTTACCATCTTACCGGGAAATTCTCTCTGGTTTTCCCAGACAATCCCACTGCCTACCTCCATTCCAAACTAATGCCATCTCCAACTATGGATTCACTGTGCCTCCTCTAGATCTTGGAGTAAGTGGAATTACACAGCCAGCCTCCTCACAGGCTTGCTTGGTTTCCGAGCATCACGTCTTGGTGACTCAGCCGTCTTGTGTCCCTGGCTTTTTATTCCTCTGGATGAGGGAATTGGAATTTGTCTCGGGGTTCTGCTAGTGAGCATTTGGGTTGTTTCCAGTGCATGATTATTGTGTATAAGGCTCCTGTGAACATTTGTCTTGTGGGCATGTTGTCGCTTCTCCTGGATAAATACCCCAGAGTAGAGTCACTGCATCAGTGTGTGTGTTTAACTTTAAAAGAAACAGTCAGAGAATGACCAGATGGTTAGTCTGGAAAAGGCACTTGCTGCTAAACATGAAGATCTGAGTTTGGTCCCTGAGACTTACATGGTGGAAGAAGAAAACTGACTCCTGCAAGTCATCCTCTAACCTCCACATGAACACTGTGGCTCTTGTGGGTACCCTTGCATGTGTTCTTGCTCATGCGCACATGCTTGTATGTGTGCACGTGCTCAACACACAAATAAGTGCGGAAGGAAGGGTCAAATCTTTCTTAGAAATGGCTGTGCCATGTGACATTCCCACCAGTGGTGCGTACACATTTAGCTTTTGTAGCTTTGCCAACTTCTTGTTGTTTGTAGGCTTTTTCTTTTTTTTCCTAAACCAAAACAAAACAAAACGTGTTTTACTTTATGTGTATGAATGTTTGCTTATGTGTCTGTCTGTGTACTTACTATATGTGTGCCTGGCACTGGAGATTAGAAGAGGCACCAAATCCCCTTGAGCTGGAGTTGCAGACAGTTGTGTCATCATGTAGATGCAGGGGAATGAACCAGGGTCCACTTCAAGAGCAGCCAGTATGCCTTCCTAACCCCTGAGCCGTACCCCTACACCCTGCAGGCTTTTCCAATGCATCCACCAGGGGATCTGTGGTGATCTCTCATAGTTACCTAATGACTAATGATGCCAGGCAATGTTCCACGTGGATATTGATATGCATCCGTTTTCCTCTGTGTGTGAAGACTCTTCAACTCTTTTACTTTTAACAAGGTTACTTGACTTTTTCTGTTTGGTTGGTTTGGTTTTGGTTTTGGTTTCAGGTTTTGGTTTTCCGAGACAGGGTTTCTCTGTTGTAACTCTGGCTGTCCTGGAACTCACTCTGTAGACCAGGCTAGCCTCGAACTCACAGAGATCTGCTTGCCTCTGCCTCTTGAGTACTGAGATTAAAGGCGTGTACCACCACAGCCCAGCATTACTTGGCTTTTCAGAGAGTGCATACATGGTGCCTGTATATGTTCATGTGGGTGTGTGCATGTGAGTATGAGAGTATGTGTGCACATGTGGAGGCCAAAGGTCAATGTCAGGTGTCTTCCTGGATCACTCTCCACCTTCTTTCCTGAGATAGGGTCAGTCTCTCACTGAGCCTCGAGCTCACCGATTGGCTCTTTTGTCTCATCAGTGAACCCTTGGCATCTTCTTGTCTCTGTGGTTACAGCCAAGGACAATCACGCCCAGTTTTCACATGGCGCCGGGAGTCTAGCTCGGGTCCTCACACTGATGTGGTAAGCCCTTTATCCACTGAGCTATCACCACAGCTCCTTATTTGGCTTCTTATTCTTCCTGTTATTAATATTATTAGTGCTTGGGATTGACCCCAGGGTTTCACACATGCTATATTCAACACCAAGCTACACTCCAGCCCCTGTTATTGAATGAGAGGATTTTGTTGTACCTTTTGGTAGCAACAAGTCCTTTTCAGACATATGCTTTACGGATATTTTTCAAATCTGTGGCTTGCCTATTAATTTTCTTAATAGTATGCTTTTTAGAATTATTAAGGCACACTTCACATAGCTATATAAAATTATATAAGGCATACTATGCATAAACCAATTTAAAGTGCATGAATCAATAAGCTTCTGACAAATGTGTTCATTCATGAGAAGCAGAATTATTCCAGAAAATTCTTTTGGGTTACTAACAGGCTCCAGACATCACTGGCCTACTTTCTGACACTAGCTTTTCTGGACTTTCATATCACTGGGGACTTGTAGAATGTCATCTTCTCTGCCTGGCCTCCTTTTTCACAATGTTTTGAGAGTGGTCCATGCTTTTGTTAAAAGTTCTTTTTCGATGTCCATCACTAGATGAACCAGGATTGATTTATCTATTCAATTCTTTATGGACATTCGGTCTTTGTTTCAGTTTGAAGTTGTTATATTAAGTGCAGTAAATAAGCTGGGCACGGTGACTCGTGCCTAAAATTCCAGCACTTGGGAAACTGAGGCAGGAGGTTCGCCACAAGCTGGGGTAGGTTACAGAGTGAGTTTCAGGTCAGTCTGGGCTACAAAGTATGGCCCTATCTCAAAAGCAAATAGAAAAGGAAAAATAAGAAAAAAGAGAAAAGGAAGAAGAAGAAAAGGGAGGGAGGAAGGGGAAGACAGAAGAAAAGGAAAACTAGAAGAGAAAAAACATACTACAAAGAAATGTCTTTTTCCTTTTTCCATTTTTGTGGAGGGTATGCATGTGTATATACATGTTACATATTGTGGGCACACATGTGAATGTCAGGGCCCTGGGGATGTTGTCAGGAATCATTCTTCACCCACTCCTTCACCCACTCAATGAATAAACACTGAGCCAGGGTCTCTCAATCAAACCCAGAGCTCTCAGACATGGCTAGTCTCCCTAGTCAGCTTGATCCCGTCTCTACCTTCTGAGTCTGGAACTGCAGGCAGGCTGTCACACCACTCAACCACATCACACCACTCAACATAAACACAGGTTCTGGGCATCCAAAGACCTGTCCTCACACATCTACACCAAATGCTTTAACCACTGAGCTGTCTTCCTGGCCCCAGAAATGTCTGTTTTCACTTCTCATGTGTGGATTCTTTGGTCATACAGCTCTGTAAGCAACTGTCAGATTGTTTTCCAGGGTGGATACGCCATCTTGCATCCCTCCTACGAGAGGAGAGCTCTTGTTTCACATCTTGCCAACACAGGGTCTTTTCCCATTGTAGCTGTCCTAGCCACAGCACCCCAGTGTTACGCCTGTGAATATTTATCTCTTGATTAATGACGTCAGTGTCATTCTGCTGTGTGCTTGCCATCATTGGCTCAGTATCTCTATACCTTTGGCCCAGTTCTTACACAAGCCGTTTGTGTTCCTACTGAGTGGGAAAAAGAGATGCAGGTATATATTCTAGACCCAAGTCCTCTGTCAAATGCAGATTTTGCAAATATTTTCAGCTCTGTTATGGTTTTCTTTACCATTTTCAGAACCATGTCTTCTAAACAGCAGATTTTCATTTTGATAAAATCCAAAAAATTGAGGGTTTTTTTTTCCCTTATGGGAGTTGTAAGAGCTGTGCTTTCTATGTAAAACTATAATATCTTGGCTAATATTAGGTTTCAAAGATTTTTTTGGGGGGCGTTTCAAGACAGGGTCTGTCAATTGTAATTTTGGCTGTCTTGGAACTCACTCTGTAGACCAGGCTGGCCTCGAACTCACAGAGATCTGCCTGCCTCTGCCTACCAAGTGCTGGGATTAAAAGCATGCGCCACCCACTCCTGGCAGGTTTCAAAGATTTTGAGCCTCGAACCAAGTTAATTCTTGGCTTTTGTGCAAAGATAAAAATCTGTTTCTCCCCACTGTCCATGAACTTCCAATCTTCATAGTACCCTTTGTTAAAACACCCTTTGAAAAATAACTATTCTTTTTCTCCATTAAATTGTGAATTTTATGACACAAGGCAGGACTGTGTTCCTTCTAGAAGGTTTAACTGATTTTTTTTTTTTTTAATTTTGTTGAGATAACGTCTCATGTGTCCCAGGCTGGGCTCGCACTTGCTATATAGTCAAAGATATCCTTGAACTCCTCTTCCTCCTGCCTCCACCTCCCAAGCGCTGGGATTACAGAAGTGCGCCGCCCCTGACTTGGGAGGTTCTGTGAATCAAACCCCGGGCTCTGTGCCTGTAGATAAGCACTGTACCAGCTGGCCTACATCCCCGGCTTTGTTGATATTTTTCAGAGACAGGGTCTTACTCATACTTGTAGTCCAGACTGGCCTGGAACTCATAACAGCCCCCTGCCTCAGCATCCCGAGTGCTGGGATTCCAGTATCAATCACTACACCCAGATAAGTTTCTTTTTATTTCTGGACAAACATGCTCACTTATTTCTTCACCATTTGTTAAAAAGATTTTATTTCCTCCTCTGTCCAAATTCAATCAACTATATATAGTGCTAGCCTGCGTCTAGAATTCCTAATGTATGTTTCACAGATCTGTCTGTGCATCTGCCAATACACCATCTCAATTTCCTTAGTTTTATTTAAGATCTTAAAGCAAATCCAGCACTCATCCTTCATAGTTGTTTGTTTTGTTTGTTTATTTTTCTTTTTCAGATTTATTTTGGATCTTTATACTTTCATACACTTTCAGAATAAAGCTACCGGAAAGCCCTCCTCCTCCTCCCTTGGGGTATGACTGGAAATACATTAAGCCTTTAGATTAATTTGTCAAAAATTATCTTCTTGATGTTGTCTTCCCATTCATAAACCGCTTATCTCCCCATTTACTTGACTCTCCAGTTTCACTCAGCCATGTTTGATGATTTTTCTGAGCACAGTCCCTATGTATCTTTGCTAAAGAATTTCCTGACTATTTCACTGTGTGTAACACTACTATAACTGAAATATTCCCTGTCCAATCAATGGTTTTTCCGACTTCTAGTATGTATAAATACAGTTTATTTGTATATAATAGCCTTCTGTCCTGCAACCATGCTAAATTTACTTATTAGCTCTAGTAAGATTTTATTCACCAAAGTCATGTCATGTGTTAATATGCACTGTTTCATCTCTTGCCAAGTCACCAATTTTTTTTTCTTGCCTTGTTATCAAGGCTATGATCTCTAGTACATTTTGCAACATCAGCAACAAAGGTAAACATCCTGGCAGATTTTCCTAGGCTGTGAAGCATGTGTTAAGAATTTTAGCAGTAATGGTGACTTTAGCTATGTTTTGTAATAAATATCCTTTATCAAACTGATTGTACTTTTCTCGAATCCTAAAGTTTTTCCCGTGAGTGGATGGAATTTTTTCAAATGATTTTTGAACATTTACCTGATGTAGTAATGTCAGGATCCAGCTTAACCTGACTACAGCCACTGTGATTGTAACTACCATTCTGTCTGCCAAGCAACCTTGGCATACATTCCACGTGCTGGAAGATAAACAAACTCATTACGAGTCAGCCCAAGCATTTCATGCCAGGCCTAGATTGTTGCTTACCTGATGTGTGCCATATTAATAGGTTTTCAGAAAGCCTAGGTGTATTTCCATTGGCTGAGGTCCTGCTTTGTCCAGCTTGGTATATTTCCTCTTTCTCCAGCCCCGGGTTACAAGAATCCTCATTTGCTACTGTCCAAGACACACTTTGATAAGTCCCTAATATGTTATACTTTGTGCAATTCCCCTCTTTCTTTGGGCTCTCCAAGCTGTCTTCCACAGCTGGTTCTTACATACACAGTTTTTCTAAGACAAATAGTAAGAGTTTTTTTCACTTTGATTCTGTAAGGAAGGTAGGCTACAATAACTACTCTACAAATTTAATTTGATATGGATTGATTACATGGACAATCTCCTACTTATGAAAAAGAGTCCTGCTTGTGGTTTTCTTGTCTTACTTTATGTTGGTGTGAAATATACATCAGTCCAAATTCTGAGTTCTGATCTTTTCCTGGGCTATTGGTATGTAGTACCACAGTCTTTGGTGACAATGAGCAGCAATGGAGAACTGCATTCTCCAACCACTGGATCGCAAGAAGTAGCCAGCATCCTGACGTGCATCCACTGTGTTGTTAAGCTACAGTGGTCCATAGGTTAAGTGTATCAAATGTATTGTTTTGTTTTTTTTGTTCTGGGTTTCTATGGTTTGTTAATTGGTTTTGATTTGGGTTTTTTGTTGTTGTTTGGTTTTGGGGATTTTTGGCTTCATTGGAGATTGAACTTAGGATTTCAATCATGCTAGGTAAATGCCCTACCCTGACCTATAGCCCCAGTTCAAATGCATTCTTGACTTTCAGTTTTCAATTGTGGTTGAGCTATTGGATGAAACTCCATTGTGGAGACCGGGGAGATGGCTCGGTTGGTAAAGTGGATCCCTGAAGCTCATTGGCCAATTACTGTAGTGGAATTGATGAGCTTCAAGTTCAGTGAGAGACCATGCATCAGAGAAGTAGATGAAATGTGATCAATAAAGACATCTGACCTCCACACACATATACACACGCATACATGCTCCCACACTAACAAGTGAATACAGCATACACAGAAATGCACAGACTCACAAATAAAAATGTTTAGACTCCGTTGTTTATATATTGTTGGATTTATCTTGAAATTAAATAATATAGTTTTGCTAAGTGTGGTGATGCACTCCTTTAATCCCAGCATTTGGGAGTCAGAGGCTCCCAGATCTCTTTGAGTTCAAGACCAACCTGCTCTACATAATGAGTTCTAGGACATCCAGGGCTATGTAGAGACACCTTGTCTCAAAAAAGCAGCAACAACACAAACATATATTTAAAGATATATATATGTGTGTGTATATATATATATGTATATATATATATATATATCCTTAAATAACTCATTATCAAGGAAAAAAACTAAAACAGAAATTTTTAAAATATCTTAAACCAAATAATAATGGTAAAGCATTAATATTTGATAAAGATCTTATAGGTTTGGATTCAATTACATTTTGATCAAAAAATATACTTAATAACACTTCCATTGTTTTATTGTTTCATTTTGCCTTTGTGAAGTTTGAGATGGGGCTCTCACTCTGCTGCCCAGGATGCCCTTAAATTCTGTATGTAATGCAAACTGGCCTCCTGACTTCCAAGTTCTCTCTAGCTGAGACTGTGACTGTGAGCCAACATGCCATTCAAACTTGTGAAATTTGAGACTTTTTATCCAACATGTAACTTACCATAATATTTTTATTCATTTCTGTTTTGTTTTTAGTTTTGAGAAATCTCACGTAAACCAGGACTCGCTGTGTAACCAGGATTAGCTTGAATTCCTGATCTTCTGGCCTCCGCCCCCTGAGTGCTGGGTTGACAGTCTTGTCCTGCCACGCCTAGTTTTATGTGGTGCTAAGGATCAAGCCCAGGGCTCCGTGTGTGCTAGACAAACACGGCATCAACTGAGCCACATCTCCAGCCCCAGGTGAATGGGTGAGTGTTCCATGTACTCTCGGGGGAAATGGGTTGTTACATGTAATATTTCTAAAAATGTCAATTCAATCAGGGAAGTAAGTAGCAGTATTCAGGTCTTCTGTATTCTGACTGAATTTCTGTCCAATTATACCATCAATTACTGCAAAAAGAATAAAATCTGCAGCTGTTAATTGTGAATTTCTCTATTTTTCCTCTTTGTCAGCTTTTGCTTCATGTATTTTGAGGCTCTGTTATTAGATTGGTACAGATTATAATTATTATTATTACTAGGCTTTAGATCATGTTGGTAATTATTATGGTTCCTTAATGTATGGACCCTTTTGTCGTTACGAAATATCGCTTTCACTCTTTCTTGAAGTACGCTTCATCCGATACAAATATAGTAACTGAAGCTTTTTGAAGAAGTCTGAGTGATATATCAAGAGAGGCGGGAAGAGTGAAGTGAGGGAGAAGAGAGAGAAGGAAGAGATTTAATGACTTGACAAGTTAGAAAGGTGTAAGGGGGGCAGGCTAGCAATCCTCAGTCCTCGCCAGAAACTGAGGCTGCCATCCTCAGACAGAATTCTTACTTCTCATAAAGCTCAGTTTGCTTTTCAGGCCCTTTAGCTGCTGGACCTCCTATTCCGCAATTCAGTTTTTGCTCCAACCACATCTGGCAGCTCTTGCATCACTGTGACAAACACCTGAGAAAATGACCTCAGGGAAGAAATGATCAGTTGGCTCACGGTTCCAGAGATTTCTGTCTGTGGCTCTCGTCTCCATTGATCCTGGGCCCGTGGTGAAGTCCAGCATCATGGCAGTGAGAATATACACAGAGGCTGGTCACCTCCAGTGGACAGGAGAGTCAGGAGAATGTCTGTGCCGGTGGGCTTTCTCACATCCGAGTCCCCCAGCTTAGAGGAATTCTGCTAAGACACTCAGGGAGGGTCTTCCTCCTTAGCGAAGTCGCTTTGGAAATGCTCTCACAGACGTCCTGTGTGCGCTCATCACAGCACACGCAGAAGGGCTTTAGTGATCTCCTAGGCACCGCTCGGTGCACTCAGGTGGACAGAGCACTATCACTGCATCCCATACGGTCACAGGAATGCTCGTGTTACTGTCTGACTGAGGAGCTGGGTACCACAGCCAAGCCAACTGTTCCCCTAAACCAACACAGATGCCGTGCCTTTCCCATCCTTTAACTCCCAAATTGGATTGAAAGTGCATCTCTTGTTGTCCATGCACACTTCGTTTTTGCTTCTATCTCCAGTTGGATAGCTCACGTCTTTTAATTAATCCATGTTTAATTCATCCATTTTGTATCATCAAATGTAATTTGATGTCCTTACTGATAAATTTTCATTTAGGCCTGCTGTTTCCTATTTCTTTGTTGTTCTGTTTTTTTTTTGTTTGTTTGTTTGTTTGTTTCTTTATATGGCATCTCATATAGCCTGGACTGGCCTTGAACACTCTATGTAGCTCCTGATCCTCTTGCCTCTACCTCTCAAGGGCTGGGATTACAGGCTCAGCTCTGTTCTAAGGAACTGACTGATATTAGGCAGGTCACTCACTTTGTGCACAATCCTCTCCAGTGATCTACCTACAATTTCACTAATTCTGTTTCCTAACATCTCCACTCTACTGTTGAGCCTATCTGATGACATTTTTATTTCAATTTTTAGTGATTTCCAGCTATAGAAGTTTCATTTGGTTCTTTAATACAGTATCTATTTCTTACCTAGGATCTCCTACCTGTTCATTCATAATCTATTTATTTTCTTTTAAATTATCAAACATGTTATTGAAACAGGTTTCACTCTGCAATACAAGCTGACCTCAAACTCTCAGTCTACAGCTGAGATTGCAGGTGTGTGCTGCCAGGCCCAGATCTTGAACATATTTTGACAGCTGCTTTAAAATCATTATCCACTAATTACAAAAACTAGGTTATCTCAGGGCTGGGATCAACTGTAGTTTTAATTCTGTGCAGGTGACAATTTGCTGTTTCTTTGCTTGCCCAGCAACTTCCTGTAGTAGTGTCACTCAGCAAGGAGACAGAGCTATTTTCATAGATGTAAACCCTGCCAGACCTCAGCAGAGGGAACCACTATCCTGGCCAGCACCAGTACAAGACAATGGAACCCTGAGCGTCTGAGCTCAGATGTTTTTATTGATTCAGAACTCCTCAGGTGTTCTACTGACAGTATGCAGTTCATGACCAATCAAACATCTCCCACAGAAATCCAACACCTGCAAGAATACAAAACGTCAAGACCTAGGCAGCCCTTTTCCCACCAGTGCACAAAACAATTGTTTTATACATAACTAAAAACAAACTTCCATAACAACTTCCAATTAGGTATTGAGCATTGTGATATGTTACAGAGACTCTGGATTCTGTTACATTCTTTTGAAGGATCATTTTTACTCCAGATGCCAGTTATTCTGGCTGGACTCAAACTCCAAACCATCTCCACTGTGGTAAGGAAGGCATGCCATCTTTGCTTGGTCCTTTTGAGTTAAATTCTACATGTCACATTTTTGTGAGATTTCTCTCATAGACTTGATAATGTAGCTTACTAATTTAATAAGTAGCAAAGCCTTGAGCCAATTTTATACAAACTTTTTTTGCATTACTTTGGGGGTTCATTTCAATTCCCTACCCAGTGTTCTGGTTGCCCAACCTTAACACCTCAAACTAGCAGGTCTTCAAATTTCACTCACAAACTCACTCCTTGCTAATCAAATTTCAGTTTCTGCTTGTTTTTGATCATTCTTGGACATTTGCAAATGATCACTTTTTAAAAAATATTTGTGTAAGGAACTGAAGAGATGACCTAGTGATTAAAAGCACTTCTAGAGGACCTAGGTTTGATTCTCGGCACCCACATGATGGCTCACGATCATCTGTAACTCCAGTTCCAGAGGATCCAACACCCTCTTCTGGCCTTCTCAGGCACCAGGCATGTATTTGGTACATAAACATACATGCAAGCAAAAAGAAAATCATATAGATAGATAGAATAGAACCCACAAATATATATATATATATATATGTATATATATATATAATAAATGTGTATATATAGTATAAATGAATCTCTTTTAAAATAGACTTGTCTAGCCTGGCAGTGGTTATGTATACCTTTAATCCCAGCACTTGGGAGGCAGAGACAGGTGGATCTCTGTTAGTTCAAGGCCAGCCTGGTCTACAGAGTGAGTTCCAGGACAGTTAGAATTACAACAGAGAAACCCCATCTCCAAACCAAAAATTAATTTATACACACACACACACACACACACACACACACACACACACACACACATGCTAGGAAGCTTAGTCAGTAAAGTGTTTGCTTTGCCAGCACAGGAACCTGAGTCCAACCCTTACAGCTCATATAAAACAGGTGAGCTCATGCCCTTATGATCCTGGCACTGGGGAGATGGAGGCATGTGATGGCTGTCCAGCCAGCCTAGAGGAATCAGCAAATCTAAGCCCAGTGAGAGACCCTGTTTCAAAAAACAAGGTGGATCTCTGGGGGATGTGGCTCAGTGATAGTGTGCTTGACCACCACATATGAGGTCCTAGTTTCAATTCCCCATAGTTAGAAGTGGTCAGAAACAAGGCGACCACTGCGGACGGCTCTGGGGAACAATGCTGAAGGTGGTCCTCTGACCTACACTGGTGCACACATATATGCACCCACTCTATGCACCCACTGTCTGTGTGTGTGTGTGTGTGTGTGTGTGTGTGTGTGTGTGTACACCTAAGTTTTATAACTGCTGTCTGCCATGGCTGATGGAAGTTGGGGAACTGATCCAGCAAAGCTGTTTTTTCCATTACTAGAAGCCAAAACTTTATTATTCCTTTTGGCCCAGAGAAATGGAGGCGCCACAGAAATGATGTGACTGGCCCAAGTCATGTGACTAATTACCAACTTCAGCATCCAAGTCTTCCCTTCACTGGTGACGGGAGGGTGGGTTTTATTCTAGTTTGAAATGTTCCCATTCCTCTTCCTCTTCTCACCCTACAAACAGTTTTACTCTGGCTCTGATGTGGGGTATGAACATGCCACAGGACCGGCCATTCATGAGCGGAGTTTGTCTTATCTCAAGACAACCGATGCGCATCGTGGCGGTTTTTGGCCACAACAGTGTAGTGCTGGTGTAGTGCCATCAGCAGCAACCTGGACATAACAGGTGTATCTTGATCGCCAACTGTATGAGAAAGCAGAGGGGTGCTGCAAATAGGATGTTGGGTCCCGAGTGCTCAGTGTGGTTCTGAACCTGCTACACCATAGATCCAAGCTGCTCTCACTCCGGTCATCACTCGGAACTTCCAAATTTCCGTTCCAGATCATCGTAACTCACAGAGTTATTGTATTGCTCTAAAGATCAAAGAGAAGCATGTAGTTTGCAAGCTGTGAGGTTCACAAATATGAGCTCTCCTCCCCCTCCTCCTCCTCCTCCCCCTCCTTCTCCCCCCTCCTCCCCCTCCTCCTCCCCCTCCTCCCCCTCCTCCTTCTCCCCCTCCTTCTCCCCCTTCCTTCTCCCCCCTCCTCCTCCTCCCCTTCTTTCTCCCCCCTCCTTCTCCCTCCTCCTCCTCCCCCTCCTCCCTCTACCTCTCCTCCCCCTCCTTCCCCCCCTCCTCTCCCTCCTCCCCCTCCTCCTCCTCCTCCTCATCATCAGGCTAGATGAGGGAAGCTAGCGGTAAATCTATCCACACAGGATGGGTTTGCCAGCATTTGTGGCAGGAGGAGCCTCCAAGGATGACCTTCTAAGAACCAAACTGAGCAGTAACCACGCAAGAGATATGACCCAAGGCACTGTCCAAGCTGAAAGGATTGGGAAGCCTATATGTTCAGTTACAGAAGCCAAGGTGCACACTGAGCAGCAAAACAGAGAGTGCTCAGAGTGAGAAGTGGGCAGATGTGGTGGCTCACATCTGTAGCCCTAGTGCTCAAGAGGCTGAGGCAGGAGCATGGCCACGATTTTGAGGCCAGTCTAGGCTGCATAGTGAGTTGGACCTAGTCTGTTAAAGTAATATTATGTTCAGCGATGTATTAACAACTCTCAAGGACGCAATGCCTGGCAGTTTAGGCAGAGGTCCATCTCGCATCCTCTCCCATGGCCTCCTCACACGGCTCTCCCTGCTTCCACCCTAGGTGCTTCCTTCATTTGAAACTCCCTCCTTCCTCCACACAGGCCTTCATTATACAAATGAATGGAACCTAACAGCTTTCAGGGTCTTCCAAGGGTGTCCAAGTGTGGGGAGAGCCAGAGTCTTCTCTGGTCTCCCTGCTGCAAACTGCTGAGAGCTCTAGGAATCCTTCGTCTGCTTTAACATGAATGAATGATTGTTATGTGGAGATCTAGGAAGCTACGCCATTGTTTTTAGCACTGAGGTGTGAATAGGTACAGGTTACAAGCTGCAAGGCCCTGGGAAGCACCCTTCCCCATACAGCACAGAAAGCACGTCTAATTCAAACATTCCACTACACCAATCTGAGAGCCTGTCTCAAAAACAGAAAGGAGGAAAGCAGTCTGAGAAGGAACACTGTTTGGATGAAAACCGATGAGAGTTCAAAGGCAATGAGTGTCAGGAAGAAGAAAACAAAGACAGGATGTTTGTCTTCACCCAGCAGATCCTAGGGGAACAGCGAAGGGGGATTCACCAGGGGCCAGCTTTTGAGCACTTTCCACTGGGAGGCAGAAGAGTTCACGAGGTGTCCCCCCGGGGACTTTCTGGGGACACTGTGCAAGGATGAATGAGCCATCACTAATTCTGAGAAGACAATCAGCACAGCAGGCACGTACTTGCCTATGGTTAACCTAAATCCTGCACATCAGCTCTCACTGTAGCAATAGCTAGTGCGCTTACACCAGTACTGTTCTAATCTGTGTGCGCTTGTGTGTGTGTGTGTGCGCCATATAGTACCACAATTGGGACTGTGTGCTGCAACTCTGTGAGACCTTTGTACCCTACTTTACCATCACACTTTCTTATTTTGGCTTCTAGAAATTTATCATGAGTCAGTTCCTTGGAGATGGATTGCCTCTGATGGTACCTTGAGATCAGAAAGCAAGAGAGACTGGAAATCATGACCTTAGCCCCACATACACGCTCTAGGTGTAAAAACCTTTGGGCCTGGCATGGGGGCCTGCCAAGAACTCAGCTGCAGGCATGGCGAATGTGGCTGCAGTCACGGCTTAGAGGTAGTATGGCCAATTAGAATGAAGCCTCAAGACAAGCATATCCTGGGGTTGGGAAAGGTCCTCTAGGAGGGAGGATCTAGGACCCAGCAAGTGATGGCCTGAAATACCTGGGAGGAACGAGGAGAGACTACAGGGCCTGTCTCCCTCCCATAAGTGCACGCCATAGGGTTCTTGGTTAGTCAGTCAGTTGGTGTTCTTTGCCTGTTTTAGTTTTCTGACATGGAGTGTCACACTGGAGACCGGGCTGGTCTTAAACTTGCAGCAGTCCTCCTGCCTCAGCCTTCCAAGTGATATCATTGCAAGCATGAGCCACAATGCTGAACTGTCTTGTGTGCTGCTGTTGCTTGAGGCCATGTTTTTGAGACAGGGTCTCACTCTGAAGCTGAAGCTGGTCTTGAACTTGCAGCAATCCTCCTGTCTCCCAAGTGCTGGGATTTATAGGCATGAACCAGCATGCTCAGTTGGTGTTTTTTGCTTGTTCGTCTTATTTTTGAGTCAGGGTCCTTGCTGTGTAGCCCAGATTGGGCTTGAGTTTCCAGTAACCCACCTGTCTCTGCCTCTAGAAGGTTGGGATTATAGGAGTGTGTTACCACACCCAGATAAATCCACTGGTTTCTATAACCGTGTCGCCCTGGCACGATCACCTCTGTGACTTTTCTACGCCCTGGCTGCTGTCCCCCACAGCACCCTGCCTCACTCTGATCTTCTTCCCACAGTAGCCAGAAGGATCACTCTGTAGCAAACCTGCCTTGTCCATCACTTGCCCCTGACACACACTGAATGACCTCCCTGCAGTAGCCTCCTACTGCTCTCAGGAGGCAGACCCAAGTCCCTAAGATGACCGATAGCCAGGCAAATTCTCCTGGCTTTCACATGCTGAGCTTAGCCAAGGTGGGTAGGCACTTAGTAAATGCAGGATCATCTTCCACCAGTGACTTCTGTAATTCTCAGTGGCTCTGAGAATTACCCTCATGGCTCCTGACCTGGGGAAGCAAATCAAATGACTCAGTAAAAGGGAAGACAGCCTCTAACGCTATAAAGCACTGTTCAAGCGGTAGGCCTCTTTTTTGCCTGAGTGAGATGCTGAAAGATTGGAGGCAAATGGCTGGCAAAGGGGCCTTGAAGAGGGGCGGGGAAGGACGCGCGCCCCGTGCGGTGAGGTGAGGCACTGCAGCGCGGCTGCCAGGCCTTGGGAGCGGTGGGAAGCCTGTGCTACCTTGGCTCCCAGCGCCAGCTGACCTGCCCCGGCTCGCTAGCTTTTGATGACCTCTTCTCCCCTCCTCGACAAAGGTCTGTTTCCCGGGATGCTCTTTACGATCGCCCTCGGATTCCCTGTAGCAGGTAGAGGGCTGCTTTTAAATCCATCTTCCAGCCAGATTCCTGCATTAAACGAGGGTACCTCTGGTCATGTGCTGGGGATGAGGCTTCATCCTGGGTCTGCTGTGAGCCTTACTCAGTGAACAACAGTTTCTATTTGGGTCAGTGTCCCTGCCTCTAGAGGGGTGGCGGCTCCCTGGGGTAGGTATCAGGCTGAATTCATACATTTCTCTGTAATGAGCATACATTTCTCTGCAGTGAGCACGGAGCAGGCAATCAGAAAAGGCTTACTAAACCGGCACAGTGGTTTATTTTTTGCTCCCAAGTACTTTCTAAGATGAGTATCTGTTATCATCAGCCTGGTGAGGAACCAGGGGCCCGGGAGGGAGACCAGCTACATAGGATCAGGCTTAAGTGCAAGGGTGCCAGAAACTGGCAATTCCCTGAGCTAGAAGGACTTTCAACACTCAGCTCCAAGGCAGAGCCCACCCTGACAGACGGGACTCACCTACCCACAGAGCACCAGAGCTATGCAGATAGCAACAGCGGGCCTCTGCCTGGAGCCTGAGGCCAGTGGCTACAAGAGACAGGTACTGAAGTGGCATCTCCTGCGCCTGGCAGGATTCAGATACTGACTGACACCCACTCCTCACCCCCTATGCCCAGCGTGCCCTAAGGAAGATCTTCCCAATCTTGTCATGGTGAGAAAAGACAACACCCATGGCACGCTGAACAAGGTGGTGGGCTGCTCTCGGCCAACATAGATGGTTGGGACCACTTACAAGCCTGAGACATTAGGATGGTCTCTGTCTTGATCATTACTTATACCCCTGTCGTGGTTATCTGTTACCATGTGCCCCAAAGGGCTCTGCTCTCTAGAGGTGGGACTTGTAGCCTCTTACCCCTGGCCAAGAATTCTTGTCTTCCATGAGAATCACCAACCACAACTGGTTCCCCTCTTCCCAGCCTTTCCCATTTCCCTAAGTCCCCACTGCCCACCAAGACTTGCAACTCCCTTCCCCACCCCAGCTCTACCTCAACCTAGCCCACAGCTCTGCTTTCTGTTCAAAGCCAAACACAAGGACTGCCAGATGCAATGACAGTAAGTTTGGAGCCGGTCGGCCTGGGTTCAAATCCCATCTCTATAATTCTTAGGGGCAAAGATGTCAGGAGCCTGGGATCTGAGTTGATGCCCTACAGCCCAGACTGGCCAGCCCCAGGTCTGATCCACCAGGATGGACTTCCTGGCATACAGTGGCCGCATCTGGGTCCCCTTACCCATCACAGATATGAACAGACATGCAAATCTTGCCAAAGTCAGCTTGCAAAGGGTCCCAAGAAACAGGTGGGGCAGGGAGACCAGTGGAACCTGAGCTCCCAGGCACTGGCCCAGGAGTCCTGTCTCCTTGGGCCAGCTCTAGCATGTTAGGGAGAGGTCCCACCCTGATTCTGGACAGGATCCCAGCCCAGGAGGCCACCCCACCCCCAGGGGCCTGAATCACCCAGCCATGGCTGCTTGATTTACAGAGCTCATTCTTGGCTCCTGCTGTTCCTCTTAAGGATGAAGGGAGAAAACAAGGGCTGGTGCAGGGCCAGCTCTCCTAAACACAGGGCACATGATCAGAGCCACAGATGCACAGGGCCACACCCAACTTCTTTCTCTAACAATTCCCTGATTCCTTGGAGAAGCAACAGTCGGGGAAGGGAAGGGAAGGGAAGGGAAGGAAAGGGAAGGGAAGGGAAGGGAAGGGAAGGGAAGGGAAGGGAAGGGAAGGGAAGAAAGGTGTCCAGGCCAAGGCCCCTTGGGAGCCTCCTGCAGGAGCTGGGCAGGTGGCAGAAGGGCTTCAAAAGAGTGAAAGCAACAGTAACCCACCTGGCTAAGTCTGGAAATAGATGTTTTGGTAATGTCTGGTTCTATGGCTCTAACGTAACTCTGCCTTTGCTAGGTCATCTTGCCCAAGTATCACTACAGCCCGTGGTCTCTTTAAAAGTGGAAGGGTGACAGTCCATCTCAACTCATTCCAGCTGTCATAGATCTTGCTCTCTTATTTGCCAGACCAGGCTTGACAAAAAACAAAACAAACAAACAAAACCCCGATGTGGCCAATCAACTTCCCCTTGGTATCTCTTCATCTTTAGAACCATTGTTGGGTCCAAACTCTGCTGTCTGTAAGGCACAGTAGGTTCTCATCTAACCATGTGGGAAAGAGGTTCCCTTTCTAGCTAGGGTTAGCCTTTCCTTGGCTGGTGTTCCATGCCAGATCCTGGGCTTAGCACCTGCACCCTCAACTGGTGCAACCTGCTGGGACATCCCATTTCACAGGTGAAGAAACTGAGGCTTTGTGAGGTTATGTGAGGCTTCTGGTAAGTGGAACTAGAAGGCAGGCAGTTGCTGAGCCTGGGACACTGCTGCGCTGTAAGGTTGCTGTCAGGAGTGGGAAGACCTGAGCTTAAGGCACCTTCAGGGTTTTGGGCCTAAACCTTTCAGAATGAGTTAAGGTGTAGTTTCCATGTTCACCACAGGGTGGCTCCACACCACTGCTCAAATAGTCTTCTAGGGCAAGCTGTGCTGACTCCTCCTGCCCGAGTCTGGTTCCTACTGTAACTCTAGCCTGGGTCCTCCTGCTTTGTCAGGCTCTGACTCCAGTAGGCTCTGAGGACAGCCAGGTGACCTGAAACAGAAGTGCTTCTTCCCACATGCTCCCCCCCACACCTTAGAGACCCCGGTGGCTTCCTCTCTGACCTTCCTCAATCCCACCATTTTTGTGTTATAATGAGAGCATCAAGCAGCACCAGAGTTCCTGGTGGAAGAGCTCAGCCATTATTGAGTAAGAATGAGCTCATAGGCCAGGTGGCGCAGGCAGATCTCTGTGAGTTCCAGGACAGTCAGAGTTACAACAGAGAAACCCTGTCTTGAAAAGCCACAGGGAGAGAAGGGAAGGAGAGGAGGGAAAGAGCCTAATGAACAAGGTGAAGCAGTCACTGCTGAAATCCCGGCACCAGGAAAGAATGTGGAAGGGAGAAAACTGCCATTAGTTTGAGGCCAACCTAAGCTACATAGTGAGCTCCAGATCAGCCTGGGCTGTGGAGATCCTGTGCCGAACACATCAGATGAATAAATAAATGAATCAAGGGGAGACCATGATGAGAAGAAGGGAGAGGAGAGAGAGGAGAGGCAACTAGGTATGATAGTTCACACCTGTAATCCCAGTACATGGGCGGCTACCGCAGGAGGATTGCTGAGAGTTCAAGGCCAGCCATAACTTCATACGAAGACCCTGTTTCATAAAAATAAGAAAAAAACAAACAGAAGAAAAAGAGCTTAAAGCCACAGTAAAACCTGAAATTCTAACTTTGGGAGGTAGAGGCAAGTACGTCAGAAGATTAAAGCCAGCCTAGACTACATGAGACCTTGGGTCCAAATAAGGAGGGGAGAGGGAAGGAATTTAAAAAAAAAAAAAAAGAAAAAAGAGCTTGAAGAGATCCTGGGTTCCCTACAGCAAGCCTTTGTCAGCTTGGAGTCAGGCTCAGGCCTTGCCCGGGGACCCTCTCAGTCTGGCATAGTAACTACTGGCTTCCTGTTCTCTACAACCCACGTGGTCCTGAGCTCCCCTCTGTGATGGTCTTCAGACGAGACATAATTAACTCCTTTGGAAAGATTCAGTGAGACTATGTAAGTGAGAAGCATTCTGGAAGTTCTTTATTGCAATAAAAATGTTGGTTGCCACGGACAGGGACACTGATAGATTGAATAGCTTTTTCAAAGCCACACAGAAGTCAGTGGTGGCCACAGGAGAGAAGTTTAGGCTTCACGATCACAACCATGCTCCCAGGAAAGCACACTCGACTTTGGGATGGCCTCCTTGGTGTGACCCTAGTCCAGGATGCTAAAAGAAAGAGGGAAGAGCCAGGGATTCAGGGATTTAGGAGGTCGGGAGCCAGGATGGCAGGAAGCTACTAACAGATCATGATTGAAGGGGGTCAGGGAAAAGTCTAGTTTTGACTAGGTTCCCAAGGCCGTGTGGAAAATCTCTAGTGATTGTTGGTTTTATGGGGGACAGCTGGCATGAATTTAGAGCCTTTTGTGGGAAAGGATGCTTCCTACAATGCCTCTGAAAAGGACCACAGAAAGGCACCCCTTCCTTAGCGACCCAACCCCACCAGCCCCAGCTGCTGCTCTGCCTCCCTACCTTTGATAAGAGATCCCCTCCACTCCACCAAAGCCACCCCTGAGGATGAACTATCACCCCAAGGAGAGAGTAACACTGTACTCTTTCTCTACAAGAGCCATGTCAGGATGATGGAGAAAACCTGGAGCCACCCAACCTACCCCTGGCCATCAAATCACAAGCAGCCAGCCACCTGAACATGACATGTCCCATTTGGTCCCCAAACTGCAGCATCTGGGACAGACATTAAATCACATCCTTTAGAGTGAGGGCTTGGTGATCCTCCTACCCAAGCATTTCCCCATAGGCCCAAGGCCACGTAGATAACTGGATTTGAACCCTAGACTCTTTACTCTTGGACCAGAGCCTTCCGAGGGCCACCGTCCATCATCACACAAGCTTCCTGGATCTTGCTTTCTTCAGTTACTGGGGATGTCTATTTTGCCTCCCTCACAGCTGAACTGGAGTGAAATGTGAATTGCAAAAGGCTCTGAAAAATTACAACCACGATGCGAATGATCAAAAATGTGGCTTCATACTAGGAGGAAGTCCGAGGAGCTCCTGGGGCGGGCCAAGCTCAGGGATGTAAGCAGTGCACTCGGCTGAAGCAAACATCCAAACATTGCTGAGCAAATATCTCAGCATCGTTAAGAGGATGGATTGTTTCGTAAGACACCTCTCTCTTCACACATCCCCAAACCCCATAGAAATGATTCTCAAGCACTCCCGGGGAATTAGGCACATCACTGCATTGCATTTCTTCCTGCCTGGAGGGCAGGCAGGGCAGAGGGGGCATAGATCCAAGGTTGGCATACAATTCCGTCACCACTTTGGGTCCTTGCTGGTCGGAAGACAACCTAAGCAATGTCTATCAATCTTGAGGTGCCTATCTCTGTGGCTGCAATTCTGTTTCTAGAAATTGCAGTTTCGTCTGTAAAATCAACTTGAATGCCCTTCATTAGGAGAGGTCAGTAAGTAAGTCATAGTGGCCATGCTTTATAATATCCGGCAAAAAGTGAAGTCAATTAGATGCTCGTGGAAAAAAAAAAAAAATGTTGAGAGGACCAGAGAGGAAGGAAGGGCTTCTGGGAAAGCCCTTGACAGTAAGCAGAGAGATGAGGTCAATGCCGCCCACCACTAGGGGGCGCTGGTCTGTTCATTCCTCCCTTGAAATACATTACCAGGGATCAAATCTTTTTAAGTACTGATTTGGCTCACTGGCTAGGGAGGTTTTTTGCTGTTGTTGTTTTGTTTTGTTTTTGTTTTGTTTTACCAGAACATTCCAATCCACTGGGGAAAGGGACAATGTGTCTTCTTCTATAGCTACTTCCAGCTGAACTAGGGAGTTGTATTCAGGGAGTTCAGGAAGGCTGGAATGTAATGGGGCATTAGATGGATCTGGCTGTAGCTGGGCACCAGCTGAAGTAGCAATCATGTCGGCTGGACTGGCCTGTAGCATATCCAGGACTCACCGTGTAGTCTGTAACCGACCTCTGGATGGCATTTATTTAGTGGAAACCTGTTGACAAAGACTAGGGAAGAGTTAACTTGTTACCTAGAAAAACCTGTCTGCGTTTTCCAGAAAAGGGCATAGTAGCTCTATTAGCTGCAGTCTTGGAGAATTGGTTGTCAGAACCATCAGAGACCTGGGGATAGCAGATAACTTAATAAACCTGTGTCAATTAAAATGACAAGAGCCTTACCCACATCTAGACAGATGACCCTGGGCTTCCGTGTTCTCTGCAACCTTATTGGGGAACAGAGGCCTCAAAGCAGTGCCAATCTTCAGTTGCCAGACCAGAAGTTACCTTTTTGTGGAAAAGGACTCAGAGGGACTGGCCTCCACTTTGTCTAGCCAAAGCAGGGTGATCCACTCTCCAGTGTCCTGTTTTATCCACAGCTTAGACAGTCAGTGAGGCATTGGGCAATTTTGCCCAATGGTTAGCATTACCACAATCCAGATGAGGTTGTTCTGTCCCCATCTGTCTTTTCTGGAGATCTTGGGGTCATTGTTAGGATCTGGGATCTCAGTCATTGAACATTTAAAAGCCATATTTAGCAAATCTCTGAAGGCCTTGAAAACCAGTATTTATTAAGAATCTTAATATCTGAGGTAAGCAAACTGTTTTTCTAGATATATGTCTCAGACTCAACCTTGAAAACATACACAGGAGGCCAAATAAAGCTTATTTTTTGTACATTAGCACTTAGCATGTCTACAAATATTGTCTCAACACATTAAAGACCATCTGTAAAGTGACTGACCATGAACTTGCCATGTAGACCTTAGGTAAGCAGAGACATTTATTTTAAGCCAGCCGTTTTCAATATTTAATGTCCAATTATCTGGAATTTACTCATGATCATTTAGGATCATCCAAAGGGCTTGGATCACCTCTGGCTCTGCCCTCCGCAGCACACAGCACAGCTTGTCCTCTGGGTTTTGGGCTGGTTTTACTCTATTGCTGTCACTGTTCTTAGTGGTCATCCCATGATATTGACATATTTGTTTTAAACCAGCACCACCTGGATTAACTCTTACAGAGATATAGCAAGCCAATCCAGGTCCTGACTAATCAGAGAGATCCCCTAGACACTGCCTGTTTGGTTTAAAAGGCCCTGCATGGCCAGCTTTGGGGCTGCCATGTTTTTTTTAATTGGTCAGCCCTGGCATGTCATTATGTATCCCATGGGAAATAAAGTGCTTAAACTTTAAATTGGCCGCCTGTTTCTCTCAGCATCTACTTGAGCTATTTCGCGGACCCTAACAGTGTGTGTATAAATAAAGTGGGTTTATACAAAGATCTCTAGTATGTATTGTTGAGAGGTAAAGGCCAAGGCTTGGCTGCATAAGCCAGAATGACCTTGAACTTCTGGCTCTGTTGCCTCTACCTCCCAAGTGTCAGGGTTACAGATACACCACCATGCCTAGCTTTGTTTGTTTGCTTGCTTACTTGCTTGAGGCAAAGACTCCTAGATAAATAGCCCAGGCTGGCCTCAAACTCATAACCATCCTCCTGCCTCAGATCTGAGTTCTGAGATTACAAGTGTATACCACCAAGCCTGGTTCAGAAAAAAATATAAATTATTCAGATACACTATTAATGGTTGTTGCACATGCTTGGAAGATGGATAGCCTGAAGTAAAAGTGGCTTATTTTTCATTATATTCCTATATGTGCTACTTTTTTTTTTCAGCCAAATAAAGGAAGAAGGGAAGAGGGGAAAGGAGAAGAGAACATTCTAGAAAAATAATTGTTCGGGTGTAACTACCTGACTCAGCCCCGTCTACTTTCCTTCTGACTTCCAAATCTTCCAGCTCTGACCCACTCCAGCCACAGCCCTGGGGCAGCTTCCCTTCATTCTGTGAGGACCTATGGCTCCCTTTCATGCTCAGCCACAAGAAGCTTCAAGGGTCCCCATAGGAGAAGCTCAGATGCTCAGAGAGACAGGGTGCCCCATGTAGAGCCCTTGTGAGCACACCCAGGGGCTTGGTTTCCCATTAGGTTCATGGAAGGAGTGGCTATTTAAGACCAAGCTTCAAAGAGTAGAGGATTTTCAAAAATCGCTTTTGGGGAATATGCAGCTTTTATTAGAGGTGTCAGACGTTAATGAGGGCTCTGCATCTTTCCCAGCCCTCAGAGTGTCTCTCTCCCTCTCTCTTCCGCCCCCACTCACTCCAGCAGCCAGCTAACCCCCCTTTGATGAGTCAAGATCGGTGGGAGAGTTCAAGGGACAATCCTTTCCCCCTCCTCAGCCCACCTCCTCCTTCCTTGCTTCTGAAGCCCAGAGGACCCCAGGGAGGCAGTCAAGGGCAGGGCAGGGAACAGGTCCAGACAGGGGCAGAGGGTCAGCCCTGCTGCCTGCTCCTCTGTGCAGGATTTCAGGACGATGAATTAGCAAGTCTAGGGCCTGCCCTGTGCCACTGGTTGACACCCTCCACACTGCTGCTCTTGTGGGAAATGATCCTGTTCTTAAGTGTCCTTGGATCCTTGCACAGAAGCAGGAGCAACTCCACATTGTGGGAATCCATCATTACAAAGGAGGAAGTCTAGCCAGAAGTTGTACTGCATACCAATAATCCCAGCACATGAGAGGTTGAGGCAGGAGAATCACTGTGAGTTAGAGGCCAGCGTAATCTACGTAGTGAGTTAGGCCAGCCTGAACTACATACATGCCTTAAAAAATTTAATTTTGTTGTCTTTAGTTTTGAGATAGGCTCTCACTATAGAGTTCAGTCAGGCTGGCCTTGAATTTGTAATCTTCCTGCCTCAGCCCCTAAACACAACTTAAATGAGAAGTTGAGTTTTGTTGTTGTGAGGTTCTTTGGCTTTGCTTTTATGGATATAGTAGTGATGATGGGTATAGTGGTGGTGTTGGGGATAGTGGTCCTGATGCTGATGGTGCTGATGGCTGTAGTAGACTGGCTGCCATGGTGATGAGGAATGGATTAACAGGCGTGAATGACTTTACCCTTTGGATGGGGATAGAAAGATAACAGCTTTATTTACCACATTGCAGTGGGCAGAGGGCTGGGCAATATCAAGAGCTCAGCCTGCAAGCTGTGTTTCTTTTACCCCATTTTTAATGTTGGTCCAGTGTTAGACTATGCCAAGTGAGCTTGAAAGGTAAGCTGAATGTCCAGTGCAGAAGGGCATCACCCAGTTCATCTGGAGTAGACAATACTCACAAAAATATCTGTGAAAAGAGTGTATGCTTTGTGCTTGCATAAATGACTACATGTCCAACCTTACCTTAACCCCATCTTTATTTACAAGGTGAGGAATCAGTTATTAACACTGGTGGGTTTAGGCCAGTAGTTTGAACAGATAGATAGATTGAATAGATAGAAATTATTCCTGTTCGTGGAGCATTGGGATACTCAAATGTTTCAAGTCATAAGGGCTTTCTCTCACTTCCTACCAATGCTTAGGTTGGAACCCAGGGCCTTCCACATGATAAGCAAGCATGCCTCTACCTCCAAGTAACACTTCTAGTCCTATGAGTTTTGTTGTTGTTGTTTTGTTTTGTTTTTAAGACCGATCTCACTATGTAGTCCAGGCTAGCCTCATACTCACCTTCCTACTTCCATCCTGTCTCAGGTTCCTCAGTGTTGGGATTCCAGGCAGCACCATCATACCTGGCCTTGAATTATAAGTTCTCAAGAGAAAGGACCCATGCCTTATTCCTCCTTCAATAAATGATGGATAGATAGAGAAATAGAGAAATATATAGATAGTACCATGACTCCTGGAAATATAGGGGAATAATAAGATAGCCATACATCAAAAGCTAGTCTAGCCTGAAGCAAGAAGATGCACAAAATGGTCTTTTAGCTCTCTTTCCAGTCTAAGCATTGACAGCCAGAATGAGCTTGCTCATCATGAACAACCATCGAGGCATCCAATCTCTCACTTGTGTATAGGTGGTCATCTCCACCACTGCCAGCTCTCTTTTCACCTGTCAGCAATCACAGAAAGCCCCCAATTGTCACTTACCAGGACCCAGTGTCCCTCTCTCCCATCTCAACAAAAGCTCCTGCAAGAAAATGAGGAGTACTGTCCTGTCTGCGTACATTACTCCTGGAGAAAATGGCCCTGGGTCAGCTGTGGAGAACTAAGCTGGAGATCCTTCTCACTCAAGGATCAGGTAGAGCTTCACAAGTGACACAGCATTCAGAGAAAGGCCACTTGTTGGCTTCCAGATAGCAACAGAGAAAGCCCACCAGACAGTGAATGGTCTCGAGAACATTCGATCCCCTTCCTACCCAGATTTCTTTGTCTCACTCTTTCGTTCCCATCCTTGTCCTGGTTTCTCTCCCCAGTGCCCCGCAACAGAGCACCTACCCATCCCTTCTAAAGAAAGCTGCTTCATCATAGCCTAGAATCTGGCCAGAAGATACCATCATCATAGATACCATCCACTTGGTAGTACAGGCTGTCTCAGGAGAACAATGTCAGGTGGATAATGTTCCCTCACTGGCCTAGAAATAAGCATGCGTCCATCCATGACAAGTATTCATGTTTTTTCTCTGTGTGCCAACAGCCTGATTCTGACAAGAAGAAAGGTGAGTGCTCTCTTTACTTCACTTTGAGTCTGCCTCTAATAATAAAACAGTGACCCCAGCTGAGGTCACCCAAGGAGCACCACCCATCCCTGAGCTTCACTGCCAACAGAAGTACCTCCACATTCATCATGTAGTGTTCTCAGCATCTCCGGTGACTAATCAGCTTCCTGCTATGCCCCTGATTAGAGAAAAGGAGGCTACCGTGAGAGAGAAGTACCTTTGAGAACACTCTGTGTGATCAGACCCTCTATGGAAAGGGAGAAGCATTAAGTATTCTTAGGCTAGCTCATCAAAAGCTAGCAGGAGGGTGATGGAGCCCCAGCTGGACATCTCTCATCACCAAATGAAGTTTCCAGTACCAGGAATGGGTTACATCTGAGTTGTTGGCCAAAGGGGTCCCATGGAAACCCCCAAACAGCCCAGGTTATTAATAGATATAGATATAGATTTTATATATGTATGTGTGTGTGTATATGTATATATATATATATCTCAATCATATACATATGGTATATGTATATATATCATATATATATATGATATATGTATATCGTATATGTGTGATATATGTATGATATATATGATATAGACATATATGATATATATCATACACATATGAATATATATACATATATACAAACACACACACACATATGATTTACTGGAATAACTTATAGGCTGTGGTTCAGTCAATCTAACAATGGCTGGCTATGAATGAAAAGTCCAAGAATCCAGTAGTTGCTCAGTCCATGAGTCTGGATGTCTCAGCTGGTCTTTAATATGTACTGGAATCCTAAAGAAGTAAGCTCTAATGCCAGTGAAAGAAGGAACCTCTTAGTAAGGGAAGAACAAGCAGGCAAAGAACAAAAGTTTCCTTCTTCCATGTCCTTATAAAGGCTTCCAGTAGAAGGCAGGGCCCAGATTAGATCTGGATTAAAGGTGTGTCTTCCTTCCTCAAAGATGCAGATTAGCAGTAGACCTTCCCACTTCAAGTTAAGCAGAAATACCTCACAGGTGTGCCCTATAGTTGGGAGTTTTTGTTAATTTCAGGGGTCAAGTTGACAACCAAGGATAGCCATCGCACCAGGCTACTGTCAAGGCTATTGGGTGATCTCTACAAACTGATGGTAAGGCCATATTGCTGAAGACAATACCTACACAACTCATTGAACACAGAGAAATTGAACTGGTGCCAACATAGCGCCTTCACCCCTACTGACTAGTGTTCATGGTACCGGAAGGTACTCTGCAGGCTTCCAAAGGAGAAAGTAAACACCAATCCAGCTACAAACTCCTTGATCTACAATGATGACCTGCCTGCAATATGAGCTAGTGCTATCGTGACACAAAACTTGCAGGTAACCAACCAATATACGATTGGATTTTAAGGCCCACTCCATGAGACAGAACCCATCCCCAACACTACTCCAGTGGCCAAGAACTTGAGACCAGATAGGCCAGGAACCTAGGGGAAAACCAAATACTACTGTTCTTCTGAAGGAACATAGTAGTAAAATAACTCCTAACTACAGTCCACTATACTCATAGATCAGTACCTTGTTCAGCCATCAGCAGAGAAGCTTCCTCCTGCAGCAGATGGGAACAAATACAGAGACCCACAACCAGACAATGTGCAGAGTGAAGAACCTTGGAACACTCAGTCCTAAATAGAATGTCTCCATCAAATCCTTCCCTCGGGGCTCAGAGAATCCTGCAGAAAAGGATGCAGAAAGATTGTAAGAGCCAAAGGGGATGGAGAACACCAAGGAAACAAGGCCTTCTGAACACAGCAAGGCCAGCACACACTGAACTCACAGAGACTGTGGCAACATGCACAGGGCCTAGGTAGGTCTGGGTCTGATGGGGTTCTAGAGCTGAAATGAGAAGTAGACACATCATTCCATCCCTAATCCAGAAGGTAGCTCCAGTTGATAAGCACTCACCAACGAAGAATTAGTTTCCTCCAACAGTCTTAACTGAGGATACAAACCACTCTTAAGGGAGGCCGCATGCTGAGCAGAAGGTGGCCTAACAGGAAAGGAGCTCAATGACATCTTTGGAGCAGGTTGTTTGTCTCAGAATGTTTTGTCAGGACATTTTTTTTAACCTTACAGGTCCTTTTGCATGTATAATTATGGCTTCCAGTTTTGTGTTTTTATGGGATTCCTGTGTGTGTGAACATGTGTGTCTCTGTGTCTACATGTGTTTCTTGTGCTTTCTCTTTGGCTCTTTTTCTTGTTGATTATTACTTTCCTATTCCAATTTGTTTGTATTGTTATATATTATTTTATTTTATTATTATCATTCTTCTTTAGATACCTGTTTGCTTTCCAAAGAGAGACAGAAAGGAGGTCAATAGGATCTTGGAGGAGTTCAGGGAGGGGAAACCACAATCAGAATATATTGTATGAAAAAAATCTATTTTCAATAAAAGGAAAATAGAAAAAAAAGCCAGCAGGGACTGAGCATGGTGACCCATGTCTTTTTAATCCTAGTACTTGGGAGGCAGACACAGGTGGATATCTGTGAGTTCAAGGCCAGCTAGCCTAGTTTATACGACAAGTTCCAGGTCAATACAGTTAGATCGTGTCTCAAAAAAGCTATCAGAGCATGTGTCCAAACCTTTGTACTCCGTGTGGGTGTGTGTGGGTGTGTGTGTGTACGCGCGTGCGCACATGCATGTGTGTGTACATTGACACTTTGTGGTCTTCCAAGTGTGTCCTTGACCATTATGTCTTCTAATCCAACACCCAGGAGACATTGTTATCCCACTAAGAAACCTGAAGTCTAGACAGATGTGCCCAAGGTCATATAACAGGAAAAAGACCAAGTCAAGGCTGGAACACAAGTCCCCAGTCCCACCTGCTTTCTTCACTTTGTCTTTTGAGAACATTCTTCTAGGCTCACCAAGAAACCACGTCAGAACCATTACTGTGACTGTGCCAGCTGAGGGCTGCAAATCTATTTTCCTTCTCCCCAGGCAGGACTCACTGGGCTTTCAGAAGCCTGGGGGTCCTGAAGCTGTACAGTCTAGCCAGTGCCTCTGCTCCTCTAAGACTTGGCAAGGAAACAAGTCATGAGCACTGACTGCCCAGAGCAGTATCTAGGGATGGAGTGGGGGGAAGGGAAAGGGACATGGGGATGGACAGGAAGGCTGGTAAAAAGCCCTGTAAGGGTTCTGGAGAAATCACAGACAGATCCACAAGCCACATAGGCACACATGTGCACATCTCACAGGTGTGAGGGGGCAATAGGGTTAGCTCCAACAGCAAGAAAACCTGGTTAGTTTCCCGGATGGAACCTCTGGCTATGTGGGCATAAGTCAGTCACC
This sequence comes from Cricetomys ansorgei, assembly GCA_026225945.1. NCBI lineage: Eukaryota > Metazoa > Chordata > Mammalia > Rodentia > Nesomyidae > Cricetomys > Cricetomys ansorgei. The sequence goes on along the minus strand of JAMJFZ010001122.1, from coordinate 3,092,893 downwards.
ACATCGGTACTCAGCCAAGGACCTCAGGGATGTTCACTGAGCCAGAGGCTGGAGGAGGAGAGGTGAAAATGCAGGCAGTGAGGGCGGCAGGGTGGGGAGGTTTGTAGGCCTGGGGGATGACCTAAGAAGTCAGACTCAAGAAGGCATTCTCTACAATTCCCAAATCCCCGAAGCTCAAATTCTTTTCTCCTTACGATTTGGATGTCAAGCCCAGCTTCCCCCTCCCCTAAGAATCTTTCCCATGCATCTCCACCCTAATGTGTCTTCCAGACTCTGTGAGAATATGCTCCCAGATGCCTCTGTTTCGCCAAGCTTCCTAGTTTCCCTGTCCGGGCTCCAGGCCCAGAAGTAAGACCCACAGATCTGAGACAGACTGAGGCCTTTGGCTTGAACAGGACCTTGAGAGGACATAGTAAAACACAGCCTCTGGGAGAGAGGACTTGGCACAGCTAAAGGATGGTCAGGGGAACTGGAGCTGGAAGTAGGTTTTAAAGGGTCCAGGATGGAGACTGCAGGCACAGCTCAGTTGGTAGAGTGTTTACCTAGCACGCACAGGGCCCTGGGTTCGATCCCTAATACCGCATAAACAAAGCACGGTGGTGTACGCATATCATCCCAGGACTTGGGAGGAGAGGCAAGAGGATTGTCATGAGTACAAGGCCTGCCTGGGATACATGAGACCCTGTCTCAAAAATAAATAAATAAGGCTGGGGAGGTGGGAGGTGCTCAGCTGGTATAATGCCAGCCGCACAAACATGAGAACATGAGTTCGATCTCCAACACCCATGTTAAAAGCCAGCCCCAGTGGCGCACATCTGTAACCCTTCGCAGTGCTGGGGAGGCAGGCATGATTCCTGGGGTGTGCTGGCCAGTCAGTCTAGCCAAATCGGTGAGCTCCATATTCAGTGAGACACCCTGCCTCAAAAATTAAGGTGGAGCTGGCCGGACAGCTCAGTGAGTAGAGAAGCTTGCTGCTAAGCTTGACAGCTGAGCTAGGTCCCTGGGACTCATATAGTGGAAGGAAAGAACTGACACCTGTAAGCTGTCTTCTGGCCTTCATTCACAAAAGTGGGCAGGGGGGGGAATAATAAAAATAAAGAAAACAGAGAGCAACTGAGGAATACACCAGATGTCAAAACCTCTACACACACCTGCACATATAGGTGTGCATATACCCCAACACATACATGCACATGCTAAAGAAAGAGGTAACTATATAGATAAGTAAATAAACAAAATAGGGGGCAGGAGAGATGGCTCAGTGGTTAATAGCACTGGCTGCTGCTCTTCCAGAGGTCCTACGTTCAATTCCCAAGCAACCACATGGCAGCTTACAACGGCCTGTAACTCCAGTTCCAGGGGATCTGATACCAATGCACATAAGATAAATTATTGAAAAATAAATAAATAAATAAATAAATAAGTTGAAAGAGCTAGGATACAGATAGGATCAAGCCTCTGGCACACGTTTTACTGACCCATGTGAAGGCCAAGGGCAAAATTAAAAAGTCAGATACCGAGGTCCTTGAATAGATCAGCCCAGCTTAATAGAGAGCCAAAGAGAACAGGAAGAGGGGGCTGAGATGGAAGAGCCTCCAAGGGCCAACAAGAGCCTGGCTTTAATGAGGTGGACAGTCTGCAGCCAGAGGCGCCCTGGACATCAATGCAGCAGACTGAGTCAGCAAGCCAAGCTGGAGGCGGAGGGAGCAAACCCGGCTGGAACCAGCCTCTTCAGAAACAAGCGGGGGCGGCGAGCTGGGCTTGAGGGGAATGAAGGCAGCTACATCAACCAGGCCCCCGTGAGAAGCTGGGGTGTTAGTGGGCCCAACATTGTTACCTGCTCCTAGGGCAAAGAGAACAGGGTGACTTTGATCCTGCAGCGTGGAGCAGCACAGGAGCAGGTGGCTATCTTGGGTCGGGAAGCCGGCCCTGAACTCTTTACTCACATCATAATGGTTAAAATGGATCCTCTCCACCCCCACCTCTTCCTTGCACAACATCTTTGGGCTCTACTTCTCCAGGACACCCCACCTACACACTGCCTCTCTTACCCAGCAAGCTAAGATGAAGAGCTAAGATACCTTTCGTGCCCTGACTCAGCAGAAGGGATGCCGCCCCACCAAACCTACGAAGGCAGGGACGCACTCCCTTTGAAGGTTTCTTGTAATAGCCTAGGTTTGTGCCTGCCTGTGTGGTCCCTGAGCACTACATGTCGTCCCTCTGTGTCCTGTTCCCTCTGAGGATGATGTGTCCCCCACCGTCCCAGATGCTCTGCCATTTCTCCCAAACAGTGCTAGCAGAAGCTGGCTCTTCCGTCTTCTAGACTCTAAGCCGGACCTTTTGAGACAACTAAGATTCAGACAAGTTAAAAGAATAACTGGAGACTGCACAGCCAGGCAGCTTCCAAGCCAGCACTGTACTGATTGCCCAGGCAGGGTACACAGAGCCCAGTGGTTATTGGTTGATGGGCTACAGATAAATATTCTGGCAGTAAGGACAAGGGAAATTTAATGCACTTCACTGGCTGATACAGCTTAGGGAACCAAAGGCTGGGCCTTGTTATGTTCCAATCCAAGACTCCGCAAACTACACAGAATCCCAGATTCGCTCACTCACCTGTTCACCTCTCTACCCTTGACCATGGTTCCTAACTCTAACTGCGGGACTGCTCCCGGGAAATCTCAGCCCTGCAAATATACATGAGGACTTTAAGCAAGCAGGACAGTGACTCCCACTCTTCCTTCTGCCCCATAGTCCTGTAGCACCTCAGTGCTTAATACAGAAGTCTGGGACAGGGGAACCCTGTCAGCCCTGGGCTCTAGCCTCCAGGCAGGATTCTGAGGAAAGTTACCCCCACCCACCAGCTTCCACCCCAGCTTTCTCCAGTTAATTGCGATAATGACCCAACTCCTAGGGCCAGGGCTGCTTCCAGCTTGAAAGGGGCTTTGAGATGCTGGGATGAAAGGAACTGAGCCAGTACAAAGCACAGAGCAAGTTGTCCTGGGAGCGGAGGCTGGCCTTCCCTAGCCCCCTGCTGAGTCACTCCCTCCCTCCAAGCTGCATTTCACCTCTGCAATCCACACACACCAGCTCTCCCTTCAAGGCTGCGACGACGGGGTCATTCTTGAAAGTCTGTAGTGCATAGGCCAATCTCAACGCACTGAGCTCGCCGGCACGGGAGGGGTGGGAGGCACAGTGGGCCTTGATGCAGCAAGGACAGTGTGGCCTTCCCAGCTTCGTGATGTCCTCTTCTGGACAGTGACAGCTCAGCAGTGAGCATCCTTTGTTAATTTTTAAAGGGGGGGGGGGATGGAGGAATACAGAGGTGAGGAGATTTCTCAAAGCCGCAGAGAGCAACTGAGAAGCAGATTTAAGCCTTCCAACTTCTGTCCAGGGTAGCCAGACCTCAGATAGGTCTTGCTCATTTAAATGTGACGCTTTGTTGTGAGGCTGCGGTGGCAGAGGCATGGTGGTCTGGGCCTTCGGGCAATTTCTTCTAGCCTGTTGCCTCCTTAGTGCCTCTGAGGGTCACTAGATACTTTGGGAGGTTGAAGATGGAAATGAGGTGTTCCAGAAGGTAGAGAGGAGGCAGCTACTAAGGATAAGGCTGACCAGGCTGGCCTCTACCAATAGACTAGCATTAGTATCCCCAAACCACGCTCCTTGGGGTATCTTGATCTGAAATGGCCACAGATCTCCCATATCGATAGAGTTCCCATTTAACCTAATGAAATTAACAGTGCCTGCTTTAGGGCAGAACCTAGGCTGTGGACAAAGAAGCCATGGTCTCTGTCCACAGGGTAGAAGTCAGGAGAGGCAGCAAGCAGGCTGTGGGGCTGGAGAGCCCATGGGGGTGGGGATAGAATCAGTGTGGGGGATTGGTTTATTCAAAGCACAGAAGTCTGCTCACTTGTACTTTTGAGTTGAGACCCTCTGTGTGTTTTTTAAAATTATTACTATAGTGTGTATGTGTGTGTGTGTGTGTGCGTGCGCGCACGCACGGCCTCACATGCACGCGCACACGAAAAGCATGTGAGGCCACAGGTAACTTGTGGGAATTGGTTCTCTCTTTCCACAGTGAGTCCTAGGAACTGAACTCAGGTCGTCAGGCTTGGTGGCAAGCACCCCCACCCACAAAGCAGTCTCTCCAGATCTCCCCTTTCCAATGTTAAGGCAGCTGTCCCCAGTTCAGGCCTACCATGTCATTCCCTAAAGTAACCAGACTTAGCCAGCCTTCCCACTAAGAACTTCCCTACAAACCCACAGCCTGGGGACCACCAGTGGGTGGTGTGAACACAAAATCACAAAGTCTTTGAAGTTCCTTTATTTGTGGTACTCACAAGTCTATGCTTACTAGAAAGCAGTGTAACAGCTGGTGTGAGCCATAAAGAGCTCTCCCCAGCAGGGGTAGTTAAAACCTTAGAACCGCAGGCAAGAGATGGTGTAATATCTTTAAAATGGGGATGATGCTGGCTGCCCAACTGTTTGAGGTGGTTTAGGTAGAGTCTGGCCTGGAGGCAGAGGGCTCACTGTAATGACCTCTCCTGTTGGCTTTAGGTTTGGGCAGAATGAATGATTCAAAGAGAGCACCAGAGTAGAGGTGTGAGCTCCCCATGAGGGTTGTTTCCCTATTTTTCTGGGCACTGGCATGGAAGGGGGCTCTGTCCTCCTGGCACTGGTCCTTGCTGGGGCGCCCGGCTCCAGCTTGTTAGGTTTAACTGGAGCAATTTCCTTTGAACTCAGCTTGAATTAGCATCACCATGGTGATGGATCAGGGTTTTCACAAGTCGACCTGGTCTTCACCTCTTAAGCAATTAGTTCGAAGAAGAAAAGGAGCAGGATTTGGGGGGGGGGAGCGGATAAGTAAAAGGTAGGGGGAGAAAATGGGAAGGAAGAAAGGGGGGATCAGAAAAGTAATGGAATTGAGGACTGTGAAAGATGGAGGTTGGAATGTGAGAAGCCCGGGGAGCAAGGGATGGGAAGGGAGGAAAGAGGAGGCAGGGGAGTGAAAGAAGAGCTCCACCCTCCCAACCCTGCAGGGCAAATGCTACCCCTGGTCTTTACTCTCCCAGCCCTTCCCATGGCCCCATCTATCGGGAGAAGGGAGAAAAGCAAGAACGAGATACTTAGTCTCTTAGGAAGAAAGTGCTGTTTCTATTTCTATAAAAATAAATAATAAATAAATGACATTGGACTCTTACTTTGTCTGTATCTATCTATCTTTCTATCTATCATCTCTCTGTTGTGCATAGGGAGTGCTGATGTGCTACCATACACCTATGGATGTCAGAGAACAACCTGCAGAAGGCCCCTCCTTCCACCATGGTCCTGAGGATGGAACTCAGGTCATCAAGCTCAGGCAACACCTTTACCTTAGCTGGAATTCCCATTCGTTTGTTTTGTTTTAACTTTTGGAGACAAGGTCTCACTACCTGGCTGGCCTCAAACTCAGGATGCTCTTGCTTCAGACACCTGAATGCTGGTGTTTGCAAGCCTGTATCGCCACATCGAGCCAACACTGGAATTTGATTAAGGACTGCACAAATCTGTAGATTGCTCCAGGGAATACGGAGTTAACAACACTAATTTCTCCACTCCATGAATATGGTATAGCTTACCAATTATTTGTGTGTTCTAAACCTTTTTTTGACCATATTTTACATTTTCAGTGTGCAAGTCTTTAAACTCCTTGTTTAAATTTAATCCTATTTCTGTAACTATTGTGAATGGTATTCTTAGTGTTTCCGCCTTTCTTTTCACATAATTAGTTTTTAAATGTATTACAATTAATTTAATTGACTTATTAATTTATTTCCCTCCTCCCCTCTCTCCTCCCCCTCCCCCTCCTCCAACAGGACCTTACTATGTAGACCAGGCTGTCATCTAACTCACAGAGATCCTCCTGCCTCTGCTTTCCAAGTGCTGAGATCAAAGGCATGTGCTACCATGCCCTGGCCTTACTTATTTATTTTGTGAGTGTATGTATGTGGGTGGGCGTGGGTCAGTTGGAATCTCTCTAGGTCCACGGGACTGGCTTGAGTTTACTCTCAGGCCTCATTTCCCTCCCATCTGAAGTAACTCCATCACAGGCCATGTGAAGGGCCCACTTCGAGAGCAGCAGGAAGGAAACTCAGGAGCGGCATGGCTCTGCAATCAGTGCTGGGAATCCGGTTGGGACTCTAAGAGCCGGACAGGATGAAATAACTACCCTGGGACTCCCATGCAGAGGTGGCCGAAAAGTCAGTTTATTGCAAGGGCTCAGGTGAATTTATTGGGTTACAGGGGTGGGGGAACAGGTAGACAATCCTGCCAATCGCTGCTGGCCTTTTCCAGGGGAGGCTGGGTGGCCCAGGTCTGTGACACAGGAGGGATGTGGGGGGAGGGCTGTGCTGTTCTGCTCCAGGAGCCGAAGCCACTTAGCGCCCTCTACCAGCCATGTGAGATTTTGCCCCCTTTCCACAGTCCCACAGGTGGGCTTGTGTGTCAGAGCACTAGTGTGGAGATCAGAGGACAGCCATTGAGAAGCGGCTCTGTGTTTCCACCATGTGGATCCCAGGGATCAAACTCAAACAGTCGAGTTTGGCAGCAGGTGCCTTTACCTCACCAGGTGAATCAACCTCACCAGCCCCACATGATAATCAGAGGACCAGGGTGACTCTATTTTGTTTTCTAACTCCAACTTGTCTTCCCTGGGTGCTGACCAGGCTCTGCCCTTAGTTCTCAGAGACCAGCTGCCAGCCAATCAGAACGTTCCCCATGTCTCTCACACTCCTCTCTTCCCGAGAACTCCTCACGAGCCAATCCAGTAAGGACCCGTGCTCAGGTCCTGACCAATCAGAGAGATTCCCCTAATGACTGCTTGTTTCGCTTAAAGGGCCTGTGCGTCTGCGTGTGGTCATCATTTTTTGAGTGGTAGACCCCAGCATGCTGGTCTGTGTTCCACAGCAATAAACTGCTTTTGTATGGCCATACATATCTCTCAGTGTCTACTTGAGCAATTTCGGACCTAACAATCATGATGAACATACAGAAGTGCCGTGTGTGCGTATGTGTGTATGTGTGTGTGTGTGCCCGCGCACGTGCGCGCATGCACACGCACAAACACAAACATGTATGGGAGTGGGCGATACCAAACTCAGAACCATGCACATGCTGAGGAAGTAGTCTACCACTGAGCTACATTATCCTCAACCCTTGGTTTTCAGACACAAAGCTCAGGCTGGCCTGAACATGTCATTCTCCTGCCTCAGTCTCTGTGGGGCTATCCTAGAGAACTTTACTGTCTTCTTTTACAGTTCTTCTGTAAATCCCTTAGGGCTTCCTGTCTATAAGATCTTGCCATCAACAATGACCGCTCCCTTCTTCCTTTCCTATTTGGACACCTTTTACTGTCTTTTTCCTAATTGCCCACCACTCTGACTGCAAACCCTTCCTTCTACAAGAATTGGGTAAGAGGGAACAGGGCCAGGACACTGAGAATGAGGAAGTGTCTTGAGCCCCTCTGTCTTTGTCCCATCACCTCAGGCAAGTAAGTCATAAAATAGGCCAGAGTTGGCTTCTCTTCCTCTGGTTGAAGGAGAGAGGATGCCATGTGCTCAGAGACTCCTGAAACAGACTCCATGTTGTCTCTGTGAAGTGACTGCTTGCCTGCTTATAGCCTCTCTCACTCACCTGGGAACTTCACAAAGGTAGCAACATCACTGTGGACTCCCCAAACACTAGCACAATGCCTGGCATGTGTGGCGCAGGCTATAAGGTACTTTTCAGGTGAATGAATGAATGAATGAACGGTGCTTATTTCCCCCCAAACTGACTTAAAAGTAGAGAAAGGGGAATAGAAAACGGGATTCTACAAGACTTTGACACAAGGTGGATGTCTTCTTTTGAGACTTGATCCTCTGAGACTGGGGCTCACATCCAGCCCACACATCTCAGCTTTTGGTGCATGCCCTCCAGTTAGGGATCAGCAAGTCTTTGCGTTCTTGTCTATGAAGGGGGGACAACGATAGAGCTCACCTCATCTGCTTGTGAGGATTAAATAAGGTCATGCTTGTAGAGACTCAGCATATCCCAGACAGCGAGAGTCAGTCTGCATTGGCTGTTACTACCCACATGCCCTATCCAGACTTGGTGTTCCCACGTGTAAAATGGAAGCAAATGAGTTAGGGAGATGGCCAGACCAATAAAGCACTTACCACACAAGCATGAAGCCCTGAGTTCAAGCCCCAGCTCTTGAGTAAAATGAACGCCATGTGCGCATGTAATCCCAGCCCTAGCGAAGCAGAAACGGGGTGTTGGGGGCATCCTAGCTGAATCAGTGAGCTCTGGATTCAGTGAAAGACCTTGTCTATGATGATGATGATGATGATGATGATGATGTAGGAGCGACTGGGGGAGATATTCAATGTCAGCCTTTTATCTGCGTGTGAAAGCACACACAAACATGCACACACACACATGTGCCCACATACAAATGTGGCCAGACCTGGTGATATAGGCCTGTAATCTCAGCTTCTTAGGAAGCTGAGGCAGGGGGAACACAAGTTCAAGACCTCCTGGGCAACAGAGTGAGCTCAAGTCCAGTGTAGGCAACTTGGTGAAACTTACCTAGCATATAGAAGAGAATAAATGGAAGTGAAATCCCTTCTCGGCCCCTCCATTGTATTCATTTGTTCATAGTTTCAGTCCTGGGGGCTGAACCTAGGGCTCAGGCATGCTAGCAAGCCCTCAGCCACTGAGCTACATCATTTTTTAATTACTTTTATATTGGGTCAGGCTTGCACAAAGTTGCCCCCGCTGTTCCTTCTCTTCCCTGCTTCTCTCTCTTTCCTTTCCCATGTTCCCCTCCATCCAGTAACTACTCTTCCCAGCCCTTGTCCCTGCTCCTGCTTCTTATTCCCAGTCCTGCCTTTGACCTCTCCATCTCTCCCTCCCTCCCTTTTCCTCCTCGGCTGCTCTGCTGCTCGTCATAAAAAAGAAATCTTTCTAAATACGCCAAAAATGCACTCATCCCCCAAGGACCCTGCTCCAGCACAAAGGGCTGCTTCTTTCGGACTGCTCCATGCAGCCTCCTCCTTGCCCACTGCCTTTGAATTGTGGCCTCATTCGCATGACTGGAAGGGCTAACGGGACATTTTCCCATGTGGTTTCATGGCTAGGCAGCTAGGGGGTGGGTGAGCTAGACTAGAGGGGAGAAACAAGCAGCTTAGAGATCTCCCCCAAATTTTGGCTCATCCAAAAACAAATGGCTAATTCCTTGGAACCTAAAGAATTCTATCAGATATGTGAGCAACAATCAGACTCCAAGTCAGGAAAGCTGTATAGACCAGAGGGGCAGTCACCACAAGGATAGGTCTCAAAAACCACAGAGTTCTGGGAATGCAGCTTGATTGATAGTGTTTCCTTATCACGCTTGAGGCCCTGAGTTCAATCTCCAGTGCCACATAAAAGACCAGCACTCAGGAAGACCAGAAGTTCAAGGTCATTCTTGACTACATAGCAAGTTCAAGGGCAGCCTGAGCTACATGAGATCCTGTCTAAATAAAATAAAGGAACATAGCAATCTGGCCTTCTTCCTCAAATGGCTCAGGATGTCTCTTGGATAGAACTGGTTTCCTGGGAGACCCCTGGGTGGGAACACCAAAGATTTTTAAGGGAGCAAGAGGCAACTTGTACTGAGAGCAGGCAGGGTTTCTCTCTCTTCTCCCCGCCACCTTCTTTCTCTCTCTCTCTCTCTCTCTCTCTCTCTCTCTCTCTCTCTCACACACACACACACACACACACACACACACATACACTCCTCCCTCACTTTTGCCCTGTGCCCTCTGGCTAAGTTCCTGGTAGAAGCACTGACCTAGTGTACATGGAACTCCCCCTCAGATGACCTTGTTCCAGCTGTGTCCAGAAGAAAACATCCCTCTGACGCACTCAGGGCTGGGTGGGGTGGGGTTTGGGGGGGCAGTGAAGCAGGAACAAAGGGGAGATTCCATGGCCTCGTGGTCCCAGACCCAGCCTTGTCACAGAGTTGGAAGAACGCAGCCCAGGCTCTGCCTCTCCAGCTGTGGACAGGCCCAGGAACAAGAAGGTAGCAGGGTCAGGCCTCAGCCTCAGCATTCACCTGCCCTCATAGCTCCATGTGCTGCATCAACTAGTCTCTCGCCTGAGTTTCCAAGAACCCCACCCCGCAGCGGCTGGGCCCCTGGAAGTCTGTGGTGTTCCGGAGTTAATCAGAAACTCCTGTACTTTGCTCTTGAACTGAGGCTGTCATTCCTTTGTCCTGGGGCAGTGAGGTCAGCAAGCTCTTCTCTGACTCACATCTGCTTTCAGGGAAGTAAAGGGGGGAAAGCAAGGGAAGAAAAAGGAATTAACATCCCCCAGGGAACTCTGCTAAACGGCTGTGTGTTCAGCAGACACTGGCTGGCTTCTAAGCCATCCCACTGAGTGAAGTCTCTATTTTGCATTTAGGAGACACAAGTGCTAGGCCTGGAAGAAATATGTTTCTAGTCTTAGATGCAAGAACTCAGCGGTAAGTGTTGAGAGTTAGAATTGGGGATGATACACAGTAGAGTGCTTGCCTGACACATACCGTTCTGGGTTCAATACCCAGCAAGCCATAAAATTGGGTGTGGCAGTACATACCTGTGATCGCAGCACTTGGGAAGTGGAGGCAAGAAGATCAGAAGCTCAAGGTCATCCTCTTATAACAGAGTGAGTCTGAGGCTAGCCTGAGCTGCATGGAACTCTGTCTCCAAACAAAACAAGCCAAACAAAGGCCGGTGAGATGGTTCGGGAGGAAAGGTGCTTGCCACAGAGCCTGATGACCTGAGTTCAATCTCTGGAACCCACACAGCTTTTGCAAGTTGTCCTCTGATCTCCACATGTGGGCCGTGGCTTACACACACACACACAGACACACACACACACACACACACACACACACACACACACAATGTGATTTTTTTTTTAATTAAAAAATAAAAGAAGAAGAAGCTTTGAGGGGCTGGAGAAATGGCTCAGTGGTTAAGAGCACTGGCTACTGTTCCAGAGGACCTGGGTTCTATTCCCAGCACCCACAGGAAGGCTCATAAACAACTGCAACTCCAGTTCCAGGGGATCCAATGACATTTTCTGGCCTTCACAGGCTTCCAGACACCAGGCACATACATGATGTTCAGACAGGCACAGAGCCAAAGCATGCATACGCATAAAACAAAAACTAAAATAAAAAGCTTTGAGGTTTCCAGTGGAATCTGAAGGTGTTCCTAACCCATGGTTGAGTTAGAAGATCCCAATATTATCCAGAGACTATGAACAGAGATGCTTCAGTGGTCCAATCTGGAAAGGATGCAGGATGCAGGGTCTGCAGTGACTTAGGCTCTTTGCTAGGGGGAAGACACCAGGAGGGGTGGGAAGGCTGGAGAGATCAGAACCCCTTTGGCCCTCAGGCCTCCACTGGGACTGGCCTGTCTATGGAGGGGTGGGGGTAGGGGGTGTTGAAGAGGAGGCTCAAAACTGCCAAGGAGCCCTGGAGAATCCTGGTGCGGACTAGGAAGAGGAGTCTGGTACATACTACCAGAGAGGCCAAGGAACTCAACCCATGTGGGCCAAGCTGGGTCTTAAAATAGATGCCCAGCAGAGTAAAGTGACTTTAGGTATCATGGCTCAGTCCCTGGCCCCTCCAACACCTGCTCCCCTTGGCCTCTGGCCCACTGGGCATCCCACAGTGGCATTCAAGGTCAGCTCCTTTTCTTTCCTTCCACATATCTCTCCCCTCTTCCCTCTCTGCCTGCTGCTTCCACCCCCCACCCCTCCACCCCACCCTCATCTTCCCTAAAGAGTACATTCCTAGTACAAACCTTACCAAGAAGGTGTGTTGGAATCCAGGAGGCCCAGAACTGAGGAATAAGGGGCCCAGAGAATGAAGAACGCAGACAGAAGCTTCGCAGTGGGGACCAAGGCAGTCATGGTAGTGGAAAGGATAAGACTAGCAGATGAATGGCCCCAAGAACGCTCAAGTCTCCTGGAAGGATATTGGGTGTGGACCAGGAATGGAGTTCCTCCAGCCTCCTGTCCATCCTACCCTACAGAGGGCACAGAGCACCATTAAGGAGTAGACTCTGTTAAGGAAAAGAGCCTGCTAGGCAAGAGCAGGGACATTCTCAGGCTGAAAGTACCCAAGTCTCCCAGGGGAGGGCAGGCCTTTCCTGATGTTGGGTGGCTAGGCCCCGACTAGTTTGGGGTGGGTTTCTGTGGGCGGTTGGACGTGAATCACGCCTTCTTGTGTGCTTCGTGTGTCTGCGTGGGTGTGCTGAGTCAGCACGTGTTGTCTCACGCTCCTCAGGCTGTCAGGCTAGACCTGTTACTGGTGGATGACTGGTTCAAGGGTGATGCCCCTGAATACCACGAGGGGTCCCTAGAGCTGGGCATCACAAATAAATCCCAATACAGGGATGTTCTTGTGTGCTGTGTACCCCATCGAAACCGAGTGTGTGCAGGAGTATGTCTGCGAGTGTGGATGTCTGCAGATATGGACCGTGAGGGGCTGTCTATAGAAACAGGAGCTGACTGATAGGACAATCTTGCAGGGATAGGGAAACACATTTGGGGTAGAGGTAGGTACCATGTGCTCCGAATTCCTACAAACTCCAGTTCCTGGATTTCCAGCTGTCCCAGCTAAACTGTGCACAGATGTAAGCCTTTCTACTACAGCCATAAACAGACCTCCCAGGATTTTTTTCCAAAGGAAATGTGGAAGTATTTTGGTGTCTGATCTGGGCAGTAGGAAAGAGTGGGGATGGGGGCTTTGAGAAGGACGCTTCCAACCCAAGAGAGCTGAGGAAGCAACGATGCAAAGGCAGCTCCCCAGAACTGAAGCAGAGAAAGCTCTGATGACTTCCAGCTCCATCTACTACCTCACTGAGGCCCCAAACAGCCTGGAGAAAAGAGATCCAGCTGCTAGGAACCCTCCCTCTGCCCCTGTGCAAGCCCAGGACATGCTGCTCTGTCTGTCTTTCCCTGGTCTCCACAGCATGGGCTGAGATGCATCGGGCTCCATGATGCACCCAAAACCCTCACCCACACACCTACCGCAGATGCCACCGACCCTGCCCTTCCTCATTCTCTTTCTCATCTTTCATCCCAGTTCAGAACAGACAGTCATGGCCACCATATGCATGCTCCCAGACATGTCCAACCTTTTATTGATACACATGTTGTGCATGCTCACAAACCACACGAATTGCCGCCAGTGGGATGGTTCCATGGGTCAAGGCACTGCCACAAAGCCCGATGACCTGAGTTTAAAACCACATGGTGGAAGGAGAGAATCCTCAAAGTTCCCCACTCCCCTCTCTCTCCCAAACACATGTACTCAAGCACGCATACACACACAATGTAATAATTATTTTTAATTGCAAAAACATCCTATAATATTTTAAGTTTGCAATTTGAGGGCTAGGCTGCACTCATACTGGAACACATACAGCCGGCTGGTCAGATGTTAGACCGCTCTAAAGTGTGTGCTATCTCGCAAACACCCAGATTCCACCCTCTACTCTCACAGTGCCTCCAAGTACATAGCCCAGGATCATCTCCCCTCACCACAGTACAGTTCCAGACCTTTCTAAGCCAAGGACTAGGCATGATATTGTTCCGAGGAGCCTCATCAGAGCAAATATTTAAAGGTTTAGAAGAATGGGGCATGCCCCTCTCCTAGGTGAGTTTTATCTACCATCACCAGGATGGCTTCCCTCCTTAGCATCACAGACTCAGACTAGACCATGGAAAAACATTGAAATGCAAAAGCCTGGTCTCTGAGAAAGAGGGATACAGAGCAGCCGCTGTGTGCATCTGAAGGATGCTGAAGAGGAGAGGCTCCCACTGCATGCAAGAAGGACCTCACATACCCATTCCTTCTCTGTAGTCTTTTTTACCCCTGGAAAATGTGGATCAAGCCAGCTCCCGTGCCACACTGTGGATCAAGCCAGCTCCTGTGTCACACTCTTTGTAGCTCACTTGGTTCTGGGGCTACAGCGCTGGGTGGCTCCGATGGGGACAGGCAAGGCTGAGTGAGCACATGTTTGCACAAGTGGGTGACTTCACTGGAAACTTCTCCCAGCTGGAGGAGAGCTTTTATCTCAGCAAAGGCACCTGGGAAGCCCTAGAGGTCCTTATCTGGAGCTCCAGGGAGTGTGCTTGGGTTTTTAACCGGGCTATCCTGTGTGTGCTGAGCTGAGAAGACCCACCTGAAGACTCCCAGCCCTCCATCCTGGGCCCAGAGGCCAAAGCCTGAGGCCACCACAAAGAGGCTGTATAGTCTGAAGACTGGTCTGGGCAGGGAGTCATCCTCTGGAACAAGGAGAAATTGCTTGAGTCAGCCACCTCAGGCTGTTGGAGAAGGGACAGGGCTCCAGAGAGCACAGGGTAAGTGTGGGATGAGCCCTCAACTCAGAACTACAGTCAGAGCTGGGCATGGTGAGTAGTGCATGTGTGTAACTCCAGTACTCAGAGGGAGAGAGAGCGCTAATGAGATAGCTCCGTGGGTAAAAGCATTTGCTAATGACTCGGGTGCAATCTCTGGAACCCATGGTGGAAGGAGAGAGCCAACTCTTGAAAATTGCCCTCTGACTCTATACATGCACGCACACACACATACACACACTTAGACCAAAGTTAATACATATCCATCGTAACAACTGTATATACACAATAATAAAAATCTAATGTTTAAAAGGGTGAGTGAGATGGGTAAAAGTTCTCGCATCAAAGCTTGACTAGCAGCGTTGGGTCTCCAGATTCCATGTGAAGGCAGAAGAGAATCAACTCTAGCAAGCTATCCTGGCACCTCCATGTACAAACACCTCCATGGCAAGCACATGCCTCTCCACCACACACACACACACAAACACACACTCACACACCTTAGATCACACATACACATCAACACACACACACACACACACACACACACACACACACACACACATACACACACACACACACACACATATACACATCAACACACACATACACACACACACACTTTTAAAAAATTCATTAAAAAAAAGAAAAACTCTTCAGCCTGAACTTGGCCCCTGGGCAGCTCTGTCACTTGGGTACAGCTCAGTTCCACTTTCTACACCACAATTCTCTTCTCTGTGAAATGGAGAAAAACCAAGCCATTTGCTCCTCACTGTGACACAGTGTAGCAGGAAGGACTAGCGAGGCCTGTCTGTAAAATTAGGGGTGTTCTTCTTTATCAGCTACCAGGGCCCAAGTCCCAGTTCTACTACGAAGCACATGCCTCGTTGGGTTCTTTATTTTTATTCATTTCCCTGCTTAGTTGCAAACACTCATAGAGCCATAGACCCCATGCCAGCTGCTGTACTCGTTTTGGGAATTCAGGTGTGGGTGTGTTCACAGCTTCCTGGAAGAGAAGGACGGGTTCCCACACAGTGTGAGAAGCGCTGGAACAGCAGGAGCACTGGGTACCACTGTGGGACACAGAGGAGAGCCTGCATCCAGCAGCGTGGGACAGCTCTCCCGTGAGACACTACAGGAGACTTGCTGAGATGAGGAGAAAACACAGCAATTGCTTGGTGCCCCACAGCTTAGGGGGTGGGACGAACAAAACACCCGACAGAAAGGTTACGGGTGGGATAATTAATGTTTTGCTAAGGAGGAAAATACGACTATCTGATGCTCAGCATGCAAACACACACACACACACCAAAAAAAAAAAAAAAAAAATACAGCTCAGAGAAAGCAAGTGGCATGTTGAGATTCTTCCCACAAAAATTAAAAAGAAAAATTGGAAAAGATAGCAGCTACAAGCACATTTCTTCTGCAGCTGAAAGAACATAAGAACATTCCCTACCAGGTGAGGCAACCAAAGCCCATTCGACCACTGAGCCACCCCACCGTACGACCACCGAGCCACCCCACCGTACGACCACCAAGCCACCCCACTTCTAGCACTAGCTACAAGAAATTTCCAACTGACTGCAGTGTCTATACAGTAGGTCCCACTTCTAGATACCTGCCTTCTCCCCCAGAGTCCACCTTCTCAGGAAAGGCTTGCATATCTCCAATTCCTACCCCCATTTGGAAGCTCCAAGTTGATGGGAATAGGCAAAAGTGTTGATGTCAGCTAGGGATGTAGCTCAGTTGGGAGCATGCTTGCCTAGCATCACAAATCCCTTGGTTCTGTCCCCGATATCCTATAAACCTTGACCAGCTCCCAACGGCACAGAGCCACTCTGAGGAACATGGCAATTCCAGGGCCTTCTAGACATCACGGTGCAGCTGGGGCAGTGGCTGCACAGAGCTCCCAGGTACCCACTACAACCCCGCATCCCTCTTTCAACTCTTACGCCTAACACCAGTTTTCAAAAAGTGAGCTAAGCTTGCATCAGCAGAGAAGTCACCTGAAAGTCAGAGATGACAGTTCTCTGAGGGCTCAGATTCTTACCTCACACGGATTTGAGCAGATCTTTTCATTTCTCCTGCACCCAGCTTCCATTTTTGCTATTGTTCGTTTTGTTTTGATCCTTGAAACGGGATCTTTCTTTGAAGCCCAGGCTAGAATGCCAAGCACTCGCCACCACTCTGGGCTTTGCTTTCCCATTTCTTATTTGGGATCTGTTCCTTCTGAGGCAGAGAGGATAAAATTCCCTGAATTTGACAGAAACCTGTGGAGTGATTAAAACAGGGCAACCACATATGGAACCCTCTCTCCAAGGACTGGAAAGAGGGGTGGCAGGTGTGCAGAGAACAGGACCCTGGGCCCCAGAAAAATGCTACCCTTGAGGAAAATTGAACCCAGAACGGCCTTTACAAGAGTTGGAGGTAATTGGGTGCCAGGACAGGTGACAGACATCACACCCTGGGGTGGTCTCTTTGAGTCTTATCCATTGGCCCACCTGACCTGATGAGGAAGCAGTGGCCTTCTGGCCAGCTCCCCTCCCACCCAAGCTCCTGTCCCCAGTCTCAGCTGCCACATTCTTCCATGAGAGCCTCCGAAGTACCCTTAAGATAGCAGGGCCTTGTCCAGCATCAGGTGTATCTGATCACACACAAAGTCAAGTGGCTTCATCCCTAAGCCCACTGTTTTGGACATCATTTCTGGATGTCCCAGCACTTGCTCTTATTTCTCTTCCTTTCAGCCTGAACCATGTGACTCAAGCTGACACCTGCCTTTGTCCTCATCTCTGCTCTCTCTAAGCTTCTTTGAGGTGAGGAGGAAGAGGGACCCTGGGGAGAAACTCGGTTTGTTCTTGTTTCTTGAGACAAGATCTCACGTAGCCCAGGCTAGCCTCAAGCTTGCTGTGTAGCTGAAGAGGGGCTTGCATTGATCCTCTTCCTCTTGCCTCCAGCTCCTAAGCACTGGAATTATAGGCGACCCCAGAGCTTTGTGCGTGATAACTGTGCTGCCAAGTGTTTTTGTCAACTTGACACAAGCTAGAGTCTTCTGAGAAGAGGGAACCTCAACTGAGACAATGCTCCAATCAGATTGGCCTGTAGGCAAGCCTGTGGGGCATTTTCTAGATTAAAGATTGATGTGAGAGGGCCCAGTCCACTGTGGGCGGTGTTATCCCTAGGCAGATGGTCTTATGTTGTATAAGAAAGCAAGTCTAGCAAGTCATGGAGAATAAACCAGTAAGCAGCACTCTTCTTTGTGGCCTCTGCTTTAGTTCCTGCCTGCAGAATCCTGCCTTGTGTTCCTGCCCTGCCTTCTTTCAATAATGGAGTGTGACATGAGGGTTGTAAGATGAAATAAACCCTTTCCTCCCCAGGTTGCTTTTGGTCTCGGTGGTCTATCATAACAATAGAAAAGTTACCAATACATTAGGCAAACATTTTACCAACCAAAACTACATCCCCAGCCCAGAAACTGGGTTTTAATACCAGAGCCTCTAACACACAGGTTCCCAAATAGGGCAGTGAAGACATCCACTTGGGGAGCTGGGAAAACATGTAGATGACTATGGGAGGGATCCATTCTTCACCACATCCCTTCCTCAGCTCAGCATAGCTGTGAATGACAATTCTCTAGGGTCCCTGATGACATGCAGTTGCATGCAAGTCCTGCAGATTGCCTGAGCCAGCACTTCGCTGCAGCTGCAGGTCTGGGGCAGAGGAGGAACA
Organism: Cricetomys ansorgei; assembly: GCA_026225945.1. NCBI lineage: Eukaryota > Metazoa > Chordata > Mammalia > Rodentia > Nesomyidae > Cricetomys > Cricetomys ansorgei. Next base: position 3,074,749 of record JAMJFZ010001122.1, on the reverse strand, counting down.
CAGGCTTGAGTTCTGGTGAGGCCACTCTACATTCTATGACAGAAGTCTTCACAGTGCTACCTGAAGCCAACAGGTCATCATCTGGGTACTCAGACACCTCTAATCCTAGCATTCAGGAGGAGGAGGCAGGACATCAGGAGTTCAAGGTCATCCTCTGCTGCATATGAAACTCGGGGCAACCTAGTCTATTTGACATTCAACAACAACAACAAAACCAGGGGCTTGGGGAGACAGCTCCATGAGTAAGAGTACTTGTTCTGAAAGCATGAGGACCTGAGTTCAAATCTCCAACACTCACATAAAAATCCAGGGGTAGCTGCACAGGCCTCTCACCTAGACTGTGGAGTGGGCACCATGCCTGTAACCCAAGGGAAGCCAGGCAGAGCTGTGCAAGAAAACAGGCAGACTCTCAGGGCTCACTGGCTAACCAGCCAGCCTAGGTAAAATGGCAAGCTTCTAGGTCAGTGAGATGCCATCTCAAGGTAATAAAGTAGAGAGAGATTGTGTGTGTGTGTGTGTGTGTGTGTGTGTGTGTGCGCACGCGCGCATGCAAGCATCCACATGCACTCACCATACATGCATAAACCACACCACACACACACACACACACACACACACACAGCATATAGCTATGGTATATCACATATCATACGTAGATTCAAACAAACAAAAGCCAGAGCCCAGGTGGCCATTGTCAGCCCGAACTCCAGACCACAGATGATTTCTCCCAGCAAAGCTGACAAAATCCTAATGGCCAAAGCCATTTTGTCCCAGAAAAAGCTAATGAACAGAGACATATTTCCAACCAGCCCCTAAGACGCAAGCTCACTCTGATCCTTGCCGGCCTTAGCCAAGAAAATGAGTGGAAAGAATGGTGGGGGGACTTCAGCTACTTCCCTGCAGTGTACTGGGCCTGGCTTAGACGTCATCTCCAGAGCCTCCAGCTCCCTCCCACCTCTTCAACAGGACCTTGGGTAGGGAGGGCCCTCCACTATTAGTTCCAGACTCCAGGGCTCCTCTAGTTAAGGGGCTTTTCTTTGCATCTGCGGTTCCCCCTGGATGAATGCCCCCTTTCCCTGGATTTATAGCATCCTCTCACTGTGGGGTTGATGTCACTTTAATGAGAGTTACAGATGCCTTCCACTGTGACTCTGCATTCCAGTTTATGGCCTAGCCTCTGGGAGTCCAATAGAGCTTCTCTCTGGCAGGGAAGAGCGGCTGCTCACCCACTCTGACCTGGAGCCCTGGCAGGCCTCTTGGTTGACGCAGAGCAAGAGGGAGAGAAGGAGGAAGGAAGAGAGGGAGGGAAGAAAAGGAGTGTGTGAGTTACTGTGAGTGTGTGTGTGTGTGTGTGTGTGTGTGTGTGTGTGTGTGTATTTAGCCTTACAGGTTTGGGGAAAGAAAGCTCAGAGATTTCTTGACTCCCCAACCTACCCCCATCCTGTGAGAATCAAAGTTCTGAAGTGGTGGACTGAGGGCAGAGGAGGTGGGGCATTCACAGAAAGCCTGTTGTTCCCTAGTTGGATCCAGATGTGGTGGTTGGAGGAGTCAGGAGGATGTGAGAGAGGGGGGCTAGAGAGAGATGGGGAGAGGAGGAGGGGAACTGGGCAAACAATTCCCCTGCAGGAGCCTGAGCTGTTACAGATCCCTTCTCTCCCAAGCTCTCCTTGAGAACATGCAGTTGAGTCTGAGAGTCAGCCTCCACTCTCTGCTGCTCCTGAATCTCAGGCACTATTGCCAACGGGTGAAGCTGTACAGGAAAGCAGAGTCATTTACAGATCACTCATCGGGTAGGTCTCTGTGTGGCCAAGGCCCAAGGCTTCATCGGCCTTTCTCTCTGCTACAGGCTGAACTGTGGAAGTTCACCCTAGGCTCTGGCCAAGAGGTAGAGCTGCTAGCTAAGGCGTCTGGGGTGTTAAGTGCAGTACTTTATTTAATTCCCACCACAGCCCAAAGAAAAGAAATCTTTCCAAAGAATAGAAAATTATTCCCATATATTTTGGCAATGATGTTGGGGTATGGGTGCATACTTATAATCCCAGCACTTTGGAGGCACAGAAGCCAGAGGGTCCGGAGGTTATCCTCTGATGCATCTAAGTTTTGAGGGCAACTTGGGCTACATAAGAACCTGTCCCAAAAATTAAAAAATTAAAATTAGAGTCAAAAGGATGGCTCAGAACGTTTAAAGAAAAAATGGTTGTCATACAAGCCTGGTGACCTGAGTTCAGTCCTGGGAAATCCACATGAAAATGTTTGAAGCAATGGAGCACGTCTGTAATCCCAGCACCCTCGCAGAGAGATGGGAGGCAGAGACCAGAGAATTGCCTCGATTCTCCCGGGACAGTTAGCCTGGAGTACACAGCACAACAAAACAAGAGAGGCCCTGCCTCAGAAAGGTGGAAGGAAAGCACTGACTCCTGAGAGTCGGCCTCCGACTTTCACACCCACCCTGTGGCATTTGCAGGCCATGCTTTCTTGCAAGTGCGCGTGCATACTAATAATAAATTAAATTGAAGTTTTTTAAAAATCACAAATATAACATTTCATTGACAACAGGGATTAGAGGTTAGTTAAGACACTATTACAAAGCCATACTGTCCACTAGACAGTAGCAGTCCCTGCTCAGCTTTGTCCTGTGTGAGTTGACAAACACCCATTTGAAGCTCCAGGACTAGTTCATTGTTGAAAAGGCTCAAATACCAGCTATCAATGCCAGAAATTTGAATCTCATTCCTAAACATCTATCTTGTGTTTATCCCGGGGGTGTTTGTTTTGAGACAGGGTCTCACACCCAAGGCTGGCCGCTTAACTCACAGCAATCCTCCTGCCTCAGCCTCTCCAGCACTGGGATTACAGGTGTAAGGTGCCATACCTGGTTCTGTTTTTTTGTCTATGTAGCCCAAGCTGGCCTTCAATTTACCATCCCCCAAGCCTCAGCCTCCCACGTGCTGGGATCGCAGAGTAATAGTGCCATCATAGCCAGTTTTTAGAAATCTGAAAGTTGCCAGATGGTGGTGGCACACACTATTAATCACAGCACTCGGAAGGCAGAGGCAGGCAGATCTCTCGGTTGGAGGCCAGCCTGGTCTACAGAGTGAGTTCCAGAACAGTCAGAGATACACAGAGAAACCTTGTCTGGAAAAAGAGGGAAAAAAGAGAGAGAAAAGAAGGGGGGGACAGGAGAGGGAGAGGGAGAGAGAAAGGAAAGGAAGAAAGAAAGGAAGAAAAGAAAAGAAAAGAAAGAAAGAAAAGAGAGAAATCTAAAGTTGCTCCTAGTGGCCCCATGGGCATGCTAGAGACCAGCCACAAGAATGAGGCCTCAGCAGAGTGTTTACAGTGGCTGAGTTCACTTCCACTCCATTCCCTGGGAGGTGGGAGGACTTCATGATGAAGGAGAGGAGCTACACCCAGGAGGACACAAGCTCTCCCAGAAGCTGTGGATGCCCGCACTGCAGAAGGAAGGCCCTGCCCCTGCCCCTGCCCCTGCTCTGCCCCTGCCCTTGCCCTTGCCTCTGCCCTGCCCCTGCCCCTGCCCATTTCCTACCCCTGCTCTGCCCCTTCCCTGCCCCTGCCCTTGCCCCTGCCCTGCCCCTGACCATTTCCTACTCCTGCTCTGCTCCTGCCCTGCCCTGCCCTGCCCTTGCCCCTGCCCTGCCCCTGCCCCTTCCCTGCCCCTGCCCTACTGCACCTCCCCACTGCATTACCTTCCCATAAACAGGAAGTCCACAGTCAGGTCAAAGGGCACAGCAAGACAGACCTGTGCAGACTCAAGACTGCCAACAACTGTGAAAACCAGCAGGGTCTGGAGAGTGGAAACCCAACCGAGGGAGTAAGACGACCTAGGTGTGGACCTAATTCTGCCATGCTCATCCATGACTTTTGGTCTAAAGCCTGTGCCCACTTTCTTCTTCCGTAAAGGGTGGGAAATAGTAGCCTTACTTCCTGAGTCAGGCCAAAATGAAATGCTTGCTTACTTACAGTGTTCAGGCTGGTACCGGCCATGGAGGGCTTGCTTAAGAAATATCACCAATGGCTGACATTTCTTTCTACTATCACCCATTCCAGGACTTCTCCTTATGGATTCCTTTGGATGAAACCATACAATTCTCTCAGGTCTTCCAGACCTCTCATTCTAGGGACCCAAGAGACCATAGAGGTATTAATTAGTAAAACCTCCAGACAGGCCCAGACTGAGAAGGAACCTTGTTAACGTTAATTGGTACCATCAGATCTTCGCCCAGTCAGGATGGAGCATTGCATGCTGGGACAGAATCTCTGCCCTGGGGGTTCACAATCTGCCCCAAACTGTGCACCCAGAATGGCTGAGGTGGAGTGGACAGACAGGGAGGCCCTTCCCTTTCCCGCCTCTCATGGGGCCAGCACTGAGGAGGGCATCGGGGAGCGAGAAGGGAAGATGGGACAGTCGTGCATGGAAGGGTCAGGATCACATTCTTGTTCTTAAGGACAGCCATACTAGGGACACTGCTACGTGCCAGTGCCGAGGACAGTACTTGGGCAGAGATGCCAGCTTCACAGTGGATCTCAGACTAATTTAACAAGCCCAGGAAGTCTAACTAAAACACCAGTCATGGGCAATGACCTCCATTGGGGTCGTTTTTATTTTTTTAGTTGGGTGCTGAGGACCGAACCAGGGCCTCACACCTGCTAAGTGCATGTCCTACCACCCACCTACACTCTCGACCACCAGGAATGAGTATTATAGGTTTTGTTTTCTGTTGTTATTTTGTTTGAGTTTGGTTTAGTTTAGTTTGGTTTGGTTTCTGAAACTGGGGCTTATCCAGTAGCCCAGGCTGGCCTTGAACTCATGACATTCCTCCTGCCACAGCCTCTACAGTGTGGGGATTGTAGGTGTGAGGCACCATATCCTGCTATGTTTGGTGCTGAAACAGAATCTCCATAAGTAGATCAAATTGGTCTTGAATTTCAGATCCTCCTGCCTCAGTCTCCTGAGTGACCAGAGTCTGCAGAACTGTACTTTAAGTCACACAGGATTGGACGGGGAGGTGGTTCTGTGGGTAAAGTGCTCACTGTACAGCATGAGGACCTGCGTTTGATCTCTCATCACCCATATAATGAAGCATGAGCTGGGTGTGGTGGTGCACACCTTTAATCCCAGCACTCAGGAGACAGAGTCCAGGGCCAGCCTGGTCTACATATCCAGATCCTGGCCAGCCAGAGTTGCATAGGGAGACCCTGTCTCAAAAACAGAAAAGAAAAAAAAAAAAAAAAAACCCTAAAAGTAGGCAAGACGGCATACATCTGTAACTCCAGCACCTTCGATGTAGAGACAGGCAGAACTTCCAGGGCTTGCTGGCCAGCCAGTCTAGCTAAAACAGCAAGCTGCAGGTTCTCTGAGAGACCCTGTCTCAAAAAGTAAGGTGGAGGAATCAGCCAGATGACTCAGCAGGTAAAGGTGCCTGTCACTAAGCCTGATGATCTGAGTTTAATCCCTGGAACCCACAAAGTGGAAGAAGAGAATCAATGCCTGCCACTTATCCCCTGACCTCCACATATATGCCACGTATGCACGCGCGCGCGCGCGCACACACACACACACACACACACACACACACACACGACAAATAAATAAATAAGGTGGAGAATAATGGAAGGAGACGCCCAATGTTGACATCTGGACTCCACAAGGGTGAGCCCACTGGCAGATACACAGTCATAGGCATCTGCCCAAATACAATAAAAATAGATCAGTTACACAGGAATGATGTCTGCCCACTATCAGTGCAGAGCCATGTAAGTATTCAGAGAATGTTGATGGGTAGAAAGAGTGAAGAGAGGGAAGAAGAGTCTGAGAGTGGGAGCCAGGTGTGACAGCTCACATCTATCACCTCAGCTCTTGGGAGGTGGAGGCAAGAAAGTCATGGAGTTCAAGGCTAGCCTCAGTTCCTATCATTCAAGATTAGCTTGAGCTAGGCAAGACCCTGTTTTGGGTTTTGCTTTTAAAAGCAAGTAAACAAGGAAGAAAGAAATCAAAACCGTGTGAGGCTTAGCCTAGTGTGGTGGATCAAGCCTATGATCCCAGCATTCTAGGGGCTGAAGCAGGAGGTCACCGTGAGTTGGGCTGTACAGTGAGTTCCAGGCCAGCCTGGATACAGTATAAGACTGTCTCAACAAACCAAACCAAAAAGAGTCTATGAATTGTTCTGTAAGATTTGAACACGAGACCTGCCTTCTTGCTATGGTGCATACCTAGTGGTGCATACCTGCAAGCCTGGCTACTCTGGAGGCTGAAGCAGGAGGATCGAAAGTTAAATATCAATCTGGGCAACTCAGTAAAGAAGTCACCTAAAAACAAAAATTTAAATATCAGAATGGCTCAGTGGTAGAACCCTTGCCTAACATTTGGGAAGCCCAAGATTCAAGCCCCAGTATGGAAAGTCGCTTTCCAAGTCTTCATCTCTGGTGCAATTCCTTCAGTGACTGGGTCTAAGCATTCACTATTGACATTGCAAATTGCTGTCTAGAATCTAGAAGTTCCAGTCCACACAGAAGAAAACCCAGAAAGTGGCTTCTGGCCTTGCATCTATTGGAGGTCAGAGATTCCCCAAAACTTCTATTTGTGGGAAAGTGCCAGTCCATCCAAAGGCTCGTGTCTGATTTCCTGCCTTCTGGACCCTCAAGCTCCATGGCAAGGGATGATCCCTGCCAGAGTGTTCTTTGATCTGTGAGTCACTGTCACTAGCACAGACTGGCCAAAGGTAAGGGAGCAAGGGTCTGTGCACTAGGGAAGGCTGCCCAGGGGCAGGGAGCCAAGGCTGGCCCCACCCAAGGTCTTGAGTTTGCAAGCTGCTCTAGTCTACTTGTTCTTGGGTCAGCTTTAAGGATGGAGATGAACTTCAGCAGCCCCTACTTCAAAGAAAAAACTAAAAAAGTGAATAAAAAATTGAAGAGCTAGTCATTGTATGGATGAGACAGATATTCTACGACATTTTGGGTTAGCAGTCAGAACACGAAGCCAAAAACCTGGATCTCACTCTGTAAACCAGGCTGGCCTCGAACTTACAGAGATCTGCCTGCCTCTGCCTCCCAAATGCTGGGGTTAAAGGTGTGCGCCACCACCACCTGGCTCAAATGAGTAATTCTACCTGCACCTGAGGCTTTAGAAGAATTAAGAAAGAAAACAAGGGCTAGCAAGATAGCTCAGTGGGTAAAGGCACTTGTCACCAAGCCTGGTAACCTGAGTTTGATCCCAGGAACACACATGGTACACGGAGAGAACTAACTCCCAGTGCTTATCCTCTAATCCCTGTGGTTCTACTGTGGCATGTGTGTGCATGTACACGCGCGCGCGCACACACACACACAAATAAAATAAAATAAAATAAACATAATAAGCAAATTTTAAAAAACAAAAAATAAAATTAACTTAGCTTCCAGGCTTTTCATTTAGCAAAGTCTAAATCCTAACATCGTCTGTCACCATTTCATTTTAACACATGAATTATTTAGACAGGATGATCTGAAATTTCAAATAAGTCATGTTCCCCACCCCACCTTGCTTTTTTTTTTTTTTTTCAGAACTGTGGACTGAACCAAGGGTCTTGTACATGCTAGTCAAGCACTGTGCCACTGAGTTACGTCCTCAACACGTGTGTGTGTGTGTGTGTGTGTGTGTGTGTGTGTGTGTGTGTTGTTTGCCCATGTGTGCACATTTGCTCATAAGGGCACATGTATCTGGAGGCCAGAGGTTGGGTACCTGTGTCTTCCTCAGTTGCTCTCCACATCATCATCATCATCGTGAGACAGGGTCTTTTACTGCCTGCAGCTCACTAATTTGGCTAGACGGCTGACCTGGCAAGCCTGTCTCCACCTGTCAGCACTGGGATTACAGGCACACGCCAGCACACCAGGCTTTTACATGGTGCTGGGGATAGAGGTCTTCATACTCGTACGGCAAGCACTTTACTGAGTCATCTTCCAAGTGCTTTCCCCCAGACCAGGCAATTGCCCTGGCAATCCTTGTACTTTTAGATCCTTGGTTTCAGCTTTCCAAACAGCTGGGCTTATAGGCCTGCTTCACTAGGCCAGCCTTATAATATGATAGATACTTTCTTAAAAGCTAGAGTTGAGCAGGCATAGTGACACACACTGTAATCCCAGCACTCAGTGAGACAGAAGGACAAAGTATTTGAGATCAACCTGGGCTACAAGGACTGTCTAAAAGCAACATCAAAAGCAAATCCTTGCGCATACACACACACACACACACACACACACACACACACACACACAAAGCTGGAGTTGAGCATGGCAATGCACAACTGTAATCCTAGAAGTTGGGAAATACAGATAGGGATGTCATAAGTTCAGAGTCATTATCAGCTACATAGTGAGTTCTGAATAAGCTGATACAAGATATCAGAGGAACCATGTGCTGAAGCACATGTCTACAACCCCCAACTCCCAAGAAGTGGGAGGTCAAAGTCAAGGCCAGACTAGACTACGTAGTCAGACCCTGTATCAAAAGAAAAGTATACACACTACATCAATACATGGAAATACATGTTTGAAATGCTGTCAAAGCCAGGCATGGTGGCTCATACCTGTAATCCTAGTGTTTGGAATGAAGGCTGACTTGGGAGGATCATCATAAGTCTGGGGACTACAGAATGAGTTCTACGCCTGACTGGCTGAGATTGATATCCTGCCAAAAGAAGAAAGAAAAGAAGAAAAAAAAAAAGGGAAAGAATATTGAAAAAAGCAGAGCAGGAAATATAGAGCTGGCACTGTTAATTTCATAAAAGCCGCACAGTTCAGAAGATAATTTGACATAAATATCAGTCAGGTTTTATTTTCTCACAGATGACCTTGATGATGTACATTTTAAAACGTGTCATTTTTTATTAGTGTTGGGGTGGGGTTTTTCCATGCATGTCATGGCACAAGTGTGGGGGTCAGAAGACAACTTTGAGGATTCAGTTCTTAAGTCACTCGGGTGGTCAAGCTTGTGCAAGTGCATTTTCCTGCTGAGCCACCTCGCAGCCCTGCTCTTTTGAATAGGCCGAATGGGCAGAACACATAGGAGTTTAGGCAGTGAAACCCTATGATAGTATAATGATGCATTCCTCAGAACCCACAAAATGTGTGCTGTAATGGAAACCTTGGACTTTGGGTGATAAGGGCCTGTCAACACTGGTCGGTTCACTCGCTAGCTGTAGCACTCGGGTAAGGGTTCGCTCATCCTGGGGCTCCACCTATGTGGATGCAGAAGGGAGTGTGTAAACGGTCTCCGTGCAGTTCTGCTATAAGTCTAAAGGTGCTCTAAAAACATAAAGTCATTTTTTTTAAAAAAAGGAGAGGGGGGAGGGAGGGAGGAAGGGAAACAGCCATGGTAACGTGCAATCCTAGCACCTGGGAAGGTGGGGCACGAGGACCCTTGTGCAAATTGAAGGCCAACTTGGGATGCTTGAAACCCTGCCTCTCAAAAAGAGAGAGGTAGAGAGAGGAAGGGAGAGGGAGAGGGAAAGAAAGAGGAAGAGAAAGAGGAAGGAAGAAAGATAAAGATAGCAAGAATGGTTCAGAGATGCCTAATTTGGGGAAAGGCGCTTCCTTTCTATCAGAGAAGGAAGCGGGCCTTGGTCCTTTCTCTCTGGGTAATGCTACGACCTTAAACCCTCAGACCTAAGCCCCAGTGATACCATCATCCAGATGGGAGCTGGAGATTCCAAGATGTCAAAGAACCCACAGTAACAGGGCCAGGTGAGAGATAAGCTGATGGCTCTGGGTGGAAATGCTCCTCTCCAGGCCTGGCCTGCTCATGCCGGGCCTGCTGATAAAAGACAGGCCCTCTATCCCAAGCTGCAACATGGACATTAATTTTGCAAGAGCAGTAAAAACTGGGCTAAAAGTCCACATGCTTTTTTTTTTTTTTTTTTTTTGTAACAAATTTCCTCAGGGCTTTATCATAAAGTGTACTTATACATTGGAAATGTCACAACACAAGGGGTTCGCACACTTTGCCAGATCAATCCTCCCTGCAGCGGGAGGCCTGTTGAAGGTCTCTGCTGGTGCTTTGAACGTTATAGAGCAGAAGACAGGCTTTTCCTCTAAGGACTCTGATAAGCGCCCTTGTAAAGGGATAGTTGGGGCAGAAAGGACAGAATGGTCTCAGGGGACACGTGTGTCCCTGGTGATCCATAGAGTATTCTGTGTTTCTTAGACACAGGAGACACGGTTATCATAAAACAGCCTGAGAACTTCTGCTATGATGAGGTGAGCTAGCCTGCCCTTGGAGGGGTCTGTTCTCTGCGGACCTCGTGGCCAACAAGGTCCCGAGGGCAGACATTGGGCTGTAGCGTCTCTCCCGCACAGTGCAATGCCAGACACACAGGGCTATGGAAGGCATCATTTGCTATTGAGAACCTTTTGTTCAGGGTCCCTTGCTGGACGTGAAGGGGACAGACAGAGGCGCCACATCCAGGTCACAGACCTAGAGGGAAGAGGAGGAGGTGGGAACTGTGTGTGTGGAAGACACCAGGTTTCCGATCCGGGCAGTGCCACCACAAGCCTTGGCCTCCGTTGTTTGGTAGCCTCTGGTTTCAGATCTTGACATCAGACAGAGAGGGTGACAAGGATCTGAGGACCCAAAGTCCTCAAAGGGCTTCTCCCTGCTTGGTGTCCCCCAACTGCCTGGAGTAGACCCAAGCATTGACCTTGACCCCTCCTTCTTAATCCCAGCCCAAAGAAATTCAAAGCCTACCTCCAAGACTGAAGCCTGGCACATCTTTGCACCCCCACTGCCACCACGATGGCCCAGCCCACCATCACCTCTCATTGGATGGCTATAGTTCATCTCCCAGGTTTCTAAATTACAAGCCTGATCATGCCAGCCCTTGAACAACACGTTTCAGTGACCGCCCACTGTTCTTAGGAAATAAATCTAGACCTGGATACTGGCATTTCCTACAAGGCCTAGCATATCTTGGCCCCTACAAAATTCTACTGAATAATTTTGGACAGCTGCCCTCCCTCGTCACGCCTCGGCTACTTGGTGAAGCGTCTGGAAACCTACCAGACTCAGCACTGGTTGAATTGCTCACTTTGTGACTAGAACATCCCCTATGCCCATCAATTCTGATTCATGGGTTTTTAAGTCTAGGCAGGACCCAGCAGAGCCTTCCAGAAGGACTTCCTGGTCCAGACCAGTCTCCTCTGGTTCTTTATGGTATCAGTTCTAACAATTATAAAGTTGTTTTTGTTTTTTTACTGTGTGTGTGTATGTGTGTGTGTGTATGTGTGTGTGTGTGTGTGTGTGTGTGTGTGTACATTCCACAGTGTTCATGTAGAGGTCAGAGAACAACTTCCAGGAATTGATTCTCTCCTTCTTTCATGTAGGTTCCAGGATAGAACTCATGTTGTCAGGATTGGACACAAGTGCCTTTACCTCCTGCACTTTCTGCCCCACTGTAATTTTTTTTTAATGGCTCTGGTTCTATCTTGAGCCAAGATGGAACTACTTGTTCTACTGTATCACCTGCTTCTGGCACAGGGACTCGCTCACCTGTGCATCAGCTACCTGACTAAGGAAGGAGTGGATGGAGAGAGGAGCTTGGAGGAGAGGCGGGACCTTTGTGAGTCTTCAGGCTGCCAATCAATGAGCAGAGAGGTCTGCCTTTCTTTGTGGCTCAGATCACCCAGGGCTGAAGGTCACTGAATCAGCAGGCTCCCCTCCGCCTGGTTTCCCTCCTGAGGATGAACATCTCTCCCTGACACCCAGTCATTTTGTTTCCACTCTGTGTGCCCACTGTTGCTCCAGCCTGTCTCCCACCACACCCTCAGTGGACAGAAGTGCAATCGGGTGATACCATAAACCTAATTTGCACTTCTGCTGAGGCAGTGATGTCATTGGAGCTCTGTGGGTGGCCTTGAGACACAGAGAAAGGACCTACCCACCCCACCCTGGTTTCTCCTTCAGACTCAAGGCACAAGTGGCTTGTCCTATCTGCCAGGGCCCAGGAGCAGAGAGCGCAACCCAGACTCAACAGGGAGAGACTCCTTCCCTGTCTCCTGTCCCCATGGACAAGCTGCCCTGCCAGCTTGCCCCTCTCCACACAGATCATTGGCTGAGTTTCCCTTTCCCTTTTCCCTGTTCTGTGGGTACTGTTTACTGGTGAAGACTGAAACAGCAGGGTGGCATTTCCCTCCGACCCATAAAGACCCATTCAGACCACAAGCAAAGAAGATTGCCTCCTGGAGTTTCACTGTCCATGTCTGCTTTCAGGGCTGGCAGGCAGTATACAAGCAAAAAGAGCTGATCCAGCTGATCCGACAGAGACTACTGCTACATGCTGATGTGTCTGTGCCAGTGTACGGCAGGAAGTTATGTGTGGTCAAGCAGATTTAGCATTTGAAACCATGGTCGTAAATAATATCAGCCCCCTTCCAGTGGGCTGTACCACTAATGCTGTGAGCTGTTTTACAGACAACTTTTCATTTAATTCTTAAAACGACCCTGTAAGGGGTCTGGAGGGATGGCTCAGAGGCTGAGTGCCTCTATATCAGGTGCCCCTATAACTTCAGCTCCAAGGGGATCCATTGCCTCTGGACTTACGTGCACAGACCCACACACATACACATACTTAAAAATAACAAAAATAAATCTTTAAGTGAGCTAAGCATGTGTGTACCCATTTTACAGATAAAAAAGAGGATCAGGGAATCACACAGCTCATGAGTGGTTAAGCTCTCACACTGAGATCCTGATGCCCTTTCTGAGCCACTATTGGGAAGTCAGAAACTGCTTCCCTGTGGCTAGAAATGAGAAGGGGACAGAAATCCATGTATGGCATGACACATAAAGATGAGACATAAAGAACTTCCTGACAATGAGGGCTGTTTAGTTGTAGTCAGGGTAACTAGAGTTGTGAGGGCTTCTCTGCGGCCCAGGGCCTCTGAGTCCAAGATGAATGGATACCTCTATACCTGGGGGATTTGTGGAAGCCAGTCAGCACTCATCTCCAGGCTAGCCTGTTTGAACTGACAGCTTCTTGCCCACATAAACCGTTAGATAACAGGAAAAGATAGCATGGGGTGTGTGCTCATTCAAAACTGGAAGAAAGTGAATGTTGCAGACAGGCAGATACCACTATGGTTAAGAGCAAGAGCTTTGTGGTCAGGCAGCTTTGCTTGAGTTGCTGCTGTGTGACTACCTATGTGACCTTAGGTATATCACCTCTCTAAACCCTGGCTTTGTAGCTAATAAAAAAAGGCTAAAAATAGGATGTACTTGGTAGGGTTATCCTGAAATTAAATAAGATAATATGTATAAAATGCTTGGTCCAGAACCTGGACTTGATGCTACAATGAACCTGAGTTTGTGACATACATCTACAATCCTAATACTTTCAGGATGTTGAAGCAGGATACTCCTGCGTTTAGGGTTAGCCTGGGCTACATAGTGAGTGAGACCTTGTCTCAAAAGCAAAACAAAATGCAAATCCCTACAGTGAATAGTAGGTAGCTGTACAAAAATTACTTGTGTTGTTGTAGTCCAGAGGCTGGTAGAGCAGAATATATACAAGTCAGTAGGTGACTCAGAAAGTCTTGCTGGGAAACCTGGGTTTTTCCCCAATCTTGAAGACCTGGTACAGTCACCAGAAAGACTAAGAATGTAGTTGTGGCTTATGGAAGAGGTTTAAAAGTCAGATTAAGGGTCAGAGAGATGGCTCAGTGGTTACGAGCACTGGTTGCTCTTCCAGAGGACGTGAGTTCAATTCCCAGCACCTACATGACAGTTCATAACTGTTTGTCACTCCTGTTTTAGGGGATCCAACACCCTCACACAGATATACATGTAGGCAAAACACCAATGTGCATAAAATAAAAATGGATAACTTTTTTAAGTGACAGATCAAGTTTGATCTATAGTTAAATAGAGAAGGACACTGGTCACAGGGAAGATGTAGGAACACAGAAAAGGTCTTCCACCAGAGATACAGACACACTTTGCCCACTTATTGATTCTTGTTGGGGGCTGGGGAAGGTGGGGTCAAAGGCCTGGGAATATTGTCAAGGACAGAACCAGTGATGGATGGGACAGGACCCGCAACGGAAAGTTAGGAAATGTGGGTGAGGCCCCTAATGACTGTGGGGCTGACTCATGAGGGCAGTCCTAGCTCGAAGGCTTCCTTGAGATCTAGCACCCTGTCAGGCAAAAAGCCAGCTCTGAGACCCCAGGTGACTCTGTCTTCAGTGCTGCCAGCTCAGGCTGTAAGACCCCAGGGAAACAGTCTAGTTACTGTCTTGCAACCTGCCCCAGCTCCCCAGGGTGAAGAAAAAGTCCTCAGGGGCCAGGTGATTCCCCAAGGAAGATGCTGTTCACTTTAGAGTCTCTACATTCAACCCTCTGTCAAATACCAAGTGTCTTCCAATCTCGGTATCATCAAACACCACAATGGACCTTGTTACCCGTGCTAGATCCCTGTCCTACTCTGAAAAGTCTGAACCCATAGGTTTAAGGATCCAGGAAGCTGTGTTTTAACCAACACCAAAGTGATATTTGAGGCAAGGCAAATTTGGAAAACCCTGCGTGAAATGATCTCTTAAGTTCCCTTCAGTCCTATAATGTGTGCCACAAGAAGGGCTCCATGTTGGTAAGGTCATGTGATAGTCAACATTGTGGTTCATGTGCTGGCGATCACATAGAAACGAAAGAAGCTGCAGAGCAGGGGACAGCTTCCCCCATCTGCCATCAAGACGTCAGAGACAACAGGGCACTTGGAAAAGACATATGTCCTCTGGACAGGAGGAACAAAAGGTCCTGAACATCCCCAGGGGACCTTATCTCCATGCCTCCCCAACCCTCTCTGTTCAACAGGGAACACTTAGGCTCAAAGAATTTTTTTGAAGTATGCTTGCATGTCACCAAGCAGACAGGATGCCTATTCTGCCAATCTCCACTCAGTTCGTTGGAGTCCCTGGCACGGCAGGGGTGTCTTTTTGTGGCCCTTGACCGTGGTGGAGCATGAGTGTTCCTGTCCTGTGCAGTAGCCTGGAATCTAGCGTCGTCCCCCCCCCGCCCCCCACCGGCTGTGCTCAGTGATCAGGGGCTGATTGAACACAGGAGGTGAGGGAAACTGCATAACGGTTCACAGAGTGTTAGGCTCCTTGAAGTTCGCATCCAGATTGGCGGCCTCACTTATAAAAAGTTCACACCTGATGGATGCACAGATGGCCCTCAACCCCTAATTCCACTTCCCGACCTAGGAAAAGTGCGAGGTGAGGTTTCCCAGCTGCATTAAGAAATGCACCGTCAGAGAAACTAAAAGACTAAGCAAAACCCCTGAAAATCCAAGCCCGATTATTTCATCCACGTGGCACCAGAACAAGCCAAAAGGGGTGTGGGGGGGCGGGGGAAGAGTCACTGGTCCCGCCCTCATTGGGAGGAAGGGATTTGCCCGGAGCGCAAACTCTGGACAAGGCCAGACCCGGGACCGAGCGAGGCAGGAGGGAGGGACCCAGAGAAAGCCAGCCTGGGCCACAAAGCGGCTGAGCCGCAGTCCCCAGTCCCCGCCCCTCTCTGGGCCACCGCGGTCCCTTTAAGGGCCAAGAGGTGCGCGGTCTCTTTAAGGCAGGTCCTGGTGGTTTCTGTTTTCTGAAGGAAGTGACGGGGGGTGGGATTGAATGAAAAGTGCAGAACAGAGTCGGGAGCTCCAGAGTCGGGGCGGCTGGAGCCGCGGCGGAGGGGGACACGCCCAGGGGGCGCCGTCTGGGACTCGGGGTGCACAGCTGAACTCTACCCACGTGCGTCCGCAGCACGTCGTGGGGAGCTCGGCGTTGAGTCTCCCCTCCTGAGGGAGCGATTGCTGAGAATCCCCGAACCGGACCCCCAACTTGGGGCGAACTCTGTAGGCGCGTCTCCCCTCCCCCACGCGGCGCGCCGGGGCCCCCGGGGATGCGGCCCCCTGGCCGCCGCGATGTCCCCTCGGCGCGCCCCGCGCTGCCGCTGCCGCTGCTGCTGCTGCTGCTGTCGCCGCTGCTGCTCGGGGTGCCGAGCGGCGTGGGCGCGGGGAACGGCGCGCCAGCCGAGCTGCGGGTCCGAGTGAGGCTGCCCGACGGCCAGGTGACCGAGGAGAGCCTGCAGGCGGACAGCGACGCCGACAGCATCAGCCTCGAGCTGCGCAAACCCGACGGCACCCTCATCTCCTTCACCGCGGATTTCAGGAAGGTGAGGCACCCTCACCGGTCCCGTCCCACCCGGAGGGGGAGCTTGGGAGCTTAGCCGTCGGAGGTCCCAGCAGAGGAGAAACCCTGCGCGGGAAGGGAGAGGTGACTTGCCCAAGGTCACACCAGGCTCCTTTCTACAACTCGCTGTCCACTCTCCAGCACCCAGGTCTGAGTCCTCTATTCCCGTCAGTGGACTACTGTGCTAACCCTCTGGCCTTCATTGCGTGGCTCTGGGTAACCAAGGCCCTTCTCAGGCACTAACCAGCTCCTATTCCTCCTCTTGTGCCTCCTCCTCTGCACTTCCAGCTGACCCTCCGTCAAAGGTGCCTGTTAACAAGGCCTCCCTTCTTGCAACAGTCTCTGACTAACGGGGAAATCCACAGGTGATATCCTGGACCTGTTGCTGTGCGGTATGAAGTTAGGTGCCCTTCCTTCTCTGTACTTGGCAAGGGCGTGATTTCCTCCAGCCCTGGAGCACCATTACGGGATCATTTCCCTGCAGAGCTGGCTGTCCCTGGTCCCTCCCAAGCCTAGGAGCAGCTCTCTGTGACCTGAAGGGCTGGAAAGCTCGGAGCAAGAGGATCTAGGAAGAGTTGGGGGAGGGGAAGAGGAGGTCCCCTTCTTTTGGAAAAGGTTGTCAGTGTCTCAGCCCCTGTCAAGGGCCGGTGAACTCCACAATTTTGTCCTCTCTCTACCCGACCCCCCCCCCCCCCGTGTGTGTGTGTGTGTGTGTGTGTGTTGCCTTGCAGTGTAATGGATGTGGAGTGAATCAGAAGAGGGGGAGAAGAGGTGTTAGAGTTATCAGGAAATGAAACTCAAAGGGTGCTGGGTGACAGACACCCAACAACAGAAAAATTTTGAAGAAAAGATGGTGAATAAATTTTTGGTTCAGGAGAATCTCCTCACCCCTCTTATCTGAGTGGTCAGGAGCCCAAGACAGGAGGAACACAAGTTCAAGGTTAGCCAGGGCTACAGAGTGAAACCCTGTCTCATCAGGAAGGGTAGGGGGTGAACTTCTAACCATCCACTCTTAGCTTTAACCCCCTAAAAGGAGGCCTCGTGCCCCTCTGTGTTTGGTGGAGAACAGAAGTAAGGCATATTAAATAACTGGACAACTGAGAGACCCAGGGTCCAACAGCCTCGCCTCTCTTGCCTCTGAAAAGTGGGAGTTTATTTGGAGACTGAGAGGAGGGGGCAGAGTATGGGTAGCAAGCTAGGGACCTTGTGGGATTGCCATAGATAACAGAGGTGCAGGGGAGATTCAGCGTCTGGCTGGAGTAGAGGTGAGGCTGGACTGATGATCTGGCCCTGGGCCCAGGGAGTCACCCAGCAGAGGACTTAGCAGGACTACAGCCCATGCTTGCTGTGCAGCTGGGTTCTTGGATAAAAGCAGGGCAGATGAGCCAGCGTGTGTCCAGGAGAAAGGGGTGCTGGTAGCCCAGCATGTCCCCTGCTTGCCCACCTGAACTTTAGGAACATTTTATCTGTGTTGTTCTGGGCTTGGGAGATGCAAGTGAGGACCTAATCTCCCTTCTAAGCCCTCTGACCTAAAAGCCAGCCACAGAATGTGCTCCTTGTGTCCCACCCTCCTGCCCAATGGCCCTGTGCTGTGACAATCTGAAGCCTTAAAGGTTTACCCTTCCCTAGACAAGACTTTGACAGTCAGACGCTGGGAGGGGATGAGAGGCAAGGACTGGAGCTTTTCTACCCTCTGGCTACAAAAGGTTGTTACTGCTCTGCCCTGCAAGGGAACTAGGAAAGATAGCACGGGAGGAGTAGAGGGGTAGTAGTGACTGGGGTGGTTTTGGCTCGCCCTGGTGATGGGAGACTGGGGGCTGGACTGCACATGGGGTGGGAACATCTGGCTGCTCAATTGGAGGGAACAGTCCAAGTTAATGGCAGGCGCTCACTTTAATCCCCACAGAGGCTCAGACCCTACACCCAGTTTTCCATAGTCTGCTTTTCAGGTTAGCCTCTGCCCAGAGCTAGCATTTCACACCTGCCCCTGGCATCTGCAATTTCATTTGTGGGGGAGGGTATGTGTGGAAGGCACAGAAAGTGGGAAGCCAGCTGTCAGAGGACTCTCTCCTTTGGCCCAGGCCTGGGTGGACTTGGGTACACAGCAACTAGGGAGGGCAGTGTTTAGTCTACTCCAACATGTTGTCTCTGCCGCCGGCCCGAGCCGCTTTATGCCCCATCCTTCCCCCGAGGGTAGCTTGCTGCTCATGTGTCTCAAGGCCTCGTGCCTCAAAGCCTTTGTTAGATTCCCACTAGAAAGCTCTGTCTAGAAGTAATGCTTTTTCCTGTAGAAAATGGCCCAGATGTTGTGTTTTGTATACCACATCCATTAGGGGTTGCCTTAGGAAATAATCCTGAATCCTCTTGGGAACCACCACTGGGAGAGACAGTACAGCTGGAATGAGGCAAGCCTGGTATACCACCTGTAAAGTTGGCCAGCCTCAGTCCAACTGTTTGATCTCTCTGGGCCTTCATTTCTTCATCTGTAAAGTATGTTGATACTGGCCCCTGTCCTGAGGTCATGGGCAGAGCTGAACATGGAGCAAAGAGCATGTGTCTGCTCAGCCTGCTTCTGACTCGTGCTCAGGAAATGAAGAAGCCCTTAACACTGAAGCTGGCTCACTCCACATCTCAGCCAGCCTCCTCCCTGTTCAGCTTGGATTAAGGAGGTTAAATAGAAGGCAAGAGATCTCAAAATCAACTCTGAGCCTCGAGAAAACTAGTCCCTCATTGTCACCTGTCTTCTTCCTGTCTTGAAGACAAGGTCTCCAGATACAGCCCAGACTGACCTTGGCCTTGAATTCCCTGTGAGGTCCAGGTTAGTCTGAAACTTTTGTTTTATCTTTTATTTTTGGATGCAGTCTCACTATATAGTGTAAGCTATTGTGTGACAAATTTCCTGGAAAGATGCTACATACATATGTACTCACACTAGGAGGGAGCCCATGACAGACCAAAGTCCAACTTGGTAAAAGTTCTTTTATTGGGGTTACGAACAGGAATATGAGTGGGTGAGGGGTTACTTATAGGAGTAGAAATGACTCAAAGACAGCTGTATCACCACAGCCATCCAAACATGAATGACAGCTCAGGAAGCTGGGAACCTGGAGCACAAAGCCTGCAGTCAGCTCAACAGGTCAGAGTGTCATTTCAGGCAGATGCCTCAGTTGATCTAAACTTCTTCCAGGCAGCTGGTCTGGGCTGGATTCTTTAAAGGTCAGTGTTTATTGTTTACTCTGGAAAGAAGAGGCCTAGTGAATCTGGTCAGTTTCAGGAACTTCCTGAAGCTGTTGTGAGTTGCTTGACTTCCAGCTTCAGGAGCTTCCCTGCAGGGTGGAATGTTTCAATCTCCGAGGAAACTGTTACACAAGATATGCCTGGAACTCTTGATGCCCTTGTCCCACTCACAGCCTTAAGTGATAAGATTACAGGTGTGAGCCTCCATAAACTACCACCTTCTCCTGGAAGCTGCTGAGTCAATGTGTATCTAGTCGTTGTCGTCATCCCCCCACACCCCCAGGACAGCAGTCAACCTGGGACTAAGCAAACCCAGGGTTTCAGTGATACCACTGTGTAGGAGGGTTCCCAGCCCTGTCCCTCCCAGGTAGGTATCCAGCACCAACTGACTACTTCTCACCATTCCTGAACCTTGGCCCTGAAGCTGGTAAAACAGTCATCAGTGCGCTGTGGGACACTAGAGCTCAGACTTGGCTGGCAGATCCCATGAACAGCATGGGATGTCGACAGCATGTGTCACCTGAAGCCCTTCCTCAGACTGACTGAGCTGTAACTCTGAAAGAATGCCAGTAGGCCATGGCTCAACGGTTTTGAAGAGTCATCTGAGGAGTTGGCAGGCTCCCCATGCCTGGACTGAACCCCATCCTACTAAATCAGGGCATCTTAACAGGAGAGCCAGGCAGTGGGGTTCTTTAAGGAATGGCAGGTGAGAGCTAAGCACAGTGATACACACCTATAATCCCAGCATAGCGAGTTGAATGCCAGCCTGGGCTACCGGAGATCCTGTGTGTGTGTGTGTGTGTGTGTGTGTGTGTGTGTGTTAGTGTTAGTGGTGGGGGTAGGAGGGTAGGGTTATGGCTGGGTCTCAGTTGATAGAGTATTTGCCTACTGTGCAGGAAACCCTAGGTTTGATCTTCAACACCACATAAATTGAGCATGGTTGTGCACATCTTTAATCCTAGCACTTGGGAAGTAGAGGCAGATTAGTAGTTCAAGGTCATCCTCAGCTACTTAATGAGTTCAAGACCAGCCTGGGCTACATGAGACCCCATTCCAAAACAAGTAGTATGGAGCTGTTCTCCCTTCACTAACTCTAATAGGGATTGAACACAAAGCTTCATGCATGCTGCTGTTGAGCTTTCTATTCTACTCCTTCCAGGCCCCAATGTGCTGTAGGCAGAGTTTATACCTTGGGCCTGAATCTATATGTTCTCCATATAGGAACTCTAACTCCCAATATACACAACGAGCAACACTCTTTACACTCCTTATCATCCAGGCTCTACGTATATAATCTGACCTGCATGTATATAGTCACTGAACACACTAATACAGGCATGCCATCATCCCCAGTCTCTCCTCTGGCTGCTTACCTGACAGCCCTCCTGGCTCCCTTCCCTATGATGTTATCTCTGTCCAAGCTCTCTCACCGCTCTTGTTCTCCTGTCTGAATGTCCAAAAGCAGGGGAAGGAATGAATCACATAGCAAGCAGCCGGGTCTGTGGCTGGCTGCAAGGGGAAGGTGGGGCCGCGAGATAGGAGGAGAGTACAATGTGTGACTGCATCACTGTGGTGGGGGTGTGGGAGAAAAAGGAGTCCTGCTCCAAAAGTGAAGAGAAAATGGATTGTGCAGACCCATGGACTGGAAGCTGGGAGAGAATGCCAACATCAAGAGCCACATAGTGCCAATGCTCAGCTCAGGGTTACTCCATGGGGAAAAGAATCCAGAGAGATTTGGCCAGTGGTGATATTGCATGCCTATAATCCCAGCACTCAGGAGTCAGAGGCAGACTGATTTCTGAGTTCTAGGCCAGCATGGTCTACAGAGCGAGTTCCAGGACAGCCAGGGCAATACAGAGAAACCCTGTCTCGAAAAACAAACAAACAGAAAAAAGAATCCAGGGAGATTAGAAACTTGTTTCCTGTCCTGGGTAAGTGGTAAGTGGAAGCCAGAGGAAGGAACCATCCAGAAAGCATCAGATTCCCTGTTCCTGGTCAAGAGGGAGGTTCCTATGGGATATGGTCAATGAGGACCTGCAGTATTCACATGGACACTGTCCCAAGAGAATGTCACATCACACAGGTGTAGGACAAGAGGAGCTTTTAAGATCCTGTCTGTATTAGGTTCCCTATGGTTGGTTTAGCATGGAAGACATGCAATGGATTAGAGATCTTGGGTAGCAGAGGACAGTAGAAGTATTTTTGAGTTTGTATGTGCACGGCATGGGTGTATGTATGTGTACATGTGCATGTGTGTACAGATGAATGTTGGAGGCCAGAGGTTGACATTGGGTGTTTTCTTCAATCACTTTCCACCTGATTATTTTTTTTGTTTGCATCAGGGTCTCTCATTGAACCTGGAGCTCATGGATTCAGCAAGATCAGCTGGCCAGTAAGCTCTAGGGACCCTCTTGTTTTTCTTCCTGCCCAGGAGTAACATAGGTGTGTGCAGTCATGCCCTGTTATGTGTGTGGGTATTGGGATCTGAACTCAGATTCTGATGCTTGCATAGCTGGTAGTTTACAAACTGACCCATCACCACACCCCCTAGCAGTGCTTTTTGAGAAAGGAGAATTCTGGAGTACAGAACATTTTCCCAGAAGTGTACAGGAAGTGAAGAGACGAAGGCTGTGTATGTGGGGCTCTGGGGACCAAATCTAGTCCATCCTCTGTATCCGATGAACTCCTCTTGGGTCAGGTTGCAAAGTCTTACCTGAAGGTCAAGAGTGCTCCCTGGCCTATGGCTAGCATCTCCCACTCCTGGAAGAGATGCTCTGTCCAGGTGGAGTCATGTCTGACTCTTGGTGAAAACCACTACCTGGCCAATGATGAGTCTACTGGAGAGACTGTAGAAGGAAAAGGGATGGGTGGAATTTGTTCTTGGACTCCAGACTATAGAGGAATAGTGGGTAAGCTCACATAGACACTTACTCCACAGGCCGGCAGGCAGACAAACCTGGAGATACAGACTACATGGGTGTATGGCATCCTGCATTGAGCAGTCACTCTGATCACACATCTGGTCTCAATTGTCTGTACTGCTGCATCATGAGGCACACTTGCCTCCGTCCTGCAGATACACAAACTGAGCTTGGAAATAACGTTGGTGACAAGATCACACAGCTGGTAACCCAGGATTAGCTCCCAGAGATCCTTGTACCACTTTCTAACTGACTTGGCTACTCTGGCACTCTGAGAAGGCTCCTTCCACAAGGACGAAACACACTATGGAGAGGCAGAAGGAGTGTGGAAGAACCCTAGTACCCAGGAATCCACAAATACTTCTTTATATGCAGCTGGTATGGGTCCTGTCCCCCAAACTCATAATTCCCAGTGGATCCAGAATTGATTCCTTAGCAATGGCCTAGGTGGCTCTGGAAGGTGAAAATAGCTTTGGAAAATAGGTCCCAAATACTGCCAATCATACTGTGTTTTTCTGCCATTTCCCAGCTGTGTAATGCAACAGGTCACTTAGCCTCTCTGAGCCTGGGCTCCATACCTGTAGCTTTCCTGGGCAGAGTGAGAAGTATAGTTCCAATGCAGGCAGCCAAGCCGGTCCCTCCACCGCATTTCTCCATCCCCATGTGTAATTCTAACTTTTTTTTTCCTGCACTAGGGACCAAGGCATTGCTAGGAGTGTTTGTCCTTTAAATTGTTTGCTTACCTGTCACTGGGGATTCAGATGAAGGACAGGGGGTGAGGGAGGCTGGAATCTAAGTGAGAGGGAAGTGTGGCGCCCCAGATCAGGAGCCCTGAGTCAGCTGGACCGTGGGGAGCAGTTGATCCACATAAAGCCTCACATTGTTCCCCTGGGCAGTCAGGATGGTGATGACCTTTGGGATTTGGCTCACAGAGCATGAGGGGCTTCTGGGAGGACTGGGGACTGGCAGTGAAGGGCAATGATCCTGGATAGTAGCTATACTAACCCTGTAACAAGAAGCCACTGTCGAGGCCTGCATGAGGTCTGTGTGTAGAGACAGTGGAGGATGCTTAAGTCTCCTGTACCATCCTGCTTCTGGGTTGAGTGCATCTATTCCTGCTCCTGGGAAAGAGCTAGGTAGAGCTGCAGATGGGCCCCTGGATCTGCTGAGGGGCAGCCAGCCTGGGTAGGGAAGGCCCTAGCTCTGTAATCCCCAGCCCTAGCCTAGTGAAGCTGGCCTCTGTCTAAATCATGAAGCAGTCCCCGCCAGGAGCGGAGGAATAAATATTTAGATTGGCTCAGCCTGGGCCCCAGAGTCATACGCTCTGGTGCTGAGAAGAGACTGGGGTGACAGAGCACACTCCCAGGAGGCTGTGAACCCCAGCTGTCCAGCTGTAGCAAGGGAGCTGGGGCTAGCATAGATGGGGATCGCACTGCTTGTGCAGCCCTGGAGTAGTGGCCAGTGGCCTCTGGCCTGGGCTGTCTCTCTCTCTCTCTCTTTCACACACACACACACACACACACACACACACACACACACACACACACAGCTCTGCTCCCTGGGCCCCCTTAGCTTGCTACTGCTCTGTAGTAGAAAGTGATAGCAGCAGGGTCTGAGACCAGAGGTGGGACTTCCTGTTTCAGGAGACTGAGGCAGAGAACTCAAGCGAGCACTATGTGTGTGGGGCGGGGGAGCCTTATGTGAGAAATGGAGATTGAGGACCAACAGATCTGTGTGAGGCCCTTGGTCCGTCAGTCAGCTGGGGCTGGATCTAACAGAGAGTAAAGTAGATCCCAGTAACAGAGGCCCAAGCAGTCCCTCTTCCCTGATGAGTCTGGAAGGCACATGGAGGGGCATGCTGCTCCTGTCTTGGCTCATCATAGGTCCAGGCCTCCCTCTGCAGTGTTGCTTCCCACCCCCCCCCAGGAAGCTCTCCCTGGGCCTCTGGGAAAGCCGTCTGGAAGCCCACACAGGTTGTCTCCTGTCATGGGTGTTTTTCCAGGACAGCTGTCTGCCATCATTCCCTGGTTCCTGTGTAACCCCATCAAAGCTGAGCCAAAGTAGCCCCTCCCTCTGGGAAACACAGCGGGTCTCACAAAGATGGGATGGTGGGGGCTGGGGGGTGGGAGGTGGGGCACAGAGTAGTGGAAAATCCCCACAGGGTAGAGCAGAGCACTGGACGGAGAGTTGGGAAGTCTGGGTCTCTGGAGGGCCTTACTGCTGTGTGCCGGTGGAGTCCCTCCCTCTGGAACATTACTGAGCTGTCAACTGTACAATCCCCTGAAGTTTGAGCTTTCAGAATGTAAAATAGTAGTTGTTGGGCTAGTAGCCTGCACGAATGTCCTTAACCCCACCTCCCACCCCCCATAGATAAAGCAAAAAAGATAAGGCTTGGAAACTGAGGAGCCTCTAAAGAATACATTCACCCAGCTAGTGAATGTGGAGCTTCTGCCTTGTGCTATCTCTTGGCTTCCTCACAAGCAGGCTAAAACCACTTGCCTTTGACCCCACAGGGGCTAGATGAGTCCTTGCCCAGGCAGAAGATGTAGCACAAGGATAGTGAGCAGCTTTAGAGTCAGTGTATACTCTCCCAGGCATAGCCTCAAACTGAGTCAGAGTCAAACATCAACCAGACTTCATACCAGCCCCATGCTCAGAATCCACCAGTGACTTCCAGTGGTCTGCAAAGTTAAGCCCAGACTCTAGCTGGTTCATAGATCCCAAATCCTGCCCCTCTTGCTATTTGCCTTTTCAGCCATCTCTCAGCTTCTCCTGCTCCCTTCTCCATCTCAGCTGGCCCTGGTACATTCCCACCGCTGTTCTCAGAACCCCTTCATACTCCTGCTCATTTGTCTGTGCATGATCAGACATTTCTGAACATCGTCTTGTATTCTAGCAGTCTGGAGTATGCTGTGAATGAGATGTGCTCCCAGCCTGGAGGACTGAGTCTGGGAGGGAAGATAAATGAGGCAGGCAGGGCACTGGGAAGGTGGCTCTATAGAGCTGGAGGTCCAGGTGCTAGACCATGCTTGAGCAGGTGGTGCATGGGAGCTGAGGCCGGAGGAGGGTGGACAGGTGGGTGTGGAGCGTTGCCACAGAGTAGCAGGCCCACAGAGAGGCCCAGGGAGCTACCCAAGACTGCTCATTCTAGGAACTGTATTTCAATATATAAGCAGCATGAGAGTTACCGTGGGCAGGAGCCTGGATGCCCGCCTCTCGGGTGTACTTTATGGTGAAGACGGTGAACTCTTAAGAGGCCATCAAATGCTTGGATGGACAGCAAAGTGGAGGGGGTGATTGGATGTAATACCCCACTCTTGTCTGGAAAGGCCTGCATTCTTTACGTCTCAAGGACCACTCACCCTCAACTCTGGGGAGCCTTCCCACCCTCCCTCCACCCCAGCTCCATCCTTACAAGGACAGTTACTCCCGTATCCATCCTTTGCCTCTGTGATCATGAGCATAAACTTCAACTCTTGCCTTATACGATGCCACTGACTCTGTGAGGTCAGCTTCCTCACCTCAGGACTACTGTAACGACAGGCCTTGGACTTGGCCCTTCCTTTGCCTACCCAGAAGCTTGTGAGAGGCCCGCCTCAGGGAATGCTGGTCAGCACTCTCCTACTGACTTGCTGCTTGCAAGCCTCACAGGGGTCACCTGACCTGCCTGAGCCTCCAATCCATCTATAGAACGATCTTTACCACTTCTCTGGCCTGGAGTAGATGATATCGGGAACAAGTGACTGCAGCATCCGGAGAGAAACTCCGAGTTCCACCCTGTGTTCTGAGCCCTTTCACTCTTTGTATTGCTCACAGCAACCCCTCAAGGTAGTAGTGTAGCTGAGCTCATTTCCCAAGTGTGGAAAGTAAGACTCAGAGAGTTTACATAGATCCCCTCAAGGTTATATGGCCAGTAACAGCAAGGCCAGGGGCCAGTGCAGAGTGTCCTGGCTCTTATCATTCCATCTCAGCTACTGTGCTGTGTCCAAGCCTACCTGCGCCTCAGCTACAGGCTGCCCTTCACAACCCTCCCTGCCCCTGCCTGGCCTCTTCATGCTGTGTATGTCCTAGTACTGCCTTATGGGCTAAAGGTTCGTGGGAGAAAACCTTATGGCGCTCTCCCAGCTTGGGAATCCCAGCCCAGACCCTAAGCCTCTGTCTCCTGCCAAAGGCTCTTGCCCAGTGGTGCCATGTGCCCTGGGTTTTGGGCAATATCCCAGGAGACTCCAGGCAAGGAGAAAGGCTGGAAGCTAGGTTTCCATCTGGCTTGGACTTAGCATCTGTCCAGATGTTCCCAAAGCAGCGGAACTCCTTCACACTGCCCTTCTGTCTGTTCTGGAGCTTTGTTGGTGGGTCAGGTGGGAAGGCCATGGGTCAGGATGTATTGCCCTCTCTCTTCCTGGGGCCAGCAAAGGACATGGGGCTTTGGAAGAAAATACAATCAAGAAGACCAGAAGACTCAGGTATAAAGGGGTTTTTTACCATGCAGGCAAGGGGTGTGGGAGATATTCCTGCCTCATGTTTTATTTGTATGGTGCTATTTGTTAGGTACACACAGTGAGAGCAGGGACTGCCATGTTCATAGGCAATCTGCCAAGACTTTAGGGATAGTGGTCAATGAGTATGATGGGGTGGGCCCAGGTTCAAGTCCTACATCTGCCATTCTCTGGTTCTGTGGGCCTGAGCTTCAGTTCATTCATTCATTCGTCCCTCCTTTCCTTCCCTCCTTCCATTTTCCTTCATTTTTCTTTTGAAACAAAAATTTCTCCATATAGCCCAGGTTGCCTACAAACTGGCAATCCTCCTGCCTCCACCTCCCAAGTGCTAGGAATACACTACACCCACTCAACCTGTTTCTTCAGTTGAACATTAGGAAGATTATACTAGTTATCTAGGAGGCAACTGTGCTTTCTGGGAAAAGAGCTCAGCTTTGGGACAGCCTGTATTACCTGGGTTGAAATCCCAGCTACATTTCCCCTAAATCCATGACCTTGAGCAAGTTACCCAATCCAAACTGTGTCATAGTCAGAGCTCTGTCTCCTGTTGTTGGGAAGAATTCAGATAGGATGATGCAGCCAGCTGGGCAGTGGTGGCGCACACCTTTAATCCCAGCACTCAGGAGGATCTCTGTGAGTTCTAGGTCACCCTAGTCTACAGAGTGAGTTCCAGGACAGCCAGAGTTACAACAGAGAAACCCTGTCTCAAAAAAAAAAAAAAAAAAAAGATGATGCAGCCTGTGTGGCACATAGTACCAACAGTTTCTCTTTCCCAGTTATCAACGTTGGTGAATCTGTATCCTACACAGTTACAGACTTCCTCTGCCTTCCTTCTGCTGCCAGACAGCCTCTAATGTTGGTAGCATTTGGTAGTTGTCATTGCTATTAATATCTAATTCAGAAACAAGGAAGGAACTAATCAGGTTCCGTGTTTGTGTGTGTGTGTGTGTGTGTGTGTGTGTGCACAGCAGATATATATTCATGTATGCACAGGTGCATGTGAGCATTTAAGTGCATATGAGCATGTGTGCATCTGCATGTCGAGGAGGCTACTGGTCAACCTTGAGTGTCATTGCTCATCTTGTTTTTTGAGGTAATCGCTCAGTGGATTAGGCTAACCTGGCTGCCCAGTAAGCTCCAGGGTTCCTGCTTCCACTTCCCCGATGCTGACGTCACAAGCATGTGCCACCACACCCTCTTTTTACATGGGTGTTGGTCACTGGACTCGAGTTCTCATGTTTGTGTGGCAGGCGCTATCCACTGAGCCGTCTCTTCAACTCCTCAGGCAGAAGCTCTTCCAGCCTCTGGTCTGATTCCAAACGCTCAGTGCCTTCCACTGCTTGTGTAGGCAGGCGGTATCGATTGCTAGTCACTGAGCCCCTCAGCAGCCCTGAGAGCTCCAGGTAGTTAGTGCATGTGTCATAGAGAAGATAGTAACATCCAGATAGGGTTCCCACAAGGTCAGAGCTGAAAATACCAGTGAGCTGGACTTTGGATCCTGCTTGTGGCTCCTATGGCTCCTGCCGGGTACAGCCTGACTCAGACTCTCAGAGGGGGAAATCTTGTGTGGAGTTCCACCTGACAGGAAGTGTGCCTGGAACTGGATCTGCTACCAGCAGGTCAGCCTCCAGTGTCCCCTGGGCCGGCCTGGAAGATCATGTGGCCCAGGCTGGCAGGACAAGGAGATGCCAGCACCGTGACCCAAGAAGGGATTTCCTGCCTAGAGGAAGTAGGAGTTAAGCCCCGCTGACTCACCTTCCTTCCAAGACTCCGGGATGAGAAGGAGCCTCATGGAACCTTTCTCCCCAGCTGGACCTCAATTTCTCTTTTCTATAAAATTGCTCTCCATATATCCACACTCAGTCGTTGCATTGATAGTAAAGTCATTATGTAAAGTCATTATTAGTTAAGGCAGTAAAAAGAGCCTTTGAAGAGATACAGTGTTGGTGAAGGTACGCTTCTTTAATCCCAGCACTTGGGAGGTAGATCTCTGAGTTCGAGGCCAGCCTGGTCTGCATAGTGAGCTCCAGGACATCCGGGACTACAAAGAGAAAACCTGTGTCATAAAACAAAATGATGATAGGTACTTGTCCCAGATCATCTGTGACATTTTCTGTTCAGTATAGCAACGACAGTAACCCCTGCTTACGTTGCTGAGTACTTGTCCCCTCCAGATTATGAGCTTAGCCCTGGATACAAATTTGCCAGTGACATGAGCTGTCCCCTGTCACAGCGAGGCTTTGGAAAGCCTGGAGCAACTAAATACAACCTCGTGGTGGAGCCATCGGCCCCACCCTGCCTGTATCTTAGAATCCCAGGGAACACTCTGACTCTGTTCTCCAAACACTTGGACCTGCTGTTGTACAGCAAGCCCTCAGTGAAGGGGTCTCCTGGTGAGGCAGCCCAGGGTGCAAGCACTGAGCAATAAGAAGCTCTGCGCTACATCACCCAGTGCCAGGGTAGCGCTGTAGTCATAGGGACCAGAAGGGTTCTCAGCCATAGCTGCTGAGGCTGGGGTGCCTCCATGGGCAGGAGGGCTCTTCACAGATTGAAGCCTCTTTTGACTGGGACCTGCTAACTTCCTTCTCCTCAGGAGCAAAGTGAAGAAGGCCAGTGTGAGAAGGGCAAGGTGTTTGTTGGGGTTGGCGGGCGGGCGGGCGGGGTTGGTGCTTGAGGATTCTAGCTACAACCAGACTACAAAAGGTACCTGAGGCTCCACTCCTTCCTGCTCCAGCCTCCCTCCTGCAGTGAGTCAGAACAGGAAGGCGCTATCAGCCCATTGGTCATGCCATGAGTACCCCCATGGGAAAAGAGGAAGTGGAGAAGGAAGGGGAAAGGTGAGCCATTCCAGCCTTGGAAAGCAACACAGCTGCAGCCAACTGCTTCTGCACCCGCAATCCCTGATGGAGGTGGGGCCAAGGGCAGAGCTGACTGCCGAATAAAGTCAGAGAAAGCTCTGGAATGTGTGCTTGTAAAAAGTATAGTCCCCCACACTGCTCTGGCCAGTGGTCTCGGAGGGGCTGTGAGACACACTGATTAAGAACACTGGGGTCCCCACCGAGGGGAAGCATCAATGATGAGCAAGTACCCAAAACACGTGCTGTCTTTTCTGAGATGAAGGTCTGTCTGGTCAGAGGGTTCTTTTGAAAACCTCTTCAGTGGTTCACTTTGTCAGTTTTGCAGAAAGCTCTGGAAACATTTGACATTTGGGGTGTGATCTTTGAAGTCTCGGGTGTAAATGGAAAAGATAAGCAGTTTCCTAGGGCGGCGTGTGAGTGTGAGTCGGGGAAGGGGGGTTGTCTTTGGGGAGGGCACTGGGGCAGTATCTAGCCTGTCCTCTCCAGGGATGGTCTGGGGTCTCTCCCTCCAGCTAGTCTCCATTCTCCTGCCCTTCCCCTTCAGGATGTGAAGATCTTCCGAGCCCTGATCCTGGGGGAACTGGAGAAGGGGCAGAGTCAGTTCCAGGCACTCTGCTTTGTTACCCGGCTGCACCACAATGAGATCATCCCCAGTGAGGCCATGGCCAAGCTCCGGCAGGTGAGTACCCACCCCAGGCTTGCCTGGCTAGTCCCTGACCCAGAGCCCCTACACCCTGTCCTCATTCAGACCCAGCCTCCCTGCTCTTCCTCCCCACATCTCTTGACACCCCACTCATTGAGAGTCCTGATCCCTTGATTTTGCTTCTGGCCAAACTGACTACAGAACACCAGATCTCTAATCAGTACTGACTCAGGTCACTCCCAATTGCTAGTCAAGGTCCCACCTTTTTTTTTTTTTTTTTTTTTTTTAGTGGAGGTAGAGGTGTGGACTCTGAAGAGGGATTGAACTTCGCCTCTCTCCCTGTCTCTCATTTGCTAGTGACATTGGACAGGTGGTCTTGCCTTTAAAGCCCCAGTCTCCTCTTTGAGGACACAGGTTAGAATCAGAACTCATCCATGAAAGGCCTTCAACCCACTGACTGACCTGCCAAGATCCCTCCCTGGAGTTCTAGCTTTCCATAGCCCTTCTAGGCTGACCTGTACAGCAGGCCTGCCTTATGGCGTATTCCCCTCCAGGACCCTACCTTTTCCCTGCCCTTTTTGGAAAGACTTAGTCCCCCTGGATTCAGAAAGCACATAACCCACACTGTCACGTCCCCCAGGACAGCTTGCCTAGCCTACCTACCCTATATCCTAGCAGTACCTTGAACTTGCCAGCAAGCCCCAGAAGTTCTAAGGACAGTCCGCTCTTGAGTAGAAGCCAGAAATGCCTCAACTGCCCCTGGGGCAAGGATTTCACAGGGGTTGGGGCTGGTTGCCCCTCCACTGCCTTGAGCTCCATGGGCCTAGGATCAAGGAGGACATTGTAGGAGATGTTCCCACTTTGCACCTACAGAAAAACCCCCGTGCAGTGCGCCAGGCCGAAGAAGTGCGGAGTCTGGAGCAGCTACACATGGACATGGCAGTGAACTTCAGCCAGGGAGGCCTGCTGAGTCCCCACCTCCACAATGTATGTGCCGAGGCCACTGACGCCATCTACGCCCGCCAGGAGGATGTGAGGTTCTGGACAGAGCGAGGTCAGCTGGGGGCTGCTCTTGGTTGGAAGAGGGAGGAACAAACACAGAGGTGGGAGGGAGAAGACACCTTGGCTGAGGGACTGTTGTGTTCATGAGAGTTACTGAGTCCCTTCAGGGATGAGCCACAGACACACCCAGCACGGACACCCACTTGCTGTAGCTGGTAGCGGGCGGATCTGTACAACACTAGTGTAAGTGTGCAGTTGTAACAGGCGTTCTCGGGGGAGGGTGAAACCCCCAGGGTAGGCTGTGATGTCAGGAAGGCTTCCTGAAGGAGGTGGTGCCTATGTAGCTAGGATAAAAAGAATCACAAGAGACAGCCTGCCAGGTCCTGTGAAAGGAGACTCCTGAACATTCTTACCACTCCCTGTAGTGAGGACACGGATGTTCCTGTTGTCACATCTGCTGTCACCTCTCAAACTCAGCATCTCACCATCCCCGGTGCCAGCATCTCTCCCAGAACCCTCAGGTCCTCCTCCCAGCCCTACAGGGTGCATGTGTAACTCTTCTGGCCTTTCTCCAGGTCCCTTTGCTAGGACTGTCAGGTCCTCTGTGTTGAAGGGACAGGGAGACTCAAGCTGCTTGCTCCTGGGCCTTCTGCCCAGCAAATTGCACATAGAGAAGCCAGCCCCTCCCAAGGTGGGGCTGGACTTTGTGGTCATACCCATAACACACCTGTGTCCACTGGACCACACCCCTAAAGGAAGGTACGAGCCTGACACTAGTACCCTGAAACCAGACCTTCTCATGATCACTAAGCAGAGCCACAGCCAGGCCCCTGCCGCCTGCCCCAGCTCTCCCCGTGCACGTTTTCCCCATGCCCACCCCCAATCTGCCCTGTCTACTCGGGTGTCACATCCTTTAGGTAGTTCTGTGTAAAGTGTTGGAGGCCACACGGCTCAGTGCAGACTGTGAAGTTCTGACTCCCCTTCACTGTATGGCCCCAGCCACGTCAGTAAATTCTGGACAAACAGCTGGGAACGGACAGATGAGGATGGCCCGGGCCCAGGTCTCATCTCTGTGTCTGTCCCCAGGGCAGCCTTGGAAGGTGTGACAGGAGAGAAGGTTGTCCTGGGCACAGATGCTCCTACCCTCTTCATCCTTGCCTCTTCCTCCAGGTGTGGACAGTTCGGTGTTCGAGGCTCTCCCCAAGGCCTTGGAGCAGGCAGGGTTGCCTCGCTGTGGACAAGTGGGGGACCGAGGAAAGCCCTGTGCCTGCCGCTACGCTCTGAGCCTGGCCTGGTACCCTTGCATGCTCAAGTACTGCCACAGCCGAGACCGGCCAGCGCCCTACAAGTGTGGCATCCGAAGCTGCAGGAAAAACTACAGCTTTGATTTCTATGTACCTCAGAAGCAGCTGTGCCTCTGGGATGAGGACCCCTAACTGCAGGAAGCAGAGGACCAAGGAAAGCTGCTTGAGCCTGCAAGTTCTTCACCGGCCACCAGAGGGCGTGGCAGCCCTATCTGAGACCTTGGGTCCCTTCCTGTGCCTCTGACCCTGAAGCCATGGCGTCATCTTCATGACTGTGAAAGATGTTGCCCAGAGGGTGCAACCTCGGGGCAACCCTGATGCCTACCTGTGCCCATCTGGGGTGTGGGGTTGGGCAGAGGGGGATAAAGCCGTTCTTAAGACTGGTACCCTCCTCCTCCGTGTCCCCTGAAATACCCCACATATATGCAAATCAACATGCGTTGACCTAGGTTTCTTTTGTGGAACTTGTTCCATGGGTGTGTCCCTGCAACACATCTTCCCACCAGCAAGGAGACCATTGCCCAGAGAGGGACTGCTGGGGACTCATGCCCCAGCTCCTGTATCTGATCACAGTGCCTTCTCTCAGCACCCGAGGCGACGAGGAGCAGGGAGACCCTGGCCCTGAGACCCCCATATGTGCCTTTCCTGGGACCCAACTTGGCTGCTTCAGCAGGCACCAGTTTTTTCTCCCTCAGGATTGAAGTGCTTTGGCAAGGTTTTGGGGCAGGGGTAGCATGAAGTACAAGGAAAACTTGAATTCCAGATTTTTAATACAAAATATTTATCATTTGTACCAGAAATAAAAGTTTGAAGTTTTCACTTATGATGGCCATAGATCTGAGAGAACTTTTGTACGATGCTGCCACCTAGTGTCAGAAGTGTGCCTCTCTGTGATTAGTGCCAGTCAGGGCAAAACAACTTCCAAAGTGCCTACTGTGTGTTCTATGAGAGGATCTGTGCTTACGATGATGAAACAAAGGGACTGGGAAAGACTTAGCAGTTAAGAGCATTTGCTGCTCTTCTGGAGGACCCAAGTTCAATTCCTAGCACCCACTTCAAGAGTGGGGAGGTTCACAGACACCTATAACTCCAGCATAGTGGGGATATGCCACCCTTTTATGACCCTCAAGTGCTCCCACACATAAAAATCTTGGGTTCTATGATTCTATGATTAAGAGCACTGGCTGCCCTTCCAGAGGATTCATGTTCCATTCCCAGGACCCGTGTAACTGGTCTGATGCCCTCTTCTGGCCTCCAAGGGCACTGCATAGATGTAGTGCTCAGACTTAGACGCAGGCAAAACACCAACATAAATAAAAATAGTGTGAGTCTGAGTGTGTGTGATGAGACAGATACTGAAGATGTAGAACACACAACACAACAAAAAGCAAAAAGACATCGAGAATGCTTTAAACTGGGGTTTTAAGCAAGGCATGGTACTACATGCCTGTAATCCTAGTACTTGGGAGGCAGAGGGAAGAAGATCAGTTCAGGACCAGCTTGGGCTATATGGCAAGTCTGAGCCAACCTGGGCTACATGAGACCCTGTCTCCACACAAACAACAACCAATAAGAATGGTACAACTGGGAATAGTGGTGCACATCACACATCTATAATCTCAGCGTTCAGGAGCCTAAGCCTAAACCAGGAGGATTGCTGGGAGCTCCAGGCCAGCCACAGTAAGACTGTCAAATAAGTAAATAAATAAATAAATAAATAAATGAATGAATGAATGAATAAATAAATAAATAAAATGTTTTAAGAGCTGGAGTGTTTTTCTAGATTTCCTGGCTGGGGCCGCTGAGCTTGCCTGTCCCCTGCATCGATAGGGCTTTATCTTTACAGACATCAGGAATGGGGCTAAAAAGTAAGGTTCCCTGAGACTTTGGGGTTGGCCTTACATTCAGTAAAGTAGCCTTGCCAGATGCTGTGACATTCCAGATGTGTGATATCCCAGGGTTTGAGTCACAGTCCGCTATTGTAAATCCCCTCCCAGCCTCATCCCACCTCTGTAATGGTGCTCTACCTCACCACAGCAGTCCCTGCTGGGATGCACGGTGCTAAGTTGTCACATCACTCAGGGCTGTTGAGATCGCTGTGGGCGGTCAGCTACAGGAGGCACAGCGAGATAAGGCTTTGTTTACTGTCTGTCTTAGTTACCGCTCTGTTGCTGTGAGGAGACACCGTGGCCAATGCAACTCTTATAAAGAGCACATCTAGTTGGGGGCTTGCTTATAGTTTTATGTTAGTCCATGATCGTCCTGGCGGGAAGCAGGAAGGCATGGGGGCATACATCCGGATCTGCAGGAAGCAGGTAGAGAGAGAGAGGGGTGTGGGGGAGGGACAGATAAACTGACTAGACCTGGAGTGAGCTTTTGAAACACACCTCCTCCACAAGGCCATACCTAATCCTTCCCGAGGTGAACCACCTGGGAAACAGAAATTCAAATACATGAGCCTCTGGAATCATTATCATTCAAACCACCACACACACTATACTGTCCTTGGAAGTCCTGTGAAAGCCCCTGGGAGAGGTGATTTAATCCGTAGCCATTCCTCTGTGACACTTCAGGGTTTACAAGTACCTTCCTAGCCAGGTGTGGGACTCAGGCCTGAGGTCACAGCACCTGGAGACTGAGTTTGAGGCCAGCCTGGGGTATATAACAAGATACTGTTTCATAAAGCAACAACAAAAATGTCTTTTTGTCAAATATTCCACTGACTCCTCGTGGGGATCATTAACATTTATAGAGGTACAGCTCTCATATAAAATGGAGTGGCCTGCCCAAGGTCAGTGACTACCTAGAACGCAACTGAGGAAAACATGATGTTGCAGGCACCTGACACCTGTCATCCCAGCACTTGGGGAGTAAAGGCAGGAGGATAAGATGTTCGAGACTCTTTTGTCTCCACAGAACAAACAAAAAGAACAGAGCTGGGGTCCAGAATAGGTTTACTAATGTCACTTCCAGCCATAGTGAGTTTTCCTGACTGGCCAATGAGGCCTCTGAGAACGTGGCTCACCTATAAGAGGGCCCAGGTTGGGGCAGGGGTGTCCAAAGTAGTGGTCACTGGACAAATTGGGGAAGAGGGACACAAGTGACCCTGGGATCAGAGTTGGCAGGATCCTGGCTGGTCCCCTTTACTGAAGTAAAGCTGGCTCCAGGGAGCCCGGAAGCCCAAAATGCTGGATAGGGAGAAACGGAAACCATCATACCAGCCTACCCTTCGCCCTGCAGCATCATAGGCCTGGAAACCTTCTTGTAGGTTTTCTCCAGTCTCCTCTCTCCACAGCCCTCAAAGATCTTAGGTGGAGGAACTATGGGCCTTACAGTTAAGGGGTCTCTGCTTGTGGTGGTTTAAATGAAACCATGGTCCCCATAGACTCAGAGAGTGGCACTATGAGGAGGTGTGGCCTTGTTGGAGTAGGTGTGGTCTTGTTGGAGGAAGTATGTCACTGTTGGAGGAAGTGTGTCATTGTTGGAGGGCTTAGAAGTTTCAGATGCTCAAGCCAGGCCCAGTGATTCTCTCTTCCTGCTGCCTGCAGATCCAGATATAGAACTCTTGGCTCCTACTCCAGCACCACGTCTGCCCGTGTGCTGCCATGCTTCCTATCATGATGACAATGGGCTAAACCTCAGAACCTGAAATGTTTTCCTTTATAAGAGCTGCCATGATCAGGGTGTCTCTTCACAATACTAGAAACCCCTTACTAAGACACTGCTCCAGAGTCTTTGTGGGACCTAAGTCTAAAGGGCAGCAGAAGTGTCTGGCATAAAGTGGTCAGGGATCCCTCAAAGAATCAAAATAATAATCCCCCAACACAGCCATCTATTTCAACGCACACGCGCGCGCGCGCGCGCGCACACACACACACACACACACACACACACACGGCCTGAGGCTAATAATGTCAAGGAAGAAAGTGAATCCCTATGTGGGACAGCTCTGTGTTGAATGTGCGGGTCAGTGGGCCCCGTCCCTTCAAGCCCTCTTCTATACTCATTTGGAGAGTATAGATGGGAGCTGCCCCTCCCATCACACCCCGGATCATGGCCTACCTCAGGTTCCTAGATACTTGACTCCTAGGATTGCTATCAGTTCCTCTTACAAGGCAAGCTGGAGGTCAAGAGGGCCAAGTGGTAAAGAAATGTTTGGGTCATAGGCATGTGAATTGCTGTAAATACTGCCAAACAGGCTGCAATGTACCCTCTCACTGATAGCACAGGATGCTCCTATTTCCCCACATTCCTGGGCTGTTTGCCAGGGCTCTCTAGAAAGGTAGCAGCCCTAGGATACACAGACTCAAAGAGAGGCTTGTCCTAAGGGATTAGCAAGTCCTTAAGTCCTGGCCAGGTGGCGATGTTGCTGTGGAAAGCCTGCAAACATACAAGGCAGCCAGAGACTCTCAGGCGGGGTCCCTAGGTTATCTTCCTTCTTCCTCTGGGGATTTCTGGTCTTGTTCTTAGGCCTTCACTGGATTATATGAGGCCTGCTCCCACCTTAAGGCACAGCATTAAAGATCATAAAAGTGAATCTACAAAATATCCCCATGGCAACTCCTACTCTGATGTTTGACCAAATAGCTGGGCTCCAGAACCTAGCCGAATCCCACCTTGCCTGCCATCTCTTTGGTGTTACCATGAAGCAGCTGATGAATAACCATTGTGAAAACAGCACCTAGAGTTTATTCTCAATAGCACAAGTAGCCGGGAACCAACTGAGCTAGTTGTCTCCCTCCACCTTCTTTGTGTTTGAAGTTCCCAGGAGGCTGGCCCCTGGGTACACAGTACCTGCCCT
Organism: Cricetomys ansorgei; assembly: GCA_026225945.1. Taxonomy (NCBI): domain Eukaryota; kingdom Metazoa; phylum Chordata; class Mammalia; order Rodentia; family Nesomyidae; genus Cricetomys; species Cricetomys ansorgei. The sequence goes on along the minus strand of JAMJFZ010001122.1, from coordinate 3,037,266 downwards.
CTTTATCCTCTGGCTTCAGCCACTGTAAGTGTCCATGGCCAACTCAACGAGGACAGGACAACTATAGAGAGTCAGGGCACATAGCGGCTGCTTCTCACTGTTCCAGTGTCACACATCTGACATTAGCTCTACTCTTACCAGACTCTGGGGTTCCTGGAACCAAACTGCCTTTCTCCCTATTGCTTCTTCAGCCTTGGCCAACCAGCTTCCCTCTGGTCTGGGTCCCCTTAGACCTGCTGGCACAGGTCACAGTGCCACAAGAGGCAAGCCCAGCTGATTCTGCTTCCTGCTGATAATCACCATAGTCCCAGCTGGGGACCTTGGAGGGTGGCCATGGAAGGGAATAGGACAGAGTGGGTGGAAACACAGGGTCACACAGCAGGGACTCCGTGAAGACCTTGTGTACCAGACCTCATGAACTTCCAGTTAAGAAAGGAAAGACTTGTGGTGGCTCACAAACTACCCCAGAGCCCAGGCTCGTCAGAGCAAGACTGGCCTTTGCTTTTCAGGAGTCGTGCCTTTGTCTTATGGGGTGATGGTTTGGCTGCCTGGCCCTGGCTTCTGCTGTATATCAGGCCTTGAAAAGCAGAGTGAGGACTGGAGAGATGGCTTAGTGGTTAAGAACACAGGTTACTCTTCCAGAGGTCCTGAGTCCATATTCCCAGCAACTACATGGTGGCTAAGAAACCATCTATAATGAGATCTGATGCCCTCTTCTGGCATGCAGGTGTATGTGCAGATAGAGTACTCAAATACATAATAAATACATCTTAAAAAAAAAAAAGGAAAAGCAGAGACAGGCATTCCACTCCTGCCTCCCTCCTCCTCCTCTCCTTATAGGAAATAAAGCCCCCGGTCACACACACCTTTCTTTGAATCCCTGCTGCACTGGAAAAAAAAAAATCCTTTCTCTTCCCCATGCCCTGACTCTCAGCCCCTCCCCTATTCCTCAGAAACTTCCCACTGTGGGCAGGTTTCCCCTCTTTCCCTCCACTTCTCTTTCCCACCTCTTACCTTTTAGCCCTGGAACCATCCAACTCTTTACTTCCTAAAAGAAAACTGAGCCCTGCAGTGGTGCACACGACTTTGATCCCAGCTCTCGGAAGGCAGAGGCAGGTGGATCTCTCGGTTCAAGGCCAGCCTGGTTTACAGAGTGAGTTCCAGGACAGCCAGAGTTATAACAGAGGAATCCTGTCTTGAAAAAAGAAAAAAAAAAAAGGAAGGAAGGAAGGAAGGAGGAGGAGGGAGGGTGGGAGGGAGAGAGAGAGGGAGAGAGAAAGAAAAGGAAAGAAAGAAAGAAAGAAAGAAAGAAAGAAAGAAAGAAAGAAAGAAAGAAAGAAAGAAGAAAGAAAAAAACATAGCATGCATTGGTTGCCACCTAGTCCTGCTTCTCCTGCTGCTATGGCAAGCGCTCTGCATAGACCAGGCTGGCCTCAAACTCACAAAGTTCCATCTGCCTCTGCCTCCTGAGTGCTAGGAAGGAAAGTGTGCACCTCCAAGCTAGGTTGCTGTTCTTTAGACGGAGTCTTGCCCTGTAGCCAAGGCTGAATGGAAACTCACTATGTAGCCCAGGTTGGCTTCAAATTCAAAGCAATCCTCCTGTCTTAGATTCTCAAGTGCTGGGATTACAGGACAGACTTCTTAGCAACACTCTCCTCCCCACAAGTTCCCAATGCAGGAACACTCAGCTAGGCTGCGCTACAGTCATCTGTGCCATCAGTGAAGCCGGTCTGTAGTAGTTAGGCTACTGTGGTGGCTCAGCTAGAGGGACAAGGAGGCATTCTCATATGTGCAAACTCTGCCAGCCAGACCTCAGCAGAGAGAAGCACTGTTCTGGCCAGTGTCATACTCGATTGACAGTGGAATCCCGAGCAGCTGAGCTAAGGTGTTTTTATTCATTCTGAACTCCTTGGGTGCAGATCACAAGCAATGAAACATCCCCCATAGAAATCCAACATCTGCAGATAATACAAAATGCCAAGGCCTATGCATTCTTTCCCCACAGTGCACAAAAACAATTATTGTAACCACAACTAAAAGAAATTTCCACAACATTTCCCCTTTTCTGTTTAAAAAAAAATGCTTTACCTTTACAACACAATTTAACACTATACCAGCAAAACTATATACCAAAGGTTGCTAACTCACAGGACCAAATGAAACCAAACATCTATCAAGCTTTCACAATGTCTTTGGACAGCAGAAAAACGTTATCATCGTCCAGTTATCCGAAATTCACTCACGATCTTCTGGGCTCCTCCAAAGGGCTTGAATCACTTCTCTGGCTCTGCCCTCTGCAGCACACACAGCTTGTCCTCCAGGCTCCAGCTGGCTCCATTCTACAGCTGCTGCTGTTCTTGGTGGTCATCTCATGGCACTGGCATCTTCAGAATGCTGCTGGTTCCTTGCTGCAACTGGGCTGCACTTTCACCAATAGCCTCTCCTGGGCTCTTTTCATGGTGCCAGGCCTCAACTTTTTTACATGACCCCTTCAATTGGGGCCAAACTGCTACTTTGGCTGCACCTTCACTAATGGCCTCTCCTGGCCTCTTACAATGCCATGCCTCAGCTGCTCGCCAAAGATCCATTCATGCCTTCAAAACCAGTATCAGCTGGGTGACTCTTATAGTACCAAGTTCGGCTGCCAGCATGAGATACAACCTCACCGAGTTCTGGAAGTCAGCTTCTATGTGCTGACCCTTAGGAAACACTTTCCAGATTTTAAGATAGAGTGTGGTTTGCTGGAAAAATAACTGATCACTTTGTCTGCAGAAAGGGTTGCCCCGTGGTATGGAGTTCTTATCACCATAGCAGATATGTCTTATCAGGACCTCTTGTAGACACGTTTGCAGGAAAAAAAAAAAAAAAAAAAGTTCAGTTTAACTCAGCAGCTTTTTGGCTCTAAGTCGAATCTTCTACAACAGTAGGGAGTCCTGAGCCAGTGGGAAGAATCTCTAGTTGAAACATTCAGGTGGTTTGGCATTCTTTTTTACCACCGCTACAGGGAAACATACAACCCCTTCCATAGATCTCAAACACAACATCTTCAGCTTCACACACATACAGCGCTGCTATCAGAAATCTCAGTAAGCTACAGTAAACTACCTCCAGCGGTGGGAGGGAGCTCCATGGTCAGGAAAAGCAGTAAGAACTTTGTTTTTTCCTGCTCCCAGCTGAATTCTTTATCTCTAAGGGCCTCCATTCTGTGGCTCTCACCTTGGAGATTCTTTCCTCATTTATGTATTAATTTCACAGTCTTTTCTCTCCATAGAGGCTTATTTCTCTTTCTCTCTCTCCTCTTCCTTCAGGAGTCTTCAATTAATACCTTATCTCTATCCTCTGGTAGCTTCCCTGAGGGTACTTTCCCTGACTCTGTGAGGTCTGGAGACTTTCTTTTCTTCCCTGTTTCCACGTTGGATTAGCTGGCATGATGTCCTGCCCCACACTGATGCACCATTTATAGTAGTGGTACGCTGCTATGGTGGTTCAGGATGGAAGACACTGAGGTATTTTCATAACTGCAAACCCTGCCAGACCTCAGCAGAGAGAACCACTGTCTGGGCAGCGCCATACTCAATTGACAGTAGAACCCTGAGCGTCTGAGCTCAGGTGTTTTCATGGATTCAGAACTCCTCAGGTGCAGATCATAAGCAATCAAACATCCCCTACAGAAATCCAACACCTGCAGACAATGCAAAACGCCAAGGTCTATGCATCCCTTTTTCCAACAGTGCACAAAAACAATCATTTTAAACACAACTAAAAATAAATTTCCACATCAGTCAACTGTCTCCTCTATCTAGATAGGGCTGATTGGCTCTACTCCAGCAGAACAGCCATCACCCCACTCTCTCAAGCCTTTCCATTTCCTGCACTTGGTCACTGCCCCCATGTGCAAGTCATGGCTCCCCTCCTTCCATCTACTACCCTGGCATCTGCTGTCTGTTCCTGGGCTCACCCATCTTAGCTTAGAGTCCTTTCCTTTGAGAAGTCTTTCTTGAGGTCTACTCCCAGATTCCAGCAGGCACACCTCCTCCCCAATAGAGCTTCATGGTATCCTATTAGGATCTGTACCACAGGATGAAGGACTCCACAAGCGTCAAAAGACTGGAAGCTTGCAGAGGAGGGCAATGCCTGTGACAGCTCTAGTTTCTGGGCTAGTATGTGGCTCTTGTGGGTGTTTGATACAGCTATGAATGCATGGCAAGCCTCTAACTCCTCCGTGAGAGGGTTCAGGGTAATCACAGTGCCTGGTAGCTTTAGAGGGAGGTGCAAAGAGACATCCCCCAAAGCTCCTGTCGTTGTTTTGATCGATCTGGAATCCGTAGTGATAATCCAGTCTTTGATGGGAATGGAGGACTTGAAGACCACACAACATCAATATCTCTGCTTGTCTGGAACTGGGATCCTGACCTGTGGAATTTTGTAGGCGGAGGTTACACTAACAACTTCCACAAGAGGGCGCACTGGGCCTAGACTTGCCCTCAGAGCACAGGTTTCCGGGACCATCACCTGGTCTCCAAGAGCCAAGAAAGGACCGGCTGAACCGGGACTAGAAGAAGGCGTGATGCCAGAGGTCCAGCTCCCGGACTCAGGGTCAAAAACCTGACTGGAAGAAAAAGTCGTTGTGTTGTATTTTAAAAATTTTAAAGACATCATTTTTATCTATTATTCTAAACCTTCAAGGGCAAAAAGAGCTTTTCTTTGATAACACGAGTGAGGGCTTGCAGGAGGTTGGAGAGGAGGCTGAGAGAGGCGCACAGGGGAGTCAGCACCGGGGACATCAGGGCAGGACATAGCTCTGTGTGTTCCGTGGCCTTTTCTGTCCACCTCCCTGCCCCCTTTCAGCTGCTTTTAGCCTAGTTCCCAAGACACCTCTCACTAGTCACCTTGGCTCTGTCGCCCTCTGCCTGTCTTCTGCAATATGCCCCTTGGCAACAAAGCCATCAGATTTACTCACAGGTGTTATTTAAAACAGACTTGGAAGTCCTTCTGGCCTCTACCTTCCTTGCATCTGTTTTTCTTTGAGGTGGGGGAGCTGAGCTCGGATTCGCTGACTTTGATGAACTTAAGACAGGGAGAGAGACCCCCACTCCACAGCTCCGTGCTTGGGGCCCTGCAGCCCATCTGGCAGAAGGAAAGAGCTAGAAGGGACTTGTTGCTTGGTGGCCTTCCAGGATGCCTGGCTCTCCACCCTTCTCCCGGGCCCTGACAACTCAATCCAGCTGACAAGACAGGAAACAAGAGTGCTTAGCAGGCCAGCTGCCAAGAAGGCCACTTTCCCTCTGGGAGAAAACAAGGCTGGGGGCGGTTGCCCTCACCCCTACCCCACCCTCTCAGGAGGCTCAGAACGCTTCCAGCTCAAGTGTTGGGAAGGGAAGCTAGACTCCATCCTTTGGCCTTAAAGTAAGAGAAGCTAGTCAAGTTCAAAAGGAGCCTGGGGGAGCTTCTGCTGCAATTGGAGCTCCTGGCAAGGAGGGGTCAGATGTCACACCACAAAGACCCAGGTCAGCGTGATCACCGTTTCACAACTGTGACACCCAAGTTGGGCTACTCTCTGAATGAGTCCTCCTGCTCTAGAGAGGGTAGAGGGAGGGAGAGACAATTTGCATTGTATTTACATTTCATTTGCATAGAACTCTTTTGATGTCCGAAGGCACAGAAATTTCCTGCCCTTCCTTCTTTTTCCGTTTCTTCCTCTGCCCCCCTTTGACCTGCAGGCAGCCTCCTATCTCAGCCTCTTCTAAGTGGTGGTTTCTTTCCTGCTAAAAGTGGCAGGAGGATTAAGCCTGGGGGAATGTTGCTCTCCCGGCCAGAGCTCAAAGCTGATTTCATGCAGCTGTGTTAGGAGGGGGTGGGGGTGGGATCACAATCTACTCCATCTAATTGACACAATTATCAAGTAAAATCACAGGGGAGAAATGGTCTCTTTTCCTTGCCCCATACACTCAACACAACACACACACACACACACACACACACAGTCACACCAGCCAGTGCCAAACTGGTAGGCTTGGATCTAAACCCTAACCTAATCATCTCCTGGCTGTATTAATCTCCCTGAACCTCAGTTTCCCCATCTATAAATTGCGACTAATGATTTTACTTTTCATCTAAATGACTGTTGACTTAAAACAAACAAACAAACAAAAATGCCCTATGGGGCCTGAAGCAATAGCTTGGTGGGGAAATGCTTACTTTGCAAGACAAGGACCCAAATTTCATTCCCAGAGTCCATGTTAAAATAGCTGGGTGAGGTGGTCTGCACCTGCAATCCCACTGGCGGGCCAGCCTATTCTACTGGGGAGTTCCAGGCCAATGATAGAGCCTGTCTCAAGAAATAAAGTGGCTAGTACTTGAGGGATGACACTTGAGGTTCCTCTGGCCTACACACACACACACACACACACACACCAGAATCCTAGGTATCTCTTGGACATTGTCATCAGATACAAACTTCTCTGGCTTCTAGACTACTAAAGCCCAGAGAAAAACAACAAAATTCCATGTGGGGAAAACTGTAACAGGTCCTAGATAAAGGGGTTAGAGAACCAGACCCTGAGTGCACAGCCATGCAAATGTATGCAAATAGAGATACGGAAGTCACGTGCACACAGGGCTCTACAGCAGGCATTTTTCTGGGCTGGTGGCTGGTGAGTACAGTTGTAGATTAGACACTGAGCCCAGGGAAGGAGCCAAACAAGGAAAGGACAGAGGATAGGGAAGGAAGGGACAGGCTGAGAATGCCCCGAGTGGGACTTCCAGTGTCAACTTGGACCTCCGAAAGCTCTTGCTGATCTCTTTCCGGACCAGAAGAAAAAAAGAAAGTTGCTGCCTTCTTGTCAGGAGGGGCAGGTGGGCATGCCCAGGACAGGCGGTTTGCCTGGCCCTGAAGACTCACTTACGCCCTCCCTACTCGCCCACTTGGCATCTAAACTGTCAAATGTCTGGTGTGCCCAACATTGTTCCAGGACCTGAAGGCAACAGAATGAAGCACCCAGTCAGTAAAAAACTAAGAGATGGATGAAGAGGGGCCCACATAACCCTGTGCATGTCCGGCACCTTGCATGCATGATACCCATAGTTCAATCCCCAGTGCTGGAGGGAAAAGAGAGGGGAGAGTACCTCCACTTCTGAGACACATACATCCACGGCTAGATCACTTCCAGTTTCAAAATGAGGGGGCATTTGAATCGTTTGCTAGAGAAAACAGTGGAGCTGTACAATGAAGACTTTTTGTTCTTGGCATGTATAGGCTGTGTAACATGGCAAGTTAAACTCTCTGAGCCTCAGTGTTCCCATCTGTGAAGTGGATACCACAGTACTATTTACAAGGCTTAATATGCACTAAATTCTGGAGGATGGGACTTCAAGGCCTAGACTATATAAGGGGATCCTATCTCAAAACTGGAGCAGGCTGGGAATACAGTTCAGAGCTTGCTTCACGCGTGTAAATATCTTGATTTTGTACCTGCAGTACCTCAAGATGATGATGATTATGATGATGATGATGATGATGATGATAGCATTAAAGACGCCTTTAAAGTTTTTCAGCACCATGCCCACTCCGGAATGGAAGCATAGAAAACTCTGAGTACTATGAGTACATCTCAGGAGGAAAGAATATTATAAAAAAGGGCAAGAGAGAGAAAGGCCCAAGGCCATTCTGGGAAATGGCTTGGGACAGGGTCATAGAAGCTAAATGGGAGTCTGGAAAAGACTGGAAAGGAAAACAGAAAGTGGTGCTCTGCCTTCCTGTCTGCACATGGCTTTCTAGGGGGGCTAGATATGTTCCGGGGGCCACAGTCACTCGCTGGCATCTGAAGAGTAAGGAGTCTTCTACCCGTGCAGGGGGTGCACGGGGTGGGGGTCTAGGCTCCATCACGGGGGAGTTACAGGCTTTGGATAGGTCACTTCCAGTCCCTGGAAGGTGAACTTCAGCACAGCTGCTGGCACTAGTGAATACTCTCCACATCCTTCTGTCCCATAACCTGGGACCAGAGGTAAGGGTGGGTAACAGCAGGAAAGGGACAGCCTTGTTTGTCTGGGAAAGGTGAGAAGACTGTTGCAATCTAGGTCCTACACTGATGAGGGCAAGCCACGGGGAACCAGCCTGGTCTGGTCATCTGCTTAGCCTTGATAGATGCCAATTATTAACACAGGCCCCGTTTTACAGATGTTTAAAATGAGGTCAGGAAGGTGAACGGCCTGACACAAGCCACAGGGCTGGTAAACGGTTGGAAGGTAGGATTATAAGACCAAGCACCCCCTTGGCTTCCCCAAACACTCACGGGTTCTCCACAGCACTGCTTAATTTTCTTGAGCCCAACCAGGCAGAAACCTGGGGTTCCACAGAAAGGGCAAGTTGCCCCAGGAGTCTAAGCCTCGGAGGGCGTGGTCGGGAGGGACTGCCAGGCGGGGTCTTGACAGACAGGTGTTCCACAGGGTCGGGACCCGCCCCGGCAGCACCTCAACACCCCTCTCCCGGCCCCCCAGCTCCACATATGCAAATCGCTGTTTTGCATGGGCCCAAGGCCAAGCGCAGGGGCCCCGCCAGGGGGCGTGGCCGCCCCCGCCCCGCGCCGCGTGCTCACCTGGGGAATGTGCTAAGCCTGGCCACGGAGTGCTGCCCCGGCCGGAGCAGCGGAGCGCGCAACCGAGGTGGCAGTGGTTTCCGTAGTGGCGGCCTGCGGAGGCAGAGGGCGGGAGGAAGGAGACCCTGGCTTCCCCGGGGGCCAGGCTGGGGCAGCCGCGAGGGACCTGGGGGGGCACTGGCTTTGGCCCCGCCTGGGGCAGGATGGTGAATCTGGAGCCTATGCACACAGGTGAGGGGCAGAGGGCGTGAGCGCTGCTAACAGGTGTCACTGCGCGTGGGAAGGGGCCAAGAAAAAGAACACCATTGCACTGCAGCGGGGTTGTGGGGGGCGTCTAACTCCCCGACGGCCAGGAGAGGGCGATGTGGATAGCGGGTCCTGCTGGCGTGGATAGGTAGTTGTTGAGGGTGGGCGGAGGGGGGCGTTAAAAGGAGCACGTTTGGAATATGAAACCTTGAAGAACAATGAAGAGGGGCCTGAAGTTCCTGAAGCCCGAGATATGGGGAGTTAGCGCGTGGGACTTGGGTGTGCTGAAGTGCTGGAGTCCCAGGAGGGTTGCAGGAGATGGGTGGTTCACTCACTCAGCTAGGGTGTGGACCTGGGAGTGCATACGTGTATCCACATGCTGCATGTTTGGTGTCTGGGCACCTGTGTGAAATGTGAGCAAAGTGGGCATGGGGGTGTCTAGGGAAGTGGGTAAGGTGGAGCAAATCCAGAGGGACACCTGGGGCAGATGCCATGCTACAGGATCATTCACTGATTAGGACGTGTGCAAGCATGTGTTTATGTGTGTCAGGAGTGTCTGACTGTCTCCCTTATGTTTTGGGAGAATTGGTGGAGCAAACCCCAAGGAACCCGATGAGTCTTGGACCACATGTGTTCCAGATGTGACTGGATGTGTTGGAGGTGTGTCCACTCACATTATCCATGGGTCATCTGTGCTATGGGTTCAGTGCATAGTGGGCCTGTATCCCAGAGGGGATGGTGACAGGCACATCTGAGTCCAATATCCCACAACCTCCTTTCCTGAGAGATAGGAGCCCAGGAGATGGAAAAGGCAGGAATCAGTTTCCCCTGCGTAGGCAAGTGAGAGGTGGGTGTGGAGAGTCCCAGATTCATTGTCTTCTATCCACAGCTGGGCTAAAGATGCTACTAAGCTAAAGGGTTGGACTTAGTGATAGATTCAGGGGGGTGCTGATGTTCTGATTAGCTGCCTGGGATGTCGCTGGACCTAATTTGGCCACTCTTAAGCCTAGCACCTTACCTCTCACAGTGTAGGGACCCAGTAATTTATCTTAAGTCTTAAGGGTTGGCACAGCAATTGTGTTAATTGCTCTAGAAGAGTTGGGGCAGGGGGAGAAAGCAGATGTTCTGATCCACTCCAAGACGCAAAACAGGCTAACTCTTCCGTCTCCCACCATTCCTGGAAACAGGCAAGTGGGGGCCCAAGGGCCCATGATCCTTAGTTCCACCTAAGCTGTTTCCCAGCAGGGCTGAGTGCAAGGGTAGTTGGCGGAGAGATGTTGGCACCCAGTGGCTGGTGCCCCAGGATTTGCCAGGAAGGGCTAGGTGAGGCTGAAGGAACCATCCAACTGGGTGTCATCCAGTGTCTGAGGAAGTTTGCAGATCCAAAGCACTGATGTAGAACTGAAAGTAGCTGGAGATGGTCCTCTGGGCGGGCATTTCATCCCTCATTTCCTATCAGGAAGGCCAGTACCCAAATGGGACTAAGTCTTGTCCAGAGGTAGCTCATAGAAAGTGGGGAGTTCTCTAGAACCAAGATCAGGGACTTCCTGGGGGGTTTTCCACCTCCTTGTCTACTGGAGGCTTCTGCCTGGGGAAGTGGGAGGAGGTGGAACAGCTGGATCCTGGCGGGGCAGCCGGGGAACTGGGAGGATCTGGTAGCCAGCAGGAGAGGGGAGAGGCTGGGAAGAGAGGACCAGGCCCCTCCGCCTGTGCAAGCCCCTAGATGGCACTTCTCAGAGGTTCGTAGAGTTCCTCTGCTCTACATTGCCATGGTAGAGTGTGCTGAACCCAAGATGGGGTGACTCCTAAAGATTGCCTGATTTACCTTTCCAATGGCCTTGCCCTCCCTGCCATGTTCTTATAGCCAGCCCTCTCCCCAGGGGGGTTATGAGTCTTCCTCCACGTCATCGGCCTCTCTATGGTGCCTGCTCACCGTTCAGTGGCGTTTCCAATGGCTCTCTCGGTTTGGGATCTCCTGTGCTGTGGTAGTTTTTCAGTTCAAGGACCTCATTGTTTGAGACAGTCTTCCTACATAACTCAGGTGTATCTCAAACTCAAATGAATACTCCTGCCTCAGCTCCCCAGTTCTCCAATTACAGGCATAAACCACCATGCCAGGCGTTTGAGGCCTTTGTAGGGCCTTTCAGTGGGGGACCTGCTGTGTGTATGGAGGAGGGTCCCCCTTCCTTCTATGGATTGTCTCATTTCAGCCTCCTCCAGGTCCCTTAGCCAGGGCTCCTCTTTATTTTAGAAACCCGGTGTGTTTTATTCCCTCTGCTGTAATCCCATATTCTGCTGCTTCTTAAGGACTGGCACGTGCCTTGGAATTCTCAACCCCAGGCCTCTGAGGATGCCTTCTTGTTGGTTCCCTGGGTTAGTATCAGTGTGGGAGGAGGAGGATAGGAGTCCCCAAACCTGGGCCCCCATTCAGAGGCTCCATAGCTGTGTGGCTCGAGTCAGCTCTGTGTTCTTGCCCTGATGGCCTGGGTACAAACACGGATTTAAGACTGCCACAGCCTCCACTCTGTGTTCTTATAGAACTTCTTCCACTGGGGAGCCTGGAGATCTGAGCAGGTAACACCTGAGTTCTCAGAGAGAGAGGAGCTTCCTCTGTCCAGGCCTAAAGGGATAGACAGAGGCAGTCAGCTAGGGAGACCAGGGAAAAGTGTGAAGTCAGCCAGAGGCCACCAGTGTCTGGCCTTGGGGGTCTTTCTACATTTCTCACTGTCAGCGGGGGGGGGGGGGGAGGGAGGTCCGGTGTCCTAGACCTGTGCCAGCTGAAGCTCAGGAAGGTCAAGGCGGGGGTGGGGGGGTGGGGGGGGGGAGTCTGCACCAGAAGAGTTGGAGCTGGCTGATTCAGAAGTGGCATTAGAGAATTCCAGGAAGTTCCCCTTGTAGAGGGACCCACAAAAACAAGTATTTGAGGAGAGAACCAAGCAAGATGCAGGTCTAGTCCCTTCCTAGGACAGGACTAGAGACAACAGGATAAAGGAGGCAGGGGTAGGTGAAGGTCCTGTTTGCCCAGACAGGCCTGGACTCAGGACACTCAGCCTGCTGCCTGGAGAGAGCACTGCCTTGGGATGCTTGTGCTTCCAGATATGTATTGGGGGACTACTTCTGACCAGGCCACAGGAAGGCTTCACTCTACAATGTTGCTAGAGGAGGCAGATTGGGGTCCACATGAGGTATCTGGGTGCTTACACTCAGCAGCTGAGCCTCCCCAGGGAAGGGAGGGTGGCAGAGAGCCTCAGACAGACTGGAGATAAGAATACAGCCTAGCCGGCCCCACCCCACACCTCTCACAACCCCAGCAGTGCTGTCCAATGGGTGAAGAGTTACAGCCAGTGTCTTGGGGAGTTTCGGTGTTGGCCCATTTTTAGGCTGAGACCCAAAGGTTCGTCCCACCCATCAGCATCAGCCTCCTACCCAACAATAACAGGTTCTTAGCATCTGAGTATGCTGGGGACTGAAGCAGAAGGTTTCCAGGTTATCTCACCCTGCCCCTCATGAAGATCCACTCCCTGCCTGGAGATTCAGGCACTGTGTCATGGCTGCATGAGAGGCGTTGGGTGTCTTTGGAAATAACTTTCAGGCCCTATTAACACTGAGCTTTAATTTCATTTAAAGGAGAAGGCTTCTTGATGTAAAGTGATGGAGGGAATGAGTGTCAGAGGAAAGTTGGGCGACGGGCAACAAAATAAGGCTCAGCTCAGAAGTTACCTGTTGCTGCAGTCCTGTATTCCCAACTACTCCTGGGAGGCTAAGACAGGAAGATTACAAGTTCAAGTCCTGAATGAGCTACAGTGAGTTCAAGGCTAACCTGGGCAATTTATCAAGACTGTGCCTCAAAATAAGAAGAGGTCTGAGCCGGGTGGTGGTGCCCTTAATCCCAGCACTTGGGGAGCAGAGACAGGCAGATCTCTGAGTTCAAGGCCAGCCTGGTTTACAGAGCAAGTTTCAGGACAACCAGGACTACTCAGAGAAACCCTGTCTCAAAAAAACAAAGAGAAGGTCTGGAGATACACCTCAGTGGCAGCTGGAATAAGACAACACTCCACACACACACACACACACACACACACACACACACCAAGTTATGTGTTTAAATGTCTAGAGTTAGAAATAAGTTGATTCGGGGACCCTGATTGTCATTGTGGCTTCAGTGTCCCTCAAGCTTTGCCTGTTCTCATGAACACTTTTCCTCTGAAGGCAGAATACGGAGAATTCGAATGGCTTCCTAGGTGAAGCTTGGTTAAAGGTGCAAGACTAAAAGCCACAGCTGGCCTTGGGAATTGGGAAGGGCTAAGGAAGAGACATGACCAGGATGCAAGAAGGAATGGGGGGGACCGGACTCACGTCAAATCCGATGCCATTTAGTAGGCACCCACTTTATTTCTACTCATTATTCCATTTAATCTTGTCCACGCGAGTGGGAGATGTGTTCATCATCCCTGGTTCTGGATGAGAAAACTCACGTTGTCATTTATAACTAGGGTCCCCTGGCTACTTAGTGATTACATTTGATTACACTCTGGTTTGTCTGTCTGCTGCCCAAACCCATGCTCTAAAGTCCTGAATTCTGCCTCTGCTAGAGCAGGTTCAAAATCAGCAGAGAGAGAGAGAGAGAGAGAGAGAGAGAGAGAGAGAGAGAGAGAGAGAGAGAGATAATATCCCCCTACTGTGCCTTCTAAGCAGGCTCTGGTTTGGAGCTCTATCTCTGCACTACAGAAAAATCCTTGCGGAGAACTGTGGGATACAGATGGGTGTTAGGCATTACCTAGCTCCAAGCTGAGACAAAGTGAAGCCCATTTTTGCAGCAGTAGCAAGTGAACAGTGACAGAGGCCCCTGCTGGTTCTGTATATGCATGCATGCACATATGCATGCAGGGCTAACTATCTGGAAACTCAGTAACTGCAGCAGGAAAGGCTGCAGCTTGGTTCAAGGAAGACCTCCCAAATGCAGAGCTGAGGGATGTTCCTGAGACTTCCATGACCATGGAGTGCATCATGGCTGTCTAACTAGGCCTTACAGAGCTCTCATTGTACACCTGGGTGTCTTCTTTCTATAAGCAGGCTTACCATAGGGACTCCCAGGGTAACCTTATTTCTTCCCCTATTTCTGGTGCATTTGCTAGTGTCTGCATCTCTGGTTTGCCTGGCACCAGTCACTTCATTACAGAGCTGTAAATACATTTAAGAGCTCCATACATCAGTGTCTTACCAAAAAGAAAGGAGTGGCGTTCTTTCTCCTCTTTTCCTGGGGCAGAGGTCCACCCTTTTTCCTCATCCTGATCATCTCCAGACTTTGGATGTCTAAGCTGCCAACTGCCTGATTACCTGATGCAAATTAAGGCTGCCTCCTTGACTGGGATTGGCTGAGGAGGCTCATATGCAAATGAATTCACCAAGACTTTATCTGGTCTGAAAGAGTTAAAATGCTGCCCCAGAGAAGAGGGTGGAGCAAGGGGTGGGGGTGGTCCATGCGATTTGAATAAAATATTCTCAGCCTTAAGCATCAGGATTTGGATGGTTTAATAAGGAGAGAAGCTGAGAGAGTGAGTTCAAAGTTGCCTCTTTCTATTCCTCAGCAGACCAGGGAGGAGGCTTAGGGTCTCTTAGGTAGTGGCAGCAGTCTGTTGTGGGTAAATGTTTAATTTACTGCAATGAAGCAGGGTGGAGAGGCCAGAGCTGCAGCACTTGGGGGCTGACACAGAACCCTGCTCAGGTCTGCTTTCTCAGCTGAGTAACCCCTTCTCACTGAGCAATTAGGCGGAATAAGAGGGAAGGGAAGGAGCCTCAAAGGGTAAGGTCTCTGAGGAAGGTGGCAAGGAGGTAGGATTTGAGTCCCCAGACAGTGCACTGACCTCAGAATCAGACAGACAGCAGAATTGGGGACAGAAAGGTAAGAAGGGCAAACTTTGGTTAAAGTGTGTTTACCCTCTACGGTAGCCTTAGTGAGGAGCGGAAGAGTGCTGTTTGATTGGGTTTATCATTATTTATTTTTTGAGACAAAGTCTTCCTCTCTGAGTTCAAGACTGGCCTTGAAGTTGTAGTCTTCCTGATTTAGCCTCCTGGGTGCTGGGTTTATAGGCATGTGCCACTCACTACACCTGGATTGAAGATAAATTCCCCAATTCCAAAAGAAATTAACGCTGGGGATGGGCAGAGTTCCCCACTCTGCTTCTAGGTCCTTTTCCTTGTTAAATTTTATCCACTATGTGGGGGAGGATGGCAATGAATGATGCAGAAGGTGAGAGACCCTGCAGTAGCTGTGAAGACACAGAAAGGCTAGGCTGGGAAGCTAGCCCAGGAGGAGGGGATTTGTGCCTCCACGCTTATGAATATTCTAATGGCTGTGTACTGGGGAATCGGGAATTTGAAAGTCTGATGGTTGTTGTAATTACACATTTATCTTTGCTGTTTAGTTAAAGCCACGTATGTCACAGCAAGAAAAATGGTGACCTGTTATTAAAGTCAGTCTTGTTTTCCCCGCAGAGATCAAGATGAGCGGGGATGTAGCAGATTCAACGGATGCCCGCAGCACTTTCAGCCAGGTGGAGGCAGGTACGGTGTTCTCTTCTGGGGATGAGTACTTAGGCGAAACTGTCTATCAGTGTGGAGTCTCTTGATCAGTGTTTCAGTCCGAAAGGTGGATCTTGGGCCCTGAGGGATATCTGGGCATAACTCTGGAGCCCTGGAGTAATAAGTATTGGCCTTGATAGAACAAACCTTTGGAACCAGGCCAGGGAGGAGCTAGATCCTTGGAAACAGTGGACAACAAACTAGGGAGGAGAGTCACTCCTGTGGTGCTGGACATCAAGCCCAGGGCTTTGCCATGACAGGCAAATGCTCTACCAATGAACCATACTCCATCCAGCTCTTTAATTTTGTTTTGAGACAAGGTTTTGCTAAATTTCCCAGGCTGGCCTGTTTTGTTTTGTTTTTTGAGACAGGGTTTCCCTGTTGTAACTCCAGATGTCCTGGACCTCACTCTGTAGACCAGGTTGGCCTCAAATTCCCAGGGATCTGCCTGCCTCTGCCTCCCTAGTGCTGGGATTAGATGCACCATCACTGTCTGCCCTGGCTGGTCTTCAACTCACTATGGAATTCGGACTGGCCTCAAACTTGAGATCCTCTTGCCTCAGTCTCCTGGGAAGCTGGTATAGGCATTAAGAATACTTTACTTTTTATTGTATTATGTGTGTATACTGTGGTATAGATGCACATAAGCCATGATGCATGATTGGAGGTCAGAGGACAACTTTGCAGAGTTTCTCTCCCATTTATGTGGGTTCTGGGGATGGAACTAGGTTCCAGAGCTTGAACAGCAAGCACCTTTATCCACTGAGCTGTCTCACTAGGCTGTGATTTATGCCTTGATGTGCCATTTTAACCAGAAGCGACAGGCTGTATTGCCAGCTCCTGAGAGAACCTGTCTTTGATAGAAACGGACCAAGGTCTTCCTCCATCCCAGATTCTTTTGTTGACAGCTCTGGCTGTGTTAGAACACACTTTGTAGACCAGGCTGGCCTTGAACCAGAGATCTGCCTGCCTGTGCCCCCTGAGTGCTGGGATTAAAGGTGTGTGCCAGCACACCCATCCCATCCTTGGTTCTTAACAGTCTTCCATAAGGAACTAAGTAAGTTAGCCTCTTTGAATGATATGTGTGTATCTGGTATGTAAGCTCAGAGAAGGGACTTGTGAAGAAAAGAAAGCATACAGAAAAGAATTGAGATGTTTCTTTTTTTTATCTTGTTTCCACTATAGCCCAAGCTTTAGTTTGAAAATGCAGTATAATTAAAAAGAACTGGAAAAAGATAACCAGACAGATAATTTTAATAGCCTCCCAACAAGGCCCCAATTAGTGTTTCATCTGGATCATTAGAGACACAGAAGTGAGAAGGGAAAGAGAATTGATGTCCTCTAAAATTAAAATTAAGATCAACGGTTCTGGAACATTCTAGTTCTTGAAGCTAAAAGAGAGATAAGACAGTTGAGGGGGAGGGCTGTGGAGGGGCTTGTCTTCAAATACATTTGCTACAGATTTTTCTGCTCTGCAGTTTAGCATCCAAACAGTGTCTTCTTGTTCAGGTGGCAAGCATTTAGAGCTCCAGTTTTTATGTTTCGCTTTGTATAGAAGAGCCGGACTAGAAAGGGTGTGGACTAGTTGCACGCATTTCTCAGTCTGCCTTTGTCTCATCCCACTGCTGATTGAACCTAGGGACTGGTGCCTGGTAACCACTGAGCTACACGCCTTACTTGTTTGCTTGTTTGAGTCGGGTTTCTCTGTGTAGCCCTGGATCCTGGAACTCGCTCTGTAGACCAGGCTGGCCTTGAATTCAGAGATCCACCTGCCTCTGCCTCCCAAGTGCTGGGATTACAGTGTGCACCACCCCTGTCCCTACCCCCTGTTCATGCCTAACCTTTCCCCTCCCCACTGCTATTATTTATTTATTTATTTATTTTGAGATAGTGTCTTGCTAAATTGTCCTTGAATTTGCTCTGAATCCCAGGCTGGCCCCCAGCTTGCAATTTCCTGTCTCAGCCTCAGCTGGCAATCATAAGCCTATATCATCAAGCCCGCCTTTGGTCAGTTTGTGGGTGGCATGTGTTACTAAAGTTAGTGGAGGAGGGTAATTGTTTTTAATTTCCTTCAATCTCAAGAAGCTGAGATGAGCTCAGCTGAAGGGTGCTAAGGGCTGTGCCTGTACTGATGCTCTTAACTAGAGAAAATATGGAGTCCAGAGCTGTGATTTTAGCAAAACTGCTTGCCCTTTCCTAGAACCAGCTCTGTTCCCCCAGGTCCCATTGGCCAGGACATGGGAAAAGACTGCTCTGATCGCTGGAACCAGGGTTTTGCTGGTAGGTATCCTGACCGAGTTGGTCAGTGTGAGGAGTCAGAATGAGCCACCCGGAACCCTGACAATGAGCCAGGAAGGTGGAGCTTCAACTGTAGGAAGAGGCTAGGAAGTCCAATGTGTTATGTGTTGCCTGGGCAAATTCTAACCTCCTAGATGGGACTGTGGGAGATGCACACTTAGAGGATTAAGGGAGAGAGAATCCAAGGATAAACTAGGACCACCAGAATCCATCCTGACAAGCTGCCTACCTCGCCTGACTCTGCCTTTTCAGGAAGTAGACCTTTGAAGGGCATGGTTTCAAATCAAGCAGATCTGGGATTAAAGCTGGCAAACCAGCCAGGCAGAGTGCTGCTCTTCTGTAACCCATACTCAGAGGCTGGGGCAAGAGACCAGTCTTGGCTATCAGCATTTGCAGGCCAGCCTGGGCTATCCACTGAGTTCCTGCCTGTCCTTCCCATGCATCAAGAAGAAAGCCTACAAACAGAACCACTTTCTAGCCACCTGATTGGATCATTTATCCTTTTCACAAAGTATCAAGAGAAAGCAAATGCTGTTTTAGAGGGTAGCGGAGATATCTACAGCTCATCACCACTCTCTTATTGTTTTTGTTTTGTTTATTTGTTTGAGTCGAGGTCTCACTGTGTAGCTCTGGCTGTTCTGTAACTCGATGTGCTGACCTTGACCTCACAGGTTCTGTGTCATTATCCTCCGACCCACACACTTACTGAGTACTGGGATTAAAGGCCTGGGCCACCACTCCTAGCTACCACTGTCTTTTTGCACACAAAAAGTACAATTAAAAGTGCCTGGTGCCTGTGGAAGTCCGAAGGTGTCAGGTCCCCTGGGGCTGGAGCTATAGATGGTTGTAATCCATGATGTGGGTGCTGGGAATAGAACCTATGCCCTCTGTGAGAACATCAAGGGCACTTAACTGCAGAGCCGTCTTTCAGCACCACTACCCCCATCACCAATGTGACTCCACAATTCTGGGTAGTACTGCTAAAGGCTCTTGGGCCACAGATGTCTGGGGTGCTCTTTCCCCTTTACCTGAGCAAGTGGGTCAGCCCCAGAAGTTGGTTTTGCTGTGCTTACCAATCAAGAGAAAAGTTTGTGTGGGTCTTCTACTCCTGGGAGGTAGCAATGTCTTCCACCTCTCTGGAGCTTTCCTGACCTTCCGGCTTCCCCTTCGGGGCTTTGCTCAGTAGTAGGATTAATGCTTAGGTGATCCTAAATTAAGGGCAAGAAAAAAGAAGTATCTAATTAAAGTAAGCAAACTTCCTGGAAAGTCATTCTCTTTTTTTTTTTTTTTTTTTTAACTAAGGAAAGCTTATTACCAGTTACAATGGTTACCAACCTGGTTTAATGGTTTCCTTTGAATTTTTAAAAGACACCTTCACCTCCCCAGCAGGGCATGAGTTAATGGGTGGTTTGTTGCTGGGTTTTAAAGGAACTATGAGCAAACATGACCTAGAAAAGCCCTGTATACTGGAGAGCACTCACAGTGTTGTGTGAAACCCCTAGGGCATCAGGGCTGGGAGCTGGGAAAGGGAAGTCAGTAGTCCAGTTGGCGGGAAATCCTACAAGATCTTTCTCAGATGTGCAGGGCAATGCATCCTTCTCCTCTTCTGAATGGTTGAGAATAAAATGCTTAGGACTTCGGATTCTCTTTTTTGCTAGCAACCAAGGAAGACTCTGGAACCCCTGTTTCCACGCCCCCCTAAACTCCTTTCCCACTGCAGGCACTGAAGCCTGCCTCCTTAACTGGGCAGCTATTGGCTTTTAGTTAATTCCTATTACCTCCTACCTATTGCTACTTTTCCTTCAGTTTTATTTATTTTGTGGTATGGGAGATTGAACCTAGAGCCTCAGGCATTCTACACAAGTGCACTTCCACTGAGCTATTACCCCTAGCCATGTATGCACACGTGCAAATGTACGTACATGGAACCCGGGGGACATATGGTGCCTCGGCTCCTAGCCACCTTGTTTTCATAGTCCCTAGCATTCCCCCGTCTCCACCGCTCCTCCATTTAGGGATTACAAGAACATGCCACAATGTTTTATTATGGAAGTTCCAGGGATTGAATTGAGGTCCTAATGCTTATGTGGCAAGCACTTTACAAGCCCCATGCCAGCTGTCTGTCTGTCTGTCTGTCTGTCTCTTTGTTTTTGAGGCAACCAGGATGGCCTGAAACTTACGTAGCTCGGCTGGCCTGTACTTCAGGCAGTCTTTCTGCCTCGGCCTCACATTTTCTCTTCTCAACTAAGTGGTAGAATAAAAACACAACCGTATCCATGTTTCAGAGGCCCTCAGGCTGTAACTGACAGCCCCTACACCAGTGCAACTGACCTCTGGGGCTTTCAAGACCATGGTTTCGGGAGGAAAGACCTATCACCCTGTATGTTCCCTCCTGCTCAGCCACCTGTGAAAGGTTTATAGATGTCATCTCGTTTAATTTTTGTAAATTTTCTTTTATTCTTTTTGTTTTGTTTTGTTTTTCAAGATAGGGTTTCTCTGTGTAACCCTGGTTGTCCTGGAACTCACTCTCTAGACCAGGCCAGCCTCAAACTCCGAGATCCACCTGCCTCTGCCTCCCGAGTGCTGGGATTAAAGGCTTGTACACCACCTTCTAGCTTTCATTTAATTCCTAAAATAAACATAGACATGATTAGCCATATTGTCTCCAACAAGGAAGTTGGGGCTGAGAGTGAGAAATTAGAAGCAGGAATGGAATTCACACAGTGTGAGGCCATCAGAGTCTCCTCAAGGCTCTGCCATGAACCGCTTGCATATTTGGCCAGTATTCCTACCCAGACCTTTATAACGGAAGGCTTTGGAGTAGATCATTTGGGAAGGCTGACCTGTACAGCCTGCTTTCAGCATGGTTTCCCATCTGTTTGCACATCTCTCGGGAACACAAGCAGGGAGTTGAGTGTCTGCTCACAGCTCTCTCCCTACTAAGTCTCCCAGACAACACCGCTTCTCTCAGCACTTCCCATCTTGCTCTGTGTGGGCTCCCATCCTATTCTCTAGCCTAGCTGGTAGTCCCATGACCACTGTCTGTGACCCCCACTTTGCATCTGATGCTGGGCTCTGGAGTCCCTGCCCCTATGAGCTTTCCTTCAAGGACAGGGGCTCCTGGTGCTGTGGATAACAGTGATAACTAGGGTCTGTTAACAAGTTGTAAGCACACCTTGGAACACAGGCACCGAGAGTGGGTGTCATTATCCCACTTTGTAGAAGGCATGACTGCTCCTATGTATGGTGGAGGGGAAAATTTATTGTAGATATGAGGGAGAATATAGTAGATATTAGATATGAAGGAGAGCAGCCACAGGCAGACATCTGGAGGAGTCCAAGGCAGACATGACCAGACTGAGCTGCTGGGCCATGTGAGGAGAGGGAGAGGGGAAAGGGAGAAGAGAGAGGGGAACCTGGAGACCAGGAGGCGAGGAGGCCAGGAGAGGCCAAGAAACCAAGAGAAGGAGATAACTAAAATGACTGGATTATATAGGGAAGAGCAGCTCAACTGCCTTGGCTGGCGAATCCAGGGTAAGGGGCAGGGTATGACCCTGTAACAGGTAAGGACTGAGGAATGCTGGGAGAACCTGGCGGCCAAGTCTACTTTAATATGTTAAATAGGTATGGCAGCCAGCAGTTTAGTTTGAGCCCTAACAGCAGGTAGGAAATTAAGGCTGGCAATGAGAAAGAATGTTAACTGGGGTTCCCAAGGTTTTTTTTACCCAGTATATGACAGACTGAAGTTTGCACTTTTCAAGTGACTTTATACCCATAGATGCTAGGAGGAAGACCGAGGGCCGCCCACCATCGAAAACCAGAGACAGGTCACGAGAGTGGCAACGTCATGAAGAGTGGTCTTGCAGGACCAGAGGGAGATTGATCCAACCCAAGACACAAAACCCTGTCTGTAGCCAAAGAGTGCTTGCTAAGGGTCAGAGAGAGAGAGAGAGAGCAGGGTCAGCTGCTTCTGCTAGTGAGCAGTGGAGGTCTAGCCTGGGAAAGATCTTTCCCCCCCCATCCTCCTTTGGGAAGCAGCATTCGCCACACTAGAGGGGAGGGAGGTGCTGGGTTTTGTCATTCATTCCTCTCAGTTGAGACATCCTTGTCTTATCTGTGAGACTGAATGACTAATGTCTGTCTCCAGTCTAGAACCACCCAGAAGACTCAGTTGTCTGAGGGCCCAAAGAACTTCCGGCATGGCTTTAAACATGACCGGCATGTCTGTCTAGGGTAGGATCAGCGAGGAAGAGGAATGATGACCCAGGACTAACTCCCTCTCTTGGGGAAGGGTCTGCTCCTTCCTGGGACTCACATAGATATCCACCCTCCTGAGTTTCAGAGGAACTATACTGAGGGTTACCACCAAGAGGTGAGGTTCCAGGAAGGACTAGGGAGGAGGTTGTGGGAAATGCTGGTAGCTTTCAGTTCGCATGTTGATAAAGTAACCTTTCAGAGGCTGCAAGGACAGGAGAAACCTTGAGGTACTTGAGGGTCAGGTTGAGACTCTGGGACGGCATATAAATAGGCTCCTCTTGACACCTGTTTCTAACGAGACTCGTGTGTGAGCGCGTGTGTGCACACGTCTGCCCATTTATGACTAAATGAGAGCGGGCGTGAACACACCTTGAGAAGGACACGCCATCACGAAAAGACCATCCACCACAGGGTCGGCAATTAGGAAACGTGCTATTATTGAGAGGCGCAGGGAAAGCACCTGGGACTTCAGTTTCTTTGTGATGACGGGATGGGGGGGGTGCTGCAAAAATAAAGCAATGAGAAGGGTGAGTTGGTTTCTAAGTCTGAGCCTCAGTCTGCCCCAGCTTCACCTCTCACCTCTGAATGGTCCCCCATAGGTTACTGCAGAACCGGGATGGGATGCTGCCAGTACCAGGATTCTGAAAGGATCTCTTTATCTGTGCCTCTTTTGCCCTTTATAAACATTCAAAACCATCTTTGGAAAAGGGGAGTGTCTTTTAATGAGTGCACCCATTCTCCTTGTTTTTCATCCCTAAGGAAAGCCAACCCCACAGCTGACTCCTTGGTCATATAGGGTTTGATTTCCAAGGTCTGAAAGTCCTTAATATCTGTCACTTACAACTCTTGTGCTGTAGTCTCTTGTTTTGGTTGTCTAACTTCACAGTGGCTTCCGGTTTCTGTGACAGAGAAATTAGAAGGTAGTGACTCACCACCCAAGCTTCCAGCTGTAGCTCTATTCACTGAAGGTCTCAGGAGGGTGGCCTGCAGTGCCTGGAATTGCCTACCAGTCTCCAGCCCTTGGAGACTTGTAGCAAAAAGAACAGCCACAGTGGTAGCTTGTACCTATGCCCTGATGACTTGCAGCTGTAACATTGCTCACCTATGGGTTCCCAGCCCAACCCGCAGGGTAGCCAAGGCTTGGACGAGCCATGAGCAACCGGTGGTCCTACCTATACTTCTGTCTCTTCTTGGAAGTCTATTTAAGGAAGTGACTTCCTTCTTTTCCAGCCTAAAAGGAGATAGAGAGAGACAGGCAGGGCACATGTGAGCTGTCTTTACCAAGTGGCTTCCCTTCCTCACCTCTGAACATATTCCTGTTTCTCAAACAGTCCCAGACTGAGGACCATTTGTTTTTCCAGTTAGTCGCAGCTCAGAATCCAGTCCTGCTATATGTGCTGGCACTGAGTGAGGTCCTGAGGTCTGACCAAGGACTACTTTAAGCAGCATCCAAACAACTCTACAGCCAGGTCAACAGAGTTTCTAAGATCTTACTCTTGTGGCTTGTACCTGATCATTGACCTTAATGCAAGCCTGCAGACCAGCCCTGACACTTGGAGGTGCACTGCTTAGTAACACGTTGTGCTCTGTAGAAGGATGTCTCTTGCCTTTGACTCCCTTGAGCAGTGTGTACACCGGAACCTGGGCACATCTTCCTATGGTCTTGATTCGAGATGGTGGGGGTGGGTGGGTGACGATGGGGCTCCAGTAGGAGACAGGCCCCAGTATATTCATGAAATGCATGGCATCTTGCTTCTAGCACACAGGGAGATTGGGTACTGAGCATTGTCCAGGACCCCAGGCCACTGCAGCATCCTGGTCCTTCATCCTTTACCAATCCCCCACCCTTACCCCAAGCTAGGAGTAAACTCTTCTGGTTTCTTGGGTCTACCCTCTAACCCACCCCTCGCCTCAAGAAACAGATGAAGATGGGGCAGCAGAGACAGAAGACATTCTTCAGGCCAGCACCTGCTAATGAGTCCCATTTCTAAGCCTCTTGCTATGGAAAGGGGCACTGCCAAAGAAAAGAACAGAAAGGGATGAGGAGGCCAGCTTCTCTCTCATTCCCTTTCCCAGCAGCCTCTGGTTTGGAGGCTCAGGGACAGATTCAGAGTGTACTAAAAGTGGAGCTACATGAAATCATCCCAGCTGGGACTAAGTTTTCCCTTATGTGAGTCTAAGTGTCCAGGGCAGAGCAGGGCAGAGTTAAAGTATGACCAAGATCCTCTAAGATGGCCAGATTGTATATTTAGGGACTTCAGCCACCAGCCACAATCAAAATGCCCTCCTGAGTTCTCCTGTGAGCTCACTGGTGGGGGTCATGGGTAAGGACAGGGAGGGGAGGCCTTTGTGCCAAGCGAGGCGCCTGGGAAGCAGAGCTGTGGGCATCTCCCAAAAAGCACCAGTGAAACCCTGTTGTTGACTCAAACAATAATAGGTGCTCATTTGCATGACATTTTACATACAGGTTCCATGGAGACCTTTCATCTCCTACCACTGCAGCACGGGAGCCCTCCACACCCCCCTCTTTCCTGAGTCCATTTCTGGGGGTTTCACTGTGTCCCCTAGACTCTAGAACTTCTTCCCACTCCATACACACACACAGTCACCTACCCCATCCTTGGCTTATCCTGGAAAAAGCAGTGCTTGGGCTTTCCCCGGTGTTCCTGGTCCAGGTTTGCTCTAGAGCAGGTGGCCTGGCAGGTGACCTCAGGTGTGGGTGCCCCACCTGCCTGCTGTCGGTTCCAACAAGGCCCCCAGCAGTGGGGCTTCTCCACTTCCCACCCTTGTTCAAGCTGGGAAGAGAATAGAAAAAAAGTCAAACCTGGGAACCCAGAAGGGGTTCAAAGAGGAGAGGAAACCAGGTGGTTGCTATGACGATGGGGTCCTGTTCATCATTTGCATAGGGTGATAATTTCCATACTGCAGGATGAATTTCCATATTCCTGCCTCATAGCCTGTTGGGGTGGGGAGGGGGAGAAAGGAGAGGTCATTTGAAATTCAAATGAGACTGATTAAGGTTTTCTTGAGGAGGGAAGCATGGACAAAAGGGGTTAAGCTGGCCGGCAAATGTTGGCTCAAGGGCTCAAAGTTATCAAAGGGAGGCGTGCCCAAAGCTACCTAACTTCCTGGCAGCCCATCTCCCCAGACCTGGAGACCTGCCTGTGGATGTTATGACTACCTGGCCAGAAGACAGAGTAGGTCTCTATGCCCTCCTGCGCCCTCACCCTCTTCGTGGCCTGATGATGTCTGAGCTCATGGGTCAGGACCACTGAATTGTAGTTCTAGGTTCTGCCGTCCTTCCTCTGATGGCTTCAGGACTGGTCATGTCTGGGTTTTTATTGTTGGAAAAATAGTTTCTGTAGTTTGTTTGCCAAGGAGATGGGAGGAAATTCTGGATTCATTTTCCCAGTACCCCACCTAAACAGGAATGCCCCTCTTTGATGCAGCGTATGTGCCTCAGGTGAAGAATGGCGAAATTGACCTCTAGTCATGGTCAGCTCTCACCCACTGGGATGGTGTGCACACCCCAGGGTTTTCAAGGTTCTTTGAATGATGTGAATGGCTTGGGAAGGGCTCTGCTGTTCCCGTAGCCTACTCTGACCTCAGGGTCATTAGTTGAAGGCTTACTACTCATTGCTCATTATTTAAAGGCTTTCTGCTCATTTTTCTCATCTATAAAATGGGGTTAATAATAGTATATACCTCATAGAGCTTCTGTGAGGATCAAAGCCTGTTGGTTAAACACTTAGAACAATGCCTGCCAGTTAATAATGTCATTTGTTAGTATTTATCCCTGGAGGACAAAGTGTCCATGTGGTGGGTACGGTGACCTAATAGCCAATCCAGGCAACCTCTGTTAGAAGCATAGACTCTGCCTTCTGGTCAGGCTGGTCTGTGGTCCAGGACTCCAGAGCCAGAACCATGCTCCAGTGACTGCTAAGTGGTCACATGGAGCATGCGCAAGTGCACACACACTCCCACACATGCACACACACACACTCTCACACACACACTCACATACTCATACCTACGCCCCCCCACACACACCCTTGTGAGGACTGTGTTAGTCCTAGCTCAAGTGTGTCTCCAACTCTTGGGAATTAGGAACAAGAAGAAGGGAGGAAACTGAGGAAAGAGACCTCTTCCACGTAGTCCTAAGAGATGGGAGAGAGTCAACAAGACTAAAGGCTATTTAAAATTCTTGAAAATCTAAAGCGCCCCTCTTTTGCAGTTACGATGGCAGCCCCTTCAAATGAAGTTTCACTTGGCAGTAATATGGTGGCATTTGGACAGCCAGTCACTTGCCTCTCTAGGACTTAGCGTCCTTACCTGTAAATGACAAGCTGAGGATTTAGAGTCTGTCTCAGAACTTGCAAAGTATCCAAGGTTGGCCTTGAACTCTTCCTAATCCTTATACCTCTACCTCCAAAGTACTGGGATTACAGGCATGTGCTGCCCAGCAGGTTTCAGGTCTGACCTCATGAACAAATATACACAGGTCGGACATCACAGGCCCTTTATGGTTCCCTCTGCTTTAAAAGAAAAATTGTGGTCAGTGTGCTACATTTGGGGTATGGATAAAATAGAGCTCTTATTTCACTGAACATATTTAAAGACCTTTGAAGGCAGATTTTCATTGTTTTTTCAGGGCTGGGGTCTCTGAGTTGAGATTTTGATGAGAAATTTTAGATTGTGGAGCCCTGCTTCCTTGCATCAGTGCACTGAGACCCTAGACCCTTTCTGAGCCCAGGATGCTCCTTCATCTCAACCCTTGTCCATCTATCCAAATTGGGTTCCCTCTATTCATGATTTCAGCATCAGTGTTTCACCAAGAAGAGATGCAGAACAATGCAGGGGAACCCCAGAAAGCCCCATCCATAGCCCAGATTGAGAAAGAATGGGGATCATATTTCACAAGTTATCAGAAGACTATAGTGAGATGGATTTCCTTGATCAATGAATGACACGAAAAATTGCAGTGGGGAACTGGGAGGGTGCTGTGCTCCTGTTCAGCAGAGTCCAGCAAAGCTCCTTTGAGCCTTTCACATTGCCTCAGGCTCTTGACCTTTGTGAGGAAGGAACTGTTGAATAGACTTCAGGTTTGGTTTTTTTCTTTTTTGAGATAAGGTCTTGCAAAGCCCAGGCTAGCCTTGAGCTCTATGTAGTCAAGGCTGGCCTTGAACATCTGATCCTCCTGCCTCTACCTTCAGAGTGCTAAGATATTAGGTTCACACCACAACACATGCCCAGGAGGCTTCAGGTTTGACCTCCTAAACACTCACACAGAGAACACACATAAGATAGACCAATAGGCCATGTCTATTCACATATCTGTGAATTCTACTGTTCATGTTCTTAGACTAGAGAAATGGATGTTTTAAATTATGAAAATCCCCAAGTCTGCACATGAGATTCTGGAGGGAACTTGAGAGGTCATCCAGTCCTAAGGTAGTGAGCAGCTCCTTTTACAAGTGCTGTTTCTGGCTGGGCGGTGGTGGCACACGCCTTTAATCCCAGCACTCCAGAGGCAGAGACAGGTGGATCTCTGTGAGTTTGAGGCTACCCTGGTCTACAGAATTTCAGGACAGCCAGAGTTACAAAAGAGAAATCCTGTCTTGAAAAACCAAAAAGAAACAAAGTGCTGTTTCTGACCATCAGTAGCTGTTGCATGGTAGTGAATTTAGGGAAAAGGATAAGAGAGCTAAAATTCATCAGTGATGTCTTCCCTGGGCACAGTGAATTCTGTTTATGGGCATGTGTAGAACTTTTCATCACCATCTACACGCTGACTGGACCAGGGATACTCAGCTAGTGGAAAACTGAACCTCATACCTTGTAACTCCTAAGACAGTGCTCTTCCCACAGTTTATCCTCAGCCCTCCTGGGTCTTGTTCTTCATGCAGCTTCAAAGGTTGTCTTTAGATTCCTTCTAGGCATTTTCTCCTGAAAAGAAGGTGGCAGGGATGTCACTAAAAACTTTTGTTTTTGTTGTCTTTATTATTTTTAACTATTACGTATTAATTTTAATTACGTCTGTGTGTGTGTGTGTGCTTGTGAATGCAGGTGCCCTCAGAGGCCGAAAGTGTCAGATACTCCTGAAATTGGAGTCACAGGTGGTTGTGAGCCACCTGACATGGGTGCTGAGAACTGAACTCGGGCCCTCTAGAGGATGGAGAAGAGCTCTTAGGTACTGAGCCATCTCTCCAGCCCCTAGAAACTTTTCCTTTTCATATCAAAGGGAGATTGAAGCCTAGGTTGATGAACATTTGTAATAAATCCAATGTAAAGCAGTCTTGAAAATGACCCTGTAGCCCATTTATGATGTGTTCTCAGGACAGAACCTTGAAAAGTGGGCCATGTGTGTGGGGGTGTGTGTGTGGGATGTACGTGTGTGCATGTGTCTCACAGGATAACTTTCCAAGAGCCTACCTTCATAATTGCTAGCTGAAGATGTACCAGCAAGTTGTCAAATTGTCCTAAAGTATAACTGCAAGTCCTACTGGGTTATACTAGGGAGTAGAGCTGCTGAGAACCACCCAGAAATGGGAGAGGCCCAATCTCATCACTAAGTGCTCTTTTGCATTGTTTACCAGACAGAAGTGAAAAATCCTGCTGGAACAGTTCTTGGTTTGGGCTTCCACCTCCCTCGCCCAGAGAATTGTTCCCCAGGCAAAATCACATCCCATTGCTGCCAAAGCCATGCAAACCAGTAGGCTCATCAGTCTGGGTGTCAGCTCTCTTGGTTCAGAGGTAGGAGAGTAGGCCTTCCTCAGGGCCCAACTCCTGGTGTTGAGGAGGCCTGACTAGGCAGCACAACTCACTTGCTGGCCTAGTGTCCATCAAATGCAAAGAGGAGGAGAGCTGGAAGCAGGAGCTGCCCCAGGACTCACACATCCTGCATTCTGACCCCTTGGTTTCTTTTCATCTGTGGGTATTATGACCACCCTGACCCAAGGGGAGTCTACCTAAAATCCCAGGACTCAAGAATTCAATGTGCTTTTTGTCCTCTTTTGATCACGTATAATTTGTGTGCTAAGATGCTGGCTTCTTATTCAACCCCAATGCCTTCTACTCTAGCCTTTGCTCTCTTGACTCTGTTGGAAGCTTCTCTGTAGAGATGAAGATTTGGATAGCAGGTAGAACCAAGGTGATGCTAGAGTTGGGAAGTTAAGCTGAGCCTCAGATGAGTGCTCAGACATTCTCTGAGTTTGTGCTGTTGGCAATGGAATTGTGCCAGAGTGGGAAATCACACCACATTAGGGCCGGAGACTTAGAGCTTTGGTCGTCCCTTAGGGATCATTCCTAACGCACACCAACAATTTAAAACCTATGTCACTGTGGGTGCAGTGATCTGTCAGCCAACCCAGCAGAATCCTGTTGGGCATACAGTCTGTCTCCTGAGCAGACTGGGCTGTAAATTCTTGCATGGTCAGCACACTGTCATGTCTACACGTATCTGGGCCTTCAGAGTTGGGATAAGGCTTCAGGGATGATTGAGACTCAGCTTCCTCATTTGTAAAGTGAAAATAAATAATCAACCTCATCTTCCCTCAAGCTGAAAATTTACCTGGGTAATCCCCTGGGATCCTGGCAGGCCCAAGAGCCGAGGTTCCAAGGTGTTTTTCTCACCTCTTGCTTTCTTTCCCTGAAGACTTCTTGGCCCAGAGATTCATAAAGATCCATAAAAACTAAGAGACCCCAGAAAGTGACCCTTCCAGTTTAACATAGATGTCACCCACTCACCCCTAAGGTCACAAATAGGAGACTGTGAACAACTTTGGGAGCACTCTCTGCCCTGCCCCTCTTCTCTTCCTCCCTTCACTAATCTGTTTGTGTATGAACAGACTGGAAGGAGGCGAGGCACAGGACCAGGCAGAGGGGAAGAAATGGTCCTGATACCTTTTAATCAACTGCATTGAAGCCTGAGAGTTTAGAGGTGGAGAGAATTTTAGAGACCATTCGATAGCCCTTTGATAAGTTAGGGGTCTCTGCTTGAGAGTTTCCAGGACCGCAGCAACTGCAGGCTCTGATGGTGGGCAATTCCAACAGAATTCCCCTTTATCCCAAGAAGAAGCCTGGTTTCCCATAAGCCCTACATACAGATCCTCGTTCTTCTCATTGAATGGGTTGCTTCTCTTCCACACCAGACCTTGGGAAGGACAGAAAAGAACACCTGATTTCATCATGTGCTGTGTGCAAGATGCTGCAACAGCTTTCAGACAATCCGTCCTTGAATCTTTTTTGAACTTTTACTTTGAACAATTGTAGCCATATGGACAAGAGAAAAGCAGTTTAAGAATTACCTCATCTCTCTGTCTCTCTGTGTCTGTGTCTGTCTCTGTCTCTGCCTCTGTCTTTCTCCTTCCCTGTGTCTCTGTCTCTCTCTCTCTGTCTCTCTGACTCCATCTCTCTGTCTCTTTCTCTCTCTCTCTGTGTCTGAAATAGCCTCATGTAGTCCAAGATGGTCTCAGACTTGCTATGTGTCTGAGTAAATTCCTGATCATTATGTACCCACCTCTTAAGAGCTAGAACTGCAGGCCTGTACCACCATATCTGGCTCATCTGTACTTTTTTTTTTTAATTTTAAAATTATTTTCTAGAAACTCACTGATTTAAGTTTTTTAAATTATATTTCTTTGTTTGTGAATTCGATGCCTGCTTGCCACTTGTGTGGAGGTCAAAGAGGAACTTGCAGGAGCCAGTTCTCTCCACCCTGGGAGTCCTGGGGATTGAATTCAGGTCCTCAGGCTTAGTGGCAAGGGCCTCTACCTACTGAGCCAACTCACTGGCCCCTCATCTGTATTTTTTAAGACCCTATACTTACCTAGTGACCTCAGAAGTCAGAAAAGGGCAGTCAGATCTCCTGGAACTGGGATTATGGATGGTTGTGAGCCACCATGTATGTGGGAGTTAGAAATGGAACCCTGCAAGAGTAACAAGTGCTCTTAACCACTGAACCATCTCTCCAGGCCCCATACTCTGTATTTTTTAGAGATATAATTGGTATTTTATTCATTTGTGCTTAAACTAGCCAAACTGGTACTGATTTATCATGATACAGTCAAGTATAAAACACTGTTTTCAGTTGTTTTTAGAAATGTGTTGGTTGTGGGGTGGGGTATGTTTGTGTGTGCCATGGTGATTGCTGAGGTCAGGGGACAGCTTTCATGTGTCATTTCTTTCTACCTGGTTGAGACACGGTCTCCCTTGTTTCTGTTTCTGCTGTGCTGTGTACACCAGGCTAGGTAGCATGAGAGTTCCCAGGCAATTTTCCTATCTTCCCATCTTGCCCTGAGAGTGCTTAGGTTACAGTTCACACCGCTGCATCCAGCTTTTTATGTGTTTCCTGGGATTGAACTCAGGTTTTCAAGCTTGTGTGGCTTGTGGTTTTACCCACTGAGTCCTCTCCCAAACCCCTCTTCCCTATTAGAGACAGGGCCTCACTATGTATTTCTGGCTGTCCTGGAACTCACTATACTGACCTTGAACTCACAGAGTTCTGCCTGCCTCTACCCCCTGAGTGCTGGAATTAAAGACATGTGCCACCATGCCTGGCTTCCTGAGCCCCCTTCTACAATGATGTATATTTCAGCTTAACCCTTAGCCTGAACAACAGGCTTTAAAACAGGTAAAGGCTCCCAGTCATCAAAAATGAGAACAGTCCTTCATCACACAGCTTTGAGCCAGGCTTGGTGACACACACCTGTAATACCAGCACTTGGGGACAGAGGCAGGAGGATTGCCACAAATTGAGCCTGATCTACATACTTTTTACTTCCTATACTTGAGGTTCAATTCTACTTGTATTAGACCTACTGATCTGTTACCAGAGATGTCCTGTCTGTAGCAGATGACGTTTCTAAAAGCCTCTTGATTAGATTCTGATTATACCCCATGCCCCAGAGGGACACATCGAGCAGAACTTCAGCCGAGATATCTAGGGAGAGAACACTGGGGAGGTAATTCATGGGAGAGCGCTTTCCTAGCATTTTGTCACCGTTGCTTCAGCCATTTGCTCCTGCCTTGTTTTATTTAGCTTCATTTATTTTTGTAACTTTTGTTGTGTGTCCTTTCAAAAACACAAGGAGTAGAGGCTAATACAAGCAGCTTCCCTGCACGCTGACTCTCGGCTGCTGTCAAATTTCTGCCATTCCTGTTGCTGGAATATTTTTTCTTGTAAATTATAGACATTAAAACTCTCAGCTCTAAGTGTGGGAGTATGCATCACCAAGTCATAAAGACATATTTTTCCTTTTTAAGCACAGTTGTCATCATCTTAACAAAACTAGTCCCCCATTTTAATTCTCGTGGCAGTTTTGATGGTCAAGCATCTTAGAATATGCCACTTGAGTTGTCGATTGGCAGATGTATCAGCTGCGATGATTTCTATTCTTGGCTCCAGTTTCACACTGGCTATTAGCACTGTCTTTATCAGGATCTGCATTGTAGCAGCAGTTGTAAAAGTGGGGTGTATCTGTGCGGTTTGACTGCTTTAGCTGACTATCCACTATGGATTAGCAAAGCAGACCTCCCGTTTGTTTGTTAAAACAATTTCCTAATTAGAACCAACCTTTGATTTACTTATTTTAAAAATGACTGACTGATTGGTTACTGATAAGGGGGGGAAGGGAGACTCACACATCCCATAGCACATAGGGGGAGGTAGGAAGGTAACTTTCTGGAGTTGGTTCTCGTCTTTCACCTTGTTGAGGCAGAGTCTCTATTGTTTCTGCTTCTGCCCTTGGTACTCCAGGCCAGCTGGCCCCTAAGTTTTCAACCAGTTGTCCTGTCTCCACCTCCGTCTTTCTGGGATAGCTGAGGTTACAGATGCTTACCCCCGCTCCCACATCTGGCTTTTTAGGTCCAGGGACTGAACTCAGGTTGTCAGGCTTGTATAGCAAGTGCTTTTACTCACTGAGCTATTTCCCCGGCCCCGAGGTTTGTGTGTGTGTGTGTTAAAAATGCATAACATACAACATACCATCTAAACCATTTCTAAGTGTATAGTTCAGTCTCTCCATCTTTGAGTTGTATCATTAACTTTTTTAAACTGTGAAAAATGAATGCGCTGTCTCCCATTTACTCTTTTGTATTTTGTCTTATTTGTTTTGGCTTTCTATTAGAGCCTACCAAAATGTTTCCTAATGCTGATGCTGTCACCTGCTTTTTTTTGTATTGTCTTCTGTTTGAATCCCTCCCAAACTCCGCCGTCATTTATCCTGTTTACTTGCCTAAGCTGTTTATTAAAGTCTAATGGCTACTTCTGTTACATCAAACACTGGATTTGTTGTGTAGAAATCCTAGCTCTTATCCTTACTGTTGTTGTCTGAGGCCATGTGACCTCGGGAAGGTGATTTCTCTTTTGATATTAGACCTCAGTGTGGACTCTAAAAAGAATGTTCCTGGTTGTGTGTGCTCTGTCCTGTTTTTCTGTAGATGGCAGAAGAAGCTCATGAGTGTGTGTGTGTGTGTGTGTGTGTGTGTGTGTGTGTGTGTGCTCGCGCACGCACGTGCATACATACATGTGCTCAAGCGTGTTATTCAGGTGGTTGGTGGTGAGGTGAAGCCTGGAGACTGTGTCTGGATAAGTTAGTTTTAGCAACAGTTTCAGTAACTCGGATTAGTTAAAGACAGTCATATAACACATGCCACAAGCCAGGTCCAGATTTGAAGACCACAATAAACCTGGACTCCAGGAGCTCATTCATTCATGAGAGAAATGAAAGCACAAACCATTGGCTCTAAAACCCATGGTACAGCCCGGCAGGATGATCACAAGTTTAAGGACAGCCTGGACTGTGTAGCAAAATTCTACCTCAAAAAAAAAAAAAAAAAAAAAAGTAAAAAAAGGGCTGTAGTTCAGCTAGTAGGGTGTTTGCCTAGCATGTGTGAAGCCCTGACTTCCACCCCCAGCACTCCATAAAACAGGTATGGTGGCACATACCTGTAATCCTGTCTGGAAGCGGAGGCAGGAGGATAAGAAGTTCAAGATCACCTTTGGCTATATACCAAGTTCATGGCCACTGTGGGACACATGAGACTCAGTCTCAAAAAAAAAAAAAATAAAGAAAATTAAAATGAACAATAAAGCATGCACCATAATAAACTTAAATGAAAGGCAAGGAAATGCAGGAGAAATCATTTGCTTTGGGACTGCCTCGCTGAGGATGTGATCTTTGATTGGGTCCTGAAGGATAATCAGATGCTTTCTGGATAGAAGGTGCTCTAGTCACCTGAGCAAAGTCTCTAACACAGGTACCCCTCGTGGCCCAGGACATACCAGTACCTCCTAGAGGAAGAACTGTAGTCCCCAGCTTTGTCCCACTTAGGCCTCTTGTGTCCCTGGGAAGATGACATATGTTCTTCTTTATCATTGTGATAAATGTTCATATATCATTGTGAAGTATGTTCTTGTTTATCATTGAGAAGCCTGAGGCTTCAGCTGGTCCCTGTTTTGACCAAGGAATTCACACACAGCTTGGGGCCTGGACCACAGCCCTTTGATGACACGTCTGGGATTCCTTCCAAGTATGTCCTGCCTTGGGATGGACAGGATCCTAGAAGGATTCTGGTAACTGTGGGCCAGTACTTAGTGCATCTCTATCACCACCTCCCTTCTCTTTTCTGTGAAAGGAGATAGGAATAACTTGCCAGTCACCCTAATCTGCAGCACCTGGACAGCAGCTAACCTCCAGTGAGCCAGGTCACACACAGCCTGAGGTTCACAGGTGCCACTTCCCAGGCCTTCCTGGAGGCTAGAGGGGACAGCTGCCAGGTGGGATAAGTCCACAGGACTCTGGAGGGGAAGATGGGACTTGTGCAGGAGCAAGGTGAAGGATGAGGCAGCTTCCTTGTCCAGATCTGGAGTGGTGAGCCGGATGTCCATCAGGCATGTACCTCACCAAGCCACAGCACTGTGTCTCAGCGGAGACCTCCATATGCTCCTAGCCCCTTTTCCCAGACTGGAAGCCAAGAAGAAAGCCCTGTCTCTCAAGCACGTACTTTGATGCTTTGTAGGAGAATCAGAATAGGAACAGGGACCAAATCAATACTCAGTCTAGAAACTGAACCCTTACTAAGTGCCTTCAGGCATATAATATATTTCTCTCCTGGACCATCCAGGGCCTAGTCTCAAGGGAAACCCTGGCTGGACCAAATATTTACATTCAATCAGTCCTGGAGACCAGGGGAACTAGAGATTAACATAAGGCCAAAGACATTTGCCTCTTCATTATGATGTACCCAGATTAGTTCCTGACACCTGCAGTGTGTTTGGTAAAAAGTTATCAGATTGACAAGTTTGACCTTTTGCCAAATCCTTATATATTTATTTATTTATTTATTTATTTATTTATTTATTTATTTATGTGTGTGTGTGTGTATGTGTGTGTGTATATTCGTAGGTATGTGTGTGGGGATCTAACTCTGGTCATCAGGCTTGGCAGAAAGTACCTTTACCTAATGAGCTACGGCTACCTTACAGGCTCTTTCTTACCAAATCTTTCTTCTATTTCTCCTCCTCCTCTTCCTCCTCTTCCTCTCCCTCCTCCTCCTCTTTCCTCTTCTTTTTTTAAAAAATTGTACGTGTATGAATGTATACCACATGAGTGCCTAGGTGTTCAGATGTTCTCCTTATAAATAAATAAATGTAATAAAACTTTTTTTTTTTTTAAATTTCGAGGCAGGGTTTCTCTGTGTAGCCTTGGGTTTGTGCTAGAACTCGCTCTATAGACCAGACTGGCTCAGACTCAGAGATTTCACCTGCCTCTGCCTCCCAAGTGCTTGCTTGGATTAAAGACCACTACCCGGCGTAATAAAACCTTTTAAAATGCATTGCTCATTTACAAACCGGCATTGAACTTAAAATATAATAGATTCTCAGTATGCTGATTAAACGAATGAATTTTATTCATTTTATTAAATGAATGAATGGGTGAATTAACTCAGAACTTCAGTCACAGCTTAGCATGGCATCTAGCCCCTCATTTGTCCTCCTTTCTGTCCACACATTTGTCCTTTGTGCTTTGTCTTCTGTGGCTTTCTCCCTCCCTCCCAGGCGCCGTGGATTCTGTTCACATAGAACCTTCAAACAGATCCACATGTTACCATGCGACCCAGCCCAGCCTCAGTCTCTTTCCCCTTGGGAACTCAGAACTCTCACTGCTGGCCGTGAGACACATATTAATTAAGTTCCCATTCATCTGCGCGATTTTCTATGAATTTCTTGGGAGCTTAACATCAACCAGAGGCTTGAGAAAACGCCTGTGATGTGGCTAGATAGGACCTAAGTGACTTTCTAGCGAGAAAGTCAGCGGGCAGACTAGCGGGTAGCGTCCTCCTGTCCGTTTGTCAGCCATCTCTGAGGGTACCTGGGCCAGCAGAACAGAGTGTAGAATGAAGGGCCCTAGGACTCTCAGAAAGAGGAATAGGGTGAGATACAAGGTAGCCTGTGGCAGAAGACTATGCTGAGAGCAGCTAGGGCCATACATAAACACACAGGAGAGCTAAAGTCAGAAAGGCCACACACTAACCACTGCGCTTGTGGGTGGAGACTAAAAGGGAAAATACTTTTATTTTTGTAAAGCCTTTAGTCACATTTTAAACTTGGCCTACAGAGTTTTTTTTAAATTTAGATCTGACAAAAGAGGAGGCGGAGAGATGGTTCAGAGATTAAGAGTACTTGTTGCTTTTACAGAGGACTGAGTTCTATTTCCAGCATCCACATGGCACGTGTGGAGGTCAGAGAACATTTTTTTTTTTTTTTTAGGATTTATATTGTGTGTGTGTGTGTGTGTGTGTGTGTGTGTGTGTGTGTGTTACTGGTGTTGACCAGAAATGGGTGTCTGATTCCCTGGAGCTGGAACGGCAGGAAGGCTGTGAGATGCCCAGTGTAGGTGCTGGAACCTGAGGGTCCTCTGGAAGAGCAAACAGTAGGTATTTTGAACAGCCCCCATCTCCATCCAGTCCCTTAGAGGACAGCTTGCAGGAGCTGGTTTTCTCCTTCCATCGTGTTGGTCCCAGGGATGAACTCAGATTATTGTCAGGTTTGGCAGCAGGGATGTTCACCCACTGAACCATTTCATTGGCTGAATGTAACAGTGTTTAATAAACACTAATTTTCCCTGACATTAAGGGGTCAATAGTCCGTGGGGCCTTAAGGAAGATTATATTGCTGCTTCTTCCCTTGAGAGATAGCTGAGTATAAGCATGTAACTACAAAGAATGGAAGCAGTCAATCTAGCAATAAGTATGTGTTTAGGCAAATTATGGTATGTCTATATAATGGAATATTATGCAGAGATTAAAATGAAGTTTACAAGCGTAGGAGTCATAGTTCTAACAGCGTACGAAAGCGTATTTATGATACTCCCTGGAAAAAGGATAAAAGTCTAAAGAGATGATAAACATTCACAAAGAAAAACTAGAATGGAAGGCTGTAATGGGCTGGAGGTACAGCTCAGTTAATGGGTGATTGATTAGCATGCACAAAGCTCTGGGCTTCATTCACAGCATCGTGTAAACCCGGCATGGCGGTGCACGCCTGTAATCCCAGCACATAGGAAGCAGAGGCAGGAGGAGCCGGGGTTCAGTGTCATCCTCAGCTACTACAAGTCTGACAACAGTCTAGGCTACATGAGACTGTGCCTCAAAAAAGAGGGGGGCTACAAAATACCCCCAAATATTAATTATAGTTATGTCTCTATAGAGCGATCTTCCTGTCATTTTAGACTTTTTTTTTTTTTTTTTTTTTGCACTAAGCAACTTTTCTGTTAAGCTTGTATTTACTTTTTTCAGTGTAACATTTGTCAAAAAAAAAAAATGCTTGGTGTGGTGGTGCACATCTGTAATCCCCAGCACTTAGGAGGTAGAAGTAGGAGGATCAGGGGTTCAAAGTCATCCTCAAGGAACAGACCAGTCTGAGCTACGCTTGATCACCTTTTTTGGAGAGGGGTATTGTTGTTTTCTGGTTGGTTTTTTTTGTTCGTTTTTGTTTTTGTTTTTGTTTTTTCTGAGACAGGATCTCTCTATGTAGCTCTGGCTGTCCTAGAACTCACTGTATAGACCATTCTGGCCTCAAACTCAGAGATCGGCCTGCCTCTGCTGGAATTAAAAGCATGTGCCACCACACCCAGTCACACTTGACAATCTTAGAACAACAACAACAAGGAAAGAGATGAACAAAACAAGAAATACAAGTGGATAGACATCATCATCATAAGGGCCAGAGGGCAGGGCTGCTAGGAAGTCTCGATTGCCTTAGGACGATCCCTTTAGTGCTTCTGACCAGCCCACTCTTGCTTATCAATGAAGGACGGAACACCTGGGGGCTGTATATAGCCCTTATGTGATAGAACAGGCACTGGTGTTTGATAAAGCTCCTCAAGGACTGTCTTGTTGTGTGACCTTGTGCCTGCCCTCCAAGGTGACTGTTTCCCGGGCCGCTCATTCCTCTGGAGGGGACTTTCCTGTGTGTTTCCAGAAACACATGCTCCCCTCCCAGCATCCCTTTTTCTTCTGCCACTGGGAACTAATACATAGGTATCTGTTATCTCTTTCCAGGAACTGATCGAAATGGCCTAGATTTCAACCGGCAGGTAAGAACTTGAGCCAGATGTTTGTCCGGTAAATTCTGGGGATGTCAGACCAAGTAACATCTGTTGGTGATTGTTCTCAGGCATCTAGCTTTCAGGATGGAAGGACCCTGAGTCCATCCCCCTAGTCACTACCAAGATTCAGAGCAGGTGTCTCTCTTCTAGAGAGCTCTGATCAGTGGGGCAGCTTTTGAATGAATCATATTATGTCTGTAGTTGGTGTATCTAACTGCAGAGCTCCTGTAGTTGGGGTATCTGCCTGAAGCACTCTCTGGGTATTGACTGAACCTCAGTGGATCTATGATGCGGACTATCTCACGGTGGAGGAGGATGTACGGAACTCCAAGGAACCTAGTGGCTGCTGTTCTTCCATAAGAAACCTGATTGAAAGCAAGGTGACAGAGGCCACGGCAAGGGAAGAAGAAACATTCAGACAGGAGCATGTGGGGGCTGGGGAACCAACTCAGTGAGCAGAGTGCTTGCCTAGCACACAGGAGGCCATCTATAGCCCCACAGAAACTGGACATGGTGGTGCATGCCTGGAATCCCAGCACTTAGGAGGATGGGACATCAGAAATTCAAGGTCATTCTTTGCTACTTAGCAAATTTGACCCTGTCTCAAAAAAGGAGTGTGTAAGTAGGCTTAGGACAATGGAGGCACTAGTTTAGGGCTTTGGTAGGCACCCAAAGTGGGTAAGAGTTAGATTCAGTTTGGAAGGGCTTTGTACAGAGCCACGTGGAGTTGGAAATGGTTAGAGAAAAGATTGAAGATGGCATGCTCCTCTAGGTGACAAGCTGATCAGAGGTGGAAGGTAAGGCAGGGTGTGATGGGGAGCAGAAGTCTGAGCTGCTGACGGTGATGGGGAGCCTAGCAGTTTGCTTCTGTTTCTGTCAGTCTCTATCTGGTTAACTTTGGTTTAAGTGTGTGTGTGTGTGTGTGTGTGTGTGTGTGTGTGTGTGTGTGTGTGTGAAGGGTTTCAGATGAGGACCAAGCTCCTTCCCTATACTCTGATACTCCTAATTCAGGCTTGGGTGGAAATCTGGAGTTGTATCAAATGTGTATAACACACAGTGCATATATTCGTGTGTCCTCTTATCTGAAGAGGGAATCCAGAGTCATCCCTAACATTTCCTAAAAGGCTGTTCATTCTGGAACATCCTTCATGGACAGAAAGGGATTATCTAGATGTCAAAACCAAAACCCGTCAGACAGGCAAGTGATCCAGTTTTGTTCATCCAGAGGCTGAGAATTTTGCCAACAAATGAAAACAGCTGCTCTCCTTCTGTCCTGGAGACCAGGGGCCATTAAAGAGAGACCTGAGTTAGCTGTGAGGAAGGACTCTCAGCCTATGCAGGATAATAAATTCCAGAATAACTAGAGAAGAAGACCACAGCATCAGCTTCTTGCTCAGTGTTGTTAAATGGGAGACACATTCTTAGTCTGAGAAAATTCCATCCAGGCAGACATGGGAGTCCCCATCTGGAACAGCCAGTACTGTGGAGGCAGGAGGATTACCATGAGTTTGAGCCCAGATTGGGGTGCAGAGTTAAACCCTGTCTCAACTCCCTCCTCCAACCCTCAAACAAACAAAAAAAGGGGGGGTATTCAACCATTCAACTAGGTAATTCAATGGTAGAAAGACAGAAACCCAAGGTTTGGCAACTCAGAAGGAGTATCAAATAGATTGACGCCTCACTACCCTCAGCCTGTGCCTGCAGGGAGGTCCTGGGCCTTTGCACATCTTTTGAGATCTTGTCACCGGTTGGCCTCTAGTTTCTAAACACTGATAAGAACAAATGGTAACCGAGGTTCCATCTGGGGAGGAGCCTAAAGAGAGAGGCATGCAGCCGGACACTGCAGACTTCCTTGGGGGGTTTACTCACAAGCATGTTCACAGCCTCTCGAAGGCTCCTCTTCTCTGCCATCAGATCTCAACATCCACACGTTCAGACCTTAATCCCACCTCCTCTGGATGAAGGGGGGGTATAGGCCCCTGCTTGTCGGTCATGTCCACATACTCTGTACTTCACATCAAGGGAAGACAGCCTACAGTCACTGACCACCAATGCCGCAGGCTCTATCTCTTATCCTTCCTACGTGGTCCAGGAGGTAACTGTGTTGCTATCCTGATTCCTTCTGAAGGTGAAGGAACTGCCTCCCAGGCAGCCCCACCTTTTTCAAGAAGGACCTGAGAGATTAAGCAACTTTACGAAGGTTGTACAATTGGTCAACTGGCTAGGGCAGGATTTGAACCCATGCCTCTGACTCTAGCGCTCAATTGCCCCTACTTCCTTTGCTGAATCCTCCCCTGGATCTCTCCATATATGCAGACCATCCTTTGGGAGAGGCCTGGGAGCAGAGACTGAGTATAACTTCCTTATGACTAAATGGGTGGCAGGAATGGGAAGAGGAGAAGAGGAAAGAATGGTCAGATATAAACAGCACAAAAGGTGTCAGACTCCCCAGAGTGGAAGATCCTGCTGCCCTTGGTGCAGGCCTTGTGCGAAGCTCCAAGCTAGCTGGTGCAACTAAGAGTTGCATCCTGAGGCTGGATGAACTGCAGTCCTGAATGAGCCAGGAGTATTGGCTCAGCTACTGTGTGTGAAGCATGGCCAAGCTGAGCCAGTGATCTTTAGGAGAGAGTTGTGTTCAGGCAAAGAACCCAGGAGCAGAGGTGCCTGCCTCTCATCCTGGTGCAGGTACAATGGGGTTGAGAGGCAGCAAATGGTGTCCAGATGCCTGGATAGAGGCAAGTCCTGGCTTCCAGTGTTGCCTATCCTTGGATAGTTGCTGGCCTTACACATTCCTTTTCCTTCTGGGCCTCAGTTTGAAATGAAGAGGTTTGGTTGTGATGGTCTCTGAAATTCCTATAGTCTATGTGCTAAGGAACCACCTTTTTTCTCTCACAATGTTTCACCCACTGAATTCTGACTAACGAGTTGGATTCAGACTTCTGCTTTTTGTTTGTCTGAGCCATGGCTTCAAGTGGCTCAGGCTATCCTCGAACTCATGTATGTAGCTAATGATGACCTTGAACTTTTGATCCTCCTGCCTCTGACTTCTGAGTATGCTACCACAGCTGTCATTATTCATTTTCTTATAAAAGAAATGGGGTGGAGAGTCAACCTGAGCTGTAGAATTTGACGGGAAGTAGGTTCTTGAAAAGCCTCTCTAGACTTTTCAATCTTGAGCTATGCAATGAAAAGAATCCTTTGTAATGTTGGAGCGAAGACAGAAAGGCCCAGCAAATCACATCTGGCACCCTCTGCTGATTCCTGGGATATTGATTCTTATAATGTGAGACAGAGGGTGTCTCTTGTAAGAAGAGAAGTTAAATCTAAGCAGAGAATTCTATAAGGAATGAAAGTGCTGAGCTCTGCAGTACTCCCTGAGACTCTCTCTTTACTGGTGGTCCTGGGAGGGGGTGACTAAGGAACGGTCATACTCTGACTGGCAGAGAGTGGCAAGTGTCCTAGGCACAGAAAACAGTAGAAAGTCTTCATGCCGAGGAAAGGGTCAGTTTTGGGGGAACTGGAGAGGATCAGGGGATAAGTTGGGAGAGCATGAAGCCAGCTCTGTAAATTGGGCCAAATTATGAAGACCTCTGAGTGTCTGATCATAAAGCTCATGCAAATACCTGAACACATAAACCGTAGCATTTTCTGTGATTCATGTATCACTAGATGTGAAAGAGACCCAGATTTGAGGCAGCTCTTTTTGAGATATGATCAGGAGTGTTTGGGCAACAGGTTGGATGTGGACCAAAGAGAAGGATGAGTAAGATGTGACCGTGGGGTTTCTGGCTTGGGTTCCTGAGCATTGATGGGACTGCCATCAGAGAACAAGAGGGCAGAGCCAGAGCCAGTTCATCCAGCGGCAGGTGGAGGAGGGAGGACAGGGGATAGGGAGATATCTCACACATGGTAGGACGTTTGGATCTGAAGCCCAAACCGGAGATGAGTCAGGACTGAGGCTACGTGAAGTGCTGGGACGGAAAGGAGTTCACCCAAGGAGGGGTGAAGACTGGGAGAAGGACGAGAGCCAGCTCTGGAGGAGCACGCAGAGACAGGGTAAGGACTGGGTGCTTCTAGGTGAGTCTAAGAAGGGGTGGTGAAAGGGAGCGGAGGAGAGCCGCACTGAGGCAGGAGGGGCTTGGTGATGATGGGAGCAGCGTGCGGAGGGATAGTCGACTGGGCAGGGGGACAAACAGTGGTGGCGGCCGGTGTGGGGAGTGGAATGGAAATTTGGGAACTGATGCAATTAGTACTGCAGAATCCCCTTTCAGGGAAGGGGATGGTGAAGAGACGGAAACACTGGGTTAAAAAGGAGAATGTGGAGGGAAGCTTTTGGGGGCTGAGGAGGCAAAAGGTGAGGAGATGCAACATAGAAGGGAGGGCATGGGTAGTTGTCAGGGGAACCAGTGGAGGGCTTAGATAAGTTTTCTGTTCTGTTTTGAGACATTCACTATGTAGCTGAGGCTGGCCTCAAACTCCTAATCCTTCTGCCTCTACCTCTGAAGTTTCAGGATTACAAATGTGTGCCAGCACACTCAGCCCCCTAATTCTGTGATCAGGAGAGTAAAGCAAATTGGAAAGTATCTTTATCTTGTCCTCCAAGCTGAAAATCAGTGACCTGGAGTTTCTTGTCAGTTCCAGCTTGGCAGTATTTGGGGCTCACTGACACTATATATGGCTCACCTATGTCCTTCTATTGGCTTCGGTGACATCTCATACAGAGCAGTCTCTCTGCTGTGCCCCTACATAGCAGTGAGTTTGTCATTTGATTAATTGGCTCCATGGTCCACCCTCTTTAAAATCAGCAAGATTCAGCTTAAGGAAGGGTCTCTGAGGATTCAGCACAATGGAGAATTTTCTCTGAGGAGGCTCATGAGACACAGAGAGGCAACACTAGACTCTACATCTGGCATGGAAGTGTCTTTGGGCAGCAGGAAAAGCTCCTCTCGTGGGGGACCCAGGAACAGCTGAGCTTAAAGAGAAAAGGAAGGAACTGCCTGGGTTTGGCTTAGGTCTACAAACCTGTGCTTGACTGGGTGCTATGAAGTAGGGAAAGAGGACACTATGGTCCCTGCCCACAGGCACTCCCAGACCAATGTGGGGAAATGGGCTGTGTCTTGCAGGAGGGGAGCCCACATAAGTAACATTCATGGAGTGAATCCAGAAGTTAAAAGAGTCCTCCCACACGCAGACACAACTCCCGGGGGGAGGTCCAACATACTGGAAGGAAACAACCTCCTGTGAAAGGTCCAGGAGTCTGAGAGTGAAGGGTGGCCAGTTCTCCGCTTGCTCTGAGGATGGTTTCTTTATGCTGAAGTATTCTGGAATGGTTCTTTTGTGTGGAAGCTGAATTATTCAAGATGGAAGTTCAGAATAAAGGAAGTAGCTGGGTCTGTCACCCAGCTACACAAGAGGCTAAGGTAGAAGGATGGCACATGTAAAGCCTCCCTGGGTTACAGAGAGAGTTCAACACTAGCCTGGACAGCTTAGCAAGGTCTTGTCTCAAAAAAGTAAAAAGAGGGCTAGGGCTGTAGCTCAGTGGTAGAGTGCTTACCTAGTATACACAAGGCTCCGAGAGTTCAGTTCCCAGCACTGGGGATAAAAGGGAGGAGAAGAGGAGCCACTAAACCACAGTTTGGCACCTCTATGAAACAAGGTTGGATTTTTAGGACATCAGTATATAATAGCCCCCAAGGCAGCAAAAACTATTGGAAAATAGATAGAGGGACCTGGCAAAGCTGTTTTGGGAATAGGGTTTGATGAATGGCTATGCCAGAATTACACACACACACACACACACACACACACACACACCCCGGATACACCAGAGTTTCATAGAAGAAAAACTAGAAACTTCCCTCTTAGTCAATAAACTGGTCTGAAAAGCAGACACCTAAAGGAGCCAAGCCACATACCCACGCATAATTCATTCTAAACCTGCCTGCTTCCTTATCAGACGCAGCATAACAGGATTCTTAAAAGCCCCCTTAAAATCTTAAAAGAAATTGATATAAATTAAAAAATTCCCATACATGATGGCTCACCTCTGTAATCCCAGAACTTGGGAGGAGGCAGAGGCAGGTAGATCTCTAAGTTCAAGGTTAGCCTGGTCTACATAGTACACTCCAGACCAGCCAGGACAGCATAGTGAGACCCTGTATTAAAGAAAAATAATAAAATATTCTAATTTTAATAAAAAGGAGGAAACTAAGAAATTTACAATGAAAACAAATTGCTTTCAGCAAACAAATCCTTGGTCACACCCCTCAAAGGATTAATGAGCTGGTAGCATGCTTATGCCTCTCAGAACACGACAGGTACACGTACAGTG
Organism: Cricetomys ansorgei; assembly: GCA_026225945.1. Classification (NCBI taxonomy): domain Eukaryota; kingdom Metazoa; phylum Chordata; class Mammalia; order Rodentia; family Nesomyidae; genus Cricetomys; species Cricetomys ansorgei. Next base: position 2,992,348 of record JAMJFZ010001122.1, on the reverse strand, counting down.
TTTAGTATCATACATTGGCAGTTCAAAAGTTGAGCTTTTCTTTTTGTTGTTGCTGTTTTTGATTTTTCCAGACAGGGTTTCTCTGTGTCCTGGAAATTGCTCTGTAGACCAAATTGGCCTTGAACCCAGAGATCCTCCTGCCTCTGCCTCCCCAGCGCTAGGATTAAAGGCAGGCGCCACTGCTGCCTGGCTAAAAGCTATGGTTTCCAAAAAATGTTAAGATCTGGGGAAGCTAAGGTAAAATTAAACAAAAACGTCCCCACCAACATGAAGCTGGCCATCAAGTGCACACATGCGATCCAAGCTCTCAGGAGGCAATAAGGGGGATCATCTCCAGTGTGAGGCAAACTCTGATAGTGAGTTCAAAGACAGCTTAGGCTACATAGTAAGATCCTGCCCCAACATTTTTTTTTTTAATTAGAAAAGAAATTGGGCCTGAGAGCGTAGTCTAGTGGCAAAGCAACTGTTTGACTTATGTGAAGTCGTGGTTGGATGTATACCACCATCAAAAAGAAGCAAAATAGAAACACAGAAAGCAGCACACCCAGGTAAAGTACATGTCAAGTGTGCAAAAGGACCCGGAAGATGGCTCCAGTCCGTGCACTTACTACTGAATAAGCACAAGGACCCGAGTTGATCCCTAACACCCATGGTTGCTCTCATCTGTAACTAACACACAGGCAGAGCTTTCTGGCCCATTAGGCAATTGGTGGATTCTGGGTTCAGTGAGAGGCTCTGTCTCAAAAGATAAGGTAAAGAGTGATTGAGGAAGACATCTGACCTTGACCTCTGGCCTCCACATGCATGTGTTCCCGTGCGCATGCGCGCACACAACACACACACACACACACACACACACACACACACACACACACACACACACACACACTACAAAAAGAGCTGGGCACGGCGGTGCACACCCTTCATCCCAGCACTTGGGAAGTGAAGGCAGGAGGATCACAAGGTAGGGTCATTCTGGTTTATAAGTGGAGTTTGAAGCCAGACTGGCCTACACAGGACTCTGTCAAAGAAAGACTAAAAGAAGGGAAAGAAGAAGGAAGGAAGGAAGGATGGAAGGAAGGAAGGGCAAAAGATAGTTTGTGTTTATATGCCAAATTGAATTGGGATATAAATTTTGTGATTAAAGACAAGCTATTCACCAACACAAGTGTCCAATGGGGCATTTGAAGATAGTGCAAAAGCTGTTTTTAACACGAACAAATGTTTCTTGTTTGGCTCTGTGTCCCGAGGCACTACACAACTAGAATGCAGACTCTGCCCAGTAAATCTGAGTGGAGCCTCCTATCATTAAGACAGCCAGAAAAACCACCCCTTGGACTTCAGCAAATGAGCTGATCCTAGCTTGCCAAGGGCCTGCCACTTCTGCTGCACCAAGAGGCCGAGCCTGATGGACTTCTGGCTGTTGTCCTTTTACATTGAGATAGGGGAAGGGAGACATGGGGGTTCCCCCTGGCCCTGGAAACAGGCTCCAAAGAAATAAAACGCAGCCTCTGATTCCTGGAACTCAGTTTGCTATCCAGGCTAAAACTGCCGGTGGTAACATTAGGGGTCCTAGAGCAGTGGTTCTCAGCCTTCCTAACGCAGCAATCCTTTAACCTTTTAATATGAGAAGTGCTTACAGTTCCCCATATTGTGGTGACCTCCAGCTACAAGAGTATTTTGTTGCTACTTCATAACTGTTATAAGTTGTGTTATAACTGTTACAAGTTATAAGCTAGTTATAAGTTGTAACGTAAATATCTGATATGCAGATGGTCTTAGGCGACCCCTGTCTTGACCCACAAGTTGAGAACCACTGACTGAGAGAGTCACTTCTCCTCTTGCCTGCAGTTCATTTACCCTGCTCTCTGCAAAATGCAGTCTTCTTGATACTAAGGCTGTAGCCAGAGCCACAGACGGAGCAGCTGATCCCCAACCTCAGGCCAAAGTACCGAGAATGGCTGGCAAAGTGGCACAGACCTCCACCTCTCCAACAGCGCACAGTGTTTTTCATGCCAGCTTGGGGAAGGCACTAGGCCTCAGCTCCAGAACTTGGGAAGTGGAGGCAGGAAAATCAGAAGTTCAAGGCCGCCTTCAGCAAAATAGCAAATTGATGGTTAGCCTCGGCTATATGAGACCTCATCTCAAATCTTCTGTCAAGGAAAAAAAAAAAAAAAGCCATTGAATGGAGAGTATGTAAGACAGGGCCACCTCGGCAGAGAACAAGCTGGCTCGATTGGGTAACTAGGGAGGGGTGGGACAGAGTTTTCAGGCAGAAGATGATTGACAAGATTAAGTGATTCTTCTCCAAAGTGATTTCCCCACCACAGCCATCATGTTCGTGATAATATAACATTCGTTGGCATTTGATTGTGTTCCAGCACCAAATAAGAAATGCATTACAAACATCATTTGTAGCGACCCTGTTAGGTGGCTGGCATCATCCCCAGTCTATAGGTGAGTTAACTGAGGCAGTAGGGGGTTAAGGGATTTCCCATGCCACACTGTCCACAATATCCAGGTTGAAAGCTGGGCCAATCAGTCTCCCGGTCCGTGGTTCTGTCACCCGATGCTTTTGCTTATCTTGAACGGAGTGGTTTGATAGTTACAGCCAGGTTTCCCCGTTAGCCGATTTACCACAGTTTTCTCACCCAAAATTGAGAACAGTAACCGAGTCTACTTCTCAGGATATCTTAGGAATGAACGCAGATCTATACAGTACTCAGAAGAGTCTCTGGCATGCAGCAGTCGGTCGATAATCATCAGCCCTCAGTACTTTCCAATGAATGGGGAACTGGTATCTCTTCTCCTTCTGTGTATGGACAGCCTCTTCTTGGCTGCACTTACACCAGGTAGGGTAGGCTACAGATGCTTCTAGAAAGGTCATACCCACTCCCCTTCCTGGATCTGTCATCTTCTGGTCTAGGCTTCCCCAAACTTGGACAGGGAAGCAACAATAAATGCATGTGCATTTTGGAGAAGTGGAGATTTATCTGCCTTTGCCAGCCATACTTGATGCTTTGGCCTCGGGCTTGGAAATAGCCGTCTCTTATTTACAGCCTGGGCGGCAGCCTCAGTACCCAGTGAACCAAGCCTTCCTTTTAGGGAGGAGGATAGGGTCGGGTAGTGAGTGACAAGAACAGGAGCACCCGTCTGAGTGCTCCGTTTTCTCTGGAACCATCAGAAACTCTGCAGGAAGGAGGTTAGATCTAGCTTTCAGGCCCCAGTACTGCCGTGAACTTGTTGGGTACATTCTGGAACGTTCTGTGGACCCAGGCTGTTGGGTGGACAGCATTAAGGATGAAGGTGGGAGAGGCAAGCATAGATCCTTTCTCCTGTTCTCTAGCATCAAAAACGGGCTCTCCTGGGGGATGGCAGTGAGTGGCCTTTGGTGGGCATAGATGCTGGTGAGGCTAAAAGTTGGGGCTGGCCATCTGCTTCCTTCACGGAGTCTTTTTTGGAGCAGAGGTCTTGAAAGAGGAGCTGGATTTGGTTCCAGACAACCACAGGAGAAGCCAATACCATTCATTGAGCCTTTAGTTAATAGCAGTCAATGAGCTGTACAAGTAGTAGTAGCTCATTAAAACCTCACACTTTGTGCCTAGTGTGCACAAAGCCCTGGGCCCTGGTCACCACAAAAACGAACAAACAAACCTATAACAACCCAGAGAGGTGGATTTTGTTCCTACTGATTCCCTTTTTAAGATGGGGAGAGCGAGTCTGGAAGAGGTCAGGTGACATGCTTGGAGCCTGGGTTCCAGCCTGGGTGGATGTAACCGGCTTTCCATAGGTTCTACCTTATTTGAGATTGCGTAAACCTTACAACAGCCGGTGAGGTAAGCATTGTTATTCCTTCCCATTACAGAGCCGGGGAAACTACAGCTCAGAGAGGTTCTGTAACTTCCCTGTGGAGGACCTCGGGTGTCAGACAGGCCTGTCTGACTTCTCACCACACCAGGCTGGTTTGAGAAAGAAGTGAGGGAGAGAGGGGGCCCCCCTAAGCAATACCTGATTGAATCTTACCCAGAGACCCTCACCAGACGGCCCGTACTTTTCCACACTTACAGAGCCTTCTCACTCCTACCAACTCCTGTGGACCTCTCCTGCCTGGGGCTTGCCAGTGGGGAAAGCGGAGATCATATCTTAGGCTTATGGAGGGTTGCCAGGTGAAGGGTGGGGTGCAGAAGCGTTCCCACCCAGAGAGGGTTCCCCTGGCCCTGAGAGCTACCGCCTCCCCTGGCTGTGCGTGAGAAGGGTACAGGGAGGAGAGCCATGTTTGCATGCCGTGCCCACAGGCCAGGGGCAGGGCCTGACTTTCTTTCTGTCCTGAGGCAGAGGGCTTCCTGGGGAGGCAGCCCTGGTGACTCTCAGAGAATATTTCTCCAGGAATTATAGCTTCAGCTGAAAATGTTCCTATTTCCACCTTCCCCTGTAATGCCTGTGATGAGTGGCTTTGGGGACCATCTGCCGGGCTCCCATGTGTTTACTTTGTTTATACGAAGACCAGGTCACCCAACTGTGTGTCCTTCTGGTTGATAATTTACAGGGACTGCTTTAAATGAAAAGGTTTGCCCTCTGGAAAGTCTGTGCAAGAGCACATGGTGGTTGGGCCTGTAAACCCAGCACTGGAGGCTGAGGCGAGAGGATCACTGAGGACCAGCCTAAGCCATGGAGTAAGATCTGCCTTAAACAAGAATAAGTGGCCAGGTGCATTGACAAACCTTTGATCCCAGCACTCAAGAGACAGAACAGGCCGATTTCTGAGTTCAAGGCCAGAGTTACATAGTAGAGACACTGCCTTAAAAAAAGCTGGAGCTGTAGCTCAATAAACAGGACGTGGTCCCAGCACTTGGGACCAGAAGTTCAAGGCCAGCCTCATTGATATAGAAAGTTGGAAACCAGCCTGGGATATACACCCTGTCTCAAACAAATAAAAAACCATGAGCGAGTATGAATCAAATGTTGCTACTGTCATTGATTTGGAAACTAAGGCATAGAATTCTAAAGTGACTTGCAGTTAAGCAGAGAGAGTGTTCTGCTCGTCTTTGTTGGCGACCCCTTCCCTGCCCGCCCTGGCATCTTCTATCTACTCCATAGCCTTGGCTACATGCAGTGCCACACTGAGCTCTAGGTCCAGCCCTGCAGAAGACAGTGTGCAGCCGTAAGGCTGGCTGCTTTCTAATCAACTCTAGTCTCAGGAACTGTGCAACCAGGTCATTAATGAGCTCCAAGCCTCCATTTCCCCTCTGTAAAATGGGAGGGGATAATAACTTTAAACATAACCAAATGAACTCCAGTATAAAGCATCCAGACAAAACAAATGCTCTTCTTATGGGTGTTGTTAAGAGTTTTAAATTCTGCAACAATGTTGGATTCCACTGCACACTTCACACCTGCCTGCCTCCAATTAGCCCCTTCCTCTCAGGCTTGCCTCCGGCAGGCTCTGGCAGCCAGCTGACAGTTGTGCTCTGGCCTTCCCATCAGCTGGTCTTCCTCTGAGTCTCCTCACCTATGTCCTTATGCACAACCCAGCCTGTTACTGCAGCAGTGAAGAGAGAGATGAGGCAGTCTTAATCACACGGCATGACCCCTACACCTAAGGGAGTGATTTTTGAAATATTGAAACATAACTCAGTTTGGTAAGAGGTATCTTATTTGTTCATCACCAAGAATGCTTGCATTTAAAGAAATTCTAGCCAGGTGGTCCAAGTCTGTAATCCCAGCACTTGGGAACAGAGGCAGGGAGTTCAAGCAAGTTTTGAGGCCAAGCTGGGCTACGTGAGACTCTATCTCAAAAAAAATGGAAAAAAAAAAAATGGGACTGGCAAAATGGCTCATTGAGTGAAAGCTACTTTCTGCCAAGGCTGGCGATGTGAATGTCAACCCTAGGACACATGTGGCAGAAAGGAAGAACGAGCTTTAGAAAGCTGACCTGTGACCTACACATGTGTCCTGTGGCATATTATTAGCACTCATACATGTATACACACGCATACATACAGTGCTCCCTCCCAAGCACACACACATACATGCACAAAGTAAATACAGGTAACATATTTGTTTAAATGCTAGGTTGATTCCTCTTCAGAAAACAATGCTTTTTTTTTGGGGGGGGGGTGTCAGTTGGAACCAAACATAGAGCTTGCTGATGGGAGTTACATATTAATCTCACTTTTCCTTTCTGTGTATTTTGTTAAGTGTGTGTATGTGTATATGATGTATGTGCAGATATGAGCAGCATCCATCTGCACATACAGAGGCCAGGGAGTACACTGTGCATCCCACTCTCCACCTTGTTCTTTTGAGACTCACAGGTTTTCTTAGTGAACCTGGAACCAAGCTTGTGGCCAGCAATCCCCTCTTTCTCTCTCTCTCTTTCTCTCTCATTTTTGAGACAGGGTTTCTCTACTGTAACTCTGGCTGTTATGTAACTCACTCTGTAGACCAGGCTGGCTTCGAACTCACAGAGATCTGGCTTGCCTCGGCCTCCTGTATGCTGGGATTAAAGGTGTGTGCCACCACCGCCTGGCTGTAATCCTGTCTCTAACACTCCCCATCACTACCACAGAGCTGGGATTACAGGTACCCATGACCATGACTGGCTTTTAAAATGTGTGTAGGGATTTGAACTCAGGTCCTCATGCCTGAGTAGTAAGTACTCTTACCCAGTGAGCTATGTGCCTAACCCCTGTTATTGTTTTGTTTTTGAGATTATCTCAAGTAGCCCAGGCCAGCTTCAATTTTGCTATGTAACCAAAACTGGCCTTGAACTCCTGATCCTCAGGACTCTACCTCACATGTGCTGGGATTTACAGGTACGTGCCACCATGCCCAATTCCTGGTTAGAAGTTTGAAAATTTGGGCCCATAGGATAGCTCAGAGGGTAAGGGCACTTGCCATCAAGCCTTACAGCCTAAGTCAACCCTCAGGAACCACATGGTGGAAGGAGAGAACTGACTTCTGCAAGTTGTTCTCTGGCCTCTGATAGCATGCTGTAGCACACACATTAACCACCACCTACCCCCCCACACACATTCAATTAAATTAATTAATTGATTTTTAAAAAATAAATGAAATTTAGCCTAGACTGTTGCTGTAAACAGATTCATCTGAGGTCTTGAAAGTAGGTTTTGTAAGACATTTCATGTAGCAGCCACTTGAAGTCCACAATGACCTGGCAGGGAAGAAAACACTGATTCAGTTAGAAGGCAGCAGTGGAGAGCATCTGTAATCCTGGCTCTGGGCCAGGATCTTTGTGCCGAGGGAAATAATAAAGCTGAACTTGAACCCTAAGGCAGGAAGTGGCAGGCCTAAAGGACGAATGTTCCTCTCTTACTGTGTCTCTAATGTAAAGCAGAACCAACTTCTTTCCTGAGAATTTGGTGTTTGTTGACTAACAGGGCATCTCCAGAGCCTCCTTTGCCTACGTGGCCTGGGACGGTTGGGCGGTATTCTGGCCTAAAGCAAGACAGGAAGTGGAGGCTAAAGATATAACAACTTGGCAAGGATGCAGCATTCCCATAGCAGGTTGTCTGATCCTGTATCCTGCAAGCAGGACTCCAAGGGGATGGGCTCAGGGAGTCTGGTTTCACCAGAGGTTTCTAGTCTTCTCTCCCTGGTCCTAAGGACTTCTATATACTGCCCCCGGAGATTCCCTTTTGCAATGATGGAGCAGAAAGGACCAGAGAAGTAAGCATCTTGACCTCTGCTCTACACTGCCCAGGCCTGGCCTTTGTCCCACTGTTTCACTTCCCATGTCCCTGTCAAGCTCCTATGCACCTTCCCAAAGTCAGTTCACATGCTTCGACCTGCAGGTGGCCCTCCAGGAGCACCCACTCCACCTTCTGAACCCCGATGGGTTTTTGTGGTGTCTGCCAACCTCCCAAACCAGCGCACGCTTGAGTAAAGGGTCTATGATTTATTTATTCCCATACAGAGGGCTGGCATGCAGAAGACATGCAAGCACGCTTCCTACATGCATGGGCAGTGGAATGAACGTGCTCATCTACTAGCCCTCTCCATCCCGGGTGCTGTGAGTAGCCACCTTCTCCTTGTGTAGCTCTGCCATCTGTTGTCAATTTTTCTCCATTTATGCAAACAGACACTCCAGTCAGCACTGGTAAATTTTTCCCAATTCCACCACTTGCTACTGGGCCCTGGAGCTGTTTGTGGAGGCATCCCAGCTCCTGGCCAAGTGGGTGCTGAGTGCTGGGGCCTGCCTCTAGGGGCCTAGGGTATAGATAGAAAGGTGGCCAGCACTGTGTGAGCTTGGTCATTCAGCTAACCCAAGTCAAAACAGAGCTTTCTATAAAGACATCTTAAGAAGTCACCTGGTTTTGCCGTCTCCTGCTCTCCTGGCCATTTTAATGGAAACAGCATGATGTGGGGGATGGGGTCATCCTTGACATCTGGTACCATGGTGGTTTGACTTTTTATAAACTACGGAGACAAATTTGGGTTGGCAGCCTAACCCTAGGGTCCAGAGTCACCCAGATTCTTAGGGCTAAAGTGGCAACAAGGCTGAAACCCCTGTCCTCAGTAGAGATCTACAGAGCTACCTGTCCCGGCATAGGGGCCTTCTTCTTGCCTGTCATAACTTGGTTTGTGCTCTCTACAGTAAAAATCAAGCTGGAAAAAACAAAGTGAACTTTTGTAAAACTGGACACAGTCCATTCTTATAAGATTTTGCTTGTCCCAGTGTTAAAATATTTGTTATATAATGAAACAGTAGTGAGAGTGGGTGGTATTATTTTAACATCTTTCCTTATGTGTGTTTGTGAGCATATCCGTGTGTCTGTGTACGTGAGTGCGTATTCGAGGGTGCACAGGGCTGGGTGCATATGCTAATGTGAGTAGAAGTCAGAGGTCAACTTTGGGTCTCCTTCATGCATTATCTACTTTTTTTTTTTTTTTTGAGATGGGGTCTCTCTCTGGCTTGAAGTTCACCAAAACTTGGCTGACTGGTCTTTAAGTCCTGGGGATCCACCTGCCTCTGCCTCCCCAACACTGGGCTTACAAACAGATGCCAAACTTACTACATGGATTCTGAGGCTTGAACTCAGGTCTCCAAGCTTGCATGGCAAGCACGGACTCCCATCTAATTAACATTCTTATTTGTCAAATAAGACAATCCCCTCCCCCCAAAAAGGAAAAGAAATATTGCTAGTCATGAACCTTAAAGGCCTGTGCCCGGGAGACTCCAGTCTAACTAACCCAGTACGCAGACTCGCATCGCTACGAGGTGCCCCGTGTCACCGTGTCTCTGCCACAGCTCCTCTAGGCGTTTTCATCTCACGGCCCAGAAGGCAGCCAACACCAGTGCTGCAGTGTCAGGCCCCTCGGCTCCAGGCTGGAGTGGGTCCCTTTCATAAGGCAGCTCTTCGACCCCCCCACCAACCCTCCTGGATTCAGTAACCTATTCCACATGTCCTGCTTCCTGCTGCATTCCCTAAAGAAACTGGGCCCTTTCCCATAGAGAAAAAAAGACTTTTCCCTGTTCAGTCCCAAGCCTCATTCTGGCAGTCACTCCTATGACCAGTGCACTGTACATTTGTTTCAAAAACTTCTTCTATTGATATAGTTGAAAGGAAAACGTGTCTGGGTGGTGGTGGTGCACACCTTTAATCCCAGCGCTTGGGAGGCAGAAGTAGGGGGATCTCTGTGAGTTCAAGGCCAGCCTGTTCTACAGAACAGTGTTCTAGAACAGCCTGGGATACATAGAGAAACCCTGTATCAAAAAACAAAAACCACAAATAAACATGAAATGTATAAATGATATGGTATGTGTTCCTTTGAAACTTTCTCTTTAAATTTAAAAATATGACTAGTAGATTGTTTCTTAGCAGTACATAGCTGAGTTTTTACTTTTGTTAATGACTATGTAATATTTTAATTATTTTAATATGATTTTATTTTTCTGTTCCCTCTACTGATGACTGTTAAGTTGACTTCAAAAAATGTTTGCATTTCTTTTTCTACCAGGCAGAGTTGAGGTTTGACTTTCTTTGGCCTCCTTTACATCTAGCTGTCCAGATATACATGCTTTAGTTTGCCTCTTGCTCCTTAAGTCTGTCATCCACGGTGTATAAAACAGTGTGCTCAGAGCCAACGTAGCTAGGTCATCACCCATCGGTCCAGTAACTCACACCGTCGCTTTTTACCGAGCAGGTAGGATTTTTTTACCATGCTCTGCTCATGCCAGTTGTAAGGCAACAACAGAGCCTGTCCTTGTGGAATCACCTGAATCCCTCTGAATCCCTTGATTCAGAGACTCTGCTTCTGTTAGCCTAGTCTCTCATAAATGTGTATTACTTAGCTATTTATTTTCGAGGCAGGGTCTCACTGTGTAGCTCTGACTGGCCTGGAACTTGCTGTGTAGACCAGGCTGTCCTAGAACTCACAGATATCCACCTGCCCCTTCCTCCTCAGTGCTGAGAATGAAGGCGTGCACCACCATCACCCAGCATCTCCTGTATTAATTAGGTCACATCATTGATGTGGCATGCTATTACAGTCAGTTACTGCCTCTCAGGGATTTTATTCAACTATGAACTGTCGTCTCAAAACTTATAGTTGATTTCCATAATCTAAAGGGTTTCGACATTTGCTTCTGTGTGGTATCTAGTTACTTTCTTCCCATCCTAAGTATGTTTAAGCTTTTCAAATGTCTTTATCTTCATGTCTTTGTGCAAAATAGAGCTTCAGTTTATCCATGCTTCATCCTCATCTACACAGCTATATGCATTCATTGTGTGGCACTGATACCATCCTGGGTGGCAGTGACCCTTTGAGCTTTGGTCTTAGTTTTGAGATAGGACCTCACTGCGTAACCCCAGCTGGCCTGGAGCTCACTGTGTAGACCAGGGTGGCCTCAAATTTACAGTAATGCTCCTGCCTCTGCTTTCCAAGTACTGCTGTTATAAGCATGTGCCACCACACCCAGTTTAGTGACTCATTGTTAATCAATCTTGACGACTTTATCTTGACCTGTAGAGTCATTTAATTATAGTATCTGTCTGATTCCTCACCTGGGACCCCCCCACATGTAATGACTGTGGTTTAGCATGACTACTTGAGACATGTAAACTCATGAACCCTCATGAATTCATAAACTCATGAATTCAAATCCCAGCCCTGCCATTTACTAGGCATTGGAGAAATCACTTAGCCTCTGAGATCCAGTTTCTTGTATTTGAGAATTACCGAAAGTATTTAGGGACTGGAGATGTAACTCAGTTGTAAAACACTTGCCTGACATGCGTGAAGCTCTGGGTTCAATCCCTAGCACAGTGCAAAATAAATGAACAATAAGATAAGGTAAGATAAAATAGGAAAGAAAGAAATGAAATGAAAAGAAAGTACTTAGACATGTATTCTACACCTGCTTAGTAAGTCACTAAGTGATGAGGCCTTATAGAAAGATGGGTCTCCCATGTAACCAGCGTACAAAACCACTATCTTCGTGATTATAGTTTTGATAACAACAAGATTAGCTCTCTCTGGAATAGGTTTTATAGTCACATAGCCCTAACACTTGAGGGAAAGCCCAGATTATCTCCCTTCATAGATAAGAAAACTAAAGTGCCAGTTGGGTATCTAGTTGGGTGTAGTAGCTTACACCAGTAATCTTAGCACTTAGGAGACAAAGGACAAGTGGATCACCATAAAATTCAAGGCCAGAAAGGAAGGAAGGAAGGAAGTTAAGTATTTCTACCTGGAAATCAAAGTTTTTCAAGATCCAAGACCTTTTTGAGCGCCATAATGACACCTGTAAGTGGAAGACTCTACACTTGACCTTATGTGACTGCTGCACTAAAATATATCAGATTATCTCCAGCTGTGTGTATATAGGTGCATATGAAACAAGCGGTTATTATAATAAGACTTGGGTTCTGTTCCTAAGAACATCTCTATTTGTATGCACATATCCAAAATCTGAAAAAATTCTAAATCTGGTCATAAGCATTTCAGATTAAAAAAAAAAAAAAAAACTGCTCCCTCAACCTATATGCCCTGAAGAGAGTCTGTTGGCTCGTGTTCACTCAGCCTTTTGATAACGAGTTGGGTAGCTGCTCCCCAGCCTTGGAAAATGTAACTTAAAATGTCAGTGGTGGGCTAAGGAAATAGCTCCATCAGTGAAGTGTTTGGCTTACCTCGTTTGGCACGAGGACTCGGAATTTGATTCCCCAGGATGCATGTAAGGAAGGGGGAAAAAAAACTGGAGGATATCTGGGATCAGTCCAGACTAGAGAGAGACCCAGAACTCAAGGGATAGCAAAAGCAAGTGTGCATCACCCTGCTTATTCAGTGAGGCAGCAGTGTCATTCAGTGCAGAGAATAAAGAGATGACAGAATAGAACCTTATGCCAGGCCCTTCCTCGGAGCTCAGACTTATACACAGTCTTACACACAGTGGTAGAGTCTAGGTGTTGTGGCTTTCTGTAGTCTCAGAACTAGTGATGCGGAAATAGAGAGATCTTGAGTTGGAGACCAAGCTTGGCTACATAGCGAGACCCTGTCTCAACTGTTGTAGCCAGTCTGGTTTTAAATGAATATTCCGGTTTTCCCAGCCCTCAGCAAATAACAGCTGGAATTGTGAGCTGGAGAAGCATCCATACTAACAGTAGCAGACAAAAACATCAAGAGGAAAGAGGCAGAAGTCCCAGAAAAGCAGAGATCCAAGCTGCAGGGAAAAAAAAAAAGTGTCTGGCTGTATGGTGTGTTAGCCAATATAGGCCGAGCCCTCAGAATCCCTGAGGGGATGATTGCTTTCCAAATGAGTTGGAATTATGACTCTGAGTCATTGGCTAAATTAACTTTCAGGTGCTCTTCAAGGGAATGTGGGAATGTATATAATTTCTTTTAGCAAGATCTCTATTCAAACAGAAACCAATAAATAGCTCCCCAGACTGAACGAGGCTTTGGAGCTTCAAGGGATAGATTTCAATAACTTTGAAAGAACCCCTTATTTAAGAAGGTTTCCCCAGGAAAGCCTAGGCATCTTCAAGGCAACTGATTTCTAAATCGTATGCTATGGGTTCCAATCACAGCCCTCCGCTAGCCAGCCTCATACTGTGGACAAATCCCTTCTGTTCACAAACTCTGGTCGCCTCAACAGCAGTGTGGGAATTGCAATCCCTGCCGGCCTTTCAGTCTCCTGGGAATATTCTGAAAGTCAGGAGACATGATAAAATTTGAGAGTGTGTTGTAAACTGTGGAGCATGGTGGAAACATACCAGCAGGTTTGCAGGTCACGTCCCAGGTGTTGGCTGCTGGGAGATGGACTCCTGATATAGTGGGACAAGGCGGCAGGTTCCCAGTTGTTACTTTAAATGTGATGGTGAGCGTGTGTGTTTTCTACACACACTACACATATATAGTGCTGGGCCTGAACCTAGAGTTTTTGTGCATTCTAGGTTTCTAGGTAAGCACTCTATGTTCCTAGCCCCTGGAAATACATTTTACCTCCTTAAAGGCTTGCTACTTGGTGTCCTGCCTCTTCCATTTGTGCCTGCTGTTTGGACATTTACGCAGCCTGGTGGCTTCTAGCCTAGACAATAAGGAGCTGGGACCCAGCTGTTTGTACTGTAACAGCTGTGCTCTGAGAACACCTGCCTCCTCACTTTCTTTCCTGTGAGCATGCTCTACGTGAGAGTCCAGCCTGCCCTCTTACACACACCACCAGCCTTCCTTCTCTGTGGTCCCTACCTGCTTCCAGTCCACACAGCATCAGAGCCGGGCTGCAAAGAGGTTCCATTTCCCCCTCTGACCTTGGACCAGCTGCTTCCACTTCCCTGGAAGCCCTTCTTGCCTTCAGCTTATTAACCCCTTTCACACCTCAAGGCTGTGAAGAAGGAATTTCTGAAAGCCATCCCTGTCTCACCTCCCTCTTCACCGTGCCCCTCCACCTCTCTCCTTTCCTCTTCCTTCTGCTACTTTAATTCCTTTTCTTTCCCTCCTTCCCTTCCTTCTCTCCCTCCATCACTTCCTCTCTTCCTCCCTCGCTTCATATTTTATCGGAGGGAGAGTGATATGAGAATATCACTATCCAGTTGAGCGTGGCCTCAAACTCTCCACCCTCTGTCCTGTTTCTGGTGCCGGGAATTCAGCTGTGCACCACCACATCCATCTTCCTTCCCTTTTGTCTAGCTGTCTTCCTCTCTCACATGGTCAACTGCAGCCCTTCCCATGCTAATCCATACCTACTTTTGATTACGGGTGTTGATTGTCTGGCCAACTAATCTCAGAGCTCCCTGTGCATCTGTGTTCCTGTTAGTGTACAGCAGGTGCCTTATAGATATGTTGAGTTAACCTGCACTAGGAAGGGGATTCTGGTGCTGCAGGAAGGCTCTGGGTTACATCCCTGGCTCATGGAAGGCCACCCTCCTGCACTGCCGCTGGAGCAGACCTGATGACATTTCGCTTGATTTTGATGCCACGGGCATATACCAGAGAAGTCCGGATATTGTGGTCCAAGCCTGTTATGCTAGCATTTGGGAAAATGAGGAAGGATGATTGCCATGACTTTGAAGCCAGCAGGGGCTACATAGTGAGACCTAATCTCAAAACAAAACAAGAGAAAAAAAAAAAAAAGGAAGACAAGAACCCCAATTTTACTACAAGGTTATTCTAAAAGATGAAAATTACCAGGGAAACCCACTTATTTTATCCAGTGCTTCAACTTTTAGGGACAAGCTTTGAAATCATCACAAAATACTGAAGAGAATCCCATTCAGATTTTTTGAAACAGACTTTTACCACTTAACCCAGGTTACCTTTGAACTCGTGATCCTCCTGCCTTAGTTTCCCAGATAGATTATGGGCATGTACTACGTAGCTTGGCTGAAACTTCACTTTCAATAACCCAGCCACATATTCCTATGGAGGTTCTAGGCTACACCTGAGACTATGCAGGGGAGATATAACGGAGCAGTTCAAGGCATGGTAGAGGATGGGAAGGGTGGGTGTGGAGGCCAGGGGTCCAAGTAGTCAGCACGGCTGTGCTCTTCCTAGCTGCATGGCATTGGGCGTGTTGTTTGTGTTCTCTGAGCTATAATTAGCAAATCTGTAAAAATATGAGATGGTTTAGTGGGTGAAGGTGCTTGCAATAAAAGTCAAGACTGGTGACTCGAGTTCAATCTGTGGATCCCACATGGTGGGAGGAGAGAGCCGGCTCCTGGAAGCTGTTTGCTGACCTCCAAGTGTCCCACTAGGACATGTGCATGTCTGTGCGCGCGCACACACACACACATCAATCAATCAATCAATAAATGCAATTAAAAACAACTTTAAATTCACTTCCAGCTTTAAGCATTTGATAAGACTCCTTCCCTCATTGATTTCTTGTGAGAAATTTTTTTGTTTAATTTTGAAAATGCTATTTATCTTTAAGGTGATTTTTTTTTTTCCAGCAGAGGTAGCCTGTGGAGTGTTTCACATTGTACATTGGTGCTGCTCACATGCATGTATCCAGAAAGGCAGGATACCTGCCCCCCCTTTATCAGTCTCATTGGAACCCATTCCCGTTCCACCCCACCCCTGCTAGCAACATTGACAGCAAGATGGGGAGGTGGCCAGTCGGAATCTTCTCTCTCTCTCTTCTTCGCCTCTTCCCCATAGTGCAGGAGGGGGAAAACAAATATTAAGGTCCAGGAGTTTGAGTGTATATGAGAGTCAAGGATGCAGAATGCTGGTTCCCTTTACCTGTACTGAGCCTCACCCTGAGTCGTAATCCAGACATGAGTCGGCTCTCTTTTTGACTGCCGCTACCCTTCATTAGGGCAACAGGGTTAGGATTCCTTACCATTTTACTGTAGCCGAGGGAGGCAGCTGCCTGAGTGGCAGAAATAGAGAGCAGAGCCACAGAGCGGTACAGCAGGGTGAGCTGAACAGTATGTGGGAAAGTCAGGAGCCTGCCCTGATGGGTTCTCTCGAGGGTGCAAACATACCTGTGCTTCTCTTAGCATGTTACTTCCCCTGTCTGGGTTCCAGGAGTCCTGTCTGTAAAAATGAACCCTGTGGTATCTGCATTTCCTTCCAGCTCTGATAAAGAAGGAAGAGAAGCCATACTCCCCAAATACCTGCCATGTATCTGGCACACTAAACCTTAAAAGAGTCTATAACTCAGTGACTCCATCATACACAGTGAGTCAGGATTATGGAAAAGGGTTTCGGAGTCAGACAGGCTTGGGCTGAAATTGCAACTCCATTATCTGCCAGCAATGTGACTTTAAACAAGTTTCTTAAGGACGCCAAGCCTCAGTCTTTTCATTTGTAAAATGGGTCTAGTAATAACAAAAACACTCTTACAAGCCTATTCCTGCTCTCTTTTGTATGTGAAAATTTCTTAAGGAGTTTACATCTTGCCTATTTCCCTTCTTTTATGGAGGAATAATTTTGATCTGAAAGGACAGTGAAGCTGAATGTGGTGGCTCACACCTGTAATCGCAGCACTACAGAAATCGAGGCAGCCTGGACTACATAACGAGACCTTGTATCAAAAAGAAGAAAAAGAGGAGGGGAGACCAGGGAGGGAGGGAGGAACGAAGAGAAGAAAAATAAAACAAGAAAAACAAAAGCAAAAAGCTGGTTGTGGTGGCTCATGGGTATAATCCCAGCACTTGAGAAACCAAGGCAGAAGAATTACTTCGAATTCCAGGTGAGCCTGGTCTACATAGAGAGATCCTGCCTTAAAAGAAAAAAAGAGAAGAATGAGAGAAATAGCTTAGTAGTCGATGGTGGAACTGGAACCAGCAGTGGCGGATGCAGCTGAGTCAGGTGCCTGGTTGGTTCAGAGCCTTGCACTTGTTTCCTGGTGTGTTTTATTTTTAAGACATCCCAGCTCTGATAGGAACAGCAAATTCCTCCCACAATAAACAGAAGCAGCCTGGGCAGTGTGATGACATGCTGCATTCACACACTGTCCCTCCCAGGAAGTACCACTGAGCTAGGAAATAGTTCTCACAGTGTTATGCTCATCCTTTCCCGCCAGCTCACCTTGGGCACCTTGCCTCACCCAGGGGCAGACAGCTCTCTAGACTCCAGAGCCATCCTAAAGTTCCCTATGGCACTCTTATTTGACTGAAGACCTGGAATGACCACTGCATCCCTCTGGTCTGTCGGGTTGGCGACCTATCAGGAGACTCTAGCTCAAAGGGGATCAGGGCGCCAGAGAGAGCATCCTTGGATAAAGCTCCCTGTGGTGGTGTTCCAGGAGGCTGTGCTGCAGCAGCACCTAGCTCAAAATTGTCAGAGTCCTAGACACCAAGAAACACTAGCACCAGTACTGCTGTGTGCTGTGTCCTGCCACCAAAGACCCAGGAACATGAATGAGAAGCCTGTTGCCCTCTTAAAGCAGACACAAGCAGAAAGCACCGGATCCTCCCATCAGAAAACTGCCTTTTGGGGGCGGGCAGCAGTTGTCATGTGGCTCAAGAAGAGCCTCTGTTTATCAAAGGACTGGGGCTTAGGGTGAAGCTCCCTGTTGGTAGGTAGAATGCTTGTTTAGCATACAGGAAACCCTGGGTGCTGCCCCCTACACCACATGAACTTGGCACTGTGACCCACACTTGCAATCTCGGCACTTAGGTATAAGTAGAGAATCAGAAATTCAAGGTCACCTTCAGTTAACATATCTAGTTCAAGACCAGCTTGGGATACCTGAGACTCCTCCATCTTAAAACAACAAATAATAATAAAAATAAAGGACCAGTGTCCACTTGTCCATTGCTTTGTTGTATAGAAGCTTGACTTTTTCCTCAGGGAGATGACCCCAGTTTGCACAAGAACAGAAGTGACTCAATCAAGCCAGTCTGTTGTAGGTGAGACCAGAGACCAAGGACTAGATGAGGCTATTTCTGCAGATATTCCTGGGGGGCATCTAAGGGGGACAGGAGTCTTGGACTCTGAGAGAGAAGCCAGGAACCCTGAAAAGAAAGGGTCTGCCCAGTAGAATCAGCTGCGCTGGGGGTGGGGTGTGGCTCATGCCTACTTGCCTGGAGTGTGTTAGGTTCAGTCTCAGCACTGTAGAAAAAAAAGGGAGGGGGCGCTACTAAAACCCAACCTCAGCCAACACGCACCTGAATGGGATGCTTTCCACCTTGTTCACCTGAGATGTTACCTGCCTGCCCATTCCCCTACTTGGAATATATTTTTAGAATGTTTTCTTGAGATGGACCTTTGCCAGCTCTTTACAGATAAGCTACAGAAACTGCCTCCTTCAGGGAGAGCATAGGAAGAGAGGGAGAGGTACAGAGAGAGACAGAGACAGAGAGAGACAGAGGGAAGGAGGGAGGAAAGAGGGGGAGAGAGGAAAAAAAAAAAGCACCACCTTGCCTGTAATTGAAGGCAGGTCGGGAGCTGTTCTGCTTTGAAACGCGCCTTCTTGTGAAATGTTTTATGAAACACTTTCCACAAACGAGTTATGCAACCAGAACCACAGCTTTGATCGTTTTCATCACCAGTGATATATTCATTAGTGTTGGACTGCGTTTCCCCGGAGAGGGTCATGTGACTATGCCTATGGAGGGAGCTAAAGAAGAAGACCCCCAGCTACACCATGCACCTGTCCATAGTAGGAGGCCCTGGTGTGCTCTAGGCCTGAGCATCGCCTTGTTTATCCCTTGTGATCTAATTCTGGGATGTTTGTAGTATTTTCTGGAAGGAGCAATGAGGAGGGTCAGGAGACTATAGCCTTGAGGTTTGGGGGTATGTTTGGGGTTTGGGGCTGTGTAACTTTGTACCCGCATCTGAAGCTCTCTGGGCTTCTGTGGGATGAGAAGGTTCCATGTCCTCCAGACTGAGGAAGACACCAGTGAGGTCAGTAAGGGCTTCTACCTCCTCAGGAGGGGCACCTTCCTTCTAGAAGGAGGCTACTGCTTTCTGAAGTGGTAAAGTCAGGGAGTTCACTTGGATTAGAAAAGATAATCACTCGTGATAGCTTTTTTACCTCCCTGGTCACTGCCCAAGACTCATTGCAATACCTTTGCACAGAGTTGTGGGTGGAGGAGATCCTACACTCTCAAACCTAGTCTGATAGGTGATGGGATGCTCTGGGCCTGGCAGGGTGAGTGCGTACTGGGGTGGCCCCTGTCCCCAGGGATTAGCCATCCCAGGTAGAGCCCAGAGAAGTCTTTCCACTCACATGACAAGAGCTATCAGCGAGACTCTGGAGACCAACTTCTTCATGCTTCCAAACAGGCTTGTGGGTTTGGTCGGGTTTTCACAAGTATGGGGGAAATTGGGTTTCCATCCAATTTGCCTGCGGATCCTCACCTTAGAAGTCAATGGGATTCAACAGAAGTCTTTCTATCTCATCTGGAAGACCCACAGCCAACACCCACTTGCCTGGAAAGGTTCCAGCCTTTTCCACTCGACAGCTGTGAAAAGGGATTTTTTTGGATTAGTGAGGGCTTTATTCCTTAATTTCTTAGGTTTCTTAGCCCCTGAAAGTGTCCAAAAAAACATGCCGGAGGCGGTCATTGTCGAGCACCCTCTCCCTGCGCATGCTAGTCTAGCTCTGTTTTTTTTTTGTTTTTTTTTTTCTCTCTTTTTTCTGAGGGACATACACCCCAGCCCCGCAAAGCTGAGATTAGGGAAGAGGTGCACCTATTTCTTTTTGGTTGGTTTGTTTTTCCAGAAAGGGTTTTTCTGTGTAGCCCTGGCTTTACTGGAACTTGCTCTGTAGACCAGGCTGGCCTTGAACTCAGGGATATACTTGTCTTTCTTTGCCTCTCTGCTGGGATTAAAGGTGTGTGCCACCACGCCTGGCCATATATGTCTTTTTTAAATTTTATTTGTTCAGGGCTGTCTTCTTTGGGGTTTGCAATGGTACTTCTTACCTAGAGGGTGGGGAATTGTGAGGAAATGAATGAATAAAAAGATGGGTGAATCAAAACGGGGCAAATTAATCTCAGAAGAGTAACATAGAAAGTTACCAAGAAGGCCCAGCCTACACCTTAAGGAGGTTTCTACCATCAAGTATTTTGTTTGTTGAGCTGGGAGGTGGGAGTGCCCCCCTCCAGAGGAGTGTGTGGGGGCATCGATCTACGAGGCAGATGAAAGGGTGTCTTTTCTTTCATGGTGGTGCTGGTTTCTGAACTGCAGCATTGCAGGAAGACCTGGCAGTGATCCTAACAGATAGCACCCAGGTCGGAGGCAGAGCGCATGCTTCCGAGCTCTGTCATAGCTACACCCCCTTATCTCTCTCCACAGAGCATAATGAGCCTGGAAAGGAACCTGCCACTTGCCTTGGAGCTGGAACTACGCCAGGATGCCTGGGGTGGTTCTACCAGTGTGATTCCTCCTTCAGGTTTCCATGTGCTCCCTCTGTCCCCCTTTCTCCATCCTGTCTCTCAGGGATGGGGATGCCTGATGGCAGAAAGGGCACAGGTTGCAGGGAGGTGTGACAGGAAGGCTGGCCAAGAGGGCTTTCAGAGCAGACCTGAAATTTTTTTCGTGTGGTGGTTTTGGAAGAAGAAGCCACTGATTATCTAGTTTTTTAAACTTGCTACCAAATGTCTCAATGGAATTTAGGTTATGGGGACTCTAAGGTCTGTGGATGGAAGCCAGGTGTCAGCACTGAGATGGAGGTTCCAAGTGTGATGGGTGGAACTAAGGAGGCGTAAGGAGGGGAACTCTGGGGACCAACCCATATGCTGTGCCTTTTGAGTTCTCAGCATCTCTCTCTGTCCTCAGAGTGCTACAATCCCGTTTCTTCTTTTTCCTCCCCTTTGCTTCAAGGTTCCAGAATGGTCTCTGTGTAAGGGCAACGATTTGCCAAGTATGCTTGGAAGAGCCAGCTTCTTATCAATCTGTCTGCCCAGGGCTTCTCTGGGGTCTCTTGGTAGTCACTTGGGGTCACTTGGGGTTGACTATCTGTGCATGTGACTAGGGTTGGCTATTCTCTTTTAGAACCAAGATTGGGGAAAACCTCAGAGGAACGTGTAGCAGGTGGGGAAACCAAGTCTGCTGTCCATCAAGATCACCTGGGAAATTAAAATCAGAGTCAGGATGAGAAACAGGGCCCGCCTTGCTCGCTGTCCGGTGAGCACTGCCTCACTACGTCACTCCTGCACTCATCTGCTCTACAGATGCGGGTTTTGTCTAATTTTTAACAATAGATTTAAGCTGGGCAGCAGTGGCATACCTCTTTAAATCCCAGCACTTGAGAGGCAAAGGCAGCCATGAGTTTGAAACCAACTTGGTTTACAGAGTAAGTTTCAGGACAGCTAGGGCTACACAGATAAACCCTGTCTTGAAACACCCCCCCCCCAAATAAATAAATAAACAGTAGATTTATTTATTTTTTAAAATTTACTTATTTATGTACGTGTATGTGTGCGTGCGTGTGTGTAGATGCACGTGCACACAGGTACGCTTGTAGGCCAGAAGAAGACATTAGGTCTCCTGTAGCTGGCGTTGCATGCTGTTTTGAGCTTCCTGATGTGGGTGCTGGTCATCAGGAAGAGCAGCAAGCACTGAGTTATCCCTCCAACCCTGTCACTGTCTGTTAATCAACTGATATTCTTCAGGTTCCCACTATTAGCTCCTTTCTGTCAGCCAGCTCAGAATCCATTTTCCATAGGGATTAAGCACGGGTTCAGATGTTAATCTCAGCTTAGAAAAATTTTATTTATTTATCTTTATTGTTTATTTTTTGAAGTAAGGTCTTCTATGTGGTCCAAGCAATCCTTCTACTGGAAATCCTCCTGCCTCACCCTCTAGCAGCAGCACGCACGTACCGCCTTGTCTAGCTCATACTCTCAACTGTTTGCTTGTCCCAACAGAAATGATTCCAGGATATCAGTGATATTCCCAGGACAGACCAAGATAGAGGTTTAAGCGAGCATCTTTATGGTGCAGAGTTTTGTCTGTGGAGAAAACAACCAGCTATCAGCTGGTCTTGTTTTTTGTTTTGTTTTTCCGAGACAAGGTATGTCTGTGTAGCCCTGGCTGTCCTGGAACTCGCTCTGTAGACCAGGCTATCTTGGAACTCAGAGATCCACCTGCCTCTTCCTCTTGAGCGCTGGGATTAAAGGTATGTACCACCACCATCTGGCATCAGCTGAGCTGGTCTATTTCAGAAGTCCCACCAAAGTCTATCTTAAGGGGTGGTGTGGATTCTGCATTCCTCAATATATTGTATACATTCAAAGTCACTTGGCTTCCCTCCCTGTGGACTTCCTGAAAATTTGCCAGAGAGTAGTTGTTCTGGGTTTGGGAGTGGTGGGCACAAGCAGTATTTCCTGCCTTCCCCCAGCAATTCCTAGGAAACCCAGAAATGGGTGGCTCTTGTGTCATGGATGGGTAGTAGAGACAGAAGAGAATTGGAAACCACCACAGGTCCCTCAGGCTACTGTGAGGAAAGCATGTCTCCACTTGTAGGGAGACCGTCATCCTGTCACTAACACCTTGCAGGCCCAGAGGGCCTCAGCAGATGCAACTTGGCATGGAGAAGGTGGAGAAGAGGGACGAAAGGACAGAGTCCCCTGACCTACAGTTTCCAGACCTCTGGGTTTCACAGAAAGGAATCCGTACAGGGAAATACAGACTTTGGAGATCACTTACAGGATGTTATGATTTTGCACTTTTGAGGTGGAAAGTTCTTAGGATACCATTCAGAATCATATCATAGAATCATAAAGGAAATTCTGATACCCCAGTGTGGTAGAAAAGCAAGCAATTTACAAATATTTACTCTAGTAAGCTTCCTCTCCCTCTCTCTCTCTCTCTCTCTCTCTCTCTCTCTCTCTCTGGTTGGTTTTGTATGCAGCCCAGGCTGAGTTCAAATATGATCCTCCTGCCTCGCCCTCCCAATTGCTGAGATCACAGTGTGTGCATCACACCTGGCCGTTTAAGATTACTTTAGGGTTTGGACTTTTATCTCCCTCCCTCCCTTCCTTGTAGTTTGTTTGTGACAAACTCACATTATTCTCTGAGTTATCTCCTTCCCTCCCTCCGTCCCTCCCTCCCTTCCTTCCTTGTAGTTTGTGACAAGCTCACGTTATTCTCTGAGTTATCTTTCAATCATAACAGTCATTATTATTGTTATCAGAACAGCTGTGGCTGTTTGTCAGAGAACCCCAAGATCGGGCTTGTTGACTGCTGACATTCCATTTTGGAGGTGGTGAGGAGAGTCATTAGACCCTCACCTGAGATTCCTTCATTCCCGCTGTACCTTCTGGTGAGCTGTTTGTAATTCTGACCCAACTGCTTGTGTATAGACCATGGGCAATTCACTGGAGGGGGCACTCTATGCAGCTGTGGTGACACCATTATTGATACTGGGTGAAGACTTTCCAGTCTGGCTGCTTTGAGGTCCCCTTTGTTCTTGTATGTGTCTCCCCTCATGCTCTGTAAGTAAAGTTTCCTAGAGTGTACCTTGGTGGAATCATTGTCATTGTGGCTTTATAAGGAGGGACAGGCTTTAAAATATCTCCCCAAGGCAGGAATTCTTACCAGCTCTGAAACTCACTATGTAGCCCAGACTGGCCTTAAACTCATGACAGTCCTCCTGCCTCAGCCCCTCAAGCACTGACATCACAATGCATTATCATTCCTAGTTTAGTTTTCTCATTATAAATTTTAAATGAATTATATTCATTCATTCACTTATTTAGCGCGCGTGCGCGCGTGTGTGTGTGTGTGTGTGTGTGTGTGTATGTGTGTGAGAGAGACATGTGTCATGGCACACATATACAGGTCAGGTCATCAGGCTTGGCAACAAGTACTTTACCCACTAAAGGTCTTCATACCACAAGGATGAGCAGGGCTAAGCTTTCTTTTCTTTCTAGAAGTCCTATGCCATCCTGGCTTTTCTTCTTCCAAGGAGGAAAAATACTGCACTGGCACAGCACCAGCAAGGTGGTGGTGGTGGTACACTGGTCTACCTTGCAGACTGGTCCTGTAGAGAGTCCTTTTGAAACCCATCCATCCCTCTAGCCCAGAGGATTTTGGGATACCCACTTCCGCTCCAGACTTGTCACTCATCTCCTGCTTTAGTCTCCACAGTCCTATTCCTATCTGCCTGGGGAGGCCCGGGACTCATCCTCTCCTTCTGTCTCTACTTGCAGATTAAGACAGAGGATCTGGGAGATTCGCTACAGCAGACCCTTCCCCACAGGCCATGCCACCTGAGCCAAGGGCCTCCCATGATGCCTGGAAACCAAATGTCTGGGGTAGGTGCCAGCTTGCCAGGGACCCTGGTGTGCTTACTAGGCTGGTGAGTTCATTCCAGCCCCTCTACACAATGATGCACCTCTACACTTGGCACCCTGCTTGTTCCTCCAGAGAGCTCCCATCGCAAGCAAAGGAGGCCTAGAAGTATGTATGTGGGGTTTCTAAAAACAGTCCTTACAGAGGTGAGACCTGGTGAGGGGCACAAAGGGACATGGTACTGCTTTTGCAGGACCAAAAGCCAGTCTTGACAAATACAAAGGGCCAAGGGCTATGCTGTTGGTGTGGCGCCAAGGCCCTCCGTGGAGGACAGTGGCTGAGCTGTAACAGACCCTCTCTGTCATCAGTGGGCCCACTCTGCCTCCTTCAAGATTATATGGCACAACCAAACTGGAGTGGAGAGCTGCTGTCAGGAGAGCAGTGACTGCCTTGGGCCATTAGAATGGAAGTCTCCAAGGGGCTCTTGTGGATTATCTGGGGAAGAAAGATCTACTTTCCCAGCCGTACTTGAGAGCGACCTATGCAGTCACCCCATCACCTCCTTCCTCCCATGAGGTTTGTCACGTGTATATGCACAGGCCTTGGTATGTGGGGTCTGGAACCCCCAGATGCTGGGATCACCATTGCTACATCTTCATCTGGTGAGAGAAGCTTGGAGTGGTGGACCTTCTGTTTAATCAAATTGATTTTATTAAAACAGCCTGGGGCCGAGCTTGGTGGTGCACATCTCTAATTTCAGGACTCGGGAAGCATAGGCAGGTGGATCTCTGTGAATTCAAGGCCAATATGATCTATACAGCAAGCTCCAGGCCAGCCAGAGTTACATAATGAAAGACCCTGTCTCAAAACAAAACAGTAACAAAGTCGGGCATGGTGCTGCATGCCGGGAATCCCAGCGCTTGCAAAGCAGGGGCAGAAGGGATTAATACAGTTCAAGGCTCCCTGAGCTACACAGTGAGTTTGCAGACCTCCTGACTATAGAGTGAGAACTTATCTCAAATAGAACAACGACAAAAATAACTGATAGCTTGTCCCATCCCCAGCACCTTTCCGGAAAGACTCAGGAATAGGAAATAACTAAAAAGTGGCTTCTAGCATGATCAAGTGACAGGATCATTTAAGAAAATGGACAATTGAGGCAGCTGCCACTTGTAGGGTAAGCCCCTGTGACTTGGGTAATACCCACTGTTGGTCCTCAGGACATCTACAACTGGGAGTCAGGACACAGACGAATGAAAGCATGAGTACAGAGTTGAGAACCACATGCTGCAGACACTGCTTGGCTGGTTGCAGGCGCAACACCAGCATTAATGGAATAGCTACTGTGCTCTCCATGTATTGGGAACACACAGCGACATAAAGCAAGGACATTGCCCAAACCTCCCAGAGTCTGAAGCCCCAGGGACTATATGAGTCGTAGACCCACAGGCTTCAGCGCCCCCGGTTGTAGACTGTGTAACATCTATGCATCTCCTCCCATGCAGGACATGGCTTCTCTCCATCCACTCCAGCAGCTTGTGCTGGTCCCCGGCCACTTACAATCTGTATCCCAGTTCCTGCTTTCCCAGACCCCACCTGGGCAGCAAGGTAAGCACCCTGGGCTGTGCGCAGTCATTGCCTGAGTCTAGAAAAAGCTGTTGCTTCTTACTGGGTATGCTTACTGGGAATGGGCATAGAAGTTGCTCACTCTTCTGGTATAAAAACCAGTTTGGGGCTGGGAATAGCTCTCAGCTGATAGAAAGTGTGCCTAGCATGCAGGAAGCCCTGGGTTTGATCTCTAGTATCACATAAAACCAGGCACAGTGGCATCTTTAATCCCAGCACACTATGGAGGCAGGAGGCTCATCCTTGGCTACACAGCAAGTTTAAAGTCAGCCTGGGCTATATGAAATTCTGTCTGGAAAAGACCAGCTTTTCTGCCTGGGACCTAGGGGGCCACATTCCCTGCTTCCCCTTCCTGCCCAGCCTCTCACTGGGACTTCATTTTCATAGGAACCAAAACTAAATGGTTTGGAATGGGGGGATGGGGTGGCGGTGACACAGAGAAGTAGAAGCTCCCTGGGAAATGAGTACAAATGAGGTCCTATTTGGAAGTCTGTCTTGCCTTTCCTCTCCTATTGACCTGGCTGTGATTCTGTCTGGATGGAACAGCAGTGCCTCCCACAGGCTATAGAGAATAGGTTCTGGTTGTCTTTGGCAGGGAAGTCACTCCCAAGCCCTGAGCAAACAGATCAGAATATTATTAACACTAGGTGCCATTGCTTAACGTGCCCAGGAGTCTGCTGAGTTGTTTTCCTGCCTTATTCCTCAGAGTAAACTTGTGCTATCGGTAGCCCTACTGCATGCTGGTGACCCACTAGAAAGTTCCAGAACCGTCTAAGACCCATACTTTAGATGGCACACTATTCTGCTTGCTTCTCCACTCACCTCTGCCAAACAGGGCTGAGATCGCTGTTAGAAATATAAGTCCTCTGAAGCCGATACCCTAGAGGAGAACTTGGAAATCCAGGTAGCTACACCCCACTCTTAGCACCGGCCTGAGACACAGGCCCTATGCTTAGCATGCAGGGTGTCTCAGAATAGCACTAGGAGGGATGGGAACACATCTGAGTGTTTATTTTGGCTAACCAAGACCCATCATACTCCTGAACTAGGAAAGAGAAGATAAGCATTAGTTCAGTTTGTTTCTGGGAGACTCCACAGTGACGTGAACATGGCCCAGAATGCATGGGCATATTATATACGGTGAGGGGGACCGAAAAACAGGTTAAAAGTTGAAGTCAGAAAAACTTCTAAAATTCCTGGTTGTAGTCAGGACATAGTGGTGCACACCTTTAATCCCAGCACTTGGGAGGCAGAAGCAGGCGGATCTCTGTGAGTTCGAGGCCAGCCTGGTCTACAGAGTGAGTTCCAGGACAGCCAGAGCTACAACAGAGAAACTCTGTTTTGAAAAACCAAAATCAAAACAAGACAAAATTTTAATTACTGGCTGTGTTTATTTAGAAAACTTGCATAACCTCTGCAGGTTTCTGTTTCCTCTTCTATAAAAAGAAGAAAACCCTCTGCACCACAGGGTTATTGATGGGCACGTGATTCCATTCAAATGACAAGCCTCTGCGCACTACGTCATGCAGTGTGAGAAAAATTAATACTCAGGCCTCTTCATTCCCAGTTCAAGGCTCCTCCGAGACCTCCTTTATATCTAGTATGTATTTTTTTTAAGTAAGGGGAAATTATGACTCCACTTTTTTGAGGCAACAGAGGAGAAAGGTCAACTTTAGCAGACGTGGTACTTCAGTGACCCAGAACCGCCTGAGGTCAACAGATGTGCCAAGGAGCTCCTCTCTACTGAGTGACAGAGATGACCTGTCTCCATCGTCAGCTTCGGTGGTTTCAGGGCTCCCCTCCTGCTATGAGTGAGAAGCTGACTGGCATCCAAAAACAGGAGCTACCTATCAGTCATCAGACAGGCAGAGCCTTCTGGGCAGTTTTCCTGAAGACTGAAGGAGAGGGAGGTTCCTAGGCAAGATGACATGTAGATAGAGTCCACACCACCCAAGGGAGCTTGGAGGCCCCAGCAGCTGGTCTTCTCTTTGGGCTCAGTCTTCTCTCCCATGAATTAATGACCTGGTCACCAGGATCCTCTGACCGATGGATGACTCAGTGCCCTTCTGAGCAACATGGTAACATCTGCTTGCTCTGTCCTTACAGATCTAGGGGCCTAAGCATCCCAGCTGCTTTCCCATACAGACAAATTGAAATACTCTGCTCCCCCTGGGGGCTCTGTAGTGGTTCCTGTGCCCCCTTACCTCTGGGCTTCTCATCCTCCTAATCAGATCCCAGGTAGTGTCTTGACCCTTCTTCGCCTTTGCAGCTCTCCAGGCAGGCAGGCAGGCAGGCAGGACAGGTTTGGGGACTGCTGTTTACATATGTTTATCCCTGAGTCTGGTTGGCCTCCACCTGTATGTGGCAATTCCTGGCAGTGCCCACAAGGCCTTTCAACCAGGCTTATGGTGGGTCGTGGGATCTGATTGGGTAACAGGAGGAGGGGGCAGTTAGCATGGTTTCAGTGTCTAGCTTGTCTTTCAAATGGCCTGGATTTTGTCTGTTTGTTTGTTTGTTTGTTCCTTTGTCCCTCCCTGTCACTCAGGTCTGCAGCCGAATCTTCTCTCCTTTCCACAGCAACAAAGTAGTCTACTCCTCCCACAGACGGGGCCTGGCCTCACCGCCCAGGTAACTGCCAACCCCTCCTGTCTCTTCAAAGACTGTCTCAGCCCTGGGTAGACTTCACCTCCTCAGACTCTGTGCCTCTTTAGCAGGACATTTGTTCTTCAGGGGCTCTCTCTGTTGGCACTGGGAAAACCCAAAGCTACTCCTAAGGAATTAGTTTGCCCTGTTGCTAGAATGAGGTTCTCAGGCTGGCCCTCATGCCATGGGCTTATGATTCCAGTCCTGGCAGGTTCTGGCTTCACCTCTCTAAGATCTTAGCCAACTACTCAGATAGTTGTTAAGGTACACCCCCCACACCCCTACCACCCCCGAATTCCACCCAGATGCCCTCAAGCCCCAAGGAGGGAAGGGCAGCAAAGCCAGATATCACCTCAGGAACACTTCAGCTGACTACATCCCGCAGTGGGCACATGTAGGGGACAAGCAGGCTGATGTTTAACAGGAAGGCCCTGTGCAGACCTGCTGTAGGTCACACACAGAGCATCCATGGTCAATTAGGAAATAAAAGTCTGTTTCTTACCAGCCTCATGCCAGGGTGACCCTGAGACGAGATATCCTGCACAGATGCATACTTGTTTGTACAAGGAATGACCAGAAATGACCAGAGTCTTGCGATAATCCTCCTTTGGGCTGAAATCCCCAAGGCTCACTAAAGACTCTGGCTTTTCCCAGGCTTGAAGTTCATGGATGATCGCTAGAGAGGGAGCGCCACCTAGTGGTTGAAAGAAATGGGGGCCGCTAAATCGGATGCAGCACTTTTCTTGCTTCTGGCTGCACCCCGAGCACCACATAGTTGTAGACTCTGATCTCTGACTATAAGGTCATAGGGCCTACCCAGGACCAACTCTTACATCTAGTATCAGAGCATGAAGAGACTGGTGGCAGAGAAATCATTTAGAAGATGGATAAAGTTCTCCTACTTGGGGTGCCATGGTTTCTGTCTGTAATCCTGGCTACCAGGGAGGCTGAGGCAAGAGAATTACCTGTTGAAGACCAGCTTGGGAAACACACAGAGACCTTGTCTATAAATAAATACGTAGAAATGTCCTCTTAGAGTGTGGTGATGAGCGACTGACCAACAGTCACAGAAACAAGAGCAGAGAGGGACAAATGATTGAAGTCTAGAACGGCAAACTGATGCCATCGTGTGATTGACAGGATGCGGAGGGGCGTGAGGATATAGCTCAACGTGTCTGTCAAATGAAATAGCAAGTGAATTAATGAGAAGGAAGATTCAAGGGTGCCTAGAACTTGGCTCTGAGGATCTGGTCTGGCCTCCCTCCCTCCACCTCTACCCTCATCTGCAAAACAGGACTCAACTGTGATATTTCTAGCCACTCTGATCTAGAAGACCCCTCTTCTAGAACTGAGAAGGAAACTCTTCCTTAGCTTAATGCTGACTCCTTGATTCTCTTCCTCGTAAGGATGCCTGTCTCTAGGAAACCAGAACAAGAGAGAGGATTTAACTTCCCCTAGGCCAGTGGTTCTCAACTTTTTCAGTTCCGCGACCTCTTAATATAGTTCCTCGTGTAGAGGTGACCCCCAACCATAAAATTATTTTTGTTGCTACTTCATAACTAATTTTGCTACTGTTATGAATTGTAATGTAAATATCTGATATGCAAATGGCCTTTCCCCCCACAAGGGGGTCACAACCCATAGGTTGAGAACCACTGCTCTGAGCAAAAAAAAAAAAAAAGGCAAACTAGGAAGGAGAGACAAGGGGAATTCCACTCATTGTCCTCAAAGGCAGTGAGGAGTCTCTGTACTGGACACGGTGCCTGGCCCACAAGGTCTGGATTGCATTCCATCTTTGTGTGGCAGTTACTTCAAGGCACTGAAGAGATGGCTCAAGAGCTTAGAGTACTTGATGTTCTTGCAGAGGGCCTGAGTTCTGTTCTCAGCTCCCACATGGTGGCTCACAACGTCTCTAACTCCAGTTCTAGGACATCAGATTCCCTTTTCTGGCCTCCAAGGACATCAGGCACACACATGTCCTTGGACACACATGCAGGCAAAACCCCATACATATAACAAAATAAAATACTTCCTATTTAAAAAAATAGATATCTCAAGACTAGACATTCCTGATCTCACGTGAATGCAGCATGGCTCTAAATTAAATGGCAGATTTTCCTGTGAAAACAGACTAAGGAGGGATATCCTCTGACAAGGTGCACTGAGATAGCACTTGTTAAAACAGACAAACAACGACTGGAGTTGGAGAGATGGCTCAGGAGTCTACTCTTTCAAGAAGACCTAGGTTTGATTCCCAGCACTCACATGTGGCTCACAGCCATCTGTTACTCCAGTTCCAGGGGATTCAACATCCTTCTTATTGTTTTCACAGGCATGGCTGTACATGGTACACATACATAGATACAGGCAAAAACACATAAAATTTTAATCTTTCAAACTACCTTTTAATTAAAACTGTAACACTCTTCAGGCCTGGTGGTATGTATCTGTAAACCTATTACTATGGAGGCTGAGGCAGGAGGATTGTTAGGACTAGACCAGTCTGGGCTATATAGCAAGATCTTTTCTCAAAAGTGGATACATCAAAGAAGCCCACAACATTCTCCCTAAAGGAAGGTGTATAGGAAGTAAAGTGACACTTGTGACTAATATCTTGAGTTTCCTGATGTCCCCCTGTTGTCTTCCGTCTGTGACTGTTGTGTATGCCTCTTGCACCTTGCTTTGCAGAAAAGAACAGGCAAGACAAATAAGCTTTTCCTTTCCCCTGCTGAGATTTGACCTATGCTGAGATCTCAGACTTTGTAGTAAACAACCTGCCAGCTCCTTTTATGGAGGAAAGCTAACTAGAGGAAGTCACCTACTATGAGTCAATGAGCCACAGGCCAAAACCCCAAGAGGCCTCCTCCTTGCCCTGCCTGTCTCTGTTTCTATCCCGGGTATCCAGTTTTTGTTTTGTTTTTTTTGTTTTTGTTTTTTTGTTTTTTGTTTTTTGTTCCAACCTCATAGAAATGCCAATCTCTATCTCCACCCAACTGCAAAAATAGGACTCAGTAAACTCGGGGACCTGCTACCCTCCCTCCAAGTGAGTCTGTTGGTAACAAATGCAGATACCTCTACTTGGCCTGTTGAATTTTTGTAGCTCACCCTAGCACGTGTTCCTTACCAGGGTGTTGGGCGTCCTGGGCTGTCAGGGTCCTCTTTAGAACCCCATCTGGAAGCACCCCAGCATCTGCCAGTGCCTAAGCATCTACCTGGCCCCGGAGGGACTGATGAGCCCAGTGACCTGGAGGAGCTGGAGAAGTTCGCCAAGACCTTCAAACAGAGGCGCATTAAGCTGGGCTTCACACAGGTTTGCTTGGGGAGCAGGGGATGGGAGCACTGGGTTAGATGCATAGAGGCTGGGTCTTCCCAAGGGCAGGTTTCTGGAGCACCCTGACACTTCTTCAGAGCAAGTGCACTACATCCTGTTCCCTGCAAATAGAACAGGTTGCTAGTGGAAGGGAAGAGGAATGAAGGCCAGGTAAGGGCATGCCCGTTTAGAGTGTAAGGAAAAATAAGCCAGTTTTCTATCCTAAGAAGAAAAAGATCTGGGAAGGAGTGAGGCTGTAGGCAGATGCTCAGGACTCTGACTGTGTGACTTACCTCCACTGTGCTGGGGGACACAGGATGAAAAGAGACATCTGTCCTTCACCTTCCTCCCTCTGGATACCTCTTGCAGGGAGACGTGGGATTGGCAATGGGAAAGCTGTACGGCAATGACTTCAGCCAGACTACCATCTCGAGATTTGAGGCCCTCAATCTGAGCTTCAAGAACATGTGTAAACTCAAGCCGCTGCTGGAGAAGTGGCTGAATGACGCAGGTGGGTGTCAGGGAAATGAGAAACGAGCATGGGAGGAGCCCCGGGAGATTCCACAGGGGAGACTCTAGGGGCGTGTGTGTGATGGGGCTTGACCAAGTTGAGACACAGCACTCCTTCTTCTCCTCTCAAACCCGGCACGAAACAAGAAGTGAGACCCAGGAGACTGGCAAGCAGAGGCAAAAAATGCCATTGTTATTACTGAGGGAGTCCTTTGGTAGATGTGGCTCATCTGTGGCCATGACAACTTGCTTCCACTCCACTCTACCCCACTCCACTCCACTCCACTCTATTCTATTCTATTCTTTCTATTCTCCGCTCCAGAGCTGCCCTCCCTATATTTTAAGAGAGCTTTTTAGAGGCTGAGTTTGATCCACTTTTTCAAACTGTTGTATGGGGTCAGCTGAGGTCACGAAACCAGGATGAGGGCCGAGTAGGGTCCCACTGAGGTGAGAAGTTGCTGGCTCCAGGTCTTTATTTGGCTATTCTGGAGCAGGTGTCAGAGGACAGGCAGTTGCTGTGATCTTGACTGTCCAGAGAATCCTGTCTGTAAAGGGGTGATCAGGAGGTAGATTCCGTCAGGATCCAGGCCTGCCAGGAGGTCAAGGACATAATCCAAGGGGCAGGACATTTGGAATGGTGATGGTGAATGTAGCAGCAGAACCAGTGAAAGGCAGGGCTTCTGACGTTTGGAGCAAGTAAAATTGTCCTTGGGGGCTGGCCTAAGTATTGGAGGTAAGCAGCCTGAATCTCTACCTGCTCATCTCCAGTAGCACACACCTCCCCTCCCCTGTTGAGACACCCCCTAGAATGTCTCCAGACATCGCCATGGGAGTTGGTAGTGCAGGGTGGCCCCTGGTGGAGACATCCTGACCCATGTTGAGAGGGAGGGAGCAAGCCTCTCTCCAGGGCTAGGCTCTGTTAAGTGGGAGTACAGGTTATTGATTACTACTCCAGTAGTAAAGGCAGGATGGGCGAGTTGGATGGCCATGGTGGTTCTCTTCAAGGACGGCTCCTCACTCAGAAGTGTTGCATGGGGATAGTCCCCCTCCTCCACACCACCCTGAGACAGCTTTTACTGATACATCCAAATAGAAGAAATGATCAGAAACTTCTAGGATCTTTGGGGAAGGGATTTTACAGATCATTACTAATATGACTTCTCCCCACCCTGTAGCCTCGGCTCCCCGCTCATGCTCATGGGCAAATGGCTTCAGAACCGGCGTAGGTTCCCAAGTGCCAGAGTAAACCCATTTCACTTGGTATCACAGACAGGCATATCTTCTAAAACAGGTCAGGCATCATGACTCACAATTCTGCCTGCATCCCCTACACCCACACAGGCCTCTGGTGTCTGGGCATCCCTGGACCGTAACTGAAAACTCCCAGAGACTCTGTGGTGGGAGCTGTGAGGTACATTTGCCCAGAGCATCCTGGAGAAGCAGGACTTGGTCTGTTCTGGATTGTCTGCAGGGAGATCAGGGCTGATTTTGAATATATCACTGCAGGATCCATGGGAAGGGCTGATAGACCTCGGTTTACTCTGACAGGCTAGACCAGTCCGAGTCTTCCATCTCTGAGCTTCATTTGCTCCTCTCTCTAGAGTCCTCCCCATCAGACCCTTCAGCAAGCACGCCGAGCTCCTACCCCACTCTCAGCGAAGTGTTTGGCAGGAAGAGGAAGAAACGGACCAGCATCGAGACCAACATCCGACTGACTCTGGAGAAGCGATTTCAAGATGTGAGCAGCCTCCTTGGGCGGAAATGGGTGGGGTGGGTGAGCAGGTCCCACATGTGCAGGAAGCTGGGTTCAGTGCAAGACTCTAGGCACTACCCCTGTGCAACCCCCACCTGCCTGGGAAGAAGTCTTCTACTCCTGGAGCCCAGGAATGCTGGCCTTCCTCCAGAGTTCCAGAAAACTCTCACATTTATTTGGGGCTCGTTGTCTCTCTCACTGAAAGAGTCAAGCATGGAGCACAGCATCCCAGGAGAGAGTATGTTTCTGTATACATTTGAAGAAATGGGGCAAAGCCAGGGCGTTATATAAAAGTCCCCATCTCTTTCAAAGCAAACTTTGCTTTTCAACTTAAAAGTATAATAAAGGGTTGGCAAGGTGGTTTAGTGGGGGGTGGGGGGTGTTTGTAGGCAAGCTGATGACCTGAGGTCAATCCCTGGAACCCACATGGTAGACAGAGGGTATCAGTTCCTGCAAGTTGCCCTCTGACCTCCACAGACTTTTGCCATGGTGTGTGCCCCTACTTCCTAATAAGTAAACATTAATTCTTTTAAAGTCTTTTAATTTAAAAAATAATATAATAAATGCTCATTGACAACAAGTTGGAAAACACAGGAAGAGAAGTAGAAAGGAAAAAACCTACCCACCACCTTTTGTTTGTTTGCTTTTGGTTTGTCTGTTGTCTGTTTTGTCTCTGCTCTTTTAAGATGTTCTTACACGGTAGCTTGCCCAGGCTGACCTGTATATAACCCACTATGTAGCCCAGGCTGGCCTCAACTTACAGAAGTCCTCCTGTGTCCCCACCCCTACCACGAGCTGTTAGGATTATAGGCATGCACCATCACACCCAGCTTCCAGAACCTTCTGAAAGCAGTTGTTTGTGTTACTTTTCCCATGCTCATTAGAAACTTGTGGTTATATTGTACAATCCTCTTTTTGTCTACCAACTAAATGTTTTATTTCTTACAGTTATTTTTAAATCATGCATTCATATCTCTTTTTGATGAAAAGTTTTCCAGTCTTTCCATGTTTTAAGTTATGATATTCCAGTCATAGATTCTAAACAAACATTCTCAAGTATATCAAAAGCATACTCTTGAGGCAGTGTGTGCAAACTGTGAGCCTCGTGGGAGCTGGAATAAGAAGAGGGAGATACAGTGACTACTGAGAGCCTCTATAGGGATCCCTCAGGTAGCAGCTCCTAGAGTCCCCTTAGATACTGAAAACTATTCAATCCAGCCCTATAGGTCCTGGCTTCTAGGACTGCTGCCTGGAGCAGATGCTCCACAAAGTCCATGGCTGGATCCTGCCAACAGGATGACGGAAGTTGAGTTTCTGATTGTTTAGGATTTTGGGAACAGTATAGTTAAAGGAGGAGAAAGGGATCCAAGCCACAGTCTAGGTAGCAGGTCAGAAGGACAGAGGGATGACATCATATTGCCTGCAGCTCTCCCACACAGACTTGGTAGGTCTGAGAGTTCTAGCCTCTTCAAAGAGGAGGTGTGAAGGGAGAGGAAGGAGGGGAGCATGTGTCCCGAGGGGCCCACCCGCCCTTCGTAATTCACTGGCAGAGGCCATTCGGTGGGACTGCTCCCAAGGGAAGGCGTGCAGGAAGGGAGCAGCCTTTCATAGCCTCTATTTGTATCAGCTTGATCGCGTACACATGCTTTCTCATGTAACCCTTTCCACAGTCCTTTGTGCTAGGGCAGGTTGTTTCATTCCGTATATGGGGAGACTGAGGCTCAGAGGTAAAGGAAATTCCAAAGGACCGTCAGTACATATGTGATAAAGCCAGCATTCCGCCCTTGGTCTGACTCAAGGCATTTGACCCACACATTCCATTCTTTGCGTTTGGAATGTCTGACCCTCACCTCATATCCCTGAGTCTGTTTGTCTCCTGACCACACGCCATCCCTTTGTCCCTATAGAACCCTAAACCCAGCTCAGAAGAGATTTCCATGATTGCGGAGCAGTTGTCCATGGAGAAGGAGGTGGTCAGGGTTTGGTTCTGCAATCGACGCCAAAAGGAGAAGCGAATCAACTGTCCTGTGGCCACACCCATCAAGCCACCCATCTACAACCCCCGGCTGGTAAGTGGCTTGGAGCCAGGTTGACTAGCCAAACACTTGGAGGACATGTACCTGGAGGCCAAGAGTCTTCCATCCTAGAGAGTGGAATTAGTGGGTATGGGAGATTTGGTACATGAATAAATAGTGGGTAGAACATATAAAATATGCATAACATAAAGAAGATTAAAGATGGTAGAAGAGGAGCTGCTAGGATGTCTCAGCCAGTAAAGGTGCTTGCTGCCCAACCCAATGACCCAATTTCCATCCCTGGGACCCCCAATGGCGGAAGGAGAGACTCAAAAGTTGTCCTCTGACCTTCACACATGCTATGTGGCACTCACATGTATGTAAAGTAAATAAAAAGTAATATAATTTTTAAAAGCATGGGTAAAGGTACACAAAGTGATTGGAGTGTATGTGTTTTTCTAACAGGAAGGTTAGAGATACCCTGTCTGATTAGGTAGTGTTCCAAAGAAAATCTAAACTTTGTAAAGCAATGTATGTATGTATATATCTAGGGGAAAGGGTGTTCAAGGTGGAAGGACCGGCAAGGAAGTCTGTGCAAAAGGGGCAAAAGTCAGATGAATTCAGAGAAGTAGCAGGGAACAGACTGCCCCAAGGTCTTAAGGTTCAGTGAGAGGACCCACTCCAATCAATTGATTGGAATAGGAAGGTGTTGGAGAAGCCTAGTGTGAGTATGAGCTGGTTTACATGGGCTGCTGGGTGGAGAATATCATGGGAGGCAGGAGACCAGCCGGGAGACAGCCATCAGGCTGAGAGTGGAGGAGGTCTGGAGGGGTGGCAGCCGTGGTGATGAGAGTGGAATGGCTGGATTCTGTGTATTCTTCAGCCGTGAAGCCAATAAGGCGTGCTAATGGCTCAGATACACAAAGCAGAGCAGCAGGCTGGAAAGCACTGCCATATTTTTTCCAAGTTGCTTTGTTGATTTGCTTTTGTTTGTTTTATGGCACAGGGGCTCATGTAGCCCAGGCTAGCTTTGAGCTCACTCTGTAGATGAGGATGACCTCTATCTCCTGGGTGCTGGGATTATAAGTATGCACCACCACACCTGGTATTTCCGGGGCTAGATATGGAACCCAGGACTTCCTGAATGCAAGCCAAGCACCTAACCAACTGAGCTACGTGAGTACTGGAATTATAGGCATGAGCTACCACATATGTTGTTGGCACTGCCCTTAAAAAAAAAAAATGTTGAGCTGGTCATGGTGGCACACATCTTTAATCCCAGCACTAGGGAAGCAGAGACAGGCGGGTCTCTGTGAGTTCGAGACTAGCCTGGTGTACCTAGTGAGTTCCAGGACAGCCAGGACTACCTAGAAAGACCCTGCCTCCAAATAATAATTATAATAATGATAATTAATAATAACGACAATAATGTTGAAGACTGCATGAAGAGCAGGCTTGATAGACAAAGACAGTGGAAAATCTGCAACTGGACATATTAAGCTGGATGTACTTACTAGGCACTCAAGAGGCAGTGCCTGGTTAGGGTTAAGTCTTCCACTCTGGTGTTCCATGGAAAAGCCAAGGCTGGGAATAACTTGACGTTCTAGGGAGACACAGAAGACTGGGAATTAGAAAGTGTGTGTTCCATCCAGGGAGAGATGAGGCCTGGTTAGCGGTGGAAAGTTTTCCACCTTTGGGAACAGTGATGGTAGAAGGGTGGGGGTGTGGAGAGCAGCACTCTGGGGATGCAGGCTGGGTAAGACATAGCAGCGCTATAAAAACCACCACATTGTTGATCCCCCCCCCCCCCCGACACACACAACTCTATGGACCAGCTCTATGTTGGTCTTTGTGTCAAGCGCTAGAGATAGACAGATGAGTAGCATTTATTCCCAGTCCAAGAGGACCTCTTGTCTGGCAGAGGACACACACAATTAAACAGGTGATAAACAACAGGACCATTTCTCTAAGCGACCTTAGGAGCAGCAGCTGACACACCTTGGGGAGAGTTGCTAGGAAGGCTTCCCCAAGGAGGTCATTAATGCTTGAGCTGAGTCCACAAGAGGCAGGTAAGTGAGAGGTGGAGCTGTCTCCAGGGGAAGTGTGAGCAGGGTGAGGTGGGGAAGAGCATGCAGCACATTCAGGGAACGGCAGGTGGCTCCATGTAGAGGAATGTTGACAAGCGAGACTGAACTGATCGTAGGGCAGGTGATAGAGAGTGCCCAGAGAGAAACAAGGGCTAGAGACGTACTTTAGTTGGTAGAGTGCTTGCCTACTATGCATGAAGCCCTGGCTTCTATCTTCAGCACCGCCATGTAATCTCAGCACTCAGGATGGATCAGAAATTCATGGTCATCCTCAGTTACTTAGCATACAGGACCAAAAATATGAACAAAAGGGCCTCGGTTAGTAAATTGAAAGCTGGCTGGGGGCAGGGAGAGTGGTGAAAGGAGAATCCTTGGGATGACTCAGAGTTTTCAGGCTGGGCTAGTTGGGTAGATGGTAGCTGTATGTGTGGCCCAAGCAAACAGGATCAGCTGGTTTTGGAGTGGGAAAAGGTAGTACTCCAGTTCCTTGCATCATCATGATGTAGGCCTGCAGGACACCTAAGTGGGACCGCCCCTGGGGACTTGGAATGATGGATACAGAGGTCAGGAAAGAAGCTGGGATGGAAACATGGATTGGGGATGTCACAAGCATACAGGTGGCCATTAAAGTCCTGGGTGAGAAGAAGCTCTATTAAGGAACCTGTATGAAGTAAAGAAAGAGAAAGGTCCACTTCCAAACCCTGGTGACATTCGAAAAGCAGGAGGCCCAAGGGATTCACAGAGAAGGAAGAGCCGGACAAGGCAAGACATGAAACCGAGTATATGTGAGCAGTCTAGCGGGGCATGAGTTCCACAGGAGCATTGTGGGAATGCAGATAAAAGACTCAAGTGAGCATGATGACCACAAGTGATTTGCTGGTAGAACATTGTGAATTAGCGAGAATAGTTCAGCAGGCAGAAGGGACAGCCTGTGAAAAGGCTGGTAAACAACCATGGGCTTGGGCTGGAGAGATGGCTCAGCTTAACAACACTGGCTGTCTCGCAGAGGAATTTGGGTTCGGTTCCCATTACCCACATGGCAACTCACAACTGTCCAGGGTATCCTACGCTGTCTTCCAGCTTCTATAGACACCAAGGCATGCACATGGTACACAGGCAAAACACCCAGCCATTGCTGTAAAATCAAATAATTTTTTTTTAAAAACAAGAATTTCAAGAAGGCAATGGCCATGTTGTGCCTGGAAGACAAGAGTTCCACACCAGATGTCACTTAATGGCATGAAAACTGAGGTCTTCTTATTTCTGATACAAAGCAATCTCAATAGATTCTTACGTTAGAAAAATAAATTAATAGGGGCAGGAGAGATGTTTC
Source organism: Cricetomys ansorgei (assembly GCA_026225945.1). Taxonomy (NCBI): domain Eukaryota; kingdom Metazoa; phylum Chordata; class Mammalia; order Rodentia; family Nesomyidae; genus Cricetomys; species Cricetomys ansorgei. Next base: position 2,952,918 of record JAMJFZ010001122.1, on the reverse strand, counting down.
AGAGATTGAGAGCTCATACGGCTCTTACAGAGGACCTGAGTTCAGTTGCCGACACCCACTTCTCATATTTACCAGCTCTAGGGAATCCAGCGCCCTCTTCTGGCCTCCGTGGGCCACTCCGGTCACATGTAAATCTTAAAAAAAAAATCAAAAATAAAAATTTAAAGGGGTTTGGGAGATGTAGCTCAATGGTATAGCACTGGCTTAGCATGCAGAAGAACATGGACCAGTCCCTAAGAATACACACACACACACCCCACACAGCATGATGGCACAGATCATCTTGTTTTTTGGATAAAGTAAGGAATCATATATATGTATGTTTGCATATGCATAGTCTGTCTTTAGCTGGAAATGAAAGGAGCTAATGACAGTGATGCATACACTATTATTTATTTGAAAACAACAAATTTCTTGGGTGTGGCGTCTGGGAGGGGAGGGAGGAGAGGAGGTGATTGATAACATCTCTCACCACTCTGCCACTCCTCCCAAACGGTCCCACACCTACCTTTACCCCTCACGGCCCTGCCCACTGAGGAAGCTCATTGTAATAGGTAAGTAGAAGCATCCAGAAGGATTGTTGATTAATTAGGAACCGAGAACATGCTACATCCTGTTGGAGGGGCTGTCCCAGAGGAGGGGAGGATCGGAGCAGATTGCAGGTCCCTAAGTGGAGCCTCTCTACAGGAGTAACCTGTGAAAATGCTGGTCAGAACTTCATCGTCAACATGAGAAAAGTAAAAGGAGTAAAAACATGCAGATCTCAACTCGAAAGTAGAGCTCAAAAAAGCACCGAGAGATAAGCAGTAGGCCATAGCCCTTTCTCCAGGGAGCAAAGGGTACTAACATTTAATAAGCTGGTGCTCTTTGCCAGCCACAGGGTTGCAAGCTTTATGGACATTATCTCATTAAATCTTAATTAAAAGAAACATCAGGGAGGTGCCGCTGCTGTTTCACAGGTGAGGAAACCAAGTCTGCCTATGGTTGATAACTTACTCACAGTCATGCAGTGAATGACCAAGCCGGGTCTCGCACCCGCATCTGTCCGTTCTTTGTTATTTCTTGTTCTAGGCTGCTCTTAGATAATCGTAGTGAGGGGTAGGTTCCTTAACTGGGAGGTTAAGCTTTATTATCTATGTGTCTGTGTGTGTGTGCGCGTAATGCATGTGGAGGCCAGAGCTCAACACTGGGTATCTTCCTCGATTGCTTTTCCTCTTATTTTTTGAGATCGGGTCTTTCACTGAGCCTGGAGCTTCCTGGTTTGGCTACACTGGCTGACCAGCAAGCTCCAGGGTTCCTTTCATCTTTGCCTTGCCAGCATGGGATTACAGGCTGTGACTGTTGCACCTAGCTTTTACGTGGGTGCTGGAGATCTGAACTTGAGTCTCTCATGATTGAGAGGCAAGCACTTTACTAACTGAGCCAAGCTGTCTCCCTAGCTCCTGAATAACTCTACCTGCCTTTTTTTTTTGGACATAGTCTTGCTATGAATCCCTAGCAGACTCAGAACTCACAGAAGTCGCCCTGCCTCAGTCTATATGCTCAGTGCTGAGAGTATAGACATGTAAAGTAGAAATGGAGCAGGCAGCGGGCAGAATAAGGACTTCAGAGGCTTACTCCTCTCACCCCAGGGCACTCAGACAAGCCTTCAGCCTGGCAGTACCAGAGGAACCTTGCCGGGGACCCCAGCAGGAGGGGAGGGGTCTGTGTTAGTATAGGGGAGCTTCCACAGCAGGCTGGAAGTGAAGCTGGATGGCTATGCAGAGTCCACGTGCCTTCCTGTGAAGCACAAGATGGAAATTGTGGAGTAGGAGGTCATCAAGGAAAGCAGACTGCTCTCTGCAGCCTTCAGTCCAGCATTCCGGGAGATGGAAGAAGGCCGCAGAATGGACATTCACAAGCCTCTTTTGCCTTTCAGGTCTCTCCCTCAGGGTCTCTGGGACCCCTCTCCGTCCCTCCTGTCCACAGCACCATGCCTGGAACAGGTAAGCCTTCAGATGAGGTCCAGACGTCACCAGAATTAATCTAAATAACATATTAAAACTGAAACACATATTAAAACTGAAAGAAGCCAGGCGTGATAGCTCACACCTTTAATCTCAGCACTTGGGAGGCAGAGGCAGGTGGATCTCTGAGTTTGAGGCCAGCCTGGTCTACAAAGTGAGTTCCAGGCCAGCCAGGGCTAGATAGAACAGGGCTGTCTCAAAACAAAAAACAAGAGACAAAACACCTGAACGGTACTTAACCTGAGTCAGCATTCCCTCAGTATGTCTCAAAGGACATTTAAAATCAGTGCTGAGAAGAACGGGGTTCCACAAAATCATCTAAATTTGGGAAATGCTGGTAAGCAGAGTTTAAACAAACAAGTGTTTGTTTTCATTTTAATTGTATTGTGGCTCAGCACTCAGGGGTGTAATACATTCCAAAATCAAGGAAAAGAAAGCTGGAGGAAGATGGATTTCCAGACACGTTTCTACGGGGTTCTATTTTTCCAAAAGCAGTAGCATTTCGAAGAGCCAGTTAAGGTGGCCACATGCCCATCCAGCTAGAAGCCCTAATAGCTGCCCCAAACGTTGACATACATCTCAACATGTTCTATTTTTTTAAAATCTCAGTTTGGATGGTAAAATATATGGCACTCTATCCATGAAACACATGTTGGGATTCTAAACATGAGGAATATCTATTTAGTCCAAACCCACCATTTTACAGAGAGTGAAAATGAGTTTTAGGGTGGGCCAGACCAGGCCCAGGGCCAAGACAAGGCTTGGGTGCCCTTTAGTCCCAGCCAGTGTTCCTTCAAGGGGACCATGTGCGTTTTCTTTGTGGAGTCAGAGAATGTGAGGTTCTGGCAGTCTCTCTCTGTGTTCTCAGGTTTGCTTTCTCGACATGCCTCTTCTTCTTCTCCCCTCCCGCCCAGGGTGTGTCCCACAGTAGGGTGATTTTGGCATCTGTCCTCCATGCATTTGGCAAGTCTTGGACTGACAGAACCAGCCACACTGCTCTGAGGGCCTGGGCTGCGGAGAGCACTTGAAATGAGAGCCCCACCAAGGATGGGCTGATGGGTGGGCCTTGATGTTAACATGGTAGAAGGTGGACAGATGGGTAGGGAGAGGGTGAGTGCTGTTTGGGGAATCACACCGGGGAACTGTGCGTTGGAAGGGCTGTGTCACAAAGGTCCCCAGACCCAGCAGCATTATGTTGCCTTTGTTTTTGTCTCTCTTTGTCCTTAGTAACGTCATCCTGTTCCCCTGGGAACAGCAGCAGGCCTTCGTCTCCTGGCTCAGGACTCCATGCCAGCAGCCCCACAGCATCTCAAAATAACTCCAAAGCAGCAATGAACTCCTCCTCCTCTGGCTTTAACTCCTCAGGGTAAGCGGAGGGCAGTGAGGAGGCATCTGGCAGGCTCAGTGGCATGTGAGGGGTTGGGTCAGTGCCATAGGCAGACATCTAGAAATGGGAAATGGGGTGGCAGTGGGGATGGGATGGGAAAAGCAGGACAGAGTGAAGAGCTAGACTGGACTGCATCCCCAGGGAGCAAGGATTTAAAAAGAAGCTGTAGCCAGTGAGCTGTCCTGGCAAGGGCCTGTTATCAACAAAGCCAAAATTTCCATCTGTACTTTGATGGTGGAAATTTCCAAGTACTCACGTGAGAAAGGATCAGGTCCTTCGCTGAACTCGGGAGCACTCCGCACCGGGAACTCAAGTCGTGGGATATTCTGAGTCTGGAGCTCATGCAGAGACCAACTCTGGCCTTCAGGTGTGGCTAGCACGGAGAAAGAGAAGTGCTGTCTGGGCTCTGATCCTACTTGGGAAGCAGCAGGGCTGGCCCTCATGGGCCTTAGCTCACAAGCCAAATTCTTAGAACGAGTGCCCTGAATCTTCCCCAGTGCCGAAGAAGACGGGGCTGGGGAGACGGTTCGGTTGGTAAAGTGTTTTGCCTTGCAAGTGTGAAGACTGGGTCTAACCTCCAGAACTATGAAAAAGAAAACAAAATCCAGGTGTGGCAATGTGTGTTTGCAATCCCAGGGCTGGGGTAGAATGGAGGGGAGAATCCTTTGAGCTCCAGGCCAGTGAAAGAAGTCTCAGAGGAAGTAGGTGGCATTTCTGAGGATGACACCCAAGGTTGTCTCTCTGGCTTCCATACGTGTGCACACAGATGCACACATGTACTTTTTTTTTTTTTTTTTAAAGAAAATTGGGCATGGTGGTGCACATCCATAAGCCCAGCATGCCGGGGGACTGAATTTGGAGTCAGCCTGTCCTAAACATAAGGCCCTGTCTTAAACACCCAAAACGAGTTGAATGATGGGCTACACACTTGAGCTTTAAAGAAGAGATGAGTCCACAGGCAGTTGAGCAAGGCAACTAGCTTTTGTTTGTTCAGATGTTTCGTAGTCTAGCAAGTCAGAATTTTGGGGGGTGAGGAGACCCAAATGATATTAAGAGTTTAGCATTGGAGATATGATTCATACACCATAAAATTCACACAGTTGTACAACCGTCACTGTTCTTAAATTTCAGAATGTTTTCATTGCCCGATAAGGAACCCTCTACCTGCCTGTCAGCTGTCCCCTCCCCATTCCTAATCTTCCTCATCATGTTTGTAACCCTGGGCTTGGCCTGTTTTATTGTTTCTTCCAGATCATGGTACCGTTGGAATCATCCCACCTACCTCCACTGAGACCAAAAACTTCCTCTCGTTCCACCTGGCCCCTTGTTCCTATCAGGAGAAAAAGGGGTCACGCCTTCCATGTGTTGGACAGACTACTTTGGGAAGAGTGGGAGAAATGTCCTCTGTGGAAGAACAAACCCACACTCTTGCCTTCTCCGGGATCCAGAGCCTCTGGAGAGCCAAACTGTGACTGAAGGCCACACTGGTGCCTTGGGCTCTTGATAGCCCTGCTGAGAGTTTACCGTGTCCGCCTGCCTTGCCTGTGGCCACCTCCTTGCTCTAATGTTTTTGATGGCTTCACTGTAGCTCCATTTCTCCAAGAAAGGGCATTGTGCCATTATTATTCTCCAGCTAGCCTGTGGGATTCTGGGGACAGTCATTTGCTTGGTGTGCCAAACTGCAAGAAGGGTAGATCGTGGTTTTGACTCTGACCTCAGCCACAATCCTGAACCAATCCCAAATTCTGAGGAAAGACTGAAATCTTATGTCTCCCCCAAAGCCTTGTTTTGTCTAATTAGCAGTTTTCCTGCAGAATCACCATTTTTGCCCTGTTTTCTTTTAGGCCTCACTCCCGTTTCTACAACCAAATCTGCCCATTCTTGTGTTCCCAAAGACCCTTCCTCTCTACAAATGGTCGAGCTACCCTCTGGCCATGTTGCTCCATCCTCAGGTCCTCTCCTGTTGCCCACATCTACCCGAGTTCAAGAGCACAAGTCTCTTCTCTGCCTCCCTGGTTCTCTTCTTGTCCTTCCCCTCTCCTTTCTCCTGGCCACAGAAAAGTGAGAAAACGAGAGAGAGGGAAAGAGAAAGAGAGAGAGGGAGACCCAAAGCACTGGCCACACACTCTTGTACATAGCCCTTTCCTGTTCTGCACTATGACCTTTCCTTTTTAATGTGTAATTTTCCAGCAAAATGTTTAACTCAGGTGTGAATTTTGAAGATGTCTTTGTAATATTTTATCTTCCATTAGAGAAGGAGGGGGGATACCAAAGTGTGGAGTACTTCTACAGAGTTCCCACATGAGCTGGGGCTCTGCTGACTTTGGGGGGAACGTTGTATGTGGAGTCTCCTTCTGTGGGCTTGTGTGTAAAGCTGTCACATGAAGACATTCCAGAAATGTCCAGAAAGCCTTTTTTTTTAAAGACTAAATATCCAGGAAACTGTTGAGGCTCAAAGGAATCTCTCTGTTTTTAAATATATTTGTATAGCGATGACATAAACTATTCCACTGTTAATAAGAAGAGGTTCAGAGGAGTGTTCTGTGCCTTTTTGTGCGTGTGGATAGAATGTGAGTGCAGATAACGGATATGGGATGGGGGGGAATAGTTCCATTTGGAACATAAAGTGGGTACTAGGGAGGGCCTGTATTAATACAGGGCCCCAAACAGCTCAACATTCTTTGTGGGACAGAACTACTTTGGGAGCCAAGTAGATGGTTTTCAGTACCCACCTGGGCAGAATGTGAAGTGGACAGGATTGGAGTGAGAGGTTGCTCCTCATTTTAAAAGCAGGATATGGTGAATATTTAAGGTCATGTCTCTTGGAGTCTTAGGAGGTGGAGGTCAAGGCTAATCTATCTCACATATCCTAAATATTGACTTCTCCAGGGTCATTATTTATAATGGAAAGCAAAGGCTGTTTAACACAGAGGATAATTTCATGACAACATATATTGGCTTGAGAAGACATCCCCATCTAGTGAGAAGGTTGAAGGGTAGAGAAGCTATTATTGAGCTTTTTATTAGGCTAATTTTTTTTGATAGTAGGCTCTTTTGTTGTTGGTCGCTTTTTGGTTTTGAGGTAGGGTCTCACTCTGTAGTCCAGGCCAGCCTCATGCTCATTGTTGAGACAGACTGACCTTAAACTCACTGCAATCCTCTCGCCTTAACCTCCTAAGTGCTAGGATCACAGTCCTGGAAGCCACCACAATAAGTCACGCAGCTTAGCAAAAATCAGAATAGCTGTAGTTCCTAAAGTAAACACCGATCCGTGGGGGAAGGGGGGCCTTTTGGTGTAACAGCCGGTGAGGAGAAGCAAAGTGTGGGATTTGTGTTCCTTTCACATGGCTAAGATCAAAATGCCTGACAGGACAACTTGAGGCAGGAAAGATTTCGTTTAGCTTATGGTTTCAGAGGTGTCTGTCATTGCGTGAAGGGCGTGGCAGAGAGGAAACAACAAAGGCCTGCAGGAAGGAGCCATGGCCGGATAGCCTCAAGACCTTCCCCTTCGTCGCCCCACCCCCACCCCCCGCCCCGCCGTCCTAATGCCGTACATTAGGAATCTATCGGAAGATTATTCCATTCCCTCCAGCACAGCCCTCACAACCTCTGCCAACGCGCCAAGTGTCTCAAAACCCAGCCAACCTGCAAATCAAAATTGACCACCACAGGATTAAACATTTGTTGCACATAATAACCACCACACGGGAAACTGAAACACAAATCATCAAGAATCTTCTGTTCCTGGTGTTTGAATAGGGCTTATGTGCAGTCTTCTGTTGTTCCACAAAAGGGGAAAGACCTCTTGGTAGCGGTTACTTCTGAAAAAAAAAAAAAAAACATGAATTTAAAAAGAGTGAGCAGTAGCCAGGCAGTGGTGGCGCAGGCCTTTAATCCCAGCACTCTGGAGGCAGATGCAGGCGGATCTCTGTGAGTTCGAGGTCAGCCTGGTCTACAGAGTGAGTTCCAGGACAGCTAGGGTTACAACAGAGAAACCCTGTCTCGAAGAAGAAGAAGAAAAAAAGAGTGAACTAAGAACAGCAGTGTGTAGCTGTAGGCCGCACCAGACACAGGCTGAGGCAGGAGGGTTGCAATGAGTTTAAGGTCAGTCTGGCTGAATCATGAGCTTGAGGGGAGTACTGTCCCCCAAATGCCTGTGCCTGTCACTGCACATCCGTGCGTGTTGCCTACAGAGGCCAGAGCTGACCCTCTCCTGCTCCAATACTGCTCACTTGACATTCTGCTCAGGTAGGTACTGAAAACCATTCCCTGCACCATCCAAAACTGTGGCTTTTTCACTCGTTGGTCCATATTTTGTATAAAAAAGTAGACAGAATGGTAGCGGCACACACGGGAGGCAGAGACAGGTGGATTGCTTTGAGTTAGAGGCTAGTTGGGTTTCTGTAGTAAGTTCCAGACAAGCCAGGGTTACCAAGAGAGGCTCTGTCTCAAAAACAAAAATGAAAAAAAAAAAAATTAACAGAAGGGTAGCCTGTGGGGCCTCTAGTAGCTCTCACTGTCCGTCTGAGTAGACTCAAACTTGTAGGTGGGCATGGACTTGGCATTCATATCTCCAGGGTTCTGCAAAATCTATAATTCCAATTTTTTTTTTTAGCTGCTTTATGATCTGTGAGAATCTAAGACACAAGCACCTAAGACAAACGTCAGCTGGTGTGGAAGAGTAAAGGGGGGAAAGACTGTGGCTGTTGCTCCTCTCACACTGTTTATGTATTTACAGTAGGGCCTTGCCTTTAGCTGGCCTGGAACTACAATGTAGCTCGGACTCTGCATGGTTTTTGTTCATTTGTTGGATCCCTTGTGGCACAGGCAAGCCTGAAACTCACTATGTAGATCAGAATGATCCCAAGCAACTGAACTTTCTGCCTCTACCTCTCAAGAACCAGCATCACAGGTCTGTACCACTGTGCCCAGCTTCTAAGGCAAAGTAAGAACTTTGGGTCCAACTCAGGAAACCTGCCTCTCACCCCCGTTGTCCAGACTCAGGACTCTGCCGTGGACACTTTTGGCACATCTCTGGGACTCCTCTGTCTCCCTGGGTTGTTTTATTCTCTCTTGTCTATAATGGCTAGCAATGACACTTGAACATAATAGGGCATTTAAGAGTTTAAATGCCAGGCATGACAGCACATTCCTGTAATCATAGCACTCAGGAGACTGAGGCAGGAGGACTCAGGAGTTCAAAGCCAACCTTGGCTACAATAGTGAACTCAAGGCTAGCCTGGGCTAGAGTGAGACCTTGTCTCAAACACTGCTGTTTTTTAAGTAATTAAAAAAATGGAATTCTTTTTTCCTCTCTTAAACTAGGGAATTATAAACTTCTGTACTCACACTCCCTTTCAGGGGAGGAATTCTTACAAGACACCTTGTGTTATATATATTATACTTAAATACGTATATACCATACATGTAGTATATAAATCAAACATTTACTGGTAGAAAAATCATAGAGAAATTTATTTTTGGACACTTCTTTGGTATAAATATAATTTTACCAGTTAGAAAACACACAAGTAAATTTGCATACTAATGAAATGGATTTGCTTGTTTATTTCTACAAAAAAAAAATCTTGACTGATTTTTTTGTTTTGGTTCAGGTTCTCACTCTGTAGCCCTAGACGACTGAAACTCACCATGTAAGCCAGGCTGGCTTCAGACTCAACAAAGGTCCACCTGCCTCTGCCTCCTAAGTGCTGGGAGGTTTGTACCACTCACACTAGGTTTGGCTGAATATTTGATGCTGTAGGATGTAGAGCATTTTCAACATTTTGCAAAGCTGATCAGTGTTCTGATTTTATGGTCATCAATGCTGGGAATACTGCTTTGCTTAAAAATGTGGTACAAAAATGACCAAAGTATGTTGAGAGCCATTGCACAAACTATGGGAAAGATTTTGTCCTGATCCCAAGTTGAAGTTCATATGACAAGATGTATGAAACTCGTCAGCTACTCAAAACACCAAAGCTTTAAAATGAAACATTCTGGGTCCTCAAGATGGTTCAGCAGGTAAGGGTGTTTGCTGCCAAGCTTGAGTACTTGAGTTCAATTCCAGGAATCTGAGTTGTGGAATGAGAGAATTGACTCCTCAAAGTTTTCCTTTGACCTCTATCCCTATGCCCACTCATACCCGTACCATACACAAAAGAAATGAATGTAAAAAGTAATTAGATAAAACATTCTGACACAATCTAATTCAAAGATAGACTAATTTGTTACTCACATATTTAGGAATAACAACAGGAAAATTTTTTTTTTGTTCTCTATAATTAAGTTTCCTTAAGAGCAGAAAACTTTCTATGCACTGCAATTGGTAGCACACCATAGTCCTGACGCTGAGCTGAGGTGATTTTGGCGGTGCTGTTTGGCATTGTGTGATGGGCCAGCATGTGCCGGGCAGTGCTCATGTCGTGTAGTCAAGGTTACAGTGATGTCATGCGATGCAATCCAGGCTGGCACCGCCAAAAACACCCTGGAATTACATGTTTGACTTTGAACTGATTGTTTTTATCCAGAGATATTCAAAAACCAAATTGTACTGCTGTCAAATTTTCCATGACCTCCACATTTTACCCTCACCATGGTGGGGGTGAGATCCTCAGGTTAGGAACCTGGGTCCTAAACAACTAATGCCCTTCAGTGAGATAGAAGCTGTGGATGCAGGGAGTGTAGTGCACACCTGTGGGAAATTCTAGTCATGCAGAGGCAAGCTGTTTTTTTTTTTTTTTCTCTTGTTTTGGCTATTGTCATTAATGTTGCTTTTTTTGTTCTTTGAGACAAGGTCTTGATAAGAACAGAGAACTTTCTATGTACAATAAAAACACTGTAATTCATAACTGGACAGTTTTGAATTGATCCAGCTGGCCCAAGTTGGAAGACAACTCACTATGTAGCTGAGAATAGCCTTGAACTCCCGATCCTCCTGTGCCACTGCACCGACTCCAGGTAGCATATTTCAGCATATCCCCTCAGTCATTTTGTCTGAGTTCATACCCAACTCCTTTCTACTGATCATATCACTTTGGGAACTTTTTGGACAGCTCTGTGACTTAATTCCTTAACTGTAAATTGTGTCTACAAGTAGATTCCAGCATATATCGATTACCACAATCAAAGGACTTGAACAATGGCTTGCGTAGTAAGACAACACTATACAACTGTCACCTGTGATTGTTAATGTCATTGTAATGACATTAGTAGACAGCTTACGTCTTTCTGCTTGTTCTAAGTGTCAGGGTACATTACTGATTTGGTGGAGCAGAGACTGAAGAAAGATAAATTAATATAGTTTAGGGGGCTGGAGAAATGGTTCAGTGGGTTAAGAACACTGGCTGCTCTTGCAAAGGACCAGACCTAGGTTCGATTCCCAGCACCATGTTGGCTCACAGCTATCTGTAACTCTAGTTCCAGAGAATCTGACTCCAGTCTCTGGCTTCTGTGAGCACTGAATGAATGTAGTGCACAGAAATACATGCTGGCGAAATACCCATACACATAAAAAAAGTCTTTAAAAAAGGGTAAATCAGTACTGTTTCATCTCAAGTCATGAAGTTTTATCTCAGAGCCCTCGTCACTTTTGCATAAAGGTCCATTATCCTTAGAAGACAAGACACCTTCCCAGCCCCAAACCTGTAGACTCCCTAGTCTTTAATAGACTGTTCTTTTGTGGGAAATAGAGGCAGCAAGAAGAAAGTCCCAGATCAAGAGACTGGAATGAAAGCCAAGTGCTGAAGCAAAAACAAACCGAAAGCATTAAGGCGGCTCACAGTCCTACTGTGGATAGGAGCATACCCTGTCCTCAGTCTGCAGGCTTTTATCTGGTCTGTCTCAACTCACTTCTTTGTTGTTTGTTTTGTTTTTCCAGACAGGGTTTCTCTGTGTAGTCCTGGCTGTCCTAGAACTCACTCTGTAGACCAGGCACGCCTCAAATTCAGAGATCCACCCGTTTCTGCCTCCCAAGAACGAGGATTAAAGGTGTGTGCCACCACTGCTTTACTCAACACACTTCTAACATGCTCTCCCCAGTCGCTTTCACACAGATTTTTAACTGATTTTAGCCCAGTGCCTCTGAAGAACCTGATCTTGACTTTGGTAGCAAGCCGGAACCACCTGGGAAACTACCAGTGACATTCTGATTTACTTGTTTGGGGATGTGATCTTGGTACTGGCACTTAAAAAGCTATTTAAATGATTCTATTTTGAGAGATTGTGGATCACTACCCAAGGCTTGGATATAGTAGCTCAGTGGTAGAGTGCTTGCCTAGTATGTCTGAGGCCCTGGGTTCGATCCTCAGCACTGCCAGAGAATGACTTAAATTGCAGGTTCCAGTTTCATATGTCCAGAGTGAGGATATGGGATTGTGTGTGTCTAACAAATGGCCAGGTGACATTGATTTTGTTGGAAATCTTTCTCTGGTCCTTAGACCACAAATTGAGCAGCAATAGCTGGGAGAGCTCAGCAATATGATTCCATGCTCAAAACACCACAGATGTCTTCTTAGCCATTGAAGGAAGCCATTGAAGCTTTGGCCAGATACCTGGAGCTGGCATAAAGAAAGCTAAGGCTCTCTGACAGCAGTAGCTCTTAAATGTGACTAGTCATCTGAATGACCCCAGGCAGATTTTAAAGCACGCTTATTCCTGCCCCACATCAGGCCTACCAAATCATAACATTCAAGGTGCAGTCTGTACATGGGTGTTTTTAAACCACTTTCCAAGTAATGCAGATGATCAACAAGCTTTGGAAAGTCAACTGTGCTGCTTCTAATGTAGTTTTTATTTTATTTATGAATTCCGGTTTCTCTATCTTTTGACAGAGGTTTCTTTTATCCCCAACTGGTTTGGAATTGCTGTGTAGCTGAGAATGACACTGAGTTTCTGATCTTCCTGCCTCTACCACCTGAGTACTGGGATTACAGGTGTGAAACCATCCCAACTGACTTACTCCTTCATTAATTCAACCAACAGTTTTTGTTATACTTGTCCCATACTAGGTTCTAGGGTAACAGGTGAAAACAGTGTCATCTTTGCCTTTGAAGAGTTAGCACGGTAGACGACCAAAATGAAAACATTTACCATTCCTTGACATGGTCTAAACATCTCTTCTAAAGATCTACACTTCTGGGCTTCCCATCACCCCATCATTGGCAGCCTTGATCAACAATTCAGACTCTTCCCCTCTCTGCCCCTCCATGTGTGTGTATGTGTTTTAATTTTGAGACAAAGTATACGGGCTAGCCTCTAATTTATAATCCTCCTGCCTCCCAAGTGCCGGGATTACAGGCACATACCACTACGTTAAACTTTACTTCTTCAAACTCACTATCGTCAGACCCAGAAAGAAACAAGGATTTATCCAAAAATAAAATAAAGGCCCAGGAATACAGATCAGTGGTAGAGCATTTGTCTAGCATGATTTAGGTCTCTGGTTCAATCCCAGTATTGGGGAAAAGTACTCCAAAATTAAATAAAGACAATAGATAATATTTATAGGGACTTCCATGTGCCGGCCATTGTTTTATGTACTTATTAATGTAACCTTTTCAAATTTTTACACTAATCTAAGAAAGAGGCACCTTTTTTCTCCCCATTCTGTGGATGAGAAAGGAGGCACATACTTAATTTGCTCAACTGCATACCAAGCAGAATTAACTTAAAAGAAAAAAAAATGTGTGTATATGTGGATGTGCACGCGTGCACACGTGTGGTGCCACTAGAGGCCAGAAGAGGGCGTTGTATCTTCGGAGCTAGAGATACAGACAGTTGTGAGCTGCCTGGCGTGGGTGCAGGGAACTGAACCAGTCCTGTGCAAGTGCGATAAAGGCTCTTAACTATTGAGCCATCTCTCCAGTCCCTTATTTTTAAACTTTACGTCTATACCCACTCACGGACAGTGCTGAAAAGAAAGCAGCGTAATTCCCAGGCCTGAGTACTTTCCTGGTACTCAGTGTACTGGCTTCACTACTCAGATCCAAGCAGGCAATCAAAGACAGGGGTTTGCATCAACCATTATATATTGTAGGTTGTGGGTGCTTAGTAGGTGCACAGTGTATATACGTAGTAAAGAGACTGTTCCATAGCAAAGACTGCGGAGTGGATCAGGATTTACTGTGGTAGAGAGTATTGGGGGTCGAATCCAGGGACTCACACATGCTAGGTAAACGTTCTACCACTAAGAAGCAAGACACTCAACATCCACAGCCAAAAGATTATTTAACCAGACAACAACCAGCTCAACAGACCGCTCTTCCCTTCCTTGCCCAAAGTAAGACCCTCCATCTCGCTCCCTTCCTCGGCCCAGCATCCACTCTGCGCTCCGTCCTCCCAGCCAGCAGGTGCCCCCAGACCCCCGGCTCCTCCTCCACCACCGTCACAGCCTCCCCCTCCCTATACTGCTTCCTGTCGCCGCGATCCGGGCCCAGGGCTGTGGGCGCCCGGGCGCCCGAGGCTTCCCGGTGCGCTCGGCCAGGTAACAGCGCTCGCCGGCGGGATGGGCACCGGTCTGCCCTCGGCGCAGGCGGGGAAGGAGGCGGGCGGGCGGCCAGGTGCGCGCGGGCTCTTCTGCCCCCGGGCGCCGGGGCCTTTCTGCGCCAAGCTCTGGCCGCCCGGCTGGATGCCTAGATAACGGTCCGGAATAGGGCGCTCCCGCCTGGAACCCGGGCGTGGCAGAGGCCTTCTGCATATCCTCGCGGGATGCGACCTTGTTGCTGGCTCGGAGTCCCGGGCTGCAGCTCGCCCGAGGCCCGGAGCCAGGCGCCTGCTCAGAGCCGCTGCTCTCCGGGTTGGGGGAGCCCGGGCACGGAGCTGCGAGGGCCTGGGAACCTCTCAGACCCCACACTAGACACGCGGGCTCAAGGTCACAGAGCTGCGTCTGCCGTTTACAAATGCCTGCTTTTACTGGAATGTTTGTAAATGGGCCACTGTTTCTTCTCTTGGGCTAGGGAATTAGGATTCAAAGACGAGGACGTTTAAAAATACTAATCGCCAAGTCCCAAATCAGCTGATCCGCCTTACTGGCCAATGACCCTGGCCTTTGAAAGGAAGTAAGAAGGACAGTGCTTTTCATTCGGGTACTTTGTATGTCTGGCCCTTACTCTGAAGATTGGCCTAGAAGTTCAGAAAATGTGTCTTAGAACTGAACTGACCTTTTTTTTTTTTCCTTTCTGCTCTTTTTTTTTTCTTCTGTTCCCTAATTTTAGTTTAAACACATTCTTCAGGCTAAAGTGATTTACCCACTTACAGGTTTCTGATGGACACCTACTGTTTTCTTGAATGGGAACCTGATTTCTCTTGAAAGCTGGACAAAACTTGCCCTTTGCCCAGGCTCTCTCTGGATAGCATTCCTGGGAGTGGCTCCTGTGTTGAGGGGTGTTGGTCTGCATTTGTCAGAAAGGGTGAGCGGTTAAGTGCAGCCATGCAGAGAATTCCTGCAGAGATGAGACGCGTAGCTGACATGCTTGGGATTTCTTTTTTATTTGTACTTTCAACAGAGGAGCTAATATATATTAACAATGTCATTTGGGTACTTTTTTGGAGTTTACTTCTGTATGGCTTAAGTAACTCAGCGTTGATGGTTCTTGTCTAAATGTATCAGCAAAAATTTAAAAAAATATGTTTTCTGAATTTTACCACTTTCTACCTTATCTATCATATCTATATATCTATATCTATCTATCTATTTATATCTTATATCTATATCTATATATATAGATATATATATACCATTTTGAGACAAGGCCTTACTGTGTAGCCCTAACAGGCCTAGAACTCACTATGTTGACCAGGCTGAGCTCCTACTGGAGGCAATCCTCCTGCCTCTGCTGCCCCAATGCTGGGATATAGGCACTCACCAGCTACTTCGCTTCACTTTTAACTGAATAATTGCCTTAAGGATATTTTTGTATCTCAACATTTACTTAAAAATCCTTTTGCTTCCTTGTTGATAAATAATAGAGTTGGGATCCCTTCCAAGATGTCTGGAGTCTTTGTTTGGCTCTCTATTTACATTTGCCTCCAGTTTTGATTTTGACTGATAAACCTGTGACCCAAATCCAGACCTCAGCCAAATATAGTTTTGGCTTAACCATATTAAAATGCCTGGTGTCATGTGACTTCTAGCAGAAACCAAAATGGTATTTTATTTATTTATTTTTATGGGAGCTTTGCCTCCATGCGCTTGAGTGCACACACACAAACCCATATATGTTGGCCAGAGGTCAACCTCTGGTGGTATTCCTTAGTCCCTGCCTATCTTGCTTTTTGAGATAGGGTTTCTCAACAGGAGTCCATCTGTCTCCGTCTCCCCAGCACTGAGGTTACCAGCATGTACTGCCATGCTTGACTTCTTTCCATGTTTACCATGAGCTGACTTTATTCTCTTTTGTGTGTGTGTGTGTGTGTGTGTGTGTGTGCACGCGTGAGAGAGAGAGAGAGAGAGAGATACTGGGGGTTGAACCCAAGGCTTTTACACATGGAAGGCAAGTGTCTTACCACTGAGCCACATCTCTCGTCCCTTTTCGTTCTGTTTTGAGACATGGCTTCTGTAAATAGCCCAGGTTGGCCTTAAACCTGCTATGTAGATCAAGCTGACTTCAAACTTGACATCCTCCTAGCTCAGTCTCCTGAGTATCTGAGATTATAGGCATAAACCACCATGCCTGGATAGTGCTTGGATTTGTGAAGTATGAACATATTCTCAGATACATGTGCTTCATTGTCTGTGGATCACTATCCAAAGTCACTGATCTCTGAAAGGTTATTATTGACATTTTGTCAGCATTAGTTAAGTGTGGAGTTAGCTTAATGATTCAGAGGGCTGTTGCTGGTTTCCAGGTCACAGCTTCCACCAGGTGCCAACATGGTATCTCCAGGGGGCTCAGAGTTATAAACACAGTAGCCACATTTATGTAGGAGAGTCTTGGATACATATATAGTGAAGAGTTTCAGTAAAGGCAGTGTCTTCATATTAATTGACAGTAGCAATTAAGGCATATGCACAAAATGCCCCACTGCTGTTTTCTTAGGGTACATCCTTTGTTTTCCTGGTTTTGGTCTCTTCTGTCATAGGATGGCATTAGGTCTGTGTCTGCAGGTGCTGTGCAGCCTGGGTGGCTGGCTCTCACTCTATACATCTTTCTGCCGCCTGAATAAGCACCGAAGCTATGAGTGGAGCTGCCGACTGGTGACCTTCACCCATGGAGTCCTCTCTATAGGCCTGTCTGCTTACATTGGCTTCATTGATGGTCCTTGGCCTTTTACCCACCCAGGTAGGTAGAGGGGACATTGAAGCTTTTTCCCTTAGGGATTGATGATTTGGAGACTTGAAAAAATAAATTTGTATAATATTGAAGAATAATTCCCATTCTAAATTTGTATTGCAGTCTTCATTGTTAACTTTGATATCGTGTATGTCATCTATTTCTTCTGCTTTTCATAACTCTTGTGCTACTGGGGTTCTTTCCTTTCCTTTTTGTGGTACTAGGAATTGGATCTAGGTCTATGAACACGTTAGGCAACTTTCTCTCGCTGGGCTGTGTCCCTGCTCTCTTCTCTATTTTCTTATCTATCTATCTATCTACCTACCTACCTACCTACCTACCTACCTACCTACCTATCTATTTTTGAGAGGGTCTCATTAAGTTGACCAGGCTGGCCTGGCTACTTACTCTGTAGTCAAAGCTGGCCTTGAATTTATGATCCTCCTGCTTCAGCCTGTTGAGTACCTGAGATTATAGGCTTATATGACTTTATTGTTGCTGATTTTTTTTTGGAGACAGGTTCTTGTTTTACAGTCCAAGCTGGTCTCAAATTTGCAATCATTCTGTCAAGCTGAAATGAGACAGATTCTTAAGTTTTGTGTTTTATATGAAGGTTCTTCATGATTTCAAATATGTCAGGTCTCTGTACCTTAAGGACATGAGAACAGTCTGACTTAGAAAGTTCTCTCTGGAATCTACTTTCAGGACAGGTTAGAACTGCTAGTGTCCAATAACCATATCATCTCGGTTAGTAAATGAGTCTGATGTGCCTGACAAAGTGACCCAAGAGTCTGGAAATAGACATTTAGTTGGTTAAAAGGGAGGAAGGTAGAATTTTCATTGGAACAACAAAATAACTGTTTTATGTTCTTTCATAGGAAGAATGGTATATGTGAACAATCAGGTCACTCATTGAAGTCTTTGAGGTTTTATTACTATTTTATGATTTTTCCTGATTTTTTTTTAGACAGAGTCTCACTACTCAAGTTTGCCTTGAATTTACTCTGTAGCCCTTGTCTGTAATCTACACCTTTGGAAGCTGAAACAGGGAGCTTGCTAGAAGTTCCAGGTTAGCCTTAGCCACATAGCAAGTACTAAGAAGATCTTGTCTCAAAAAGCAAAAGAAAAAACAAAAGCAAAACAAGAAAGACCACAATTTTAGATTTTAGGTTTGTTTGTCTGTCTTTTTGAGACAGGCTCTCATGTAACCCAAGCTGGCCCTGACTCCCTGTGTAGCCAAGGTTGGCCTTGTCATGTAATCCTTCATTTACTACCCAAGTGCTAGGATTATAAGTAAGGCTAGATTTTAGGTCTTGTTTTATTGCTATTATTTTTAAAAGTTGTGCCTATCATTGCTTTTTTTTTCTTTAATGGTTCAGAAAGGTTTGAAAGACAATGGCAGAGAATCCTTATGCAGGTGGCCCAATTCCCAGCCTTGTTGTCTTCTGTCTGGTTTGTTTCAGGCTCACCGAACACACCTCTCCAAGTTCACGTTCTGTGTCTTACCTTGGGCTACTTCATCTTCGACTTGGGCTGGTGCATCTATTTCCAGTCTGAGGGTGCCCTGATGCTGGCTCACCACACACTGAGCATCTTGGGGATCATCATGGCCCTAGCACTCGGGGAATCGGGCACAGAGGTCAACGCAGTCCTCTTTGGAAGTGAGATCACCAACCCGTTGCTCCAGCTGCGATGGTTTCTCCGTGAAACAGGGCACTACCACAGTTTTACTGGAGATGTGGTGGACTTCCTCTTTGTGGCTCTGTTCACTGGTGTGAGGATTGGTGTGGGTGCTCATCTCCTTTTCTGCGAAATGGTCTCACCCACACCCAAGTGGTTTGTGAAGGCTGGGGGAGTAGCGATGTATGCTGTGTCTTGGTGCTTTATGGTTAGCATCTGGCGCTTTGCATGGAAGAAAAGTGTCAAGAAGTACCATGCGTGGAGAAGCAGGCACAATGAGGAGCGGCAGCTAAGACATAATGGGCATCTCAAGACACACTAGTCACAACTTGCTTCCGGTAAATGGATTGGGTTGAATTAGTCATGGGACCAGGGTCAGGAACAGAACTGAACTTATAGTGCTTAAGAACTGAACTTCTAGTGCACTTAGGTTTCGAAAAAGGGCTAAATGTATCCATCACTTTAGACAGTTTCCAAGCCAAGCAAGCATATGCAGTATTGAAACACTCACTCCTGCAGTGGTACTTGCATATCCTCAGTGGTGACTGGCAAGTGGGCAGGACTGTAGAGTGAGGACCATTGCCACTTGGTTTTGGGTCCCTGTGTTCAGGGAGGCCTGACATTCAGACAGCTTTGAAAAGAACTTGAATCAAATCAGTGCTGTCTCTTGTTCCTTTGGAAATAACTCCTTCCCCACACTTAATCCTGATTTCCATGAAACATTTTAAGTATGTTCACCCCATGCACTATAAAGAGAGGGACTCTCAGGAAGGGACATGTGTTTGACATTCAAGTATCTGTGAATGGGATGTTAGGCAAACAGTAGCAGAAGGATGGGAGTGAAACTAGCAGAGGTAGGGACTTCTTGTTGAGCCTCCCAACACTGACTGTGTCAGAGGTTCCCAAGGACACCCTTGGGTTCCATGATTCATCAAGAAGACTCAGGGCTTAGCATACAGTCTCACAGCTTTGACTTATCACAATGAAAGGATACAGAGAAGACTCAACAAAGGGAAAAGGACCTTTGTCAAAGCCCATGGGATCTAAGCGTGAGTTTCTAAAGTCTCTTATTGGATATACAGGAGTGATTCATGACTACACATCAAAGACTCGGTGCCCAGAGCTTTTACTGGCAATAGGTCATATAGGCATTTTCTACCTGGCACAAGGAAAAAATTCAAGATTCTCCAAAGCAGGCATTTAGCATAAGCCATATTGTTTCAGAAATAGTTTAGGAGCTACTCTTAACAGTTTTTGGTGGGGGCCCTCTCCAAGTTGTAGCTCCCAGGTGCCAGCAAAGAGTCAGTGTTGCAAGCAAGGCTTTGCAAGGATAGCAGTTCAGGCTTGCTATGTTAACTCTTGTGTGCAAGAAAACCATAGAGCTAATGCTTTGGATGCAAGATGAATGAGGTGTGGGTAGATTTAGATTTCCTTAGTCCTGTTGTACGGGTTCTGCCCTACCAGGAAAAGTATGCCAGTTCTCAGGGCTTTTGTGAATTAATCTGCTAGGCATGAGAGGCCATGGCTAAATTCCGTGGGGATTTACCATGTGGATTCCACTGTACTTGAGATGGAGTTCAGGTTTCAGCTTCTGGTACATACTGCAAACTAGAACCAAAGATTTCAATGTATGTATTGGCCTCAGGGTGATGAAGCTATTTCCTCCCTCCCTTCCTTCCTTCCTTCCTTCCTTCTTTTTTTTTTTTGTTTCAGATACATTCCCTTTTTTCACCTTTCCCCCCCTTTCCCGAGACATGGTCTTGATTGTATAGCTCAGGCTAGCCTTGAACTCTATCTTCCTGCTTAAGCCTATTCAGTGCTAGGATTACAATCCTGTGCCACCATGCCTGGCTCTAATGTAGGGCTTTAATGAAAAAAAAAAAGTGTTATTTTTACTGTGTTCTTTAAATCAGTGGAAATTGGTTAATTTAGTTGGTAAGCCAGGAAATGGTGCTACTGAAGCAAGGCTGAAGGTCAGCACGTAGTGTCAGTTCATTCTATAGTCACTGGTGACACTAACCCAATGAATGACCTCACAATTGATGGCATTGGCTATAGAAATCATCCATGTGGGAGAGGTTAGAAACACACAGACATTCTCGCAAATGAAAAGGCACTTTAACAGTGGGACCTTTAAGGTGACTGTTATACAGTTAAAAGGGTTGTTTTGGGCTGTTGGGCTTTTGTTTTTGTTTTCTAGACAGATAGCACTGTGGCCCTATTTCTATGATTTGTGTCCCAAATATGCCAGTGTGTTCCATTCCAGCAAAACAGTGGGCAGAATTGGAAATTGGAGAATGCTGACCTCAGCAAAAGCATAGTCAAAAAGAGTGGCTTGGCACGCGAGCATAAAGAAAAAAACAAAACTGGCTTTTCTATTTTGGCACCACGAAACCTGCTCCAGACCAGACAAGTGAGCAGGCTTAATCTAATACTGGCTTTTTTTCTCCCTTACCCCTCAGAAGTAAGGGATTGTAGATCTCGCTGTTTGAGGCAAACTCAAGGGAATATCTGTAGGTTTTTAGTTTATTTTTTGATAAGGAGACACCTGAACAAGTGATAAGGAGGAGGAATTCCTTATTTCAGCTTTCCTTGGTGTTGTAACTAGTGACTATGAGGACATTTCTCAGAGAGAAAAATGTGACGGTGACTCAGCAGTTGAGAGGTTGCCCGTTTTTACAACACAGGTAAATGAAGGGTAAGTTAGTGCGTGATGTGTCCCCAGACAAAAGGAAATCACTTGTATTTGAATTACTGTGTAATCATGACTGATATTGCTCAAGAAGGATTTATATTTCAATATGATTTGTACTAAATTTTGTAAAAATAAAATAACTTTTTATAAACCCATTGTCTGCCTTTGTATTGTTGTTGTGGTTTTACCAAGAAAAAAGCTGTTGACTTGTAGAAATGTTGACCTCTATTCGTCCTTAGTGGTGACAGCAATCTGCTCTTTAGCATAGATCATTTCTATTCTTTATATGGAAGGTGCCACTCAGCAAACAGAAAATAGTTTGCCTAAAGAGAAGAATAGCATTCTGATTTTGCCTTTTAGCAAATTTTAGCATTCAGTTTGGGCAGTTGACCCCCCACTCCTGCCCCTTCTGCCCCAGTGCTTCACAAATGCCAGGCCAGCACTCTGCTGCTGAGCTTTATCCTCACCCCTGTCCCTCTCATTTGACAGGGTCTCACTAGGCAGCATAGGCTGGCCTGAAACTCACTATGTAGACTGCTTCAAACTCACAGTAGTCCTCCTGCCTCAAGCCTCCCAAGTGCTGGGGTTATAGGTATAAGCTACCATAACCCAGCTAGACAGTGGATTTCTAATGCTTAGAACAGTCCTAGACACAGCGAGTCCTTAATAAGCACATTGAAACAATGGATAAGAGGATAAATGTGGCTTAGATGGGGTTCCATTGGAAAACTGCATGTCCAGTGATCAGGTCACTGGGTGCCACCTTCCTGGGTAAAGGACTACGTATGACTAGGCAAGGGCCTTGGTTTGCTTGGCTCTGTTGAAGGCATTTCCTGGGTAGACTTTTTTTTTTTTTTTTTTTTTTTTTTTTTTTTTTTTTTTTTTTTAAGGACAGTAGAGCAGCCAACAGCTATAACAAAGCTTTCATCAGGATATTAAAAAAAAAAAAACCAATGCCTTGTGAGTGGTTAGAGATTTTCATCATTGAAACAGTAGTGGTTATTCAATCCTTTGCTTCTGAATCTTTCTGAATCTTCTGAATCTTTCCCACAGCAAAATGCCTTCTTTGCTCACAGCTAGAACCTTGGGGCTGTTAAATTTGGAAAGATGTTGAAAGCAGCTTGCCAAAAGGTTTTGTATGCAAGGAAGAGAAGGTGAATTAGGAAATGTTCCCAGTTTGTTTCATTCCTGAAGCTTAAGCAGTGAGGAGGACTGGAAAAGAAGATGGGAACTTATTTTTAAAATTCATGATTTCATGAGTCATCAGACCCCATTCACTTGATAGTTGCATTTAACACTGTTAGAATAAGGGAGAGGAGGACAATACACTCAAGAAAACTTGAGTGAGCTTGGGGATAAGGTTTGCATTTTCTTTATTGTGTATAGATTTATAGAACTCTTTCCAGAGGTAGGTAGAAACAAGGGGAGTCTTCTGGATAGAATTGCCATGTTGGGATTTACCAGCAGATGGCAACGTGTCCAGGTCTGATTATTAGGAAAGTGACTTGGAACTCGAATCTGCTTCTATTCTTTCCAAAAATAAACATTACAAAATTAGCTGGCTGTGCCTTGAACTTAAAAAAAAAAAATCCAGCAAGAGAGTCATTTCAGGCTTCTGTTTATCTTTCCCCACTTTTGTCCCGTTCTAACGTCACCTTGAGCTCATGCATCTATTCCGGGATAATGATCCTTTCACGGACTGTTGTAAAATGACTTAGAAACGGCATTATTAAGAGCTAATTGTTTCCTCTCCACATCCACTGTTTATTAGATTTGATTTCTACAAAATGGCCGAATTTTCTTCCCACAGACACGGATTGAAGCTCAGAAGTCTAAACATAATTGCATTAAAGGAATAGCCACTTAATGTTTGGAGGCGGAATTGGAGAACTATATTGTGTCGAGGGTACTTCATTTCTTCAGGGACAGAATTAGTCAACCATAAAACAACATGGGTAGCTGAATGCCTCTACCCCATCGAAAAAGAAACCGGAAAACATGTGGGAACTCTTCAAAGGGATCCGTAATGCTGTTTACTGGACAGACGTTATTTCTTCTCCCATTTCTTTTCACAACAAGCTTATTAACTTGCCGCGGAAAGCACCATGCTTTCTCAATCTGGCAAATAATACAGTATATTTTGCCAAGGCAAAACAGCCTAAAAGTAATATTTATATCAAGGGCTCCTGGCTCCAGTGTGGGCCCAGATCCTCTCTCCGCAGCTTTCTCTGGCCACCGGCGGCTGCGGGGCTAGGCCAGCAGGTGCCCCAGGTGAGCGGCCCACCCCCAAGCCTTTCCGTGCGCGGCTTCGCCTAACACCGTCGGGGCGAGTGGACCCGGGCTCGAGTGCAGCCGTCAACAGCATCTGACACGGGGACGAGTACATTCCCTTAAAGAATAAAAGTTTCCAGCACAAGAGGGGCGGGGAGTTCCCCAGGACCCTCTAGACCCTCCTCGGGATTGTAGGATGGCTCCTCTGCTGTCCCGCGTGAAAGTCGCACCTCGACGGTATTCAGGGACCGCGAAGGGGGCGGCTGGAGACGGAGGGAGCGGTCGCCTGCTTCTGCCCCACAGAACTACTTTTCCGCTCCCCTCCACCCCCCGCGACAGCGTTGAGCGGAAGAATCCGCGCAAGTTTGGAGAGTCGAGGGAGCGGAGGGATCCCGGGTGAAGCGGATTCCCGAAGTCCCAGGGAGAAGGGCCCAAAAAGTCGGCGGGGGAGGGGACGGCTCGGCGCGCTCCAGCCGCGCCGGGCCGAGGAGACAGAACCGGAACCGGAACCCGCGCGCGCGCTCGCCTGCCGCGGTCGCCAGGCCCGTCCTCGCCCGCGGCCCCGTCCGTCCCGCGCGCGCCCCCGCGAGTGCCCCTGAGGACCCGGCGAGCGGCCCTGTGCGCGGAGCGACCGCCGCCGCCGCTGCTCCGGGGCCGGGCTTCCGGGCCGGGCCGGGACCTCCCGCTCCTCGCGGGAGCCGCCGCCTACCAGAGCGTCGGGGAGGAGCCGCCGAGCCACTGCGGAAGAAGCGCGGAACCCTCCGAGGGATGGGGAGCTGCCCGTGGCGCTGAGACCCGGTCCCTGTCAGCGCGGCGGCCGGAGCCGGGTGGGGGCGGCGCGGAGCAGCTCAAGGCCCCGGCTCGGGGACATGGGGCGGCGCGAGCCCGGCGCGGGACGGCGCGAGACGCGGCGGAGACTGCGGCCACGAGCGGCCCGCAGCCCTAGATAGAGCGGAGACCCGAGGCCCGGGCCCAGCCGGGTCCGGACAGGAGCCGACGCCCGTCCGCGAGCCCATCCTGCCCCAGCCCGGGAGGGCTCCGGGTTCCTGTCCCAGGGCTCGCGACTTCCCTCTGTGACCAAGTTTTCTCCCCGTGCCTTGCTGAGGATCGTTCCTAGTTCTAGAACTCGCCTGTGGCCGACTTGCTCGGTTTGTTTGGGGAGATAGCTTGTTTTGCTTCAACCCGCATCCCCTTTTCTTGACCCCTTGAAATCGGATGTTCTAGATGACTGAATGGAGTTTTGAGTTGGACTTTTGTGTCCCTGCCGAAATTGGGCCTGATCCCAGAGCACTGGGGGTGGGGTGTGGAGGTGTTACTGTAAAATGCAAGTTGGATAAAAAGAAGACCTCTCGCCAAGGGCCCCAATGAGTGGCACACAGTCTACTATCACGGACAGGTGGGTATGAAGTTCCTCTGACGCTAGCCAACCCTAGATTTGGCTCCACGCAGCAGGGGAGTCGGAGATTGCAGATTTGCCTTCAGCTAGGGCAATTGACAGGCAAGGGAAAGAGGGTTGTTTCGGAGCTGTGCAATTAGTCTAGGGTTGCTGCCAAGTTATCCGGTTGATTGAATTTGGAAGTGCAGTTTTTCGGGAGAGAAACTTTCCCCCATATTCTCAAAGGAAATGAAGGAAAACCATGATTGTGGTTTTCTGTCGGGTGGATTGGGGTTATGTACTCATTTTGGAACCAGAGGAAGGTCATTTTGGGTGAAGGTCAGAGCCTGAGGTCGGTGGGTATTGGTGCATCGTCAGGTTGATTCCTGTCCTGTGGTAGTTCTAGACTCTTTGATTGTAGGAGTTTCTGTCTGCTAACTTAATTTTCATCCTGCTGCATGGTGATTTGTGAATCTGATCTCTTTTTACATGTTGACCTGCACAGTAATTATTAATTACCTAATTTTCCAGAATGTTGACATTACCAGTAAATCACAGGCTCTTGCTGGGGACAATTTCCAGGAGCTGAAGGAAATGAGGGAAAATCATGGGGCCTGCTTCTAATTATTCTTTTTTTTTTTTTTTTTTTTTACGTTTCATTTCCAGAAGCCCTAGCATTTAAAGATGTGAACCCTAAGTCTGGTTTAGGCATGGCAGGTGGATCTTGTTTGGTGATCAGGGTCGCACGGTGTTGTATATAGAGTATGTGGCCCAAGGTAGTTCTCTGACACTTAAAAGTTCTTTTGAACACTCTTTAGGGAAAGCAAGTTGGTTCCTTTAGCATTTGTTTTCTCAATTTAATTATGACATTGTATTTATTTCCAAATTTTAGCTTGCTATTTTTTTTAAGTCAAGATTCAAATTTTCATAAAAAACCTTCCAAATAATTGAGTCAGAAGACCAAAAGTCTTTAAGTGTAACAGTAGTGCTCCTGCAAAAAGCAGTTTAATTTCATAATGAGAGAGTATCGCCCAATTGTGAGACTCATTTGTTGATTTTTAAAGGGGCCAAATTCCATTATCATACCATAACAGCTACTCTAGAGACAGGACTTCCTTTTCCTGTTGATGCTTTCCAGTGTCACATGAGTGTTCACCTAAAAAAGATGCCGTTAAATATTTAAACTACTTATGTTTATCCTTTGTTTGTGTACTTTGCTAGGCAGGATTTCATTTTCAGTTTTCCTGAGAATACACCTTACAGATATGTAGAGATAGTTGTTCTGTGTCTTCCTGCCTCCCTGTCCCTATTTCTTCTCCTTTCATGGTGATTTGCTTCTGAGAAATCACTCACTCACAGGTGCCCATATGATTATTGTGCTGGTTTATTCAATTCTTGTCATGTCAGTTGAGCCTATATAAGCAGACTTACCAGAAACTGATATAGTCCTGGTTTTCATTAAGATGATGCAGAGTTTAATCTGTAGAAACAGAATTTAGAGTCTGAATTGTTCTACCCAAAAGTCACACAAAAGCACCCATGTAAGGATTTTTTTTCCCCCTCGCTTTGCTTCTCCCAAATATTTTTTTTCTTTTTGGTATCTTGGAAATAAAACATTGAGATTTGAGTACTTTTTATAATTTAGGACTTTGTACGAACAATAAACATGCAGTTTAAAAAAGATTATTCTTCCTGTGTGTCTGTGTGTGTCTGTGTGTGCAGGTGTGTACACCTGAGTGCAGGTGCCCTCAGAGGCTAGAAGATGCTTTTGGATTCCCTGGTGGTTGTGAGCTGCCTACCCTGGGTGCTGGAGACCTAAGTTGGGTCCTCTGCAAGAGCAGTGTATGCTCTGAGCATCTCTCTAGCCCAATTTTTTTTTTTAAAGTAATTTATTTGATTTTATGTTATATGCCTTGGTGGGAGGGCATCAGATCTCCTGGAGCTGTAGTTACAGACAGTTGTGAGCAGCCATGTGGGTGCTGGGAATTGAATCTAGGGCTTCTGGTAGATTGGCCAGTGCTTTTAACCGCTGAGCCATCTCTCCAGTACCCCAAAGATTCTTGCTCTTAGATATGTATGTGAGAAAAGTGGATGCACATTCTCTGAAGAAAGTGTTGGATCTTTTAACATAAGGGGAAAGTTGACATTGGTGAAGGGAAGAAGTTTAACCATGTTAATGCTTGGTGGGGCTTAGACCTAAGTAATAACTTCTCAGCATAAACCTCAGGTTGCATTAGAGAACTGAGCCATGTGAAATAAGATCATAGAAAGTTTAACTTAAAACTGATTGAAATCCTGTTTCAGTTTGTCAGGCACTAGGATTTAGTAGTTTTTTTTTTTTACTTTTTTTTTTCCTTCAAAAAGAGAACTGAGTGACCACCACTCATTCTTTTAAACTCATTCTGTAAAACATAACAGCCCTTTCTCTTTAAGAGAGTAAGTAGTTCCCGGTGTGAATATATGTTGAGGTGAAATCTGGAAGTACTGGTTTGGTAATATTTCTATGCCAGAGTGCCTTAGCAAAATTCTTCATATAGAATCTATCTTCCTCTCTGCTCTGTGTACATCTTTTTTCTCACTGACTCCAATGTACAGTAGATATATTTTACCGATTTTGGAACTGTTGGTAAATTAATAGTGCCAGTGTAACTTTTCAGAGACCCTTTCAAGTTTGAAGTACTGTATGTGGTATGGCTTTGTTCTGTAGAGTGTGCAGAGCCACCAGGCCTGCTGTATGAGTTGGAGTTCTTTCATTGTGGTGCTTCTGACTACAGAGTCTGTCTGTCCTCGGTTGGAATCAGACTAGCTGGTTTTGGGCGTTGTTCTGTTTTGCAGTTTGTGGCAGGGACACATGGCTGAACAAGATAAGAAGGGTTTTATTCTTGTGTTAGGGACGTGCTGGGGCTGGGATGGAATTCAGCTATGTTTAGGCTCTGATTGATCACTTTGGATACTCAGAACTCTGTTACATCCTGTTATTATTTTGCAGTTAAATTCACACATTCATTTGCTCCCCTTTCTTTTCCTTACTTTTTAGACTCCAGCATGCACTGTTTTTTAAACCTTAAAACTTATAAAGGCTTTTGTGTTTGTTTTTATGTAGTGTATCTGAAAAGCCCTTTGTTTTTCAAGACAGTGCCTCTCAAGTGCTGGTATCAAAGGCATGCTCCACCACCACCTAGCTGAAAAGCTTTAAAACATTTTTTTAAAAAAAATTTTTTATTTTATGTGTACTGATGTGAGGACATCAGATCCTGTGGAACTGGAGTTACAGACAGTTATGAGCTGCCATGTAGGTGCTGGGAATTGAACCCAGTCCTCTGGAAGAGCACTCATTGCTCTGTACCTCTGAGCCACCTCTCCAGCCCCTGAAAAGCCTTTTTTAATTAGATATTTTATGGATGTTCTCTAGCCACTTGCTTTTGTGACTACTATGAGGTCAGAAGACTGAAAAAGTGATAGAAATGTCTGATTGCTGCTTTCCTGTCTGCATTAATTGCTGCATCTAGCCCTAAAATATCCTAGTAATTTTCAGTGCTGCCTGGCTTGCTTCTATCTGGAGAATGGGAGACACTGATTGACATTTCATTTAAGGAGAGGAGAGACTTTTGCAGTGGACCCAGTGAATGATTTCAGGGTAGATTCTCTAATAGCAAGTTTTCAGGGTGCTACAGGTGGGGAAGTCAGCAGGATCTTCCTTGAGCTACATGGAGTTTTGTTTAGTCTAGGGCTTACAGACTGTGCTGTTTTTGATTTGTAGATTGACACAAGTTTTTGATGTCTTAGAATTTACTTAGCGTTGAATTTAGCTTTAAGTTTGACTTTTAAGCAAGCTTTTAAAATGAACATGGAAGCCTATAACTTTATATTATTATATAAAGTAGAGCTATCATTTATGAGGTTGTTTTTTTTTTTTTTCCCCTGCCAAAATTGTCTTACAGTTTTTTTAGTTAATAACAAAAACAAACAACCTACCCCCTCAGGGTTGTGTATTATTTTTAAGGTTGCACGAGTCTTTATCTATGATATAATTATTTATGACATTTTCTTGTAAAATGAGTCAGTTTCAAACAGCAGTTTGAAATTGAGAATAAGGAGGATCACAGTGCCAGCTCTATAATATTTTTGTCTTTCCTAAGTTCAGAATAAAGTTCCGGTTCATGTAAGCTTGTAATTGAGTACATGTACTCCTACAGTTTTATCATTCAACGTGGAGAATCCAGAATAACTTTTAAAAAGATAAGGAGCTACAGTCTTCCTGATTAAAAGCATACTTACATTGTGTTTATATTTATTTGTTCCATGAGTTGACAAAGGATGCTTTATTTGAAATCATTACAAAAGTGCGTTAGCCTGCTTATACCACTTAATGCGTTAGTGATTTTTGGTTGTTAACATGTTAACACTGCAGTGTGTGACATTGAGTTGACACATAGATGGTTTTGTAAAACTTTAATTTTCACTGAAAACAGTGAAATTTGAAGCAGACATTCAGGGAGCCCATAAAATTATAATTTTTTTCTGTGTAACATTATAATTCTAAGAAGAGTTGGAATAGTCTCCATTTATTCTGATAAGAGTTATCCAGAAATGGATATATCATAGACCCAGAAGGATATTTTAATGATTCTTTGCAGGTGATTGGAGGGATCCTGTGGTATGTTGTCTGACAGTTGTTAGAAATGCTGCTTAGTGACTGGGAATATAGATCAGTGACAGAGTGACTGGGTTCCTCCTTCAACAAACAGCAGCAAATGGGTCCTATTACATAATTATTTACCTCTCAGAAATGAATTGGGCTGGTTTTTGTTTTGGAATAGGAGGCTTAATTTAACTTTGTCTCATCTGTTAAAATTTGGATTTGATGATTTAATTTACATGGAAATAAAATCCATTCTCTTAATTAGAAGTCTACAGAATAGTGACATGACTGTTTTGTCTTCTTTTGAACAAAATATTCTTCCTTGTATGCAGTGATATCCTATTGTAGTATGATTTTTAATATATATAATGGCAGATCATATTTCCATTATTTATACTTTAAGGCAACTTATAATCAAGTCAAACTTATAAAACTGGGATGATCAGACATATGATTTTTTTTTTTTTTCCTGTGCTAATGATGGAACCAAAGGCCTCATGTGCCAGGCAAGCCTTCAGATTCAAGACTTTAATCCAGATTTTTTTTTTGGATTCAAGCTGTCATTTTGTTTTTTTTTTTAAACTTAAATTATTTTCTTTTTATGCATATATATATATATTTTCTGTTCAGCATTGTTTAGTAGCTTTCCAACTTCACCAAAAAAGAATAGCGTATTTTTTTTTTTCTTACAGGATGCTTTCTTTCCTGGTCCCTTATCTGTTCTAACTTTAAATATCTCTAGAGAATAAAGCTTTTGTCACTTCCTCAGTAGACTGAACAACAAGCTGATAGGTCTTGTAGTCAGGAAGCTTTTCCTGATCTCTAGCTCCAGCTTTTCTTTTAAGTTGTCCTGTTAACTAACTTGTGTATTCTTGCTGTACCAGGCTAAATGATGCTTCTCTGCCATTTTGAGTTTGCATGCCTGTAATGGTTCACATGGTTAGCCACTGCTTTCTTTCTGGTTCTCTTCCCTTTACTTATTCTTTGTTTAGCCAAGTTATGTTTTCTCTTGTTCTATTGTCTAAATGTCAGTCTGTCTCTCTTAGTATTTTATTAGCTTTGTCTGACTTGCTCTCCTACTACAATTCTTAGTTGGTCTCTTGGTGCAAAAGTTGATATTCTATATGATTCATATTCTAGAGAAGCAAGTTTCAACTTATTTTTACTGTGATTCTGAGTTTGATTTGTTTTTTATCCAGGCATAGCCCTAGCCCCAAAATTACAGGTAGATTCTCAGAAAAATATAGATAGATAGATGTATTTGTATATGTATCTATAAATTTTGTACTGGGGATTAAATCCAGGGCCTCAGGCTTGCTGGATGAGCAATGAGCTATATTCTCTGGCTCCATGTTTATTTTAGATAGTATTTAGAATAGGTGTAAGAGATTGTAGCAACCAAATGAAACAAGCACATACAAACAACACAATTACCAAATCAGCTAATTAAACAATTACTCATGTTTTAGAAGACTTCTTTATATAATGACTCTTTCAAATGTAGTTCTCGTAATACATCAAAAAATAGAATTCATAAATTCTGTCAGGAGCCTTTGCTGATGCAAAATTAGGCAGAAGTGAACACTAAGTATCAGTAGGGTCAAGGAAGAGCTGCAACTGTATCATAAAGGTAATATGGTAAGATTCATCTGGAAATTGTTACTCTACACAGTAGTTTGTTTCTGTCAGTTACTTAAAATGTTATTACACCCCCCCCTTACTGTCTTCATATTAATTTTAAGAAATAGCTCTGGAGTGCTTGTTTAGTAGTAATTCCTGGTAGGATAGATTACTGTTAAAATTTAAATAATATTTACCTTCTTCTGACTGGAGAGATGGCTCCAGCTAAGATATGTACTGCTCTTGCAGAAGACCCAAGTTCAGTTCCTAGCATGCACATCAGGAGGCTCTTAAGGATTGCAGGTCCAGCTCCAGGGAGATGCATTGCCCCTGGCCTCCACAGGCACCTGCACTCACACGCAGGTACCCTCCAGTGAGTACACATGTAATTAAAAATATAATAAATGAATCTCAGAAAACCATTTTAATTTCTTGTACTTGTGAGAGTTACTACTAATGGCAAGATAGCAACAAAAAATGTATATTTCGATTAATATAAGAATGTAAGATTAAAGAACTCTTTAATGTTTTATTAATGGACTTTCTTCATTGATAGTTATTTATTCTAATGTTATTTAAGTAGATATCCTTTATCTTTTGGGTTTTGCTAGTAAGTTTTGAAATTTGGAAATTTTGTTTTTTGACTTAGAATGTCTTGAGTATCAGAGATAACCATGTGTGTGAGATATTCGTGAGATGCTTGTGAAGCTGGTGCCTGGGATAGTGTGTAGATTTTGATCTCGCAGAGTAGTATGTGGTGGTGCTGAAGATCAGCTGAGCTCAAAGTGCATAAGCATGTGTTTTGACTCTTAGTAGATGAAGCACGTTATTGTTCCTGTGTTAAAGTGACATTCTTCAGTGTAGCTTGGAGTTCAGACTTACACCCCAAACAATTTTTAGCAGATTCAAATGCTGATTTGTGGTTTTTAAAGTCTTAGTCATATGCCAGGCCTAGGTGGCTTCCTTGAAACAAGCAAATCTAATAGCCAGCCAAAAAAAAAAAAGGAAGTCTTTATGGCTTGAGACTGTCAATAACAATCACATAGAAATATGTAAGAGAAGTACATGCTTGTAGTTCAGCACTTGGTGGCTGAGGCAGGAGGATCTTGAGTTCTGGATTAACCTGGGCTTCATATTGAGATTCTGTCTCAAAGAAAAAGAGTTGGTAGGAGGAAGCCTGCTTACAGTTGGCCACTGGTCACACTGCTTTTTATTTTGACATTATAAAGTACTTACTAAAGATACTTTTAGATGCTAATTTAACATAGTATTAATCATAAATGCTGCTTTTCAGTTTGTATAATTAACATATCAAAGAGGATTTTTATAGATCCTCCATGGATTCAGAACATGTCCATTATTGTATAAAACCAGAACATCTGAAGGCATTAACCTTTAAATTGATCACATAATACAGACAGTACCCACTAGAAGAATAAAATGTCCCTAAATACACATAAATACATGTAGCTTGAGCATGTCTTCTTGTAGATTTTAGATAATAGATTTTAGTTGGGTTATCTATCTTGCCTGTTTTCAACACATGTGCTGATCTGCTGTGGTTTGCTTGGTGTCTCTATGTGGTTTACTCAGAGGAAGTGGTTCTTGTGGATGAAGGTCTGGTCTTCTTGGAGATTGTTGGTGGCACAGGCACTGTCAGCTTATTTCCTGTTTTATTGGCTGCTTCTCAGGGTGAGTAGTGCTGAAGGGGTATCTGAGTACTTTGTGGCAGCAGGGTAGCTGGTTACAGTGTTGTATAACACCCACGTCTCGGGTGATGCAAGGGTTAAATTGATGTTTATAAAGTGTTTGAGAGTCTAGGATGAAAAGTGCAGACATTGTTACTAATCCTATTTGCAGGTTGTTGTTATGTTCACATATTACTTAGCTGTAGCGAAGCATGTTCATGGAAACATGTTCATGGAACTTGATTTCTGTAGCTATTTAAGTGTTATGTAATCACCACAAGAGTCATAGTTTGAATTTTTTCTTTGGGCCTGGGGAGACGGCTTTGTTGGTAAAGTACCTGCCATGTAATCTTGAGGATCTGAGTGTGGATCCCTAGCACCAATGTAAAAGCTGGGGGACACAGTGGGAACCTGGAACCCCAGCCCTGGGGAGGGGTGGGAACAGGCAGATCATTGGAGTTCATTTGTCAGCCAGCCTAGCCAATGTGTGAGCTCAATGTGTGTTCAATAACAGCTTTTGTCTCTGGGCCTGCAAGATAGCACAGTAGGTCTAAAGGTGCTTATTACCAAGCCTGGGGTCCACATGATGGAAAGTGAGAACTGAATCCCAAGAGTTGTCCCCCAACCTCCAACCTCCACACCAGTGCCATGACACTCATGCTTATACACCCCAGAGCTGTGGCATGCACATTTACACACACACACACACACACACACACACACACACACACACACACACACACAAAATAATAAATGTAAAATTTAAAAAGTTAGACTGTCTCAAAAGAAAAAAGGTGGAAAGCAATGGAGAAAGACACCAAAAATTGACTTCTGATCTCCATGTGCTTAAGCAGCCACATGTACACACCCACATAAACACTACACATACAGAGAAATTTTCCCTTCCAGTTTTTTTTTTTTTTTTTAGGATGGTGTTTAAATATAGAACTCTGTTCTATGTAGACCAATCTGGTCTGGAACTCTATATGTAGACTAGGCTGACCCTGAACTCACTGAGACCTACTTGTCTCTACTTCTGCCTCATGAATACTGGGGTTAAAGGCATGCCCCACCACTCCTGGCCCTTCCAACTCTTTAGTTTTTACCTTGAGTGAGTAATGAGTAATGAAGCTGTAGACACCTTGCCTATAGTATTGGTGAGGCCTGGTCACAGAATTTAACCTAGAACAAGCTACATCATGAGTTTAACA
The DNA here is from genome assembly GCA_026225945.1 of Cricetomys ansorgei. Classification (NCBI taxonomy): domain Eukaryota; kingdom Metazoa; phylum Chordata; class Mammalia; order Rodentia; family Nesomyidae; genus Cricetomys; species Cricetomys ansorgei. The sequence continues at coordinate 2,919,072 of JAMJFZ010001122.1, read as the reverse complement.
GTAGTACTAAAATAATGAAATGGAGAGAATTCCTTTTGATCAGTAGCTTCATCATCCATCTGCAAAACTACTTAATTTCCTGAAACCTAAAAGTGAGCAAACTGATAGAATTGCATGCTGTAATTTTTTTCTTTTAGCCCATAACATTTAAAAAAGTAACAAAAAAGTGAGTTTCTTTAAATCTAAATTTAAATCTAACAGTGAGTCCCCCAGTCCAGAAAGATACATGTTCATTTTTAAGTGCTTATTACTAGCTCTGTTATATTTTTGGTATGGAAAAGCATAAGGAAGAAACTCATTTTAATATTCTGTGCATCTGCCCCACAGTGGTAGGTGTCACCTGCCAGCTTTTGCAGGTTACACAGATAACAGCAAACCTCTGGATTATTGTCAGGTGTGAAGTGGCTGAACCATCACTTCCTGGGTCTTATTTTGGAACCTGGGAGATAGAATATCCCCACTTGAAATTCATGATTACTGTGGCAGAGAGAAGAACAAGGACATTGATGGAAGTAAATGTTGACCGTTTTGTTTGTTTTGTTTTGTTTTTTTGAGACAGAGTTTCTCTGTGTATCCCTGGCTGTCCTGGAACTCACTCCGTAGACCAAGCTGGCCTTGAACATCAGATACCCTCCTGCCTTTGCCTCCCAGGGTTCTTTAATCCCCTCCCAGGGATTAAAGGTGTGCGTCACTACACGCTACATATGATGACTCTTATGTCATACTAGCATACATCACATTAGCTCATAGGACATAGGCTAGAACAAGGTAAAGTTCATTGTCAGTGGGGTAGGTCTGTGTTCTCTCCTACAGGTGGCATTGCAAGTCATGTGATCACCAGTAAGTCTGTATAATCCTTCAAAGGAGGGAATGTGGAGGCTGAATAAGTAGGGACAATAATAGAGTCCAAGGAGTTGCTTAGTAAATGATTATTATATAGGCTGTTAGAGTATGTGACAGGTTTATTTCCATACAGAAGTACAAAGAGGGTTATGTTGAACCTCTGTAATTCTGTCATTAGCTCTCTTGTTTCATCTGTCTCTCTCCCTTGCCTCTCCTCATGGGGTTATAGTGAAGCTTCTGGATATCCTGATAGCACTAGTAAATATCTCACCGAGACTGTTTAGCTTGGACCATGACTTCTTACATTGTATCCTCACTGCCTAATGGTTGGAAACAGTGGTATGAGAACTCTAGAGTGCTGTCAGTTGGAGAGAATGTTCATGGAGTGTGTAGAGTTTGGCCACCAGATCTTGTTTTGATTTCATGGAGTGTTTCTGGAGGAGGCTTAACAACAGGATTTACTTTCCCAACCTCTTTACTCAAGTTTAGTGGTTGTGTGTGTGTGTGTGTGTGTGTGTGTAGCAGGTAATTAACTTTTGGAAAAAATAACATTGCAACAGTTTTGATTTGCAAGAGCTTTCATTTCTCACTGAGCTTCTGTTGGAATGATGCCAATTGAAAGGACTCCCAGCTCTTAATGACTCCAAGTCTGGGAGCTCACACCCAGTGATGTTATTTAATCTGGAGAAGAACATCAAAATGGTGAGAATGAGAACATTCTCACCTGTGCTGTCAATTGTGCAGAGAGAAGAGCTGTCACATCCTTGAGGTTGTCACATCGATAATATAAGAAGAGCAAGGGAATCCAAATTTAGTTTAGAAATCATTATCACCACTCGATGCTGCTCAGGCTAATGAATCTACGGGCCTTCAAGCCTCCATTATGATACAAGATGTCAGTGTAGGCACATTAGTTATTTCTGGTGTAGGGAGTAAGGGGCATGTGTTATGCATGTGGGAGCATTTGGTTTTTGAAGAACAGTGGAGTGCAAATCAAAGATAGAATTCCTTTTTAAAATTTGTACTTGGCATGTGACAATGGTGCCAACAAAGAGAGCTTACAGTGTTCAGTGAGTAGTTAAATTAATATGTATGATATGATGGAAATATTTTAGTATAATACCATTATTGAAATGATTTTAACTGGCTTATTAACTCTATGTAGACACTTGTACCAGTCTTTATAGGTATTGGGATAGCTCGAGATTTCTTTAATTAAATTATGTTGTTAATCTACTTTCAGAGTCCATGTAGGAACTACAAACTACAGTTGCAAATGGCTTTTGTTGGCTTAAATAAAATTATTTAAATTTGTTTTTTTCTTGCTGTTGAATTGGTTCTGATTTTGGTTGCTCAGAGCAGCATATTCTATTTAAAATGTAAATAAGTAAATTTTATCCATGATGAATAATTCTTTGATGTGCCATTCTTATTTGTATGGTGTTGTCTCACAATTGAAAACACTAGTTTTCAGAGATGACAGTTATCCTGTCCTTGTCAGGATACTAGTACTTCGGTTGCATTTTAGTTGTACGTGCTATTGCCAATGTAGAAAGGGTTTGTGGCTTGTTACTATATTTACCATTAGTTCTCCCTGCTTAGAATTCTTATGAGAGTGTTTGAAGGTGAAGTGTGTCTGTCGACTGGATGTGAACAGCAGGGAAAAGAAGCTTCTCCCCAGGCCCATGTGCTTAACAGAGTGTGGGAATAGGTTTGCTTCTGAGAATGGGAGTAAGTCAGTGTTACAAGTGAAGAGTACCACTACCATCACCACCACCTCCCTTCTCCCGCTATCCCTTCTTCCCTCCCTCCCTTGCGGGTTTTTTTTTGTTTTTGTTTTTGTTTTTTTTTTGTTTTTAAGACAGGGTTTCTCCATGTAGCTCTGGCTGTCCTGGAACTCACTCTGTAGACCAGCCAAGCTGGCCTCAACCACAGGGATCCATCTGCCTCTGCCTCTCAGAGTGCTGGGACTAATGGCAACACTACACCCAGCATCATTTTGTTTGTTTGTTTGTTTGTTTGTTTTTGCTTAAAAGTAGCTTTTGAAAGAAAAGCTATCTCAGCCCTGAATTAATGTGCATATATTTTTATTTTTGCCCATGTTAGAACATCAGTAGAAGGAAACCCAATGATGCTGAAGCTGAGGAGAGTCTTCACTTTTGATGTGTTAGGTCTGTTCTAATACTAGCCAGGAGACCGTGGGCAAATTCCTTTTTTGAATAGCATCTGCCAAAGTGGGACTACCAGCACTCAGGAGGCAGGAGGATTGGTCCAAGTTTTCAGCCAACCCATCCAGCCTTTCAGTCCATCTAGTGTTACTCAGTGAGAAGAGATAGACAGGCTGACTTCTGAAGACAAATTGTAAAGACTGTAAGAGAACATATTTAAACCCTATTGTATTGAGCTGGGTGTGGTAGCATGGGCCTTTATTTAGTCCTAGCACTGGGGAGGCAGAGGCAGATGGATCTCTTTGAGTTCAAGGCCGGCCTGGTGTATATAGTAAATTTCAGGGCAGCCAGAGCTGTGTGGAGAGACCTTAACTCAAAAAACCAAGAAGAAAAAAAGTGCTAGTGTAAAAGTCACATTGACTGTGACTCTTAAACTTAGAAGTTATCTGTTTTCCTAAACTTTTTTTTAATGCTGTAAAATGATTTTTGAATTTACATATTTTCAGCTGTTTTTCCCTTGCTAAATAATATTCTTTTAATTTTACATATAAAAAATATAAAATTTAAAAAATTTTATATTTAAAAATATAAAAAGTTTATATTTAAAAATAAAAAAAATTAAAAATTTTATATTTTAAAAATATTAAATATTAAAAAATATTTAAATTCTAATTTACAATTAGAATTAGGAAAGTTATCTGTAATGGTGATATTTATTGGTTTGTGCTGAACATTAAAGCAAGAAGTCAGTTTTGTTTGCTTTGTTTTGTGAGGTAAACTCTTGCCATGTTGTTCAGGATGACTTCTCCCTGACTCTCCCTCCCAGGTCCAGCATGCACTTGTCTCAAGAAGTAATTTTTATTTGGAGAAAGTAGTACAAAGTAATAATGACTAAATTGATTTTACTTTCTAAGTTAAAAATGTTAATATGATTGTCTCTTATTGCACATTGTTTTTTTGTTTTATTCTTTATTTTTCACTCACCGTGTAAATGTATTACCCAAACTTTAAAGGAACTTAAATCACATTGGTGCCTATAAGCGAAGGCTTGGTCTTTTTGCTTTTGGATTTCTGAGATAGGATCTTAGTCAGCAGTCCAGTCTGGCTTCCAGTTTGAGGTAATCTTTTCCCCAAGTGCTGGGATTGCAGGTGTAAGCTGCCCCACTCAGCACACATTTAGGATTCTTTACATTTACTGTTGTTACTTTGGTTGGTGTTTTGAGAGACGGGATCTCAAGTAGTCTTGGCTGGCTTGGAATTTGATATGTAGCTAGGGTGTCCTAAAAAATTCAATAATCCTTCTGTCTCCTAAAGGCTGAGATTATAGGTGTGCAGCACCACGCCCTGCTTATTATTGTTATTATTTGAAACATAATCCTTGTTTATAAATCATTTTCCATCACAATTATTCTAAAGCTCATTTAATATGTTTATGATCTGTTTGATACAAATATATATTTGAGTGTTAAAAGAACTATTTTTAGTAAGAAAGAAACCCACAATTTATTATACTAACTACGTAAGGTGGAAAAAAAGCACTAAATGCCTTTTAATAGGAAGTTGATTGTTTTTCTTTTATGGTTCTGAGGTTCAAACCCAGGGCCTTGTACTTGCTAGATAGATGCTTTCTCTGTCCTAGCCCTTGCTTTTTTTTTTCTTTTTTTTAAACAGGATTTTACTATGTATTCACAGGCAGGTTTTGAACGATAGATTCTTAGAGAGCTGGGATTGTAGAGTGTGCTGACCAGGCTTGGCTGATGATAAAGCTTTTGTGAAGCATAAGTAATAGAAGCAACTTGGGATTCCCCACTCCCTTTACTTAGCAAGAATCTATATTAAAGATGTCTTGTTAACATAATTTTTTCCCCTTTTTTATTGTTTAGCTTATATTTTTCTACCATTTTAAAAAAATTGTCTCAAGTTTTAGACTCACTTGGGCTGTAAGACCTTTTTACTTTAATTTTTATGCCTTTTTTGCAAATGCTACTTTACTATTACTGAAATTCTGTAGCATGTTGGCAAGAATAGCACAGAATTCAAAGACATACTTATTTTATATGTATGTGTGTTTGCCTGTGTTAGTTTATGTGTACCACATGTGTATGGGAGGTCAGAAGAGTACATTGGAGCCCCTTGAACTGGAGTTATAAGCTGTTGTGAGCCACCATGTGGGTGCTGGGAACCAAACCTGAGTCCTCTGCAAGAGCAGTAAGCACTCTTAATCACAGACCCATCTCTTCAGCCCCAGTATCACAGCATTTAAGACAAAACAATGCCAAGAAAGAAACTCTATGGCATGAATAATTTTAGGAATTGCTTAGGAGATACTTATGTGTTTGTTATTTTTGTTATAACTCCTTTATTATTTTTAGTAACTCGAGAAAAATTGGAAGTTTGTATATAGCTGTTTTAAAAACAGAAGCCTCTAAATGAAATCTGTTACTGAGTAAGTAAAAAGTTGGTAAAGAAAGGGTACAGAATTGTTAATTTAGAGTCTTACTAGGTCTAAAATTTATAAGTAATTTCATGGAGAAAGCAGTGGAAGCGTTTTTATGCATGTGGAGACTTCACAGCCCTCAGGGAGAGCTGCAGATATTTGCCTGCGGGATGCTGGGAAGCTGCTTTTTCCCATGTTTACAGCCCCTTCATGGGGTAAAGGTCTGTTAATTTTGCATAAATATTTACCATATCTCATTTTAGCGAGCATTGCTTCTTCACACTGTAAGCAGTAAGAAGACTTTTGCTTATCCAACTTGAAAAATTTGCTATTATCAATATCGATAATCTGGAGAATGTTCTATTGTCTTGGAGGGCTGATGAAGTTAAAAAGTCAAATTGAAAGGCTGTGGATACAACTTAGTTGTAGAGCTTGCCTATTGCCTAGCATGAGCAAGACCTTAGCTTCAATCCACAGAACAAAACAAAACAAAAATTCAAATTGGAAAAGTAACAAGGGTAAACAACTAATTCATAATTGATTACATAATTTGATTATTATAGGCATTTCCTATCTATTCACTCATTCATTCATTTACTTACTTATTTTTTTAATTCTCCACAGGCACACCCCCTCCCCCCCCCCCCCCCAAAAAAAAAAAAAGACAGTTTCTCTGTGTAGCCCTGGCTGTCCTGGAACTCAACACTGTAGACCAGGCTGGACTTGAACTCACAGAGATCTGCCTGCTTGCCTCCTGTGCAATGAAAATAAAGGCATGCGCCATCACTGCCTAGCAGTTATTTTCCATTTTAGATTTAAAATTTTATGTGTGTGGATGTTTTGCCTGCATGTGTGTCTCTGCAACATGTGCGTGCCTGGTGCCTGAGGAGGTCAGAAGAGGGCATTGGATTCTCTGGAACTGGAGTTTCATGTGGTTGTGAGTAGCCCAGTGTGGGCGAAGGGAACTGTGCTCCAGTCTTCTGCAAGAGAAGCCAGAACTCCTAACCAGTGAGCAATTTCTACAGTTCCCCTACGTTTTATTTTTAGGATGATACTGTCATACAAATGTCATTATTCATTTATCATGCTACAGTTATTAGCACATTATTATCACTTATGTTTACTTATTTTTTATGATTGTGTGTGTGTTTTGTATATGTGTGCCATGGCACACATGTAGAAGTTGAAGGACAACTTTGTGGAGTTGGTTCTCTCCTTCCACCTCCATGTAGATTCCAGGGATCTAACTAAGGTGGTCAGGCCCTGTGCAGCAAGTGATTTTACCTGTTGAGCCATTTTGTTGACTCCTCTTATATTTGTTCTTTGAGATGAATCATTATATTTGTGCTTATGTACTTTTACAACTGTTTCCTTATTTAGTTAAAATAACTAGCTTCTGTATACAAAAACATCATCCTGGGTGTTTATGGTATTGTAGTTAAGTCTTTTAATAACCCAACAAGGCATGTTATAGGCAGAAAAAGCCCTTTAGATTTAAAGACATGAATTGATTGGCCTAGTGCTTTTCTACTTGAAAAATTTTAAAGTCCAGCTCATTCTACTCCTGATTTATTGTATTTCCTATTGTATACAATTTTGGGTAGCACTCTCTCTCTCCCTCTCTTTATGTGTGTGTGCGTGTGTGTTATTTATGTATCAATATAAGTAGAAACTGTAAAATTTAAGTGAGAAAATCCAGCCAAAGATTAGTTTCTTGTCTTCTAAAAATATATCTATTTTTATTTATGTATATATGTGTGTGCCTACTTGTCTGAATGTGCACTACTTGCCCAAGGAGACCAGAAGAGAGTATCAGTTATAGGTTACAAGTAGTTGTGAACTACCCAGTGTGAATGCTGGGAATGGAACTTGGGTTTTCTGTGAGAGCAACAAGTGCTCTTACCCACTGAGCCATCTCTCTAGCCCATCTGTATTTTTGAGAGAGGATCTTTGCATGGCCTGGGACTCAGAGCCACCCTCTTCTGCCTCCCAGGTACTTGGATTACTGGGAATGTTTCTGCCTGGCCTTAGTTTCTTGTCTTTTAAATATAAATTAAGGCAGCAGTTCCTATATTGCATTCCATAGAACATCTAGGACACTTTGTAAGGAGGGAAAGTTTTTTCCCCTTTGTTTTATGATCTGTACATTCAGGCATTCAAGGCAAAAAGGTGGAATGTAAAGTAGAGTTATGAGTAGTACCCAAATTTGGATTCATTAATAAGAAAGTCCAGCTCTTTGCTTGAAGTGTTCTGTTTTATTAAGTTATGAACAGCCCCAGATTTGCATTCCTCACAAGACGCCTCTTGTCACTACTTCCTACTTCTGACAGCATCGTCGATGTCACTGGCACTTGGAAGGGTTCTGTTGTCAGGTTTGGGTGCTTTTCTCTCTCCTGTGCTTTTCCTTCTCTTCCACAGCCTCCTGTCTGTACTCTGTGCCTCTGTCGCCATCACCAGGCTTTTACTTCCTCTTGACTGTCTTACCCATCTAGGGCCTCTGTTTTTCCACAACCTTTTATATATTTCCGCTTGAGTCCTTTTGCCATGCCCTGCAGTTTTCATATCATGTAATAAATACCCAGAAGGCTTCCAGGTCTCCTTATTTTTCTTAGCGTAGCCTAGTAGAATTATTTCACCATATACTTTCCTCACTCTTTCTTATCTGCTTCGGAGATAGTAACTCAACCATTAATCTCTCCATTCAAAGTAAATTTCTTGAGTAAAAGTTGCGTGAGGCACAGTGGCAATTTATACATAGTATTTTACATAATCTCCCCAAAGACCCTGTGAAGTAAAGGGTTTTAAATATAACTATATTTACAATGGGAGAAACAGAATCCTAGGAAGTTTAAGTAGCATGGCTTGTGCATGAGTGGCAGAAAGTCTGCATTCTCAGTCTGCGTTCTTTGATACCACTTTACTGTAGAGACAGCCAGAGGTAAATCAGGCACTGTTCCTGACTTGTAGGAGCTGCTAGTGTGATAGGAGACAGAAAGACAGACTCAGAGAAGTGGAGTTGGTGTCTCCTGGCCAGATTAGAAATAGTTTCATAGATAAGATGAATTGACTATGGTGGGGGTACAAGACAGGTGAGGGGTACAAGAGCATTTGAGAGGATATGAGCGAGGACACAGAGGTGAAAAACCTCGTGTGGTGGCTTCACCTGCTGTCCCAGCATTAAGGAGGCAGAGACAGGAAGATGTGCTACAGCTTCCAGGTCAGACTGGTCTATATAGTGAGACCCTATCTTTAAAAACAACAATAACAATGTGGGGTTGAAACATTTTGTACGAACTTTATGCAGTTTGATGTGAGTAGGGCGTGGAGATTGGTGGTGATGGGTGTGGAAGAGTTGATGTTCTGTTGGTTAAGAGCGCTGGCTGTTCTTGCAGAGGACCTGGGTTTGATTCCCAGAACCCACATGGTGGCTTACAATCCTCTGTAACTCTAGTTCCAGGGGATTTGATGCCTTCTTTTGGCCTCCTCAAGCACCAAGCATGCAAGTGGTGCACAGATATACATGCAGGCAGAACACGCATACACATAAAATAAAATAATTAAAAAAAGAGATATGATGAAATTCAAATTGTAGTGATAGATGGTACCCAATGATGGAGGGAGAGCTTTCTATGTCATTTTAAGGAGGTTGGGTTTATATCCTGAGTTCTGAAGGTCAGTGATGTCCTTTAGTCATAGATGCAGTGAGACCAGGTGACAGTGTGAAAATGGATTAGGTCTGAGAAGCAGTTTTAGAAGCAGAGACTGATAAGGAGGTACTTTTCAGTAATCTTCATGGAAAATGAAGTCCTGACAACTTCCTTGAGCCAGAGCTACTCAGCAATACATTTGAAAGAAGAGAGGCAAATAAGCCACCTGAAGACACTGAGACTACAATAGGAGGAAAGAACAGGTGAGAGTGGGAGGCCTAGCCTGTGTGCTGGGGTGGGGTCCCTGACATTCACTGAGATGGGGGATAGGAGGAGGAGGAGGCAAGGCTTGTTTTGTTTTGTTTTGTTTTTTTTGGCTGACTTAAGTAGAGGAAGTAGACTAAAGAATTGTAGTAAGGGATAGGTTAAGGTACTGTAATAACTAGCTATCTATTGGTTTGTGATACATGATCCCCAAAGCCATAAACTTTCCATTGTTTAATGCATTAGATACACAAGACGAATTTGTTTAAATTAATTGAAATTAAATAAAATGGGCAGTGTAGTTCCTTGGTCACACTAATCACATTTTTAGTATTCAGTAGCCATGTGTAGCCAATGGCTATTGTACTGGTTGTTCATTATCATAGGGCATTTTATCAGTGCAAAAAGTATATTTTTGCTGTACTAGATACTGCATCTAGGGTTTCACACATGTTAGGCAAGTACCCTAGCACTCTTTTAACTTCCAAAAAAATTTTTTTTAAGACAGGGTCTTTGTAGACCAAGCTGGCCCTGAACTTGAGGCATTCCTCCTTCCTCAACATCCCAGGTATTGGGATTAAATGCACGAGCTACCACAGTCAGCTTCTTTCTAGTTTATTTATTTTTGCATATCTTATTTTTATTTTTTAACTATGTGTTTGTATATTTGTCTCTGTTGAGGTTTGTGCACGTGAGTACAATGTCTGTGGAGGCCAGAAGAGAGCACTGGGCTCCCCAGGAACTGGAGTTACAGGCAGTTGTGAGTCATTTAATATCAGTTCTGGAAAACAAACTCGGGTCCTCTGCTGAGCTGTCTGTCCAGCCCTTTTTATTTTTGAGACAGGCAAACCTTAAACTTGTGATCTCCTCTTGCCTCAGGCTTCTAAGAGTATTTGGGATTACAGGGCTGTGCTCCCATGCCGTGCCTGGCTTGCAAAATAAAATTGTTTGGACACAGCTACCGAATATTATCTCTTACAATTATGATCAGAAATCTGGGAGTCACTTAGCTGATTGGTTCTGGTTCAAGTTTCCACAGGAAGTTGCAGTCAAAATGTCTGCTCCTCGAAGACTTGGCTTGAGTCAATAGGTTGTTCTACTCCTGAGGTTGTTCACTTAAAATGGACAAGTGACTGATTGTTAACAGGAGGTGTTGGATTCTTTTTCATTTCTGGGACTTCTTTAGGGACGCTGAAGGCAGTCTGCTTTGCTTGGTAAGAGAACAGGATGGAAGCTGTAGTAAGTTTTATGAGGTGGCCTCAGGAGTTACACTGTCACTTCCATACCATTCTATTGGTTCATAGGTCAGCTTTGTTCACATGGCAGGCAACTCTACAAAGGCATTGGTGCCAGGAGTAAGAATCAGTTGGGGTCATTCTGGAGGCTGCCTACCACAGAAACTTAGGATGTAAGGTATTTAGAAAGTTGTATTTTTAAATTTTGATGGTAGTAAGAACCAAGAATCCTAATTTATGCTTATAGTTGGAAAGATAACATTAATGGTCTGCCTTGGTCTGTGGTTAAACACTAATAAAATTTAGGTAATTTGATAAAAAACTCATTGAAAGTATTCTTTATATTTTACTCATATTTCATAGTTCTATTTTTGCATTCATCCTCATTTTGTTTTGTTCACAGAATACTTACACTTGTCAAGATAATTTGAGTTGCTCACATGAATAGATAAGGTTATTTGCAAAACTTGTCTCAGTCATGCATACGATCTTGCAAATGAAAGACTTCTCCCAGAAATATTTGAAATTCTTCCCGAAGCTCGAATGGATGTGTGAAGAGTTTTCCATTCTTTCTGCCAAACTCTGTATGTAGCTCTAATTTTGAACTTAGACAATGAATACTTTAAAAGTGTTCCCCCGACCCTTTTCTCTTTTTTCTTCTTGCCTCTTCTTTAGAGACAGGATCTCTGATACCTAGGCTGGCTGCCTCTAACTTCCCACCCACCTGCCTCTACCTCCTAAGTACCTCCTAAGATGTGGGCTTCCATGCCCAACTCTTTCTCCTCCTCCTCCTCCTCCTTTTTTTTTTTTTGGCACACACATGAAGAGTTCAGAGGACAACCGAGGGAGTGGATTTTTCTTTTACTATGTAGGTTCTAGTTCAATCATTCAGTCTTAGGTCATCAGGCTTAGTGGCAAATACCTGTACTGGCTGGGCCATCTAGCAGGCCTACACTAGAAAGGCCGTAATGAGAGCCGTAATGGCTGACGGAAAAAAAAGGCCAACTAAATGTTGTGAAAGTATGGAGAAAGGCATTATGTGTGAAGTTAAAATAAAGTCTTAGGATGCTTGTAGGTGGTGGAGTATATTTAAGGGCTATTTAGAGGTAACGCAATAAAGATGGGTAGCCATTTAGGATTCCATGAAGTCTTACAACATTAACAGGAGCAGCAGCTAGTTTATTGAAGAAGTAGGAGGGGCCGCAGTGGCTGAGACAGCTTGTGCGCTTAGTGGATTTCTTCTGTTCTATAGCTCAGGGTTTACCTGTAGCGAGTGAAGTACTGGTGCAGTAGGCAGTTTGGTAGCGTATCGGACGACTCCTTCACAGTTGAGTGCTGAAGTCCCAATCTTGTACTTACATTGGAATGACTTCGTTAAATATTATGGAAACATGAAATATAAATATGAAATTCAAGTTTATCTATGAAAACTGAGTTTTTGTATGATTTGGAAATGTGAGGTAGACTCATTGAAAAAAGTGTAGTCAAGTTGGATGGGGATAAAAACTGAGTTATTTGAAGATTTAGTATAATTTTTACACATATTCTCTTTCTTGTTCCACTGTAAGTAAACTGAATTGGAAATTAATCTCTGATGTATTTGGTATAGCTTATATGAGAAAGATAAGTCATTCATGATTATCTTGCAAAAGAAAAGATCTTTATTCCATATCTAAAAACTGGCAGATGAATACACATTTATATATTCTAAGCTGAAGTAGAGTTTAAGATCTCTACGAGTGGCTTTTAATAACTTCCTGATTTGACTGCTCTTTCCATTAAATGACCAGCCACTGGTACCAATAGATGGACTAGGACAGGTTTTGTTTGTAACTGGAGGAACATCATGACTTCAGGAGGTGTGAAAAGTAGGAAGTATGAAATGCCTCCTGCCTGAGGTAGTGACCAGCTGTAGCTGTGCTGACTGAATTAGTGTCCTGCCTGAGGTAGTGACCAGCTGTAGCTGTGCTGACTGAATTAGTGTCCTGCCTGAGGTAGTGACCAGCTGTAGCTGTGCTGACTGAATTAGTATCCTGTTTGAGGTAGTGACCAGCTGTAGCTGTGCTGACTGAATTAGTGTCCCAAAAACATCACCTTGCATTTCATTGCTAGTATTTGCAAATGTAATTCTGTTTGTACATTTTTTTCTAGTGTACTTTCTTTATGGCAAATAATATTTTTTTCCTACTTGTAATAGTGAAATAAAGTTTCTTTTGAAAATGATGACAGTGTTAAAGGAGAGCATTAAATACCTAAAAATAGTTCAAGGCTCTGTGCTGTGGCAAACCATTGAGACTGTATAGACATCAAGTAGGGTCTCTCTACATATCCCTGGCTGTTTTGGAACTCACTCTGTAGTCCAGGCTGGCCTGAAACTCACTGAGATCTGCCTGCCTTTGCTTCCTAGGTGCTGGATTAAAGGCATTTGCTCCTATGTCCAGTTTGAAGCTAATTCTCAATGCAAAGGGACATTTGGGGTAGTGTTTCTAATCTGGATTTGAACATTTAACTTTAGTTTAAGCATTACAGAAAATGATTTGACAATATAGTTCATAAGCATAAGAAAAATTTAAATGTTTGATCTAGTAATGACTGTTTTGATATATATCTCAATGCATGATACAAATATCAAAAAAAAAATCAATGATAGTATTGTTGGCACTAGTGCAAAGAGAAATCAGTTTAAATCTGGTATCTCTGAAGAGGTGGGCTTGGACATTGATAGGAAAAAGCTCCCAGGAAAGAGTTGATGATAAATTATTGCCTATTATTTGATTCTCAAGCTTTAAAAAGGAACAAATGACCCGAAGGTTCCATTGTGGATAGAGAACAAAATGGATCCTGGGACAGAAGGATACAATTGGAGACTGGCCTGGGCCACATAGTAAGCTCTGTCAGTCCAGGTTAGCAAGTGAGCTTTTATCCCAAAAATAAACAGATAAAATAAAATGCTTGGCGTTCAGGAGGTAGAGGAACAGAAGTCCAAAGTCATCATCAGCTATATAGCAAGTGGTAGTTCAGCCTAAACTACATATATTTTCTTCCTCCCCCAGTGCTGCGGAGTGGACACAGGGCCTTGTGCACATTGGCAAGCACTCTACTGTTCTGCTTTATCTACAGGCCTTGTATTTCCATGTCTTGCTATGCAGCCAGCCTTAAACACAATATGTAAGCCAGGCTGTCCTTTAACTCTGTCACCCTACTTTAGCCTCCTGAGTACTGGGATTACAGATGTCTGCTGCTCAGTGAGCAGGCATTTTATTAAAGGGACTCAGCATTTGCTTAATACCTGACATGCCTGACTACGGGGTTTCGTCTTGGTGTACTTCATCCTGGTAGCATTTCTTTTAGAGTAAGTATTTAATAATTTTTGAGGTTTAGTAATCTGTTCAGGGTTACACAAACTGAGTGAATGTGCCATGTTTTGACAACCTTATCTGTACCAAGTCCACCTTTTTTCTTATGTATAGTCCCTCTTTAGAAAGTTCTTATAAGTGAATGTCATCTGCATGTGCAGTACGGTGGTCACTGACTGCAGACAGGGTAGAATGTCTGTGGAGTCTAGCCTACTCTGTTGGCAGTATTTAGTGACACGAGCTTAGTAGGTACACGCAAATCTCTTATTAGTTGAAAATTGGTTCAGTTTTAGACAAGAGAGCAACCTGGTGTAAGTTTTAGAGAGTTGTCAGGGACATTGACGTGTGCCATTTAAGCTTTATATGAACCTTTTACAGAGATTAATTGGAGTGAAGCAAAGAGAGCTTTCAAGAGTATGTATGAGTATCCAGCTCTGAGCTAATTCTCCAACCTAAACAGAGGAAGCTCTCTCTTCTCTGTGACTCAGTGGCTTTCAATTTGGCAGCAATCTGCAGTTTTTAAAATTTCTTTCCCCCCCTTTTTTACATCATTATGGAATATTGCAAATGCAAGACCAAAAAAAGAACATAGAATGAATACCCACATATATACTACCTAGAGTCATCCTTTTGGGTAGGGAAGGTGGGAAAGTAAAATTATTTCTGAGTTTTCTCCATCTAATATCAGCAGTTTGATTACTTTAGCCTCGTAAGTATAGTAAGACTCCTCCTAGTCTAGTTTTTCTTCTTCAAATATTTCGTTGATATTCTTGGCCTTTTCTTTATAAATTTTGGGATTAACAGATTCCATATAAAGTCTTAATGAGGTTTTTAAAAATTGACAGTACATTGAATATATAATTTAGTTGGGAGAAAATGGATGTCTTTATGGCATTGCCTTTTATACATAGATGTAGTATTTAGTGTTTTAGATCTTTTCTGGTAATTCAGTATTTACTCAGAGGTCTGAAAACTTTTGGCTACGATTATTACCAGGTGATTTATGATTTTTGTTACTCTTATGATTTGATGTTCAATGTTTTTCCCATTTTTTCTTTCTCCTTATTCCTCCCCTCTTTTTTTCCTTCCATTTCCCATTGGCATCCTTTTTGTTTTCAGTTCCCTCCTGCCCTTCCTCCGTCCTCTCACCCTTCTCTAACATTTAAGATTTACTTAGTCTTGGCTGAAAGTTCTGTTTAAAGTATTATGTACATGAAAGTATGTGGGAATCAGAGTCAGAATTTCTGGGACTCGGTCCTTACTTTGTTTCCCAAGGATTACAAGGATAATTGAGTCAACCTTTTTGAGCCTAATTCTCCAGCATAGGGGAGGATAATACTATTTTTGAAAAAAAAAATTATTACAGAGAATCAAATGACATGTGTGTGAAGTGGTTTTTACCTAATTAAAAATTCTCCTGCAAGGGCTGGATGTATGTGTGACTTAGTCATAGAATGCTTGCCTACCATACCCAAGGCCCTGGTTTCTCTCAGCACCAAGGCAATCATAAAAAAGTTACAGTCAGCATTATAAAACAAAGGACACATAGTGGTTTATAACAGCAAATGCGCAGACACACTCCAATCAAAGGTGCTAGAATAAAAATCTTGGGGGTTTTTACTTTAGTGGTAGAAAATGTGCTTTGTGTGTACAAGGCCCAGCAGCACACAAAAATACAAGTAGGAAATCAAGTTATTTTGGTGAAGTTGATACAGGTATAATTACGAGGGCTAATAGAGCAACTGTGATTAAGTGCCCCTGTTTGGGAGATGCCGCGGGAAAAAGATAGTAAGATCTTGTTCTACTGGAGAGTGTATTTCCTTCTGTGTGATGAAGAAACCTAGTTTTACTGCTATTAAATCACTGTTTGGTTTTTTAAATTTTAGGCTGTTGTAAAATTTTTGTTTTTCCTGCCTTATTCTCCTGAGTGCTTGATTCTAAGTTTGGCCACAACATCTGGCCCATGTATACAAAATTCTTTATTTTTTTATTACACTTATTCATCTATTCATCCATCTATTCATCCATCTATCTATCTATCTATCTATCTATCTATCTATCTATCTATCTATCTATCTATCGTGTGTGTGCTCACGTATGCGTGCATGCGTCTTTACTCACTGAGCTATCTCTATGGCCCTGATACTAAATTCTAACACAAAATTTTGGTTATGTGTGTCAGGAGGCTGACGATGGAGACAGTATCTGTTAACAGCATTTCATACTTCAGTCTTGTCATGGCTTTTAGAGTGACCATCAGTGATAACTGAGGGAATAACACCAAGTGAAACTTAATGCTGTCTGGCTGTTTCTTCTGGTTCAGACATGATCATTTATTGCTCTCTTGAATCAGAGGAGCTGTGGTCACATGCATGGGACCCTCACCAGATGTGGCCTACTAACATTACTTTGTGGTTAATTGTTGGAGACAGTGGCTTATACCACCAGTGACAGCAGGATTGTAAGTTCGAGACTACCCTGGTCTATATAGCCATACCCTGTCTCAAAAAATAATAAAAAAATTTCCCTTGTGGAGGGAGGGAGAGGCTAATGAATCTTTATATCTGCCCCCCCCCCAATTAAGAGGTAAACAGTTGACTACTGTGAGACCTCTGGTGTAGTACAACTGCCCCTAAGGCACTGGCGGTGTAGCTGACTCTGGGTCTTGTGTAAGTAATTCTAGTGCTTACTGGAATTACCGGCTCACTGATGGCTTACTGGCTTACCCGCCTGGACTTGGATGGAATCCTTTTCTGGCTCTGTCCATACCTAGCCTATCTCAGGTGAATAGTCTCCCTAGAAAAAGTCATACATCACTCAGTAAAACCTATTCTTTGGGAAAACTAAGAACTAAGCTGATGTTCCCATGAGGTGTTAACTTGGATATAACCTAGAGCCAGGTCTTAGTCACTTTTCTTGTTGTTGTGATAAAATAGTCTGACAAAGCAAATTAAAGAAGGAATGATTTATTTTGGGTTACAGTTGAAAGTACAGCCCACCATGAAATGGATGTCATGAGGGAGGAGCTTGAGGCAGTTGCCAGTTGTATCTACAGTCAGGAGACAGAGACCGATGGGTGCTGGTGCTCAGCTCTCTTGCTCCTCTTTAGTAGTGCAAGGAGTTCAGCCATAATGGATGGGCTTTCACATCTCAG
This sequence comes from Cricetomys ansorgei, assembly GCA_026225945.1. NCBI lineage: Eukaryota > Metazoa > Chordata > Mammalia > Rodentia > Nesomyidae > Cricetomys > Cricetomys ansorgei. Next base: position 2,901,968 of record JAMJFZ010001122.1, on the reverse strand, counting down.
TTAACCCAATGAAGATAATTCTGACCACAGGTATGCTCAGAGGTCCACCTGCCAGGTGGTTCTAGATCCTGTCAGGTTCACAGTTGAGATTACCATGTAAACAGTGATACCTTCCAATATTGTAAATACTGGACTTTTTGATGAAACCGTTATTAAAGCCATTAAAACTTTTAAAGCAGTAATAACTTTGGGATAACCACTAACATGGTGAAATGTCTTCGGGTTACAAATGAGTCCCCAGCTATCTTGTTTTAACTGCTGGACATTATTAACATGCCATTGAGTTTGATCAGAGCTAGGTATTCTTTGATTTAGTCAGATAATGTTGTCTTTTGAATTTAGGGACCAGGATATTTGTATCTTCAGATGATGTTCTGTCTTTAACATGGACATGAAGCTATTTAGTGTCCCTGAAATGTAGTTATTTCATGCTTTAGTACATGTATCGTGTACTGGTTCAGTACAAAATAGAAAACTTTTTCTCATGGATTTTTCTAGAGTTGCTTACTAATCATTTGACTTTGCAGGGCTCAAATCTGTTTCGAGTGCATCTTGTTTTCACTTAGCAAATGATCAAGGGAGAATAGTAATCCTTACTTGGTTACTCCCTGCATTTGAAAGATTTTCCGCCCCAGACAAGGTTTCCTGGTATAGCCTTGGCTGTACTGGAACTTGCTCTATAGATCAGGCTGGCCTCGAACTCAGAGATCCACCTGTCTTTGCTTCTAGAGTGGTGGGATTAAAGGTATGTGCCCACTGACACCCAGCAAGATTTACTTTAAAAAGAAATTATTTATTTATGAGTCAAGATCTTACTATGTAATTCTGGCTGGTATGAAATGTGCTACATAGATCAAACTGGTTTCAAACTTGTAGTGGTCCTCCTGCCTCAGCCTCCCAGGTGCTGAGATTGTAGGTGTGTATTACCACTCTTGGCTGAAATTCACCTTTTAGACAGTTAAGACAGGTACATGATATTTGTAGGGCCTTCTCTCACATTTTATAGAAATCAGGAAGGCTTCCTGTCTGGTAGACCTGGGTTTAGATCCCAGCCCTACCACTTATTAGTTGAGTGACTTTGGAAGAAGTTATATAAGTGCCAAATTTAACTTTGTTTTTTTATCCTCAGTATCTTCAATAAAGTATCAGCTTCTAGAAATTTTGCTTTTCTTTTTAAAAATGATTTATTTTTATTTTATGTACATTGGTGTTTTGCCTGCATGTATGTCTGTGTGAGGATGTCAGACCCCTGGAACTGGAGTTACAGAGAAGTTGTGAGCTGCCATGTGAATGCTGGTAATAGAACCCAGGTCCTCTGAAAGAGCAGCTGGTGCTCTAGCCACTGATCCATCTCTCCAGCCCCTTAAGAGAGACTCTCTGTCTTACCCTCACCCCCCGCTTCTGTATATGTAGTAACTAAATTGTGGCTTGTTGAGTTTTTATTTAAGAGTAATCTATTTGAGGGACCTACCCCTAGACTTAGAAATACATATAGACCATGAAAAGGATTCAGGATGAATCTGGTTTCAAACAGTGCTTTAATAGAAGTACTTGGGTGGGTTGTTTTTGTTTTGTTTGTTTTTGGTAGCATAGTCTCATTCTGGTCAGGCCATTCTGGAACTTGCTCTGTAACCCAGGCCAACTTTGCTTCAGCCTTCAGAGTGCTGGGATCATATGTGTGTGCCACAGAAGAAACTTCTTAAAGTTTAGCAATACTTGAAAGTCCACTACATGAAATTTCAAATATACTTAAAATCAGATCTGGGCTATGGTGGTACACGCCTTTAATCCCAGTGCTTGGGAGGCAGAGACAAGTGGATCTCTGTGAGTTCAAGGCCAGCATAGTCTACAGAGTGAGTTCCAGGACAGCCAGAGTTACAACAACAACAACAACAACAACAACAACAACAACAAGAATATTTAAAATCAGGAAAGCACAGTGAGTCTTTTACCAGTTCTAGTTATAAAAATACATTGTGGGCTTTTCCAGTAATCCAAGTGCAAAGCTGCAAGGGGTCCTTCTTTGCTCCACCCGTCTAATCTGGTTTTCTAGCAGTTGCTTTACATGATATACTGACCTCATGTCAGTTGTGTTCAACTTGACATTTCATTTGGCAGTGTACATTCCTCCTTTTTATGAGTAAATGATTGCATTTAGTCATGCATATTCATGACTCAAGAGTCTCTGTCATAGCTCTGTTACTTTAGATCCACCACACAATATACATGCTTTGTACTTTTGAATTTCTAAACTGTTGAATATCAACTGTTGGCTTAGAAGGATACTCTAATGATTTGATTCCATGTACCAGTCCTTTTTAGAGAAAGAAATGAAGAGATTGGTATTATTTTACTTGTCATTTTCCAGTAAAGACTAACAGAGGGATTAGTGGTCCAAAAATCTAAGGTAGAAGACAGTTCAAATAAGTGTACTCAGAACAACCCTCTATTTCTGTCCTCCCCATGGCTAGCCACTGTGTGTCTCCGATTATAAGCAGGCTTGTCTGCTCCTCCTGGAAGCCGAACATTCTCATTAGCAGCTAGTTTCACTTTGAAACTTATACAGCAAACACCAAAGAGTGAATTGTTGCTGCAATCCATGGGAGTCTTGAGATTGACGTCAAAACACAGGGCAGCTGTCTAAGCAGTGGGAAGAGTGTTTCTAACATCCCTGTTAGGTCATCACTGGCCCTTTCCTTTTGTACTTTCTTCTTTCTACTGAGCTGTAATGGTTTTCCTTAACTCAGCCTGCACAATTCTTATCCCTCCCCTGAATGTTTCTTTTCCTGCATTGTTTAAGTCAATGTGTTGAGAGCTTTTTTTCTTAAAAAAAAAAAAAAAAAAATTTTTTTTTAAGTAGGGCAGTGATGGCGCACACCTTTAATCGAGGCAGAGGCAGAGGCAGAGGCAGAGGCAGAGGCAGAGGCAGAGGCAGAGGCAGAGGCAGAGCAGGCAGATCCCTGTGAGTTTGAGGCCAGCCTGGTCTATAGAGTGATCCAGGACAGCCAGAGTCATAACAGAGAAACCCATCTCTTGAAAAACAAAAACAAAACAAAACAAAACAAAAATTGTTCTTTAGAAAGAGGTTTGAGATACTAAAGAAAATACAGATAGCTTGTACATGTACTCATGCTCCTCAACTATTAACATGTTATGTTAGTATGGCACATTTGTAACATTAATGAGTCAACACTGATATTATTAATGCCTCCAAACTGGAATTTGTGTAGTGTTTTCCTTGTGATTAGACTGGGTTACCTGTAAGGCTGAGGCTGTAATGTGGCTTGGGTAGAGGTATTACGTAACATGTCAGAGACAGGATCAGAGTTCAAGCTACATAGTGAGTTTTAGGCCAGCTCGAGCCACTTAATTATCCCCCTCTGCTTTTGTACCCTCCCTCCATACAGACACGCATGTACATACAGTCACACTAGCGCATATGTGAGCACACATGCCTATCTTCACACACATACAAATGCTGAAACCATTCTGGGCAGATGTGATCTGTGAGAAAGTGCTGAGCCTGGAGGGGGGGATCTCCAAGGCCAGGTGGGGGAAATTTAATGGTAATAGCAGTCAGCAGGCAGCCATCCAGTTTGACTGGTTTCTTTTGCAGATAGAGGATAGTTTCTTTGATCACCAGCTCTTAACTTGTTAAGCGCATAGAAACCGTAAGCTTAATACATCTGTCCTCTAATATTTAAGAGTAAAAGTCATTAGTCTTGTTTTGAAGAGCTACAAAATTTAAATATATTTACATAAATATAGACTGTATATGTAATAAAGACTCCCCCCCTGTATATAAAATATTTCTAAACTACATTTGCCAAGGTGTGAGTTTCTTGTAACCCGATTCTTAGATGATTAATTTGTTCTGAGGTTCTTCATAAATTCAAAGGATTTTGAGCTATAATTTATGTAGGTAAAGTGTTTTTGAGGTTGACCTAAGAGATATATCATTATATGTTTTATAACAAGACAGTTAGCTTTCAACCAGTCTAATATATTGGTCCTAGAAGTTAATTAGCATGCAAACTATCAAGTTGGGTTGATGCTTCAGCACAGGAAAGTAGAGGCTAAAAATTGGTAGTGTGCTTTTGTTAGGGAAGTGTTTGACACAGATTACTATTTTAACAAAATCAAATTACCTCCAGGGATTAGTGGGTGAGTGTGTCTCTCACCCCTTCATTCCACTGCAAGTGGCAAGGATGCTACTAACAGTGTGCCAGGCCTCATAGTGCCTGGGGCATAGTTGGAGACCGGGAAGATTTACAGTAACCAAACACAAACAGACAGAATAGCGTGAAGAAATGTCCATCCTCCCAGCCTAGCTTGCAAACTTAATTAGGCTTATTGGGGCAGAAAATATTTTTCTTCCCTCCCAATTTTTTATCTGTTTCTCCTCCACTCCCACCTTCTTCCTGTTTAGATTCTCTTTGTGGGGGGCATATTGCTAACAAAGGGAGTCTTTTTGTTTGCTTGTTTTTTAATCCTAACTTGGTTTATTTGGCTTATTAGGAAAAAGAACAGAAATGACATCAAAATAGATACCTGACAGACCCCCATTTGTGGTATTGTTTTCAGGAAATGCCTCATTTAAGAATTCTGTATTGAGAAGTAATTTTTTTTTGTGTGTGTATGGATCTATAATTAGATCTTGTACACATCTTTGCGATTTTATAAGAGCTCTTGGCTTGCTGTCTTAAAAACTGTCAGCTGAGCCAACTTGCTCTCTGTCTTCTATATGCTTCGTATGGTGTTATGCAGGGTGTGTGCATGGGTGCTGTTCTCTGCCTTTCCATTAGCTGCGCCGTGTTGGCTTCAGATGGTGATGGCAAATGATTGGGGTAGGAGGAGAGGTGGGGTTTCTTCTTATTTTCCCTCTTGTGGTCAGTAAAATCATTGACAAATGCCTCTCCAAGGCTGTGGAATGTATGGATAAAGAAAAGCCTAGGATTGCTAGGGGAGTGGTGCTAGGTGAAGGCTTCACTCTCCTGTGCTCCATGGAAACAAGCCTTTTGAGCGTCTGCTTGCCTGCTGATCTGTCCCGTTATCCAGGTAATCTATGGCAGTCTTTGTTTTCTCTGCAGTGTAAAAAATTAAAGCAAAATGGTAGAAATAGCTTCAGTAAAGGGAGTATACTTATAGCAAGAATGAAATGGGCAAGGGAAAGAATATTTGTACATCAATATTATTTCTTACAATAGCATTTTATTTTCGATTCTTGCTTTAAAAAGCTTAACTTGATCTAAAGAAGGAAATTTGTAGTTTTGAAAACCCATGCCTTTAATGGCTTAGCTTGAGAACAAAGGTTTTAACATCCAGCATGCAGGGATATCTTTATTCAAAGGATAGGAAGCATCACCCTTCTGTTACCTTTGTAGCACTGAGCTGGCGTAATGACTCTTGAATCTTAGCTAGGGATGTTGAATTATTATTCTGTGAATTGTGATTTAATCATCTTGAATTTTTCCGATGATTGTCTCCCTTTGATACCCAAGGGACTATGAATGTGACATGGGGGCAGGGATTCATCTTCCAGTGGGGGAAGGGAGTATTTTTACAGAGTAATCTTTGTGACTGTTTTTTTTCAGTTTATTTTTTCCCATAAATTGGAATATATAGTTATTTGGAAAAGGTGATATACATAGCACCAGGAACTCTTGTATCAGTTTGAATTATTTTATTCTTTGTTCAGTTAGTGGTATTTTTGCTTGTGTCAGCTAAAATGTTGATTATAACTATAAAGCTGCTGCTGAATTGCAGTGATGGCATTAAGATTGCATTCTGCCTCCCCCCCTCCAGTGCTGTCTGTGAATGCTGGAGCAGAGGCCTGAATGTGAAAAAAAGTGGTGTGAAATGGTTTTCTCGTTTTAGGGTCTTACTGGTATTTGAACCAAGGACCTCTTGCATGCTAGATAAGCATTTTACCACTTAACTATATCCCCAGCCTAGATTTCCTTTCTTCTGAAGGTGTTGGTCATGTTAGAAGTTATTTTCTTGTAAATAGAAAGACCTAGGACTATAATTTATAACACTGAAATGTTTAGTACTGCAGATTTCTTTATAGACAGATTAGACTCATACTTTTGGAGTATACTGTAAAGCTTTTGATTAATTTGTTTATTTTTTTCACAATGACACTATTTGTTACATTTTTGAAGACTGACCCCTCAGAAATATTAGCAAATTAACACGCTCATTTGGCATGTACATTATGCCTTGAATTTTAAACATATACAGGGTTTATATTTGAATAGAAGACAGACATAGGAAACTCAAGCAGATGATGTACCATTTTTAGTGTATGTCTATAATAAGCATTGTTTATGTATTTATATACTGACATGTAGGTGTTTTTCATTAAGTATTAGGCTTTTCATATACTACTAAAATTATCCCTCATCTTTTTTAAGCCATACTTTGTGTATAGCAATAGTTTATCTCTCATCTCTTTTTATAGATGAGAACTTTTATATTTTGGGAAATAAGTTACTATTGGTAACCACAAAATAATGAAGTAAACGTCAGCCAGACTCTAAAGGATCTTTCCATTGTTTCCATCTGAGCAGATTAAAATACTTTCTCAAAATGATCGACATCACAAAAATGGAGCAACTAAGAGATAGGGATTGTAGTCTGCAAAAAAAACTGAGTGGTTAGAGCCACTGTTTAATAATGTAGGGTAAGGACTGGATTTGGGCTTAATGCTCTGCTCTGACGTTTGCTCCTCATGTATGACCTATGGAGACAGCCTGTTCATGGTTTCCATTATTGTTATATTTAGCTTCCTTACTGATCTGTCATAGCTATGACCTTACAGTGTGAGGGGACATCTAGGATGTGTATAAACTTCTAACTTACTACGTAGAATATTATTTATTGATTAATGCCATTATTGTTTATTGGCTGCCTTTTCTCATTCTTCCACAGAGATTACAAGGGCCTGTGTATTGCCTGGCTACACATTGTATGCTGTTTTAAATTAACTTTCTGAGTGGGTGAAAGAAGGAAGAACAAACCTATACAGTCTATAGGTAGAATAAACAAGTAATCCAGCCCCAAACACCTCTTTTGGTGCTGACAATATTCATCTCATTATCACAGCGATACCTTAAGAAATTCATATGTTTGAAAATCTTAAAAGAAGAAATTTACAGAACAAGTTTAGTCAGGTCATCTTAAATTGCTGGAATTTCCCATACAAAATTTATAAATAGTCTAAAATTTACAATGGGGAGAAAATATTCAGACCACTGAGTCCTTTACATTTATAAATTAGAACAATGTTTATGGACAATAGGTTCTACAGTTACTTAATGTTTTTGTTTGCATATAGTGAGTATGTTTGTGTGGGGTGCATGTTTCTGTGTTTAGTGTAGAAGGTAAAGGTAGACTTCAGATGTCTCCCACTGTTCAACTGTCCACTCTTCTTCTGATATGTGTTTCTGTGTGTGGTGTGCGTATGTGTGTGGGTGCGTATGGAGACCAGAACTGGATTTTGGAGTCTTGCTGAGTTGCTCTTCACTGCATGTATTGAGGCTTGTGAACCCAGACCTCACTTCCTCATCTAGTCTAGCCTCTGTATCAGAAGGTTTACAGATGGGACACCACACTCACCCAGCATTGTATGGATGCTGGAGATCTAAACCTTATCCTCACACTTAAATGAATAGAACTGTACTTGCTGAGTCTTTTCCACAGCCCCATTCTCCACCTGTCTTTTCAGACAGGACCTTTCTGTGACCCTGATGCAGATTTTAGATGGCTGCTCAGCAAGCTCTAGGGATCAGCCTAATTCTGCCTATGCTCCTAGCCCCACTTCTCCCTACAACACTAGAATCTGGGAGATGTGTTACTTTGTCCGGCTTTTAAATTAAATTAATTTTAATTAATTCGTTTAATTATTTTTGTGTGGGTGCTGAGGATCTGAACTTAGGCCTTCATGCTTGCACAGCATGTGCTTTACTGATCGAGTCATTTTTCCAGCCAGAAAGTGTTTATTTTTTATTTCTTTTTAAAGATTTATTTATTTATTTTTATGTGTATTGATGTTTTGCCTGCATGTATGTGTGTGTATCATGTGTATGCAGTGCTCAAGAAGGTCAGAAGAGAGCATTGGAACTGGAGTGTAGATGTGGCTCTTAGGAACCGAACCCAGATCCTATCCAAGATCAACAAAAGTTCTTAACTGCCGAGCCATCTCCCCAGCTTCCTGGTAGTGTTTATTTTTAAGAAAGTATCTCATGTTGTACAGCTGGTCTTGAACTTGGAGAGCCCTTTTTCCTTAGCATCCTAAAAATGCTGGGATTCTAAGGGTGTACCGTTGTTCCGGGTTTTATGGTTAGTATTGTTTCATTTAAACATTAATTTTGTTTTTAGAATTTAAAAGCTTTATTGAAGTATAATTGATGTATAATAAGCTTTAAATGTTTATGTGTGTGTATGTGTTTACATGTGTGTGAATGGGTGCACATGTTTGTATGTGTGTGCACATGCGCTGGATACAGAAATCAACTTTGTGTGCCATTCCTTGGAAGCCATCCACCTTGTGTCTTAAGACAGGGCCTCTGACTAGGACCGGTCCACATCCTTATGTGGCACACACTTAACTGACTGAACTCTCCCCAGCCCTAAGCTGCATATGTTTAAATTGTGCATTTTGTTAGGCTTTGACACATCACTGCAGTCAAGAAAATAAGTACAGCTGATGGTTAGCTCTGACTGATAACCCCAGCACTCAGGAGGCTGAGGAAGGAAGTTCATGGGTTCAAGACCAGCCTGGGCTGGCTACATAATGAATTTGAGGCCAGTCTGGGCTATGTAGTGAAACCCTGTCTCAAAAAAAACTGAAAATAAATAATAAAGATAACCACCACTGAAAAAGTTTTCTTGTGTGTGTGTGTGTGTGTGTGTGTGTGTGTATTTGTAATCCTTCCCTCCATGTCCTCTACCTGCCCTAGTCTCTTACTGATCCATTTCACACCACAGTGGATTAATTTGCACGTGTTTCTTATAAAAGTCTCATACTGCTTGTGGTCTGTCTTGTTTTTATATCTACACAATTACTTTGAGTTTAGTTATATTTTGCCTCAGTGGCTCGTTTCTTCTTCTTGCTGAGTAACATATAATACATGGTGTGCACTACAGTTTACTCGTTCAGCTGTTGATAGACATAGCGTTTTCAAGTCTTAGGCCATTGAGTTTGCTTTTGGTGTTCTTGCATGTCTTTGTATGGACATAAGTTTTCATTTCTTCTGGGTATGTACCCAAGTGGGCTACTTGGCTGGTGTGGCTGGTGCATACTTTAGCTTTCTGAAAAAACGTTTCTTAGTTGACTGTGCTTTGCCACACTCTTACCAGCAGTGTTCCAATTGCTTTATAGCTACACTTCTGATCTTGAAACTGTGCTTTATTTCAGCCACTGTACTGGGCCTGCAGTGGTATATTGTGGTATTTTGTATTTCATCCAATGACTGCTAATGTTGACTATCCTTTCATGTGTTTATTCAAGATCCACATACATTTTGTGAATTGTCTCTTCAAATCTTGTTTTTTAATTGAGTCTCATCATTGAGTTCATTATAGATTCTGAATGGAAGCCATTATTAGACATGACTTGGAATGTTTTCTCTCACCCTGTTTTAAATGTCTTTATTATTAAGATAACATTTGCACAGGTTTAAACTTTGGATCCCAATTTATCACTTTGTTTCACAGATCATGTATTTTCGTTGTATCTGAGAAGTGATTGCTTAACTACAGGTCACAAAGTTTTTCTCCTGTTCGCTTCTGTAAGTTGTATAGTTACAGGCTTTACTTTTAAGAATCAAATACATTTCAAGGTATTTAAAAATTGTGATGTGAAATATACACTGAAGTTTATATTTATTTTTAAATTTATGGGTAGCCAAATATTCAAGGCCATTAGTTGGAAAAGATGTACCTTTCTCTTTTGAATTGCTTTTCCACTATTATTGAAAATCAATTACTCATGTGTGTGTGTGTCTTTATTTTATTGGTTTGTTTTAACCTAAATATTTTGTCTATTGTAGTTTTAGTTTTCATCCCCCTTGCCCCTCCGAATTGTTGACTCTTTCAAACTGTTTTCATTTCCATGTGAACTTTGAAATCAGCCTGTGGATTTCTTTTTCAAAAAACTCTGTGTGATTTTGATTGGAATTAAATCTGTACATCAGTTTGGGGATAGATGATGTGTTAACTGTCTTGCACTTTCTTAGTAATGAGTGTGGCACTTGTATTTAGTTAGGTCTTAGTTTTTCAGCCATGTTTTTTAGTTTTCAGTATATAGGCTTTACAAACTGTTTTGTCACATTTTTCTCTAAATATTTAATATTTTGAAGCTGTTACAAATGATTTTGCCTTTGAAATTTCAATCTCATTGTTTATTGTTAGTAAGTGGTTATCAGTTTTGTATACTATAACCTTGCTAAATTCCAGTAGCTTTTTTGTTGTTTACATAGGGCTGTTCTGTGTAAATTATTGTGTGATTTGTGGATAGAGATAATTTGATTTCGTCTTTTACTCTGCTTTCACTAAGCTGGCTAGCGGACTACTGAGCTCCTAGATTGTCTCGGTAGCCTTCAGTTCTGGAGTACAGATTTGTGCTATGTCTGTCTTTTACATGTATGATGGGAATCTGAACTCAGGTCCTCATCTTTGTACAGTAAGCACTGTATCCAGACTAAGCATCTCTTCAGCCCTGTTTTTAGTATTTCTTGTGCTATGTAATAGTTGATATGTAAGTCTGAATTCAAATATATTATTAGAGCATAAGTAAATAAAAGAGAAAAGATGAGGCCTTTTTGAGGTAGCAACCATAAGGAAAGGTCTCAGAAGTTCTGTTGGTGATGAGAAGGGCCTCACATAGAGCAGTATGTAGGACACCACTTTCTAGGGAAAGTCCCTGAGGCCCTGGAGGCACTAGGGCATAACAACTCAACTGAGGTAAGAAGAACCTTATTTACCCTCATATGTCATGTTTGGTGGTTGGATCATTTTCCCTTCTGAGTACAATAGAAAACTATTGAAGGAATTTTAATGGGAAGGGCACAAGACCTGTGGTTTGAAAGTCTATGGCTGCTCAATGGAAAAGGAACTGGACAATGTACACAGGACTGGAAGACCTACATTATCGCAGGTGCCAGGCCTGGCAGAGTGGGTCACTCCAACCCAGCAATGGAGAAGGCTGAAAGTAGATGAATTCAAGGTACTCAAAGTAGGTGTTTAGGAATGGATATTGGGTAGATGAATATAGTTGTAGGGCACAGGGAGAGGCAGGTGTCATTAGTGACTCCTAAATTTCTAATTTAAAAATAATTATGTGTATATGATTTGCCTAACATGTATGTATGTGCACTGCATGTGTGCCTAGTGCCTATGGAAAGCCAGAAGAGGGTGTCTGATCCCTTGGAACTGGAGTTACAGATGATTGTAAGCTGTAATGTGGCTGCTGGGTATTGATTGAATCTAGGTCCTTTGCAAGAGCAGCCAGTGCTCTTTACCACTGAGCCATCTTCAACCCAAATTCAAGATTCTAACTAGACCATCTGCCTGGGTATTGCTTTCTAAATTTAGGGAGCGCTGGATCTGCATGTTAGGTCTATGATGCTTATGCTTAGGCAATCTGATTCTTACTTAGTTTACCAAGACTTCTTTGGTGTAGATACCAAACCTAACAGATGTGGCAAATACATTTCATAGTTAGTGACTGGAACACTACTGTAGTAGAATTGCTTTTGCTTTCTTCCATCTTTATTTGGAGTTGAATCCATGTTTTGAAACAAGTAGTTGCTGTTCAGGTGGTAACACGATCTCTTTAGCTGTACAGCTGACAAGTTGCCCACTGAGCTTTTAGGATTGAAAGATGCAGATTCTGTAGGATCAGGGGATATTTTGTAACCATTTTACATTGACCTATCTTTTCTTGAAACTGTAAAATTCTATGAATACCCTTTAAACTAAATATCCTACACAGAGAGAGAGAGGGGGGGGAGAGAAGAGAGAGAGAAGAGAGAGACAGAGACAGAAACAGAAACAGAAACAGACAGAGAGAAATTCAGTATATGGTATTGTTCTCAAAAGAATTGAGAAATCTTTATTCTGATGATGATTCCATTAGAATTTGGGTTTCAGCACTGATGGAAAATTAAATTGAGTTCCTGTAATTGTAAGTTTGGTCAATTACAATCCTCCAACCTCCCAGGGTAGGAACTGAAAAGCTTTATCTAGCAGTGTCTTCCTGGTTTTGGCAGTGGAGCAGTACAAAGGCCACATTGAACATAGCTACTGGGGAAATCCTCTTTCCTTCTCTGGCCTGTAAATGCTGTTCTGTCTCTGTGAAAAGCCCTGACATCAGCTCTTGGAAAAATCCAAATACTTTGTGTTTGAAGAGGGCAGAAACATTTGCCCGGGCAGTGACTAATGGCTGTGCTACAGTTCAAAGTTACCAGATGTCTCTCAGTCATGCTATACTTGAAAATCTCTATAAAAAAGAGTTAGATCTTTATGTTTAGTTAGATCTTTATGTTTATGTTTGCTAATCTCTTTAATTCTTTTTCCTGAATAAGAGTCTATCTTCAGTGTATATGAAACTGGACTTAGTAACTCACATCTATGATCCCAGCACTTGGGAGACTTAGGCATGCATTTGTGGCTATCCTGGGACACATAATGCTCTAGGTCAGCCTGGGCCAGCCTGATTCAAAGAACCTGAAAAGATAATGAGGAATTCTTGCTTGAGGGGCTAGGGGGAGAAAACATCAACATTGTAAACTTTGTGTGTTTTCTTTCCACCTGTTAAGTGCTTCTTAAGTATTTGATATTTGGGGTGAAATACATAGACTAAACTTGACTTCTTAGTGTTCATATTTGTGGAATGTGAAGGTTTATTCATTGTTTTTAATATATTAAAGACCAGAGAAACTGATGCCTTTTATTTTGTTAATTAAAATAGCTTATTTGTTTAGTTTTTATATAATGTTTTTATTTATTATTTGAAAATTCTATATATGTATGTAATGTATTTTGAGCATATCCACCCTCACTTTCCTGTTTAAATTTTGAGAACCGAGTCTTGCTATGTAGCCCAGGCGAGCATTGAACTTTAAGCATTCTTGTATCCTTGGGCTCTTGATTGCTGGGATTATAGGTGTTTGCCGCTGTGCCTGACTAGAGAGCTCTTTTGAACATAAATCGGATTGTGATTAAAACTTTCTAGTTGTCTTACATTATGAATAAATTTCTTATATTTTTGGCTTCAGTCTATTGTTGATGTCATCTCAGTACTACTCTCTGGGTCATTCTCTACACTCAGGTCACAATGGGCATTGTAGTTTTCAAATACACTAAGTTTCATATCCTTGCAGACTTTTGTCATAGTTATTTCATTACCTGTGGCTAGTTCTGTGGCTCTAGGTTATCTCATGGCTTCTACTCTTACCTTACTGGGTCTTAGGTCACATACCTTCAAGGGCTTTGAATAAACGGAATGACTCCATTTAATCACAGTCACATACCCGTAGGAGAGGAAAGATGTGTCACATGGTTCTCTCTTAAAAGGAAAGAAGTTTCTTTGATTTGTACCTCCTGTGGACTTCATTTCTCTTTTCATTGCTTTTGTGTGTGCCATTCAGCTCACTCACCAGAGAATGATGCTACAACCTTTTGGCTTTGGATAAACTTTGAGTTCTTTATAAGGAAAACCTTATTTTCTAGGGCCAAGAATAGCTTACATCTTCTGTTCTCAATGAAAAGTTACTGAATGAATAAATTCATATAGAAAACATATGCCAAATTATTAACAGTATTCTCAGGACTATGCTTGTTAATTAGGCGTAAAATCAAATACACGGAACAATCTTTCAAATAATTTAAAATACAGGAACAGATTTAACAGAATATTAAAAATTATTTTAAGTCAGTTAATTGGTTTAAATAATGTTATAGAAGGAAGAGACAGTGGCAAACAACAGCTAAGAAAGTCATTTGGATGATGATTAGACTTAAATCTACCTACATCAGCAATCTCAAAAATGCCAACTAAAAGCAATGTGGTAATGTATGCCTGTAATTCTAGCACTGGGGAAACTGAGGTAGGTGATCATGAATTTCAGACCAACGTGGGCTATTGAGTAAGACCCCATCTAAAAAAATAATAGTTGGCTTAAGACTGTAGCTCAGTGGTACAGTGCTTGCTCAACATGTGTGAGGCCTAGTCTTTAATCTCAAAAAACCATAAAAAAGTTAAGGCAGAAATAGTAAGATTGAATGAAAGAACAAAGCCCAACTGTGTGCTACCTTTAAGAAACACATCTTAAAAATTTGACATAGTAAGGACATGCCTTTAATGCTCTGCTTGGGAGGCAGAGGCAGGTAGATCTCTGTGAGTTCGAGGCCAGCCTGGTCTACAGAGTGAGTTTCAGGACAACCAAAGTTAAAGCAGAGGAAAACCCTGTCTCAAAAAAACAAACAAAAAAAATTGACATAGTTTGAAGTAAAAGGACTAAAAGAGACTTGTCATGCTGACACTAATCAAAAGAAAGCAGAAGTTACTACACTAATACCATTATATATTTATGAACATAGAATATTACTAGTGATAAAGAAACCTCTGCACCTGAGTGTTTAGGTTCATTCCTGTAACATGTGTGCCTGTGCATGTGGAAGCTAAAGCTCAACCCTGTGTGTCTTTCCTCAGGTGCCATCTACCTTGTCTTTTGAGACAGGCTCTCTCCCTCTCTCCCTCTCTCCCTCTCTCCCTCTCTCCCTCTCCTCCCCTCCCCCTGCTTTGCTGCTAGCCAAGTAGTCTAGGCTGACTGGTCAGTGAGTCCCAGGAAACTACCCTTTTCTACCTCCGCAGTGTGTGCCACCACGTTTGGCTTTTTCACTCAGATCCTCGTGCTTTTGTGGCAAGCAATGTACTGATGCACTATTCCCTACTTCCCTTCTCCTCCTCCTTGTTTTCTTTTTTAATGAGATAGGGTCTCATGTACCAAGGCTGGCCTTGAACTCATTATTTAGCCCAGTATAGCCTTGAACTCCTGATCCTTCTGCTTTTGCCTCCTGAGTATTGGGATTACTGATATGAACTACTATGCTGTGCTTAAGAAAACCATTTCATAATGATATAAGGATCAATTTAAAAAGAATACAGCCCAGTTAAGTATTACTCCCCTGTAATCTCAGTTATTTGGGAGGCTGACCTCAGTCTCAAAATTTAAAAATAAGATTAGAAAGTACAGAGGCATATTTCAGTGGTAGAATGCCTGCTTAGCTTGTAAAGCTTTGAAAAATATCCCATAAAAACAAAAATATGGAAAAATGTTCCTCTATTTCTAAGCTTTTATGTATCAGTAAAAGAACTTCAAAATTCATGCAAATAATCAGCATAAGTTTAAGGACAAACAGACAAATCTACATGATAATGATTTCAGTATTCTTTCAATAATTGGTCAAAATAAACTCAGTAGGGTTGTAGAATACTTAATACTATTGGCTAATTTGATCTACTTGCAATTTTTGGTAACACTTCAGCAAACAGCTTAGTACATCTTTTCAGTCTTGTATGTGCATATGGAACATTTATGAAGATAGACCATATTTTAGCCTATAAAGTACAGTAAAGTGAATGAATGCAAGTCATACAGAGTATGCTGTGATGACTGTGAAGTAAGCTATAAATGAATAAAAAAAAATCTCAAAATCTCCAAATATTTGGAGATTAAACAACACAATTCTAAATAACCCACAGGTCAAAGAGGAAATCAAGAGGGAAATGAGATGGTGTTTTGAGTTGAAGGAAAAAGTAAACACAACACACTAGAATTTGGAGGCTATCACTGAAACATTACCTGAACTTTATGGACATTAACGATGTTAGAAAAGAAGAAAGTTCTAGAACCAATGCCATCATCTTTCATCTTAAGAAACTAGAACACTCAGGAGGCAGAGAGAGAGGCAGAGGCAGGCAAATCTTTGAGTTCGAGGCCAGCCTGGTCTACAGAACAAGTTCCAGGACAGCTAGGGAAAAGGAAGAAGAAACTAGACAAAGAAGAATAAACCAAGTCCAAAGTAAGAGAAGAGAAAAATAAAGACTGTAGCATGGGTCAGTGGAGGAGAAAACAGTCGAACAACAGAGTATTAACCCAAAAGTTGGTTCTTTTGAGAAGATTGCTAAAATGTTAACCTTTAGCTAGTTAGCTAGTCTTACTACTCAGCTGATCAATAGAGAGATAAGACAAACATTACCAATAACAGGAATGAAAGGTGACATCACTACAGGTTGTACAGCTATTAAAAGTTCAGAATGTTAGGAATAGTTTTATGCCAGTGAATTCAATTTAAACGAAGTGTGGTTTGGGCTTTTATAAATTGTAATTATATGTATAATATGAAAACATAGCAATTATATAAAAAGGTAGAAAACATCTATATTTCGTCTATATTTTTTATTCCTTGGTGTGCAGGGTTGGAGTAGGAAAATGTTGTATTTTCCAGTGTCCTAAGGAGGCTAGAGTACCATGTAGTTCCAGAAACAAAGAAGCACTCAGAATACAGAAGGGAGGGGCATGTCAGAGTGACATAAGTGCCAACCTGAAAGAACTCTCAGTGGCTTAAGCTAGAACTTGAACATGGAAATAAATGTTGCAGCATTAGATTTGATCTCAGAGTATAAAATAAACAGAGTCCACAATGCTAGATGAGATGAGAGAGCACAGAGACACAGCTCTTCTAGAAAAATCCAGAGCGTGTAGATTCCTCTTTCTGGGAAATGGAGCTTAATGCTTTCAACTCCTAATAGGGTAATAGGCTTGAAATTTAAAAAAAAAAAAAAAGGCTTTGAAAATTTCAAACATTTATTATTGTGTGTGTGTACATGTGCATGACAGTTCCTGTGTGGAGGTCAGAGGACAAGTTTGTAGAATTGATTCTCTCCTTCTACTTTAATGTGAGTTCTGGGAATCAAACTCAGGCTGTCAGACTTGTGCTGTAATCTCTTTTATCCTCTGAGCCATTTTGCTGACACAAATTTGATTTTTAATAATTTTATTTTTTAAAGTGTAAAGTATGACAGGCTAAAAGCAGTAAGTAGCCCTACAGGAAAAAACCTGGAAGATACCACCTTAACAAATGACCAGAGTTATTTTAACTAGTCATAGATACAACATGTTGGTAACCTGTACCTCCTGATGAAGTAAGGAATAGACCTTCTTCTGTTAGGTGATGAAATAGACATTTCACCTCCATGATCTTCCAAAATAGGCCAATATATACATGGACAACTGATTTTCAATGGCAGTCCAAAGGCAATTCAGTGGAGGTAGTCTTTTCTGTAGTATACTAGAACAGTGGGCTGTCCACATGTAAAATGATGAATTCTACTGCAAAAAATATATTTTAAAAAACACTGTACATCTAAAAGTAAAACAAATTTATCAAACTATCAGAAGAAAATACAAATAAAGCCTTTGTGACTTTGGGTTAAACAAAAGATTTCTTGGAAGTTACAAAATGTGTGCAAAAATCCAGCTTCTAAGTTGAGGCATGCTCAGAGTTACAGACTTGGGAGTTCAGTGTGCCTCTGAGACAACACACATTCAACCCACAAACAAATGTAATGATTTCTTTGCATCATTTCACTTTTAGTTCAGTCAAACTGAGACGCTTTGCATGTAATTCTTTTCACAGACTTCATTAACAAATGTTATTATTTACTCTTTACTGAAATATTGATAGGGTTAATAAAACACACTTCCATCTGGAAATGTTATATATTTGTTACTTTGTCATTTATCAGTTTGTTTATCATATAACCTGTGACTGCTGTTGGATGGTTCTTTGGTTTGTTTTGCTTAAAACAAGCAGCTATGTAGTCTCTTGCACCCACATACAGTCACTTGGCAGCAAAGTAGTGATCTCTGGTCAATTTGCTTTTTAAGATCTTTTGTTAGAAAAGTTCCCGCTGTTGCCCCTTTCCATAAAGGTTAGATACGAATGCAAGAGATCAATGCAGTCAGATGAGCCAGTGTCCTTCCTTTTCTGTTTATCCAGTACTCATGCTGACTACCTTTATCTCTAGTCTAAACTCCCATGTGGATTCCGTCCTGTTAATGAGTTCATCCTAAGACTTCAAGGGGGAGTTTAGGCCTGGAGTTAAGTGTATTTTTGTTACAATGTGTCACTGGACTGAAAAACTGTACCTAGCCTAAATATTTACAAAGGAAACTGACTAAATTAATTAAGTAGCCACATTACATACTTTGAAGCTATGAAGAATTATGCTGTGGGGTTCAGTCTCCACAACATAATATTTAGAGCTCCCTTTTCAGATTTTTATTTATTTGGAAGCTCAATATATGAAATAAAAGCCAAGCCACTCTGATGTATGGAGAGCTTAGAGTCTTGTCCTCACTCTTTATCCATGACAGACCTCTTTTGAACCCTAAGGGTCTTTATAGGAGACTTTACATTTTGGAAAAGAGACAATCTCATTCTTCAGTCACTTGAGAGTAAGATTCTTTTGAGTGTTATTTCATATTAGTATGTAATATAGTAATTTGTTTAATAATATTAGCACTGTAGTCATATGTATAAAATATATTAGAATAAGCTCCATTTTTGACAACTAAGAGAAAATAGAATTAATGGTCTATGAATTTCAAATAAATTTTGTTTTTTGTTTTTTACTGTTTTGAGACAGGATATCACTCTGTAGCCTAAGCCTAAGAGAACTCACTGTGTAATAGTCCAAGCTGGCCTCAAACATTCAGCAGATCCTTCTGCCTCAGCCTCCCAAGTGTTGAGAAAAGAGGCGTGAAAGAAGCCTGGTGAACTATGTTTTGTCAAGCAGCAGTTCACAGTTCTGGGATGCTGTGAGAGGAGTGGTGGAATCATTAAAACGCCCTCTGCCTGCATGCTTCCAACTCAGTGCTTGTGTATTGAGCCATTATTACTGATGAGAGCAAATTCTAGTGTAGTTTGTGTTTTTAAGTCTCCCTCCCCCAGTGTTAATTCCTCTGTTGAGGGTAGAATAAAACTAAACACATCTATGGAAGATAGCTTGTGTGAGTAGAAGGACTGGAACTCGATTGCCAGAATAAAATAAAAAGCCAGGTAGGCATAGCATTCACCTTTAATCCCTGCTCTCCAAAGGCAGAGAGACGGGATCCCTCAGCCAAGCTAGTCAGCTAGCATAGCTGGAATTGGGGAGCTCTGGGTTTAATGAGAGACTCTGTCTCAATATATAAAGTGGAGTGATTAAATAAGATACCCAAAGCCAACTTTGTATGTTCATTCTCTCTCTGACTGTCTGTCTCTCTTTTTCCATGCACATATACATATGAAAAAGTTAAAACAGAAACAACTTTGTAGGAGCAAGTATGAAATGGCATGTATAATGCTAAATTTTTCACCTTTCCCCCATAAAATCAGAGGACTTTTCCCCCATAGATGATAGTTTGAAAGTTTGAGACAATAGGATTTTGCAGAAAAACATGGTTTTGTGGCACAGTAGTCTAATTCTGACTGAGAGCTTGTTAACATTTGTCACTAGCCTCAAAGACAAACCTCTTTAGTACAAAACCAACAATTTCTTTGAATGTTTCTTGTGTGTGTGTGTGTGTGTGTGTGTGTGTATACATAGCCTCCCTCCCCCATTCTGTTTTTTTTCCCCCCAGTTCTTTGTGGCAGGTTTTCTCTGTTATAACTCTGGAACTCACTCTGTAGACCAGGCTGGTCTCAAACTCACAGAGATCCACCTGCCTCTGCCTCCCAAGTGCTGGGATTAAAGGCTTGCGCCACCACCACCTGGCTCTTATATATATTTCTAATAAGTGTATTTTAATGAAAAATAATTTCCTTAGAAGAAAATAGTAAAATGCTTTCTATGGACTTGGGAATTGTTTTTGTAAAAGATGTAATTGGGCTGAAGAGTTGGCTCAATATTAAGAGTGCTCTGAGTTCAGATCCAAGCAACCAAGTAAAAATGCAGGTATGGCCAACATACCTGTATCCCTAGCATTGTATTAGGTCCAGGGCAAAGACAGAAAAATCACTGGGGGTTTGCTGGCTGCCAGCCTAGCTCCAGGTTCCATGAAAGACCCTATAAAGGAATAAGGCTGAGTGGAATAGAGCAGGACACCTGATATCTTCCTCTGAGCTGTGTGCACATGTACCCCACACATGCACATGTGCACGCACACACAGACATTTAATTGTAATGCTATCCTTTATTTTGCCTCTTAAATTGTATGTATTTATAAAAATACACTTAAGCAGCTAAGGTATAACCAAAAACAAAAGTCTTATCCATAATCTATTTCTTTTGTAATTAAAAAATATCAGTATAAAACATGGAATCTGTACAATCTTTATTCCATTAGAGTTCTGCCTTCAAAGTGTACTAGGTTTTTATTTCTCCTTGAGACCTAGGTAGATGAATATTGGTTTAATTCCAGGAAATTGCAAACATCTTTAGAGTACATAGGAACTAAGTTTATAATTTCCTGGCTCCTGTGTTTCTTTCTTGGGAGTTTTGGGCAAGTGTTTGTCTTTTGAGCTGGTATAGCGACAGTACAGTTAAATTTGTCAGTTTTCAAGTGGTAAATGCCAGCCAAGCGCAGCTCTAGCTGAGTGGAGATCTCTCAGTTGTTCTGTGATTTGAAAGTGAGTGTAGATGAACTGCTTTTCCTTTTCCTAAGACTTTAGAAATGAAGTTTCCTTTCCTTATTGATACTTGGTGAGAACAGTTGAGATAAACCCATTGTATTAGGGTTTCTATTGCTGCGATGAAACATTGCCATAAGCAGCTTGGTGGGGGTGGGGTGTATACAGGTCCATATCACAGTCCATCTCTGAGAAAAGTCAGGGCGGGATTTCAAGCAAGGCATGGAGGCAGAAACTGATGCAGTGGCTTAGTGGCTTGCTCTCATGGTTTGTTGAGCCTGTTTGCTTTAAAATAGAATTTGCTAATTAGAGAAAATTGTCGCGATTTTAAAAGTTACACGTTTCCCTCTGTACTTTGTGAATATAGTAGGTAGATGGCGAAGCTGTGGTTGCCCTGTGGCTGTCCTTGCTGTTCTACTTTTTGCTCCATTTCTATCCTCTTTGTTCTTTCCCGTTTTCTTGTAAGAGAAAATAGCCCAGGAAACAACGGTCATGCTGTCTGGGAAACTCTAGAGTTCTTTGCCAGAATCCCTTGGATGCCTCAGACACTGACCTTAAGCAGCGTTGCTCGGGCGGGAGGTTTTGTGGTACTCCAGGCAGAGACTGCGGCTGACAGTAGAAAGCGAAGGGTACACTTTGCTGTTTCATTCTCCTGTGGTTCTGAAGCTCAAAGACCAAAGCATTTCCTTTGGTTTATGACTGCAAGTTCTTAGCAGGTACTCAGATGAAAGTCCTTCTCTGCCAGTTTGCATTCATTGATAAATTAAAGAAAAAAACCTATTGCCGGTCCCTCTTTCTCCTTTTCCGAAAAAGGATTATCAGGTGACACAGGAACACTTACTTTAGGCTGTCATTTGGGATCACCTGTTTTCTAGAGCAGTGTCCTCGTGTTCAGGAAACCCTTCATCTACCACTGTCTTTTATGTTAACGTAACCCCTTATAGAGGTTTGTAGATGCTTTGACTCTTTCTGTGGATCCGTTTGATTTAAATAAGAGTTAAAGTGAATTTGTCATTCAACTTGTCTAAATTAGGGTTTGCTGGGAAACCAAACTGTCTCTATGATAAATGGATTGCAGTTATTCATGTAGCATCTAGTTTTCGCCAAGAAGCCTCTCTGGCTAGGGCTGGTAGTGTAGGCCTCTTATCCCAGCACGATGGAGGCCAAAGCAGGAGAATCATGGGTTTGAGGATAGCCTGGGTTACGTAAGGAGACCCTGTCTCAACTCTCCCCACCCAAAACAAAACAACCAAACAGAAAAATCAACCCCACCCCCACTCGACTGCCACATTCTTTCTTTCAAAGACAGGGACTCTGTATGTAGCCTAGGCTAGCCCAGGACTTGTTATATGGGTCACACTAGCCTTGTTCTTCCTGGTCCTACCTCCGAAATTGAAGGCTTGTGCTACCATGCTCTGCTATAATACTTCTTTAAAAAGACATGCAGACGGAAATGCTTTGATTTTTGAACTATGGAACTCCAGAAGAACAAAGCAAAGCAAACTATGCTCTTTGTTTTCTACTTGAGGAACATATTTTTAGTAGCTGATAATGCTCCAAAGGTTTTTTTTTTTTTTCAGAGTTTCTATTATGAACTCTAAAAATAAACAAGAATGAGATTTAAAGGACAGGTTGAAAACAGAAAGAGCCTCCTACCCCATTGTTGTCTTGCTTTGGGAAAGTTAGCATAAGATTGTAATGCCTTCTGGTTTAGCATCAGTAGCTGTAGTAACAGAATCTTTACAAGTTAATGACGAGTATCTATTCTTGTTTTCCCTTTGTTTCAGGTTTCCCCTCAAAAAACCTATAAGGTAAGTTTTTCAGTTGGTTTTATATGGAAGTTGGAGTTCAACTTTAATTAGAAGCATTCCTTTGAAATTATGGGGATTTTTGTGGTTTTTGAGAGCGTGGATTTAAGTAGTACAAACTTTGATAATGCTTCACAGATTTCAAATACAACAGGTGTTGCATATTTTTTCTGGAACATAGCCTTGTTTTGATAATATTTTCAATGTTTTTAATGTAAGCATTTAAAAAGTTTATTCAAATTGACACTTTAAGGTTACTCCCTATGAAGAAATTTAATTTTAAAATCTGTGACTGTTTTGAATTGTGAATTGCTTGGGGAAGTGAAAATGGATTGCTAGTTTGGGTGTGTGTTGTCACTTGAGTGACTGTTACTTTCCAAATGAACTTTGGCACTGATTTAGTCTTAATTGTTTTAAGATAATAAGGGAAAAACTATTGAAAATATTCAGATTTGTGTGTGCCCATGTCTATTGCACACATTCTGAGACTTCCCCTGCACGTGTGCTTTAACATCTTTTGTTCTCTCAACTTAATTATCATAAATATTATTTAAAACATTGGTAAGATACCACCAATCCTAGTAATTCTAGCCTTCCAGTTAACTAGAAGTACATGTATCACAGATTATTTCTTTTCATCTTTTTTAATCTCCAAGCATCATTTGATGCTTGTAATTGGCTAAGTTATAGTAAAAACAACAATTCTAGTGTCCTTATGGGCCCAAAGGTGGTTGGCTAAGGTTTCAGCCCTATAAAGGCAAGCCTTGCCTAAGGTAGGTTTGTTTTTATAAACTGTTTTTACATATGTTATATTTCTATACTGATTTCAGCTTGACTATAGTGTATATAATGTCAGGGAATGTGCTGAATTCTTTGAGACACTGTTTTCTTATTGTTAAATGGAACTGTAAAAATCAGTAAACTATAGGTAGTTATTTTTAAGAATAAAATTAACTTTAATAATGAATACACTTTTACTACTTGAGGCTCCTTTTTAACCAAGAAAAAAGACTGTATAGTATATATGACATAAGTTGAATTTTAAAACTCTCTGAAACACAAAGAGATCTCTGCTATGTAAGACAAACTTATTTCTTAGTTTTATTGTTTGTTTGGGGCCAGGAGAGATGGCTCAGTGGTTAAGAGTGCCTGCTGCTCTTGCAGAGGACCAGAGTTTGGTCTCCTTCACCTACATTGGGCAGCTCACAATCTGCTCATGTAACACCAGTTGCCAGGGACCTCAAACGCTCTTCTGACTTTCATGGGTACCTGCACACACATGTGCACGTGTTTACCCACAAAACATAAAAAGATGTATTTGTGTAATTTTTACATGAAGTTTTATTGTTATGCTTCTTTTTTACAGTTAATATTTGATTGTTTTAACATAGGCATGGAAGTATTTTGAACCGAGAGTCACCAACTGATAAGAAACAGAAAGTCGAACGCAGTACATCTCATGATTTTGACCCCACAGGTAAAATGCTTTTGTTCTTCCAAAGAATGCTCTGAGAATAGTCAAGTTCAGAATCACACAGCTTAGGTGAATTGAAGTGCTCAGGCGTGGTTATTCCCACCCCTCTCACATCCTGAAGTTGTATGATACTGCTGTAGTCCGTGGGAATGAATGAGCTTTTAACTCAGCATTGTAGTCTCCAGAGTGGAAACACCATTGTAGGAACCGTGATAGTCAGAGAAATAGTGATGTCATGATTGGAGATTGAGGGTACACTAAGGTCTTAGAATTCAGGTGAGTCATGGTGTACGTACGATTATGCCATAAAATGAAGGATATTAACCACCGGAAACTTCTGCATTCACGTAAACCTCAGTTGTGATTGTTGTGAATTGATTAATTAGCTGCAGTGCAACCTGAAAAATTTATAATTGCTCCATTTTGAATAAGCAAAATAGAAATCTCCTTGTTTCATCTTCCCTACTCCCTTTTCTTTTCCTTTTCCTTTCTTTTCTTTTTTCTTTTTGGTGTGGGGGGAGACAGAGTCTTCCTCTGTAGCTCAGGCTGGCCTTAAATGATCCTCCGCTTCAACCTCTCAAGTGCTGGGTTTCTAGGCATGTGCCACAATGTCTAGCAGAAATCAATCCGTCCTTCCCTCCCTCCCTGCCTCCCTCCCTTCCTTTCCTCCTTCCTTTTTTTGTTTTTTGTTTTTGGAGACAGGGTTTCTCTTTGTAGTCCTGGCTGTCCTGGAACTCACAGAGATCCGCCTGCCTCTGCCTCTTGAGTGCTGGGATTAAAGGGGTGCGCCACCACTGCCTGACTTCCTTCCCTTTCTTCAAGTATTCTAAACTCAGTTATCTCCAGCCTCCATGGTGCTGAGTTTTCCTAGAATTTTCATGTCGACCAATGAAATTTATATTCCTAATGTTATGCACAAGATTGAATTCTACGGCCTTTTCCTTAATAATCTCAGTGTTACTTTTTTATTTGAAAATAAATTTTTTTATTTGAAATTTTCCTTGAGAAATTTTTTATTTGAAAAATAATTTTATTTCAAATTTACATATGTTCTTTGAACATTATTATTTTATTTAATTGTGTGTCCTTGTAGCAAAAGATAAATAATACAACAATTTGAGATGCATAAATAGGTCTCTTAAAAACATAATATATGTTATATATGTAATATAATTTTAAATATTTAATAAAGTAATGTGTTCTGTGTGAATAATTGAAATGTTTCATACTTTTAGAATAGTTTTCTTATTTTTGGAAAAATATTATAAGCACTTATATAAGAAGGGAAAACTAGGAAATGAGTAATAAATAATTTGCTCTGTGTCTTGCATAGAGGTAGAGAAATTAATCAGATAATTCGGGTGGCTTTGGTGGTGGGAGTAATAACATGTCACAGATCTCCATGGAGAGCAAGCACTGCACTCCGGATGCCCAGGGTACAGCTCATGGGCTCATCATCGTCTTTATAACAGTCACAGGTTTCTTGCCTACGTTCATGAAAATGCTATAGCCCTTTTAGCCTTGACTGCGAGGTGCCCATTTCCAAAGACAGGTCTCTCAAAGAGGTTCTGTACTTCATGGTGAGCTGAATATAGCTTTTAGTGCTTTTTCCATCTCTACGATTATCAGATGATACATTGTGCAGACTGTTCATGTGTTGTTTTGTTTGTATTTTTTATTGCACTGTCTTTTCTTCCATAATCTGTAAATATGTCATGACCTGTGCTGTTCATGACTGTTCTGAGTGCTATCATCTGTGATGTTCATACTTCATGTTTGCACGATTTAACTTGATCATGACTCGTTCTTTTATCCCCCCCATGAAATTTCCCCCTTACATTGGTCTCCATATTTTCTATATCTCTCCTTTTCTCCCGCTCTTGTGCAGATAGCTCCTCCAAGAAGACAAAGTCTAGTTCAGAGGAGAGTAGATCCGAGATCTATGGTAAGCTGATGTAGCTCATGCGGCCTTGCACCTTTGCGGCTTGCTTCATGCTGTCTCGTTTTGTTTTTGGTAACTGCAGCCTTTCTTGTCTGCTCTGCATGGCATGATCTACTGCAGGGAAAGGGAACCTGGGGTTCGATGTGGCTGTGATGTGGAAACTTAAGATGACTAGAAACTAACATGGTAGGTTGAGACTAGGCTGAATTACCCATTTCCTCCTGTTTATCTCAGGAAAATGGGTCAGGTTCCTGAATAGCACTGGTGGGCTTTGGATTATTGGCTGCTTCTTCTCTGGTCTCATTCACAGATTTTGAATTATGTAGAATTTAAGCAGCTCAGTCATCTCCTATCAGAATAGTTCTGACATCATTTAAATGTGTTAGCAATTCCTTGAAATTTTTGTTTTATCTTTTACTTATAATTTTTTTAATGGTTTATTGTCTGGAAATGTCATTCTTGTAAAATGTATCCTTCATTACAAAAGTTTTAAAGTATTTTATTTTCAGGCTTAAAACATTTGTGCCTTCTGGAAGTTTCCCTGAAACTTACTCTGAATAGGAAAATTTCAAAATATCTTTAAAAAATAGTCTTCATAAAGAGTAAATTTAACCTGAACAATGAGCTTTATAACACATGATGAAAATGCGAGTATTTCCAGACTCTGTTCTGTCTTCCTAAATACAACAAACTATCTATGGAGTTCATATAGATTTTTCTCTCTCTCTCTTTTTTTTTTAAGCTTTTTGGAGCAGGGTATTACTGTGCAGCCCCAAGCTGTCCTAGAACACAATGTGTGGTTGAGCTGACCTCAGACTTGCAGTGTCCTCCTGGGATGATAGGCCTGCACCAGCACATCCCGCTCCCTAGTTAGGTTATTAAGGAAAGTGAGCAGGGGAAGCATTGTCTGGAGTAAGACTCTAAAAAGCATCACCGGAAGACAAGCAGTTGAAGTCTTCTAACAGAGCCAAGGTCTATCAAGTGGAAGTTTACCCAGGTGTATTTGTTTCTTTCTTGGCCCTATCTGAGAAGAAAAATGTATGGAAGTAATTGTCTACACTTCCTTGAGAACATTTGGCAGTTGATGCCTACTGGCATCTGATATGACTTAGAACCATGAAGCCTTAGTGTTTGACTCTGAAGCAGTTAGTGCTTTACGTTAGGTGCACTCTCGTATGTTTTTCTCTGTTGTGTAGTTCAAAAGGAAGTGCTTACCAGGCTTTGTGGCAGGTTTAGTTTGTGCTTTTCTTTCTTTCAAAATATTTTTTTATATTCTGTGTTTCTATTGTAAGTAAGGAGCTTCCTGTATTTTTTCTTTGCTGAGGAATGTGAACATTATCCATGTATATCTCCATTCTTCCCAGCAGCCCTTTCAGTGTTGCAGTTCACCTTGTTCACTGTTTTTCTAGATCTTGGCTGTGTGTGTAGGAGCTTGTTCATGTTGGATGAGGATTAATGATTTAGGAGTCTGACAGAAAATATTGTACTAATATTTTTCTTAGAGTGATAGGAGTTTTATACTAGTCCAGACATGCCTTTGGCTTGGTAGTAACAGAAGCATTTTAAGTGGTGCTCAGGAAGCAGGGTGTGGCCTCTCAGTGCATTTGTCTCTGAGAATCCTTGAAGGACTCTCTGGAGGAATTGAACTGTGACCCCTCAATAAGCACTCATTAGAGAGATGAGTTAATTAAGACAGTTAACATGTGAATGGTAGCCTCTCTCATTGTGATTGTAGTGAATGGGGAGCCTACTTCAGACTGCAGTTAGCTCAGGTGAAAGATATACTCTAGGGAGTCAGGGAAAGTTTAGGAATAGGAGGATATGACAGAGTAGAGTCCTAGCAACCAGGGACATTCTGCTCAGTGAGGGTCTTGTTATAAGCCCACTTCAAGGTGTGGAGAGTGTACATTCTCTTCTTTGAGATAAAATTCTTTAGTTGGTTGCTCAGTACAGTTGTCACTCAAATAGTTTCAAATTTTACTAGAGCTGCTTTGAGAGTTAGATTGACTTTACTCATTTGAAGAGGAAAGCAAAGGTTTGCTCTGTAGACACTTCCTTTGTAAAACTTCTCAGTGTAGTCCAGTCAGTGTTCCATTTGTCCCCTGGGCCTTTTGGAGTCTATTGCATGTGTATGGATTGTATTTCTGAACTGTAACTTTAATGTGCTCGATTTTCTCTTGTATATAGGATTTCTGGAGACAGGTGCTCACATAGCTCTATCTGGCCCTTAGTTCCTGATCTCTGCCCCACCTCCTGAGAGCTGGGCTTACAGGTGTATATCACCATGCCTGGGTTTGTTGTTGTGAAACTGTCTTACTACGTGACTTTGGCTGGCCTTGAACTCAGTGTGTAGTCTAGATTGGTCTTTTACCCAACATAACTCTCCTGTCTCAACTTCCTGAGAACTGGGATTACAGGCATATCTGTAATACTGTAATGAAGAACTTTGTGGGTTACTGTTTTGTGTGAAGGAGTATCTGTAAAAATAAGCCATGTCTTTTAAAAGCCATCTTAGCACACTTGGGCTGCCATAGTGAAGTACCATAGTCTGTGTGGCCTAGAGAACAGAAATTTTATTTTCTGAGAGTTCTAGAAGCTGGACGTCTGATATATAAGTGCTACTGTAAGCTAGTGAGTTGCAGATAGCTGCTTTCTTACTCTCCCTTCACATGTACCTTCTGGAGAGAGAGACTGAGATTCTGGTATCCCTTCTAATTCTGTCATGAGAGTTCACCCTCATCATCTCCTGATTCTAACTACCTCAAAAGGCTCACCTCCAGAAACTGTCACATTAGGAGTTAGGGTATCAACATTCAGGTTTTGAGGGGAGATGAACATTTAGACCATACTAGAAGCAAACTGTTAGCACAAGTATTCCTTATCTGATGTGCTTGAGACCAGATGTGTTTTGGATTTTGAGATACTAGTATATGTACAATGGATTTACAGGGGTGGAGTCAGAGCTCAGTCATAAACTTTGCTTATATTTCAAACATAGTATATTGGTAATATTTTTAATGATTTTGGGTGGTTTGACTGAGGCTTATCACATGAAGTCAATGTGGAGCTTTGGAAATATTTTTGAATTCAAAGTTTTGGATTAAGAATGATCAACCTGTACTTGGATAGGGTTTATGTGTTTCAGAGTGTAATTTTTAAATATCATGCATTTTTCTTTCCTTATTTATTAATATTTTTAATGTGCATTGGTGTTTGGACTGCATGTATGTCTGTGTTGGGGTGTCGGATCCCCTGGAACCGGAGTTACACAGTTGTGAACTGGTGGAAGAGCAGACAGTGCTCTTAATCACTTAACCATCTTTCCAGCCCCCAAGTTTCTCATATCTTTAAAAGAACTCTTGGTTTGACTCTTGTTCCCACCAACTTACTATTTTCTCTGTCCTTCAGCCTTGCAAAGAACATTCTGTGTGAACCTTCTGTATTCTCATAATTCATTCTTTTACTCTTCTCTCTTCTTACTTGAAATCTGGCTTCGGAATTCATACCGTCTTAAAGGCGGACCAAGAGATCCAGCTTGAGAGTCTGTTAATGTTATCTCTATTCATACCTCATTCTGAACTACTCAGAAGTGCAGATACTTTTTCTTGTTTTCTGTAACATTTCTTTTTTTCTCTTTCTTTCTGTTTTTTTTTTAAAAGATTTTTATTTATTTATGTATGAGTGCTCTGTCTGCTTGTATGCCTGCATGTCAGAAGAGGATGTCAGATTCCATTATAGATGGTTGTTAGCCACTGCTAAGCCATCTCTCCAGCCCTCTATAATATTTCTTTGATCTGATTTTTTTCTCTTTGTTATTAGATTTTCTGTTTATTTGATTGATAGCTCACTCTAACCCTACAAGTTTTTGGTGTATATGTTGTATATGTATGTGTGCACATATGTGTTTGTGCCTCTGCCCCTGTGTGTGTACATGCCCCTGTGAGTGCACGTGTGTTTGTGCCCATGCTTCTGTCTGTGTGCATGTGTTTGTGCTCATGTGTGTGTGCATGTGTTTGTGTCTGTACTCCTATGTGTGTACATGTGTTTATCTGTGTTTCTCTGTATGTATATATGCTTGTGCCCATGCTCCTGTGTGTGTGCATGTGTTTGTTCCTGTACTTGTGTGTGTGTGTGTGCGCGCATGTGTGTTTGTGTCTGTGCTCCTGTGTGTGCATACACATGTGTGTTTGTGTCTGTGCTCTTGTGTGTGTATACACATGTTGATGTTGGGTGTCTTCTTTGATGGTTTTCATGTTAAGTTTTTGAGTCATGGTCTCACTGAACCTAGAGCTCACCAACTCAGCTAGACTGGTTTGCTAGCAGGCCCTATGGATCCTCTTGACTCTGCCCCCCAGCATTGGGATTGCTGATACGCACCATAGTGCTGTGCTCAGCTTTTATATTAGTACTAGAGATCAAATTCAAGTCCTCGTGCTTGTACTGCAAGTACTTTACCAGCTGAGCCCTATTCCTAGCCCATTTTTTGTTTTTTGAGATAAGGTCTTGCTATGTAGCCTAGGCTGGCCTAGAATTTACAGTCTTCCTGTTTCTATGTCTAATGCTGGGGTTTATAGACAGGTGCCAACAAGCCTTACTTGTAATTTCCTTCCTTCCTTCCTTCTTTCCTTCTTTCCTTCTTTCCTTCCTTCCTTCCTTCCTTCCTTCCTTCCTTCCTTCATTCCTTCCTTCCTTTTTCTTGCATAGGGTCTCATGTAGTCCAGGCTTCCTCTAGGTAGCTAAAGATGACTTTAAATTCCTTAACTTCCTACTTCCTCCTTCCAAGTGATGAGATTAAGGGTATGTACCAGCCAGCATCACTGTATTTTTTATTCTTCATTCTTTGGTTCCAGCTCACTACCTGTGTTAGTGTTCATCATGTCATTAAACTATTTTAATAACTTTGGTATTTGTTTGTTTGTTTTTTTTCCCCCCGGAGACAGGATTTCTCACATAGCCCTGGCTATCCTGGAACTCAATATGGAGACCAGGCTGGCCTCAAACTCAGATATCCACCTGCCTTTGCCTCCCAAGTGCTGGGATTAAAGGTGTGTGCCATCTTGTCCAGCTTTAGATTCATAACTTTGTGTTGATTCACCTCCTTTTCTCTGTCCTATAGTCTGTTTTGACTTGTCAGATTAATACTACTAAAATAATGGATTTGGTTATTCATTTGCTAGGAAAGTGCAAGTAAATTTGCTAAAATATACTGCACTTTGTTTCCAGTTTATCATTCTGTCTCAATCTTCTCTTCACCTCTGAGTGCCAAGCTGCCTTCTAGCTGTTTGTTTCCTGAATATGACCTGGTCGTCTTGCATTGCTCAGTGCAGCTCCTGTTGTCTCAAGTGCTTGTTTTCCTTCTGCACTTTCCAATCCTGTTTGTCCTCTACGGCTCGGTTCAGGCACCAGTACATCACTGTAGTTAGACAAGAGGAATGAGTCCGAGGTAGCTGTTGTCCCTCATGTCTTGGAAGATGTGTTATATTCTTGAGCTGTTAAAAGAGTCGATTGTTTTCTTATCAGAATAATAATAACATGAAGGAAAACTGATTTACTAGCTACATTTAGCCATTCTACAATGTGTATGTACTTCAGAACATTACATTGTGGACAGTAAGTAAGACCCACTTTTATTTGTGAATTTAAAAAAAAAAAAAAAAAAAAAAAGCACTGCCCGCTCACAGGGCTTTTTTAGGATTGCCCAGCTACGTTTGCTGTTTCTGAACACTGGCCTCGGGCTTTATGTGGAGTGGCTTGTATCTGTACTCACTGTTGCAAACCTAATGCCTGATTCGCTGTAAGTGAGTTTTGAATGAATAATTGTTGAAATCAGGATGATGTATTTTAGTAGAGAGTATTGATGGAATAAAATCTTGACTCATCTTAATTGGCCCTTTTCTTCCCGTCCAAAAAGCTTTAAAGAAGAAGAAAATGTAACTTAGAAAAGAGATTTGTTTGTGTCTAAAAGAATGAAGTCAGTGTACTTGGAGCGTGAGGTTCTCCGTGCTGGCAGCTTTGTGCATCTAGAATGCAGAAGCTTCTTAATCAAAGGATTATCTGAGGTCTTACTCATAAAACACGGATGTCTGGCAGCAGTTTAAAACTGAGCTGTTTTTATTAGGTTGCACGTGGTTTTTCTCCACACCCTTCCCTGCAGCTAATTCTTAAGAGGTGAGACTTAGAGAAGTTTGGTCATGCAATAAAATAAAAGGTGAAGAAAGACTAATGTATGCTCTTTAAAGCAAATGTAGTATGGAAGGCGTAGCCTAGACCTTACGTGTTTAACGCTTTATTTTCTATAAGTTTACTATCTGGCACTATAACTGCAACCTTTTTTTTTTTTTTTTTTTTTAGGAATATATTTCTAGTAAAACTTGAGAATACCCTCTCAACAATTTTCAGACCTTTATCACTACTTCTTTTTCGCTGCAAAAATGCTATCATTGGTAACTGTCTGTCGAGTAAGATGCAGTCTTAGATGGGCACTGCAGTATGCTCTTCTTGTAATCCCAGCACAGGGGGGTCATAGATAGTGAGTTCCAGGCCGATCTCTTGGGCCACCTAACAAGACCTGTCTCAAAACTAGCGAGCAAACAAACAAAAAGCAAGTTTTTTGTGTTGGTTTTATGTCTGTATTGTTATGTTAGAAAACAGTGTCCTTCGTTACCATGAGAAAATATAGCTTAGGAAAGGATAGCTGTCACAGAGCGTCGTGGAGCATCGTTATTTCATCGAGAGAATCAGCCTGACGCCAGCTGATCAGCTTTGAGGAGAAATATCAACACAGGAAGTAAGGAAAGCTTTGTCAGGAGAGAGATTAGTTAGGGACAGATGGGGAATTGAATTGTTACTGTTGGAATTTTCCAGGCAGATCAATCATTAGTGTTTTTCTGCCGTGAATAATCTTCAGGGTTATGGTTTTCTTACTAAAAATGGTTGAGTGATATTTAAGTTTTCCTTGTGGGAAATAAATTCAGACTTAAATTATTTATTACCCTTTCTTGGGGTGGGGGAAAGAATAGCCAAAGTGAGTAGCATGGTAGAGGTGGGAAGAGAGAGGTTTAGGAAGGGTGTTTGCTTCATTCTTCTTCTGGTTCTTCTTTATTCTTGATTTTTTTTAATTTTTTTAAATTTCCTTCTGATGCAGAATGGAAAAGCGTGGTATAAGGGGTACAGGCCTGTGATTCCAGCACAGGAGGATTGCCAAGTATGAGACCATTGTGTGCTACATAGTGAGATCCCAACTCCCCCAAAATAAAACAAACAAAAACAAAAACCCCAAAATCCTAGACAAAAATTTAAAAAGGAAGTGTTTTTTAGCAGAAGTGGGAGAAAGCAGGCTTTGCCTTTTCTGCAGTAAACCTGATATACTGGAACTTAGTCTTTGTTGTTGGTGGTGTTTTTTGGAGACAGAGTTTCTCTGTAACTCGGGCTATCGTGGAACTCACTCTGTAGACCAGGCTGGCCTCAAACTCAGAGAGATCCACTTGTCTCTGCCTCCTGAGTGCTGGGATTAAAGGTATGTGCCACCACCCCCTGTCATGGACCTTAAATATTTTAGGGCCTTAAGTGTGTTATAAAATTTAACAGTGCATGGTGGGTACTTTTCCCATGTTTATTTGCCTTCCTCTCTGAGCTACATCTTGAGACTCTTCTTTTAGGAATTTTATTAATTTCTTAATCAATTTTAAAGAATTTCCTTTTGTACCAGGCAGACTGTATACCAGGTTCTGAGATAAGATGGTGAATCAGATAGAGCAGCAGTTCTCAGCTTGTGGTTGCAACCCCTTTGGGGGAGTTGGACGGCCCTTTCACAGAGGTCACTGAAGACCATCTGCATGCCAGATATTTATATTATGATTCATAACAATAGCAAAATTACAGTTATGAAGTAGCAACAAAAATAATTTTATGTTTGGGGGTCACCAAAATATGGGGAACTGTATTAAATAAAGGGTTGCAGCATTAGGAAGATTGAGAACTGAGGTAACCTTGGGGCATGTAACAGTGAGGGAATAAAAACAAGTACATGTCCATGTGGAACATTAATGAGTTTTAGGAGTAAACAGAAGGTCAGTGGCATCTATAAACTGTACCAGCAAAAAGCTTTTGGGTCTGGGCATTTAGGGAAAGCTTTTAAGGTATTTGTTTCTTGGGGACTTCTTGCTGTCTCATTTTCTAAAACTGCCTTAATAAGAAGCCTTGCACTTTAAAAGAAACTTCCTTCTTTCTTTCCTGTCCAAAGTTAATTACCTTGTTTAACAAAAGGTAATTGGAGCATGGTAGCACATATCTGAAATCCCAGCATTCTGGTGGTAAAGGTAGGAGGATCAGGAGTTGAAGGCCAGCCTTAGCTGTATAATACACCTTGAAACCATGTCTTAAAACAACAACAAACACTTAGACAAAGACAGAAAGAGGTAATTCCCCTGGGGGTTCATTTACATTAACTATAGGAGTGTGTTAGCGAACTTGTAAAGCTGAGGAGGCAGAGACAGGAGAATCCGTGGGCCTCAATGGCCAGCAGGGCTTGCTGAATGGTGAGCTCTGTGTTCAGCAAGAGACTGTCTTAAAAAGCAATGTGGAGCGCTGTTGAAGAAAGTACCTGACACTATCTTTTGACCCTTCCACATAAACACACATGCTTATGCCACACACAGAAGAAGCCTTTTACTCAAATGTTTTTCAAATCTTGTAAGACAGTGTGCAAAAACTGGGAAGCAGTTGATTTTTATTTTAAAGTCACAATATCAATTTTGAAATTTTGTGTATAGTTGAGGCCACAGATATTTATATCTCCAAAAATAAGCATGGGTTTAGAAAATTCTCCTCTAATGCTACTTACTCCTTTTTAATTTTTATTTTATTTTAAATTTATTTTATATGAGTATTTGTCCTGCACGTGTACCAAGTGTGTGCCTCACTTCCATCAGGAGTCATAAGAGATCATTGGAGACCCTTGAACTGGAATTAAGTATGGTTGTAAACCACCATATGGTGCTAGGAACTAAACCTAGTTCCTCTGCAAAGCAACAAGTGCTTTTAACATCTAAGCCATCTCCAACCCCTACACCTTTAAAAAATAATTATTTTTTATTGTTTTTAATTATGTGCTTGTGCCTACATGTGGGTATGTACAAGGTGCCCACAGAGGCCAGAGGCATTGGATCTCCTGTAATTCCAGCTACAGCTACCCAGTGTGGTGCCGGAAACTGAACTTGGGTCCTACAGAAGAACAGTTAACACAGAGTCATCCCTCCGGCCTGGCTCTGCCTTTACTCTTTGATCTTGTTTAGTAGAGATTTCCAGAGAATGCTTTCAACTTGACTTTATATATTCATATTCATGCTTTCGTGATTACCTGAAAGAAACAGTACTGAACAAGTGAAAAGGCTTGAATCTACCCTCTTCCCTAACAACTCTAAATGAGCCTTCTGTCATAGCTTCCTGGTAATTAAAGGGGCATCCACATCCGGCTTTCCCTCTTTCTTGGAGTAGTGGTAGGAGGAGGAATTAATGTTTTACTACAGACCTGACCAGGCTGGACCTGAACTTGTTCATCTTCCATCACAATCTCTTGGTTTGCAACACTGTATCAAATCTTAAAAGATTTAATTCTGGGGGCTGGAGAAAAAGCTCAGTGGTTAAGAGCACCTGGTGCTCTTCTAGAGGACCCAGATTCAATTCCTAGCTCTCACATGCCAGTGCAGTGACCACCTCAAGCTCCAGTTCTTCTGGCCTCCGCAAGCTCTGAGCATACCTGCGGTACACAGATACACATACATGCCAGCAAATATCCCACAGACATTTAAAAGAAAAAGGTTGAATTCTAAAGTTATTTTTATTCTACCCTCATTACAATTTAGTGTTTTGTATGAATGGCGAGTTTAACTTAGTAGTTAATAGAATTGAAAAGATTGTAACATTTATTATTGAAAGCTAGTTTTGTTGAGGTATTATTACAAAAAATAAGACTACACTCTTTTTTTGAACTATGTGGTTTGAAGCAGTTTGGCTGCTGAATATACTCATGTAACCATTATGCTAATGGAGATGTAGATCATGTGCCTCGCTCAGAAAGACCCTTTGTTTCTCGCTGCAGCCATTGTGGCTTTTCTCTGGGTGATTGTTCTTCTGCTTCTTGCTGCTGTAGTTTAGCTTCTCTTACTCTTTCTTGGAATTGTATCATGTGGACTTCTGTATTTAGTACGATGTTTCTGTTATTCATCCATGTTTGCTATATGTATGAAGCACCCCCTCCCCTTCTCACAAGCATTTCGTTGTACGACTGTGCCACAATTTTTCCTTTCATCTGTTGATGGACATTTGAGTTGTTTCCATATGCAAATGAATTCTTACGTTTATAGGAAGTTTCCACATTGTTTTCCCATGTGTTTATACATTTCACCAACAATGTTAGAATTCCAGTCATCCCACATCTTTGCCAGCACTTGATGTGCTCAGACTTTTCATTTTTAACCATTCTGATTGGTGTATAGTATCCACTCTGTTTGAACTCAGACTTTCCTGACTGTTGCAGATGTTAAGTGTCTTCGCATGTGCCTTTCAACCATTGGTGTGTCTTTCCTACCATCATTTAAATATTTATATATTTATATTTATATGCATTGGTGTTTTGCCAGCATGTATGTCTGTGTAGAGTGTCAGATCCCCTGGAATTGGAGTTACAGAAGTTTTGAGCTGCTGTGTGGGTGCTGGGAGTCGTACCCAGATCCTTTGGAAGAGCAGCCACTGTTCCTAACAGCTGAGCCATCTCTCCAGCCCCCATTTAAATCTTTTATTCCTTTTAATATAATAATAATAAGAAATTTCTTTTTTTCAAAATTTATTTTTATATCATGTTAATGAAATCTTTGCATGCCTGCATATGTGTGCGTTCCTGGTGCCCTTGGAGGCCAGAAGAATGTGTCTGGTCCTCTGGAACTGGAGTTGTAGGCGATTGTGAGCTGCCATGCGGAAGCTGGGAATTGAACCTAGGTCCTCCGCAGGAGCAGCAGTAGTCTTGACTGCTGAGCCTTCTCTGCAACCCCTGGAGTGCGTTTAAAGTGTAATCTGAACACATGGTTTTTATAGATTTCATGCTCTGTTGTGTATGGCTGTTCTTTGCATTGTTACAGTTTCTTTAGATGATTTTTCTTTGATAGTGCATTTTGTGTCTTATGAAATCTGGGCTTACCTCCTAAGGTCGTGAAATTTTTCTCCCATGTTTTCTAAATGTTTCTGTTTTATTTATTTATTTATTTTTAACACTTTGTGTTTTTTTAAATATTTTTGTATTTATTTATCTTATGTGCATTCATGTGGGTGTAGGAATTGAACCTGTGTTCTCTGGAAGAGCAGCCAGTGCTCTTAACCACTGAGCTATCTCTCCAGTCCATATTTTTAGTTTTTTAAAAACAATTTTTGTTTGTTTTGTTTTTTGAGAAGGCTTAGAACTTGTATGTAGACCAGTCTGGCCTTGAACTCATTAGATTTTTCTGCCTCCAGAGGCTGGATTAAAGGTGTGCTCCACCATGGCCAGTGCTAAAGTGTTAGGTCTTATATTTAGGTCTTATTTAGTCCAATTAAGGCCTTTGGACTGTTTTTGTGATGATCCCCCACTCCACCCCTTCCTGCCCAAATGCTGGGGATCAACCCCAGGGATTTGTGCCTGTAGGGAAAACAGTGCCATTGGACTGTATTCTCAGCTCTCATCGGTTTTTTAAAGTTTATTTTGTGTAGAGTACATGGTCAGATGTGTGCTTCTTATGTGGAGATTTGGTCTCTCCACTTTTTTGGTGTTACTGTGCTTACATAGTCATGCTGTTATCAGAAAGAGTATAAAACAACAAGAATACATCATTAATACGCATTTATATATCAGGGATTTTAGAAAATTGTATTTATTATATAAGCTCTTTTAAAAAAACTTTTCCCCCTAATCATCATTATCTTTGTGTTATTTTATATGTCATATATTTGACTTTTGATGAACTGCTTATGTCTGTAAAGCCAAAAGCATACATTAAGTCTTCTGGCTAACCCGGAGTTTAGGTGTGATCTCTAATAAAATATAACTAATAAGGGTTCTGTGTTGGCACATTATTCTTTCTTTGGTTGAGTTCCTCCTTCTTTAAAATATTCTTTTCTTTTGTGCGTGTGTGTATATGACTGTATAAGTGTATGTCACAGATGTGTGGGTACCCCATGGAGGTCAGAAGAGGGTGCAGGATCCCTGGAGCTGGAGTTATAGGCATTTGTGAGCCTCCTGACAACTATGCTGGGAAGAGTAGCAAGTGCTCTTAACTACTGAGCATCTCTAGTCTGCTGGGCTCTTAGTCTAATCTTGCCTTCAGTGTTCCTTTGTTATTTAGATAGAGTGAATCAGCTAGGTCTATGCTGGAGATAAAGAAATTGTTGAGTTTACAGGTACTTTCTTGTTTCTGCTTTTCTCTCTTTCTGTGAATTGAATTTTCCCCTTTATTCTTCCCCTTCTCTTAGCTCTTGGGAGGATAACTGCAGGTATTCTGTGCATACTTCCTGTCTTTGTACAGTTTCTTGAATGTATTTTTCTAAGATTAAGGTTTTCTGGCTTGGTGCTCTTGCAGAACTCATAGACTGGCGTGGGGGGGGGGTGTCTCTGAACCTTTTGCCTGCCCTTGGGGTCCTTCCTTCTTCTCTTGCTGGGTTGCCTAGTCCATCCTTGAAGTCAAGATCAGTGCCTAACCCTGTTGTGCCCTGTTTGAGCGGTAACCCTGGGAAGACTGCTCTTTTCTAGGGAGAGGCCGGGGCGTGGGAAGAAGGGTTGGGGGTAGATCTGGGGGAGAGAGGAGATAGAGGGGACTGGGAGGAATGGAAGGAGGGGAGAAAGGGGTGTTGGGATGTATTATACAAGAGAAGAAAAATAAATAAACAAAGATTGGGTTTCTGTGGAATTGTCAATATGATATTCTTAACCAAAAAGCCTGAAATGTTTGATTTTCTTGGGTTAACTACCAATTAAGGCACAGAGCCAGGGGGGAAGAATTTATATTATAAATTAACATAGTAGCTGTGAACTGGCTTTCCTTTTAAGTGTCTCATCTTTAAAAATCTGTCCTTCCCAGTTTGCTGTAGCTGTCCTTAATAGTCCACTCTACTCTCCATTAGACACCCGTGGTTCTTTGTTATGCTCTTATATTTGTTTTTTGGGATTAGTGCTCATAGGGGTTTCATGAGTTACCTTTTATTTCTCCAGCTAGAAAATAGTTCATCACTAATATATAACCATTGTCTTTCATTCTGTTTTTTCCTCCTTCCTTTACTTCGTGGTTCTTCTGCAGGTCTTGTTCAACGCTGTGTGATCATCCAGAAAGATGACAATGGATTTGGGCTGACTGTCAGTGGAGACAATCCAGTCTTCGTACAATCTGTCAAAGAAGGCAAGGCATTTAAAAAAAAATTTTTTTTCTTTTTTTTCTGGATGTCGTTGTGCATGCAGTTAATCTCTGCAGGTAGGCAGAGGCAGGTTTATCTCCGTGACTTCTTGGCCAGCCTGGACTACATGGTGAGTTCCAGGCTAGCTGGGGCTACATATGAGACCTTATCTCAAAAACAGAAGCAAGTTTTGTCACTTGGAAGCAAGCAGAGTAAGCATAACAAAGCTTAAATGATGTCTCTTGCCCAGAATAGAATTATACAGACTACAGGATGTGGACTAGTGTGCTGTGTTTGTTTC
The DNA here is from genome assembly GCA_026225945.1 of Cricetomys ansorgei. Lineage (NCBI taxonomy): Eukaryota > Metazoa > Chordata > Mammalia > Rodentia > Nesomyidae > Cricetomys > Cricetomys ansorgei. Next base: position 2,862,345 of record JAMJFZ010001122.1, on the reverse strand, counting down.
TGGGGTTATAAAATTAATTTGCCCAGGTGACTTTCTTTATAGAAAGAAAAGAGTTCATCTGTAGTTACAGAGACCACACAGTTTTCTTGGTCATGTTATTTTACATGCCATCTCTTAACAGACATTTCTACAGTTTGATTTCTTTGTAGCATTAAAGTGATGTTTTAATAGAGGTAAAGAGATATGGATGTTTGTCTCAAATGACAATAGTATCTTTGCTATTATCATGTAGTGGATTCTTTGTTTTGGGTGCCGTAATTTCAGGTAGATACTATATTAAAGTTGGTAACACTTTATAGATGATATTGAGTCAAGTTAAAAAAAAAATCATAGTACAAATCTGAGTCACACAACAGTGGGTGGTAGAAGCAGGATTTGAACACACACCTACCGTACTTTGCAGCCCATGTTTTAACTGTTGCTACATTACTTCTCTTTCAAGACTTGTCAATGAATCTCATGTTAAACAATTCATTTCTTACACAGATGGAGCAGCCATGCGGGCTGGAGTACAAACAGGTGATCGAATCATCAAGGTAAAGCAAAGCCTGTTGTGGAACTCATGATAGGATTATATAACATACATTATCTATAGTCCCCTTTCCACCTGGATTTTTACAAAAACTAGCTCTCTACTGTTTCTACAAACTTTTCCATTTGTTTTAAAGTTAACATTATCCTTTACTGAAAGGTATGATAAAAGTCTTGTATAAATGGGGCCGTGTTTGTTCTTGAGTAGGAAAATAGCTCACTTTTAAAAACTCAGTTTTGTCCAAATGAATTATTAGCAAAAAATACTCAAATAGGATTGTGCTAGTGTGTTGTTACTTGCAAATAGTTATTGCTGTGGATTAACTTTTTAAAGAGGACTGATACAGAATCCTTAACATACTGCAGACCCTGGGCTTGATCTCCAATACCAGAAAAATAAGAACAAACAAAAGGTAAAAAAAGCAACAGATTAGTAGCTAAAGAAACAAATGTATTATTTATGAGAACAGATGGTATAGGTTAGTTTTACAAATGTGACTCTAATACAGACTTCTGGCACAAGACACTAGAGACCAGAGACAGGCCTTGAGAATTCATTTTTTGGGATGGGATTTCATGTAAATCAGGCTGGGTGATTTTCCTGCCTCCCAGGTATTGTGATTACAGATGCTCATCACCATGCGTAGTTTAGGTGGTCCTGGGAAACAAGCCCTGGGCTTCATGCCTGCTAACAAAGCACTTTACTAGCTGAACTGTATCCTTAGCCCAAGCCCTATGAACTCTGATCATTAGAAGAGGAATGGATTTCTCTGTAATTTCTGTTGAAACAGTTGAATAATTTGATTATCTAAAAGTAATTATATAGGGATAGAGAGCATTCTTGAAAGTATTTGAATGTATTAAGAGGATGATATCCTTTGTTGTAAAGAGCATTTGTGTGTGTGTATGGTGTATGCATGTAGGCCCACATGTTGCAGGTGTATGTATATGCACATGTGTGAAGACCAGAGGAGCCCTCCTCCTCTATCAATACTTGCCTTATTCCCTGACAGAGTCTCTCTCTGAACTTGTTGCCCACTGTGCCCCCACCTGCTCTGCTAGGCTTGCAGTTTTGCAGCCCCATCAATCCTTCTGTTTCTACCTCCTGTGCTTTCTCCCCAAACCTGGTGCTGAGCATACAGATCTGGGAAGTCACACCAGGCTTTTTATATGGGGATCTAGATGTGTGCAGGAAGCGTTCTTACCCACTGTGCTATCTTCCCAGCCCATGAACACTTTTTAATTACATATAAAATTGAACTGGCTTGGTGGGGCACATCTGTAATCCAAACTCTGGTAAAGCAGAGGCAGAAGGATCATTTACAAAATTGAGGCCAGCCTGATCTACATAGCAGGTTTCAGGACTATAGGCTCTGTTTCAAAAAGCAGCAACAAAAATTAAGTGAATAAATTACTAATAAAGATGATAATTCTGATAGAAAAAATAGCAAATAAATTTCTTGTCAGACAAAGCTCTAGAGAATTGAAGTAAATAACTTATTCATGAGAATATGGTCAATCTCATTGATAACAATAAGAAGACGTGTAAAATATATTTAATTGTCAGGAAATTTAATGATTGATGATTCACACATGGCATAGAACAGACACAGTAGAATGGCTTCTTTCATAGATTTCAGCATCAATTAGGTAAAATCTGTTTTGTAGAAATTTATAAATATGTATTAAAGTTTTTAAGTGTATAACCTTTGATCAGCCAGTTTGTTTTAAGGGATTTATGTAAGGAAATACATACACAGATGTGCCATGTGTGATTTGTTACACGCTGAAAACTTGTTAACAATCCACAACCTAAGTGTGCATAAACTGAGGCTACAGAAAAAGACCTGTCACTTTAGGGAAGATTAAAGCAGTGTGATTAACTCACACTATCATCCCAGCACTTGGGCAGGAGGATCAAGAGTTCATGGCCATCTGTACAGTAAGACTGTCTCAAAGAATAACGATTAGAAAGGCTGGATTAATGAGGTTCATAGGTATCTATATGTTGAGGGTGGCAGTATGATAGAAAGAAAGCAGAGTGTCTGTACCCATGTTTGTGTGCTACAAAGGTTGTCTCATATTAAATGTCATAGTTAGCAGTGACATTTCTGGGAGACATGATGAGCAAACGGTTATCTGTTTTATACACTGATGTACTGGTGTTTTTTTCTGTGTGTGTATGTGTGTGCATTGTGCATATGCATGCATGTGTATGTGGAGGCCCGAGGACAACATCAGTGCTGCTACTCAGGTGCTGTTAACCTGATTTTGAGACAGGCTCTTTTGTTGGTCAAGAGCTTGCCTATTAGACTGGGCTGGCCAGCCAGCAAGGTCCAGAGCTCTTCCCATCTCTGCCTCCCCAGCACCAGGACTGCAAGTGCCTATCACCATGCCTAGCATTTTTATGTGGGCTCTGGGGATCAAACTCAAGTCCTCACGCTTGGTTGGCACAGCAAGCACTTTATTCACTGAGCACTCTCCCAGCGCCCTATACTGATGTATTTGAACTTTAAGTTGGTATTACTTGCATCAGAGGAAAAAAATTCATCTTAAATCCATGTTTGATATTTTTACCTTAATCTGTTTCATCTAGTGGAGATCTTGGATAGCATTTTTATACCTAATTTGTACGAAAATTAAGTTTCTTTGTAAAGATTATATCATATTTTGAAAATTAAAAGTAAATTGAGTATTTTGACATAATCACTATTTTCATGTTTTGATTATAATTTTGAAAAATCATTCAACTGTTAGTAATTAAAAGCAAAGAGGATTTTTGTGTGTTGATATGTTCTTTTGTATAGCTAGGCTGGCCTTATACTATTGATCCTCAGCCCCCAACTCCCCATTGTTGGGATTACAGTCATGGACCACCACTGCCCAGCTTATGTAGTGGTGGGAATAGAACTCAGGGCTTCATGCATGCATGGTAAGCAAATACTCTGCCAACTGAGCTGCATTCCCAGCCATTAAGACATCCTTTTGAATTGGAGTGATTCTTCACTGTGAGGGACTTGTTGTGTTGGCTTTTTTTTTTAACTTAAAATATTTTTTTATGTATATGGATATTCTGTCTCTTTGTATGCTGTACACCACATTTGTGCCTGATGCCCATGGAGATCAGAAGAGGGCATTGAGTTTCTTGGAATTGGAGTAACAGATGGTTGTGGGCCACGATGTGGATGCTAGGAATTGAACCTAGATCCTTTGGAAGAGCAATGTAGTTCTCTTAACTGCTGAGCTATCTCTCTCTCTAGCCTCAATGTGAAGGATTTGTAAATCTGTTTTCAAGTATATTTTGTATTTACCATGTTGATTAGGTTGTGTTTCCTTTAAATCATGGATATTCCACTCTTATACATTGTAATATGACATTGTCATCTATAAATAGGCTTTCCTTCCTAGCTGTCCTAGGGTGCGTGTAGCCAAGTGGCCAGAGGTTAGACATACCACCTTTAAAGGAAAGCTTTGTTTTGTGTTCAAGTTCATTTTGTTGCTGAATATATAGTGATAAGAAGGAATTTTGAACCAAATGTTTATTATAATTAGTACACAGTATTCCTGAAGTCACTGTATTTCTATTGTTTTAGGCAGATCCATCTGATACACACTTTGTTCATTTTCTTACAGGTGAATGGGACTCTGGTGACTCATTCAAACCATCTGGAGGTGGTGAAACTAATCAGATGTAGGTGAATGTTATTTCTTATTTTGTGTTCTCAAACCTTTAAAACAAGGGTCACCAAGCATTTTTCTATAACTGGCCAAACAGCAAATATTTTAGGCTTTGTGGACTATATAATTACTACTGGAGTTTGTCATTGTAGCACAAAAGCATCCATGGGCACTATCTAAATGAGTGGTTATGGCTAGGGTCTAATAAACCTTCATTTGACAAATCTGTCTGTGAATGAGATTTAGCCCCTTGGCTGGATGTTTCCCACCCCCACCCCACATACACATTGGAAGATCTAAGGTGAAAACTTACTAGTAGTTATCTTTTGTCACCTCCCAGCTTCAGTACATGTGTTTGCAAGGCATACATGAGTCACCTGACAGCAAGGAGGTTGAGAATCAGATACAATGTCCCAAAGAACTTTAGAAATTATGTAGTGCAGTCAGTTTACCTCAGACCAGTAAATGCTTATATAATTCAAGAAAATCTTTTGGAGAAGTTCAGGGTTATGAATTTATAAGCTTCAATTCTGTATTTGTCTACCTCCTGACAGTACTCCTTCCTTCCTTCCTCTTTCCTCCTCCTCCTTCTTCACAATAACAACAACAAAACTTAGGTTCTTTTAAGGCCTTTTTCAGGGGATAGGGATGGAATTGAGAATTTAGACTGTCTTTTGTAGTCCAGACTGGCCTCTAACCCAATGTATAGCCAAGATTGGCCTTGAAATTCTAATACTCCTGTCTTTACTTTCCTAGTGCTCATATTATCAGGATAAACCTCATAAACTGGTTTATACAATACTAGGGGCAGAGCCCAAGGCATCGTGCATGCCAGGCAAGCAGTCTTCAAACTTAACTACATCCCCAGCCCTAATGGTGATCTCTTTTAAAAATTGTATAGTGGCTCTTTAATTGCCTCCTTATTGCTTAAGTATCCCTGGGTACCACAATTATAGTAATGAGCTCTCTTGCGGCCTACTTTTTAATACTCATTCCAAACAGTATCAGAATGATTGAATTCTGATTTCCGTAGAACCAGCGAAAGAAGGATAGAAAGAGCTAGAGTGAGGCAAGCATATGGGCTAGTAAGATGGAATAAATGGCTTTCTCATAGAGAGTATTAAGACTGAAAGCTTTTCAACGTATACTTGTGTGATACCAGCATGCAGGAGGTTGAGGCAGGAGCATTACACACACACACAAATTCCCTTGTTGCAGAATAAGTTCAGAGTCAGCCTGGGCACCTTAATGAGGCTGTCTCAAGATAAGAAGTATTTTATAGGGTGCAGATTTAGCTCACGGATAAGTCACTTGACTGACATCCATTCCCTGGATACAATCCCACTATCTCAGATAAAGAAAAAAGAACAAAAAAAGTGTATTAAAAAGTTTGTCAACACTCTTACTTTTCCTTTTCTTTTTCTTTTCTCCCACCTCCCCACCTCAAGCTGGTTCCTATGTAGCTCTCACTGTCCAGGGACGCCCACCTGGGTCGCCCCAGATTCCACTTGCTGATTCTGAAGAGCCATCAGTCATTGGACATATGTCTCCCATTATGACATCCCCTCATTCCCCTGGAGCGATTGGGAATATGGAGAGAATCACTAGCCCTGTGCTTATGGGGGTAAGACCAGAACATTTCCTTAGTACATGCTCAGTTATATAAAGATGCCTTTGGTTTATATTGAGAATTTTTATGGATTAAACTGTAGTAAACTTCCACTCAAGATTCTAAACAATACCTGCTTAACGTAGAAGTTACATAGTTATTTGGAATGATTGTTGTAGCAGATTTAGTTGGACAACTACTACACACCTGCTATGTACAAAACAAAGTACCATCTACAAAAATATTATAGTCATAGCCTATGCTCAAAGTTGTTAGTCATCTTACGATGTATGCTTTGTGAGGGTAGGAGTTTGTTTTGTATCTCTATGTCTGAAATATTGCTTGACATATTGGAGGAGCTTGATGAACCTTTATTGACTGAGGTTAAGATTCTATAACTATAGTAAAGAGACAGAATGTAGACGTGAGGGGGGAAATACTAAGTTGTGTGAGTCTTTCCAGGAGGAAAAGCACAACCAGTTGTGATGGAATAGGTCTTCATAGAATGGTTGGGTTTAAATTTAACCTTTTGTAATAAATAGCCGTGGTGGTCATGGAGAGGAAACAGAAAGGTGGAGAAGACAGAACAAACACAGCTGAGAGCCAAGAATGTACCAGTATTTTCAGAAAGAAGCAAGACTTTTGTTTAGCTAGTGCTGGTTAGGGAGATATGTGTTGAGATGGATTAACAAAAGGAGGTCACCTGTGTATTCACAGTTGCTGAGCAAGTTTACAAGTAACTGAGTAAGCAGTAAGAATCCATTCAACACCGTTGTGAACAGGAGAGTGACGTGGTTATAACAGGATTATAGGACGACATAGACATTTGTAAAATACTGCAGGGTTGTAAAATAAGGCATTTTGACGAGTCTCAGATTTCGGGCAGGCTGGACTGGAAATGGGAGCCACCCTGGATTGGTAGTAATGCCTCAGTGGAGGGCAGTAGAAACAACAACCTGTGCTTCTGTAGCTCCAGTTCTCTAACCGATGCCCGCATTCAGTGTTCTCTTGAACATTGTCTCGGAAAGGCGAAATGAAAAGCTGTGTCTGCAGCTTTCTTAAAGGAATGGGCCATCTTTATTCGTAACTACAGGAGTAAGAAAACTCTTAATACTCAGGGTTGGAGCTGACACAGCACACCATCTTTCTTGGCTTTCAATGTTAGTCTCATTTTCCCTGTATTGCGTTCTTATTCTTTTCTAGGAAGAAAACAATGTGGTCCATAACCAGAAAGTAGAGATTCTGAGGAAAATGCTACAGAAGGAACAGGAACGGCTGCAGGTATGGAGCTGGCATGGGCTCTTTGCAGGCCAGCGAAACTTCCAGTGCGTGTAGAGTTGCGTTGGCCGTAACCAGTCCGGAGCATTGTACCGTGCCACCAGTGGTTGTGCTAGTGATGGGCCTTTTCTTTATTTTCATAACATAAGTAATTAATTCTCAAAATATCTTTATGACTTTCAGGCTCTGCAGGAAGATTACAACCGAGCTCCTACCCCAAGGTTGCTCAAGGAGATCCAGGAGGCCAAGAAGCACATCCCTCAGTTGCAAGAGCAGCTGTCCAAAGCCACAGGCTCTGCTCAGGTAGCAGTGTAATTGGGAGTTCTACCCAGCATTTGCAAAAAAATTTCTTCTGGGAATGTGTCAGAGAATGTTGTAGTTGCCTTTTAAAAGTGATATTTTAAGCATAGGATAACAGGATGTTCGTGTAGGATGTTACGGACGTAATGATTAACCAAAGTAAATGTGGGCCTGATTGTTTGCTTGCTTTTGTTCCATTGTAATTTTAAGAAAGAGTTGAGTACTTTTGCTTTGATGTGATAAACCAAAAATGTAGTTGAAAATCGTTGCATTTCTGTGGTTCATGCTGTCACGGTGACAACTGATGTGTTTCTTTAGTTGGGATGTGAGAGTTTTACACACTGAAGGGCGTTGTGCTAGATACGTGGACAGCTAGCTATTCTTTGGCCTCCTGAAGTTAGTACTGTTGTTTCCCTCTTTTACAAATGTACTTAAGACTTATAGAGGGTTGCACCATTTATTTGAAGTCTTGTGGCTCAAAAGTGTTCGAGGCCAGGCATGGCATATCAGCACCTTGGGTGGGAGGCTGAGGTAAGAGGATTGCATATAGGAGGCCAGCCTGGGCTACAGAGTCAGAAACTGACTCTAGGAAAAAAAGAAGGAAAACAAAAACAAAACCCCTGAAATCCAAACTCATTATAAGGATTTCCAAGCTGAGTATTTATTTATTTTTTATAGGCAGGATGTCACTTCAGTTCCTGCCTTATCCTTCCAAATGCTAGGATTATGGGTGTACCCCATAATAACTAGCCACGTTTATATTCTTTCTTTTTTGTTATGGATGCAGGGTCTTACAGTATTGTCTTGGCTGGCCTCACACTTGGCTATGTAGTCTAGGCTGGCCTTGAAATTACAGCAGTCTTCTTACATTAGCCTCCCGAGTGCTGGAATCACATGCCCAATTTCATATTTACGGTATTAATAGTCCTAATTTTTATTGCCATTTTAAGGTAGATTTCAGAACTTGCTTTAAAAGGCATATGTTATGGAGGTGATATACCTGTTGTTAGAAAGAGCTCAGCAGTTAATGTCAGCCAGATGTCCTGTATGTTCCTATTTGAAATGCACAGAGCTTCTTCTACTTCTTTTCAAAGGAAGATAGACAACTTGCCTATAGAATTACTTTTTGCCTATGCATTTAAAAGTCATATCTTCACAGAACTGAAAATAATTCTTTTGAGATCATTTATCTACTTTGATTATTTTGAAGTAAATCTAAAGTAAAAAAAGTAATTTAAAAGTAAAAACCATGTTGTGGTTGGGAAAACTAAGGCTTAAACTGGTTAGATGACATAGTTAAGGTGACGTGGTATGTAAGGTCTCCTGGTTTAGTGTACTTTTCATTATACATTTTTTGCATTTTGATTATTATGCTCCAATAATGGTGTCTGTATGTGTGTTTGTGTGTGCATATACATACATATTTGGTAGTACTGGGGATTGAACCTGTTCTCACGTGTATGCTAATCAAGCTATACTACTGAGCTATATTAAGAACCTTTTATGTTTTTATTATTGAACAAAGACAATGCATTTACTTGATATGAACAGTAAAAATGTAGTTTCAGTAATTTACCTTTATTGCATGTGTATAAATATTGGACATTTATTGAAACTCAGAAGCAGTGGAAGATGTTTAAATAGAAGTAGTGTAATAATCTTTACTAATAGGAAGATAATGTAAATAATGTAAGTTAATGCTTTTGCATATATGTTTATGGTGATATTTGCTGTTAGGACTCTTACTCTATGTTAGGATATTGCTTTCCCTAACTTTATGATTGTTCATTTTAGACTTCTAGAACTCATAGCTATTTGTATTTGTATAAGTATAAGTATTGTTGGTCATACGAGCAGACAGCCTGTAGCCGCATCAGTGTAGAAGATACTGCCACTATTTACTTATGCAGACAGTAATGAGCATTCTCTTCTATGATAGTGTCTTGTGTGATTCTTTAATCTCTTTTAGGATGGAGCTGTAATTGCACCCTCCAAGCCATTAGGTGATGCCTTAACAGTCAATGAGGCTGAAACAGATCCTGGGGATGGCCCGTGCAGGCCTGACTGGAGCAGTGGAGATGCTTCTCGGCCCAGTGGTGACAATGCAGATGTAAGCATTAATCTTCTAAATTGTATCTTATATTCCCCTCATAGCCCTTTTCTTAAGTTATATGCATTCAAAATGTTGTCTTTTATAGTAAAGTTTTTTATATAGCAATCTGATGAACAAAAATTCTGAACACTGTTATATGTAAGCCTTAAATTCCAGAGTCCACTTTTCCCTCAGCATTCATTGCCAAGTGTTTCTTGTAGGGATGGAATTTCCCAACAGGCTTCTTGTTTGTGGATAGAGAGGCTAATGCCCATGCTTTTTTGCTCAAATGAGAGGCCAACTGTTGGTATCTTTAAGAGCATGTTAATATTCCAATTGTGGTCAGAATGACTCAGTCTTGAATCATGAGGCACTCTGCCATTACAAAGAGAAGCAGCCTTTATCCTGTTAGACTCCAGTTACTTGCCTGGGCTTACTGACAGTTCTGTCTTGAGTCACACAGAGACTACCAGATGAATCTGAGTATTTGTTTATAAAAACATGTTAGATCTAATATGATGTAGAACCATAGTTTCATGAACATTAAAAGCTAAATCAGGCCAAGCATGGTAGCACATAACCTTTAATCCTAGCATTTGGAAGGCAGGGGCAGGAGAATTTCTGTGAGTTCGAGGCCAGCTTGGTCTACATAGAGAATCCCAGGCCAGCCAGAGCTGCATAGTGAGACTCTGTCTCCAGAACAAAAAAGAAAAGAAAAAGGTCATCATTTTGCTTATGCAACATTATTTTATACATAGTGTGTGGTGATAGATGTAGAAATAAGTCATCTTTAAAGACAGTGAGGTCATAGTCCTAGATAGTGTTTTTCAATCTTTGGGCTCTGATACCAAGGTAGTAAATTGTGACTGGTAATTTTTTTTTTTTTAAGGCACAGGAAATTAGGTTTCCTTTTATGCAGAAGATATGTTACAGCTTGTGACTTGTGTACCACAAGTGCTGGTGAGCAGTGTAATGTTTCTATATTGTGAGGGAGGAAATTGAGAGCCATGGTCTAAGCCATTACTTAGGCTACCTTTGAGGCTTGGCTCAATGATTCAGTTTTTCAAGCAAGGAAAATTTGAGAACTTTTTTTTCCCCCAAAGATGATGATAGACTATTAGAAGTTCAATTTTTTTGAAGAATTTTATTATTTATTTAGGCTTTTTTCAAGACAGGGTTTCTCTGTTGTAACTCTGGGTGTCCTGGAACTCACTCTATAGACCAAGCTGGCCTTGAACTCAGAGAGATCCACCTTCCTCTGCCTCCTGAGTGTTGGGATTAAAGGTGTGTACCACCACCCTGCTTGGTTTTTTGTTTTTTTTTTTAAATTTATTTTTAAAATTTATTAAATAAATTTAAAATTTTCTTTATAAATTTATTAATTAAAAATTAATCTGTAAAAATTTAAAATTTATTAAAATGTATTTATATTTATTAAAACTAATTTTTTTAAAATTTATTTATTAAATTATTTCAAAATAATTTATTTTGACAAGTTCTTCAGAATGGCTATTCTAACTGTACAGAAGTTCATTGAGATGGATAGACTTTGGGTCTAGTTAATCTTGCTATGTGGTTTTCTTATTTTATAATAAAATTTTAGAAAATATAAAAAAATCAGATATATTAACAAGTAGAGAGTATAATGAGCCCTATAATGCCCGTCATAATCCAGTCTCAGCTCACACTTGTCTACAGCTCTTGTCACATCTGAGGCTTTATTTCATCAATGTGACTTTAAGAGGTGAAATACTCTAAAATAGAACTTTAGTATTATCAAACCTTATGAATTAATATTTTTCTAATACGGTTTGATTACCCTAATTAATTACCCTAATAGGGAAATTTGATTACCCTGTAAGGATCTTTTTGCATTTTATTTATTTGATTTGTTTTGTGATACTGGGGATCAAACCCAGGGCCCGTGTGCTAGACTCCTCCATTAGTACATCTACAGTCTTGGTTTGTTTAAAGTCAAGATCCTGGAAAGGTCTTTATAGCCTTTGGGTGATAAGTAATTTATCACCCTTCCCCTCCCCTCCCTTGATGTTTTTTTTTTTTTTTTTTTTTTTCCGTTTGTTTGAAAAAATCAGATGGTATATCCAGTTAAACAGCCCATTTTCTGACTGTCTTTTCATAGTGTTGTGTAACCTGTTCCCTTATCTTTATTTCCTGAAAACTTACAGTTAGATCTAGAGTCTTGGTCAGATTAAGGTTTGATAGTTTTGTTTGGCAAGAACAATTCATGTAGTACTGGGTACATCTCATCCTGTCATACCAGGAGGTGAGTGTTGTTTGAGGTGTAAACATTTGATTTTTTATTTTCATTATAATGTTCCTTATCAGTCTGTTATATTATTTTTTTCCTGTCTCTCTTATTGTCAAAATGCCTAGATCCTTTATTCAATTAGGGGTTTTGAAAGCATTTTATAGTTTTGACTTCTTTCTGTATTTAGTAGTTGGAAAGACTTCCCTTTCCTAGTCATTAGTTTACTCTAAAATGTAGCTTGAATAGGAAATGCAATGTTGTAGTGCTTTTCCTGGGGACCTCATTTCTGTTCACCCCCTACAGAGAGGCAGTGACAAACCATAGATAATTCCATCAAGATCTGCTTCGTGAATCAGTTTATGAGTCTGCTTATAGGACATTGGTGACTCAGGCAATTGCATTACCAAAAAAGCCTGCCCCTGCCTGGTCGATGACTCAAGAAACTTGCATTATGGCAGTCCTCTGCACAGCCTGCAAGCAGTGACACCACAGAGAGTTATGCCTGAGTCCCAGCAATCTGTTTTTTTACAGATAATATCCTCACACAAAGGCCCCTGGAGTGCTATAAATTCCTTCAGAATTTCTTGAGCCTCCTTAGTCTCCTTGCTCCCTCCAGGAGGGATATTTCTGTCTGAGGAAATGACTACTTTGCATACAGGATAAATATTTCTTGATTTTTTTTTTTTTTCAGAGAGTATGTTCTTAAGAAAACCCCAAAGATGACCAATGAGGGATCTGTGAGTGTGCTTGTAATGTTTTTGAACTCACAGGTGCTAATGTAAACCATCAATTCTAATGTGAATAATCTGCTTTTGTTCACTGAGAGAGAAGAAGAGATAGATCCATAAGGCAAAGGCTAAGAAAGATGATAAAGGTAGAGTTTTATTTGAAATAATGAATTTGAGGCATGGAGCTTACTTGTTCATAGTTCAGTAAAGGGAAAGTTGCTCCGGGGCTCAAGATTAGGTGAAACAGTTTCATTGGTGCTCTGTCGTCTTTGGCATTAAATGGAAAAGCTGAGAGAGTAAGTGACTGGCTACAGGCAGGAATAGAAGTAACAGCCACATAGTATCTGAAGGACGCCTAGTTCTAAATGTGAGAAAGAAACATGGAACTTTCTCCCCTTACATGCTGCTTTTCCTCTTCTCTGTTTGGCGCTTACTGAAATGAATTGATGTGTGTGTGTGTTCTCTTTTTGCTAGAGTCCCAAGAGCAACCTGAGAGACAGGATTTATCTAGAGGAAACCCCAGAGAAAAGCGAAGGACTTCTAGACAGTGTGAGTATGACGTCCATGCAGTGACTGCTGTCTTTGCCTTCTGTGTTTCTGTTTGCGTGTTTGGGGGTGGATGCAGTGGGACATGGCCGGCTCCCCAGACAGAGCTCCCAGCGGACGTGTTTGGGGGTAGATACAGTGGGACACGGCCGGCTCCCCGGACAGAGCTCCCAGCGGAGCTGTGTCTCCTTCAGCTTTCCTTGTGTTCAAGATGTTGTAGGAAGATCTCATGTGCTATTCTGAGAGAGAGGTGTGGAGAAAAACAAAACCCAGACAAAACAAGTTTATTAGAAAACCTCAGGAGAGATTTGGATATGTAGAAATGCAATCTGTAGCATTTAGTGTGTTATTATGGCAAAATGTCATAAAAGCTAGTATTAACTATTTTTAAAATATAAAAAATAAGTATATTCACATTATTTTGTATGTCACCATTTTATGTCTCTAGAATATTTTGTCTTCCTCAACTGAAATTTGGTGTCCATTGAATGCTCAGTCCATGTGCTCCCTTCTCCTCAGCCCCTGTGCAACCACCATTCTTTCTGTCTTTATGAGTGGATTATTTGACCTGTCCACATAAACAGAATCACATAATATTTGTGTGTGTGTGTGTGTGTGTCTGTGTGATTGGCTTATATCAAATAGCATAATGTTAAGTTTGTCTTTGTTGTAGCATATAGCAGAATTTTCTTCCTTTTTAAGACTGAATAATACTCTTTTCCCTTACCCTCCCCCACTCCTGTGCTATATTAAATAGAATGTAATATATAGAGACTTAATAGTTTTAAACAGGTAAGAAGTTTCTATTTCCCCCGTGGGTATGCATGCTCATGCACCACTGTTATACTTTCAGTCCGTTTGGATATCTACCTAGGGGTGCAGTTTCTGAGTTTTCATACTCTTTAGTAAGGTTTTTTTTAACTTATTCATTTTTATTGTGTATGTGCATGGAGTGGAGTTGGTTTCCTTCTTCTACTTTTTCAGGGGTTCTGGGGATCAAACTCAAGTCACCAGGATTGTGTAGCAAATGTATTTACTTGCTGAGCTATCTCAGTGGACCTGCATTTTACATACTCTTAATTGAATGAATACTTTAGCATTATGATTTTATTTGATATTTTAAATGTTTGGGTGTTTCGACTACATGTGTACTTGTGACATGTATGCAATGCATGTAGTGCCCAGAAGAGGGCGTCAGATCCCATGGAATTGGTGGTTGTAAACCAACATGTGGGTGCTGGACCTGAACCCAGGCTCTCTGCAAGAGCAGCAAATGCTCATTAACTGCTGAACCATCTCTCTAGCTGTATGATTTTGTTTTTTAATAAGCATATTTGAAGTTTCATAGTAAAATATTTAACAGAATTTTGTGATATAATCAGCAACATTTTTGAATAGTCAGAGACATCAGTTAGTTACAAAGTGAAAATACGATGTTGTTGAAAGTAAATGTCTGTTATTTCTCTTAACTTTTTAAATATTAAACATTTGAGGTTAGAGAAAGTAAGGCAATTTTTAAATAGTAGAGATAGAATGGGGGTGATAAGTAGAATTATAGATTATAGATAGAGTGGGGTTATAGGCCACTGGCAGAGCCTTACCTAACATGACCAAGCCCCTGGCTTTTATTCCTAGCATCACAAAAAAGAAAAAAAGGATGTAAGTGCTCTTTCGTTAGAAGGTCTGAGTATGTGTGAATTAATGAATGAAGTATTAAAAAATTTAAGATTCCTGCAACCAAAGGTATAGTGAGTAAAGATGGTTTACTAGTCTCAGGGACTAGTAACCTCCCCCAACACCCCCTTTCCTGTCCTGAAAAGCAGCCTTGTGGACATTGGGCTTGCACTTCCATGAAGATAATAAAAAGGAACTCCACTGATGAAGTGAGCCATACATTTCTGTTTTTGTTTGCTGTCAACAGTGTCTTTCTTTGTTGCCTTGGCTGGCCTGGGGTATGGACAAGGCTGGCCTCAAACTTGTGGCAGTTCTTCCTCTGCCTCTCAAATGCTAGGATTACAGGTGACAGCCACCACACCCAGTGAGCCTCTTCTTTCCAGGAGTTTGGTTTTATTCTGTTTGTGCCTTTGGTCATCAGATTGTTTTTCTGTTGTTCTTCTCTGATGTCACCAGGACACACAGTCGCTGGTTGGCAGTCCCTCCACCCGTGCAGCACCTCATATTATTGGAGCAGAGGATGATGATTTTGGTACTGAACATGAGCAGGTAATGTCACTTACTCTAAAAAACTAAATTATCAACTTTTTTAAATGTCCAATTCAATAAACATTCTTTGGAAGTTAAAATAACACTTGTTAAGGATGTGAAGCTAAATCTTAAAAACCAAACACCTTGGGTTAGTTGCTTACTTTATCTTTGAACAGTATAAATTAACTTTGCAGCCTGCAGACATTTTATTTTGGGGGTAGGATGTTATTGAATATGATACTTAAAAATAAACTTTACAAATCCCAATTGTTCATTGATGAAAGGAATATGATTAGTTTATTTCTTGTCTTTTTATCCAGTGGTCTTAATAAATTCCATGATTATTTTTAGGAACTTTTTTTAATATTAGAAAGATTTTTGAGACAGTGTCTCATGTAGCCCAGACTGGCCTGAAACTCTCAGTGTAGCTGAGGATGACTTTGAGCTCCTCGTCCTCTTTCCTCCATTTCCCAAGTCCTGGGATTACTGCTGTGTACCACAATTCCCAGTTTCTAGTAGTTTTTACATTCATCATTTATTTAATTTTATTTTTTGTGCATTGTTGTGAGGGTCTCAGATCCCCTGGAACAGGGTTACAGACAGTTGTGAGCTGCCATGTAGATGCTGGGAATTGAACCTGGGTCCTCCAGAAGAGCAGCCGGTCCTCTTAATGCTGAACCATCTCTCTAGATCCCTCCAGTAGTTTTTTAAAACAAGTTTTTGGAGCCCCTAGGAGGCAAGAGGATCATGAGTTTGAAGCTGACCTGTACTGGCTTCATTGTGAGATACTGTCTCAGTTTATTTTCAAAACAAATATGTCAAAAAATACCTTTGTAATTTTTTAAATACAACATTCACGTTGTTTCTTAGAGACACAGTTTTCTATTTTCTGTTTTATGTATCTCTTATTTCTTGTTTTACCTTCACTGCTGATGGGGATTCCTAGCAGAAGGCTGAGTCAGTTTGGAGGCATCCTTGCCTTATAAAGCTTGTGTAGGCAGAAAGCATTCAGTTCTTCATGCCTGTGTGACTGACAGGTGCTCTTGTAGACGCTCCTGATTAGGTTAAGGGTTATAAGTGGAAGAATAGGCCTAGCTTAATGGGAGTTTTCTCCCTCCCTCCCTCTCTCCCTTCCTTTCTCTCTTTCTCTTTCTTTTCTTTCTTTTTCTTTCTCTCTTTTTCTCTTTTCTCTCTGTCTTCCTGGCTCTCTCTCTCTCTCTTTTCCTCCTTTCTTTCAACTTGACTGGATACTGAATTTTGTTGAATGACTTAAGATGATTTGCATCTCTAATTTGGTCTCATTATGATTAGTCTTAGAGCATTGAACTGGCCTTGTATTACTTAGAATGAACCTCAACCCGTCATGACACATTATCACTTTAAAACTTTATTTTATTTAATCTATTTTAGTGTGTGTATCCATGTGCAAGTGTGTACTCATGTGTGCACACATGACTCAGCACGCAAATGTAGGCCAGAGAAAACCTTGGGGCTGTTCATCTCCTTACATCTTGTTTCGAGGCAGCCTCTTACTGTTCCTGCCTCTGTGCTGTTTGTGCAGTTTCTGATCAGTTCTCCACTTTCTGCCTCCCATCTGGTTGTAGGAGTGCTGGAATTACAGATGTGTGCCACCACATCTAAAGGTTTTTAATTATTAATTTATTTTTATTTTTTGTGTCTGAGTGTTTGGCCTGCATGTCTGTATATGTACTTTGTGTATGCCTAGTGCCTGCAGAGGCCAGAAGAGGGCTCCAGAACCCCTAGAACTGGAGTTACAGACGGTTGTGGGTCACCATGTGGGTTCTGGGAACCAAACCAGGTACTCTCAAGAGTAGCCAATACTCTTAACTGCTGATCTCTCTAGCCCTCATATCTGAATTTTTATTTAAAAAAAAATTAAGTGAGTAAGCACTTCTTTAAGCCCAGCACTTGGGAGATAGGCAGGCAGACTATGAGTTTGTTAGCTTGGGCTGCACAGTGAGTTCAGGCCAACGAAGGGCATAGCACACCTGGAGTTTCGAGGATGGAATTCAGCTTCCCAGGCTTGGCTATCTCCCTGGTTCCTAGGGTTTTTTTTTGTTGTTGTTGTTTTTGTTTTTTGTTTTTTGTTTTTGATACCATGTCCTCCAAGCTAGGCTCATACTTCCAACAATCCTCATGCCTTGCTTTTGTTGAGCGACAAAACAAACTTTTCAGAGACACTCTCCAGTAACCTGTGTCCTCCAGCGAGGCCACTTCCTAAAGTTTCTACCACTTCTCAACAGCACTCCAGTTGGGAACTAAGCCCTCAACGCACATGAGCTTGTTGGGGGCGTTCCAGACTGAGAATGTATCAGTTGGTCATAGTGGGATTCTGATGGCTGTGTTCAGTTGGTCTTACAAATGCAGTTTAAATTTGTCAGGAGTTACTGATATATAATCATTTCTTCCTCTAGATCAATGGGCAGTGCAGCTGTTTCCAGAGCATTGAACTGCTAAAATCTCGCCCTGCTCACTTGGCTGTTTTCTTACACCATGTAGTTTCACAGTTTGACCCTGCAACATTGGTAATATATTTTATAGTTCACCTGATTCATCATCTGCATATTAATTCATATGCTGGGGAACTTTGCATCTTTAAAATGAGTAGACAGACTTGTTTTCTTAACATATAAGGATAGGTATGCAGGATACTTTAAATGTTATTAATTAAATTACTACCTTCTGTGGTTTTTTTTCACTTTGCCTTTCCCATTTCTTTCCCCATGACAGCTCTGTTATCTCTATTCAGACCTGTATAAGCAGACCAACTCCAAGGAGACTCGGCGCGTCTTCCTTGAGTTTCATCAGTTCTTCCTGGACCGATCTGCAGTAAGCTGCCAAGTCAATACTAGGATTTTTCCTTCAGTGCATTCATTGCCTTATTGGCTTTGATTTTCTGTATCCCTAACCATGTTGAAGTGTATTGTGCTTTTGGGCATCTGTATTATATCTCAGTTTTGATTTTGCTTGACTAGCTTAAAAAATAATTTCTAAGTTAATTTTGGGTATATTACTTCTTACTGTAGATTTTAGGGAATATATATATATATATATATATATATATATATATATATATATATATTTGGGAATTTATGTGTGTGTGGTTAGGTTGGGGAATGAAAACCAATAATATAGATAATAGACATATTTATTAGGACCCAAAGGATAATAGTTGGATAATTGAATTCAGAGTGGCCCCTTTGAACATAAGAGACATAAATTTAATTAGAAAGTGGTAGAAAAGGTTGCATACCAAAGTCAGTGATAACAGTGTTTTGTTTTACCAATACAAATGCTAGGGAAATGGCTCAGTTGGTAAAGTGCTTGACACACAGGCATGAAGACCCAGGTTTGATCCCCAGCAATGCACATGAAAAGCCAGATCCTGGGAAGGCAGAGACAGGAGGATCCTGGGACTCTCTGGCCAGGAAGTCTAGCCAAGTCATTGAACTCCAGGTTTTGTGAGAGAACCTGTCACAAACAGTAAGGGGAGAGTGATTGAAGGAGACCCCTACATTGTCTTCTGGCTTCCACTCTTGTGGTTTGTTTGTACATGTGCGTGCATGCTGAGTGGGGGGGGTGTGGAAGAGAAAGAGGGAGGCAGAGAAAGAGCGAGGGGAGAGGGAGAGATACCCACATCCAGGTATATACCCACTAAACACTAGTAAGGTTTTTTTCTTTAAGTTTTTCTTTTATTTTTAAGCTGAAATTTATCATTAGCATCTCTAAGAAAGGATAAATAATAGCTCTTAATACTTCCTTGGATGGTCTTGTTGCTTGACCCTTATCTCTTCACTGTTTTTTGTTTGGTTGATCTTTTAAAAGAAAAATTGTTTCCTTCGTGTATGTGTGTGCACATGTTTGTGTATGCATACATGTGTATGCGTGTACACATGGAGGCCAGAGGTCAATGTCAGGTGTCTTTCTCTATTGCTTTCCATCTTATTATAATTAAATTTATTTGTTGTGGGTGTGCGTGTGAGTGTGGGTGCACTTGAGTCAGTTCTACTGTGTGGGTCCCAAGGTTTGCATTCAGATTTTAGGCTGGTAGCAAGTACTAGTAAGTACTAGGTAAGTACCAGTACTTATCTGCTTTATTTTTTGAGACCAGTCTCTCACTGAATCTCAGCCTACTGCATCAGTTAGACTAGCTGACTGGGATTCCAGGGATCCTTCTGTGTCTGTCTCCCCATTGCTAGATTACAGTTACACACCACCATGCCCTGCTTCTATATGGATGCTGAGAACCTGAGTTTAGATCATAATTATTTCACTTATATCCATACATTATTTATTTGTAGTGTTGGGAATCAAATCCCTGTTTTGTGTATCCTAAGTAAGGCTCTAGTACTGAACTACATCACTCACACACACACATACACACCCGACATGAACTTTTTTGCACTTGTGCTAAAAAATGCTTTTCTTTTTCCTGTTTCTCACATCTTTTCTTTTTCCTTTTCCTTGAAACAAGGCCTCACTATATATACCCAGGCAGGCCTTGGGCTCAAGATTCTCCCAGCTCTGATTTTCAAATGTTGGAATTACAGACATGCATGAACATGTCTTGCCATTTAAGGGGCCAGAGAGATGGCTCATTCAGTGGGTAAAGTGCTTGTTGTGCAAATATAAGTACCTGAATTAGATGTTTGTACCCACATAAAAAACCAGGTATGGCTGTGCCTCTTATAATGAAGGGGAGGAGTAGAGGACAAGGATCCCAGAGGTTCTCCAGCCAGCCAGTCTAATGGAATCAGCAAGTGCCAGATTCAATGGGAAACCCTATCTCAAAAGAATAGGGTAGAGAGTGATAGGGGAAACTTGCTAATATTAGTCTTCACAGATGCATGCAGACAAGCGTACCCACATACACATATGTGCACACACCACATGCACACATAAGGGTATCATAATATTTTAACACTGACTTATTTTCAAATTCAAAACTTCAGATCTTTATAGAAATTATTTAAATTTAGGAAGTATATGACTTTAATAGGTGTACAGTACAAAATAAGTATGATAAGGACTAAGGTATTTCTTCTGAATATAAAATAATATTTTCTATCAAATTGTTAGGTGAAGAACAATTAGAATAGAAGGACAAATGGAACATTATAGTCTGATAATGCCACTAAAGTCTGTATCCTTATTGGGATAAGTCCTGGCTAGAAAGAAGTTAATCCTTAGATGGTTGGCTTGGTTTTACAGCAGGAATTACAGATGACTACAAGAAATTCTAAAACTCAAAAATTCAACTTGACGTCCAATACTTTTTCACTGGGAGTATACCTACCTTGAGATTTTCAAAAACTCACCTAAGAAAATTACTGAGAATAGCATGCTCTTTAGGATAAGCACCTCAGATTCAGAAATGAAAATCATGCTTGCATGAGTCAGTTTTTTCTGTGTAGTACACACATAGTCTAGATTTTACTTACATTATCTCAAATAAGGTATAGCGGGTTACATTGACCACAGTAAGCCAGTGTCAGATGTTTATTTGGAATGATACTGAAGCATTTGTTCCTTTGTTAGGAAAATGGCTGTTGTTATTTCTTTAGTAGCAGGACACTGGGAAATGAGCTTATTTCTGTGTTTAAACAGTGGCCTAGTGCAGAGCTATGACACTTGGATGAGTAAGTGAAGTTGGGCTGTGAAACATACCTTTAGAATAACTTCCACACGTTGTTCTCTATGTCGCAGGACGCTGTGGTGCTGCTTTAACTTTTCTTTGCATTCTGTTTCAGCACCTGAAAGTTTCCGTCCCTGAGGAAATCTCTGCGGATCTAGGTAAGTTTGAAGCACCCACGTCCTGAAGATCAACATCTCCAACAAAATGTAGCTCACCTCACTTACACTGTTTCATGTTAGTCAGTTTAGTCAGACTGCTTTAATCACCTGAATCACAGCAGAAAGAGAGTCTAATACCTGTAAAAGATGAAATTTGAATTCTGACAGGAAATACATTAACTGCACTAAGTAACTTTTCTGGTGTATTAAGTGCAGTTTGTACCAAGTAATGTCACTATGCTACTAGTGTCAGGTTCCATAGAACATATCTTTAGATCAAATAATTCCTCTTCTTTGTGCAGAAAAGAGAAGACCTGAGCTTATTCCTGAGGACCTGCATCGCCACTACATTCAAACTATGCAGGAGAGAGTCCACCCTGAAGTTCAGAGACACTTGGAGGATTTTCGGTAAGTTTGGTTTGAGATAAACCTTGATATGCTCATTCTGAGTTATTTGTCTTATATTTTTTTAATAGGAAAAAGCTACACATGGAATATTTCACTCATCACTAGGTTAAAATCTCTGTTATTAAACATGATGGCCCTCTGAAGTCAAAGGGTTGGATGAGAGCTGAGAGTTCATAGTCTCCATTGTGTCCCTTCAGGAATCAAGCTTGGTGTGGCGATTTCTTCCCTCAGTGCTAAGTGTGTTCCTTCAAGAAGTGTATCTTTTACATTGAACACCATTAGAACCCCAGCTGACTAGGTCATAAGTAGGAAACACAGGACATTCTCTCTGTCCCTAGAAATTTGTAGCTCAGACTGTCTAGACATCTAGAGGGAGATATTTTGCTCTTTGCTACCTAAGATTTTTCTTTTCTAACCCTTTTAGACAGAAACGTAGCATGGGACTGACCTTGGCTGAGAGTGAGCTGACTAAACTTGATGCAGAGAGAGAGAAGGACAGGATAACTCTGGAGAAGGAGCGAGCATGTGCGGAACAGATCGTTACCAAAATCGAAGAAGTGTTGTAAGTCATAGAACTGCATGCAGAAATGCTAATTTTGCTTGAAGCACTCTTTGAGCAGATCTAACAGGGCATTCAGATTATACATGTAGGACTATTTGTCATAACACTTGGAAACAGAATTTTTCTTGATAGTTTTAAAGTTCTTGCCTTCTTTTTTCTTAGTGTTGGCTAATAAGTAACTTCGAAGCCTGTAATCAGTATAGAAGTCAGCCAAACACTTTGACGGCTTAACCCCCAGGCTTTGAAAATACTTGTTGCTGTAAAACATGTTCAACTAATAACACAGCTGTGAAGTAGTGTGGGTCCTTCGGGAATTAGAATTCTTTAGTATTTTATTCTAGATATAGCTGGGACCAAAAACATTTAGTTCATTTCTATTGTTTCAGGTAACTGAGCTTAGGAAATCTCTAAGCGCGTGTTTCTTTGATCTTTTTTGGTGGTACTGGTGGATTGGACCCTGGACCTTGTACAATATTAGGAAAGCACTCTGCCACTGAGTTATAAATCATCTCCAAATGCATGTATTTCATCTTAAAATATTTTTATCTTTAGGATGACTGCTCAGGCTGTGGAAGAAGAAAGGAGGTAATAATAGAATGTTCCCTACTCCCCGCTAAAGCTGCCCTAATGACAAGTTGTTTTAATTTCAAATGTAGGCTGTGGGCTCCCTCTGGTGGCCTCTATTTTATTCAACTAGCACTCTATAGTGTCAAGTGAATAGAATGGGTTTCTGTGTATAGTTCCTTAGTTTCTGCCAGTATTGGGGCTCTAGAAATCATTTGATTTTTTATTCTGACCATCCTTCCATATCAGAACTCTTATTTTACTTGTTCATTTCTCCTCCAGTTCTACAATGCAGTATGTTATTCTCATGTATATGAAGCATTTGGGAGTAAAAGTGAAAGAACCTCGAAACTTGGAGCACAAACGGGGTCGGATTGGATTTCTTCCAAAGATCAAGGTAAGACTGGGATAACAGTAGAGTGGGAAGCCTTTCTACTTCTTCACGTTTGGTTACAGTGTTTTCCTTCTGTGTAAGCACATTGGCAGTAAGCATCCTAATAGGTCGAACTTGGTCTCTTTTATCAAGAAGCTAAACATCTAGTGAGAAATCCATGCATATATAAGCTTATTATTATTAGACATTGTGACAAGAGTTTATGCCTGACATTTACAATTTTAGTGACTTAGACTTTTGCTTCAGGGTGTCTGTCTCAGTTCGTAATTATTTGGTTTTAACGTTTGTTGGATTGTAAAGGTCTATGAAGGCCAGCATGTTCCTCATTACTACGTCCCCATTTTTAGCATAGTGCCTTTAGGTATTACAAAAGTGCCTAATGGGTGAATGAATGATGTGCAGCAGTCTCCTGACAAATATGTAAATTTTGCCAGTAAGCTTCTGATAAAATTGCTCTTTTATTTTCTAAGAGTATCTTTTCTATTGGAAAGACATCTTGAAAGCTAGCATGGTAGTACAGGCCTGTACTGCCAGCACTTGGAAGGTACAAGCAGGGGGATCCAGAGTTCAAGGTCACCCTTGGCTACATAGTGGGCTTAAGGCCAGCCTAGGTCACATCGGATGCTGTCTCAAACCAAAAAGTACAAAAATAAAAAATAAGGCATCTTGAATTTGAGGTTCACATCTGGTTTGCCAAGCTCCAGTGAGGGCTGCGTGTTTTCGTTTGTATTTTACCAGTTCCTTTCAACTAGTCATTAGAATTACATTGCTGTATTTGAAAGCAGCACAACAAAAACTACTACTTGATGTCTCTTATCTTATCGTAATTATACCTCAAATTTAGCAAAGCATGAAGAAAGACAGAGAGGGTGAAGACAAAGGGAAGCGAAGAGGATTCCCCAGCATTCTGGGACCCCCAAGGAGACCAAGTCGCCATGACAATAGCGCAAGTATGTTGAAGCTTGAGACATTGTTCCCTGCTCCCTTATTCAAGTTCTTTTGGCCAGGATGTGTCACCGGAGATGGCTACTCTGGAGATGATGTTGCTGATGCTTCATTGTGCCTTGCTTTCCTCCAGTGCCGTTTTTGAACTACGTCCCCTCGTCTTGCTATGTTAATTGTTATAAACGTCTTCGTCAATGGCTGTCATGACTTACTACCTCTGGTTTTATGCATAGTCAAATTCTGTTTGCTAAAATTTTTGTTTTTGTTTTGTTTTGTTTTGCTTTTCAAGACAGGGTTTCTCTGTTGCAACTCTGGCTGTCCTGGAACTCACTCTGTAGACTAGGCTGGCCTGGAACTCACAGAGATCTTCCTGCTTCTGCCTCCTATGTGCTGGGATGAAAGGCATGCACCACCACCGCCTGGTCTGCTTGCTAAATTAAAAAAAATAAACAAATAAATAAAAAGAAAAAGAGTTTTGGACCAAGTTGGTAAAGTTTTTGTAAGAGACCTGAGTTCAATCTGTAGAACCCACGTTGAGTGGGGAAAATGCCTAATGTGGTGACTTGAATCTGTAATCCAACACTGGGGAGCCAGGGACAGGTGGATCGCTGACCTGCTAGCCTGGCCTACTTACTGAGTTCCAGGTTAGCAGGAAACCTTGTCTCAAAAAAGAATATGGACCTTGACTGAAGAATGGAAATGTCACCCAGAGTTGTCTTCTGGTCTCCACACATTCAGACTTGCAAATACATATGCACCTGCACACGTGGGGACGGACACACACACACACACACACACACACACACACTCTCAGAGTCATGGATCACTCCACCATAACTTGTTTAAGCTCTTTGTACTTACTGTCATTCATTCTCTTGGTACCTCTATTGTTTCTGTCTGTCCACTGTGTTTTTTCTGATATCCTAGCACCTCCATCCTCAGATATCAGACCCTAGACAGGGCTGCCACAGAGATAGAGATGTGGTACTGTTCTGGCAGCCAGTCATGTGGTGCTTCTCATCTGAGGCATTTCTGCATTTGGAGATACTGGCATGTTGGGATGATGGTACGGTTGAGGAACAGTCATGCTGCATCTCCAGACCTCATGCAAATGCCAGTAGCACAAGTTGGGAAGTTGTGACAGGTAGAGGAAGTCTTCAGAGAGAGGGAGAAGAGATGGAGAATCTCACAATTGCTGACCCCAACTTCTTGGGATGCAGAAAGTGTTTTGGAGGATGGACTTAAATTTGGGGTACACAGAGCCCAATGAGAATGTGTGAGATAGCAGACAGCAATTGCCTGAGTGTCTGCAGTTTCTCAAAGTGTCCGATGTGAACAAGTATAATGTGCAGGATGGTCTTTGACACATATTATGGTGACATTGTGAATGTAGAGGGAAAAGTGGAGTGGGCCTTGCTAAGCACTCAAAGACGAAGGCTGCATCTTTATTTTCACAAGTGGTAAAACTGTCTCCGTCTCCCAGCATTCCCTCTGTCTTTGCTGCCATTGCTCTCTTCATCTTCTTACATTCTTTCTTCCCCTGCTCCATCCCTCTTAATTTTCCTCATCTACTCTCACCTCCTTTCCCCCTTTATCCTTCCATCTCCTTGCCTCCCATTCTCTTTGTGTCTGTCCTTGCTGTGTGTAATAGTTACAGACGTTTTTTCAGATATTTCATAAGAAAAGGCCCCTTTCCCTCTAGCACTGCTTTGCAGCACAGGCTACTCACCATTGCTTTCTGTTCAGTTGGCAGGGCCATGGAGATACAGAAGCTACGCCACCCGAAGCACTTTTCTGCACCCTCGTCTGTGAGTCCTGAGCCTCAAGACCCTACCAAGTTACGCCAGAGTGGATTAGCCACTGAAGGAACAGACGCTGGCTACTTGGTTGCCAGTTCCATGTCCTCTGCCACTTCGGGGGCTGCTCTTTCCCAAGAGGGAGGGAAAGAGAATGATACAGGTGAGTCATGCTTTAGTTCAGCCTAACTTGAGATCAAGGTTTGAATAGAAGCACCCTGAGCAGACAATAGAGAGACAGAGTGTTTTAGTTGAAAATGAATCCCAGTTTAATTTGATTTAAATATTTTAGTATTCTACAATCCACAACAAACATATGTTGAATGATAGTTTATAGTTTTCCTTTAAAAAAAAAAAGAAAGAAAAGAAAACCCCCCCAAAACCAAAAAAACAAAACAAAAACCAAATATACATTCATTGAGCTCTTGAGATCTTGAGATATTAGTTTTGTCCTGTGCCAGACACATTAATTATGTACAAATGCATGCCAAAATTAAAAGTTCATGTTGGAGTACTTGGGTATGGTAATACACCTAGAGACATCTACAGTCTTAATCCTCAAGAAGCAGAAGGATTGCAAGTTCAAAGCCAGCCAAGGACACACAGTGAGACCCTGTTCATATACAAAAAGACAAGACCCAACAGCAGTAAAGATTTGAGATTATACCAATTCCAGGAAAGACAGATAAGAGGAATTGAGGAAACTGGCTAGTTGTTATTGGCAGTTTATGTTCTGTTTTGTTTTCTAAAGGAAGCAGTGTTGGAGTTTAATAAAGACATTTAATACAGGCTTAAGCACAAGGAGTAAGAGACAGGTGCTCAGTAGAAAGGAAACCGATAGCACGGGTACCTCGAGTCACAGAGAGTTAGAGGTATTCTAGTGTGGTGTGGGCTCCTCAGGGAGAGTCACCCAAATAGGTTTAACACTTAGAGTTTTTAAACAGTCTTATGTACCCTCCCACCACATGAGTTCAGGGATCAAACTTAGGTCAAGCTTGGAAAGGTGTAGCAAACACCTTTCATCGTGACAGCTACCAGATAAAGTCTTAAAACTTTAAAGTCTGAGACTGTGGAGTTTTGTTTTGTTTTGTTTTTTTCAAGTTACTGAGAATTAAACAGCAAGAGGAGGTTGAATATTTGGACCAGAACTATTTCCGCATAGCATACACAGCAGCAAAAAAAGGCCAAGTTAGCTATATAGTTTTTCATTCTTAAATATGAGTATCATTACTCATTTTTGAAAAATTTGCTATTAGAGTTAAGAGCTAAGATAATACATGATGTCAGACATTTTAAACATAAAAGAGAGACTATGAAGTAGAAAAGCCACCCCTAGAGGAACAGCTTAATTTTGATAATAGTTTTAAGCTTTAAAAATGCCTCTAAACTAGTATACTTGGGAGCATTAAAGAAATAGTAAAGATTAGGTTCCCATGAAAAAGATTTCAGAGATAAACTCTAATTAACAGTTAAATATAATAGGGTAATTATTGTTATTAATTGCTGTGTGATAAATTCCTCCAGGTTTAATGGCATAATGCAAAAAGTATTTCACATTTTGTGAGTGAAGAACTTCCTTGCTAGCTGGCTAGGTCGTTCTGACTTGAGGTCTGTTGCGAGGGAGGAAACGTACTCCTCCATGTCACTTAGGTGAGGCCTCAACTCAGAGCCATGTGGACTTTTTCAAGAGCTGCTTGAGTGTTCTGGGACATTGTAGTCGACTCCTCAAGTGATCCAAAGGGAGGGACAGGAAGAAAGCTCTACTGTTACCTCAGCAGTTAGAAGCAAATCATAAATCCAGTCCATACTTCAAGAGAGAGGAATCAGAACCCATCCCTGAAGGAATATTAAAGAAAGTTTATGAACACACTTTTAAAGCACTATAGTTGTCAGCACTTATGGACTGTGTGTATGTATGTGTAGAATACCTGGAAGTAATGTTTTAGAGTATATGTAAGAACTTTTTAAAAAAGCAAACAAAAAACCCACCAGAATCTGAGAGAAAAGAGTACTCAGGGAATCACGAGAGATCTGTCTCTTTCTCAAGAGTCAGCAGAGAATGTGGAGGAGAGGCAGAGAAAGTAGGAAAAGGTCTCCCAGAGTTGGGAATAACACACACTTTTACATAAAGAGGGTCCCAGGGAAACCAACCCCTGTATGTGTCACTTCCTGATGAGGACACCCTGAAAACTTGCAAGAAAATGAGAATTGTGTTATGTCACACTGCCCCTTGTAACTCCAATGGTGGAATAGGAAAGAGCATGGCTTCCAGCTTTCTGCAAGAAAATGGTTTTTACTTTTAGTTGTGTATCTTAAATTAACTGTCAAGAAGAACGAAGAAAGACATTTTCAGGTATGTGAGAATCTAAAGTTTAACTGAAACTCCACTCACACACACACTACATACAAAGAAAGTAAAAGAGGATTTTTAAGCAGTTGGTAGTATGAGGTGGCAGAAAAAAACAAATGAAACTTGATAAAATTATATTACTTTGTCAATAAAAGAATAAATTTAGGAGTGAAGAGAAAAATAATTATTCAAGAAAGTAGGTCATTGAAGCATGGAGCAAATTAGATGTGGTGTGACATGCATCTACTTCTAGAACTTGGGGCATGGGTCACAAGTTGCAGGCCAGTTTGGGCTACATAGTGATACCCTATCTCAATAACAAAATGAGGGCTGGTAAGATGGCTCAGCAGGTAAGGTGCATGGCGTCAAGCCTGGCCAGGTGGTTGAATGAGAGAAGCAGGTTCTGCAAAGTGTCCTCTGACTTGGCTGTGCCTACGCGCGCGCGTGCGCGCGTGCGCGCGCGCGCGCACACACACACACACACACACACACTAAATAAATGTAAAAAAATGTTTTTAATTACAAAAAGAAAGGAAAGGAGACAAGTGGCTGATCGTGAAGCAGCTGGTGGAGTGTTGAGACTTCAGTATAATACGCACTCTGTTTTAAGTGCCAAGGGGTGTATAATTGGGGTCAGTAAGAAAGAAAACATTCAAACCAGCACACTTCTTGACCTGACAGAAACGGCTTGCATGCATGCTGTAGGTTGTATCTGACAATGTGTTTACATAGTGATGTAAACATACTCGATTGGTTTTTAGCCATTTACAATCATCCTACTAGGTAAAGTACAAAATGGATACTTCATTATGATACAGATCAGAAACAGAAGAAGAATACAAGAAGGAGATATATGGGCACTAAATCCCTAGCCTGAGAGTTAACATTCTCCTTGATGGAGTATAATGGGTCCATATTTGGATTTCTGTAATGCCTCATAACTCAATTAGCAATAACATAACTATCAACTATTGGGGGGGGCAGGAAGTGAAGGCAGGAAGTATATGTGAGCAGAATCCCAAGAGAAAGAGGTACTGTGTATAGATGACAAATCAAGAGAGAGTTTTATTTGGAATTGGCCACACTAACAGTTGGTCTTAGAAATGAGAGAGGATGAGGCAGGAGAAGACTGCTCTGTTCCCAGCTGACGTGATACCTTGTCTTGCCTTGATTTTTTTTTTAATTAATTTTCATTAATCTTTATAATTTCATTTATGTATGCCTTGCATACCCATCACTCTTACTTCCTACCTCTCTGCTTCTCCCCTCCCTTCTCCACATTCTCTTCATGTCTGTTTGTTTTGTGACTCAACCAGGGCCAACGGCGTGACTATGAGGTTAGAGCGATCCGTTGGAGCCTGGGGAGCTCAGCAGAGGATATACAACTAGAGACAATAATTTCACCTCTCCCAGATCCTATCCATAGGCAGTAGTGCAGAGGTAAAGGCTGTGTATGGAAGTCAGGAAACTTGTAGAACTTAGGGTTCTTCTTCATTGTAGGTTACAAGAATCAAACTCAGGTCTTTAAGTCTTGTGGGCAAGCACTTTTACCTCACCAGCTCTGACATTGATTTTTTTCAAGAGGATAATTCAAAAATGATTTTCTTGCTAGGCATGGTGGTATATGCCTGGCATATTCCAGCACTCAGGAGACAGAAGCTGGCAGATCTCTGAGAATTCAAGGCCAGCTAGGGCTACGTAGTGTCTCAGAATACACGTTTTTCCTATTCATTCAGTACATTGAAGAGTTTTACATATTAAATTTTGATTCTAGCCAGCCTATTTAAATAGAATGTGGCTGTGAATTAGGTTGAAGTTCTTTTGGGGATTGATTAGGTTTCTTTGGTTGTTGATGTTACTGTTTTATTTTGAACAGTGACTGATTTTGTCCTTTTAGGATCAAAACAAGTTGGAGAAGCACCGGTGCCTGGAGACTGCTTGGATGGCACACCTCGAGTCCCCAATACTGTTTTTGACTTCCAGCCTCTTTTATTAGATCAAGTGCAGGAGGAGGAATGTGAAATAGAGAGGTAATTCAGCAAGAGCTAGAGGGCTTTGCACCTTGCTTATAGTTCCTTGAACTATCACTTTTTATATCTGACAGTGCTTTCTCTCATATAATGTTTTGAAAGAAATAAGTCTGGTTGGTAGTCAATATTAAATCCTACTGAATTTTTTCGTTATTTTGTGTTAAATAACTTGTGTATCTGGATGAATTACTTTTTCGACTTATCCATTGGGATTTAATCCAGTTTGGGGTATCTTGGATATATCTTTTTGATCTCCATTTTGCTCTCTTGTGATTCTTTATTCTTTGTTGTTTTAGAGTGGCAGAACATGGAACCCCCAAACCCTTTAGAAAGTAAGTAAATCTTAAGTAGCTTTCATTTAAATAGAGCCTTTCCCCTCTAAAGTTCTAATCCTAATGGAAAAGGAACCCTATACATAGTCTGTAAGGATAAAGGAAAGCTTTTAGTAAGCCCAGATTATCTGAAGGATGCATACAAGTGTATATACAGAAATATGCCTTGTAAGAGAGGAGGATGTTTTAGGCTCAGTGCTGAATCAGATGCAGAAATCTACCTGGTTTATAGTAAATTAAGACTTACGGGGCTGTGGCAGTAGCTCTGCTGATAAAGTGTTTGCCCCACACATATGGGGACCTCAGTTCAGATGTCCAGTACCCATGTAAAAGGCTAGGCATGACGAGACCCCGTCAAAAAATAAAAGAATAAAGAATAAAAGTGAAGAATAGTCAAGGAAGGCATCTGAAGCCAACCTCTTTTATGTGTGTGCATACATACATACATGCAGCCATACACATGTGAACATATACAAAAGATTGTGAGTCTTCCATTGTCACCTGAAGAACTCAAACAAAACTTGTTATTTATTTTTCATTAGGTTTGACAGCATCGCATTTGGAGAAAGTCAGAGTGAAGATGAGCAGTTTGAAAATGACCTGGAGACAGATCCACCCAACTGGCAGCAGCTTGTTAGCAGAGAAGTGTTACTGGGACTGAAACCTTCTGAGATCAAAAGACAGGAAGTGATTAATGGTAAGTTTAATCAATCTGTTTTTGGCCGTATACATTGAGATTTACCAGAATGAAGCAGATCTTGCAGCCTTTGCATTTGCTTTGTTTTCTATTGGTCTTTTGTTTTAAACCAAGACAAAATTAAACTTGAGCCTTTAAACATAAGCAGTACGAGTGCTTGTATAATTTGTATTTAGAATCTAAAAGAAAGAATGTTTAGCTTGCAGGATATTGAAGATCCATAGTATTGTATGTATGGAACTAGAAAAAATCAGTAGGACACTAGCCATGGACTCCTTTGAGATTATGCTGTAGGCATAGATTATCAAGTGTAAACCAGGAGCTGGAGAGGTGGCTCAGTGGTTAAGAGCACATGCTGCTCTTCCAGAGGACCAGGGTTCAATTCCAAGCACCCACATGACAGTTTATAGCTGTTTGTAACTCCAGTTCCAGAGGATCTGACACCCTCACACCAGTGCACATAGAATAAAACTAAATGAATAAAGAAAAAGAGTAAATTAAACTTAGGGAGATTTGTTGAGCAACAGGTAGTGAGTAATGAGAGCAAAAGTAGGATTTAGGTCTTCCAGGTGCAGTGCTCTTTAGTTAACTGCCATGGTTTAATTTATGTTGCTGTGACAAATATGAAATGCAATGGGGTAAACTGTTAATTGGCTTAAAATTCCAGGTTACAGTCTTTATTGAGGAAGAGTCAAAAAAGTAGAACTTAGAGTAGCCAGTCACATCGCATATACAGTGGAATGGAGAATGGCTGCTCGGTGTCCTCCCTTCTCATCTAGCCTTCTCTCGTCTTACGCAGTCCCAGATACCTTGCCTACGCAATAGTGTTGCCCACGATGCGCTGGGTCTTCCCACGTCTTTTAACAAGACAACCCCACCCCACATATGCCCGCAGACCAACCCGTTACAGGCATTTACTCAATTGAGACTTTTCCCAGGTGATTCCAAATCATGGCAAGTTGACATCACAGTTACCCTAACATGTACATAACAAGTATGTGACATGTATGCTGTACCTCTACTATTCCTATGACTCAATTTCAATAAATGTCTTCTCTTTGATGACATTGAGACATAGTAGTTACAGCATGACTCTAGAAATGAGGTTTTATATGTAAATATAGAAAACTAATCTATTATTTCTGAAGAGTGCTTAAGGCTATATGTTATTAGAATTTATTGTACTCTGGTGTGATAAATTCATATTATAAGTGGATGAGTTTGGGGGTAACTGTTAATTAACTTTTAATTGTAAAATAGTTTTGAATGATACATCTCATTCATTAGTCTGCCTTGTAGGAAAATTTCATGGAATCAGTGTGATTTTTCAGAGACATGCCATCCTTTCTAAATGTTAAATAATTTATTACATAATGCATTTGCTACCTAATAACAGTAAAAACCTATATTTGGTCCCATGGAATTAATCTACATAAAGCAACATTCTGTACTTCCTTTTCCCCTTCCCTGTCTAGAATTGTTTTACACTGAAAGAGCTCATGTCCGAACACTGAAGGTTCTTGACCAAATATTCTATCAGCGAGTGTCCAGAGAAGGAATTCTATCACCTTCAGAGCTACGCAAGATTTTTTCAAATTTAGAAGATATTCTTCAACTTCATGGTAAGAAAAACTGACTGTGAATATTGTGTCTACATTTCTAGTAGAGAAAAGACTATGTAAAAGCACCTCTGTGACACATTACAAATAGTTTGGAGTCTAATTTTATGAATGCTCCATGTTAGAATTCCTGACATTGTATGTGAACATATCCTACAAAGAGAGATGGTCAGTTCTTTGACTAAATCTTTTCCCTATAATCAACCTCTTGTTTTTGTTTTTGTTTTTTTGTTTTTTAAGACAGGGTTTCTCTGTTGTAACTCTAGCTGTCCTGGAACTCACTCTATAGTCCAGGCTGGCCTTAAACTCACAGAGATCTGTCTACCTCTGCCTCGAAAGTGCATGCACCACCACCACCCAGCTGTTATCAACCTCTTGTATACAAAGTATTAACATTGGGCTTGTCTAAAGTTAGCACTTAAAGTGGAAAACATGAATAGTCAAAATACCCTTGAAAATATCCTATAAATTACAGAATAAATATATATACAGTGTATATGTGTGTGTGTGTATACTATATATATTTAAAATATATACCCCATGTAATAATATGCATGCAAATATATTTTGTAAATAGTAAAATTAATATTAATACTGTGGTTGGATACTTTTCAGAAACAGTTTTGTTTTGTTGTTTAAGACACATTTCATGTGGTTTGCCCCAGGTGCGTCACCTGGACTTACCACAAGTAGTGGTAAGAAGCTCTTCTCTTTGTAAATCACTGTTTGTCCGTGACCCTTAATTTTCAGTCTTTCTTGGTCAGAGGAATTATCAGTTTGTCAACCAACATAATGCTTTTAGTGGGCAGTTTCAGATTTTGGTGGCATGCATTATATTGTTTACACTCAGATCTTTCTGAGAGCTTGGCTACAGAATGAGGTCTTGAGGGTAAATGCACATTCGATGCAGCCACACTATAAGCAATATAGTGTTTTGTTCCTAAAATATGGAGTTTAACACTTTAGGACCTGTTTCTAGGAAGGGCTTTCAGGATCTAGCCATGTAAATTCTGTGTGCAGATTACATTTGCGTCAATTGGGAGCAGCTATGCTACTCTGAAAATTTAAAAAAAAAAAAAAAAGTTAGTACTACCAGTAATTCAGATTAAAACAAATGTGGACTTAATTTTCTTTTTCCTCCCTTAGTTGGGTTGAATGAACAAATGAAAGCTGTCCGAAAGAGGAATGAGACCTCTGTTATTGATCATATTGGTGAAGATCTGCTCATCTGGGTAAGGAAATTGAGAATTTCTTCTAAATATTTTTACAGACACTTGATTACATTTAGGGGTAAGTAATAAATGCTTCAAACTACAAACAGATCCATTTTGCAGAGTTAATAAAACTTAAAAGGGGTCCAGAGTATTATTTTATTGATTAGTTTTTCTAGTCAGTATACAATCAGACTAAGTGCTCAATTTCTTTGAGATATAGACATACTGGTTCTTTATGTTTTAAAAACTAAGGACTAATGCATCTTACTAACTTCAGTGATAGAGAATTTTTACCATCTTCTGTTGTTCAAATCTTAGACAAGTATATGTGTACTCTACAATATTTGGCAGTAATAGATCATAAGTGTTAGTGGTGAAAATTACTTAATCTTGTTTCCAATGTAAGGAAAGAATCCAGAAGCTATAGTAACTGTCAGATTCTGTCTGTCTTTCCTTCTGACTATACAGATTTATTTTAGTGTACATATATGATTGTTTTGTCTGTATGTATGTGTGTGTACCACATGTGTGTCTCATGCCCACAGAGGTGAAAAGAAGGCATCAGATCTATTTGGATCCCCCTGGAACTGGAGTTATGGATCATTGTGAACCACCATGTAGGTTCTGGGAACTGAATCCAGGTCGTCTGCAAGAGCAACAAGTGCTCTTAATTACTTAGTCATCTCTCCAGCCCCTATCTGTCAATTTATATTGAACAAAACTGTATAGCTCTGGGGACAGTGGTAATCAAGACACATGGCTTCTGCTTTTACAGAACTTAGGATGCGAAAACTGGGTTTTTGTTTTGTTTTAGATGGGATGTTAGTAGTTAGCCATAGCTAGTCTGGAACCCTTTTTTTTTTTTTTTTTTTTTTTTGAGACTAGGTCTTACTATGTAGTCCCAGATGATCTGGAACTCAGAGATCTGCTTACCTCTGCTCCCAAGTGCTGCTGAATTAAAGGCATGCCATCCATGCCTGGCCATTGAAAGTAGTACCAGCTGCTGCTGTGAATAAAGATAATGTCTGTGGCTCATAATTTTAATAGATGCCAAATAGCAACATTTTCATTATGCCCACAGAAATTTACTACATTTTGTTACTTAAAAATGTCTCTCTACATTTAGATAATTTTACAGCTTTCAAAATGATTGACAACTAGAAAAGTCAACTTAAGAAGCCATAGCCTTATTGTTTTCATTGGTGAGATCATCTGCAAGCATCTCTAAGCTGATAGTAGAGCTCATTTTACTACTTGTTCAGAACAGGAGTAAGCCATCGTAATCCAGTTATACCACGGTTTTAATGTTTCTTCCCTAGGCCCACTCTGGCATCATTGTTATCAGGGGATTTAACCCCACTGAGGAATTCAGCTCGCTCTTATGTCTGTCCTGTAGTAATGTGACTCACCTTGGTTTTGATCTCAGTGTAGCAATGAAAAGTTTCTATTGACTGGATGACACATTGTTTAACCTGAAACAGAAAGTTTAGAATCTTAAAAAATCAACATTACCTTTTTAAAATAAGGCAGTGTAACATCAGTTTTCTTCGTCAAACTTGAAAGACTTTAGATACTGCATCTTGATTCATAAGCAGGTTCATTTGAAACTTTTATAGGTGTTTTAAAGATTGTTATTAAGGTACAGAGAAATAGTTGGTTCTTTCACCATAGTTAATTATAATGCATATACTATATGGTAAAAAAGACCAGTCAGCATAATGGAACCCCAAATATTTCTTTAAGAACACACACAAAAAGGTTTTGTTTTTCAGTGCTAAGGATAGAACCCAGGACTTTACACATGCTTAGTAAGCATTGTGCTACCTCCAGTCCCAAGAAGTCCATTCAATGTTGCATTTAAAAGTGCAGGGAAAACAGGATTAGTAAACTAGTCTGATTTGTTATCTGTTGCATATCAAGGGTTGATTTAGGGGAAAATATTCATCATAAAAACAAAAAGTAAAAACATTAATAGGTTTTTAGATTTGCATGTAATAGTACCAGTTTTTGGTTTACCAACTTTTTGTGGTGCTCTGCTTTATGGCCAGGGCCGTGTATATACTAAGCTTGTACTCTAGCTCTGAGCTTTTATCCCCTGTACTTGTATATTTGAAACTGATGTGTTATTATTGGTGGGGGGGGGGGGCGTGTAGAGGCCAGAGGCCAGCTCCTCCTTGGAGCTGGCTCTCTCCTTCGCAAGTGGGTTCTGGAGGTCAGACTCAGGTGTCAGGCTTACACGTCAAGCACTTTATCTGCTGAGCCATCTCACCATTCCCTCTCCTCCTATTTTTGTTTTGTTTTGTTTTAATTTTGAGTTTTATATATGAATACTATGTTTACATTACTTTGAACTCCTGTGTCTCACCAACTTCCTCTCAGATATATGACCATTTCTGTAATTATTTTGTTAATATACACTCCCGCCCCCATTGACACACATCAGTCTACTGAGCATGTTAAATTTTGCTCTTGCATGTGTTTGAGGTGAATACTTGGGATTGGATAACCTTTGAGGATTTCATACCTGGAGGCTGGAGAGATGGCTCAGTGGTTAAGAGCACTGGCTGCTCTTCCAGAGGACTTGGGTTCAATTCCTAGCACCCAAATGACAGCTCACAACTGTCTGTAACCCCTGTTCCCAGGGGATCCAACACTCTCAACACAGACATATATGCAAGCAAAACTCCAATGTACATAAAGTAAAAATAAATAAAACATTAAAAAAAAAAAAGAATTTCATACCTGGAGATGACAGATTCTCCCTGTCTCAGTAGCCATTGATGGCCTGTAGCTCTTCATCTAGGGTAAGAATCTTTGGAAATTTTTCCCATCTGGGTTGGGCTCTCACCTGGCGGTGTCCTTATGTATATAATGGTATATTATATATATAGTATATACTTGCTAACAGCAGTATTGCTGGATGGAGCATCCCTGTCCTGTCTAAAAGACACTATCTGGCGGCAGATGTCTTTGTCTCTGTCTCTTACAGTTTGTCACCCCACCATCATCTCTGCCTTCTGTGAGTTTTCTCTGACTCTTAGGCATGGGGGTTGTATGTAGGCATACCAGCTGGGACTGGGCACCCCACATCACTTGTCTGCTGCATTTTTACCAGTTGTGGATCTCTGTAGCAGCCTCCATCTACTGCAAAAAGGTTTTGTTTTGTGTGTGTGTGTGTGTGTGTGTGTGTGTGTGAGAGAGAGAGAGAGAGAAAGAGAGAGAGAGAAAGAGAGAGAGAGAGCAGTTGAGAATTATACTGATCTGTGGGTGTAAGGATGAGTATTTAGAATAGTTAGAAATTATGTTGTTTCAGTAGATGACAGTAGTGGGTTCTCTTCTAGGGTATATGTAGGATCTATGACCTCTCCAGCTACAGATAGTTGAGCAGGTTTACAGTACTAGGTACTAATCCCCTCCTTGAGTGGGCCTTAAATCCAATTAGAGATGGCTATTGGTTACCTCCAAGATAACAGTGCCACTACTGTACCATTAGACAACCTGCTGGACTTGTCTTTGTTGTGGTTTGTGGGCTTTACAATTGGGTAAGACTATTAATTGTTTTCTCCTATGGCGGCTTCCAAAA
Source organism: Cricetomys ansorgei (assembly GCA_026225945.1). NCBI lineage: Eukaryota > Metazoa > Chordata > Mammalia > Rodentia > Nesomyidae > Cricetomys > Cricetomys ansorgei. The sequence continues at coordinate 2,824,801 of JAMJFZ010001122.1, read as the reverse complement.
CGCCTTTTGATACTATAATAGCTAGTCATACTACTTTGACCATGCATGATCTTTGCTATTAATCTGTGTGTATCTGTGTATACACATATAATGTGCAATATATGTAAAACATATGTCATATAATATATATGTATGTATACACACACACACACACACACACACACACACATATATTAGAGAATTTTCTCCCAGTGTCGGTCCCTTAGATTCCTGTTATCTGAATGTAAACTATGTATAAAGTGACTATAGAACTACTGGGTTCACAGCATTCCTTTTATAAGCCCAGCTATTCTTCGTGTTTTTCTAGTACTTTGATAAAGAGCATGCCAGTAATCTTGCCAGTCTTATCTTTCAGCATATTTATTTTTTGAGATTGAACTCAGGGCCCTGTGTGTATGACAGAAGTGGTCAACCACTGGCCCATGTCTTAGTCTGAGTGTCCTGTTAATAAGAAAATAACAGTACAGATTTTGACCAGTTAGAATATTCTTTTATGTAACTTACTTGAAGAATAAATAATATGCTATAAAAGTACATTTTACAAAATGCTTTCCCATATAGACTTTTGGAAATGTGGAAGATTGTATGGGGCGCCCTCTTAGTAACAATAGCGAATACAAAGCAGTTATTTGCAAGTATAGAAGTGGCAGTAAAAGCTAGCTGCAATGTTTTATACGTACAATGTCCACACTCAGGGTACTGAGGCAGAACAATTGGGAGTGTGAGGCCAATCCAGATTGCCTAATGAGACCTGTCTCAAAAGCAAAAATAAAATAGAGGTGGTAGTATTGTAGGGTATTCACCAGAGAAGACTGCTTGGATGTGGGTTTAAGCCAATAAAAGTCTTTATAGGCCGACCATTGACTACACTGGGTGTTTGGGATCCCAGTGTAGGCCTGAGCCTTTCTCAGGAAGAGATTTTTAAGCACAAAACGTGTTCTGGGTTGACATATTTCAGTTAACATGAACAGTTAACCAGAAGTAGAGCTATAGAAGCTAAAACATAAGGGTAGTACATTTTGAGACTTTCCCAGTACTATATGGACTTTGATGGATTAGGCCTTTGTTTTAATTTTGGAAGGTGGTATTGTCTGAGTTTTACAGCCTGAATGGCACTTCATCATGGAGTCTGTCGTGCTAAGGTCTCAGGGCCTACTGTGGTCTGGGGCCCTGTTACAGTAATATAAAACATGTTTTTTCTTTCTTTATAAGGCCACCTCATGAGTGAAGTACTTCTTAGGCATTTCATTGAGGATATATATATATATTTGTAAAAGAAGTTCATAAATTTACAGATCTGTGCCCCCTTTAGCACAAGTGAAATAGCACATAATTTACCTTTATTTCCACTCTGCTTATAATCATAGTGCATTTCATAATGCTTATAAAAGAAACTACTAACACAAGGATTTCCTTCCTAGAGCAGTAGGGCTGTTCCTAAAAAGGTGTGGGAGTCTATGAAAATGAAATCATAATCCCAGTCTCCAGCCATTTTGTGTCTCATATTCTCCAAATATCAGCTTTTCTAATTTGGTAGCAGTGTAGACTGAAAGGTAATACATTATTTTAGGCTATGGCACGAAAACATTAGAATGTGGTTGGAAAAGGTCTGAGGGTGACAGGCTGAGTCCTTTATGTAGTGCCATTGATACTGTGTCTACGTCCTGTTCTGTCTCTTGTCATCTGAGAGTGCTTCCTGGATGTTGAAAAGACTACGGTTGGCTCTTACTTACCTCATGTACATCTCTCTCTCTCTTCTTTGCATTCCTGCCACAGTTCAGTGGCCCAGGGGAGGAGAAGTTGAAGCATGCTGCCGCTACATTTTGCAGTAACCAGCCTTTTGCACTGGAAATGATCAAGTCTCGTCAGAAAAAGGATTCTCGATTCCAGACTTTTGTGCAAGTGAGTTGAGCAAGTTCTGTGACCAAAAAAGAAAAGAAAAAAAAAGTCACAGTTTTGTATTAATTATAGAATAAACTTGAGGAATTTTGACAGAATGTTATCTGTGTTAACATTAATTTTCCCCCTTCATTTGTGTTTTTATGTTACAAGTATGGGTGTTTCATCTGTATATATGTCTGTGTATGTATATTGTCCTCAGAAGCCAGAAGAGGCCATGAATCCCCTGGGGCTGGGGGTGCAGATAGGTGTGAGCTGCCACCACTTGGGTGCTGGAAATCGAACCTAGGTCCTCTGGAAGAACAGCCAATGCTCCTAACCACTGATCCATTTCTCCAGCCCCACCCAATACGTCAACATTTTAAATAAACTTTACATTACCTCTTAAATTACTAGAAAGGATAAAGATGATTTGGGAATGATAAATAATAAAATACCGATGAAGATTGAAATATTTGACATAGATATCCATAGCAGTTTTAATTGAGAAAAAGCCATATTCAGTTGTTTGGTGGTCTCAACAAGAATTCTCCATTGAGCTATGTGCATAGTCCTTTATAGTTTTTTGAGGTAAGTTCTTATTAAATTGCCCAGACTTGCTTCTCTGTATCCCAGGCTGGCCTTGAATTTACAGGCCTGTGCTACCAGGCATGGCTTGTATTTATTTAATAAAAGCATACTGTTCAGATTTGAGATGGTTTTGTATCAGGCTTGGGAAGACTGTAACAGCACTGGGGTAGGGGTAGGAATAGATCGAAGCCTGTAACTGTGGCCCTAGGCCATCTCCAGCTACCTACCTGCTTTATAAATAATTTGTACACCTTGCATTCATTTTTTATTGCTGCATTGTTAAGCGGCAGTCACAGCTTTGTTGTTTAAGTGTATGGCTACAGTTTACCAGGGTCCTCTCCTTGTGCTTTACCAAATATCATCAATCCTCACCTGAAGCTTGTCGAAGCCTAATGATTGATATTAGAATTCATTTTTTTTTAAATGAAAACAGTTTTCTTGCTTGCTGTTGGCTAGAAAGTAGTCCTAGCTCCTGGAGAATGCCCCATCTCTCTTCTGTGTGGCCTCTTAGGTAGTTGACAGGTAGATTTTTACTTTTTTTCCCCAAGCCAGTAGGAATGCTTCTTTCTGGTCCAGAATGCTTTTAAAGTTAGGGGGCTGAGAGATGACTCAGTGGTTAAGAACCAAGGACTGGAGTTGGAATCCCAGCCACCTCTGATGTCAGACCCACCCTCTTTTTTTTTTTTTTAATTAAATCAAATTCAAGTGATAGGAAACTAATTATAGAACAGATTCCACCCACACTCAAGGGGATGGCCTTACATACACCAGAGTGTGGAAGTCTTGGAGGACACCATAAAGGTTTATATTTTATTACACAAATAATTCATTCATCTGTTGCTGCTCTTGCTAAAACAGCAGACTCAAATAGTTGTGAGAAAGACTGGCCCACTGAGCCTGAAGTATGTATTGTTATATTACCATAAAGTTTGTAGACCTCTGATACGTATGAGCTGGCATATCCAGACTAGTGATCCATTGTATCCACTTGGAATGGATGCATTCTTATATAATAATAACTTAGTAAATGAACTTATGATAGGAGTACCAATCAGGAAAATGTGCCTAGATTTCTGAAAAGGAGGTTAAAGCCATGTAATACTAAAGAGCCTATCGTAGATGCTTTTAGCCCCTGTTTAAACAGATGGCAAAAGCACTGGTTACGGGATTCAGGCTACTTTCTACTATGCCATCAGAGAGGAAAAAGAAGTAGGATGTGGTGATGCTTCCCTTTTAGAAATATCTTGATCTAATAACCAGACCTCTGATACAGTGAACACTTCTAGTAATTACATGGTATATATTTTGTAATTGTTTATCCTGTGAATTTGTGGGTTGACTTCTTTCACTCTAATTTTAGGATGCTGAGAGTAATCCCCTGTGTCGTCGACTTCAGCTGAAGGATATCATTCCCACCCAAATGCAGAGGCTTACTAAATACCCACTTCTTTTGGATAACATTGCCAAATATACAGGTACAGCGTTCTTGCTGAAACTATAATAGAGGACTGGAGAAACAACTCAGTGGCTAATTGCTCTCACAAGGACCAGAGTTGGGATCCCAGCCCCCACACCCAGTGGCTTATAACCACTTTACCTCCAGCTCCATGAGATCTGACACCCTTTCTGGCCTCTGCGAGCACCCACATGCATAGACTCTTATACACATATACACACATACACATTTTTTTTTTTTAAAGAGCAAACCAAGAATATATCCTGCTAAATACGTAATCTTCTATAGCATCTTGTGCCTAAAATTGATTTCTGCCAGTGGTATGACAGGATTTTCTGATAAGACAGCAGTCTTCTTCAATCTATTTGAATTGAGTTTGACATACTGTGGCTCATGTCCACATTAAGATCACTGCCTGGTTTTTATTTCAAAATAATTATTACTTCTTAAAGACAGAGTCTCAGAGAGCCCTTGCACTCCATATGTAGCTGAAGGTAGCCTTGAGCTCCTGATCCTTCTGTTCTTACCTACTAGGTGGTGGGATTGCAGGCATGTACCATACTCCTGAATCTCACTGCCTGTTTTTTTCAGTAAGCGTCTGTTAGAACACAGCACATCCAGTCCATCTATTTGCACACTGTTCTGAGAGTCTTTTGCACTCACCAGCAGAATTAAGTATTTAGAGCAGAGGTCATTTGGCCTGCAGAGTATATGGTAATTGTCATCTGAATAGGAAATTGATCCTGTATAGGAAAAAGTCACCAATCTTTGTTTTAGCATATATTAATTGCTTTGAAAAGTCTTTACACTAGGCCAGAGAGATGTTTTGTATCTATGAAAGTACTTTTATGAAGCTGAATGAGTGCATTATCATTCCAGCTTTCTCATCTTGAAACATGAAGAGATTCTGAGTTTTATGTCCCAAACTCCTGTTTCTTCCACCTAGATTAGGAATGCATAATGATACCTGGCAAAAATGTGGTTTTACATTTTACTCATTGAGTTTTACTCTTAATGTGTCTGTCCAGAGAAGCTGTCCCACTGTTTGAAGATTACGACCGTGCCTCTTGTTTGGTTGTTCTTTTTAATATAGAGATGAAAGATCATCTATGATTTTGATGAACTTCATCATTTAGCATTACTAGTGTTGTAATTGTTCCTTCCTTTAAATACAGTCTCAGATGCAAACTAATTCTGGAGTTCTTCAGAACTGTAAAAAAAAAAGTCTGCATAAGAGACCCAGTGGTCATAACCATCTAGGTTATATGCTGTTCAGGTCCAGGGGAAGGAGAGGGTTCTGTTGTACAGCTTACAGAGTAGACAAGGCCTTTTTGGGGAGTATGTAACATTGAGGTGTTGTATAGGCATCACTCTTGGATCTAGAGTTCTATATTGTGATTCCTTCTTTTTTCATCCTTTCGGTACTGGGGATTGGACTTGGAGTTTATTCATGTTAGGCAAGAACTCTACCGATAAGACTCATTGTCAGTCCCTTTAAAAAAAATTATTTCAAGACAAGTCTTAGCATGTAGCTAAGGCTAGCCTTAAGCTTTTGATCTCCCTGCCTCAGCCTTGTAAGTAGCATGTACCTCCACACTCGGCTACGTGAGAATGTATGTGTTAAATTATGATAGTCAGAAGGGCTCACCTGTCTTAAAGGTGAATTGAGACTTTACCATAGGCTTTAAATAGTATAAAAATGTTGACGATATTTGAATATATCTTACACTTACTTGAATAAAATGAAATCTTGTGTGTGTCTGTACATTTTTTTTCCCTAATTTTCTCCATTTTCTGTTTCTTCCCCATATTTAGAGTGGCCCCTGGAGAGGGAAAAGGTGAAGAAAGCTGCAGATCATTGTCGTCAGATCTTAAATTATGTAAACCAGGCTGTCAAGGAAGCAGAAAACAAGCAGGTAAAAAGGAAAAGCAAGATATGCGATAAGATTGGAGAATATTAGATTGGTATATCTGGAATCTGAAATAATTGAAAATGTCATTATACAGTTGATGAACAGGACGTTTGTTTGCTACTAATATAGTAGCTGGGCCCAGATCGTCAGAGATACATTTGACTCCTGAGCATCTCTAGCTCCCTGTTTGCTCATTTGTCCCTGTTTACCGAGCAGGACCATGCTGTCCACACTCAGTTCCTAAGAAATGACAACCATGTCCAATGAAGCAAAGAGCCTCTCTGTGCACAGTGTGACATTTCTATCTTCAGCACAGTCTAATTAGAGTTGGGCCCATGTAGGAAACTGCTTAACTGCGTATCTTCCACCCACTATTCTAAACTGAATTCGACTTCTCCACAAGCTTAAGAGTTCCCCATGCCTCTTTTCTATCCACGTGTGCACGCCAAACACCTGAGCATTTCTCCTTGACATCATCTCCCTTCACATTCTTCTCTTAGTCAAGTTCTGCTAACTGGGCCTCGAAAGTACTTCTTACTTTGTGGAACATGCACTGGATGCTGAATGTAGAAGACAGAGTACATGAGAAAATGGAGGAGAAAAAGCAGGAGATTATAATGCTCATGTTTTACGTTGGTTATGGGTACGTGTTCAAAGGAGAGCTTCAGGTGCTGTGCATATCTAATAGGGGCCGAGCCTAGTTTGGAGATGTCAGGTGTGTGGCTTTCAGATAAAGACTGAAGAATTGACATTTGAACCACACGTGCTCTGAACAAAGAACAGAAATGAACCAAAACAACGGGAAGAGCAAACTATAAAAGATTAGATGAGGATTGACGCATATAGGGCTTTTCCTACCATATTAAAGACTTGAATTTTTGTTTCAAGAGCAGTAGGACCTTGTTACTAAAGGCATGAATCCTCGTGAAGATTGCTTGTGAAGAGTGGGCAGAAGGAAGGAGGTAATGGTTGAGGGAGTCCAGATCTTCAGTGGCAGCATAGAACAAGGTGGGACTGAAGTACTTTCGAGGCCCAGTTAGCAGAACTTGACTAAGAGAAGAATGTGAAGGGAGATGATGTCAAGGAGAAATGCTCAGGTGTTTGGCGCGCACACGTGGATAGAAAAGAGGCATGGGGAACTCTTAAGCTTGTGGAGAAGTCGAATTCAGTTTAGAATAGTGGGTGGAAGATACGCAGTTAAGCAGTTTCCTACATGGGCCCAACTCTAATTAGACTGTGCTGAAGATAGAAATGTCACACTGTGCACAGAGAGGCTCTTTGCTTCATTGGACATGGTTGTCATTTCTTAGGAACTGAGTGTGACAGCTTTATTGGAGAGGCTTTAGAAAAACTGTACAGCTCAAAAGTGTTGTTTGGAGTGCAAAATTATGAAACCCCAGGAGGAAATTAGGCAATGTCAACTTCTAAATTAAAAGGGCCTGTACCTGTACTTCTATCCTTTTTCCTGGCAGTTCTGTTTGTAGTGATTTACTGAAGAGAAATGAAGATGGATACCTACAAACAGACTTCTACAAAATTTTTTTATGGTAGCTTTATTCATGCTCACCCCAAACTGGAAGTAGCTCAAGAATTCAGCAGGAGAGTAGGTAAACCAATTGTGGTATACTCATAGAATATAACTTAGAAGGCTACTAGAGATAGACAAGAATGGATCTAATTAACATTATAACGAGTGAAAGAAACCAGACACAAAACAGTACACACACATAATTCTATTTGTGTGGACTTGTGAGACACTAAACTAATTTGTGATAGGAAAACAAATAAGAAAAGCGATTGCCACTGGGGACACAGGGTATGGATAAACCTGGAAGAAACATAAGGAACATTTTTGGGACCATACTAATACTTCATGTCTTGGTAGGAGTTTGAGTTGCGCATTTCAGAATTCATGAAAGAATACACTTGAAAATGCATGCATCTTACTATCTGTAAAATCTTTAAAAAAGCAGGAACATTTTTGGGACCATACTAATACTTCATGTCTTGGTAGGAGTTTGAGTTGCGCATTTCAGAATTCATGAAAAAATACACTTGAAAATGCATGCATCTTACTATCTGTAAAATCTTTAAAAAAGCTGGCAAGGTTGCTTAACAGATGAAGGCTCCTGCTGCCAAGCCTGACAACCGAGTTGAGTCCCTTGTACCCACATGGTGGAAGGAGAGACCTGACTCGTCCACAAGTTTTCCCCTGACCGCCACATGAGGCCCCTCACACACATGCATGCCTGCACACTTCTGCATTCTTAATGCATTCGGTAATCATATGCATGCTGCAGTATTTAGTGGGGTATGTACTTAAGCTTGATTATTTAGAAATGCATCTAGAACATAAGGGAGACTGATTGTGTAGGCAGGAGATGAAGAAATGGACAATCTGTAATCGACACAGTGAATGTTGATTATGGAGTGGAGCATACAGATTCCCACGTGTAAGAGCCCTCTTTGTATTTGGAACTTTTTATGATGAGGGAAAATGTTCAAACCCTTTGAAGCAATAGTTCTTTTAGAAATTGATCGTACATACATATTTGTATAGGTGTACAAATGCATGGTTAGATATTTATCCTACATACATATCTATATAGGCATAAAACATGCATGGTTAGACATTTATCCTACATACATATCTATACAGGTATAAAACATATGATTAAAGCCATTTTGTTACAGTATTATGTTACTGTCAAACATACCTCAATGCCTATTAGTAAGGTGTAAATTATAATTGATTCACAGAGTTTGAAGTTTGAGTGCTGTGTGGTTATTGACACACATCTCTCTGTGTGCTACTATAAAACAATCTCTGAGATATAGTGATAAATCCTATACACAGAGAAAGAGGAATGCTTGTGTATCCTAGTTTACATTTCTGTTGCTCTGATAAAACACTGACCAAAATCGTCTTGGAGAGGGTTTATTTGTCTTACATTTCCATATTATAGTCCGTCATTGAGGGAAGAACTGAAGCAGAGATCATGGAGGCAGCTCACTGGCCTGCTCCCCATGGCTTACTCAGCCTGCCTTCTTAGACAACTCAGGACTGCCTGCCCAAGGGTAACACTGCCTGCAGAGGCCTGGGCCTTCCTGTGTCAGCCGTTAATCTAAACAGTGCCCGCCAGACTTGCTTTACAGTCTGATGGAGGCATATTCCCAATTGGGAGTCTCTTTCCAGATATGTCAAGTTGACAAACATGCACACACAAGCAAGCAAGAAAGCAAATAAACAAATGAGCAAACCAGAAAAAACCCAGCAACCATCATACTATGTGATCAGATAAGAGGAACATGTACTGGGATGCTAAAGGAATGTCGATATTATGCTCCCATATCTTGTTTTAAAAGGCTGTATATACACATGACACACACAGACAAGCATACTCATATACATGTGTATTCTGTCTGCATAGGATTTTCTCATGTCACCAGAGAAATGAACATTAATGATTACTTCTTTAGAGAAAACTGGAGGGGAATTAAGGGTGGGAGGAGACATACTTCTTATTATATACATTATACTACCTTCTGAATGTTGTACTATGGTTTATATAATTCAGAAAATGGGTATAAGCTTACGTAGTGGTCACCAAGTGTGAAAAGATTGAGAAGGGACAGCTGGAGAGGAAGGGGAACTAGGAAAGTGAGTATCACCAGTGATGCGGGAAGAGGTATGCTAAGAAGGAGCAGGTTGTCTGTCGTGACTGGTATCGCAGGGACTTCTGTAAAATGCAGACTTAAGACGTCTCTGTGATTTAGAAAGGAAGAGGTCATTGATGCCCAAAGCCTTAACCTTGACTCCATCCTGTTTAATTTTCAGCGCTTAGAAGACTATCAGCGCCGCCTTGACACCTCCAATCTCAAGTTGTCGGAGTACCCAAATGTTGATGAGCTCAGGGTGAGAGACGGTCTAATCATAATTAAAAACATAAAGTAAAATGTACTAAAGACCTGGCAGGCAGTTAACACCTCAGTGGGAATAGCCATCACTTGAAGGGGTTCTATACCATAGGTTGCCTACATGTAAGACTTAATTCAGCTGTTGAATGTCGATCTGCGTCAGGGGGACTTTCATCTTTATTAGAGGAGTATTTTGTGAGAAACTGTAACTTTATGTGTCAAGAATTGTTAGTGGACTTGGGAATGCTATTGTTAGAAGATTTTAATTTGCTCTGTACTTTTACTGTTTGTTACGAGAACTTTTCAGATCACCGAGTAAAGATAATTTTTCTGTGAAACTTTTGAAAAGCATGGGGGTTGAAACCCATATAGAGATAGCTAAATATTTGCTAATTGCTACTTTTTATGCCTGGGCTTTAGTTTTAATAACCTTTTTAGGATATTAAGTCTTAGTTTTAAAAATACCAGCTCCACTGGTGGTTGTTTTGTCAGGCTTAATTTGATAGCTATTTAAAATAAATTTTTATGTCATATGTAATAGTTCTACCGGAAAGCATGTTAATGTATGTATTCCATTAACTTTTAAAGAATGAGAGTTCCCCTAGAGATGCTAATGCTAAAACATGCCTCTCTACTAATAAATAGGTTGCTGGCTGAGACAGCCCTGCTGTCCTTTACAGCTTTCTTTGGGAGGCTGGAGAAATGGTTCAGCAGTTAAGAGCACTAGGAATTAGAGTTCTAGAAATCAGAAGCATCATATGGGTATGTGTGCACAGCATGCACCATCCGCATCTGGTTATTGCAGCTAAGGAATGAGGGCATGTGTTGTAAGCTGTTCTTCATCTTGAGGGAGGTTTGGAGAGAATGCTCATGAATGGTTTTCTCTTAAGATGTTTCTCTTTTAGAAGGTTTTGTGCAGGGTGCTTTAGCATGGACTATTCCCTTTTCAAGACAGATGACAATAACGTGGTTGAATGTAAATGATATCTTTTATATTAAGACTGTTTTGAAAAGATACTTGCTATGCTGGCTGTAACATCACTGATAAAATATTCCTGGAAGTAATTTGTGCACAATTCTTTTTATTTTGGCAGAATTTGGACTTAACAAAAAGAAAGATGATTCACGAAGGGCCATTGGTTTGGAAGGTGAATAGAGATAAAAGCATCGGTGAGTCTAGTGTTCCTGCCAGTTTTGGAGAGAATGGAGAGAAGAGACTGGGAAAGTCTGCTGGAGGGAAACAGAATCATTCACAGTTTTCAGTTAGTTAGCCGTGCTGTTCTAGAATATCTGAACATTTACAGGAGATCTGCACGTATATTTGTTGTTGTTAGGTGTAAGCCATGCTACATATTTATTTAGGAATGTAGCAGAAAAGTCACACTCAGCCGTATTTCCATCGTCTCTCTCTTGATGAATATTTGCAATAAGTCTTCTGTAAACTAATATCTTGCAGTGAGGGAGCATTATTTTTTAATTCTTGTAACTCTCAAATGTTATTTCCATGAAACATACTAAAATGAATTATTAAAAATGAAATTAAAGAAAATAGTTTGCAAATCAGTTTTTTTAATTTGCTAAGTTTTCCAGAAATAATTTTCTTTGCCAGATTAATTTAAATTTCTGTACTTAACAGTTTCTCTGCATTTTTATTTCTAGATCTTTATACACTGCTGCTGGAAGACATTCTTGTACTGCTGCAAAAGCAGGATGACAGACTGGTGCTAAGGTGCCATAGTAAGATTCTGGCATCCACGGCTGACAGCAAGCACACATTCAGTCCCGTTATAAAGCTGAGTACAGTGCTGGTTCGACAGGTCGCAACAGGTGAGTGTGTCTACTGAAGGATGCTAACTTCCAGGTTCACTATAAAGTTGTGCAGGATACTCAGTGTTGATTAAGCAGCACAACTGACTTCTGTAGTTTTGTTATGTTTATGTGTGTAGAAAATTTAGATTAAATTTTCCTACTGTTTATAGATACTAAATTGAAATTTTGCACCCCGAAATTATTTAAGACAGCTAGGCTGTCTCAGTAGTTTTAGTGCATCTTGAACATTTAAATACACTTACTTTGGTGTTTGTTCTATGTTCAAATTGGTGATACATACCAGAAAAGTAGTGAGAGCTGTGAGTGTAACAGAAGGCTGTCATTAAAATGGCGTATTTGTTTATTGGGGGAAAGTGAAAATTGAAGAGGTGGATGAATTTATTTTTTGATTTAATTTAGTTTAATTTTATGTGCATGGGTGTTTTGGCTACCTATATGTCTGTGCACCATGCTTGAGTCTGATGCCCTGGCAGGCCAAACAAAGGCATCAGATCCCCAGGAACTGGAGTTACAGATGGTTCTGAGCTGTCATGTGGGTGCTGGGACCCAGTGTTCTTAAGTACTGAGCCATCTCTCCATCTCCAAATTTGGGCGTTTATGTCAGCTTAAGTTAGCTAGTTATAGTTTAAGTGTATTATGATGAGATTCTTTATATAACTTAATTACACGACAGCAAAATTTGTAAACTGTTTTCTGTAACGTCCCCAAAATATTCTTAACAACTTGGAAAAACAGCAGTTTGAAATAAATGAGAAAGGTGGATTCAGTAGTGTGTGTGTGTGTGTGTGTGTGTGTGTGTGTGTGTGTGTGTGTTCATATAGGCATTCTCATTTCAGAATTATAGGCTGGATAGAACTCCAAAACACATTCTACATGGGCAGGAAATAACCTTTATAAGACAGAACTTTTATGAGGTCAATTATTTGTTACTGCTTGAGAATTTCATACAGGCATACAGTGTAAAGTTTTGGTTAAATCCACCCTTTATTCCTTCTACTTTTCTCTATCCTCTCCCCTGCTTTTCTGTTCCAACTTAATGTGCACCTTCCCTCCCCCTCTCTCTTAACCCACTGAGTTCAAGTAATTTGAACTTTGACTTATTTTTGTTCATAAGTAAGTACCATGTTGACTTTTATAAACTTGTTATAGTGTTGCTTACATTAAGTTGCACAAAATTTAAATTTAGAAACTTGATGAAGTTTTGCAAAGTTTTGCAAACCTTCATGTAAGTTAAGATGGAGAATATTAATATTCACATCTGGAAATATCTCATACCTTCCTTGCCCAGAGTGGTAGAGTAAATTTTGTTTTCTTCTTTTCTAGATAACAAAGCTTTATTCGTCATCTCTATGTCAGATAATGGAGCCCAAATTTATGAATTGGTAGCACAGACAGTTTCTGAAAAGACAGTGTATGTATCAGATTTAATTACCTTTTTCTAATTGATACTTTATTATCCAAAGTACAAATGTTACACAAACTTTGTGTCTGAATGTATATCTGCGCACATGTGTGCACGTATCTGAAGAAGCCAGAAGAGGGTGTCAGATCCCCTGGAGCTGATGTTACAGGTGGTGGTGAGCCGGCTGATGGAGGGACTGAAGGGCTGGCCTCTGGAAGAGCAGCAGGTGCCCTTAACTGCTGAGCCACCTCTCCAGCCCACAAATTGACCTTTATAGTAGGACTCTGAAAACCACTAAAGAAATCAAGTACTTCCTCTTGTACTCTTTTGGGAACATTCCTCTAAGAATTTGTTTCTTTTGAGATTGATGCTTTCATTTTTATTTTGTTCTACTGCAAGTAAATTTTCTAAAGAAAAAAATCTCAGAAGAACCAGGTTAATCTTTTAAATGGGTAATGTGTTCATAATGTTAGAATTTTCTTTATATAAGAGTGGTTCCAAAATAGAGATTTCTCTGGCAGCATGGGTACTGTTTGGGTTTTGTTTTCTCCTTTTCCTTCCGAGTGTATTTACGGCATTTCTACTTTCTGTGTTCCGAACTCCTTTTATACCCCTGAAGCTGGCAGGACCTCATCTGTCGAATGGCTGCGTCAGTGAAGGAGCAATCCACAAAGCCAATTCCTCTGCCACAGTCGCCACCTTGCGAGTGAGTCAGGGAAGACGTGGGTGGCTCCTTCATTTGAATACCATTACGTTTGCACATCTTTTCAAAGCTTAAGAATGTTTCTTTTTTTTCTACAGAGGAGACAATGATGAAGAACCATCCAAATTAAAAGTGGAACACCATGATATTTCAGTCACTGGTCTACAGAGTCCAGGTAAGCTGTATAGACAAGTCTTCCTGGAGGATGTAGTCTGTTACCTGTTAAAGTGAAAGTTCTGTGCAGGTGCTGCCTGTGAGCCTACTGTACACCAGCGCAGCACTGCTCTGTGCTGTGTGCTTTTCCTAGTGGATAAGCTCTGTAGCTTACATAGCTCACTTCCTGAATGTTCCATGTTGAAAATTAAATCTCCATTAAGGTGATTCTCTGCCTTTTTCTGTTCCACTGAACAGACAGAGTTTTGGGATTAGACTCTCCCTTAATTTCATCAAACCCTCAGTCTCATTCACTGAGTACCGCTGGCAAATCAGAGGCAGAACATCTCTTTGTGACCGCGGCACAGTTTGCAAAGGAGCAGCATACGAATGGGACACTCAAGGAAGGTGATGGCAGTTATCCACCCACAATCCCAGATCCACACTTGCCCGTGTCAGAGGAGCGGTGGGCATTGGATGCACTGAGAAATTGTAAGTTTTATTCATGCCTTGTGGCAGCTACTAAGCACCAGAGTTGTGTAATGTATTGGGAAGCCTTTTAGAGAGGGAAAGTAATGGATTTTAATGATAATACACAAAAGTCTAAACTATGATTTTTTTCCCTGTAAGAAAGGTATGGTCTAGTTGAGAAGATGATAGGAACCCTCATCTTGCCCCCACTGCCACTTTTAAAGGCAAGCATTCCAGGAATAGTGAGGCTTGTTTGTCAAATCTGTCTGGGTTGGTGTGGTCAGGGAAGAGAAGCGGCAGAGAGGAAGAGAGATGTGCTTGTGATCTTGAAGGATGAGTAAGATCAAAATAAATGTGTGGACTAGAACCATTCAGACAGAAGTGATGGTAGGGTCAGAAGGGTGCAGAAACCACAGGGTGTTCAGAGAGCAGCGAGCAGAGAGCTGGCCTGTGTGGACAGTGTAAGTTGGAGGAGCGCAGGAGATACATAGGAATCTGGAAGATGGGCTGAGGAGTCTCACTGCCGTGAATCTTAAATGCCAGGTTGCATCCTCCGTATGTGAAGGACAGACACATCACAGAATTTTAGGAGCTTTTTCAAATCACACCCATTCTACATTTTGTGTGGAGATTTAATATTCTTCACAACAGTTTCTAACATGTACACACCTACAGCCCGCTGTTAGCTGTCTGTCCCCAGCTCCAGTCTTGTTGGCAACCACTGTTGCAGAGGGGAGGATAGCACATCTCTCAGGTACAATGAGGTGGAAAAAGTCCAAAAATAGTTGCTGTAGCTACAGAGAACCATGTGAACTTTTGAAGCCGGGGATCATGGATGAAAAATTATTGCTCTGGCTGAGAGCTGCCCGGAATTTGGATGGAAAGAGGCTTGGAGTGGTGCCCCACTAAGTTGGCTATTGTAGCTATCTGGGCTCAAGGCTGAAAGCGTTTAGATTAGAGTAAGCACAGAATAAGTAGAGTCGCCCAATACTTGACGTCTGTGGATGTGAGGGCAAAGGAAAGGGGTGTCTAGTGACAATTTCAGTGCTTTCCCGAGAAATAAGAGCCAAACAGATCACTATGCTTCCACGCCTCCATCGCTGTGCTTTGCTTTGCTTCGCTTTTCCTTCTGTGCAGACTAGGAGCTCCGCCTTAAAGAGTCCCGCTCCAGATAAGGAGTGGCAAGCCACCCAGGGGAAGTGGTGTGGGAAGGTGGTGCTTTAGAGCTGGCATTTTGGGGAGAGGTTAAGGTGCTTGAGAAAGGAGAGGTTTTCTTAGACCTGAACTCTTGGAGAAGCAGAGGGTAAGCCTGTGGTGGCATCAAGGAGGTGCAGTTGTTTAAAATCTCATTCCGGATTCTCCTGAAGTGACAGGCTTAGTGATGTCCTGTAGTTTAATAGCGTGGGCCTAGCACTGCCGTCACCTGCATAAGCTCAGCATGAGCTAGCCCAGGGCTAAATTGGATCTTACTTTTAACATCTCAGAGAAGCTGTGCCACTAGTAAGGTAATTAAAAACAAAACAAAATAAAACCAAAACCAAACAAACAAACAAAAAAACTATTGGATATTGGAATTTAAGTTTATTATACAGTTTTATTGTCTTTACCATATAGGAAGATTACCAGAAAAAAAATAATGCCTATGTTTGTAGAGCCTACTCTTGAGAAGAAAAAGCATAACATTTGGCTTTGCTGGCCTAGCTGAAGCAGAATAGATGCCTGGTGTTAAGTGTATTTAGGACTTTTAAGTAGGAGGGCCTCCCTACTTGGAATGCTTAACTTTGGTCAGGTGTAGTTTAACGTTGTTGTGTTGTGTAGAAGATCATATTTTCTTTATTACATTTTTCAAGACAAAAATGATTGTGTAGGGTTAGTATTTTGGCTATGTGTTGTGAAGATGTGTTCTTAGTTTTAGAGGTTATTGGAAACTCAGCTGATTGATTTCTGGCAGTCAGGCTGTGCTAGTTAATTTCCCCTTCTGTTTTCTTCATCCTGCCCTAAATCTTCAGTGGGCTTGTTGAAGCAGTTGCTGATACAGCAGTTAGGTCTGACTGAGAAGAACACTCGGGAAGACTGGCCGGCTTCTGAAGAGGTGCAGGCAGAGAGCGGCATCCAGGACTCTGAAAATGTTAAGGCTTATCATGCTGGGGAAGGACAGATGCCTTTTAAAACTGGAACTGGTGACGTTGCAACTTGTGACAGTCCACGAACTTCAACTGAGTCTTGTGCTGCACAGGATTCATTGATACTGGCATCCCAAGACAGCCAGGCAAGTAACATTTTAGTAATGGACCACATGATCCTGACCCCAGAGATGCCTACCACAGAGCCAGAAGGGGGTCTGGATGACAGTGGAGAGCACTTTTTTGATGCCCGTGAAGCACATAGTGATGATAATCCATCAGAAGGTGATGGAGCAGTTAAAAAGGAAGAGAAGGATGTTAATTTACGCATCTCAGGCAAGTGGCTTTCACATTTCAACTTTGATTTTGATTTTCGTTAACTGTCTTATATGCTGGAATGGATGTTGTTTCAATATTTTGTGTGTGTGTGTGCATCGTTGTGCGATGTGTTATTCCTTCATACAATAAATACTGAATCTGTTCTCTGCCAGACCTTGTCATAAGGGCTGGGAGATTGAACAGTGAAAAATGCCCGAAACTTCATTATTTAAGATGGTTAAGTGCCTGAAGGGAAGGAGCAATGGTAAACAAAAAAACAAATGATAAATGTCAGATGGTCAGAAGCATTAGGAAGAAAATAAGACCAACAGCAGCCAGGGCAGAGAGCAGTGAGAGCAGACACGGTGATCAGTCTGAGCAGAAACCGGAGTGAAGCACAGGGAAAGCCATGTGGGTACCTAGGATAGTGTTCCAATGTGAGCACTGGCGGAGTATGTGTTTGTAGTTAGGGAACATAGGGCAGAGGAGAAAGGGACAGCAGCCCAGGGGAAGTGGTAGTCAGATTGTCATATAAAGACTTTGTGGTTACAGCTTTAAACTCTTAATGTGAAGTTATTCAGAAATTACTGTGCACGTTTGCTAAGATTGGCTTTAATCCAAAGTAAACCTGGTGGAGTTAAAACTACACTTGTGAGTCGATGGTTCCCCCACCACAGCAACTTTTCAAGTTGTCATATGACCCCGTTCTGATGGCAGTGCTAATCTTGTCAAACTGTCCTGTCTCCACCAATAGGAAACTGTTTGATCCTTGATGGCTATGACGCAGTACAGGAGAGCTCCACGGATGAGGAGGTTGCCTCCTCATTTACTCTGCAGCCTGTGGCAGGCATCCCTTCTGTGGACTCTACCCACCAGCAGCAACATTCCCCTCATGCTCATTTTGATGGGGCAGTTTCACCATTCACCCCAGAATTCCTCATCCAGCGACGCTGGAGAGCTGTTGAGGATGCTTGTTTTGAGATCCAGAGTCCTCCTTCCTGTACAGATTCACAAAGCCAAATCCTGGAGTACATTCATAAAATAGAGGCTGACCTCGAACACTTAAAGGTACGTCACGTTTCAGCCGCCATAGTACTTGATCCTAAGAACACAGTTAGCAGAGTGCAGGTTTGGAATGACGGAGTCCTGATGTTCATAGACTGGTCTAGGTTCTGTATCTGTCTATTTTTATTTTCTTTGACCATTAGTCATGAATAGGCTTGGATAAAAGCTGGTATTGACACTGTTTATCCTCAGATTACAAGAACAGAAAAAGATTGTAGGTTTGTAGCTAGTTACATGTTTGTTTGGATTTCTAAATTTTGAAAATCTAAAAGTACGTGGAGCAGTTGGTCTCCATCATGTCTGAGTTGGGTGGGGTTGCATGGCTGTGGATCAAGGCCAGGAAATGATGTGACTTGCTATAGCCTGTTAATTAATCTGTGACTCACGAAGAAGTCTTTCTGGTTTCCCAGAGGCTATGATAGTGGCTTCTGTTATCCAAAAACATGGGCATGAATGGGATTCTTTGGAAATTGGTAGTTAAAAGACATCACTGTGGCAGTTTCTATGAAAAGGACTCTTTTATTTTTATTGAAAATAAATTATTTTCACATAGTATGTTCTGATCATGGTTTCCATTTCCCCAACTCCACCCAGATCCTCTCTACCTATTCACCTGTCAGACTCCATGCCTTCTTTCTCTCTAGAAAACAAGCAGGCAAATTAAACAAACCAGAATAAAACAAACCAGCAGCAAAGACAAAGAAAAAGAAAAAGCATGAGAAACACATACGCGGGACACACATACACTAACAAAACCCATAGAAACACAAAATTGAAGCCATAACATACAAACAAAGGACCAGTGAGGTACAAATGTTGGCCCTGGGTAGGCACAGCTGCTGGGACCCACACACTTTTTTCATGACATCATATAATTGGGAGATGTAGTGTTCTTAGCCTTTTAGCTCAAGGCTCATCTCCCTTAGTTTTTCGTTTAGCTCCATATAATACATGTCTCCCTTTTCATTTAATTTCAGTTATTAGTGTCATATGTGGCTAGCAAGGCAGGGTATCCAGAAGCCCTCTGTGCTCATCTGCCACATGGTGTTGAACTGTTTCCTGGGTGACTTCTCCTGCTGGCAGATCACCTTTACTTGCTTCTCCAGTGTTTTACATAGAAAGTTAGGTTACTCATTCAAAGAAAAAATGGGAAAAGGAAACTTGCCTCTTTCCCAGCTAACAGCATCTTCAGTGCTTAGTTAGTGTTGAAATTTGGGGCCATGTGCCCATAACCAAAAACACCTTCATTCCTAGTTTCAACTAACTTCATTTTCTTCTGCCATCCCCATGAAAAATCTGTTGTTACAGAAGGTGGAGGAAAGTTACGCCCTTCTTTGCCAAAGGCTGGCTGGCTCAGCCCTCCCTGACAAGCTCTCAGGTATGTGAAATGGGGGGCTTGTCCTACCTAACAGTACCCTGGGTAAGTGATTTATTATTCTTCAACATGAAAACGCATGGTTCCATTTCTTTCCTGTCCTTAAAAACCTCTTGTTTCTAAACATCATATATCAAGACTGCTGACTCTGCCCTTCCTGCTCTCAGAAGAGCTGTGGTTGTCAGTTCCTGTGCCAGCCCCTCTTCTCTCTCTCCACCTTTTCCAAGCTGGAGGCAGAGTGGAGGGAAACCTGGTGAACCATAAATTCAGCAGAACCTGTGC
The DNA here is from genome assembly GCA_026225945.1 of Cricetomys ansorgei. Classification (NCBI taxonomy): domain Eukaryota; kingdom Metazoa; phylum Chordata; class Mammalia; order Rodentia; family Nesomyidae; genus Cricetomys; species Cricetomys ansorgei. Next base: position 2,805,323 of record JAMJFZ010001122.1, on the reverse strand, counting down.
TGCTGCTGTGGCGGCTGCAGTGTGGGCGGCGGCGGCTCCCTCATGAGGAGCCCTGCCATACTCTGTGCCTCTCTGGACACCAAGGCTAGCGTGGTCGCCGGCTGCGGCTAAGCCTGTGTTCTGTGCACCAGTTCCTACTCACTTTTTGTGTACTTTGAGGCTACATTTTCTGATTTAGAAGTGAATAAGAAGTGAACAAGATTATGCTCACAGGTTGCATGCATGTTCTTTGCAATATTAATTTGCTCTTAATTGGGTTTCTACATATCTTTATTCTTAGATAAAAGTTAGAGCCCAGTGTCCTGGAGGTGACTGCAGGTTGTTGGATTTTGAGTGTCGGCCCTGTATCAACCACATCCCGGCTCCAGTGTGGACGCAGAGAGAGTGCGACAGAGGATCTGCCTGGAACCACCTGGGCTCAGCCATGCCCCAGGGTGCCCCAAGCGGGACCGGTTCATCAGTCTGGCAGCTGCACAAGCCTGTCAGTGAGGAACTGTCAGTTCCTCACTCTCCTCTCCTCACTATCAGAAATGCATTTTGATTCAGAATAAAAACCAAATGTATAGAGCTTTGGGTGTAGGATATGAAATTGTACGTAGGTAAGAAAAAGAGAAAATCAGATGTATTTATTTGACTTCATTCCGTATTTGAAAGCACACTTTAATTTTTACTTTGCCTTGTTTTGTTTTAATTGAATAGTGAGAGTTTTAGCTTTTTGTATTTAGTGCACCCAAGGATCATCGTTCCTGAAGCCAAGGTCAGGAGTGGGATGGAGAGGTTAGTAGATGGGCAATGCAGCAGAAGAAAGAGGAATCCCTGGCCTTCACTAACCTGGAACCCCGGCCCTTCTGTCCAGAAGCTGCCTGAGGGTCAGCTCAAGATGCTGCATGACTCCCGTGCAGATGACATGAGCTGTGTGCTGCCAGGTGGCCAGAGCAGGTGGGCCTCCTGCCCCACAGCAAGCATCTCTTCTGCGTAACTGGGTTCCACCCCATTAACAGGAATCCGCAATACACTAAATGGCAGGCACTTGAAAATGGGTGTGTTTCCTTTGTTGTTGTCTTTTCTATTGATAGTTGGGATTTGGGAGAGAAGAAAACAAATTTTTATTTTCTTGATTATAAATTTGTTATTCTTGGTATTGTTGCATTTGTATAATTATACACTGACTGGCACTTGTAAGAAATGTTCCCTGCAGAGTGAGCAGGAAATAAGAACAAAGAAATGAAATGCTTCGGTGGTGGTGGGGTGCTGTGGAGGGTGGGCGGGGTGGGAGAAGAGTCTGAGATTCTCTAAACCGAATCACTACTGAGTTGAACCATGGCTGTCAGTAGCCACGGGTACTGCTGATTTAAGGCCAGTAAAAAACTAGTACCTGGACGTTTGACTCTAATTTTTTTTGCACTGATGGTGCCAAAGGGCTCCTTGAGTCACAAGCAGAGCCCAGGGTGGGCGGAGGAAGGTGTGAAGGAGAGTTGCTCGCATCACTGCAGATTGCTTCCTCTGACCTCACTGCCACAGCCCTGTCTGCATGGTGCCGGGACTGGCCTTGGGAACAGAGAGCAGAGGTGAGCAGCGCAGCCACCACGGTGCTGGTGACGGCTGCAGTGTGGGCAGCACCCACGGAGGGCGGTCAGGGCCGCGACCCGAGAATACCTTCATTCTGTTGGCTTTCAGAGGTTTTCGTTGTGCATCGGTAAATAAGTTTTTAGAGTGTTCTGTAAAACAAAAAGTCACCTGTCAAATCTAAATTCTGTAATAAACAAGGAGTTCACACGTTGCCCACCTCTTACAGGAGGGTCCTCTGAACTCTGGGGGCAGTCAGGATGTAATTTTATCTCCCCTTAGTGCCCCTCACACGCAAAGGAAGCTCTTTCTCACCATGTATGGACCCCAGCTGCTTTTAGGAACACCTCTACAACTTAACAACTTAACAAGTGTCTGTCCTTTGAGAACTCCTTTATGGTCTTAGGTCGGTCAGCTGGGATCCCGTTACCTCATCTATAAATTGGAATTGTGTTTTGAGTCGGATTTGAAATTTTGAAGTAGAACCTAATCTGTAAGTGAAGCTTGGGGTTTGGAACTCCCTGTATCTCTTAGGAGAAGCAAGTAGAGACCAATGGTTACAGTGTCTTCCGCTCAGCCTCTTAGACTACACCATCTGGGTAGCTGGCCAGGAGAAAATCCAAGCAGCGGCATTCTCCTGACTTCAAACACTACAGCTCCTCCCATGGTTCTCTAGCACAGCTCAGCCCGAACTCTGTTCTGGTTATTTGCTTTCCTTTTCCTGAATCTTAGCCTCTCGGAGTTACTACAGGGCTAACTGGAAAGGTACTTTGGCATTGCTTCAGTACTTGCAAATAAATGCATATCATTATATCTTCAGATGGAACCTCAAAATGAAGTGAATTCTGGGGGGAAAGGGAAAAAAAAAACATTTTTTGAGAGTTCTTTTTTATCTTACCAGCCTTACCTCTTGCCTGCGCCCTCCCTTTCTGGCCTCCTGTGCCTTCCATTTCATTTTGGCCATTATAATCACATCCATTTGACTTTGACATTACATCTCCCTTCCATGGTGGTGACAGTAGGTATTCCTCCTGTTCTGGATGAGGTGGTCATCGTCATAGTCCTCTCCTCTCTTTGGGTGACGAGAAGGTGTGTCTGCTTCTGTCCTGAAGAGGATAAGGCAAGCGAGGGGGTACAGCATCTTCTGCAGAGCCAGCAAGCCCTGTGTGCCATGGATGCAGCCTGCTCTCTCGTGAGCTTGGTGGCTCTTCTGTCACTACGTGGCAGAGTACGCATGGAGTGTCTCCTTTTCAGAGAAAAGACCTAATCAAGCCAAATCAGCAAACCCTCAGAGTACTGTAATTTAAAGGATGGCTTTGGCCTTCGCCATGTATTTTGTATAGTTTCGAAGCAGCTAACTGGACTGTTGAGTTCTGCTGCTTTCACAATCTAAATTGTAACTATTTATTGTATCACATGGGAGGTTATTTCATGAGTGTTTTGCCTTTGTTTTCTCTAAACAACTTTTAATGACCTCTAGAAAGAACAAGCCCTCTTCAGAAAGTGTTTTGTTTCTTTGTCTTCGGGAGAGGGAAGAAGAGAAAAGTCCTTTCTGCCCGATTTTTAGATGATGCAGCCATTTGCTGTCTGCTCTGCTCCCTGGCATTGGCGATGGTCTGGTGCCTGACACCCCTGTTCAACCTGAGCAATCTCCTCTCTGCAGTTGGTGTGCGATAGTGTTTGGGGCCACTTGAGCTTGCTCTGTACTTCCCTCCCTCCATGTTGCAAGAAGGCACCATAAGACCTTAAACTACAAAGTCAGCAAGACCTTGTACAAGTTTGTTTTGTAGATCGTGGTTTCTTTTCTTTTTTTTTTGACATTTCACCCTCATTTAGCGAGATCTGTAAAACTGTTCTTTCTTCAAGAAAGGAGCTCTCTTGTTCTGTCTGTTTGCCTTCACGGGTACTGAGGGTTTGGGTAATAAATTGGTCAGGAAAAAAGGGGCCTCCTAGAAGCCAATCCCTCCCCGACGTTTCCAGGTGCCACCCACTAAGCGATGTACTACAGCATGGCGACAGTAACATGCACACTGTTGGTTGTTTAATGAGCCTCTTCCCACTAGAACGTCTCACTTTCCTTGTTCACCATACAATCATGTACTCTTTAACAGAAATTGCTTTTAAGAGAAATCTGGAACTATCTTTAAAAAAAAAAACCTTATTAATAATCATGTATTTTTACTGATCACATTTTGAAATGCCTGAAAGACTTTATTGCTCTAATTATCCAGATGTACCTTTGTAAAAAGCTCTTTTATGAATTAGCTGATAAGGCTGTATGTTTCTGGAACAAAATATTGGGTCATCTAAAAAAACTTTCTGTTTTATGGGGTCTGGGAAAATAGAAAATAAGAGTTCAAATATTAAATAAGCTTAAAAGAACCAAGTATGTGACTCTTTATTTGTATGTATTTCTATTAATTTTGTCTCGTACAAGTTGTTCGTTTTTTGAGACAGGGTCTCATCCCAGGCTGACCTGGAGCCCCTCCCTGCCTGTGCCTCTCAAGTGCTGAGATGGCAGGTGTTCACCACCACACCTGACTGTACACATTAGAGAAAATGTGTCTATAAGGATCCAGTAACTAATCTCCCTGTCAGTGATCACATGTCCTTCCTGCTTCTTGTGGCATCTTTATGGTGAGACCAGTCTTCTGATCACTGTGGAGTGAGCCTCTGCAGTAATGCAAGCAGCGGACATTGCCCTAGTAATGAGGCAGTCTCGTCCCTGGTTTTTAAACCGGGCTGGGCATGGCCGCAGTACTTTTGATACCAGTGCTCTAAACCTGCACTCGGGGGGCAGAGGCAGGCAGATTTCTTTGAGTGTAAGGTCAGTCCTGTCTGCATAGTGAGTTTCTGGCCAGCCAGGGCTATATTGTGAGACCCTATCTTTTTTTTTTTTTTTTTTAAAGCTTTAAACTGGATTTTTGGTATATTACTTTAAAGAATCTTTGCATGCTACATATGTTGAGATTGGTGTGTCAGCTTTCATGGTGCACTTAGAGTGATTTATTGCTGCCCTGGATCAAAAGACCCATGTCTTCTGTCTCCTGTCCTGTTGGGAGCCGAGTTGAAACGCCATTACAAGATGGCGCCGGTTTCCTGCTTCCGGGCTCCTCTTGCTCGGTTCTTAGTAAACAAGTAACAGCGCAGGCGCAAGTTGAGTAATCCTTGCCGCCTATGCTAATGAGGTTCTGGACATGCATCCAATTGTTGATGGTCACGTTGCTTGCCGCCTCCCCCTATGCTAATGAGGTTCTGGACATGCATCCAATCGTTGATGGTCACGTTGCTTGCCGCCTCCCCCTATGCTAATGAGGTTCTGGACATGCATCCAATCGTTGATGGTCACGTTGCCTATATAAGCAGGGTGCCTCACACATTCAGGGTCTTTCGCTCTCAACACTCAATCAAGCTACAGTCCTCAATAAAGCGTGAACCAGAAGAATCCTGTGTGCGGCGTCTTCCTTGCAGGCGAGGCGGGCGTCCACACTGTTCAGCATTGGCTTCCTTGGCTACAGCAGTTCTGATTGTTTATGGATGTTACACATTCAAAAGGCTGACTGGCCTTTGATATTTTCTGCATTTTGAAGTGTAAGTGTAATTTCACTTATTCTTGGGATAGTAGTTTAACTTTCCAACATTCTGGAGTACATCAGCTGAAAAGCCTATTAAGATACTTAACAAAAAAATATTAGTATTTTGGAGTATATTTTAGTTAAACTTTTTAGGAATTATATTCTACAAAGTTAACTGTAGTATAAACCCTGTAGAAATTGGCTCCTTGTGGGGCTAGAGAGATGGCTCAGTGAAAGAACATGTATTGCTTTTCCAGAGGAGTTCAGTTCTCAGAACCACACCAGGCAGCTTACCACCATCTGTAACTCCAGCTCCAGGGGATCCGACACCCTCTTCTGGCCTTTGTGGGCACCTGCACACATGTTCATGTAATACCACCACCCCCCACTACCCTCGCATGCACAAGTAAAAGTAAAAATGCCTTTAAAAAAAGAAATCAGCCTGTACGCCTGTCTCTGATGACAAACACACGTGTCTGGTAGGACAGATAACTTGAATGCCTTCCCTGCTTGTTCTCAGCCAGCCGCGTTTTAAAAACACAGAAGATGAAGCTGTTTGCATATAAACAATTGTTTTTCCATTCTTCTTCCATACCATATTATTTTAGCAGACATTTAATACTGATTTCAAAGATGAGAGGTCTAGGCTGAGGTGCAACTCGGACTCCGGGTTCAATCGCCATCGTTACTGCAGGGGGTAAGTAACATGTCATCAAGGATCGAGGCTTCCTAAAGTTACGAGTTCTCAGATTCATCCAGGGCGTTCTAGCCTGCATTGCAGGTGAGCAGCAGCAGGAGTCAGTGGCTGGAGGTCGGTGCCTGTCTTCACTCTCCAGCTCCACTTGCCATTGCTGTCATCCGTGCACATGTCAGCAGGATGAAAGCAGCAAACAGTGTCCTAGTTGTTTTAGGAAAATAAATGTTGACTCTTTGACATAGCCAAGAGGCACATGGGCCACACAGCACCATCAGGAATTCAGTTCTGCCCCTCCTTTGTCCTTGTCATCTCTTAAAAATGTGTGTGTGTGTATGCATGTTCACATTTGCATACGTGTGTGTGAATTCCAAAGGACAGCCTTGGGTATCATAAACTGCCTGTCTCCTTTGAGACATGGTCTATTCCCAGCATAGAACTCTAGACTAGTTGGCCCGTAAGCCCTAGGGATCATCCTGTCCCTAGGCTGGGAGTACAAGTGTGTACCACACTGGCTCTTTTGTCCTAGAATATAGTTTTTATGCTTTGTAAAGTAGTAGGTTTCCTTTTACACTTGAAATTTAGAATTTATTGATGGAAATAAAATATACACACATAACTGGAAAAGGTAAATTAGAGTTAAATACAAACCTATAGGGTAATTTTATTTTTAAGAATCAGTTTATGCCTGGTGTGACATATACCTTTAATCCCAGCACCAGGGAGGGAGAGGCAGGTGGATCTTTGTATGTTCAAGGCCAATCTGGTCTACATAGTAAGTTTTAGGACAGTCAAGGTCTACATAGAGTCTATCTCAAAATGAAGTAATACTTTCCAATTTACTAGGATTGGGATGATGGTTCAGTCAGTTTACTAGGATTGAGAGGATGCCTCCTGTCAGTCAGTAAAATGACAGCTTCCCAAGCATCAGGACCGGAGTTAATTCCTCAGCAGGCTGGTCAGTGGAGGAAGTGCTGACAGAGCTGGTCTTTGGGTGGATTGGTGAGCATTGGCTGTGGAGGGACAATAAAGTCCTGTCTCCATTCCAGCTCTGTCCTCAGCAATGGCCAATTCTAAATGCAGGGAGTTCTGGAATATGTGCTATCTGGATTGATGAGTTGGCCAGCTGCTGTGCCACCATAATGATGGTTCTAAGCCTGAGAGTAAGTCCCAGGGAACTCAGAAGCTTCATGCCATCAGATATTTACAAACTAACAGCTCGATTGAAGATAAAAGAGGTAGGATGGTGTTTTTGTTTGTTTGTTCTTAACTTCCTGCTCTTGAATGTAAAAGATTCAAATCATATGTTCCCAAGTTGCCTTTTTAGAAACTGTTCTTTTGCAGATACATTCTGACTTGGGTAGTCAGTCAGTGAACTTCCATTCAGCTGTAATACATACAGAGCCTAATGTTTGCTTCCTGTGGGAGTATTTGTTTCCCAATGGGATTATGTGGAAAAGGCTCTGGATCTTTAAACATGAGTTATGATTTAACTTACATGCTCAACTTTTTCATCTCTCTTCAAAGATACATTGAGCAGAATCGCAATCAAGACCAGGCAGACCTAGCAAATGGAAACAAGAATCTTGTTATCTAGAGCCAGAATAGCTGGGCAGCAGTGACTAAAGAGGCCATTGATTAATTGGCTAACTTATTCTCAGCTTTGTTCTAGACAACAAGGGCTTGCTGAGTGTTTGAGGATAGCTAAAGAAGGGGGAAAAAAAAGAAAAAGAAAAGGGAAAGGAAATGGGCCTCGGGATCCTTGCAGTGTTTGTTACCAGGCTCTGTGATCTTTTTCTAACTGTCTGATGTTCCTGTTGCTGTATTTCCACTGTAACCAGGTCATTTTGCCACATGTCCCCACACTAAACACAGACACAAAGTGCTTTCTCCACTTTCCAGTCTGCCATACATGTGACTACCCATTTGAGTCTCTCAGTGACATGGCCTTCATCATGCCTCTTGCCTGCCCAAGACCCTACACCGACTCTGCATATTGCCCTGACGAGACGAAGCTGCTCAGTCTCTGAGACATGTTCCTAATTTATCCAGCCAGCTTTATTTCCCTCCATGCCCCACTGTGAGCTCTTTAGATGGAATTCAGCCTCCTTTCCCGTCTCCCTGATCTGGTATCCAAGTCCTGCCTGTCTCCATTCTACTTCTGCCATAGTCTGAACATACCATTTCTCCCAGCTGTCCAGATCTGCTCTCACTTTTAGTTTCCTGCCACCACCGGTTACTTCCCTCTGTGCACGAGTCTTCCTTGTGACCCACCTGACCCCTCATCTTAGCAATGTTAGTGTTTTTGAGCTCTCATGCTGTGGAAGGTTACCGGTCACATTTTTTTGCAGAGGACTGAGACGCAAGAATGAAAAATACCAGTTCCAGCTTACTGAGTATAAACTGTTTCAGGTGACAAACACCACCTGTCTTCTTTGCTGGGACCTGGAGGCAAGTGCCTGTCGCCTTTTTCACAGATACGTTTGCTAGAGCTAGTAGTGATTGTGATGCACATCCTAATAGAAGCAGGGTTCAAGACTTTGCCTTTATTCTGCCTGCAGAAATAGTTTCTTCTTTAAAAGTGCTTATAGTCAGTTAAGGATTAGTGTACTACACCTGTAATCTCAGTACTCCAGAGACTGGGGCAGGAAGATCATGAATATGAGGCTAGCCTGAGCCACCCTGTGAAAGCTGGACATGGCAGCACGTGCAATCCTATGCTGGGGCCTCCAGGGCAGGCAGGTCCTGGAGTTCTGCTGGGTGAAATGGTAATCCCCCAGTTCACTGAGTCAACTTGTCTCAAAAAGAAAACGGAGAGGCTTGTGGAATGGTTCGGCAGATAAATGTGCTCACCTGTTAAGCCTGGAGACCGCACTTCAGTCCTGTACTTCACAGGGTTGTCTTCTGACTTCCATCACGGATGTGTGTGCCCAACACACAATAATGAGAGTAAAATACAAGAAAAAATGTAATGAGTGGAGAGCAAGGGAGGAAGAGGCCATGTGCACACACCAGCACACGCAGACATGCATACGTCACACACAAAGATTTTCACGAGTTCTCACGCGTATACACACACACACACACACATACACACTCCATGTTCCATAAAATTCACCATTAAAAGTGTAAATTTCAATGGTCTTTGTATATGTTGTTTTTCCAACCATAATTATAATTCTAGGACGCTTCCTCACAGCATCCTATGAACAACTTCCCTTCTCCTCAGCCTCTAGCAACTACTTTCTGTCCCTATGGATTTGTCTATTTGTGTTTCACACAAATGGATCAGATATGTGGCCTCTCATGACTAGCTTCCCAGCATAAAGTTATCAAGGTTCCTGTTATATCTCTCAGCACGTCACTCCTCTTCTTGGGTAACTAATATTCCATTGTGGGGATATGCCACATTTTGTTTACCTTTCTCTGCTGAGAAACTCCATCAAGTCTCCTGTGAGTACACGGCTCCCTGCGTGCATCCAACTGGAATGTGTGGGCCAGAGCCACTTGGCTCCACAGCTGCTGCTGCTGCAGCTGCAGTTTCGACCCCCCGATAGACATGCCTAAATCGGTCAACGCTGCTAACTGAGCCTTAGGATGGCCGAGATTGAACTGGATTTACCTTCAAGACCTTTCTCCCCACCTTGCTTCCCTCCTCTTAACAGTAAGCGCAACCTCTTGATTTTCTAGTTTCAGCCCCTTCCTCGCCTCTGCGCCGTGTCATCCTCTGCGCCGACACCTGTGAATTGCCTGTAACATCACTGCCCAGTCCACCACCTTGTCGTAGTTAAGGTTTAGATGTTGCCTTTCATGGGTCTCCTCTTAACTCTCCTTTTCTGTTCTACTCAGCGGGATCCAGCTGCTCAGTCCATCTCCCTAAGGTCTAGCTGTGTCGTTCTCAAGGTCAGATGCCTGGGATGAAGTGGAGACTTCAGGAGATTTCTAATTGACTCCAGGGTAGATAGCTGCAAGGGAGGGAAAGAGGAAGGACAGTAGAAAATGGATGCGGGTACTTGTAAGACCATGTGTGTGTGTGTGTGTGTGTGTGTGTGTGTGTGTGTGTGTGAAGCTGAAGTCAGGTTCTGTAGCATATGTCTGCAGGCTCAGCTACTCCCGAGGCTGAGGCAAGAGGATTACTTGAGTCCAGAAGTTTGAGACCAGCCTAGGCAGAATAGTGAGTGAGATTCTGTCTTAAAACAAAACAAAACAAAACAAAAAAAACCAAAACCTCAAGCAAGTAAGTAAACAACACTAGTTCTAAGGGACATCGCTCAGTGATAGAGCGTTAGTCTATTGTATATGAGACCCCAGGTTCAACTCCAGCATGAGGGAAAAAATTTGGAGGCAACAAAAGTATGTCTCTGTCCCCGAACCTAAGTGACTCAGTACTCTGTCCCTCTGTGACACTAGGGCTGCTGAACTGCCAGGGGCACTTAACACACACGGGAGGCATTCCATTGTCTCAAGTATAAAGAGTCTAAGTTTTGGGCACCAGTCTTGACTTCACTACTTGCTAACTTGTGTGACTTGGGCTGGGGTGGTTGACTTCACTAAGCTTCAGCTGAGTCGTCTGCACGAAGGGTAGGTGATGAGGGCGTGCACCTCGCAGGCTGCATTCCGAAGCTTCAGCAAACAGAGCCAAGCACACAGTATCCGCTTGATAAATGGTGGCAATTAGTGTTCTATTATTTCTTACCTACTCCTCCCAGCATAAAATACTGTTTGAGAGCTCAGTTATGCCCATTTTCTTAATTGCCCAAGAGCCTCAAAAAGTCTATTGCACCAAGGTGAAGAGCACAGGGTAACAACAGAAACTGGTGGAGTAAGATATGAAAATGTATGGCTTATTTTTCAGAATCTCATTAAGATCTACAGATGCAGTGATATTAGATCAGTTTGCCAGCAACTTTGTTTTTCCCTTCAAGAGGTGAGTGCATCGTGTGGCAAGAGATCCAAAGTGCTCTTTGATCTGGACAGACCTCTGACGGCCAGTCAGGACCCCTGGGAGCTTCCTGTTAGTTTCTTTGCCCCTTCCTAACCAAGATCCAATACCACTTAGAGAGTCAAGGGCAGCTTCACTCAGCATTGGGCAGCAGGTGCGAGCCTTCCGACTCATCCCCACGGCCTTTAGAAACTGGAAGGCAGAATTAGAACCCAGTTTGTAAAGTGTGAACATAGCAAAGAGCTGCTTTCTAACTGTCGTCCTAACCTCCGATGTCTTTCCCTTATGTTGGCTTTGATTAGACGAGTGCTGTGAAATGATATGGTACCAGAAACCCAGACAGGAGACAATTTATTTAGGTTCAGTCATCTAGAAGATTCCATAACCTTTTATAAGCCATTTGTTATATTATGTGTCTATTGCAATCCTGGTGTTGGCTGAAGATGTCTCCTGTATTGCTTCATAAAACACTGTAATAAACCCAATGGAGGCAGCCCTCAGTGGCTTTGCATAAAGGGCACCCCCTCCCACCCTGAATTCCTTGTTTCCCAGTCCCCACCCAGACTCACTCCCTGTGGGGCAGACACAAATCATCAGTGTAACTTCCGTAGAACTCAAACAACCTCCATCTCCCAGCCTGCTTTGTCTTGCTGGTCTGTTTGCTTCCAGATGTCAGCTGGGTGAAATATTTCTCCTAATCAATGTTTTAACCTTCTCGTTGGTATTTATTCAACTCTGTTGAATAGATTGTATTACACTGAGCTGCATGGATGGGAGAGTAAATCTGAATTTTCCCTCTGTTCTCTGGAGACATCATAATATTTCCTATTAGCTGGGGTTATTGCTTTGCTAGGATATTAATGAGCAGTTTCTCTACTGGAAACTACATTGCTTCTTTCCTCCCCCGGCCCCCAAACAAACAGTTCTGATTAGCATGGAAACCGAGCTTAATTTCTGGACACATCTCTCCTGTTTTTGAGTCTCTTGCTCCATCACATGACTCTGCCAGTGCATTGGTGTCCCCATCTGTCCATTCCCTCCGACCCTGGCTCTGATAATGTGATTAACACCCACCCCCACTCTGTGGCTTTTCATTTACTCTAAATTATTTTATACCCTGTGTGCTGCATTTTCAATATTTCAATTCAAGCTATAAATAGGGAAGAGGCTGAACAAAAGAGTCCATTTCCCGCTTTCTCTCACCATGGTGTTGGTGAGACATGCCATTAGGCATCTCCATATCCGGTTAGAGACGGGGGGGTGGGGTGGGTGGGGATGACACAGACTGCACATCTTTCATGATGGCCCAGAGGAAGGGACATTTATGTGTAGTCCAGATGGGTGGTAGTGGCTTCTTTACCCTACTCTGTGCTTAATGAAACTCTACAGATACTATGACTTTGAAGCACTTCATCTATTTTCATTATCTAGCATTTATTAAATGCCAGTCATGTGCTCTGGTGAACACGGGATGGCTCTGTCTGGACTTGGTTTGGGTCCTTGAACAACAACAAACAACATGGACAGTATACGTCATCTTGGTGATTATTTTCCAAATATCTTCCCTTAAGTTATTAAGATGGGATCCTGTCCATGGGGTGGATGGCTCTGAAACTCGGTACAGACGTAAAATAAAGCATAAATGAAGAAAGATACGATAAGAGTGACACCGAACTTTTTACGTAAGGCTGATTTGACCTGCAGTTTTACCTCCATGTGGGTTAGATTTTCCAGCTGTTTGGGTCTCAGTGTTTTTCATGCCTTGAAGATTGTCTTGACACTAGATGAAGCTGGAGACACGGCTCAGTCTCAAGAAAAGAGACAGGGACCTTAAGGAGCCAGAGTTTGGGTTTTAGGTCACTTACGTGGTACAGCTTGATTCCATGTAGTACTCTGTGTGCCGAGTCCCATGTGTGGCATTTGTTAATTGAGGTTCCCTCCTCTCGGATGCCTTTAGCTTATGTCAAGTTGACATAAGACTGTCCAGCACAGACATGAAGCAAAGAGAGGGATTTTGTGCCTACATGATCACAACTGAAAAGCCCTCACTTGAGAACTCTTGGTGTTCCATCTGAATACTTTCCTGTGCACACCAAACAGACTCAGTGCCGGGCATTGGACCCAGAGCCTGATACGTGGTAAATACATGCTCTATCACTCCATTCTCTAGTCTGCTTTTATTAACATTTTATATTAATTTATTCTAATATTTTATATTATTTTCGTATTTTTATTTTTATACTTTACCCCCTTCTTACCCTCGCTTGTTTGCTTCTCCCTGACCCACTTAGATCATTTCTTCTCTCCCCAGAGGCCCCTTCTATTTTCATTGTGTACAGTATGTGTGTATACATGTTTGCATATGTGTGAGTCTGTGTGTACGTGTGTGTGGAGGCCAAAGGTTGATATAGGGTGTCTTCCTTCATTTGTCTTCTCTCCTATTGGTAGGGTCTCTCACTGAACCTGGATATCAGCAACTTGGCTGGTGTAGCCAGCATGCTCCAGGGAGCCCCTGTGTCTCCCTCATGGAGTCTGGGATCATAGAGGGTCCACCACTGTAGGTGCCCAGGATCCCAACTCCATTCCTCATACTTCTACAGAAAGTGCTTCACCATCGACAATGTCCCCAGCCTATTCACACACACACACACACACACACACACACACACACACACACACGCACACACAGAGCCAGGTTGTGCATCTGAGAGAAAACAAGCACTGTTGGTCTTTTGGAGTCTTAGCTGTGCTCTTAGTGAGTGGCAAATAGGGCAGGAGCTGAGGATGAGAATTAGTGGCTCCAGTAAGGCAATGCTCCTGCGTTTTATGTCACCTCAGAGTTCCTCAGTGAGCCAGCTCAGGTTACAGGGATCCCATTCCCTTGCAAGGGCATCCCAAGGAATAAGTACATTGCGAGGCACCTAGAAACCATTAATTGTTCACTAAATTCAATTGCAGGTTGCAAACACAGCCCAGTAGTGTCCTCCCTGTGCAATAAACTCTCCTCCCTCCAGCCATTCCTTCTTCTAACCACACTATAAAACAGGTCTCACTTTACCACTGGGCAATAATCTTTTCTCTAGGACTTGGGAAAGAGGAAGCCTACCTTCTGATTTTTACTATTAAATTTATGTAGGTGTTTTTGCCTTTGGTAGCTAATTTTGCTCTTATTTTTTCAGATCAGTTTTCAGTTATTGTTTCTATGTGTAGTCTTTTAAAAAGAGATTTATTTTATTTTAAAATTATGTGTAAGTGTGTCTATATGTGGGTATGTACACATGAGTGCAGGTGCCTGTGGGGACCCCAAGAGGGCAGCAGATCTTTCTGGAGCTGGAGTCACAGGTGATTGTGAGCTGCCTGATAGGGTTTGTTGTGAATTGAACTTGGTGTTCTCCAGGAGAAGGAAGTGCTCTTAAGCTCTGAACAGCTGAACCATCTTTTTCAGCCCCCAAAACAAATATTTAAGACAACTACTCACTGGTCTTAATCAGTTAGCATGTGATAAGCAGTGTATGCCACAAGAAGCCAGGTCAGGGGTTGGGGAGGGCAGCTCGGAGTCATCCATCTTAGAGGAATGAGGTATTACTGTATGCACTGAGCTTCACTTAAGAGCTTAATGTTCAGGGAGTGAAGACCCTTGTCCCTCTAGCAAGAGACTTAGACTGACTCATGATAAAAGCAGTAGATAAGACACGTTGAGATACCATCATTTTTATACCATCTGCCATGTTCATTCTTCAATGTGTATTCGTGAGTGTATTGTAAGGTGTCCTTTTAGTATTTATTCATTCATTCATTTATTGGGTGAGTGTATTTTTTTGTGTATGTATGCATGTGTACATGCAGGCATGCAAAAGTCAGAGATCAACACCGGGTATCTGCCTTCTTTATTTTTCTGAAACAGGTTCTCTCACTGATCCTGGAACTTGCTGATTTGGCTAGACAGTTTGGCTAACAAGCCCAAGGATTGGCCCATCCCCACCTTTCCAGTGCCAATTTCATCTAAATTTTACTTTTGGCATGGGTTCTAGGGATTTGACAGGTCCTTATGCTTACAGGGCAAGCACTTTACTGACTGAGTCATCTCCCCAGCCCCATAAAGTGTCATTTTAAAAACAAACACTGGTCTTATTTTAGAACTGCCATCCCCTTTTGTGGGTATGTGATCTTTCTCAACAAGGCCATTAATGCCATTTTCCCGGTAACACTTGAGTTTGTCAATATTTCTTTGGTCAATAGAGCACTTAGGTAATTATTGCATTCTCTAGCATTGAGCATCTTCACTGCAGTTAAGGAAAAGTACCTGTGTATCTAAAAACAAGATCCAAATACACAAGCGAGTTGCTGTTGGTGGTGTTTGGGAGACAGGGAAATCTAAGCAAGGCCATAGGCAAGTTTTTGGCTTCCAATGAGAAGTGTCATGTTCCCCAAAGACTCATATTCCTTTTAGTCTTGGGCCAAGAAGAGGCTGAGGATTGAAGAGTTCAGAGATGGAAGATCTCTCATGCAACCCCTCAGTCCACTGGAATGCCCTGTTCCTCAGGCAGTCTTGGCAGATGGCCATCCATCTGCTTGTATGCTCCCAGGGCTGGGGAGCTCATTATCTTCCTAGGCAACTCATAAATTCTTTCTTATTTGAGCTAAAACCAGCCCCTCTTTGGCTTTGATTTATTGGTCCGCTTTGGAACATGGTAGGGAAGATCTTAAACATTTGAATGCAGCTTTGGTCTTTTCCAAATTTAGGTAATTAAATTCTTTGAAAATTGAGAATTTTTTTTTTGGGCCTGGAATCTGGAAGAATAAGAGTGGGAACGATTGCGTGTTAGACTCTTAACAATCAGCATGATGCTTTTGCTGCAAGTCCAGCTTAGCTGCTGAAGCATCTCTTAGTATTTCAAAGCCCGGCACTGCCCGCTGCCTATCAGTCCACTGGTCCTTCATGCAGCAGGGATGAATAGGAATCTGGCCTGGGGGGACAGAAATCCTGATGTCCTTTTCCTTTTGCTGCTCTCAGTTCTTCAGGGTATTGCACCAGATTATGTTTTCTGAAAGCAGAAAACATATCCAATTTTTCTTTTGGTCCCCTATAGTGCCCACCTCCTTATCTGGAAGATAGAAGCTGCTCAGTGGAATGACTACTCTGTTGAGCTGACTAAAAGCATTCTGTTGAAATATACAAGATATGCAGAATATACAAATATGCAGAAAATATACATATATGTATACAGAAAATATACAAATATGCAGAAAAATGTATATGTGAAATATTAATAGATACATATATACAATAACATATACAAAGACACATGTACAAACACTTTTGTGTTTTGGAGATTATGTCTCATGGCCTTGAACTTTTGATCCTCCCTCACCCACCTGCCAAGTGTTGGGATTATAGACAAATACCACCATGCCTGATTTATGCAGTGCTGGAGATCAAACCCAGGGCTGGGTGCACGCTAGACAAGCATTCTACCAACTGAGTTATATCTCCAGCCTTGAATGCACACTTTACAGAAAAGCCTTCAAATAACTCCACGATTGCCCCATGTCACTTCCAGATGGTTCACAGGAAGACTTAATGCTATCATTCAGACAAAACTGTACTCTGCATAAATTCAAAATGCCAGCTCCCTAGGTAATAAAGAAACTGCTGTCTTGTTTTTGATATCCTGGGGCAGATCATTGCATGGAGACGACAGGCCCTCTGCTCAATACTGGCCTCTCCTCAAGTGACAAGTGGTGCTCCTGGGTAGTACATGTTGCCCAATTCTTCATCCTCTTACCTTCCAGTCCTGGTCAAGCATGTAGTCTCGCCTGTCACTCTTGGGGATGGAGAAAGAAGACAACACAGGTTGAGGAAATGTGTCGCTGTATATTCACCAGATGTAGATGTTGATTCAGGGCTTTTTATTCTTTTGTCACATTTAATCACTGACCCTGGAGCCCTGGGGCATTTAGGCCTCCATAGAATCTACTCTTAAGCCTAGAACTGGAAGGCTTCAGCCTCCATACAGTCTAGAATGTTTAAGCCTCCACTGCTGACTGAGCCACCTCGACTAGCTCTCTCTGAACTCAGACTCTTCAAACTGCTTCTGTGTCTTGTAAGCCCAGTGCCCCATCCTGCCTGCTGTAACTGGCTCTTCTGTAACTGACTGTTGACTGACTCATTAACTGACCCTGCTCAGAGCTGAAAGCCTGCCTTTTTCTCATGAGAGTTGGGCTTGTCCTCACTCTCTGACTCACTCTGCTAACTCTTCCTCTGATTAGTCACTTTGCCCTTCACTCTGACTCATCTCAGATATCACTTCCACTCTGGACACTGACTCCTTCTGAGTTCTACTTTCTGTGTCTGCTTCCACATTCTGTTTCTGTTTTAGGGATTAAAGGTGTAGACTACTACTGCCTTCTGAATACTGGGATTAAAGATGTTTACCAACATTCTTTCTACCCTAGAGCACTCATGCTGATGGATTAAAGCTTTAACTATTTCTCTACACACCACACTTGACCTGGTTTGAAATTCTTAATTTCATTATCACTCTTTACCTAGATATTCCTCTACATATCCCCCTGCCAAGGTCCAGCCCTGGCAGGAGTTCAGTGACCCAGGAGGGAGAGGCAGAGCTGGCAGATAATATGAATAAAATCACACTTCTTGGGCTGGAGAGATGGCTCGGCCCTTAAGAGCACTGACTGTTTGTCCAGAGGTCCTGAGTTCAATTTTCAGCAACCACATGGTAGCTCATAAACCAACTGTAATGGCATCAGATGCCCTCTTCTGGCATGCAAGTGTTCATGCAGATAGAGCACTCATATAAATAAAATAAATAAATCTTTAAAAAAAAGCCACACCTCTTGTAGATGGGACAAACATCTTTCTTTATTCAAGCTTTCTCTCTTATGCCTTTCCTTCTTTCCTTGTCTTTCCACGTTTCTCCTCCTTTCTCTTTCTCTCTCTTTCTCTCCTTCTCTGCTCTCTACTGTCTGTTTTCCATGTATCTTATATATATTTTTAGACAAAGCCCCTTATGGGGAAAGATCACATTACAATCGTATCTTAATCATAAACTTTGACTTCACATAATAGTTACAGGTTTTACACGTCAGTGATTACAAGTTCCATATTTCTTAAAAACAAGTTATCTCAAAACCCACACCTGAACACCTAGTTCCCCCATATATTTTCTTCCTACAATGCTTCTATATCCTAGAAGCAATAGTTTTTCTATTATAGATTGACAGAATTTAAGCAAGCCAAGTAATTTCACAGCCTTCTTCTATTGTAGCTGGCAGGTAGCAGTCTTTTGGATGCTAAGGAATGAATAGGAGTCATATTCTAAAGTAACAATTTTTATTTAGCTAGTACAGTAAAACAAGTTTGTTATAACTAGAAAACTTTATCAGTGGTCTTTTTTCTTTTCTTAGGTAAAAGGAGAATCTGCTACACAGCTCTATGTCCTCAAGACACACAGCAAACTTTTTAAAATTTATTTTTCTTCTTTCATATAATACATATCAACACCCTTCCTGCCCTTCTCTGTTCCTCCTAGCTCCTCCATCTCCCCTCCTCTCCTATTTTATACCCCCCACATACCCCCTCACCCCATTCTCCCCATAGAGCAGTCCTCTCATGGTTACTGCTCAAACAGGGCACAACAAATGGGACAAGGCCAGGTGATAATGGACTAAGCAACCCAGCTGGAGGAAATGGGACCCAAGGGCAGGCAAAAGCATCAGAGAATTCCCACATACACTCTAGCCTGTAGGAGCTATGCAAGAACACCAAGCCAGACAACACATGACATATCTAGGAGACTCTGTAGGTTCTGTGTCTGCCACTTCAGGCTCTTAGGGACCCCAAGAGTGCAGGTCCATTGACTCTATGGGACTGGTACTCCTGATGTCCCTGATCGCTCTGGTCCCTGAAATGCCTCCTCTCCATCTTCTGCTAGTTTTCTGGAGCTCTGCACAATGTTTGGCTCTGGGCCTCTGCATTTGTTCCCATCAGCTGCTGGCAGAAGTCTCTCTGATGGAGACTCAGCTAGGTACTGATCAGGGAGATCCCTGAGTCCCAGCTGAACCCCTCTTTGTTGCTTAGTCTCTCTGAGTCTGTGGACCTTTGTGTAACAGTTAATAACCACATATAAGTTAGTACATGCCGAGTTTGTCTTTCTGGGACTGGGTTACCTCACTCAGAATGATTTTTTTTCTAGTTCCATCTATTTGCCTGCAAAATTCACGTAGTCATTTTTTAAATAGCTGAGTAGTACTCCATTGTGTAAACGTATCACATTTCTTTATCCATTCTTCAGTTGAGGGGCTTCTAGGTTGTTTATAATTTCTGTCTAATATGAATAAAGCTGCTATGAACATAGCTGAGCAAGTGTCCTTCTGGTAGGATGGAACCTCTTTTGGGTATATGCCCCAAAGTGGTATAAATGGGTCTTGAGGTAAGTCGAGTTCCATTTTCCTGAGGAGTCACTATATTGATTTCCACAATGGCTGTACAAGTTTGTACTCCCACCAGCAATGAAGGAGTGTTCTCCTTGCTCTACAACCTCACCAGCATGAGCTGTCATTTGTGTTATTAATATTAGCCATTCTGACAGATGTAAGATGGAATCTCAGAGTTGTTTTTATTTGCATCCCCCCGATGGCTAAGGGTGCTGCGCATTTCTTTAAGTGTTTCTCAGTCATTTGATATTCATCTTTTGAGAATTCTTTATTTAGATCTGTACCTCATTTTTGGAGTGGATTATTTGGTTTGTCGATGTCTTTATATGTCTTGAGTATGTCTTGAGTTCTTTATAGATTTTGGATATTAGCCCTCTATCAGAAGTGGAGTTGGTGAAAATCTTTTCCCATTCTGTAGGCTTTTCCCATTCTGTTTTGCCTTATTGAGAGTGTCTTTTGCCTTACAGAAGCTTTTCAATTTCCTGAGGTCCCATTTGTTAATTGTTGATCTTAGTGCCCTGAGCTATCAATGTTCTTCTGTTCAGGAAGTTGTCTCCTGTGCTAAAGCTTTCAAGGCTGTTTCCTACTTTCTCTTCCATCAGGTTCAGTGTGTCTGGTTTTATGTTGAGGTCTTTGATCCACTTGGACTTGAGTTTTGTGCAGGGTGATAAATATGGGTCTATTTGAATTCTTCTACATGAAGACATCCAGTTTGACCAGCACCATTTGTTGAAGATGCTGTCTTTTTTCCAGGGTGTATTTCTGGCTTCTTTATCAAAGATCAGGTGTCCATACTTGTGTGGATTTATATCTGGGTCTTTGATTCAGTTCCATTGATCAACATGTCTGTTTTTATGCCATACCCTCCAGTTGTTATTACTATAGCTGTGTGGTACAGCTTGAAATGAGGAATGGTGATAACTCCAGACATTCTTTTATTTTTCAGGATTATTTTAGCTATCCTGAGATTTTAATTTTTCCTTATGAAGTTGCATGCTGTCCTTTCAAGGTCTGTAAAGATTTGTGTTGGGATTTTGATAGGGATTGCATTGAATCTGTAGTTTGCTTTTGATAAGATGGCCATTTTTACTATGTTAATCCTACCGATCCAGGAGCATGGGAGATCTTTCCATCTTCTGAGATCTTCAGTTTCTTTCTTCAAAGACTTAAAGTCTTTGTCAAACAAGTCTTTCACTTGCTTGGTTAGAGTCATCCTGTTAGGACCACCCGACGGGCTTCCAAGAAACCACTAGACGTTCAAACCGTTGCAAACGCATGAGGCTTTATTATTATCCGGCACGTCGGGTCCTGACCCTGACCAAAACAGGTCCCTAACAAAAATATGTTTTCTTACTTTTATGTTATTTCTTAGGTTACTAGTATTTCCTATGTTACTGATTCCAAGGCAGCTGGCTAAACATTCTAATCTGATCCTGTAACTATATGGGAAAACACCTAATTTTCCTAACTATACATGTTTCGGTTTGTTTGTTTTTTTCTTTTCTGGAGTTTCAGTTGAATTACTGTTTTAACTGTTACTATCATTGCCTTTTGGAAAATCACCACTGTTGTTATGGATAGAACCACCAGAGAGATAAAATAACTATGATAGCAATCAACAAGACAGAGCCCATCACCAGCAGCAACAGAAGGGGCCAATTAGAAGACAGTCCCCCGCAATTTGCAAATTGGAGGTAAAACTCATCGCTACATGTAAAAAATGGTGAGCTGTAACTTCTGAGGTCCCAACACTGGCTGCGATTCTTCTGATACCCCACCCTCTTTCTGTTTAAGATATAAAGCTTCTTTAGTCTCTTCACTTACATTTTGCCACATCTGAGTTGGGACCATTACCCTTTCTTACTGTGATTATTGTCTAGCTCCCTCTGGGCAGTGGGCTTCCTTCCTGAGCCAAAAGCAGAAAGCCTGAGTCTAGCCCAGCTCTGTCACTTCCTGCCTGGGTGGCTTATTTCTCTAATGCGGCAGAATGGCTAGCCTAATGGAACCGAATGAGGAGGGACACTGCATCAGAAGAGGTTGCTGTGACACAGGACTCCTTTGATGATGGGATCAGATGAATGCTATGACTCCTTTCCCAGACCAGCACAGTTGTGGAGTAGACCTCCTGCCGCAGGGCAGATGGAAATTCTGAGTTTTTACCCACAGCACCATATGCCAAAATCTTTCAGCCACAACTCTTGAATTCCATAAATAACATACCCCTTCTCCCCTCTTGCCTAGCCTCCCAGCCTGGATAATGACCATGTGTTGTTTGACTTTTCTTGGAGAGATGTGAACAAACATCTATTCACCTCAGACAGACTGAAGAGATGATTCTACGCAAATCTAACTTAGTGACCCAGTGAGTTAGTTACGGTTCCTTATGACACAAAGACAGAGGCATCACCCCAACTCCCATGCCATTAGCGTTGACTCATACAACTGCACCCCTGGAGCTTGGTGAACAACATGTAACCAGTGTGGCCTATCTGAATCTCTTCAGCAATTGCTACAATAACCCAGGGCAAGTGTATGAAATTTGTAAATTTTGGTAGCTTCCTAGGTCTTTAAGTGTTGTGTATTTCCTGCGCCTTTTAAGATTTGCTTGTTTTCTGAGTCTTTGCAACTCATGCCCCTGAGTTAGCTGCACACAGAACACAGCACAGCAAATATCTCAAGTCCGGAATGGAGTGAATCGCCACCTACAATGCCCCTTGACCAACTGCATAGGGCAAGTTATGCATCTGCCCTGGTTCTGCTTTACTTCCGATCCTGGCAAGAGATTAATTTTTAAAACCTTTAAAAAAATCTGTCTTAAAAAGTTTAAATTACGTGTATATATACACAAGCACAGACCTGAGGAGGCCAGAGGGGTCAGATTCCCCCTGGAACTGAAGTTTCAGGCAGTTGTGAGTGCTGAGGATCGAACTGGAGTCCTCAGGAAGAGCACCGTGCACTATGAACTGCCAAGCAGCTCAAGGGCTTTCTTGAAGAACTAATGAGCATGGCATTTCTCTCTTCTGCTGAGTAGAAAGTGGAAAGTGAGACCTGTAAGGTGGGGACCTCACGCTGGGGACCAGCGAAGGGCTGCAGAGCTGAGACACTGGGATACCTATCAAGGGCAATCTGGACTTTCATTTTTATTTCGGCGTGAGCAGCAATCTTTATTCCCAGACTAATGAAATGGAGATAAGAAGCTCTGGGGCTGTAGGGAGCTGCGTTCTAATACAGCTGTCAAGAGTCGGGAGAAGCTCTTTAACATTCCATGGAGCCTCTGCAGCCAGCTCGGCTGAGCAAGGTGGAGGCATAAGGCTTGGGAACTATGTGTGCCCACCACAAATGCCACACGCTCCTTGCCAGTGCATGCCCATCATGTCAGTGGCCAAAGGTACTGTTTATTCCAGTCTTTGAAGCTTGAGTGAAAAACAAAGAGTACTTCTCCTTCTTACATCAATTCTGTTTACAAACTAGTTTCGATAGACATTGTCCTTTACCAGTGAACCATGTCTCCCTCCAACAGGTGGCAAGAAGGACGCAGGATTTCTTTCAATCTGGAATTTGAGGGATGTGCTCTGGGAAGGTCAAAGGGTATGCCACCATGCAGCAATGCAATATGGATGTAGAGACAGGCTCTTGCTTCCTTCAACCTCAAGGATCTTCAATGTGAGCAACTTCAAGTCTAGATTTTGCAAAGACAAAAAAATGTAGCAAGCATTCATTGTTTCATGGTTGCCGGGTAGATAATAGTTTTCATCTGACCTAGGGCCAGTCTGATATGCCAGAATTGTGGTTCCACCACTAACTCTTATTCTTTATGGCTTGTACTCTCTTTGTAAACTTGTGACAGATCTTCACGGGGACCTTGGGGAAAGAAACTGCAGGTACATTTGATAGGTGTGGGAGCAGCCGCCAACAAGATTCAGAGCTTCTCTGGTGCAGCTGGGCAGCTCAAAGCCTCCTGGGCAAGGAGAAGGGAACAGGTTGTGCTGAGTAACTCTCCAGAGATGATTGACAATCAGAACCGGCAACAGGCAACAGCTGTCCATCATTGGATGGCCCCAGGCAAAGGGGGAAGCAACCAGAAACAGACATGAAGAACTTCAGTGGCAAGGAACAGAATCAAGACTCCAGGTGTAAACTGTCCTGTTGCGAGCTTCTGACAGCCTAAACCTGGGTTCCCTATAGCCTTTGCAGTGAAAAAGGGGTTAGAGCCTCTGATTGGAAACTCTTTAGGTTTGGCTTTCCCTCTGCCAGGTTCCGCAGCTATCTCCTGATTCGTCCTCATTCTATGCTTCATTTGCATATACAAAGCCAACTAAATTAGAACCCACCTGGGTCAAGAGCATGGACTCTCTGCTGTCAAACCTCCGGTGGGAGAAAAAAGGAGAAAACTGCTTTGCCTTTGAGAGCACAGAGCACTTCAAGTCTCATGCTTTAGGGACTGACCTAATGTTCCTTCTGACCAAGACATGTCACTCCCGAGATGCTCTTAGAGGACTAGAGCTGGAATGCTCTCAGTTGGCATCCCAGGGCTTGTTGGGGCCTAGATCTGTAACTCTTACTGGCACCTCTTGGTTGGTATTGGGCTATCATCAAGAAGTCTGGACCTTGCATTTTGCTGTTTGGGTTGTGACTCTGTGTGGGGACCTTCTATTCTTCCAATAGTTACTCCTGTGTAAGTAAACTGCTCCTTGTTTGTCCACCCTTCACTGTAGACCCAGGTCTTTCTTGGAGGGGGGCAAAACAAGAGCTCAGTCAGAGACAGGAGAACTCACCATCTCCCACTGAAGATAAAATATTCTGTTTCATGGCTATAACTGAGGCAAAATACAAAGAGGGGAGAAGCTTAGATGTAAATATGGGAGAACAAGTTCACAGGCTATTAGAGCAGACACGAAACAAATAAGTGAGCATAAACCCTAACGAGTACAAGAGGAGACCAGATGAAAAATTAGTTCTGCTGGGAAGGGATGAGATAGTGAAGTCGGAAAAGCTTCTGGCTGGGATGATTCCTAAAAGATCTGAGTGGTAAAAATGTATTCGTGGGGCTGGGGAGACAGCTACTGCACAAACACACACACACACACACACACACACACACACACACACACACACACCCCCGTGTTCTATGTATCTATGTGGAATTCCAGGCAAAATTCAGTGGCAATAAAATAGGGGGAGCTGAGAAGTCAGAACACTTTGTTGTTTTGTTTCGAGACAGGGATTCATGTAGCCCAGAACCTAGGCTCAAACTTGGCTATGTAGCCAAGGTTAACTTTGAACCCCTGATCTTCTTTCCTCTACATACCGAGTGGGATCACAGGCATGAACCACCATATCCCATTTATGAGGTACTGCGGTTTGAGGGAAGTACTCTACCAACTGAGTGGTGTCCCCAGATACAAAGCGCTTTGGTACTGAGGAAGCACACAGCGGGCAGAGTTGGAAGATGTGATAGCAGGGACCTTTGAGCTGTGCTCAAGCAGTTTGGACTCAACTTTACCATGTGGTTTATATGGGGTTAGTGGAAAGGTAGCCTGTGTTACCTACATCCCTCTGGCAGTTGACTGGATATGTACTGAAGGGAGCTAGCCACTCAGACCTGGAGCTAGTTGGAAATGGTTGGAACAGTCCCCAAAAGAGAGTGACGGTGATGTGTGGACAAGCCACTTGGTTGCTAGGGGTCTCAGTTGACCTTATTTTTGCAAACAGGTCATCACCAACTTGTGTTGAATCTTCACAGGTGCTTTCTGGAGGATACAGTAGGTAATTCGGAGCAAGCACTTCTTTTTGTGGCTGTACCTGAGGCCAACACAAAGAGAGAAGAGCTAAAAATAAACACAGAAGAACAAACTCGTACAGGCTCCAGCAACCAAAGGACTTGGATCCACCAGCTAATCATGATGGCCAGGTACACGGAGTCCTGTCTGTCTAGCCCAGCACGGAGCTGGCTGTGAGTGATGCTTCAGGCAACAGGGCCCCATTTCCCATCTCCTCTGTGTCACCTCTCGAGATGAGAGGCCAGCTCTTGTTCTCTGATCTCTCCCTACTCCCCAGAGGTGATCTGGAATGAGCTTCCCACTTCTAGAAGTTAGCTTGTGTGGGGTTGAAGTTGGACAAGTGGCACTGGCTATGAGGGATATAGATGGAGTATTGAGTATCCATCCTCTCAGCTAACGGGCATGCAGCAGGAATGGGTAGAGGACAGATAGGGTAAGGGCAAGTGCACTTCTTTGGCATTGGCTTGCAGGGTCTCCTTGCTTCTAGGGGCAGAGACCCAAAGAAGATGATCAGAATCACCCTTGTGAAGAGACTGAGGTTTTCACAAGGCCACAGCCAAGGTTACCTCTAGCTACCGACAGTTCTGGAGCTGTGCCAAAGACCCCTCACTCAGGCCTTCCTTGATTGACAGAATAAGCTTTCAAGGACAAAGGATATGAAGAAGCGTTTCTCTGATCTAGTATTTTTTCTTTCCTGGCTCTTAAGCCTCGATGGATGGTTGTGCTGATCTTGAGTTCCTCCAGTAGACCAAGAACCATGCATGAAGCCAACAGATATCACCCAGTCAGCTTCCCCTGTCTTTACAGAGGGAACTGGGAACCAAAGGAATGTGAAGTGGTTCCTCCTGGTCACAGGGATGTCCCTCACTGCTGTCAGCCCAGGGCAGGTACTACACATGCTACTGTCTGCTCACTCAGGCAAACAAGTTCTGTCACTCCAGGGCAGGGAAAGGCGCTGCAGTTGCAGTTCTGTGGAGCCCACTGACCTCAGGATGGAGATGTTCCACAGGGCATCTCAAACTCATTCACAAAAGGAGGCTAGATTCACTTTGACATCTGCCTTGCAAAGCTGATGTGAAAGCTTTTGGAAATGACACTTGCCTGAATGGTGTAGTCTTGAAACACAGTAAGTGTTAAATAATACTGGACTGGAGAAATGGAGCCTTATCCAACATGGAAATGCCCAATATGGTGGCTCTGCCTGTCAAAGGATCATTCGCAAGGCCCAGTCTGGGAGTGGAGAAGGAGAACAGGATTCTGCAATTGCACTCCTCCATGACAGCAGGGAACCCAGGGCTGGCCCACCTTGCTGCCCTCCCAGCATAGGCAGTGTTAACAAATATCCTGCAGTTTGTGTATTGTCATTCCAGGCCCAAGAACCAACTACTTATGTCCAGAACAGCCCCTTCACAGAGACTTTAGGGCTAACGAGGAGCTAATAGGTTTGAGGAAGTCACGTGTCGCTAAGGCCTCCTATACCGTCCTGCCTTCTCCTTTTCTGGCCTCCTTTTGCAGACAGCTATGGTGTAGTCAAATGATCCCTGGACCTTATGCCAAGAATTTGGTTCCTTCTTGGTTCTGTCTTCTGCTCCAGGTGAAGGCTGGGCCCTTCACCTTTCCTAGCCTAGGTTTCCTTAGGGGTAACTTGAAGTGACAACTCATCCCAGAAGGTCTGTGTGCATAAACCAGTGGATTACCCAACGTGAGCTGTTGCTCTTCTGCCTCCTGAAACAGTGCTATTTGGTCTCCCTAAAGCAAAGCCTCCCCTGCTCCGTGCCACCACCAAGGAGGCCTCTACACCTAGTCCCTCGCTCTGGTCCCTAAAACGCCACCAGGAGTCGCCCTTCGCCCGCCGAAGCGGTCCAAGCTAATATCTCCTCCGGGCCAGGGCTGGCTACCCCTTGGCGCAGGGCTGTGGAGTGTGCCCCAGCTCCCTACTTGGGGTCAGTCCTCTGCAGCTCCCATCCGGAGACCCCATCCCCAGCCCGCCGACTCCAGCTTGGCCCGACCAGGACGGCTGCAAGTTTGGCCCCGGCTGCTCCCCGCCTCCCCATCGCCCGGGTACCTAGGCCCGGGTCACCAGAGAAACCCCCGCCAGCGAGCGAGCGGAGACACAGGCGGCCGCAGCCCCGAAGGGACGCCCCCTCCCCGGCCAGCCGCGTGCGCGGTCGCCGCAGTTCTCTCGCTGCCCGCCGGGCGGCGCCCCAGCGCCTCTCCGCGCGCCTCCCGCGCTGCCCGCTCCCGGCTCGCTCGCAGCCGGACACAGACTCTGCCTTCGGCTGCTGGCGGATCGAGCTGGAGCCGCCGCCGCCGCTGCTGCGGAAGAAAAAAAAAAAAAAAAAAAAAAAAAAGGAAAACAACAGCCCGGCCGCTGGCCGAGCAGCGTCGGGTCCCCGGCTCGGCGCCCGGAGTGCGGAGCCGCCCAGGTAAGGGCAGCGGCCCCTGCGCCGCCCTCGGCTCGCGCCCTGCGTTGTCCCCGAGCCCCCCGGGGTTGCGCCGCACCCCGACTTCTGACGTCTTCGCCGCTCGCTCCCTCCGGGCCGCGGCCCGCACCCTGCCCGGTCAGCTCCCGCCTCCAGCTGCTCTGTCCCCTGCACTCAGATGCCTGCGTCCCCCAATTCTCCGCCGAGCCCCCGCCACCCTGCCTCGTACTTCCTCCAGTCTCCATCCCCGCCTGCCTCCCCCTGCGCATCCTCTTCTCCGCTCGGATCCTCCCGCTGCGATCCTCCCTCTTCCTTGTCCAACTCCCAGCCCAGCCTCTGCCCCCTGCAGGGATGACGGCCCCTTCCCGACGCTGGCGATTCTCCCCCGCCTCGTCACCCTCGGCTTCTTCCGCGGCCGCTCTTCCCTGCCACAGCCCCTAGTCAGACCAGCCGGGCTCCCAAGCCCCCTTCCCCTTCTTTGCCATCTGTCTTGACCACCCTGCCCGGGCCCTGGACTCCGGCCACCACCACACCCCCAACCCTGCACGCCGTCTTGCTTTGGGCCAAGCCAGCGTCCTATCAGAAATGACCCTCCTTCCTGCGACTAAAGGGCCTCCTAGCCATCCCACCCTAGTTCACCCGAGTGGGAAGTGAGGGAGAAACTCTAGAGACCTGCATTGGGCGCGGGAGGGGGAAGGGGCTAGGTGGAGGGGGAGGGGAGCTTAGGAGATGCTCTTCAATGAGAACCCGGCAGAGCTAGAGTAGCTCTGACCTGGCTGGGTGGAGGGCGCCCGGGTGACGGCTGGGACAGGGGGTTCGTCCAAGGCGCCAAGAGCACCTGTGCCTCCCTCCCCGGCTCCCTGGAGCTGGGGAAAGTGAGGGAGGAGGTGGAGCCTGGGGAGAGTTGGCCGAGGGCTTTGGGGTGGGGGGGAGGCGCGACCGAGGGGATTGCTAGGGGCCCTCTGGCTATGCTGCCTGGCAATGGCTGGGCCATGCAGGCTGAGCTGGCCCCAGTCTGGACCTTGGGCTGTATGGCTCTTGGCATCTGTACTTGATGCTGCCATCTTCCTCCTGGTGCTGTTGTCTGGTGATGCCACGCGGTGCCACCTCCCTGCCTCCCTCCAGTGGCTCTTATGGGCATGTCTCCCAGGGGCCTGGGTTGTCTGGAAAGAGGAGGGGAACTCTGGCTGGGCCTGGCCACTGTGCCTGGCAAGTAGGCATCTCTTAAGACCAGAGCAGGAGGGCTGAGGATTGGCCAAGAGGATTGAGCCCTGCCAGGGACAAAGAGAACTACCTTCTCTTTGGCTCCCATGGGTCCTCTGGTGGTAGTGTCCCTTCCAGGAGCACCAGGAAAGGCTAGCCTTGCATCCCCTGGATGGAACTGCAGGGTTTTGGGAGGGAGCAACCCTGTCCTGCCTTAGTCTTGGAATGTCCTAGTAGTGGCAAGGGGCAGGAGAGATAGGCTTTGCTCCTGCCTTGCCAGGGAAGGAAGCCCCTGGGCATCCTCTGGCTGGCTTTATTTGTAGAAGCAGTGGCTCATGCTTCATCGTTAATCAGGTTTATTATTTTCCTTACTGGCTGGATGTGTTCCTCAAGGTCGTGACCCTTTGGGGAGTTAATCTAATATGCACAAGTTACAGTGTCTGGGTTTGTTTAATTTTCCAGATTATGTTCATTTCTTGTGGCCTGGGCTTGCCCACCAGCCTTGTGCCTGTCTCTCCAGCTCCACCCCTTGTCTTTCTGGACCTGTCACTTGAGACCTGGAGGCAGGACTGGTTCTAACAGGGGGAAGAGAGCAGATCTGATGGAGGGGGGAGTTGAGATTTTGTTTTTCTCCCACCCTCTCCTCTATACAATCATTAACTGAAGCTTTCCCAGCTCTGAAAGTTTGGTCTAAAGCTCTCACTTTCCAATCTAGGTTCCCTTAGAACGCAGAGGGAACTTTTTGCATGATAGAGAAAAGTGGATTCTTCTCTCTGCGGCTGGGGAGATACTGGGGAGCTCAGCTGCTCCCTGGGGACTTTGGCCCCAAGAGATGAGAAGGAGGCCTGGACTGGGTGATGTGGGAAGCCCAGCAGGAGGCTAGAGTGGCTGATGAGGAGGGTGGCTGTGCTTTGTGTCTGGGAAAAGAGCACTCTTGTCCTGCAGTGGAGTACCCATCCCTTTGGAGTGACAGACTTTTGCAGGCCTCTGAATGCTGCACAGGAGGCCCACTTCAGCCTTAGCAGCTTTTGCTGAGCCTGCCAACAGCCCCCTAAAGAGGCATATTGATTGACTCACAGGCAGTGAGGCTCAGAGAGGCTTGTCCCACCCAGGCTCTGGTTTGCAGACCTGTGCTCTTAGGAAGTCCTTGTTGCCTTTTAAGGTCTCGGCTGCTCAGAAAGCCCCCTCCTATCCTATGCCACTTTCTGTTCACTCCTTTATTAACTCTCTCCCTAGCATCAGCATAGCTGACTACTTTGGCTTCCCACAGTGGGTTTCTCACAGGTTACCGCATCTCAGGAGCCCTCAGCACCAGTGGGCTACAGGATACAGACCTTTGCCTGAGATCGAAGGCCCTCTGTATGTGGATCCCAGCGTCATGTCAGGCCATGGCCTCTGGAGTGAACTGTTTCCCTCTCAGCACAGGCACTATATGTTCTCACCCACACCCATCCTGCTTTCTGCCCTGCACAACTTCCTGAGCAGCCTTTGTAGAACGAACAGCTAGAACCTTCGATAGCATGGGAGGGCAGAAGTCCAGCTGCTGACTGGAGACATACCTGAGTTCCCATCCCCCACAGCATTCCCTTGCATGACCTTGGCCAAGAGGCCTAACCTCTCTAAGCCTCACTCTCCTCACTGTAAAACAAGGACGTTCTCTGCTTCAGAGGGCTGACATCATGGGATGGGAGGACTCGGGGTGCCATTTGTCATGAGTAAATGGTAGCCCAGGTGGGCATCTAGGGCGTGCTCGCTGGGTGGCTCCTCCTCTCTTTTCTCAGGATAGGGGGAGGTGCTGGGTCAGCTCCTAGTCTTGCCTGGAGTTGAGAATGATCTGTCCTTGTATGTGTCCCCATCCAGACCGTGAATCCTTGGGGAGCAAAGCCTTTGCCTGACACCTGTTCACATTCTTCAGCCCCCAACAGAGCAACATGGCCCTTCAGCTCCTGTAACCTGGCTCTGTTTATGGTGGGGACAACTGGATGTCACTTACTTATAACATTTTGCTATGTAAAAAAGGGGATACCTTATGTTGAGCAAATCCAATATGAAAAACAATCTTCTACCACAGAACCAATGAGAAGGAAGGAATCAGTTTAATATTGTATTGGCTGAGAACTCTGCTTGTTTTGTTCAATCACCTAGCTGCCCTGTAAGTTAGAACTGAGCATTTGGGTCCTTACAAATGAGGACTGAGGTCCCAGGGGGCACTGTCCTTTACTTTGTCCTGTCAAATGAACTAGTGTCAGCTTCCTCTGACACTTGGGCAGCATTTGTTTTGCAAAGCAGGAATTAGCTGGACAGATACCCCATTCACTTGCCTTCAGCCCAGGGCACCCACTGAGTCCCTCCGTGCAGGGTAGGATCCATCCACCCTTCTTTCCATCCATGTAAGATTTGGGTGGAAAGCATTCCAGGCACCTGTCCTGGCTGAAAATGAGGACTTGATTGCTCATGTGTATGTGTTGAAGGACGTGTGAAGCTGTGTGCAGATGTGTGTAAGCTGGAGCCAGCAGGGGGTTCGGGGGTAGGGAGGCTTCACTGTAAGGAAGGTGAGGAGCTGTGCAGGCAGAGCAAGGGGAGAGGGAACAGGATGAGTGGGCAGACTGGGCAGGGCGGGTGAAGAAGGCCCTGTCTGCTCCCGGAGTACCAGAGTAGATGGAGTAGACAGACTTAACTGAAGCCAAGAAGTCCTTGAACGCTAAAGGGGAAAAAAAAAACTCAGCGGTTGCAGCAGGCTCGGGGGAGTTGCTGAAGCTTTTTGGGCAGAGGAGTGTTGTGCTGAAAGGGGTTGGGGGGCTAAGCGGGGGTGATGGCAACGGAAAGGGGGGACTTGAATGACATTTCCAAGGCACAGCAGAACATGCGGACAGATTGGTAACAGCAGATGAAGGAACAGGAAGTGTTGGGATAACTTTGAGATTTCTAGCCCAGGAGCCCAGAGGAAAGGGTGATGTAGCTTTTAGAAATAAGAAAGGCAGAAGGGGACCCGCTTTTCACAGACTGTGCAGAGCATTTGGGGACTGGGTTAGGTCTCATGGAGTTCCTAGATAGCAAATGAGCAGTCCTGAGCAGAGCAGAGCCTCCGGCATGGCTGTCAGGGGGCTGTGGTGTAGCTGGTTTGATGCTGGGATCTTACCTCCCATCCTCCTGCTAGTCTGATGCTCTCACTTTATGATACCTGGACCCTCTGTCCAGCACTAGCTCATCTCAGTGTCTGTCACTTCCTGGAGACCAAGTGGAGTTTCTGTCTGAGCAGGCAGGGGCCAGTATATCTCCTTTGTTCATTGAAATATCCCTAAATGTGACAGGCAGGTGCAAGTAAATATTTATCCTACTTAAGGGGCTTCAACTCAGGCTGATCCAGTGTTTGTCACAGAAAAACTCACAGGCTGCGGTACCCCGAGGCTGCAGGGGGGCAGTCCCAGGCTCAGTGCTCAGACCACACTTCCTGATTTTGTGACCCATGCCTCTTGTTTGTGTCCAGCCATAGGGTCTTGGTTTGCACAGTCAACAGTCCCAAGGTCTGCCAGGTCCTCAGGCTGCCAGACGCCACTTTCTTACTCACTTCTGAGTTAGAGGCTGTATCTGATGGCTGTTCAGGACTAGAAGGTCTGTGAGAAGTCCACACAGTCACTGCGAGCCCTGTAAGTGGGCCCCACCTCCTCCCTTGGAGCTGGCACCCCTCTTCATCTCTGTCTTGAAAAGCAGTTTTCTCAGTGGGAGAAGGAACACCTGGTGGTTGTGGTATTGTCCTTCAGGTTGTGTGCAGGGTGCTGTGTGGTGTTTTGGCTATAGAAAGCCGAGGAGGAAGCTGGCATATCCTTAGGGTCACCCAGAGCATCTTGGGGAGGGAGGATTACTAGGGGGTCACTAGAAGGCTTACATTCCCCCCCCCCCAGGAAGTAAAGGGGAGCCCATCTCTCAGGATTGGTAAGTCCCAGTGCTGGCCCGAGAGAGTGGCCAGCAGTAAATACATGTTTAGAATAGGAGTTTAAGGGCTAGAGTTAAAGAGAAGGATTTAATAGAATGAGAAATCAATAGCTTGGAGGAGGTTAAGATGTGTAAGTGAGAGGCCAGCTGCAGGGCACACTTAATAAAAAAGAAAACTTCCAGATGACGGGCCGATGGAGGCACAACCAGGCAGAGAACTGGACCGGCTGCTCTCCCCTCTCCTGGTGCTGAGGCAGGGAGGCCCCAGCACTGGTGTGAGGGTCTGTCCTCTGCTTTCTTTCTTGGGGTTAAGAGGCCTGGATGCCTCCACCCCCACCAGGCGTGGCTGTACAGTGATTGGTATTGTAGCTGAAAATTCTCTTCCACGTTCAGCAGTGGGGTGTAGGGGCAGAGGCTGAATCAGCTCCCAAGTGGCCCCTGGAGACTCGGCAGGTGAGGGAAGTGCCCAGCAGTGGCCACACTGGCTCACATTAGCAGGGTGATTACATTTCCATCCCAGAGCCTGTCCCTCAAGACTGTAGAGTACAGTGTCTCTAGGAATGTTGGGAAGAGGATGACCTGTGCTGTTCTTTGGGGAGGTGAGCCTGTCCATATGTCTGTCCTCCCTCCCTCCCTCCCTCCCTTCCTTTCTTCCTTCCTTCCTCCCTCCCTCCCTCCTTACCTCCCTCCCTCCATTCCTCCCCTTATCATTTAGATCAATGGAGTCTAGACTGGGTTTAGACTAAGAAAGAGAGACACCTACTCCTTGCAAGGCCAAGAATCTTATGCAGAATAAAACAGCATTTGCCAGGCAGTGACACTTGTTTGCTGGGAAAACAGAAAGCGAGTAGGTTAAACGAATTACAGAGTCTGTTTCCTGGAATATCCTGAGGTTTTATTCCTGTGGAGGATTTATTCAGCCTGTGTCCCCTCCTCATTTTCTGAGAACCACCGTGTCTGAGAAGCACTCGCCGGTGCCTCGGTGCTGCGCTGTGGGTACAGCGTGTCCTGAGCTGGCCCCTCGCTCCTGGGAAGTAGGTGCTGCTGTGCTCTTCGCTCTGAGCAGACCCGTAGGGACATGGCTTGCGCCAGGTGACACCGAGTAGTGATTAGAGCCAGAGTACAAATTAAACAGAGCTTGGACCGTGCTCTAGGTCTTCATAAGGCCGATATCCCTTGCTGGGTGGTTGTAAATGTGGAAGTTGTAAGGTATCTCCACTCCAACTGCCTAACAACTGCTCCGTCAATGCAAATGACTTCTAAGTTTCCTAGGTTTTACCTTAGGCTCAACCAAGTCTTTGTGCTTTGGGTCCTCATTCTACCCCACCCCCCTCTTTGGAAACCCACTGGAGTGTGAAGATCCCCAATATGCAAGAAACGAAGCTAGCATCTATTTCATCCCCCTTGAGGGGTTCTAAGACTCTTTCCTTTATACTGAAACTCCTTGGCCAAGAAGGTGACTATGGTTGTGGGAAGAAAGAAGACCGAGCCATACTGAAGGATGATAATTACCTGATGAAGGCAACAGTTACTTGATCACTGGTCCCTCAGGGCTATGTCAAGGATGCCCTGCATCCATTTGTGACCCACAATGGGAACAGGCAGGTACACTCCAAGGCCGGGTCCTACAAAGTGTGTCCAGGTATCTGCCAAATCTTCTAGGTGCCTGGTTGGGCCTGAAATCCCGGAGGCAGAGGGACCACTGCTCCATAAGCTTTTTCGTTAGTTAGATGATGCTTCACACATCCCATCCAAGGGCCCCAAATTCATAAGGGCCCAAAATCTAAGAGCACAGAGTGGGGCAACTAGGAGAGAAAGCTCATCAGTCTATTTGAGCTAAAACATCTTTCTTCAGAAACAGAAGAGGCTGCCAGTGTCCAAGAATATTGACTGGGACACCTCTGCCAGGGGGACGGCACCGACATAAACAAAGCAGTC
This sequence comes from Cricetomys ansorgei, assembly GCA_026225945.1. NCBI lineage: Eukaryota > Metazoa > Chordata > Mammalia > Rodentia > Nesomyidae > Cricetomys > Cricetomys ansorgei. The sequence continues at coordinate 2,770,812 of JAMJFZ010001122.1, read as the reverse complement.
GGGCCATAAGCAGGGCACAGAAGCCAGTGCAGTGGTGGGCTCTCGTCTCCCTCTACTCCCTCATTTCCGCAGAGCTTCATCTTGGGCATGAGGGGGCAGAGGCAGAACTGACCTTTGTCCTCTTTCCTAAGTCAGTTTTTCTTGTTCCCTACTTCTGTCCTAAGTATTACTGTGAGTTCTTCCCCACCAGCAGTCCCACCCTGTCATTGTGAGTCCCCATTTGGGCTCTTGTGCAAGGTCACACAGCGGAACCGCAGTGCCACCACCCTGGCCAGGGCCTCTTTGAAGAGCTGAAGGTGTGTGTATTGGAGTCTACAGCCCCCAGGAGTGCAGGGACTGAAGTAGCATCTCTATCTGGGCATAGCCAGCATCAGTGCAGGAACAAGAGGCGTAGGGATCTAGGAAGACTTTTAGTCTATCTTTTATCACCTGGTCCTGAGCCTGTTGGGCCTGCATGTGGGCTCTCCTATACACACTGGTCCATGTTCCTGGCGCTACTCAGGGCTATGGCCAGGTTTCTCTCCTTCACCCACATTTAAACTGATTGACATGGGTACCTACAGGACTGGGTTTAAGGAAGCCTGGGGTCTAGTGTAAGCTCCATGGGTAAGGGGAAGCCAGGCAATGCTTGGATGCCTCAGGGGGGTCCTCGGGGTACCTATTAGCCCCGTAGATGTGGGGTATACTCAGTATCCTGCCCTCAACAGCAAGGGCAGTGCCAGCAGAGAGCAGGTGCTCAGTACGCAGTAGTCAGTGAGTGAGTAGCTTCCTTTGGAGGTACTTGTCAAAGAGGCCATGTCCTAGGACCCTGGGGGTGCCCAGGTGACCTTTAGCACACAGATGCGTGGGGTTGAGAGTCCACTGCATAGGTCTCGAAATGCCTTTCTCATCTTGCATGGCATGGTCATTTTCCAGTTCGTGTAGCCCATAGTGAGATAAACCAGAACAGGGATACCTATGGGTCTGCCTGGATCCTGGCCCAGCTGATCCTGGCACCAGGGAGTCTGTGATAGGGGACTGGATGGAGGTTTAGAGTGAGGGCAGAGGTGGTGTATAGGGTGACAACTGTGATTATAGATTGGGGTGGGGTTCACAGCTTCCATGAGTCAGGAATAGGCTCTGGGAGCAGAAGCCAGATCTAGGTGTGTTAGTATAAGTGTCTGGTATGATCTGGGACCTATGTGCACTCCGTTCATTAAATCTAGAGCCTAGTTGGTTATATGAAGGCTATTGGCAGTAGAGAGACTGGGCACCAGAGGAACAGAGTCCTAGGAAAAGACCCATCAGTGCAGGAACAAGAAGCTTAGGGATCTAGGAAGACTTTTAGTCTGGTGTCATCTTTTATCACCTAGTCCTGAGCCCATTGGGCCTGCACTGTGGGCTCTCCTATACACACTGGTCCATGCTCCTGGCGCTACTCAGGACTATGGCCAGGTTCTTCTCCTTCACCCATTTAAGCTGATTGATATGGGTGCCTGCAGGACTGGGTTCAAGAAGCCTGGGGTCTAGTGTAAGCTCCATGGGCAAGCAAAGATCAACTTGTGATATCTGACCTGAGCCCACAGTACAATTCTTTGTTTCTTCTCTAAATGGGGAAACTGAGGCTCAGAGAGGGGGGAAGTAACTTCCCTAACTTGGAGAATCAGGATTCCATAGAGGCTCCCTTATTTCCTGGATCAATTGACTTCATGCCTTTCATCAGACTTATTCCTGCACGATCTTTCATGAAAAAAGAGAGGGCACAAACTCTGCTACCCTGCTCCTGCCCGGCTGAATGCAGTGTTTTCTCCTCCACCAGAACCCAACCCCCAGTCAGCCCCTGAGAGCCACGTGGAGAGGAGAACATAGGGATGTGTATAAATCTGCCTTGATGGCAAAAAAACACTCACCAGATCCGGGCCCAGGTTAGCTGTGCTATCCAGGTTGGAGTAGGTAGGGCAGGACAAGCTCACGATTCTCTTCTAGACAGTCCAAAGAAACTTCCAGGAACAAAAGATCTGTGGGAAGGGAGGACTTAGCTCCCTAGGGAGGGGCTGGCTTGACTTGTAGGAAGCTGTCTGGTGTAAGAGTGGGGAGACAGGAGAGGCTGAGGCAGCCTGTGCGTGAGTCCCTCTTCGCTCACTTTACAGCCTAGGATGAGTCTGTGGGAACCAAGAAGAAGGCTCCTTGAATCATAAAGCTTGTTCAGTACATTTGGTATTATTTTATTCATGTAAATGTCAGAGTACAGTAACAGAACCCAGGGTAGCAGGTACCCTTGGAGGGACTCTCGGGAGTCACTGAAGTGCTAGCCACACCCCATTTTTTGATCTGAGTATGGCTAACAGGGGAGCTCATTAGCCAGCTTGACACTTAGGTGGGCTTTTCTGACTGTGCCTTCTACTTCAGTTTCAAATTTTCTTTGAGGTGTAAGTGCTCAGAATAGATACATTGGGCAGGGCCTTAATGTTTAAGTATGGTCACTTGACAGACTCAAGAGGAGATGTGTGAGTTGACATTAATAAAGCACAAGGTGCTATTTGTTAAACCTTTTTTGCAGTGGGTCACATGCATTTCCTTACTCCATCCTGCAGCAGCCAACATTCACAAGTGGGGAAACACTTGGGTGACTTGCTGAAAGTCACCCAACTAGCCGATGGCCTGGCCGAGGTATGGCCAGACCTGCTCCAGAGAGCTGGTACTCAGCCCAGTGTAGTCTATACGCCAGCTGACCACTCCACTTCACCTTGACCCCTTGCTTGGCTAATTGGGTGTTTGTTCCACATCTGTGTCATCTTTGCAGTTCTGGCTGCAGGTCCTGCGTGGCTGCAGCTTCCGTGGAAAGTGTGGGATATGTTGAGTTCCTGCACTGGTCACAATCTAGAGATACTTCCAGAATGGAAGTAGTGAGAAGCAGAGCCAGGAGGGAATGTGACTAAACCAGATTCGGGGGTCTCTGGATCTGGGGAGGGGGAAAGGCTGGAAGAGGTTGTAGGCGCAGGAAGGCGATCAACTGCAACCCTCTAGGGCTGATCTCACCAGGCGAGGGAGGGAGATTGGCAGTGTTTATCCCAGCAGAGGAGGGGAGTGTGGGGGGGAAGCTGCTACTGCTGAATGTGGGTTCCCTCACTGTCTCCCCAGAGCTCTGCTGGGGATTTACAGCTTCATAGACACCGAACTGTTCACCTGGAGATGGTGGGGGCAGGGCTGGGGCTGGGGCTGGGAGGAGGGTGCTACCTGTCTTTCTTACAGTTGTACAAAGGCACATTTGATGTATGGCCTTGCTGGGGAGAGGTGGTGGCATTGTATCTGTGTTTATATGCAACTAGCAAAGCAAACAAGCGAAGGTGCATTGCTATCCAAGGTTCCTGAGCAGGTGGGGAAAGGGGGTCTGGTGCTGAGAAGGGTCTTTCTTTCCCCGCTAAGTCAGCCTCACTTCACCTTGTCTGGGAGGCCTGCCCCTACCTACTCCTTTACTCTTGGAGTCTCAGACCCTAGCCCTCAGCATACATGCTGTGTGACTAGGTGTCTTGTTGGTTTATGGTGCTCTGTGTCTTAGGCTTAAGTGCTGTGTGTTGCTGTGGTTACTTCTGTTCCGCTGGAGGCTGGCTGAGGGCACTGACTATAAGGACCTCTCTGTGGAGATGTCCCACCCGTCGGGTAAGAGCCCATCTGCAGTGCTGACTCTGGTTCCCAGTGTGGCTTTGGATTTCTGACTCAGGATCCTTTCATAGGCTGTTCACTCGGCTTGGAATCTCTCCTTCCATCTCTCCTCCTCCACTGGCATTCCTATACTTTCCTGGTGCTCTTCCCCATCTTATTCTAGACCTTTCCAGAAACATCCCCTCCAACTCTGTCCTTTCTTCCTTGGCGTGCTTGCCACACCGCACTCCAGCTGCCTGTCCCCTCTTCAGCCTCCCTGTCTAGCAAGAGCATAGAGGCCAGGGCTAGGTCTGTTGGCCCCAGGTCATGGAGCTTTCCCTAACATTGCCTATCCTTCCTGGTGACTCAGTTACCTGCTTGGGAATCAGGGGACTAAGTGTGAGTCCTTCCTGCCCTCCCTCCTCCCCACCTCATCCTTGGTATGTACCTAAGAGTCTGACCTTGAGAGGGCCTGTGTTCCGACCACCAGGTGCAGGTGGAGTGGAATGCCTACCTTTGACAAATGGCTCTGTGGTCCCAGGACATGCAGGCTAATTCAAGTGCAAACAGTGTATTAGTATTTATTACTCATGCTCCACTGCGAATAAAATTTGAGCTTTGAAAATAATGGTGAGTAAATGAATCAGTGGGTAGCCTGTGGGCAGAGGAGCCACTGGGAGGATGTTTCCTGAGCAGAGTGGCAGGGGACCTGGCTGTTGCCCATGATTTCTTTGTGGGGTGGCTCCTCTATGTCTAGAATGGGGGTTAGTTCATCTGCAGGGTAGAATTTGCTGGAAAGCATATTTGCCAATGGTGCCTGAGTATCTGCAGGCTGAGGAGGTGGCTGTTGTCTGGGTGAATAGCTCCCGAATATCTATTTCAGACATCTGTGCTTAAAATCCTTAATTCGGGAAGCCGTTTTCTGCGATGTTTGTCCCTGTTTGTGCCAGAAAGCTCCCTTGCCTTGCCATGACTGGCTTAGAGGGCAGACCGGGCTCTGCCATGTAGGGCTGAGAATGCCATTCAGAGACCTAGCAAGGGTCACAGGCAACCAGGAATGCTCTGTAGGTTCCATGATGCAGGGAGATTGAAAGAGCGGAGCCCACGAGTGCAGGGAGCTGGAGACTACCAGATAGAGGAGCACCGGGGCGACTGTGCCCTCTTATCTACAGCAAACAGCACTCTGTTGGCTGGAGCATCACAGGCTGGGACGAATGTCCACTTAAATAAGATGAGGGTTTCTGGTGGAGCTCGGTTGACAGAGCCTTGAGTTCAGTCCTCAGCATCCCGATCCTCAGTCATCAGGTATGGTGGTGCCTTGCCTGCAATCCTAGTACTCAAGAGGTAGAGGCAGGAGAATTAGAAGTCTAAAGTCATCCTTGTCTATATAACAAGTTTGAGGCCAGCCTAGGCTACATGAGACCCCGTCTCAGCAAACAAGCGGAGGAGAGACCCGCTGCTTGGTGACTCTGAGGGAGTCATCTCAGCAATTGGTGACTTAGTCTGCTTGTAAACCGGTGATGGTGAGAAATGCCTGGTGCATTTCTGAGATGAGCAGATCACGTTGTCTGGCCTGATACCCTTTCAGATACTTGCAGACAGTGCTCATGCTGCCCTCCAGCCATGGCTTTGCTTAGAGCAGGGTGTTCAGAGGGCCTAGAGAGTACTGAGAGGAGGATTCTCTGGTGGAGGGACCCACAGTACCCTTTAGCATGTTCTGTTGTCAGTGTTGAACCTCCAAGCTGTGGATCCTGTGTGGTTTGTCTGTGGAAGGAAGAAGGGAAGTTGCTTCTTGCCTTTCCCCAGCACCTGCTCAGACCTTGGGTGCCAGGAAGTACTCCAGCATGAGCACCCAGTATGAGCATCAGGCCCCCTGTGTACGTGCTCTGTCATACTCACCACCACTGGCTGCGTGCCAGTGTCAACACGTTTCACAGGAGCAGGAAGCAGGTCAGTCCAACGTCACTGGAACTGAGTACAGCCTGGCTCCTCGGGGCCCCTGCTACCTGGTAGTTTTGGTCCCTGGATGTCACAAGAGGTTAGTCGGTAAGTTTGCGGTGTTGGTACTGAGCAAGTGCCATGCTGTGCTCCCCTTTAGACCCCACTTCCATCCCTGATGCTTTCAGCGTGAATGAGCTCAGTCCACCTGGAAGGCACTTCACCTTCTATATTGAATGAAGGGGGCAAGATCTCCGAAGCAAATGCCAGGGCATCAGCGGCCACCAGAACCCCTAACTGTCTGTGTCAGAATGAGTGACAGATCCTGACTGTGGCCTCTTTGAATCCTTGGTGACTCTTCCTCATCCCCTCGGTGACTCAGCCTGGCTGCTCTGCTCTCCTTCCCACACCTGGACCACGCTCTCTGTAGGCGCGTGGGTCCACCCCATGTCCATCTCTGTACCTTCTGGCTGCCCGAGTCCCTGGGTTTACTTTGGATCGGGTCACAGTTCCAGTGGCCTTGCAGTGTTAGCAAGGACTGTCCCAACAGCTAGGAGGCATTGAATCAAGGTCTCCTCTGAGGAAGAAAAGGAATTGTTTAGACATTTTGTGTAAATTAGTAATATTGTGACTGTTAATTGGATGTCCATTGATCGTCTGTCAGAGGTTTGATTTACTCTGTCCTTCCCCTGGAGCCTCAGACTGAAAAGCTCGCTGGCTTTGCCCTGTTTCTCTTCTAATGTGGACACCTCTGCACCTGTGAACCTCCGTCTCGTTCCACTGGCTTTGTAATTAACGTCTTTTGTTTTCCTGTTCTAGCCTTGGCCTCCCTGCAGCCACCGTCCCAGGTGGATTCCCACGTGTCCTTCCTTAAACAGAGTTTTCTGAAGTCTTAGGACACAAAGACAAAAGCAGAAGTGGCCGCTGCCTTTCTTTGGGGGGTTTTCATGTTCTGAGAGTTTCTTTAGAAGGGCATGGGAAGGACGGTGGCCCAGAATGCATCAGGTTGTGCCACTGGCTTCATTAAGTCATCGGTTCTGTGGTTTCTTTTTTGTGGGGGACCAAATCTATGCCAAGCCTGTATTCAGCACTAAAGGGAAATTTCCTGAATTTAACTGAGAAATAGGTAGATGATGACGGAGAGCATGGAGGGGCCCGTGCAAGGGACCTGGGGACACAGAAGAGGACATGCACCTCAGCGTGGGCAGCAGGACAGGCTTCCTGGAGGAGGCATGGTACCCCAGAACTCTTGGAAAAGATGGAGCTGCCCAGCAGAGGCACCTCCTTATCAGAGGCAAACCTGCAGTCATAGGAACTGACACACACAGGGCACTGGGAATGGAAGGAGGTAGAGACTGCAGTTCTACCAGCAGTGTTTATCAGAAGGACAGTGTGCCACACGCACACACTCGCTAAGCACAGGACCTTACTCTAGGGGCTTTTGTGGTGTGATCTGGTTTGTCCCTTGTTACATGTGAGCTCTGTTGAGCTTGGTAAGCCTCCTTTGTGGAGGACTAGAGGCATGAATTCAGGCTATTAAATTCAGGGGTGCTGGCTTCCCCATCAAAGGTCAGGTCTGATGTGGTGTGTACCAACATGTTTTAGCTTCAAAAGCAGCCACTGGAAAGTTTTCTTTTTTTCTCCCTGAGACGGGGTTTCTTTTTGTAACAGCCCTCGCTGTCCAGGAACTCTCTCTGTAGACCAGGAGAGATCTGCCCGCCTCTGCCTCCTGAGTGCTAGAATTAAAGGCATGGGCCGCCACTGTCCATCTCGCCACTGGCAAGTTTTAAGCAGAAATAGCGTGACTGGATCTGTTGTGTGCAAGATGGACAGGGCTAATGCAGGCTGGAGGCAGGGACTGGCTGTGGGAATGTGGGAGCCTGTAGGGGAGGGGCAAGACTAGGTTGGGGCACAGAGGAGAGTGCAGCCCTCAGTCAGGAGGGAGGGAGAAGCTTCAGGACGGGGTCTCCATTAGGCACTGTTGAGAGCAGTGGGTAGAAGGCCAACCTTTAGATGCTTCTCAAATTCTTCCTGTGAGCAGCTGATACTCAGTACCTTAGACAGGGCAGCTGGGAACTAGGTAAAAGTAGAAAGTGGTAGATTCAGTTCTAATTAAGATTGGTTGAGTTTGAAGCGACGGAGGGACATCCAGCTGGAACTGGATATACACCACGGCCCAGGAAACACACCCTGTGCGAATGCAGATTCTAGAGTGAGCTAGATGGAGACAGGTTCCCTGGGAATGAAGTTGGATGTGAGAAGAAATAGTGCTGATGTCAGAGCTCTGAGACCACTCACCTTCAGGCTCTGAGTTCACTAGAGACTGTGTGTGGTGGTGCATACCCTCCACAAAACACAAAACAAAACAAAATCCAGAGATACCAGAAGTAGTATCCCCACTAGGACAGCCAGGGGATGGAGTACCACAGGGACCCACGGAGGAGGAGGATGGCGGAGGATGGAGGCGTTAACTCAGGGTAAGATGCTGCAGATCTGCTGGATTGATTGAGGCAGCACACTGTCTGTGGATTTGGCTACTAAGAGGCTGTGGTTGTTTCTCAGTCACCTCTGAGTACAGGGATGAGTAACTCTGTCACAAAATCAGCTGGTTGAGAGTTCTTTTTCTCTCCCCGGATGGAAATTGTAGACAGGCGAGCAGCTCTTCTGGATGCTTCCATCCCTTAGGGTTTGGCAGCAGTGTCCCATCGGGTGTCTGGTGTTGGGAGCCTGAATCCTTTTCAGTGTCTCTCAGCCTGGAATCCCAGACCCTTGGACCTGTGGATTTGACGTGACTTTTGCTTCCAGGACTTAGGGGTTCTTTTTCCTTCTGTATCCTCAACACCTTTTCTCCTCCTTGAGTATGCATCCTGTCTTCCTTCCTGTTCTGGCCTACCTACTTTGGAGTTGTTAAGCTGCTTCTTCTGTCTGTGATTGGCCTAAACAAATGATCTTGATTGGTCCAAATCACACCCCTTCTCAGGTTACTTAGGCAGGGAGCTCAGGCTCCTGCAGTAAGTTTGCTGGCAGACGCTCACCTGTGCTACCAATGCAATGGCTACTGTAGGGATGATTTGGGGTGTCTGCCTCTCCTGGGACTGCGTTTGGGATCCCGGGTGCCCAGTGCCACTCAGAGCTCAATAGGCCCCTCAGGAGCAGAGCACCAGGCACAGGTAGGCACTCAGCATCGGGTGGCCAGCTCACATTCCATCGCTGCATGGATTCAAGTCCACGGCTGCCCCCAGGAATGCTGGGAAGGCATGGGCCGGGTATGCTGTCAGTGGGCTTCTGCAGCTGCCTCTTCAGCTGTCAGGCAGTGGTTCCCAGCAGACTGGGCCCAGAAGTCTTGGCTGAGACTTGGAAACTAGGCACCAGACTCGAGCCTGGTGTTGGGTATTAGATGCCAGGTGAGAGCCACTGGGACCTCTCCCAGGGCCACTGGGACTTCTTCAACTGTCAAGCTGCCACTGCTGTTGTCTTTGTTGTGATGGTGGTTGCTGCGGCTACTGAACTCTGAGCTTTTCACAGTCTGTTTCTGTTTTGTGTTATCAGCTTAGCCCGTGCTACTGAAAGGCAAAGAAAAGCACTAGGGCCTTTATTGGGCCTGATGTTTCAAACCCAAGAGAGGCCCACAGGAGAGTCTCCCTGAGCCCAAGTCTCCCTCCTCCTCCCCTCCCCCTCCCCCCCTCCCCCTCCCCCCCCTCCCCCTCCCCCTCCCCTCCCCTCCCCTCCCCTCCCCCTCCCCCTCCCCTCCCCCTCCCCCTCCCCTCCCCCTCCCCTCCCCTCCCCCTCCCCTCCCCCTCCCCCTCCCCTCCTCCTCCCCTCCGTCTCCCTGAGCAGCTTGTGTATATAACCTGAATAGGAATGCTTGGGCCAATCACAGCCATTTGTCTGGACCAATCACAGGCTTGCCTCTTAGCACCAATCACTGTCACTGAGCCCTGTTTTGGAACTGCCCTGCCTTTTAGTCACAGCAATTCGACCACCTGGGAGGCAGTCCCTCTTTGCCAAGATAGAGATGGTTGCAGGGTCATACAGAGTTCACCGAGGCTTGTGACAGCCAGAGACCTGGTGCAAACTGTTGGAGACGACCCTGGCTGGAGCTTCATGTTCAGGAGCCAGGGGTGTCCTCAGTGGTCTTCGGTAGAGTTGTTTCAAGGTGTCCATGGGGTGATCAGTGCTGCTGATGCTGGCATAAGGCCAGTCCGGTTGGCTGTTTGACTGACGATCTTCTCGCTTAAAGACCACCTCGGCAGGGAGAGTGGGTCCACAGCTGCTGATAAGTTAGATTGTCCCAGCCCTGACATCTTTGCTTATTTATAGGAGAACACGAGGAATACTCACAAAGAAACACTTAAAAGAACAATGTTAGCATTAACAGCAATTTAAAACAGATTTTAGTAATGTTGAACACCTGCCTGGTGACCAGAGCGTGATGGATGGCCCTTGTTTGTCTAACTGCTGTAAAGAGAGCCATAGGAAGGCCTGGGGTGGGGGTATGGGGAGGGGTAGAGACTAGGAGAAACCCGGGGCAGGGGCATGCAGGGTCTGGGCGGGGTACCTCTACAGTGAGAGGGGGAGAGCAGTTTACAGAACAAGGGAACACTCAATAGGGGTCAAGGTGAACCATCTTCTGGTTTGCCCAGGATTGGGAAGCTTCCTCAGGTGTAAGACTCTTGCTCTTGTGCTGAGTCAGGCTGGCCCAAGGCAGAGCTGAGGCTAGCCACCCTGGGTATAGTGAGCACTCATGTTATGTCGGATTTGCAAGTCCTACTGACTTCTGAGGTCTAGGAATTCTCACGACAGCCAGCCTGCAGCCAGCAGTGTACCTCACTAAACACAGGACTAGGAAGAAGTTTGCCACCTGCTCTGAGCCCTGAGCCAGCGTGGCCCCACACTGCTGGACAGATTGCCATCAGAGCAGGGGAGTCAGGTCGGGAATTCAGGGTGGAATCTGGAGGCAGGGGGATTGGTTCCCTAGGTGGAGAGGGGAGGGAGAAGGGCTTGGTGGACCAATGCAGACCATGCTGGGGTAGGAGGTATTGGTGCTATTCTAGGGCATTGATCCCAGTGACAGAGAAGGCTTTGGGATCTGAAGGGCAGAAGTCAGGGAAGAGAGCAGGCCAGGACCCACTTCCACCCTCCAGGGATTCTGGCCCCATACTGGAAGGCTTGAGGTAGCCCTGTGGCCTATGCAGAATTTTCTTTTGCTTTTATGATGATCAAAGAGCCAGGAGCAGGGTGGCTCAGGACCATGGTGGCACAACCATGGCTGCAGACTTAAGACCCACGGAGGGGGAGGCTGTGCTTAGTGGGATGGAGTCGAGTGGGTGGGGCAGGAACTGAAGGAAGAGGAAGGAGGTACCAGGACCAGCAGAGGAGTCACAGGAGAGGATGAGTCAGCTCTGGTAGGGAAGGGCTGGCTGGGATCAGGTACCAGCTTGGGAGCCTCCTACATTCTGAGCTCCGTTGAAAAAGCTGAGATGAGTTCTTTCCCAACTTCATAGCAGGTCTCTGGGCTGCCCAGTGGGGCAGTGGGATGAGGCTCTCTCAAACCTCCTTTACACTTTCATGCAGTCTTCTACCTGTGTTCCTGGTGGATTTGGGGTGGACCCAGACAAGACTCTTTACTAATGAGCCAGTTACTGGGCCTTATGGAGGTCCAGTTGTGGGCACAGGTGTCAGGCAGACTTGGTTTGAGTCCTGGGCTCATTACTAAAACTCCACAGGCCCTTGGTCAAGGTGTAGACCCTCTTTAGGCCTTAGTGTTTTCATCTGTGAAAGGGGAGAGTAAGGTCCGTTACAGATGGGCAGACATTGGGACAGGGTGGGCACCATGCCACGTGCCTAGGTGTGACCCAGTGATGGTTGCTCCTGGTCACTGTGGATGCGAGTAAGTGCACTCCAGCTGTGGTATCCTCGGCCCAGCTGTGCCCACCTCCTCACGCCAGTGTGACGGCCCGGCTCATTGCTGCCGCTGGTAGAGGAAGGCAGCAGAGTGACCCTGTGTTTTCTCTGAAGTCCTGGAAATTCCCAGGGTGATAGAAGGAGCCCTCCGTGTCACTGTGGTCGGCACATCCCAGTGGGAACTAAGCGTAAGAGCTCAGGGTCTAATGTCAAAGCGGCTTGGTCCTCTCCTGGGCTCTTGACCTCTTTGCCTCTTTTCTTCCATCCCAGGGCTCGTACCACCTTCTGATGCATTCTGGGCTTTACTTATTAGCTGCTTATTCTCTGTCTTCCCCCAATGGAGCATAGGCTCTGTGAGATTGTGTTTGTTTGACCGCTTCATCCCCAATAGCTGGAATGGTGCCTGGTACATAGTAGGTATCAAATATTTAGCAAGTAGATGATGAAGGAAAGTCCCTGCATACTTTACTTTTGCTACTTTATGCCGTTTACTGGCCTCTCGATATTTGTTCCAGAAACTTCTACTATTTACAAAGCTGATTTTAGCACAACATACTACAAACCACTTGCTATAGGGCCAGAAGGGAGAGAGAAACAGATTCTATTTGACACAGGAGTGGGCGTGTTTCACAAGAAGGGTGACGTTGACTGGGCTGTGAAGTATGAATAGTTTTCTGTATGGACAAGCGGAGAAAGAATATTTCAGGCAGAGCCAGTATATGAACAGAGAGGTACAACGACATGAAAGTACCAGGAATGTTCAGAGGACAATGAGAAGGGCCAGGTTTGAAGAAAGTGTAGGTTGTGCTGGAGGTTGGAGAGAGTGGGATGGAAAGCTTGGGATGGGGTCCTGCTGCCGTGGGTAGACACATCGGTGAAGACTCAGCGTGGCTGAGTGCATGCTTCTGTTTGCTGCAAATTGGGGAGAACTGCAAACCCCAGCACTCAGGACTCTGGTGAGGATTAAATGAGTTAGATGTATGAAGGACTTACACCTGCGCGCAGCAGGTGACATGAACTCTATTATTATTACAGCCGGCGCTCGCCACCCGTTGGACCTTTTGTGCCTCTGTGCACGCATACTTGCGCATTTGCATAGCCACCCTCGTCCCTGCTTGGCTTTCTGAGCAGAGCAGTCCTTACAGAGGGGAGGAGAGGTGGGACCCTCAGGCGGGACCTCCTGTCAGTGGGCACGATGGGCTGGCCCCTCCTGCCTGCAGAGCTGCATTCAGACCACAGTGGGCCAGAGTCAGGCCCACAAACCGAGGCCAGGACAAACAAAGGTAACTATGCAGGCATACCTCGGGCAGTGGCGGCAGATCATAAATGCAATTCTGGAAGGCATTGTGCATATTATTGGGAAGCCGTGGAGAGGGCGAGATGTGCCAGAAAGCTGAAGGCAGGCAGATGTTGTTGCAGAGAAGGAAAAGATAGATTAAAAAAATACTCTAAAACAGTGAGTGTGGGCCATTTTCCCAACACACACCTCTCAGGAGAGTTGGAAGCATTTGGGTTTGGAATACCAGCATAACAACACAGAGCGCAGTAGGGCAGGCAGCAGTTCTTGGAGGTCAGGTTGGGTCACTGACTCCTCTGGTTTTCAAAAGCATACTGTGTCTAAGTATCTTCAGATCAGGAGCTTCTGTTTTAGAGAGCCGTGAGCCATGGCATCTGTAAGGAAAAGATGAAGAGCTATGAGCTCCCCGAGGCGGGCAGGCATCAGGTCCAGGTGGACATAGAGAGGTGGAATTTGCCTGAGGATCCACTCAGTCATTTGCATCTCTGTGTGGCAGACACTAACAAGATTCTTCCTGTAGGTCTTGGAAGCCACAGGGAGTCATCCTTGGGCCTGTCATGTTTGACACATTTATTGATGGCTAGGGTGAGCTGACTGTTCACTTCACACATGACGCCAGGCTTGCAAGACCTCAGGATGACATCATCAATATGTAGATTAGATGGGCAGAACAAAGGGCCCCAACGTACAAGATGGGATCAGCTCCAGTGTGTAGAAATCCTTGCATCTGAGTTTCAAAAGTCCTCTGCAGGGGCCATTGAGGATTGCTTGGCACGTGAGCATGAGGACCAGTGTGCTGCTGTGCACTTGTACCCCAGTGTAAGAAGGGTGAAGATGGGGGGGGGTCTTGGGGTCTCTCTGGCCAGCTAGTGTGGTTGAACTAGCAAGCACCAGTTAAGGAGGAAGTGACTGAGGGAGACATCCCTGTTAACTCCTGGGGTATGTGCAGACACACACACACACACACACACACACACACACACACACACACACACACACCATTGCATAACCCCAGGATGGGAGGCCCTCCCTCAGCTTCACTCAGGCAGACAGCTTGGAGCTAGGTGCTAGCTGAAGGAGATCCCAGGGGTTCATGGCACTGCACTTTAGTAGCTCAGGCTTGAAGGTGCATTGCACCCATGGCTCAGGGCCACACACTGAGGTCTGTGATTAAACCTGCAGTCCTTGCAGGAGAGTGAGCATTGGCAAGATGGTGGGTGAGCCTTGGGGGCCTTCCCTGAAGGAAAGGGGCCTTGGAGAATAGATCCGTGTGTCTGAAGGCTGTGCCGTAGCTGCAGACTGACCATTTGTCTGCAGGGAATGACTGTCTTCTGCTCCATCCGTGCATATGCAGGACCCCTTTTCTCTTCCCATCAGCCTTGTCTGGCTTGGTTCTCAAGTGAATAGTGGGTGACAGCAGGGAGGCAGGGGAGCGTGTGGGTGGTGGGCTGGGGCAGATGGGCTGGAGCTGTTTCAGTGCTGTGAAGCACTGCAGCCATCCAGCAGGATAAAGGGATGGGGATGTCCGGCTGCTTCTTATCAGGTGTGAGGGGGTGGCAGGTGGGTTTGACTGGGATCCCTCCAGGATACACTGCCTAGAGGAACCCTACCCCACAGTCACACACCACACACACTCCCTGGAAGCTCTTCCCAGGCCAGAGACAGAAGTAATCATTGTGTTTCTTCCCTCTCTAGGCGCTTTGTCCCTGTCTCTATTAGCTCGTTCACCCATGTGCATTATAGATGGGCATTTCGAAGTGTGTGCCTCCTTCCTCGACATACCAGGGAGCTCCGGGGAGCTGTTCACAGCCTCGGTCTTGGCTCCGTACCACACACAAAGTAGATGCTCAATAATGAATGAGTGCATCTGTTGTAGGATAAATACACATTCTTCCATGTTCGCTGGAACACACATTCATTTGTTTTTAAAAGACACAAAGCAAGAAAGCTTCAAGTGAGTTTTCCCTGTTTTGGTGGCAGACCCAGGGTGAGGGCAGAGGTGCATATCTGTGAACTGCACAGCGGGAAGAAACAGCAAGTCCATGATTGGCAGCCAAGGCCAATGTTGAAATAAAGCTCTTACATTAACTAGCTTTAATAAGGAAATGTGGGCTTTGGTGTCACAAACAGACCTCCTTCATATAGGACGAAAAAGCCCTTCTACAGAATCAGGAAGAGGCACAGGACCAGGCTGTGTCTGCTCATGATCTCTGGGGCAGGCAAGAAGCTTGCCTCCTCCAGACAGGGAGGCTCATTCTTTTGCAGTGAGAAGAGGGGATTTCTGCAGAATGCTTCCTGAAATAGAGGGGTTGGTAAGGAGGGTGCATGCTTGGGGAAGCTGATGTCCAGGTGACTCCCACTCTTCTTCCAGGTGAGAGTTTGATACCCTGCCTGTGACTTTCTTGTAAAGGAAATCGAGAGCACATCCAACCATCCCATGCCTTCCTAGGGAATTAGCATTCCAATCAGATCTCCCTTTTCTTTTTCTGTGAGTTAGAATCAGTTTTCACATTAGTAATGAAATTGTGTGTATTGCATTAGCCATTATCGTTGGCTTCCTTGTGGCTTCAGGCTGCCTGGGCAGACTGCCTCTGGCCCCTTCTCAGCCTCAAGTGCAGAGATGGGCCAGGCACTCAAATTTGTTGCTTGTATGAGACTTTGAAACAGGCAGTCCTTCTGGTTAACCCTACATTTGTTCCTAGAGAGGAGGAACATCGGGAGAAAACAAAAGTTTTTTTTGTACCGGCCAAGTAAATGTTAAACATCTTTTAACTCCTCAGTACTTCAAAATCCAGGACTTTCTGAATGCTGACACAACACCACAGGTTGAAAATTCCATGCTGGATTGTTGATGAGTTGCAGCCAAACACACAAGATTATTTAAAATGCTGTATAAAATTCTCTGCCTGTGGGCTGTGTGTATAAGCTGTATATGAACCGTAACTAAATTTCATGTGTAGACTTGGGTCATCTCCCCCAAATATCTCTTTATGACAATGCAAATATTACAAAATCCAGAAAGATCCATAACCAGCCAAGCATTTTCCAGACAGGGTCTCTGGGCCACACGTTAGCAAGGAGGTGGAGGGCGCAGGCCCCTGCCTGTGTGCCTGGTACAGGATGGCCTCTCCCTAGGAAGGCATGAGAGCGAAGGCCAGTGTCCTCCCTGGGCTAGGGCTCCTCTCCTCCATCCCCCCATGCAGCAGTTTGGTGCAAGGGGAGAAAGGAGACCCTGATACCTGGAAACTCCTCAGTGAACCCTACACCGTTGCCTTTACAGAGCAGGTGAGGGTCATTTGTCAGCTCCAGAAGGCAACCACGACGGTTATGGAAGAGGCATGTGGGATATTACTGGGCGCCGCTGAAGGACCGGCTCCCTCACGTGCTAGAGCTGGGAGATCCTCTGGGGCTTGTGCAGCTCTTGTGGGCCCATCTCTCCATTTGGTCCCTTGTGTCCTAAACCACCTGTGGGTAAAGGAGTGTGGGAAACCTAGGGCGTCCCGAGGACAAGCTGCTGGCGGCTTCCTCACACTCTCGACTACTTGACAACGGCTCATAGAGACCGCGCTGCTGCAGTGTGGCTTGTTCAGTGCAACGCAGCCCGTGCTATTTACCCGTCCCTCTTTGCAGATGGACTCCCAGTCCTGTGCTCTTCCCAGGAAGCCCAGCTGCCCCTTTGTGGCCATCTGCTGTGAAGGAAACTGGCCAGGGAGTTAATTAGAAGTATTTTAGGTTCAACAAGTCTTATTTGATCTGGAGCTTAATTTGAGCTGCTATCAGCAAAGTTATCATTACCAACGTATTTAAAGTGATTAAATAGTTAAAGCCATGTCAGCGTCTCTCAGCTGCACAGGGTTACCAAACTCAGAAGCAAAATGCCCCTGCAGGGGCACATGAACCTCATGTTCTGGTGGGGCTCCTGGAGGAGAGAGAGGAGGCCAGCCAAAGGGGAACCAGCAACTCTATCTGCTTGGCTTTCTGAGCCCTTTTCACGTCGCTCCCGAGAGCTACTTTGGAAATAGTTATTGAGGTGCTGGAGCACAGACTTTATCACAGGTAGAAGAGGTATCTGGCAACAGGGGGTAAAGTGGAGGATGCATGGGTCAAGACTGACAAAGAAGATACCCATAGGGCCACCTCCATGCCTGTAGGAGAGCTCCAGGCCTCTAGAGGAGGAATTCCCCAGGAAGGGTTCACAGCCCTGGCTGAGGAAGGGCGAGGCAGCATGGATTTGTCCTAATATGTCATGTATAAAGGGTTCAGAATCCAGGCCACTGGGTGCAGGTCTGAGCCATCTGAAGTGTCAGGCAGAGGGAAGGGGCGGCATCCCAGGTTTTTTCCTGAGGGTGCTCAAGAGAATTTACACCCAGGGCTAGTGATGCCAAGCATGGTGGGAAGCCTATGCTCTATACAGAATCCTAAACATGTGTGTTACAGGCACAAGGTTACCTGCTTTCATCAGATTCTCCAAGAGGTCTGTGGTTTCAAAGAGTACACAGGATCTGCTGTTTAAGCCGTGCTGTCTAAGCCCCTCTCTGCAGCAGATTTTACCCCCATCTCCTCTGCCAGCCATAGAACTAATTAGCCATATCTGAGTGAAGGAGATGCTGTGGGTCTCATTTTAGTGGCTGCTTCTGCCTTTGCCTCCTCAGCTTGTGGACTCCCTCCCAGTCCTCTACAGTGAGGCTCCCCTGCCCTCCTGTAGACCAGCACCAGATCTTGCGCAGCCTCAGCAGGTATTCATCAGTGTGCTGAGCTCTCATCTCTGCGTCTGTTTTACGCACAAGAGCTGGTACTTCTTGAAGACAGACCGGTCCAGCTTATTTCTGAGTGAGTCTTCTGAGGAAAGCATTTTGTTAGACTGACCCAAATAATCCATTTCTCCCAGGAGAGCCACAGCGTGTAGGTACCAAGGAAAATGCTGTTTAGTTGAAAAATATATGGGAAGCATATCCTGTGTTCAGAGAGTGGAAGTTAATATTGTCCTAAAATTCTCAGGCAGCCGCAGAAGACCTCAGACGTCAATGTAACCTGGAGCAGCAAGAAGAAATGCAGGTGTCATACTTCCTCATTTTGAATTATATTACAAAGCTATAGTAATAAAAGCAGAATACTATTGACACTGAAATTGGCCACATAAATGAACAGAACAGAACAGAGTCCAGAAATAAAGTCACACATATGATCAGTTAATGATTACAAAGGTGCTGAGGGTATACAATGGAGAAAGGACAATCTCTTCAGCAAATGGTGCTAGGAAAATATGTGTCAGTTTATGAACAGCCAGGTGTGGTGGCTGACACCTGTAATCTCAGAATACTGCAGGTACATGCAGAACTGAAAGTGTGAGGTCATAAAGTCTGGGTTACATAGAGAGTTCCAGGCTAACCTGGGCTACAGAGTGAGGCCTTCTTTCAAAAACCCATGTGCTGGGAATGTAGCCTGGTGGTAGTGTGCTTGCCTATGTCATACAAGGTCCCAGATTGGATCCCACATACCAGAAAGCAAAACAAAATATATGCAAAAAATAAAACAAGACCTGTATTTTATACCACACACAAAATCAACTGAAAATGTATTAAAGACTTAAGAAAACAACAGAACAAAAACAAAACCATAGCGGCGGTGGTGGCGCACGCCTTTAATCCCAGCACTTGGGAGGCAGAGGCAGGAGGATCGCTGTGCGTTCAAGGCCAGCCTGGTCTACAGAGTGAGTTTTAGGACAGCCAGAGTTACAACAGGGAAACCCTGTCTTGAAAAATAAAAAACAAACAAACAAACAAAAAGACCCAAGACCATAACATTTCTATAAGAAAATGCAAAGGGAAAACTCCTTGGCATTGGGCCTGGCAGTAGTTTTTAGGGTATGCTATCAAGTGCTTGGAGAGCAGAGGAGAAGTGAATAAGGGGAATTCTGTCCAACTAGGTGGGCAAGGATGTATCTGTGGGATGGGAGACAAAGGCTTAATCCACAACACATAAGGAACTCCCACGGTGCCATAGCAAAAACCAAATAATCAGATGGAGAGTAGGCAGTAGGGCAGAGAAGGCAGTTCGCCAATGAAGACGTACAAATGGCTGTCTGGTGTGTAAAAGATGCTCATGAACACTCATTAATCAACCCTCAGGAAATGCAAGTAAAACCATAGTGCGATACCATTCCTACCAGGCAGCATGCTGGAATATAAAAGATGAAGAATGGCAAGTGTTGGCAAGGGTGGGGCCCTGGCACACTGAAGGTGGAGATGTAAATTGGTACAGCCATTGTGGGAAGCTGTGTGGAGGTTCATCAAACAGGTAAAGCGCAAACCATGTGTCCCAGTATTTACTGAAAGAAAATGCAATCCGGATACTGAGATGTTTACACTCTTGTGTCCAGTGCAGTGTTGTTTATAGTAGCCAAGATATTACTTAACAGTGGATGAATGGAGTCAAAAGAATGTCACATACGCACACAATGGACTACTATTCAGCCTTGAAGAACATCCTGAATTTATGATGACACGAGTGAATCTGGAGGACACTATGCTAAGTAAAATCAGCTAAGAAGAACAATCACTTTGTGGCGTCACTTCCTTGTGGGGCCTAAAGTAGTCAACTCCCAAGAGCAGAGAGTAGAATGGTGGGTGGGATGGGTGGGGGAAGAAGAAGTGGCAAGACGCTGGTCACAGGGTACAAAGTTTGAGCTATGCATGTTCTATTGAGCGACTATGCTTCCTGATGCCTGTAGCTTACACTACTGGTATTAGGCAGTGTTCTCTGGAGGAACAAACCTCAAAGAGTGTAACATTAGCACACTGGAGAGGCAGAGAACACAGCAGTTGTTACTCAGTCCACAAGGCTGGATGCTTCAGCAGTCCCAGTCTGGTGTTGAAGATGTGGTATGTAATAGTTAGGCTGCTGAGTGACTCACTAAGGAAGACAAGAAGGCATTTTCATACGTGGAAACTGCCAGACTTCATCAGAAGGAACCACCGTCATGGCCAGTGCTGTACTCCACAGTGGAACCCTGAGCGTCCTAGCTCAGGTGTTTTTAGTCTTTCAGAACTCAGGTATTCTACTGATAGCACATGCAGATCATTAGCAATCAAATGTCGTTCCACCCCCCTCCCCACATAAATCCAACACTTGCAATGCAAAATGCCAATAACTAGGCAGCCCTTCCCAACAGTGAACAAAACAATATTTTAAACACAACTGAAATATACTTCCACAACAATGGTGCTCACAGAAGTTACTTGCATTGATTTTATTTGGAAGGCTGAAGAAGCTGAGGCCAGATGGCAGCAGAGGATGATAGCAACTGTGGTATATGTACTTGCTTGGAAAGGAGGGAAGGCAAGCAGGCATGCAAACTGCTTTTTTCCTGAGACATTTTGGAAGGTGCCGCACACACTGAGGGCAGGTCTTCCCCACTTGAGTTAAACCCCTTGAAATGCTCTCATAGACATGGTCAGAGCTGTGTCTCTTAGCTGCTTCTTAATCCCAACAGGTAGATGATCAAGACCAATCACCCTCAGAAGTGTAAAGATAATAGACCTTATGTTGTGTGCTTACCCCCTAAACAACGATGAAGGGAGGTGGTAGGTATGTTTTTTAGACAGCCGATGGTTTAATCAATGCATGACAAGGACAAAACTTACCATGTCATTCACTTGTATGAAGTAAATAAACACTTCGTTTTGAGACAGGGTATTACCATAATCAGCTCAAACTAGCTTTGAGTTTGCAATCTTCCTATCTCAGCTTTTGAGTTCTAGGGTTACAGGCATGAACCAAATATGTGCAGCTTTTTATATGGCAATCAAACCTTGATAACATGGCTAGAAATGCTCATTTTAAACTTGGGAATTTCTGCACAGCAGTAACTATGAGATTATGTGTTGTGGAAACTTATTTTTGGTTATGTCTAAAATAATTGTTTTGTGTACTGTTGGGTGAGGGGCTGCCAATATCTTGGCGTTTGTATTGTCTGCAGGTGTTGGATTTATGTGGGAGGATGTTTGATTGCACATGACCTGCACGTGCTATCAGTAGAACACCTGAGGAGTTCTGGATCAATAAAAACACCTGAGCTGGGATGTTCAGGGTTCCAGTGTCTTATATGGTGCTTGCCTTCATGGTAGTCCCCTCTGCTGAAGTCTGGCAGAGTTTGCCACGTATGAATATGCCTCCTTGTTGTCCGTGGTGAGCTGCCACAGTAGCTAACAACTATAATTGTGTCCATTTCTCCTCCCACCTTGGGGGTATTTCTGTGTGTCAGAGCAGGCTAAGTTCAGCTTACAAACAAGAGCGATGCCCTGTGGGACATGAAAGCTTCAGTCCTGTCATGGGAGTGAGTGATCAGGTCTGGAAATGGAAGACTGGGAGGAATTAATAGAGAGCCACCAAATTCAAAATGGTGTAGCCACCAAAGCTGTATTCAGCCATTTTTGCCAAGGGACTTACCAGAGGAGTCTGGGGAGCGGGGGCAGAGAGGGACAAAGATTTGTGAGCACAAACACAGTGCCTAGGATGGTATACGTCAGGGCACTGCCGCAGCAGCTCTGTGCCAGTGGGATTTTGTTTTCTCTTTGGTGGATGGTGAAACCGAGGCAGACAGGACCTACAGATGGCTGCAGGTTCCACAATTATTCAGATCCAGGTCAGGACCCTGCTGCATGGTGTACACTTGAAGCTGAGATGTCATTTTCTCAGTTCACACTCCCTGGAGTTTTCAGAGTCTGAGCAGTGTGAGCAAGCCTGAGATGGTTCAGACCTGGTGTGGCCAGCCACTGGAGCTGCTTTTGGTCTTGAGCAGGGGTCTGACTTCTGTGCCCTGTCCTTTTTTTTTTTTTTTCTTCCTTAAAAAGAGTATCTCATGTAGCCTATGTTGGTCTTAAACTCTCCAGGTAGCAGAAGATAGCCTTGAAATTTGGGACTTCTTACCTCTACCTCCTGAGTTCTGGAATTACAGCTGTGTGTCACAATGCCTAGATTCTGCAGTTCTGGGAGGATGAGCCAGCATGCTAGGGGAGCGCTGTACCAGCTGAGGTGCAGGCCCATATTCTGACCACTGTCCCTGGCAATCTATGTGTCTTCCAAGAAGGCTTTGCAGTCCAACCAGGAATGAAGGTCTGCTTACTCAGCACTACCTACCTCTAGTCCTTTGGTGTTCCATTAGTCTAAAGCTACATGAAATTAACTTACTGGTTTGTTTATTTATTTAGGTTTTTTGAGACAGGCTTTCTCTGTTGTAACTCTGGCTGTCCTGGAACTCACTCTGTAGACCAGGTTGGCCTTGAAGTCACAGAGATCTGCCTGCCTCTGCCTCCTGAGAGCTGGGATCAAAGGCGTGTGCCACCACTGTCCAGCTGAAGGTTATTTTCTTAAGATAAAATATTTCATTATTACACAATAGTGTCACATACCCTAAAATGCAGCAGGGCAAATGTAAGAGGGCAGAAAATGTTTCCAAACCAGCATGTATGATATTGTCAATAAAATAAAATGGTGACTGACATGTACTGAGCTGTTGCCACGCAGTGAGCTTGGTTCTAAGTGCTTTGAAACACTGTATGTTGACATGTCTTATCCATATTTTTTAACTTTTAAGATTTATTTATTTATTTTATTTGACATGTTTATGTGTGTCCACGCGTATGCAGGTGCCCTTATATGCCAGGAGGGGGCGGACGTCAGCTCTCTGGCACTGGAATTAGACATCTGTGAGTCGCCATGTGGGTGCTGGGAGTTGAACCAGGTCTTCTGCAGGAGCATCAAGGGCTCTTAACCACAGACCCATCTTTCTAGTCAGGGCTTTTTTGATTTGTAAACTTTCGCACATGCATAATGAAGAATCTTGGGGTCGAAACCTAAGCCTGAACATGAAACTCTTGCTATATATACAATTTATAGGATGAAAACAATTTCATACAATATTTTAACTCTTCTGTGTTTTGACTGTTACCTGTCATATGATCAAGTGCGACCATTTTCTACAGTCACATCATATTGATGCTCAAAAGCTTTGGATTTTGGAACATTTCAGGTGTTTAGACTAGAGATGCTAAATAACCTCTTTTCATGTGCAAGGAAAACTGAGAAGTTGAGGGAATTGCTGAAGAACACACAGGAATAGGATGAGATTCTAATGAGCACTTAATGACTCCAGGGTGCAGGCTCTTTGCCTCATTCATGTGTGAATTCTGATAGAGGAATTGAGCCTGTTCCCTGAGTCTTACCTACTGCAGACTCTGGGAATCTTGGTTGTAATTGTGAGTTAGGACCAGCAACCTTCAGGAATTCCTGGATCACAAGTGCCACCTGAAGGCCTTGAACTCAGGCTTTGTGAAGGCTGAGAAAGTTACTGAGATTTGAGGCGGGAGTCAAGGGGCTTCCACAGTGTTCCTATGAGGCTGCATCTCCCTGGGTATCCCCACTTCCAGTGGCCAGTGGTTCTTGGTCTTTGTGGTTTGGCCCTCAGGCATAGTAGCCCTGCTTCTCATGGCAGGGTTCCCTTGGAGCTGCATCCTAGAGGGGGACCCCATGTGTAGGGGAGTCAGGACCTGTATCAGGTCTTGTAGTTTAGTTTTGGCCTTGGTCTGGCTCGGGTGGTCTCAATCCCAGTCTTATTTGTAGCTCTCAGCACTCAGGAAAGGTGGGCTAACACTAGATGTGGCCACAGAAGCAAGGCGAGTATTGTTCAGTCTGGATGGTTCTCTCTGTATTGGTACACACTGAGGGCATGTACTTGCC
This sequence comes from Cricetomys ansorgei, assembly GCA_026225945.1. NCBI lineage: Eukaryota > Metazoa > Chordata > Mammalia > Rodentia > Nesomyidae > Cricetomys > Cricetomys ansorgei. The sequence goes on along the minus strand of JAMJFZ010001122.1, from coordinate 2,747,315 downwards.
TGAGCCTGCCAGGCTGGAGTTAGGGGACACAGAGCTCCTAAGCCTCATGCTTCCCTCCTGGAGATCCACCTAGCATCTCTGTCAGAACTTTCTGAGTCACAGATTTCCTTGCCCACTGCCTCTCAATGTCACCTCCCCACTTCATAGCTGCAAGGCTTAAGGGCAGGATTGTGGTGTTAGTGGTGGAGATGGCCTCCAGCTTCCAGGGACTACACTAGAAATGGACACTTGAGAAGAGGAGTGCTAGTTTTGTTAGAGGAACCAAATATTCTTTGATCCCTCTAGTCCCACCCACTTCTGGGGATTGTGGATTCAGAGCAGTGAGATTTTGGGTAGGTTGGGTCAGGTGCCACTAACTGTCCAGCTTTACTGGCTTACACACAGGACCCTGGCACCCTGCCCTGATAACAGCATTTTGGACTCTGGCAGCATCCCCCATTGTATGCTTGTCTGCACATGCCCCAGTCCCTTTGCACTGATTGTCCCATCTACCTGAGTTACTTCCCCTTGCCCTCCACCAGTTTCAGGGCCCAATTCTATGCCCACCTTCTTAATAAAGCCTCGTTTAGAAGGCGCTTCTCTGAGAGACCCTGGCATGCTCCTTTCTGTCTCCAGCATGTCGTGGGCTTCATCTCTGTGGTCCTTATCCTCTTCCTCTTGCATTCCCCAAGTACGTAGGTCTCACTCCAGAACCTTTGTATGTCTAGCTCCTGGCTCATGGACACTGAAACAAGTGGCTGTTTGCTTGTGGACTGACAGACAAGTGGACGAACAATATGGAGACATGCGGTGGAGGTTTATCAGCATCTGGCCTGGGGATCCGACATCTGTGTGGGCAGGAATTCTCAAATGTGTTTAGGGAAGTGATCAGATAAGAGAACAGAGTCATTGCTGGGAGGCTGGAACTGGTGACCAGGCAGGGAAGGTTTCTTCTTGTTTGCAGCCGTTCAGAAATGGCTTTTGTCCTGATAAAAACTTGTTTATTTTTATTTTTTTTCCTCCACAGCAACATCTGACATAAGAAACTGGGGGGAGGGGGAGTTTCTTAGCAAGAGAACAGAAATTATAAGCACTCTTCATTATTATTTTTTAATTAAATGACAGCAACTGCCTGGTGTTTGGTAAACCCAGGCCCCTCCCCATGGGTCTACTAATGTGCTGAAATCTGGCTTTAATGTACTGAATTTATGTTTTATAAGAATCTGTTACCGAACCTGCTTGGTGGAAAGGGCCTTGTTAGGGCTTTAAGAAACTTCTCATTAGTGGGATAAATGCATCCAGGGCTGCTGGGTGACTGCCAGGGTGGGTGGGGCTCTGGCTGGGTGAGGGTGTACATAGAAGGGCTGCTGTTCACAGGGGAGGGATCCTAGAGACACTACTCAGTCTTGAGACCTGGGTTCATGGTTGCATGGGACTGGTTTGGGGAGGTAACTCAGCCTGAATCGCAAAGCAGGCCTTCTGGATGCTGAGGCCTATGCTGCCTCTCAGAACTCCCACTCCCACCCACGAAGGCACTCACCATGCCTGCTCTAAGGGCTCACTAGGGTAGGAGTGGAGGAGGAACAGGACACCATGAATGCCTCCTGAAGGTCTTTCATTGTGAGTCCAGGGCGCTATGGGGAGAATGCAGGGGCCATCTGAGCAGAGCCTTGATTGGCGAGTAGCTTTTCCTAGGTGGAGACACAGGCAGAAGGCTGGGATCAGCCCAACCCCAGAAACAGCTGCAGTGAAGGCATGGTGGTATGGGAACAGGAAGACAGGAGGAATCCTTGGTGCTGGGGTTCAGAGAGATGACAGCCTTGCTGGGGGACCTGGACTTTCTCCCCTAAGCAGAGAGAGAATGACATGATCTTCTGATATTTATAACTGGATGGCAGTGAGGAGGGTGCATAGAAAGAAGTCTCACTATGGATATGAGAATTCCAGAGCAAAACATCCTAGAGCAAAGGCTAGATTTTGGAACTATGAGTACAAACAGGAGCCTGGACCCCTTAGAGACTAAGAGATTTATCAGAAGTATCAGAAGCCCCTGGCAGAGGTGGCCAGATGTTCAAGGGAGAGCCTTTGCATGAGAAGCATGTTGACTAGGGACACATCTTTCCCAGAAACTGGGAGGCCATATACCCCCATTTGGCACACAGGGCTGGGACAGGGGGGCAGGGAGGGTGGTTCTCAGGCTTGGTGCATGTGGGACCTACCCAGGGTTTCTTCTTTGCTGCTTCATAATCTCAGTCAGCCATGGGACCTAGAGATATACTGTATTTGCTGCATGTTTCTTATCCAAAGAAGCACGTCCTTTTCAACTGAAACCACTGTGGTGCCTCTGTAAGTCAATGTGGGCCGACCCAAACTGTGACACGGACAAAGACTGCAGAGCAACACCTGTTAGAGACCTCTCACTGTCCTTTAAAGGGGTACGGGACAGAATTGATGGGTAGGAGGCCTAGCCAGCACACCCACCCATAGTGCAGCTTCTTAGCTCCCAGAAGGATCTGGGACAAGACTAAGAAGGCTGGCTTGCCAGCAGCTGCAGATATGGGGTTGGAGGGGTTGCTGGGAGAGGCAGCAGCTGCTGTAGTGGAGAGGGGCGTGAGGGACCCTGCTGAGCAGACAGAGACCCTGGAGGCTGAGCACGCTGAGCTGAGCCAGGGCCCATGTTAGCCTGGTGACCACTCAGAAAAAAGCCTGCCTGCCGGATACTGGGGTGTGACGGTGCGAGGGTGACTATCCAGCCGTTTCACTCTCAGCAAATTAGCTTTTATCATTCAAGCCACATCGAGTTGGCTTTTCTGTCAGCTGCAATGGGCTTGGTTCTAAGTGCGGTGAAAAGCCATGGAAGGATTCTGAACAGAGGAGCGACAAGGTCCGTTTACATTTTTAAGAGATTATGGTAGCCACCACGAGGAGAATGGACTGTCAGGGGAAGTGGGAGACCACTCAGGAAGCTGTCATGATCACTCAGGTAGGAGAAGGGCTTGGACATGAGTGGCCGTAGTCACAGACAGATGCCACAGTCCTGGGGTATTTGGGATGCCGAAGCACCAAGACTTCCAGGGGGTGAGGCAGAGCCTCTGCTATAGATGCTTAAAGGAGGATGGGCCCGTAATCGGGACTGAAGAGCGGGGTGTAAGGAATGCATGAATTGAAGGACACAGTTCTCTGCTGAACAGGTGTTGATTCAAGAACTAAGTAGAAAGACCAAGACAGCACTTGGATGTCAGTCTCCTGCCCAGACACAAGTTCAAGGCTGGAGATAGAGCCCAGGAGTCATCAGTGACTAACAGGAGGCAAGTGTTGAAGAGAAGAGGGCTGGGAGTGGTGTTGGAGAAGTTTATTTTTAGTTATGTTTGAAATTGTTTTATGCACTGTTGGGAAAAGGGACGCATAGCCCTTGGTGGTTTGTATTGTCTGCAGGTGTTGGGTTTATGTGGGGGTTGTTTAATTGCTAATGATCTGCACATGGTATCAGTAGAACACCTAAGGAGTTCTGAATTAATAAATACACCTGACCTCAGAAGCTAAGGGTTCCACTATGGAGTCTGGCACTGCCCAGGATGGTGGTTCCCTCTGCTGAGGTCTGGCAGAATTTGGCCTTATGAATATATCTCCGTGTCTTCCCTGGTGAACCCCCAGTGGCTAACTACTACAGAGTGGGGTCTTGAACTTAGCCAGGCATAGTCGGGGAGAGGTGGAGAGGCCAGCGATGGACATGGCGGAAGGGTAGTTCAAGTGAGAGAGGGCAGCAGCCCAGAGATATGTTCCCTGAGGTGCAGAGAGGAGGTGGGAGAAAGGGGGAACCCATGGGGTTCTGGGTACTAAAGGCACACACACACACACCAGCTATGTCTATGGGGTTTGGCAATGTGGCAGTCATGGTCACTGGTGAGACTGGGGTGACTAAGGAGTGAATGGAGAGAGAAGCAGGAGGTCAGCAAAGAGATCCTTGAGCACGCTGCAGGCAGGGTGGGCAGATGAAGTGCTGGCTAGAGGGGGTGTGGGGCCAGGCATCTTTTGCTTGCTTATAGCTTACTATTTATTTAGTTCTTTTTGTGGTACTCAAGCCTCTCATATTCTAGGCAAGTGTGCTGTCGCTGAGCCATACCCCCAGCGCTTGATTATTATTTTGAGCCAGAGCTTGTTAAATTGCTCAGGTTAGCCTCGAACTTGTAGCCCAGGATCATCATGCCTCCAGCTTTCAAAGTAAGTGAGATCACAGGCCTGTACCACCAGGCCAGACAAGGGCCCTCTACAGAGGTGGCAGAGCAAGAGTGTGTGGGAATGACAGAAACCCAGCAGAGTGGGGAGAAATCTCTACCACTCTCTTCAGGAGAGAGGGGGAATGTGGGGTGAGAAGATGAGGTATTAGGATTCAGAGAACAGGAGGGCCAGCCTTACATGTGAGGAGTCGCCCGCCCCATCTGGATGGAGGAAGGACAGAGACTCTGAGGCCAGTAGGAAGACAGTCTGTGGAGGTGGCAGGATTTCCTGTCGGTGTGTTTCCCTAATAGATTAAGAGACAAGGCACTGAGTTGAGTGCTGGGGAGACTGGAGGAAAGAGGCAAGGTAATGTAGTTGCCGGAGGGACCTGGGTGAAAGCTTTACTGGGATCAGGTGTGGGGGTGTCACAGCATTATCAAGGGACCTATGGAGACCCATGGCTGTGTTAGAAGAGCAGGGACCCAGTTTGGCTTTCTCTAGAAATCTTCCATTGTTGGTGAAGGCATGGGTGGATGGCAGGTTGAGTCAATGTTGTCTTGGGGTGGAAACCAGGGGATGCAAATCAGGCAGGAGGAAGGAGAGAAGGGCTGGTGTTTATCTACAAGCAAGACTGTTGTGGAAGTTTACTTTTAGTTATATTTAAACTAGTTTTTGTTCACTGTTGGGAAAAAAGGGTTTCTTTAGGTCTTAGTGTTTTATATTGTCTCCAGGTATTGACTTCTGTGGGGTCATTTGATTGCTTATGATCTGCACCTGAGGAGTCTGGTATCAATAAAAACACCTGAGCGCAGATGTTTGGGGATCCACTGTCCAGTATACTGCTGGCCAGGATGGTGGTTCCCTCTGCTGAGGTCTTGCAGGGCTTCCACCTATGAAAACACCTCCTTGTTGTCCTTGCTGAGCTGCACCATAGGTGTACAACTACACAAGACCATGGCACACCCTCCTGGTGCGTACCCAAGTACCTTCCAGGAAGAAATGGCATTGGAAATAGGGTCTTGGCTTCTCCCACAGATAGGCAGGGGTGAAGGGCATAAGTGACCCAGAAAGTGTATGCAGTAAGAAAGACAAGGGCCAGTGGCCAGACTCTGAGACAAGGTATTTTCCAGGACAGGAGTCTTCGGGAAAGCCTGAGTGAAACCAGGAGAGGCGGTGCCATGGAAAGATGGAGGGATGGCTGCCCTGTTGAGTGCTTCCTAGAAATCCTGAGATTTGGTTACATTGGTTAGTTAGAGGCCACTGGAGAGCTAGAGAAGAACACTGTCAGAGAGCTGGTTGGGAGCTGAAGATCGGAAGGGAAAGTGGCAACAGCACAGCGAGGGAGTCAGGAGGGAGAAGCTTTAGACCCTGGATGAATCTGACCCGCCTGGAGATTGAGAACCTGGCTAATTTCGTAAGAGGCTGTAGGGAAAAGGAGGCCTGACCTGCGCAGGGGTTATGTCTTGAACCAGTAAATAGCACATGGCTTCCCTAGAGCCTGAAGCATGGCTGAGTGAGTGTGTGAGCCTGGAGAGAGAGAAAGTTAAAAGGGGTCAGCCAGGGAACAGGCTGGGCGTGGGGAGCAAGATGCTGCTGAGCCTCGCTCAGGCTGAGTAACTGTAATTGCCTGCCTCATGAGACTTCCTGCTGCCTGGGAAAGTGTACTGTGTGCTCTGCATTTGGACTGAGTGCAGGGGGGACCGGAGCAGACCTAAAGGTCCAAGTGCAAAGTCAAGCTTCAAAGCATAAACCAGTCTATTATGGTAAAACTCTCTCTCTCTCTCTCTCTTGCTCTTGCTCTCTCTCTCTCCTTTTCCTCTCTCCCTCTCTCTCCCTCTTTCTCTCTCTCTCCCCCTCCCTCCCTCTCTCTCCCTCTCTCTCTCTCTCTCTCACACACACACACACACAAAGCGGAGACTCTACAATGCCCTTTGCTGTTGGCACCCAAAAAGCTATAAGAATGTAAAAAGAAGGAGATAAATATATAAGTTTAGAAAAACTAGGGTGGGGGCCAAATGGGCCCCGCAGAAATACCATCTGATGAGTTTGTGAGCCCAGGGTACCACTGGCAGAGCCCATTCATGTTCTGAAATGGCTCTGGATGCTTGGTGCTGGCAGTGAATTATTCTTTACAGCCTTTCCCAGCATTGGAGTTCTGCCATCTGAGCATCCTCAGGGTCCATTCTCAGGTGACCGACAGTGTCTCCCAGGTTCACAGGCTGAACCTTGCAGCCTCTGCATGGGCTCCAGCCTCCTTCTCTGGGTTTCTAGTCACACACGTTCATTACTGATCCAGTACTTTCACTTCCTCTTCTGTATGGTCTTAGGCTCAGTTGGTGAGCCTTTTTGACCTTCCTTTTAAACAAGGAGTGCCCACAGGGTGGTGGTGGCACATGCCTTTAATCCCAGCACTTGGGAGGCAAAGGCAGGTGGATCTCTGTGAGTTCAAAGCCAACCTGGTCTACAGAGTGAGTTCCAGGACAGCCAGAGTTACAACAAAACAAAAAAGACAAACAAGGAGTGTCTGTTGAGCTTAGGGGCACGGTAAGCAAGCTCACATCATGACAATATTGGAAGAGGTAAGGAGGGGTGATACCACCACACGGCCACATGAACATACCAGGAGATAGCTCACAGTCCTGCAGGCTGGAGCCAGTGGGTGAGATATGAGGAAGCTCTTGGAGCCACAGATGCTGTTCTCAGTGTCCTGCAGGTATCCTGGCTGCACTGTCTGTCTATTTGTTCCACAGCCCCATGCTCATCTGCTGCAAAGGGGAACATTAGCCCCAGAAGGCCTGGCTTTCTGCTGTTGGGGTTCCAAGGCAGAAGTCCAGCAAGTGGTCTCTTGTTTATGCATTCGGTGTGGGAGCTCTCATCATTGGTTGGTGACCCGGAAGCTACAGTAAGGCCATAGGGGCCAGATGAGAAGTGGAAATGCATTTTGAGTGCTGACACAGCAGGCACAGGGCTACTGTGGGCTTCTCCAAGTTGGATTTGCATCAAGCTTGCTCAGAAGGTTTCCTACCCCGTTCTGGATTTGATGAGCCAATGCTCATGCTTTCCTGTCTTCTCCCGGTAAAAACCGTGCTGGGCTGAGGCTGCTGCCAGATGCACACAGCTGGTAGCCTCGCCTCTTTCGCTGCCTGCCTTTCCTGGCACACCACTTCTGGGGTAGTTCTGCATTCCTCTCTCAGAGTTGATAGTTTCCCAGTCCCAGGAATCAAGATAGAAGCAGGGGGCCGGAAGGTCTGCCTGCCCTTTGCCCCCTGCCCTCCTTTGCCTGCTCTCAGGGAAGCTGTGTGTGACATACAGTGTGCATGTTGCTTTGCTTGTCATTGCACTGCCATATTTATTGGTACCACTGATCCCCAGGAATCAGGCTGTGCTGGGTTGTTTGTCTCGGAGACAATAAAATAAATTGCTTTGCCACAGACTTGACTTAGGCAACAGTGTTTACCTGGCAGCTTCCCACTATATACAAGTCGTATTTCTGTTTGTTTTTACTTTTGGTCTTGGCTACATGAGACAAATTCTCAGCGACAAACCCTTTCAGATCTTGTTGGGTTTCACACTAGCATCGAGAGCGGTTTCACTTGAAGCTAGTGATCAGACAGTTAGAAGGGGCACGGTCCGGGTCAAGGTCCAGTTACATTTAACCTGTGGGCTCTGGGCTACACATAGCCCAGGGTGTCTATGACTGCTGCATAACACAAATGGGAAACTTACCGAAAACACTATGAAACTTATTTATTTATCAAGACAGGACCACATTATATAGGCCTGGCTGGCCTGAAATTCACTCTGTAGATCAGGCTGCCGTGGAACTCACAGAGGTCTACCTCCTCCTGCCTCCTGAATGCTGGGATTAAAAGATTATGCCGCCACATTTGCCTTGATTTTATTTTTTTGTAAACTGATCGTGTGGTTCTTGAGCAGTAATTTAAAAGGCATGTTGATATTTTTATTTTCAACTATGCTTATGGGTCTGTGCATGTGAATGCATTGCCCTCGGAGGCCTAAGAGGGAGCTGGAGTTACAGGTAGCTGTGAGCCTCCAGAGATGGGTGCTGGGACCCAAACTCAGGTCTGCTGGAGGAACAGTACCCACTCGTAGCCACGGAGCCATTTCTCTAGCGCCTTGAGCATGGATTTTGTAGATGACCACCTCCTGGCACAATGTCACAAGGTCTGGACACATAAGGAGAAGATGGGTATGCCTAAACCCTCCTTACGACCGGCTCTTCAGACTAATGGCTCAGACAGGGGCACTCACGTCCCAGTTCACACCGCCTTTCTATACCCCCCGCTCGTGTTCAGTTCCTCAATAACCCTGTTTGTCTTAACTTCAAAATATACCTGTGCTCCACTCACTGTTCCACGTCTGCTGGCTTCCTTTCTAGACCAATCCATCACTCTCTCTGCTTCCCTCCACTCGTTGTGTGACAGCTAGTTTGAACTCAGAATGCAAGTCATATCAAGTCCTTGTATGAGAGTAACCACAAAGTGCACGTAAAGAATCAGACTCCTTCACCCCAGTCAATCCCACTTATCCCCTGCCAGCTCCATAAAGAACCTGGACTGATTTCTTGTGCATACTGGCTTGTTTTTGTTGTTGCTTGTTTTTTATAAGCTTGTTTTTGTTTTGTTTTTTGGCCCACCCTAACCTCTCCCTAGGCTCCTTGACCCCCAATAGATGACACCTATTTTGGGAGCGGGCATTACTTTGCCCTTTGCTTTAGGACTGGCTGGCAAGACTTGGTAAGTGGTGCAGTAGTGACACAAACATTATAGGAGTAACCAACGACGTTCTGATTTGATTCAGAGCCTGATACAGAAGATGGAACTCATCTCTGGTACCATTAACTGGTTCAAAAAACATGTGGCTGCTAGGTCATCGGCTGAAGGCAGAACCTAATACTATTCTTCTGCTAAATGGGCATAGTAATAAACTGCTCCCTAAGTTCTTATCTTTATACCCGTAGATTAGTGTCTCTTCCAACAAGAGTAGCATCTTCTTACAGTAGATGGTGATTGATGCAGAGAATGAGTGCTCAGTTCTAAATGGGACAGGTATATTCACCACCACCCCCCCGCCCGACCCAAGGCTCAGGAATCATTATGGAAGACAGGGTGAAAAGATTTAAGAGTGAGAAGCAGTGGACGTCTGTAGCAAAAGAGTGTTTGAAGGCCATAACAGAGCCTTTGCACACATGAAGTCACACTGGCTGTGCCTGTATGCACAAGACTGACACAAGATCAAGCCAGCCAGAATCCTGGCATGGGTAGGAGAGGGGCTTGTGAAGTCCGACCCCTAACCGAGGAGCTGTTGGTAATTGAGGGCTGCTGGGGAAGGGAGACTCAGTTTTCTTTAGGGATGTGGTCCCTGAGCGCCTACCCATGCTCCAGTAGATGGTCCTACATTCACGCACATAGAGGCGACATAAAGAGTTGAGAGGGAAAAGCAAAGTGGTGGTGGTCGGGGGGGAGGAAGAGGGGAGAGGTTGGAGGGGAGGAAAGGAGTGGATTAGATCAAAATGCATTATCTGCATGTATAAAATCTTTAAGCAAAATGTTTTTTAAAAGTTTTTTTTAAGTATTATATTCTCTCCTGTGGATACACGAGAGGAACAGTTTTGTTTTAAACCATGCTCCACGGGTTTGTAATTACAGTAATTCATTTCCTCTCCCTCCTTCACTAATCATGAGTGGCAGTCATGTTCCTACCTCCTGGGTCAGTTTCATCAACTCTGTGTGCTGGACTGATTCTTCCTCCCCAGCTACTCTCGCCATGTTCTGCCTTGCTCCCTACCCAGGTCCCGGCCTCCTGGCACCGGGCAGGGATTCACTGTCCTTACTGCTGTGAGTGGACATTCCCCATGAGCTGACTGCCCGTTTTCTCATGCCCACAGAAGATACCATTTTGTAACTCCTCTAGAGAGCTGGCCTGGCCGAGGCTAACATTTGCCTGCCTGGGATGGACAACCGCTCTCTGATGACCAACCTGGGGGCTCAGCCGCTGTCTTACACGGCTCTCTCATTGCATTCCCAGAGCATCTGGGGACTGCAAAGGCCCTGTGCTCATCTTGCCCTTCCTCCCTTTGCCACCACCTCCCCTGTTGGGGATTCTTACATTCTGCCAGGCATCATTCTGCTACAGGCTCTGTTTCTGGCACATCAGAAGCAAGAAAAACAATGCTTGCTGCTGTCTCAGCATCCCTCGGGGCTGTGCTTGCTTCTAGTGCCTCAGTCCTGCCTCTCGGGGTGTCTTTTCCTGACTACTTGTGTCGACTTTCCAGCTTGTCTGCTTTCTGGGTGATGGCTGCACCCAGCCAAGACAATCTGAATTAATTTTGCAAGTAAAATTTCATCAGGCGACCTATCAAGCGCTTCACTAAATCAAGATGTATTACATTTCACATGTAGCCTGAGCACATTCATCATGAGAGTCAGGCCTTGAAATAGCAGCCTGCACGAGGTCACGGTGAGTGAGGAACCTTCTTTTCTAGAGGCAGAAGGGTCTTCTTCTTACTCCTCCTTCTCCTCCTTCTGCCCCACCCCCACCCCAGATTTGCCATCTGAGAGGCATGGCTCTCTCTGCCCTTTGCTGGTGATGCCAACCAGAAGGGATGGCTGTGGTCCCACGCATCAGAGCCAACGGGCCTCAAACAGAATCTGTTTCGACATTTAGCAGCTGAGCAACTTTGAACAAGTTACTTAGGCCTCTGTAAGCTTCAGTGTCCTTTTGTGTCTGAAGGGAACGCCTTCCTTCGAGGGCTGCTGGAGGTTAAGCGAGGTAAGCCCTGTGAGTGCTATAGAGGCACATCCCCTCTCCCCCATGTGAAGGAAACTAAGGACTCCACGGGTATGTCCTGCTCCGACAGCCACACCGATGGAGTGCCATTTACACGGAAGTGCTAGTAGCTGAACACGTGGGGTGAGTGTGCTCAGTGCTGTGTGCTCTTCAGCCACACAGAAGCCATTGGCAGGAGAGTGGATGGACCTGGAGATCATTACTTCATAAGCTGGACTCAGAAAGACAAATATCACATCCCCTTGTATGTGGAAGGGAGATAAACAACAGCACTATGAAAGCAAGATCGGGGGGCAGGTGCCCGTGAAGGCGTCTGCAGCCAAGCCTGAGGGTCTGAGTTCAGTCTCTGGAATCTAGATGGTAGAAGGAGAGAACCAACTTTTGCAAGTTGTTGTTTGACCTCCACATGTGTGCTATGACATGCGTATGTGTGTGTGCATGCCGTGCACACGCACTGTAAAAAATAATCTAAAAGAAAGGCTCTATTTGCGAAAGAGGAGGAGGCTGACTGGAGGAGAGAGAGGATGAGAGAAGGTGATTTCTAGGGGAGGGAATATCATCAAAGACGCTGTATCTGCATGTGAAAATGTCACAATGAAACCAGTTGTTTTATACAATTAGTACCTGCGAATAAAAATGGAAGATGTGCTGGGTGGCAGTGGTGCACCCCTTTAGTCACAGCGCTCGGGAGGCAGAGGCGGGATCTCTGAGTGTGAGGCCAGCCTGGTCTACAGAGTGAGTTCCAGGACAGCCAGGGCTACACAGAGAAACCCTGACTTGAAAAACCACTACCCAAACTACCACCACCACCACCAAAAAGGAAGACTAACATGATACTGCACACAGGTGCAGTTGACAGGGTTTGGGGACTCTTGATCCTCTTGCCTGAGCCTCTTAAGGACTGGGTGGTGACAGGTGTGTGTCACCATCCTGTATTTTTGCTAAAAGAAAAACGAGTATTTTAGAGCTGTGTACAAGATGCTGTTGAAGTCCCAAACGTGACACCCCCAAATATCACCAGGACATATAACATGTGTCTTTCTGGCATGCGGTTTGCTGTGAGCTGACTTCTTTAGAAACAATGGCTCCAGGAGCAGCTCTGAAAATACAGAAGCTCCTCCTCACAAAGGAGGAGCCTCCTTCTACCAGAGGGTCCCCTCTGTCCCAGGAAGGGCAGCCAACGAACGGGAGACTGTCTTCCAAGGGGAAGGCACCAAGTTCTGCCTGTATAACCTTCCCTGGGTGCTTGGGGACCCCTGCCTCCCCTCACCTGCCTGGCAGAGGAGGGTGGCCTTCAAACCTGCAGCTGAGGCCACACGCTCTTCTGTCTCCCACATACAGGTAGAAGATCCTTAGTGAGCCTGTCTTTTGCCCTATGGGTCCCTCCCAACTAAGAGATACAAATCACAGGGAGAAAAATTCTCTCCCCTCCTCTACAATACTTACACAAAAATTAAAAATGACTTGAATTCCACATATCAACGACCGATGCTAACCTCTTAACGTGTTGGTAACAAAGAGTTGAAGATACAAAAAGAGAAGTTACTTATGTGGTCTCAAAGGAAATGCAACCAAAGAAAGGGTTCTGAGCAGATATCCAGGGCCAGGACACACAGCCTCCCTCATGTTATCTTCATGATGCATCCTCACCTCTGCCTCCAGTGAGGACACGAACCTGAACCTCAATCCACTCCTGAATACAGAGCGAGACATTCACTCTCTATGGATGTGAAGCTGGCTTCCCTGGCATAATGCCTCCAAGTGATAGTGAAGGGGATACAGCCCAGGACCTCAGACACGCTGAGCAAGCCCTCTGACACTGAGTTATAGCCCCAGCCCCCAAAACAAGGCTTTACAAATATTTAAGTTTAAAAATATTTAAGTTATAAATATTTGTTTCTTTTTAAAAACAGTTTTTATAATTTTTTTTTTGAGACAGGATTCCTCTGTTGTAACTCTGGCTGTCCTGGAGCTTACTCTGTAGACCAGGCTGACCTTGAACTCACAGAGATCCACCTGCCTCTGCCTCCCAAGTGCTGGGATTAAAAGCATGCACCGCCACTGCCTGAAGTACACTGACACTTTGGCTCTTATAGCTGGGGATGGCTGCTGTGGCTCAGGTAAGAAGCTTTCTGGACAAGTAGGGATGGTAGCTGGCCCCTCATGGCACAGCAAAAGCTTCTTGGCTTTGTGATGGCAATTATTCCTAAACTTGCCCCTCTCAGAGCTGGAGAGATGAAGTCCATAGCCCAAGAGCTAGCCTCAGAGGGACCCAGCCTCCCTATCTTCCCCTGCCCTCTTGGCTGTGGATGAATGAGACAGGAGGATGCTGTCTATGCTGACAGTGATGGGTTGTCATGTTGGGTGTTTACCTGCTAACACTGCACAGACGGGGCTAGTCTGTCCTGTGTTGCAGGAACACCAGTGTGTGCTGACCAGCAAGGGGGCTTAATTGCATTTAAACTCATCTTTTATCTGCTTTCTAAGAGAGTATGGTTATGTTTCCCTTGTGATACCAGAACTTAAAACAAATGTTTCACCTACCTCAATGAAATGTGTTCATTTAAATGGATGGGAGAAGGAAGTGACCAGTAGGCACTCTTTAAACAGCAGGCATGGAGCCCTTGATCATTTTTCCATCATCCAGGGCCACTAACACCAGCATCGGATGCTCTCCTGTGCTCTGGTAGGGAGCTTCTCCCAGGGCGAGGTGGGTGTCCTGTTTTCCCTTCACCAGACACCTGAGACTCCTGAGCTTTTTTAGTTCTTCACTTTACCCCATTTCCTCTTCCCTTCTCTTCTCTTATCTCTTCCAGAAAGCTTGCTCTGCCCTCTCCTTCGAGGAGCGCTGAGCGTGTGTAAACACAATCAGCTTTACCAGTACAAGAGAGACTGGCCGAGATAGAGACCCGAGAAGGTTCCCCCCCTGTTTGATTGGAACTCTTTGTTTCCTGCTTGTCTGGAGACAGCTGAGCCCTTCACCGGCTGGTATAGCTTTTCTGCCTCCTCCGTCACCACTGTATTGTTTTGCATATAAACCTCGAGTTTCAAACAAGCTTTAAGATCTTGGTAGACAAGGAACCTCACATTTGCTATGCCAGGAACAGAGCCAGGCTGTGTATGTGTGGCAGGGACATTTCACATGTGGAATGTATCAGCGAATCTGCTGAACAATGAGATGTGGAATTAAACAGAGTTTGGCACAGTTGTTAGCATTAGAAGGCGTGTTAACACGGTGCAGGTGAGACTCCGGGATGGCTAGCGGGCTGAAGTTAGTCATGTTGGGGTTCTGATGTCAGCTCCAGCAGTCGGGTGATTTTAGCTTTCTCTGCGCCTTAGCTCCCTCAACCATCTATACAATGGGATAGCTATATTGGTTATTTCACAGGGTTGTAAGGATTAAATTAAACCACACTTATTAAAGTCATCACAGGCCTGGAGAGGTGGCTCCGTCAGTCAGATCTGAATGTGGTGGCATCCGAATGTTGTAATCCCACTGCCGGGGTGGCAGAAGCTAGGGGGTCCCTGGGGTTTCCTGGCCAACTGGCCTGGGCAACTTCACTAGTTTCAAGCTAGTGAGAAAACTTGTTTCAAAAAATCAAGGTGATTGTGGCCTGCAGAGTAATACCACACACACAAGAACCTGCACGTGCGCGCGCGCACACACACACACACACACACACACATGAATCGCTTGGCACAGCACACAGGATATGTTAGGTACTTGTCTCCTGCTGTCACAAAATACTTGACAAAAGTGACTCATGGAGGAAGGGTCTCTTTTGGCCCCTGGCTTAAGAAGGGGCATGGTTGGCCGTGGTGGCGGCAGCATGAGGTGGCTGGACGCCACGTCCTCCATCAGGAAGCAGAGAGATGAGCGTTGGTGCTCAGCTCACTTTCTCTGTGCCCTTTAACCCAGGGCCTCAGTCTATGGAATCATGCCACCCACCTGTGGTCTTGCCTCCTCAGATAAACCTTTCTGGAAACACCCTCACAGACATGTCCAGAAGTGTAATTCTACGGTGATTCTTAATGCAGTCATGTTGTGAGTAAAGATTAATCATCACACATAGCAGCCATTAGTGATGATGATGATGATGATGATGATGATGATAATAAAGCATACTTGTCTGATTTGAGGAAGAGTGGCGGGGGTGGCCAGGACTCTGTGAGGATTTCTTGTGGGCCCTTCCTCTACCAAAGCCTTCATTCTCTTCCTTTCCCTTTCATCCTACTGGGAAGATCTGTCCTGGGTCTGAGCCTGAGGTGGATATTAATGTGGGAATGTTGGTGCTGGAGATTTCCCAGCCTTTGAATAATAGACATTTGGAAAATTAAATATTTCTGTCAAGTGGATCATAAATCTTGGCTGTTTAGAGGAATTAAAGTTGTAAAAGATATGAGAGGAAGTGAGCCAGCCTGGCAGCCCCCGGCTGTGTCTCCAGGTGGGGTGGAGATGGGGAGTGAGGGTCCTGCCTGTGTCTCCAGGTGGGGTAATTGAGTCCTAAGTGTCCTCATGGAGTTAGCCACAAGGAGTAAGTTAGATATGGCAGGAGAGCATTACTTCCTGCCAGAGCAGACTGTCATAAGCCAAGGGAGCCTGGCCCTTTAACCTCAAGATCCTTCACTCTGCACCCAGGGCTCTGTGTGCTCACATGTGCTCCTTACACATGATGCCATTGCTTCATTCTGAAGTAGCCAGAAGGCTCCCACCAAACAAACCCTCCCTTCAGTCTGCAATCACAACCTTCAATAATCACAAGCCCAAGAAGAACTTTTCTTCATGTGCTCATTGTCCTGCACCAGGTATTCTTTTGTAATAATCCAAAATGGACCGAGACAAGGGGCTGACTCAGCCGAGGTGGAGGACAAAGAATCAGGAAGGGCTCCCTGGAGGAGGCAGTGCATGAACTGGAAGGATATGCCAGAACAAGGGGAAAGGAAAGAGCTAGAGTACCATGGAACTGGAAAAGAGTTTCCCTAAACACCTACAAGTGAGGAGGAACTTGTGTTCAGGTCTGACAAGGAAGCCAAATGAAGCCAGGGTCCCGAGAAGGGGGTGGGGAGGTTAATGTCTAGGGGTGGTGGTTGTATGGCGTACATTGACGGGAGGTAGGAAAACTACAGGTCTACTGCAGACATTAATGAGAAATGTGTGTGTCTGCCACTGTAGTCCAGAAGTGGGCAGATCTGAGAGGGTTAGAAAGCCATAAAATAGGAACAAGGGATGACTGGACACGGAGGGTATCGTGTGGGGAGAACGGAGGATCTGTGGCTCGAGGTGGGGCACAGTGGGTAGCCAGGCCTCAGATTTGTGTGGTTCAGCTGCTTGGTGCCAGTAGGCACCCTGTATGCATGCGCTGTGACCTCTGGGCTGTGGAAGGCAGGGGTGCATGAGATCCTGGAGATGTCAGGCATGCTCCTGGCTGGCCCGGCTCCCAGGAGCTGGGTTGGTGAAGTGTTGGCTAGACTATGAGCAATGCCAGAGTGGTCTAGAGTCTGTTGGCTAGTGAGTGCTGCTTCTGAGCATCGCTTCTCCTAGGTTAATAGACAAGGCCTTTAGAAGGCAGCCACCGGGAAGCCTTCTAGCTTCAGGCTAGCTTCAAGACAGGCACCCTGGAATTCTGGGGTATATAAATCTCTGTCTCTGTCTCTCTCTGTCTCTCTGTGTGTGTGTGTTTCCAAGCTACTCCATAGCTCCTGTTCTCTGGATCCTAAAAAAATAACTTCTAGGCTTTAGATGTACTCCAATGCCCAACAGTGAACTTGTAAAAGGAGTTATGAGATCTCTGTGTTTTGGTGCTCCTGAGAGGGAATCAAGGTGGAATGCAATTTTAATTTTGGGGGCGTGGTAGTGAAATGTGTACTTGAAGTGATTTAAAAAAAAAATCACGTTTGTTAATTTGTATGTGTGTGGGATTGCCATAGTGCATGTGTGGATGTCAATAGACAACTTACCGGAGTCTGTTCTTTCTTTCCACCATGTGGGTCCTGGTAATTGAATTCAGGTCATCAAGCAAATGCCTTTCTCTCTCCAGTCCTAAAATGTGAGGTCGGAACACTGGGTCTTAGACCAAGTTAGACTAAGGCTTGGGACAAATCAGTTGCTGGGGCGTTGAAGTAACCAGTGGGTGGGTGGGCTCTGCTCACTATCCGGTTAGTCTCCTTGGTTGGTCCTTTGGATCTGAATTTCCACTGCTCTTCCATAAGAGAGGCTCAAGTCTTGTTCAAGCAGAGAACTGAATCCTACAGGCTACCATTTTCCTCTTCCTCAGTTCACTTACGCACCCCGGGGCTGCTATGATCACAGCCGGGATGCAGTATGCTTCATAGCTGGTCTTCAGGGGCCTGGCACATGATCTACCATAGGCGCTCTGGGGGCGGGTCTCGTGCATTTCATACAAACACGCAGACAGCCTCTTCAAAGCTTGAGGTTGGGTAGGGGATTCTGGGACAGCCTATGGTTTAGGAAAACTGGGTTGGGGGAGGAGATGCATAAGAGGAAGGGGCCAGGAGAAAGGCAGCTCAGGATCTGAGTGTGCTAGCACCTAGGAGTCCTGGAGTCTGAAGCCAGCTCTCTCTCCCCGCGTTTGGTGTGCGGTAGGCCTTGGTTACTCTGGCAACTCGCCCTGCCCAGACAGCATCAGGCAGCTGAATCCAGCTCCTTGTTAAAGGGGAAAATGCTCCCATTGAAGTGCCAGAGCGGAGCTTCTGCCTTTTATTGCAAGAGGCGCCAGCGGCTTCCATTTGTAAACTTATTAGTGTGCTCGCACGGGGAGACAGCCCAGGAATCCCCGTGGCCTTGCTGGACCGGGAGGAGGCCACGACTACCGCATGCTAATCAGGGAATCGCTTGGCTCCCTGTTCCCCAGCACTCCGGCCTGACCTTGACCTTGTCTCTGCCTACCCAGGTGGCCCAAGATTCCTCCAGCAATGGGGCTCGGAGCGCACAGTTAGGAGCATAAAGGAGACTGGTGCTAGTGGTGGAGAAACCGCTGCCTCGCCCCGGGGGGAGCGTGGTCCCAACGTCGGGCTTCCCCTCGTCCTGCCAGTCCTAGCTGGCGGTGAGGGTGACCACTGCTCCGGACCGACCCAGATCGCGGAGGCAGCGGCTGCTGGGAATGCTAATGAGCCCTCCGAGGTTCTTCTAAAGGGCGGCGGCTGGGATAGAGTAGTGAGGCAATTAGCAAGGGCAGATGTACCCAGCACAGACGCACCGCCCCCGCGGGCTGGGGCGCCTGGAACCCCGCATGGGCTGGAGAGCGTCGCGTGGGCCTTCCGGGAGCGGGTTGATTGGACCCGGCTCAGGACTTCGCACAAGGGCGGCTCTGTGCAGGGCTTCACCGGCCTCCCCTCCCTGCTTCCTCGGTGCCCAGTGCTTCCCCTTTCCGGTTATCCTTTCTGCCTGGGGGCGGGGGTCGCGTCTCACCGCCCACCTCCCAGCTCCCGTCGCTCGCTCTGGAGTTGGGGGACCCTTTGCCGGTGAGTCTGTCGCGATCAAGTCAGGGCCGGCCGAGCGGCGGTGCCGGGCAGCGTGGGAGGACAGGCTGCGGAGCCCGCGTCATCTTACCCCTGGGGAGTGCTGCGGCTGCCCTCCCACCAGCGCGCCACGCGGGGCACGTCTGCCACGTCGCCACCAGCTGCCGACCTCATTAGGGCTCCAATCATGGAGGAGCGAGTGGCTAAAGGACCATAGGACCTGGAGCTAAGTGACTGCGAAGATATTGACAGGTTCCCCGGAAACCCACTTTCCAATGAGCGGCTGCGTGGCATCCTCCTTTAATTAGCAGGAGGGAAGCCGGACAAGTTGTTACAACGGCAGGGAAAACGATAAAAGATGGCTTTGTATTAGTGTGGCAAATTTTATTAAACCAAGAGAAAGGGTAACTGAAACATGACAGCCGTGTGTATAGTGCCTCCTGAATTTGTAATAACCCAATCTTGTTCTGAATCATCCCTGCGTTGGCAAACGGAATATAAAGCATTTAACAGATCCAGTATAGTAAGAGGTACAATAGATACCAGCCAGCAGGGAGGGACTGGCGGCCCAGGCCTCCCAGGCAGGGCAGTGCGCAGCAGTTAATGAGACCCAGCAGAAACGCAGGGGATGCTTTAAGGCTCATCTCGTTAATTACACCAGCCACCCTGGATCCTTTCAGCATCTCAACTCTTTCCACTTACAATTCAGAGGTAATATCTGGCCACATGAGAAAACTTAACTAATAGTACATTAGTTGGTAGGGAATGGACACAACCATCTTTTCCTAATGGGAATTAAAAGAAAAGCAAGACAGGAAATAGAGGAGAAAGTTGAGACATCCAGGCTGGTCTTGCCTCCTTGCTTAAAGCTGGATGGGGAAATGGCTTGTGTTTACTCTGCGGGAGCGGTGTTGTTGCAAGAAAAGTGTCATTTTGGTGATAAAGATCAGAGCCAGGCCACAGAGGTTAAGTTTTCCATCAAGTTCTGGTCAATGGCAGCCTGGATTTGCAGTTCGCTCCTTCAGACTCAGCTATGCTCTCCTTATTACCCCAGGCCTCGGATTTTACTTCACAAATGAAAAGGCCTCAACACCTTCCTTTGAGAGGCCGTTTAGTGAGCAATTCTAGTTCTTAAGCTGCAGGGATTTCAAGAGATCTCCTGGTGTAAGTGAGCTTTCCTTTCATTGTGGTGATGGCTCAGTTGGTAGAATACTTGCTTTGCAAACTTGAGGACCCAGGTTTGATTTCCCAGAACGCTTGTTAAAAAAAAAATCCAGGTGTGGTTGGGTACCCTTCTAATGAGACAGAGACAGGGTTCCTGGCCAGCCCCTCTAGGAGACTAGGTAAGTTCTAGGCCAGTGAGAGATCCCAGAGGAATATCAGCTGAGGTTGTCATTTGGCATACACTAGTCTCCCCCACCCCCACCCCCTGCCCACCACACATACACTTTTCTCTGCTTTTCAGAAGTCACTGGGGCTCAGCTACATTAAGCAACTTGCCCAGGGAAGTCTAGATAGGATGACTGTGGCTGAGCAAGGAGATTTGACCTCAAATTTCTTCCTACTGGGAAGGCCTGAAACCTCATATAAGTCCACAAGGGTATTAAGATGGGGGTAGGGGGATGCTCAACAAGGTTTCAAGCTCATTTTATGACTACGATGTATCAGTGTGTGCTGTTTGGACTCTGCAGGGTAGGAAGAGATTGACTGACACTTAGGCACACACACCCTAAACTATTCCAACAGCCCATGAGCCTCTTTTGACATAGGTTCTGTTGTCTGAATGAGAGGTAGGACAGTTAAGTGAATTTGTAATTGTAGATGTCAACTGAGAGGAATTTTCTAGGGACTCATCTCTACTCTTTCATGGAGAGTTTTGGAATGCTCACTGTTGGAACCAAGGCTCAGAAGGCTCCAGTTTAGGTCCTTGGAGGCTGGGGATATTTGATAGAGTCAGCAGAGCCAAGAGTTTAGAACAGATACATTGAAGGTTCTGAGTGGCAGGCCTGAAAGGGAGACAGCCGGAAGGAGTGGCCAGTACTTCATGAACAGGGGAAGAAAACAGGTAAATGGTGGCCTCCGGGACAGAGAAAGATGTCCCTGGCCACACTAGGGAGCCCATGTACCCTACCAAGACACTGGATCATGGCCCTATATTGCAGGTGGGTATCTGGAGGAGTGTGACTCCTTGTCTTGAGTGCCTACAGGCATACTATTTGGGCTTTTCAAAGGGCAGCTCCCCAGTCTTCTGCCCCAAGAACAGGAATGGGTGGGAAGTATCCCCAGTGACAGGTGTCTGGCCACTGAAAATCTCTAGCCAAGCCTTATACCTTCTGTAGTGAGACATCCTGTTGTTTTGTGGTGAGCCAGTTCTTTGTGCTATCCTGCGTCCGTTCTTTATCCTTATTTCTTTCCTCAGGGGAGCCTGAGATGAATGTTTATCTCTTTTCAGTCACCTTTCCCAGACCTGAAGCCTGGGGTGTGGGCCTGTTTGCTCTCACCCAGCCTTTCTGCCAGGGATCAGTCTGGGTTCCCTGAATGGCTTCCCTCCCAACGCAGGAGAGATTCACCTGTCTCCTTTCCCAGCAAGAAGAGGAAGTAAGCAAAAAATACTTGTGTTAAAAAAAGAGACAAAAATCTGGAACACAACCCCAGACTCCAGTTTGGATTTGCAAAGTAGAAAAGAAAACAGAACCATTTTCCAGGTTACTTTTATGTTATTGCCTCTATAATGTGCCCCAAAATATTTTTCAAGTGATTCATCTACAATCCAATAAGAACAACGGCTGTTGCCATTCGGATGAAAGGAGCTGAGGAGCATTAGCGAGCGATTTGGTTTTATGAGGGGAAGTGGCACAGGTGCTCAGAGCCATTTGCCTGAGGCACTGAGTGAGGTCTGTGCCCCCGGCGTCTGCAGCTCCGGGCGGGGCAGCTGGCATGGCTACAGGTTGGATAATAGACCAACCTGCTGGCATCTAGTGGCTCACAGGGGACACAAGGTGACCAAGGTGCCGGCTTTTCATTTTAGCACATGGGTCTCCATCTAGTCAGGAGATTCTCTGTAGCCTGTTAGCTTCTGAAACGATCATGGCTGCGGTCAGGGAGACAGCTCAGTGAGTTAAGTACTGGCTGTGAAAGCATGGGGCCCTGAGGTCTTATCCCCAGCATCCAAGTGAAAAGAGGGGTGCAGTTGCAAATGCTCACGACTTCAGCATGGGGGGCGGGCGGGGAAGGGATGTGGAGATAGGAAGATCCTGAGAGCTTGCTTGTCATCCAGTCTAGACGAGATGCCAAACTCCGGGTTAAGTGAGAGACACTTGTCAAACCATAGATAAAGAGTGACTGAGGGAGACCCCTGATGTCATCTTCTGGCCTCCAGTTCACAAGCATGGGCAAGTGCACTGTGTGCTTGTATGCATGCACATACGCATGCACACACATGTGTGCGCGCACACACACAAACACACACACACACGTACTAATAATAATAGTAACGGTAATAATACTAGCTCATGTTTGGGGGCTCTCCAGGTTACCCAGCTGGTTTATTTTGAGAACCTTTTGGGATTGGAACAGATGTGACCACCTCCATCTTACAAGTGAGAAACAAGGTTTTGGTACGTTTAATACTTTATCCAAGGGTATAAGGTTCCCCTTCTCTCATTCTCCCAACTGATCTGGTTTTGTTTTGATGATGGCGGGCATAGTACCCAGATCTCAAACATGCTAGGTGTCTTAGTTACTTTTATATGACTGTGAAGAGACACCGTGACCAAAGCAATCTACAGAAGAATGAATAAAGAAAGTTTATTGGGGCTTACGGTTTTAGAGGGAGTCTATGGTCATCGTGGTGGGGAGCATGGCAGCAAGAAGACAAGCATGGAGCAGTAACTGAGAGCTTATTTATTGAGACACCACCGAGAAGCAGGAAGAGAGCTTAAAGGGGAATCCTGTGAGCAAAGCCCAACACCAGTGACACACCTCCTCCAGGAACACCTCCTAATCCTTCCCAAACAGTCCATCAACTGTGGACCAAGCATTCAAACATATGAGCCTCTGGGGACCATTCTCATTCAAAACCACTACACTGGGTGAGTGCTTTGTGCTGAACCTTGCCACCAGCCCTCTGCCCCCTACTCCTCCCCTGCTGCTTTTCCATTTTTTTACTCCATAGCTCAAGCTGGCCTCAAATTCATGGCTGTCTCCTCAGCCGCTCCAGTTCTTCGATTACAGTGGTTAGTTACCATGTCTAGCACCCTCCTCCTGTTTCTGTCTATGGGTACACCCTTCGTAAATGATAGGGATTTTTCATTGACTTCTGAGTTGGGAGGAGTGGGGGGGGTAGCTTTCCCCAAAGGCAGTGACACATGGTGTCAGTCATGGGGGATAAAAAGAGAGTCATTAACTGTGGACGCCTGCCTCGCCTGCAAGGAAGACGCCGCACACAGGATTCTTCTGGTTCACGCTTTATTGAGAACAGCCGTTCAATTAAGTGTTGAGAGCGAAGACCCTGATTGCAAAAAACACCCTGCTTATATAGAGCATAGGGCCACGTGACCGTCAATGATTGGATACTCGTCCAGACCCTCATTAGCATGGAGGGAGGCGGCAAGGACTGCTCACCTGCGCCTGCGCTGTAACTTGTTTACTCCAAATGTGAGCAATTACTCCAAATGTGAGCAATTACTCCAAATGCGAGCAAGAAGAACCTGGAAGCAGGAAACCGGCGCCATCTTGTAATGGTGTTTCAACTCGGCTCCCAACAATTAACCAGGAAGCAGGAGTGGCAAGGTGGACCCCAAAGCAGCCAGGTAGAAGCAGTGGACCCTACTATCGTATATTCAGACTTGAGGGAGGCTGGGTGTAAAGAACAGTGGGAAACCTAAATGGTGGGCAGGAGCTGGACTGGATGAAGGGGAGGTATGGAGGGCTTAAGCGTACCAGCAGGGTGGGGAGCTAGCTAGGGAAGTGTCCTTTGTTCCTCCCCCACTGATGTTTTGGGGTGATGGAGTCATCACTCTCACCATTCTCCTCTGTCATTAGATATGCTTCTTGGGATTAAGGCCAAGGCCCCATTTCCATAGCAAAGTCTTATGTGAAAGGAAAGTTGGCTACTAGGAGGCAGCCCTCTTGGCCGCAGCAATAATGAATGAGAGACCCGTAGGGCAAGATGGAGACAGGTGACCAGGGTCAAGGTAGAACTGCTGGCTGTTCAGCCTCATCATTTCACTGTCCAGCACAGAGGGTCAGGGTTGAGGAATTTAAGAAAAATAATGATCATTGCTTTTAGATTATGAGGGAAATGTTTGAAAGGCTTCTAACAGTGGTGTGGTGTTTCTCTGTCCCTGAGTCCTAGCTTCTCTTCTTAGGAGCCATAGCCTGCAACGTGTTTCAGCTCTTTCTTCCCAGACTTACGTATCTCTATAGTAGGTTTGGGTTGCTATATTTTAATGCATTGATTACATGCATTATTGAACATCCTATTTATGGTAATGAGGATCCAGTACCTTAAATCACCATCCCCTCTGATTCATACCTTTAAACATTCATTAAGTCAATACGCAGAATTTACAGTATTATGTCAACTTGAATATTATTCAGAACTGACTAATGCATCATAGTGGTTCCCTGTGGTGTGTGTGTGTGTGTGTGTGTGTGTGTGTGTGTGTGTGTGTGGTGTATGCCTGTGTGAATGCACAAGTGTGTGCAGGTGTACTTGCCCTTGAGACTAACATTAGGTGTCTTCTATCACACTCCACCTTATTTTTTTGAGATCAAGTCTCACGCTGAACCGGGAGTGCAGGGTTTCAGATGTCTTAGTTACTGTTCTATCACTGTGGTAAGATGCCATGATCATGGCAACTTACAGAGAAAATTTGTTTGAGGCTTATAGTTTCAGAGGGTTAGCATCCATGGCCATCATGGTAGAGAGCATGGCAGCAGGAAGGCTGGCATGGTGCTTGAGCCGTAGCTGAAAGCTTATATCTTGAGACATAAGCACAAGGCAGAGAGAGCTAACTAAGAAATGGTATGGGTGTCTTAAACTTCAAAGCCTATCCTCAGTGACACACCTCCCGCATAAAGCCAACCTTCCAATCCCTTTCAATGAGTTCTGCCAATTGGAGACCAAATATTCAAATATATGAGCCTATTGGAGTCTGTCTTAGTTACTTTCCTTTTGCTTTGGAGAATTACCATGACCAAATCAACTTATAGAAGAAAGAATTTCTGGGACATTTGCTTATTGTTTCAGAGGATTAGAGTTCATGACCATCAGGGAGTATGGCAGTAGGCAGGCAGGCATGGCCCTGGAGCGTACATCTGATCCTCAATCAGGAAGCAGAAAAAGAGCTAACTGGGAATGGCATGGACTTTTTAAACCCTTCAAGCATGCCCCAGTGACACTCCTCCAACAAGGCCACACTCCCTAATCTCCTATCCAAAGTTCCACCAACTGGGGACCACTCATTCAAATATATGAACCTATGGGGGCCATTCTCATTTAAACCACGACACTGGCTGAACAGTAATCCTCCAGGATCCTGCTGTCTCTATCCCAGAGCTGGTGTTGCAGATGCATGCCACTGTGTCCAGCTTTTCTATGGGTGCTGAGTGGGAGAACTCAGGTTCTCACACTTTCACAGAAAGCATTTTACTGTGAGTCAGTCTCCCCAGGCCTTCTTGTTTGTCTTCCCACCTTGGTGTTGTCCTGAAGTTACTAACTGCTTTGTTGATTCTCATTTGATTTCTTTGCACTTACCTCTTGGAGTGATTTTCCTCGAGGTTGCTTTCTTTCGGTGATCATTCAATTCTAACACATCTCTTGGCTACTCCTCGTGGGACCTCTGCGCCACTTGCTCCCCAGGCCTGTCACATTGGTGCTTTCTTGAGATTGCCCTCTGTTGTTCTCCTCTTTGGAACTTCATTAGCTTTCTGTTATTTACACTCCCTGTTCCTGATCTTACACCATGCTCTTTGTTGGTTTGCTACATTGTTCTGTAGGAGCACATTCTCTAGGAGTTTTCTCAGCTGCTGAGGCTTTGGTGATAAGCATTTTCCTTGTGCCTGTGTTTGTTTCAGACTCCAGAGGGCTATTTTCTGTGCTTAGCGCACAACGGTCCCTTTCCCACACCCAGTCTCCTATTTTATGTCTGGTTTAGGATATTTCCTCATCTTTCTGGAGGATCTTGACGTTTAGGTAGGCTGATTGGAGGCCATCATATGTGTCACACTAATAAGTGGCAGAGCTGTGGTTCAGGTCCAGATCCCTTGGCCCAGACCTGGTACTTTTCCTCAGAACAGTGATCTGGACCCCTGATCCTCTGTCTGGATTGGAACAGCTCCTGCCCCAAACATTCCCGGCAGACCTTGCACCCGGCCCCGTGTACATGTTCTCATCTGCCATCCTCTTCCTCTCTGGCAGGCTCTCTGTTGAAGTTTGTCTCTCTGATGTCCTGCGCCTTTGCTTTGATTCTGTTTAGGATATGGCCTGCCAGGAAGAAACTCCAGTATCTGGTGGTGACCTGGATGCTTTACACTTTTCTGGGTGACTGGGACACTTGATCGCGGGGAATATAAGAACCATGAGCATCACTGTCTCCTTCCTCTGTTGTCACGCAAGCCTGCTTATGCTGCTTTGAAGGCATCATGCTTTACTCTGTCGCAGCTTTTGTAACATACTACCAGACTGGGTGGCTTTAACATCAAACAGTCACTTCTCACCATTCCAGAGGCTGAGAAGTTCAAACATAAGGTGCTGACAGATCCAGTTCCTTTTGGTAGTGTGCAGACAGACACCCTTCTGTCTTGGTGGGGAGCAGAGAAAACAAGAGGAAGCTCTGCTACTTCTTTCTAAGGGCACTGATCCTGTTTGAAAGGGCCCCACACTCCTGACCTCATCACCTTCCAGAGTTTCCACATTCAGATTTCAAAACATGAATTTAGAGATACAACTTTCCCTTATATACCCCCTCCACACCATGTCTCATAGCCTTTACCTGGAAACTGTAGATGTGGAACAGGAACCCGAGGGAGGAGGACAAATCCTGTTGTGTTCCTGCATGCTGGGGTGGGAGGCAGGAAGGGGCCCCTCCTTTGTAGGCTGCCTGGGGTGGGGGTGCCTGGCCAGCTTTGCCCCTCTGCTCTCCTCCTTCAGTCACTTCCCAAAGCTTCATCTTTCTTGGGAAGTTTTCCAGGCAGAGTGAATGCCAGAAGTCATGCATAAATAAACCCACAGATAATCCCCAAGCCCAGTTTAGCCATTAGTCTCAATCCTTCTATTCCACTAAAGTCTCTCCCAGTGCTGTTAAAGGGAGCAACACTGATTGATTTGCGAAGTTCCCCTTTCCGTTTTCTCTGCTCCCTCCCCTCTTCTGATTGAGGTACAAATTAGTAACGGAATGACCCCGGTAAGGCCATTAAATGTTCTGCAAGATGGAAAAGCAAGAGGCCTCAGTCATCCATAAGTTCTACAATCAGGCCTGAAGCCATGGAGAGATGTCCATGTTCCATTCCCTTTTCTCCTTCATTCACTCACTCAGTCTTAGTGATCTAATAAAGTTCCAGGCGTTTCTGTTTCCGTTTGAAGCATTCACAGCTCACTGAAGGCTAATGACCTCTAGTGGCCCTCTAATCAAGACCATGAGACCAGGTTGATTTTGTGGGCCCTGTAAGGCATCCTGGGTGTTTTCCTTTCTGGGTCGAAGAAGGAGCAGCTGTTATGTGTGAGCAAGAGCCCTGTAGGTATTTGCTGTTGATGATGCTGATGCTTGATCAATAAAGCTAATCCTGCCATTGTCATCAGGATATGAATCTTCAGTTGCATGTGAGAATTTCCTTTTAGATGTGATGCTAAGGACTCTAAATCAGACGCCTGTACTATTGCTAACATCCGGGGGGGGGGGGGTTTAAAAAAAAGACCTTGGCAGTTTGATCCTGACAAGAAGCTGAGTAGATAGCAGGGGTTTCTCTATTTGCCGTACCTGGCCACCATACCCAGGACCACTCGTGGGTGCTAGCACCTGGGCCTCAGCTCAGCGCTAGCTTGTGGGTCCTTTGAGGTCCAGTTCAAATCTTGCCTTCTTGTGTGAAAGAGGATGTGGACACACAATGGAAAGTCAAAATTGGGAGACTGGTCCCTGATTACGTTGTAGATGCAGGAGGAGGTGAGGCTAGGAGTTATAGTCTAGGCTGGGGTCATGGCTGCTGTAGGCAGTATGTGGGTGGAGCTGCATCAAGAACCAGGCAGTCATAGAGGTTCAGAACCAGAGCTCAGGCATCTCTCCTCTCTAGTGTATAGAGATGGTCCAGACTGACCCCAAGCCAGTAGTCCCCTGGGTCCTCCATACCCTTGACTCCTGGCCAGATCCAGGCTACAGGAAGGCAGTGGAAAGGCCTTTGGCTTCTGTTAACTCATCTTGCCGACTCCCTGGTTGGGGCTGCTGCTCTGCTAGGACCTTAGAACCCCTGAGAGCATACCTGAAAATTGTTCTCACCTTGGGGCCCAGCAACAGTCCCTCAGACAATATGACATCCTGTGAACAAAAGGAAAGAAAAGACAAACTGAGGGAAGTAGGCCCTGAGTCCCTGGTTGCTCACCTCCTAGCTCTGGTGCTATAAGATAAGACTGTAACAAGGCTAGACTCTGACTCAGTCCAGGCTAGTGGTCACAGAAGCCTGAGGATACAGACTCATAAGAATACAACCCAGATAAGAATCCACACAGCTTTTTAAGCCTTTGCATATCTTTAACCTTGTCACTTCTTGGGCTCTTCCTTGAGGCACTGGTCAGGGTGGCTGTCCGTGGCTACTAGAGATTTAATCAGGGTTCCCCTTCACTGACCTCAATCTCTTCAGCCTTGTCACGAGCACCTAAAGAACAAGTAAGGTTCTTCTTCCCTGTTCCAGACATATCAAACTCCACAGGATGGGTAGGGGTGGTATCTAATGTTGAGCGACTTGAGCAGTGGCCATGGCAGAATTGGGGGTAATAGTGCTAGAAATCATGGTTCAAGCACAGGTCACTGAGCTGGATGGATTCCCCCTCTCTCTTTAAGGCCTTCTCAGAAAGAGGCATGGTGGAGGGGTGGTAATAACAGTAGGAACCCAAACAGCAGACACTTCAACAACACTTGCCAATGAGCAAGAGCCTGCTGCGTAGTGTCTTATTAATGCTTACAAAGACACTCTTATTGCTTCCACTTTTACAGATGAGTAAGAAGGGGCCTTGGCTGACTCTGGGTCATTATTCAGGTCCCCATTGGAGATCTCTGTAGTTGTATGCCTACTGGGTGGCTCAGCAAGGATGACAAGGAAGCTTATTTCATAATCAAAAACCCTGCCAGACCTCAACAGAGGGAACCACTGTCCTGGCCAGCGCCCTACTCAATCGACAGTGGAACTGTGAGCTCAGGTGTTCCCATTCTTTAAGGACTCCTCAGGTGCAGCTCATAAGCAAACAAACACCCCCTACCTCCAGAAATCCAACACCTGCAAACAATACAAAATGCCCCAGACAGCCCCTCACCCAACAGTGCACAAAACAATCACTTTATACATAACTAAAAATAAACTTCTACAACAGATCTCTTTCTTTGGAAGACTGTCACCCCCTCCACCCTGCTCCCTGTTATTACCTTCCTCTTTCTTTCTGATCACTATTGGCTCACCCTGTGCTGAGCTGAGGTGTTTACACATAGATGATATGGAGCTGGTGTTTAATCAAGTACTTTCGAGTAAGTAAATGCACACATTCTGTTGTGGCTTGAATGGGGAATGTCCCCCAGAGGGACATGTATTTGAACATTTGGTCTCTAGTTAGTGAGGTTTAGAAGGTTGTGGAACCATTAGAATGTAGAGTCCTGCTTGAGGAAGTAGGCCACTGGGAGGTGAACCTTAATAGCCCGACCTCACTTCTTATCTGCTCTTGTAAGTTTTTTTAAAAATTTATTTTTATTTATGTGTGTGCACACTGGCTTGTCTGTATGTACACCACATGAGTACAGGTCTGGAGTTACAGGAGGTTGTAAGCCGACCATAAGGGTGCTTGGAAACAAACCCTGGTCCTCTGGAAGAGCAACAGGTGTGCTTAACTGGGAGCCATGTTCTGTAGCCACCCCATTTGACTGTATCCCTTCTAACTGTAAGCTAAATAAACCTTTTTTTTGTTAAGTTATTTTCATCAAGTTATTTTTTTTTTGTCATAGCAATAAGAAAATTAACTAAAATACCTTCTTACATCATTTAGCCTCCCTAGAAGCATTCCTGTGATTCATCCGCAGAGAAAAGGCTTTTGGCTCTAGATTACCAGTGGGGCATGCTGGGTAGAGGTGACTCAGGACTAAGCATCTCTGTTTGACCTGCTGTGTGCACATGTTTATACTGAGTGACAAAAAAGAGACCTCTGACCTTAGGGATCGTCTAACATCGAAAGTGTGGGGTCCACAGACCACACCGTCTGCAAAGAAACCCCTTTGCTTTACTGTCCTAAAGCGATGACATGTTTTATTTCTGAAAAGATAACTTCTATTTGCTCTCCCAGGATCTGAGAAGGATCAAGTGGGCATCATTCTCCATAGCTGTTTAAGCCTGAGACACTCCCCATGTCATGATGATCAGGAAGACCGTCAGCAGCGGGATCTTGACACCCCCTTTAGAGGACACG
The DNA here is from genome assembly GCA_026225945.1 of Cricetomys ansorgei. NCBI lineage: Eukaryota > Metazoa > Chordata > Mammalia > Rodentia > Nesomyidae > Cricetomys > Cricetomys ansorgei. The sequence continues at coordinate 2,717,167 of JAMJFZ010001122.1, read as the reverse complement.
AGCAGTTTGGCACCTTCTGAAGAGTGCATGTTTTCCACTCAGTCTGTGGTGGCTGACAGCGTCTCAGAGTGACTATCTTTCCATTTATCATCCATCCCACGCCTCTCCTCCCTCTCCCTGCCCAGCTACTGCCTTGTACCTGATTTAATTTTCACAGTGATTCAGTAGCTTCTCATGAAACTTTGCTTCTCTTTCCTTGGGGGTGAGTGCTCCCCCCCCCCATTGTCAAAGTCCTCCTCCCCACTTGAAGCAGCTTTGTAGTACATGCAAAGGGTTTTCTATCTGCTGCACACCTGGCTGGATGTGTTACACACTTGAGCATGTGAGTTTGCAAGTGAGGGCATGGATGGGTATCTTATGCGCCTATTGTGCTCAAGAGGAGACAGGACTCCTATTCTTGTCTCTTCCTCCACCATTCTCTCTGAGACCACAGGGCACCCAAATTTCCTGCTGGGGGTAGACTTGGTCAGGACTGAAGCTGTGTCAGCAGCCTCCTTCCTTAGCTTGTTTCTGAACCACACAGCAAACAGACCCCTTGAACGGGAAAGGACTCTGAGGAGTGGCTTTTAGGCAATCCAGACAACATCCTGCTGCAGCTGGGCGACGCCACCCCTTTCATTTTCTGGGAGGTGACCAGAGGAAAACAAAGTATGAATGGCCGTAATTTACTGGGCTCCTGGGTGAATTTGTATTTCATTCTGATTATTGAATGTGTCGCCTAATTGCAGCTATAAAAAGGAATAGTCCATCTTCCCCATGAAAGCCCAGTGCTGGCTGATTGTTGTTTAATTAGTTGATTCCAGTGGTCGAGGGGTGAGTTTGGAATTACAATTACAGCTCCTATTATTTCATGGAGATTGCTGAATTAATTAGTGGGACAATAGGATTCTTCATTGTTGACGTCTTAAGAAGCCACAATAATAACTTCCAAATTGTTTGCAATGATGGAAGGTGGTAATAGATTTATCTGCTGTGTTGGGTGAGGGTGAACTTCCAGACAAGTAGAGCTTTCCTACCTAGGGAGGGGTGCTGTGTGTGCAGAAGCAGCTGCCTTTGACAGGTGAGAGCTTGGGCAGCCACATGGAAGAATCTGCCTGGGATCCAAATACCTTTGCTTTCTCTGGACCAAGAAAGTGAGGTGGAAACCAAAAGTGATTGAGAGAAGAGAATAAAGACCGGAATGAAGAGCCCAGATGAGATTGTGCAAATGTTTAATTCAAGGTCAATGAAGAGGAACCTTGCTTAAGCTCTGATAGTCGTGGACAGTCTTCCTGGCCTGGCTGTGCCTCTACGGAGGGCCCAAGGTGTGATGAAGATGAAGGCGTGTGGAGACCCCTGGGAGCTATGTGAATTCTTATGACTTTGTCCTCAGCACCCCTCTGGGACCACCAGGCTGATGGCAGCCTTCTGGCTACCATCTCATCTGAGTCTAGAGCTGAGTGAGGAGCTGCAGGGATTCTGGCTTCCCTTGGCTTGTCTCTCCTTCCCTTCCTTTCATCTTTCCCCTCTCCCCAGGAGTCACCAGAAACACTGTCTTCTCCAGACATAAAAGAGAAATACTGCACTGTAGTTCTAGCTGGAGAGATGATGATGAGAACGGAGGAGAAACTGTTTATCCAAGTGGTTAATATTTGAATAATCCTGAAGGTCACGTGATCGTTTCTTTCCGAGGAAAATCTCTCCTCTGGTCTCTCCAAGCACAGGTGAAATGGGACCTGGTTCACTGCCGTCCCAAACTATACCTGTGGGCTGGAGCCAGTGACTCCAATGACCTACAAATAGCTACAGGGGGTGGGGGTGGGGAAGAGACTGTGACTAAGAGTGTTAAGAAGGGTCCCTTGGGAAGAGTAGACAGGATGATGGGGACCTCTTGCTCTGTCTTCTGGTTCTGAAGACATTTGCCCCCATCAGTGGGACCCAATCTCGTGAGTGTTTATTCCCCGCTTCCTTACTACCCCTCATTTTGGTATTTCAGGGGTAAGTGTCCTCCAAGGGATGAAGGGGCAGGGGCGCTTCTTGGAAGGCAGATCATTAAGATTTAATGAGACATTTTCTGCTAGACAGGGGGATTGTAAAACACTGCTAATTTAGAGAGCTGGGGGATCACAGAGTCATTTTGCTTGTCTAGTAGGAAAGGCCAGACATGAAATTATGCCAGTCCCTGCCCTCTTGTCATCTGCCTTCCATAGCCACAGGCCCAGGCTGCTGTAAGGAGTACAAGCCACTGTGCAGTCCATAGACTGCCCCTGCCCCTCCAGCTTGGCCAGGACTGCAGCCACAGCCCAGACCACCTTTCCATATTTGCATCCTTTGCAGCCAGTTGCTAGGACTGTGATCCAGCAGGGGCCTGTCCCTTTGGTTCAATGAGTTTAACAGTTGGAAGAAATGAGTTAGCAAAGGGGTGGTGACATGTGTGTGTATGTAAGTGTGTGCATTCATAAAGTATGTAGAGTCACAGACAGACCAAGGTGGAGAGACAGGGAAGGAGGTGAGGAGACAGGGAAGGAGATGGGGAAGCAGGGAGACAGGCAGGGGTTGGGGAGAGAAACAGGTTTAGAGAGAAGAGGAGTAGGAGGACATTGTTGTCCCCACTCTAGGGCTGGGCTATTTGAGGGAGGCTGATCTTAGCTGCATGTCTGCATCACTGGTACAGCAAGTGGGACGATAGAGGTATAGAGGTGGGCACAGTCCAGGGGTATAAATGGGAGGCTGGATGTGGGGCTCTGCCTCTTGGCTTGGGCTAAGAGTTGAAGGGAAGGCATGGTTTGGGTATTCTAGAGAAATAGCCCTAGACATGGGTTCCAGAAGGTTTTGCCACTTAAAATGTGTGTGATCTTTGAGATCACATGAAATGGCTGACTTATGGGGTTAGATAGAGTAATACAGTTGATACCTGCTCCTTCCACCTCCTTCAGTGATGGGACATATGGGTGCTTAGCATAGTGCCAGACACATGCTTGCCATTCCAAAATCTCAACTCAGCAGCTGTCCTTAGGCCTTTGGGAGCCAGGCAAAGCTGGGGCAGCCTGGGCAAAGGCTGAGAGATCTTGACTGAGAGAGCCAGCTGATAACTATTTCCAGGCCTGCTTTGTCTGTCTGCCTTCCTCACCTGGCCGACCCACACATCTGTTCTGAGCGGAAGAGGGATGTACTTGTCCAGACATGAGTGAAGCTGAGTTTGAGTTCAACTCTACTGCAACCCAAACTCACCTGCTGTTGCCAACTCCAGGTTCACTGCCTGCCCACAGTTCACTGCCTGCCCCTTCCTGGGGCCAGGAAGGAGGTCCCAAGGGCAGCAGCTTGCTTCCCTCTGTTTAAATGATAGCATCTGGCACCTGAGGATTTAGCCAGGAACAAACTGATGGGGGTGCTGTCATGGAGCAGGTGTGAACAAAGATAAATCAGGGGACACAATGGAGGTCCTAGGGTTGATGAACTGTGGGTGCCAAGTGGGGAGTGTGTGAAGAATCGTGGAGTCGACTATAGGGAGGCAATGCGTCAGATCCACATGGAGACCAGGGCAAAAGGAATGAAGTCCTCCGTTTGGGGACATGCTTAGTGCGTTTGAGAGGACGGGCAGGTGCCAGGGTGGTTGGTCACAATTCGAGGGTGAGCAGTGAAGAGAAGCCTGAGAGGCAGGCGTCAGTTTGCACACCCGGGAAGGATCTAGGGTTTTATTCTCAACTGAGATAAGACATTGGAGGAGTTAGGCAGGGGAGTGACACTGTGTGATTTGTATTTGAAAAAGGTAATTTTGACAGCCTTTAAAGAATAAACTATAGGGGAGGAGAAGTTAAGCGCTGGGTCACCGTGGGCTGGGCAAGGATTGGCAGTGCTTCGGATGGGGTGGCCCTGCAGGCACCAGACCTAGGTGGGCAGCTCAGGCCTCAGATTTGCATGTTGTTGCTAAGGTGTGTATCACACATCCTGTGAGGCCCGCTCTGCTGAGGGTTCCCTGACATCTGACAGCCCCAAAGTTGTGCAGCCAACAGTGCAATCAAGGTAGGGACTACCCCTCACTGCTTGTAGTCAGCCTGCCTCCTGCCTCCGCCCTTGGTGGATACCGATCTTGTTTTTTCCCTGTCATGCCTTTTCCAGAGTATCATATAAATGGAATCAAGCAGGAGTTAGTTTTTTGGGTCTTGCTTTTTTCACTCAACACAGTGCATCTGGGATTCATCTGTGGGGTGTATACATGAGTTTTCTACTTCCGTTTACTGCTGGGCAGTATTCCACTGTATAAACATCACAGTTTCTTCATTCACCAGTGGAGGGGAGCTGTGTTGTTCTCAGTTCTTCAGCAATTCTAAATCAGGCTGCTGTATACACTCGGGCTTTAGTTGTGAACATAATCCGAGGACTCTGGCTGCTTTCTGTCCTCAGGGTGTATACAGTTATCCTTTAAATAAAAACCGGGACAATCTGCTCCCCGTTGTGATAGGTGTACAGTGCAGTATATTACTCCAAGTTCCTACCTGCTGATTTGTAAACTCTGTATTCTTTGGTGAACTATCTACTTGAGTCTTCTGAGTGTTTTTCTATCCATTATTTCTTGCCTTATTGTTGAATTTTGAGACTTTAAAAATATATATCTTGGATATGAATCTTATGTCCAGTACGTGATTTGCAAATACTTTCTGCCAGTCTGTAGCTTGTTCTTCCTCCCTCCTTCCCTTCCTTCGTCATTCCCTCCCTCCCTCCCTCCCTCTCTCTCCCCTCCCTTCCTTCTCTTTAAACCAAAAGAAGTAGTTATAAAAATGGAAAAGAGATTAAAATATGTAATTCTTTCCTTCACAGACCTCCTTTTATTGCCATTTAGAAAATGGCAGCAGAAAGATGATATGTTCTCTGATAATCTTACCGGGATGGCCCAGACTTGGCAGTTTCTTTCTTTTTTTTATCTTTTAATAGTAGCAAGATACACTTACCATAAAACTTTCTATAGTAACTGTTTTATCTTTAGTTCCCCAGCATTGAATACATGTACAAAGTTGCACAGTTAGTTTCTAAAACTCTTTATATCACGCAGAACAAAAGCCCCCTGTACCTAAGAGGCAACGCCTCGTTCCCTGTTACCCCAGTCTACTCTCTGCTTCAGTGAATTCGACTGTTTCTGGTGCCTCCTAACAGTGGATCATATGGTGTCAGTCCTTTTTGCTTGTTTCACTGGGGCTAATGTCCTCAAGGCATGTTCGTGTTGTCACTTTCATCAGAATTTCCTTCATTTTAAGGGTGAATAGTATTCCTGTGTGCAGGGAACACTGCCAGTGTGTGCAAGCTGGCTCCTGCCTGTTGCGGTTATAGTGCTGAGCACAGTATGGGACATGCCGTCACCCCATGGGTCCCTCATTCGGCCTTTTTGGGTTCTTTCCACTCTCTTAACATGACCTTTTGGGGAGGAGAGCTCTTAATTTCCGTAAAGTCTAAGACACTAATTTTTCTTTTATGAATCGTGCTTTTGGTATTGCATCTAAAAACTGGTGGTCTAACCCAAGGTTACACATGTCATTCCTGGATGTTTTATACTTTGGGGTTTTTTTACTATGAATTATTTTCATATTCAGTGAGAGGTAGAGACCAAAGCTCACTATTTTTTCTCATTTTAAAAATCCACATCCAACGATTTTAGCACTACTAGTTGAAAAGTCTGTCGTCCCACTCCCAAGTTTGAGACAGGACAGATGAACTTGGTTTGGGACATGAACCTGAGGAGAAGGAGGAGTTGAATGTCCGTCAGCTTTGGTTTGAGCAAGTAGTTCAGAATGCCATACTGAACGGTGAAGAGGCATCAGCTTGGGGTTGGGAGTTCAGAGTCATGTTTTGGATATGCCCTGTGTTGTATAAGTACTCGTCTGGGACATAGCTGGCATATGAGTCTGGAGTTCTGGACAGAGACAGGAATTTGCAATACACATCTTCCAAGCTGCTGACACACACAAAGAGATGGATAGATGGACATGGGAGCCCACGGAAAGATCACCAAGCACTGCAAGGTGTGACCGAGCTGTGTGCAAGGTCAGTGGGGGCAGGGCAGGGAAGAGCCTTAGGGGAGTCACCTGTGTAGGTCTTGAAGGGTGAATGGAGGGTTTACCTACAAACATCTGGGGAGTAGTGTTTCAAGGGAAAGGCCATCCAAGGCACAGGTTTTGAGGCGTGAAGTGTAGAATTCAGAGGAACAGCAGCGAGGGGGTGTGCAGGGGCAAAGGCTGGAGCTGAGGCTGGAGGAGAAGCAGGACTGGATCACATGGGGCCTTTATTTCAGGAATGAATCTGGGGTGGGAGGGCAAAGACAAACCTTCTGCAAAAGATTGGCCATGGCTTCCTTTCTCCCTACACTATGTGTTCCCAACAACCCATGAAGGCCTCAGAGAGAGAGGAGACAGAGAGCAGAGCTACATGCCTGCCTTCTTTGTAGGCACAGGAAAAGGGGGTTACAGTGTTATGTTCAGGATGAGTGATACTGTTCTAGTCACCAACCCCCTCCCCCCCACTCAGTGTTTGGAGATATGGTGTTCCTGTATAGCCCAGGCTAGCTTTGAACTTGCAGTCCCCCTGCCTCAGCCTCCTGTGTTGGGATTATAGGCATGCATCATCAAGGAATCATTTCACCCTGCCCTCTGGCCTCATGGCAGGGATCCTTCTTCTAACATAGAGGGTGTATCTGTCTTCCCCTACCAATACTCTCTCTCTCTGCTTTGCCAATTGCATGGTTGGGACAAGATATTTCCTTCCCCATCCTCTGCCCCAGGAGCAGCTGGGAGCCTTGCAGCCAGGGGGTCCAGACCAAGCCGTCAGTGGCCTGGCCTGGGTCTGATCCTTCATCCATCAGCTTAATCAGACCCTGTCTGCCCTGACAGGAATACAGATGTGATGCTTCTCTCTCACTCTGTCCGAAATTGCTTTGTAATAACAGTAGGAGTTAGAGAGGCATTTTTATTGATTAAACAATCGGGACGATTTGTCTTTACAAAACCAAAAATATAGAGGTGTCTTTTTCTCTTTTCATAAGCATTACACATGCTTATGCATTAGAAGTGATAGTCTGCTTGTAATCAAGCTGATGTTTATGATGGGCTGTTTTTATAATGCCAGGCTGCAATGGCATAACGGGAATCAGAATGAAAAGAAGCCTAATGTAATGACACTGACAATCAGGCCCAAGAGGCCCCCTGGGCTGTGACCACAGGCAGGTGAAGGAGTGCTTACTGGGAGTCTTGGAGACACGTTGATATGGAAAGGTCTCTTGTGGAGAGGAGCATGAGCTGTGGATCAGAAGGCTCCGGGTTTGAATTCAGCCCTGCCCCTCTTTGCAGAATAGTTCCTAAGACTCTGACATCCCACACAGGGTTACTGACGCCTAATATGGCTGCAGTTGTGCAGTGCCCTGTCCAGTGCCATACAGGTGTTATTATGTTGCGATCTCTCCGGGTGGATAGAGTTTCAAGGAGCTATAGGTGCATTAAGGTGTTTGGACCTTAATGTGCATTGTACCTTCCAGGAGCTCTTGGAAGCTGATTTTCAGGCTCAAGTCATCTATCCTAGACCCTGTGTCTAAGGCTAGCCTGGCTAGGCACCAAGTGGTGGGTATGCTTAAAGCGTGATGTCAGGCCTGATGGATGACCTTTGTAGGTGCTGCTCAAATGTGATGCTGGGAGGTCTGTGGGATGCCTTGGGCACCAGGAAGGTGGCCAGCTGCCTTTTCAATTGTGTGGGCAGAGCAGGGCCTTGTTGGACAAAGATGCTGCTGCTAGAGAAACCAGATGAATTATTAAAGAGATCTTTCTAATTCTGTCCTGATCAGGGTAATTGTTCCCGCCCTGCAGGGTTCAGTATGAAAACCACTGTCAGTCACTTGGGTGCTGGGATTTGCCAAACTGTATTCATGAATTCCATTTGTCACCCCAGACAGCAGGCTGCAGCACAGACAGGGGTGGGACGTGTGGGTGTGCATATTCAGGAGAGTAGGCCGCAGTGGCGGGAGGCGAGCAAGACAGATCACAGAGTATTTTTATCAGCTGTTCATGGCCAGGCTTGGTAAGCTGCTGGGAACACCTGGAATCTAGAAGGAGGTGAAATAGCTCCCAACCTTCAGGGTTTGCAGTGTTTGTGGCCAGGGTCTGTGGGGAAAGTCTTTTTTGGAGTATGATGTTCTTGGGGTTGGAGTGTTAGGTAAGGTCACCCTGACAACCAGCTTCTGGCAGCCCACCAGCCAGAATAGATTTGGTACTTACTTAGGACAAGTGTAGAGGAAGGTCACACAGGGAGTTCCTGTAGGGACTTCTTGGGACAGAGTGGGTGCAGGGCTAACACAAGGTCTTTAACTGGTATTGTGTGATTTTCCAGGGGAATCTGCTTTTCTCCACCCTAGACAGAGAGGGCAATGTCAGAACAAAGAAATGATTTCACCACATCTGGTTAGGAGAACCAGTGAGTTTACTGGGCATGGGTGAGACGTTACTGATAGGAGTGTGGGTGATTCTGGCAGCTGTCCCACTCCAACATGGCTGAACAACTCACAAAAGCTGTATTGCTACCCCTTCCATCTCTTGTACACTTGAGCTTCCAGCTCTTCCTGAGACCCTGTGCAACTGGGGCACGGTGATTCACAGTTCAGGGTAGAACAGGAGGGAGGAAGGGGCTGGAGCCTCAGGAAACTGTCTGATGAAGCCTTCTTCTTTGAAGAGACGTTATGAAGGACTCATTTGGGTACTCAGATTGCCCTGATTTAATGACAACCATGAGGATAGAATTTTACAACATCTGGCCATCTTTAGACAAGAATCAAAAGGGCTGACTTTTGCCTTGACTGAGACTGTCTGGGAGAGCCTGACCTTGGAGGACGAGGAATTCATCAGGAAGCAGGCCATCCAGGAGGTCAAGAGCATAAGCCAAGGAGCAGGGAGTTTAAATGCCTAGTGGGAGAACCTGGCAGAAGAGGAGAGTACAGGGAAGGATGATTGACATTTGGACCAGTTAATTCTTTTTGGGAGACCTGTGTATGTAGAGTGTTTGGCACCAGGTGGATCCCTTAAGCCCCTAGTTGGAATGAAAAAAAAAAAATTTAGGCTTACCAGTTGTCTCATAGGTGACAGAGTTGTTCCCAGTTGAGAGTCGGTATAGGTGACTAGGATAAGAGTAAAATATTGTCTGAATCAAGTCTGGGGGAGCCTTGAGCTCCAGTCAGGAGACCTGGGATTTCATTCTGGAAATAACAGGAAAACTTTTATGAGCAAGCAGATCGGGCAGAAAGGCAACATCATGAAACCTTCAAAAGGAAGGACTCACACAGGTCAGATGCCCTTTGCAGCCCAACTGGTCTAACTGGAGAGTCGTTAACCAACTTGTAATGGGCCCCAAGAATAACTGCTACCTGGTTATGCTTCCCTGGTGGGTTAGATTTCACCAGGCATGGGAATCCACTGGAGGGCCTGGGAAAACACAGTGTGCTGGCCCCCACTTTAAGTTTGTAGGGATCTGTATTGTCATTGCATGACAAAATACAAAACAGAGCAACTTATGGGAAAGAAAGAGTCCTATTTTGGCTCTCGGTTTCAGAGAGCTTTTAATCTATCATGCTGGGGAAGGCATGGTGGTGGGAATGGCTGCGTCCATAGTGGCAGGAGCATGAGGCAGTAGCTTACTCACATGGTAATAGCAGGGAGCAGAGAATTAGAACGCAGGAGTGGGTACTACCCTCAAAGGCTTTTCCCTAATGACCTTCATCTGTCCTCTAGGCCCCACCTCTTAAGGGTGCCATACCCTTCAAGATGGTGCCAGAAGCTGGGGACTGAGAATTCCAAACATGAATCTGAAGGGGACATTTTAGATTCAAACCATCACAGGGTCCTCAACGTGCCTTCTTCACAGGTTCTCAGTGGTAGCGATGCTGACAGTCACTAGCTGACCACATTTTCAGAATCTCTGCACTGCTTGGCTTTAACTAACTTTAACTTCCAAGGCCGAAATGAAGCCCAGCTGCCAATCAGTAGCCTTGACCTCTACATAACAGAAGTCCTACCTTGGCCTCTGCCTAAAAGACCACTTCAAGGGTGGGGGTGTGTAGCAGATGGGAGACACCTGCTTTTGGATCAAGGTCAGGATCAAGGCAGCTCAGCCTCTGGGACCATTTTTGTGTTTGCCACCTGTGTGTCCTACAAGTACTAGAATCTCTTGCATTAGAACCAAGCCCCAGAGAAGGTCAGGGCTCAGGATATTTGACATAGAAACACAGGTATTGAGCCAGTGACTTGGGAAGCATTCCTTGTTTGTACTTCCAGCCCCCAGAAAGGGATGTACAATTCAAACTGTAACCCTTCCCTGGGCCCCCCCGCTGCCTATGTAACTACTAAACAATAGCACTGTCCAGGGTGTGGAACAGGCACATCTGCCGTCTTTTAATACATATTTAACAGGTATTGATGGCCTGAAAGGACAGAGGGACACAGAAGGTCCTGCTTGGGCAGGTGGCATTTTCACATGTAAAAAGCTTCTTTATGGTTTCGCTTTCAGAAGTTCAGAGCAAAGTTTGAGTGACCCACTCCCCTGAGACCAAGAGTAGAAGGTTAGAGTTTCAGGGTGATGCAATCAAAGAGGGACAGGGGAAACCTGTAGTGCTTTAGTGACTGCATCCGGATGCTTCCAGGACACAGATGTGACCAAGGCCTAGGTCTGAGCTGGAGGAGGGGGGCCTATCTCAATGCCTGTAACATCCATGGAGAACTACAGAGCATTTCACCTCTGTCTCATCCCATGCTGTTAGTGGAGCTGGAGTCAGAGCCTGGGCTCCAGCAGCCCTAACAAGCCAGCATTTGGTACCTGTCCTCAATAGGACACACTAGCGAGAAAAACAAAAGATTTATTTAATTAAAGTGACCACATTGGGACGAGGAACAAAGAGGTTCAGTGACTGCCTCCCTCCCCAGTCCATCTTCAGGGTCCTGACTTGAGTTTTAGGTTTAGATAAAGGGCAAGAAATACGCATGACGAAGCAAGCCTGGTCCAAGTGCGGACTGCCAATCATTGCTAGTTAGGTTCTAGTGTCTCCTGTAAGGTGTTCTGGCAGGTTGTCAGAAGTGTGAGAAATCTCTTCACAGGAGACACGCTTTCTCTCTGGCTGGCACCAGCTTTGTTCAGCCTTTTCCTTTTCCAAGTATGAAATTCCCAGAGCAATGTAAATTTCTTGGGGGGTCCATTATTTCAATAATCTGACGGCCAAAGAAAGGACATAAATGTCTCCATTTATGTCTATACTCTATATCTCATCTGCAGCCAGAATGGTTGCAGTGACCCTCTAAAAGACTTTTGTAACCCCCAGAGGTGCAGTGATTTCTCCAGTAGGCAAGCAGTTGTTGCTTTAGGAAACACAGTTAGGGGCAGCCTGGAATCCAAGTCAGTCTATTTGGTCACAGCTCAGATCCGAGAAGGTATGAAATGGGATCCTTAGGAAACGGGAAGGAAGTCTACAGAGAAGCACCACCCGATGTGATGTCCTAAAAGGCCACTGAAGTGCACTATGGGCTTTTCACGTCGGAACGCAATACCAAATGGAGCAGACATCAATTAGGATGGCGGCACAGAATGAAGCTTTGCCCCTGTTTCCAGAGCGCATGTGAAAGGTAAAAAAAGATCCGTTACGTAGGGGTCCCTTGCTCCTATGAGGCAATTAACTCTGAGAAGCATGTGCACGTGTGTTTGGGTATTCCAGCTGCAAGCTCCCTGTGGACTGGCATGCAGTTTTCAGGATGTGACATCTTCATTTCTGAAGGATCCATAATTGACCCTAAGTCTTAACGTGTTAGCATAAAGTTTTCTGGTCCCTGAAGCCTCTCTGACAAGTATGTAATGACCTGCAAAATATTTAAATAAGCCCAAAGAGTCCCTGCTTTGAGGAATCAGGCAGCACATCCTCCTGTGGAGGGAAGGCTTTGTGATGAGAACAGCCTCCCCCAAGTTGGGGTTTTTCTAAAGACATCCACCTGCATCCCTGGTGCTCTGTGACCTGAGCAGGCACAGGTGGTTTGTCCTGACATTTTTTATTTCCTAGGACACTGATACACATCTGTTCAAATTTAATTACTCTTCCTGGATCTCTCTCCTGACTCATTTGGAGAGAACAGGAGCCCCTGGGCCAATGAGACTACAGCAAGAAGAGGAAGTGTGGCCATGCATTTGCATTTGTCAGTTCATTAAGGTGGAAGCACCAGTCATTCGCACACCTCCAAATGTCTGGGACCATCAGTCCAAGCAAGCATACACCAGAGCTGTATCAGAGAGGAGAAAGCGGGGCTCATCTACTCTGATCGGGGAGACTCTCTAGGAGAGGAGGTAGCCAACGGTTGCTGGGGCAAATGAATGCTCCATGATTCCTTCCAGCGCACGTTTAACTTAGATCCTTGCATGATCACATGATTGCCATAGTGATAAGACATTTAGAACCTTGGATGATGTAAGGTTGAGCTGCAGCTAGGCTTTGGAGGTAGGGTCAGAGGTCATCTCAAGAGCTCCAGGGAGGAGTTGAGCAAGGGGAGCAGGGACCCTAAATGTAGGCATTATCATACTTTTCTTCCATCTGTAGCCATGTTACTTGTGACTTGCCTCAGTTTCTCTCACCAGTCGAAGAAGAAGCAAGATCCCCTGTAATTTAAGCATTGAATACACTACCATTTGGCAAAAACTGTTACCATTTGTTTCTCAGGCCCAAGATCTAAATGAACTAAGGAAGGGAGGTACCCACAGATTAGCTAAGCCAAGTAAATCCTTTAAACTCTCAACATCCTAACCCACTGCAATGCAGAGGCTCCCATACCCATCTCTGGCTGTTGAGAGATTCAGCAGCACACGGAGGGCCTTTGTGTGAAGCCAGGTATTTAGTAAGTATCTTACAAAGGGAAGGTCAGACAGAGTCTAGAGAAAGGGACCCTGTAGAAGAAGCAGCCTCCAAAAGGCCACTGTCACACATGAGTCATCCTATGGTAAGCCTTGGATTTGCAAATCACAGAGGTGGGTGGTTCATTTACTCGCTCAGCGGCTGAACCAGGTATCAGATACATCCCAAGGACTGTGCTCAGCCTGGAAATGCAGCAATGAGCAAGATGGCATGCCAGCAGCAGATGGCACCTGCATGTCGAGGGTATGAGGCATCATTAAGACTTGTCTGGGGCTATAGACCCGGACCACCAGGCAGAGTGCACCTTGGAGATAGCTACCTTGATAATGCTACCTGGGAGAAAGTTCTATGCCAATCCCTTTGAAAGACAGAACCTGCAGCTATGAGAACTCACCAGGCCTCGGCTGAGGCCCACAGGTAACTCCCCCTCACCCCCAGGACAGACAGACAGGAAGCAGCAGCCGGCATAAGTGAAGCTCTGGGGCAGGGGTAGAACATTGAAAGAGAAAAGGCAAAAGGATTCCCTTGTGATATCATGAAGTACACATGCGGTCTGCATCCCCCTTTCCTGGCTGACGTCTCCTGAAATCACCTCAATCTCCAGTATCAAGTGTCTTTCATATCGGAGTTGCCCGGTAGAGCCTTGGGTAGCTTCAGGATGGCCGGTGGTTATCTGAAGCTCAGGACAGGACTAGAGGCCTGGGATAACCAACTCCACCACCACCCTCAGGAGGTAGCTCTGACTTGAGTGTCTGTTGCCTGCCCCCAGAACCCATATTGAAACGATGGTGTTAAGAGACGGAGCACTCACAGGGACTCTGTCCTCATGAGTGGATTAAGGCTCTCTGCTACCACAGAGTTGCTAGTGTTAAGTGACTTTTCTTTTTCTGTCTCACTTCTGTGCCCTCTCAGTGTGTTACCTTCTGCTGTGCTACCAGGCAGCAAGACTTCCCTCACCAGATGTGGCCCTTTGGTCAAGGACTCTTTAGAGCAATGAGCCCGATAAGCATCTATTGTTTATAACCCACCTAGCCTCTGGAATCCTGTTGCAGCTGCAGAAAGTAGACCAGAGCGGTGGACTGAGGGCATTCAAAATTGGACCACGAAGGAGAGCCTGTTTACATTCTGATGGTGGACAATGGAAGGAGCAGGTCCCTACAGACTTGCCCCAGTTCCCAACTCCACCACAGGACTTGCAGCCTTCTCTCACACGTGATAACCGTGGTTTTATAGTTCCAGGCACTTTTTGGAACCTGTCTGTTGCTCGTAGCCAAACACGTCTGACACGCTGTTTCTTGCTCACAGTGGCTTCCTAATCTGTGGCATGCAAGGATTTTTCTGCCTGGGGTCTGTTGGGTATTTGTACACACGGCTGCCTGTTCAGATTTCCTACCCTGCTTTTCCACTCTGCCTGTGCCCATCCATCCTTGAAGTCTTGGGCTATTCTCACAAAGATTTTCCTACCCCTTCATATCTTTATCTCTGATGCTTTTGAGTTTCAGTCATGGCCTCAGTACATTATGAAATTGCTTTTTATGTTTTCTTTTTTTTTTTTTAATCCCTCTGGACCGAAAGCTCCATAAAGGTTGAGCTCCTGCTTCTTGTCTCGGCACCTTCGGAGGAGCACCACGGTGAGAGGCTAACTACCCAGTGCCAGCCTCATGGCACAGAAAGAGTGATAATTTGACCTGTGTTCAAATTATCAAATTCCCTGTCACATTCTCTGCCACTGAAGGACCTCTCACACTTGATACTCCAGCCATACTGACCCTATGGTATTATAACTTCTAGAACATTCCTTAGTCTTTCTCATGTCCAGTCCTTTGTATACAAATCTCATTCTGCTGGAGCAGCTCTTTACTCCCCGAGAAGCTCCTGATCCCATACCATGAGAATTTATGGGCCTGTTCTTGTCCCCCATAGCTCTTACAAGGTTGCACCGCTCCCCTTCTCAGACTCTGAGCTCCTTGTGGTGTGCCTCTTATCACAGGGTCAGGGAGTCCTGTCGTAGGCCCAACAACTCTTTGCTACACTGGTTTCTTCACCTGATGTTTTCCCATGCCTACTGTGTGTCAAATGTTTCGTAAAACATTGGGTTTGAAGATAAGACATGGTGTCTAGTCCTGTGTTCTAGGGATGGAGACAGGCCTATTTATCAGAAAACACAGGACAGTGGTAACAGGGTTTGGGCAAAGGAGGCTGTGGGGGCATAGTGAATTCTTCCTGGGTGGTAGGAAGGGGGGAAACTACAGCAGTTTTGGGGGGGTCAGATGAAAGGCAGAATGGGGTTCCAGCCAGTGAGGCCATTTCAGAGAGAAGAGATGGATATCTTTTATAAATGTATATCTGTGTGCAACTCAGTTGTATGCTTATTCAAAAGATTTGGGGGAAGGGGCTGGCTTGGGAAGTATGGCAGAGGACATGTGGGGAAGGAGTTGGGAGGAATGAGGAGGGGAGGGCCCTAGCATCTTGGCTTACGTTCCATCCTCTGTCACCTTGAGGGGTGAGGGTCCAGCCCCTCTGATTTAGCTGCTCACAGAGCTGGGGACATTACAGCCTCATGCCAGGCCAGCTCAGATAGCTTTGCAGCCACCTTGAAATCTGACCCTCCATTCCTGGGGTTCCTCCTTACCTGACAGGTGGCCAGGGCCACTTCACTGTAGTGGTGAAGGTGCCTCCCGTGGCAATGCTTCTGACTTAGAGCTCCAGGGACCAGTGAGCAAGTGGTGTCTACAAAGCGCCCTGCACAGGCAGGGCTCCACGCTTGCCAATCCTCTGCTTTTCCCTTTCTTGGCTGCTCTACCTAACAGGTGCCACCTGCCCTCCTAGGTTCCCTCCCTCTGTACCTCCCTCTCTCCCTCCTTCCCTCCCTCCCTCCACTGAGCACAGGAGCAGGAGGCAGCTGAGTCTCAGTATAATGTGAAGTCAGTGTCTTTACGGCTTCATTTTAAACAACAAAAATCAAATTGCTTCCCAGCCTTCCTTGGTGGCTGATGCCAGCATGTTTACATTAAGGCGTCTGCGGGGGTCCCCAGGTTGTGGCTGCGTGCATTTGCTGCTTATTTGTTGCGCTTCTCACTTTGTCTAATTTCCCAATACAGTGAAGTCTTCGAATTTTTTTTTTTTTCTCTCGAAAGGTGTGAGGAGGGAAAGGGAACCAGTGCTTGGATGAGCCCCTTTAGCCAGACTGCAGCCCAATTAGAAGGCTGCTCAGCTTTGAGTAGCTGGTATGCCTGCCAACGGAGACTCCTGTTCGAGCCCTAATTACCGCTTGATGGAATGAATAAAGACTGGTGTTTTCTACATTTTACTTACAGAGCTGCTGATGCGGTGAACGGAGGGAAGAAATGTCTCTTTCCTCTGAGAGATTAAAAGCTAAGTGTCTCAGCGACCCAGTGGAGTCATGCGAGTCATGTTTCAGAGACTCTCCCTCTTGCACTGGCCTGGCAGTTTGAACTGGTCTGGAGACAGGAGGAAGGCTGCTCGGACCCTTTCTGTACTTCCTGCTTTGCTGGAGTCAGGGTGGAAGCACCTTGGCCATCTAGTCTGGCTGGTTAAAATAGGCACGAGCATTTATTGAGCACGTGCTGTTTATCGGGTCTCCTTGCCCGTGTACTCGTGTGACGGTGGGGCATGGCTCACTTGGCCCATGGTGCAGTGTGTCTGAGAGTTGATAAGTATTTTGTCCAAGGTCACTCAGTTAGCAGGTAACAGAAGAGCAGTTTGAACTCAGCCTTCTGATACTGAGGCATATCTTTCCTCGGCAGCCCTGGGGACACCTTACAGACCTGCTTTGTCTGCCCAAGCCCGGAGGATACCAACCAGTTATTTGCCTTAACAGTTAATGGCGAAGAGAACGTAGTCACTAGTTTCTGCAAAAACATCCATGAACTTAGTTGTATAAAAACACACTTGATTATTTTTCGTGGCCCCAAGTTAGCTAAATGGCTTTTGTGGTCTAGACTGGATTGGCTGGGGATGGCTACCTTGGGATGATCTCGTGTGTTTTCATTTGGGGTAAAGGCCTGTCAGCCTCCAGCTGGCTGGTCCATCCAGCTTGGCATTCATCTCCCACACATCTCATGTTACATACAGTTGTCCCTTGTTTCTCATGCATGTGCCTCTGCTGGCTTAGCTCTGTCTTTCTCTGCTCATCCTTGTATGGCAGGAGGTCCTCACAGCTAGAAAGGGAGGCCAGCACAGAAACACTTCTCCCTTCTGCACATTTCACTGTACTGATGTGCCCATCCGTGTGTCTAATGTATTTTGGTCATGCCTCCCCTTACCCTCCCTTCTCTCCTTCCACTTCCTTCTCCCTCCTCTTCCTAGTTCGTCCCCTTCTGGTCTCATGTCTTTTTAAAAATTGTGACCCAGTGAGTTTTTTTAAAAAAAGATTTATTTGTTTTTATATTATATGTATGGTGTTTTGCCTGCCATGTATTTATATGTACTTTGTGCCTGGTTCCCATGGAAGACAGAAGAGAGTGTCAGATTCCTTGGAACTGGAGTTGTAGACAGTAGTGAGCCACCATGGGCATCCTGGGAACCAAACCCAGTGACCTAAATTAGGGTTGTTTACAGGAGTGTGGGTAGGGGTTATTTCAGGAACATGAGCACAATACTAGTGGCTACACTACTGAAAAAAGTCTTCATATCCCGGAAAAACCGTTAGTTATCCCAACACAGAATTACATCTAGCTGCTGTATTTCTTGTATGTTAATGTCTGAGGGTATCAAAGGAAGTCCCAGGCCCAGATCCAAGGACTGGATGATAGGCCCTGCTACTAGGGGAGGAGCTCAGAATCCCCATGCCACAGGGGTGTGCCTGTGTTGGAAGACTTTATTCCAGAGGCGAGGGCCCTTCTGTGAAGGTCATTCATAACATCTTGTTCTGTAAGCCAAGGGCTGGCACATCCTCAGTCTACCAAGGAAGGCACTAAGCCTGATCCAGAAAGATGTCTCAGGTGGTTTTAGTTTTATTGGTTTTTTTTTTTGTTTATTTTTATAACATGCAGAGAATGAGAAAAAAATCAAGCCTTCTTTTGGCAATCTCTCCAAGTTCTCATCACCAGCCATTGTCTTTCTTGATTCTTATTTCCCAGGACCAGCTGCTTTGGAAACTGGGGAGATGCTGTGTGGAGTTGCTGGTGGGGAAGGGCCCTGCTTCAAGAATAGCCTCAGGGATTAAGGAGGGGCAGCTTGGACCTGTGACCCTTTATCCTAGACCATGGTGCTCTCGATTCTCTGCCTAAACCTACCATGGTTCCTCTACAACCTAGACCACGCCTACCAGAGAGCTGTAGGCTTTTGTAGTCGTTCGGAAGCCTAGGCCTATGGTGCAGGCTGACCTGCTTACTGCTTCAGCTCAGGTTCTGTATGCCCAGCCCTAGGCTTCTTGTGCTACTCAGCCCCAAGTAAGAGATCTTTAAGTCAGTTATTCTCAGAACCACCATTTGTGTTTACCTGACCTGGGAAGCCTGCTCTGAGGTTTTTGGGGTTTTGGGCCCTCAGGCCTCAAATCTAGGTACTTTAGACACCTGGGACTTCTGAGTCCTCTCACTCACTATGTATCCCCTTAAGTGATGTACCCTTGAAGCAGGCTGGACACAACACCTTTGAACCTTAGCCCAGGGCCCAAGACCCAAAGGATGAGGCTGTTCATATATAAGCTGGTTTTAGGTCCTTGTCACTATGGTCTTGAGCAGGGCCTAACTCAGGAGATGTGTTTCAGCAGAGACCTAGCCCTCTAACACCTGCGCAGGGATAAAGACCTCTGCTGCAAGGTTCTAGAGGGGTAGTACTCAAAACCCTGGTTCAGAGGTGCGTGGGAAAGATGAGCCCCTCCTGTGGAGGCCCTTGAAACTGTGTTATTTGCCCTCAGATAAATTGAGCCCTGCACGCTGCTCCACTCCTCTATGGGAACTGTGGCCCCTGCCTGTCAGCCTTTCAACTCAGGGGACTGTTGCTGCACCGTCAACCACACCAAGAAGTAAAAAGAATAAAAAGACTTTATGAGGTTTTTTGTTTGTTTGTTTGTTTCAGATTAAGCAAATGTTACCCTCAAATGTTGCCTGTGTGGCGTCCTTCTAGAAGGAGTCCCTAAGGCGAACCCAGGGCAAGTGGGGCTTCCCAGTCTCAGGGTCACCTGCTTCTTACTCTGCTCCTTGGTCAGAGGTACCTGTCCTGGCTTTGCACCTGGCATCAGAGCTGCAGAAGACAGATCCTGTTCAGCAGTGTGGAGCCAAGGTTTCCGGGCTGCCCCCACCCCAGGGACTCCAAGGACTGTGGGCATACAGACGTTCCAAGTAGCAGGCAGAGTGTTGTCTAGACAGTGAAATGAGGGAGGCTGTGGCTTGCTTCTCAGCTTCAAAGAGGTCAGTGACTCCTACAAATCTAAGAGCTCTTAAGGCCCCGCCCAGCCCCCTCAATTTAGACAAAAAAGAAATGAGCCCAGATGAGGTGAGTGACTGGAATCAAATCATATGACGTATTAGCGACTTTGTTTGAAGATAGAACCTCCGTGTTTCAAGGGAGGGGGACAATAACAAGGAGGGGAATGCTCCTCTGTTTGCCACTCAGTTGAAAGCAGCTTGACTCTTCGTTGTAGCTTTTTTTGTTTGTGTGTGTGTGTGTGTGTGTGTGTGTGTGTGTGTGTGTGTGTGTGTGTGTTTGAAGTTGGACTCACTCCCAGAAATAAAGGGGCTGAGATGAGGAGCAAAATAAGGAATAAACAGGCTCAATTTGTGTGCGGGTGTAGGGCTGGGGAGTAGAAAGTAGAAGGTGGCTGAGTTTGGGGTAAAACTGATTTAGAACCAAAGGCGAGCCAAGTGAAGCCCTGCCTGTGTATGCATTTCTTCTCTAGCTTAACAAGACAGGAAAAGAGCAGCATCTGTGCTAAGGAGTTGAGGGGAGCGACCTGGTTTGTTATCTGGTACCATGGAGCTGGGGCTTGCCCTGGTCTTTGAACAGGGACTTGGAGGATTGAAATGGAACCTTCACAGCTGGGCTGCTGAGCGTCACCTGAATTTATTTACTTACCTGTTCATCCATTCTTTCCTTCTGCGGTGCTGGTCGGTGTATCAGTTGGCTTTCTTGTTGTTGTGATCTGACAAGAAGCAACTAAAGCAAAGAAGGAAGGAAGGGTTTATCTTGGCGTTTGGCTGAATAGGATAGTATCCTTGTGGGAAAGGCATAGCTGGCAGGAGCATGGGGTGCCTGGTCACATTGTCTCCTCGGTCAGGAAGCTCGGACTGAGAAGTGGGGCCAAGTTAAGAAGCCATAGTTTTCACTCCCCGGGGCCAGTGTCTGTTAATCAATAAACAGAACCTGCAGGACTTGATTAGTACCAGTGGCTGCTCACAGACTCTGCAGCTGGTTCAGGATGCTCTGGATCCTATATGGGATGGATAGTTGGCAGTATGGGGACTTACTTGAAGAGGAAGATACTGGCTTGGCATCTAGATACTTTCCCATAAGCCCATCTCAACATGGCCCTTTTGGATTGGGCATTGGTAGTCCACTTTGTAGATATGTAAACCAGTTCAGAGAAGTAAAAGAGCAAGGGGCTGGGGATATGGTTTAGTGGGAAGAATGCTTGCTCAAGTATCAGAACCTGAGTTCAAATCCCCAGCATCTGCACTGAAAGCCAGGCATGGCTATGTGTGTCTGCAACCCCAGCATTGTAAGGTAAAACAGGCAGATCCTCAGAGGTCACTAGCCAGCCAGTCTAGCCAAAACAGTGAGCTTCTGGCTCAGTGAGAGACCCTGTCTGGATCCAACCAGACAATGAGGCAGGCAGCAGTAGAGGAAGACACCTGATGCCCTCCTCAGCCTCCACATGGATAACATGGTGCATGCACTAAAATACTCAAGTGTATGTAACACACGCACACACACACACACACACACACACACAGATAGAGACAGAGAGACAGACAGAGAGAGAAAGTAGAGAATGAACAAGCTTTAATGTAGACAGGGAAGTCTGTGACCCTATGCCACACTCCACTGGTGACCCAGCTAGGAATCCCCGCCCCCAGGGCAGGAGAGACCAGCCCCTCCCCTCACCTGCATCACGCCACCCACTGCCCCATACCCACTGCCCGGTTGACATGCAATCTGTGCACCAAGGCCGGCAGGAGGGCTGCCTACCCGCCCCCGCGCACCCAATAAATTCCTTTGCCCACCCTGAATAAAGGGATCTCCATTTCCACCAGAAAAGGAGTCCCGAGTTTTTAACGTTTTGTCCGATTCTCGGCGCTAGGAATCCAGTCTGTATTGTTCTCAAAACCCCGTCCCCTTTCCCTTCTGTGTCCGGTCCCCGCCCCTTTTCCGTTCCAGCCTCGGAGCCTGGCCTGCGCAAGAGAGCCAAATCCAGCTGGCAGCGGCCCTTAGAGAGACGCCAGACTACCTGGGAACGTACACTTGCACTAGGCTATCCAACCCAGAGCTCCTAGTCTTGCTGGAGGAAGGCATGGTGACTTAGCAATGTCATTGTATTCTTTAAGCAACCACATCATTGTTAGCATTTATTTATTTTTTTTTGGTTTTTTTGAGACAGAGTTTCCCCGTTGTAACTCTGACTGACCTCGAACTCACAGAAATCCGCTTGCCTCTGCCTCTCAAGTGCTGGGATTAAAGACATGCACCACCACAGCCCGGCTCCATTAGTATCTTACTGACACTAAAATGTATTCACTGTGTTCAATGCCGACTCTTCCAGGTGAGACCCTAAAGTAGACAAAGAGGGGCTTGGAGACTGGGACTGATGTTTCCCATGGGGAATCCACAGGGCTGAGATCGCTGTCAGATAGGCTGAGACCTGCTGGCAGATGTGGCCCCTGCAGAAATGCTTTTTGTTTTTGCTTGGAAATGACCAAATGCCTGTAGTGGGGACAGGCATTCCCAGCCATGCCACAGGCCCACTCTCCCTGATGCCACGCATCTGATAGGTACTGCTTATTTTTTGGCTGTCTGAGAGATTGATTCAGCCTACCCCTCCTCAATTCTGTGTACAGTGACATCAGGTTGCTTGCTGATTATTGGCTGTATTGGGGTCTCCTCGCCATGGAGATCAGCAGACCCTGCACACAGGGCTTTTTATTTAATTTAGTTGGCTTATTTTCCGAGGTCCAGTTTACCTGCACGCAGCTGCCTCTGGGCGTTTCTTTCAGAGCTCCTTCTAAAGGTCTCTTCAATTTGTCTGAGCCATGCTAACCCAGGCTGGTTTATTTAATTCAATTTCATTTACTTCTCATGACATTGACCTTGTCACAAAGATAAAGAAACTCATGCTGATAGGTAGAGCACAGAATGTGGGTTCAAAGACCAGCCCTTTGCCTGGGAGCCCATTGCTTTTTGATAGATCAGCTCCTTGCTTTCTAGTTGGGTAGGAGTCACCACCCTCCAGGACATATTAGAAGTATCTGAAGGATTTTTGCTTTGTATGTATTTTTTTTTGTGTATATATATGTATGTATATGTGTATGTATGTATATGTGTGTGTATATGTATTGTACGTACATGCTAGAGTTCAACCCCAAGTTTCATTCTTCTGGTGTCATTCACCTTACTTTCTGAGAGTCTCTCTGGCCTGGACCTTGTTGAGTTGTCTAGACTGGGTGGTCTGGCATCCACTTGGCTTTACCTCCCTCACACTGAGATTATAAAGCCTTGCTACCAGACCTGACTTCCTTTAAAATTTTAATTAACAGGGGTTCTAAGGATCAAGCTCAGGTCCCCGTGCTTGTGTGGCCAGCACTTCACTGACTGAGCCATCTCCCCGGCTCCTGAAGACATTTCTTGGATTGTCACAATCAGGGGTGGATCCACTGGCTTTTAAGTGAAGGCTAGGCATGCTTCTGAGTGCTCTCTGTGCTCAGGACAGCCCTGTAGAATCAGGCCCCAGGGTCAGCAGTGTGTAGGGTGAGGAGCCCTGGCTTACCGGTGCTGCTTGGAACATGTAAGAGATGAAACTTAAGGCAACACTATTCACTGCGTCAGGAAAGGCAAGCTGGCTGGTGAGTGGGTGACAGTGAGCTGAATAGCAGCTTTCAGCTCACACTGGACTTGTGTACAAACCTGGGGGCTCATAATAAGTCAGGAGGTGGTGACAGTCACCTCAACAGAGGGAAGCGTGGCCTAAAGACAAAGATTTCGGACAATTTATTTTCCCTTCTCTTTCTCCCTCCCTCCTTCCCCCTTCCCTCTCTTATTTCCCTTCTCTCCATCTTTCTTTCTTTACATCTCTCCTTCCTCCCTCCCTTCCTTCCTTCCTAGACAAGGTCTCATGTAGACTAAGCTGACCTCAAACTTGCTATATAGCAAGGGATAATGTTAACATCTGATCCTTCTGTCTCCATCTCCTGATTACTGTGATTACAGGCATGTACCACCATGCCCAGCTTGAGAGAATTTTCCAAGAAAAAGCAAGATATGGGGAGGTGATTAGCAGAAAGGACCCCTTTCCCTGAAAGGGACCACAGGTATCCTTAGCCTATAAACCAGAGCTAGAGAAAATACAGAGCTAGATCAAGTCAGTGTTGTGGTACGTGCTCATAATCCCAGCACTCAGAGATGGAGGCAGGAGGTTTGAGAGTTTAAAGAGAGCTTGAGCTACATAGTCAGACCCTGTCTCAAGCAACCAACTAGCTCAAATGAGAAGTTGGAGTGCAGCATCTGTGAGTGGTGCCCAGGTTTGTCTTATCATCTGAATCAATTAGATGGTGTTAATAATAGGAAATTAGTCTGTTCAGCAAGTTCTGGGATAGCCAGGGCGCCATAGAGAGAGCCTGTTTCAACAAACAAACATAGTACAAATAAACATATATATGGCCAGACCTTGCCTTAGACCTAATTGGGCCCTGAAGATGGAATTACAAAAAAATTTCCAAGTGACATTGATAAGCAGCCGAGTTTGGGGACCCCTGGAGTAGCTGGCATTCTATTTGTTGGTGAGGGCTGCTGACCTTCCACTGAGCATTGAGAAAGGTAGGGAATCAACACTCATTTGTGGCACAGAGTGGGGATGCCATGTGCCTGTACAGGGAGGGGCTCACAGCTGGAGGAGGAGCACAGGTTTCCTGACCTTGGGTTACACAGAACAGAATTTGGTCCTGGGACAAAAGCTCTCTCTGCTTCGTTTCCTTCATGTGTTAAATACAACAAATAATGCTTACAGTACAGAGTGTCTTTGAGGGTACCTGAGAGGACAATGTGCAAACCACGAAGTCCAAGCTTAATCCTTGGACACAGTGAGTCTCAGTGCTGGGGTGGAGTCCAAGATCTTGCACAGGCTGGCTCAGTGAACGCTTTGCTAGTGAGCTGCATGCTGTACTCTCCCGCCCTGTCAGTCCCTTCCATCAGTGCAAGACTTTCCTCTCAATTTCCTTGTGCATAGCTCTGGGGGATGCTGAGGTGAAGGAGAACTCATCACCAGTCATCCTCAGGAAACTTAGCACAGGGTGGGGAAGGTGGTGTGAAAAAGCTAGACTCTTTTGTGTATGGAACACCAAGGTTCACTGGGCAGTGTGGCCCAAAGCAACTGGATGCCCACTCTCTGTGGACTTGGTGAGGGAGGGTGCGGTGGGGGCAGGATTTCACAGGATGGATGGAACTCTGCAGGCAGACAAGGTGGGTAGTAATGACTGGTAGGCTCAGGAGGGAATGTGAGCCCTGTCGAGGAGTGTGGGTTAGTGGGGTATGTGTCTGGGGGTCACTTTGTTCCCTCTAGAGTGTTCCCTCCAGGGCTGGCTGGGTTCCTGCTGGAGCTCTTCCTCTTTTCTCCCTTCCTGGGGAAAGGCGCGCATCAGGACAGATGCCTGAAAGTTCATCTGCTTGGTGCTTGATTTACCCTGCAAACCTTCGGTAACTGATTTCCAGTCTCATAAAATATTAAATACATCCATATATTGAATATCACATTTTGATACGTTTTCACGCCTCATTTGCCACTGAAGTCAAGGACAGATTCACATTTTTCATGGCATGGGGCCCAGATTTGTCCTCGCACAGTGTTTTACGGTATACCCTCGCCCACCCTTCCATGCAGACCACATTCCTCAGTGTCTCACTTGAGCAGCCACGCTGACAGCACACTTGGCATGGACCATGGCAGGCTCAGGGCAGAAAGGCCACATACATCATCCTGAGCAAGTTATTTACATAACACTGTAAACATTAGTGGAAGGACAAGGTCTTTGCCAGACAGTGACCGAGCAGGTGGCTGAGCTCGAGGGGAAGGGCTTGGTTTCCTGCAAGCCAGGACACACTCAGATCTGCCAACCCTTTCTGTTCCCACACCCTCATGGTTTAACGAATGTCAGGTACCAAACTTGATGCCGGGGACTTGAGGATGAAGACCCATTGTCTTACCCCTCCCCCACAGAGGAAGTAAGCCAACCCCCCAGATGGTGGGAATGAAGACTGATAGGCAACTGGGAAAGCTTCACAGAAGAGACCAGCTCTTAACTGAACCAAGTGCTGTCTAGGTGTGTATGGGTAGAAGGCATGGGGAAGCAGGGCAGCTATAGCGTGTGCTGATGGGGAATGGCATGGGTGGTGGGAGAAGCTGGAGACGCTTGGAGTGTTGGTGATGAAAAGGCTCAGGGAGGGTCCTGGAGGGACGTAAGTTAGGGCAGGAGGCAAGGGCCAGGCATGTAGCATCCTAGAAGCCACAGGATAAAGGAATTTTGGCTGTACCTCCTAGATATCGACACACATTGTACAGAAGAGGGTGACTGTGAACAGGCAAGACCGAGGCATGGGCTAATCTAGCTGGTTTGGCAGCAGGGTGTTGTTGGTAGTAACAGGTTTAATTGAGGGACAATGATAAGAAATACCACTGGCAGAGTAGGGCAGGGGAAGGAAGGAAGCCACTGGAGTCTCTTAAAGGCTCCGGATAGATGGACTCAGATAATAGCTTAGAGGGGCAGGGCGCCTACCTCTGAGCTGTGCCTTGACAGCAGGAGGAAGCTAGGCTACAGCATCCATTTCCCCCTGTCCCTGGCTGCAGGCTTCTCCCTCGGTCATTACCAGGGCATACAGGGCTTCAGAAGCCCTGGGCAGTGTCACTGGGACCTACTGCTAGGATGATGGTGAGGTCAGGGCACTGCGTACATCTGGGAAGACAGAGAGCATCCCAGACAGAAACCCATGATTACTAGTTGGGAGTGATGCCATTCAGATAGGATTTGAGGGAGTAGTTGTTTAAGGGTGATAAAGAAGATGATTGATTTAGCTTGTCTGTTGGGTTTGGGGGTATGTGTCAGCTACTTGGAAACATACAGCAGGTAGTGAATTGATGGGATCTAGAATCCAGGGAATGAGTGTGGGCGTGAGATCAGAGGCTTGGGTAGAGAAGCAGCCAAGACTGTGGGCTCAGATGACGACAATCACAGAAGGGTGGAAAGCACATGACAGGAAACGAGCTGGGAAACTCGGGCATCTATGGACTGAGCTAGGGAAGAAACCCAACTGATGAATAATCAGAGAGCTAGAAGGGCAAAACACAACTAAGTACATGCACAGTCACCAGGGACAATCCCAAGGAAAGAAGAGGTGGTGGCAGATACCAGATGCTTCGATGGATAACAGAAGTCCAGTGAGGACAGAAGTGTCTGCTTCAAAAGCAGGTGGCCACAGGGGCATTAAGGGGAGTGGGAACTGGGGCTTGGAGGCAGCTGTAGGAGGTTTTGGAACACAGAGGGTCAAGGTTCAAGTGGCATTGTAGAAGCTTTTTCTGGAATGGTTGTGCAAAGTCAGAGGAAGTGACTGAGGATGGGGGAGCCAGAGAGGAAACTACTACAGGCGTGCCACTAGCCCAGAGTGGTGGTGACTGCCACAGGCATGCCACCAGCCCAGAGTGGTGTGGGCAAAAGAGACAGCTAGGAGGCAGGTTAAGGGACAGCTAGTTACAGAGCCACTAGGATGAGGGGGCCATGACAGGCCTGCAGAGCCAGCCTTTTCTGGCACACTTCTGGGAGCCTGCAAACTCTGGTCCTGTGTGTGTGTGCATGTGTGTATGTTTTCCAGGATAAATGCTGTTCGAAGTCACACACTAGTCTCTGCCCTTCCTCCTACTGAGACGTGACCTTGGTCACCATCCTCACTCCTCTAAGGCTTATTCGTTGTGGTGAAGAAAGGAAGGAGCTACTTCAATGAGAGTCCCAGGAAGTCCTGCATCAGTGGTGATATACTTGGTGGGTTTTGGCCTGTGGTCTTGACAGCTATCATCTTCTGGGTCTTCCAAGGCCCAGGAGGTGCTCCTAGAAGTTGAACCTGCTGCCATTGACCCTGCCCTGAGTCCCCAGCCTTAACCCGGGAAGCCCTAGTATGTGCTGACCTTGGATGCTCCCATCTCAAGGTTGGAGGGCCTGGATGGATGGCAGCCTGTGGACAAGAAAGTGACCTGCCAGCAGGAGCCTTTTCTTCCCTTTCCTCTTCAATTCTGAACCACCCTGCAACCCACTGGCAAGGAGATTATGGAAGCTGATTTACTGAAGTACAATAGCAGATTGATTTTGTAGCCACTAGTGCCTGTGACAAATTCCTACTGAAGTTTGGATGGCACAATTGTGAGGTAATGACATTTTAATTATGTGTCATATTTAGTCTGGCTGCATTTGGAGGCCTGGGGTGGAGGGCCAACTCTTGAGTGCTCTCTGCTCTTCCAGCTCCCTTCAGCCAGTTGGGTTTAAGCTGTCTAGGCTCCCTGCTCAAGGATCTTGGTTTGAACAGTTTGGGTGAAGTTCAAGGTAGCTTGTACCTTATACAGGATGCACCCATCCTTGACCTTGTCTCTCTCTCTCCCTGCTTCACATTATTCTTCTCTGTACTTTAGGATTCTACTGTCCGTTCCTCTTCTCTGTCCAGTTTCCCCACTCTTTCCTTACCTCTACAGCTGTGTGATTTGGGGCAATTCACTTACCCTCTCTAAGCCACAGTCTCTTCACAATGAAGAAGGTGGACTCGTTGGTTAGCATGAATGTGATACCTTAGATTTGCCCCTTTCTCCTCCCACCAGCCTTTTCTCTCTCTCACCCTTGGCCTCTGTTGTATTTTTATGGTCAGGCCCTGAGTTGGGTGGTAGCACTGAGTGCCCAGAGCAGGAATTTCCCCTTGTACAGTAGTGGTGTGGGCCCAGGCTGCCTTTTATGATTCTGGAAGCTTCCAGAGGAGATGGGTTTAGTGAGGAACCAACCTGCTCCCCTCCCCCCAGAACAGCCAAGTAATTGAAGAAAACATGAATGTTAATGATGCATTTAGCATTTGGAAGTTAGAGAGGTGATTAATATGTTGTAAGTTGTATATTAACACCTTCGCAGTGGCATAATGAAGACAAAATATACTCACTCGGAGATGAGGGTGTTTGTTCTTATGTGAGTGCCTGGTTGCCGCCGAGGAATATGCAGTAGAGCTGCGTATCAGGCAGAAAGGTTGGGGGGAGAGTTTGCTGGCATCCTGCTGAGGAACAGGCTTGTGCTCACCTGCCTGTGCTAGACAGAAGATGGAGAACACGTGGGGTCAGATGTGATATGCAGAAGAATCAGAAGTAGGGGCATGCTCACCCAGGAGCAGCACGCCCGGCAGATACTGTGGCATTCTCCCTGTGGTCTATGGTTATGGGTCTTCATCAATGACTGGTTGGAACGGGTGAAGGCAAGGAAGGATGGGGGAGGCAGGCATACAGCAGGACCTTGAGCTTCAGGGGCCTCTGGGACACGCCCAAGATTTGCCTGTGGATACTCACCAAGTCTTCTCTCTCTCTCTCTCTCTGCCTGAGGATCCTTGAAATGAGCTGTGCTTGGTGTCAGAGGCCTGGACCAAGACAAGTACACTGATGCTGGGACACTTGTTCCGTGGTTCCAGTTTCATGTCCATGTTCACTTAGATCATTTAGGCTAGCACCTCAGGGTCACAGCATGTCACAGTAGGGAGAATCTGGAAAGAGCATCAGCTCTAAGTCTGTTCATTCTCCATTGAAACTGAAGCCAGGGAGTGGAATAGACTGATTTGAACCAACAGCTTGTGGTAGAGTTAGGTTCCCTCACATCTGTTGTGCCCCAGCACTCAGAAGTTCTGGGACTTGGGGACCAAGGCTCCTTGACTTGGTGGCTTCCTGGGCTCAGGTGTCCAGGATGCTGCAGAGGATTTCACCCGAAGAGTTCCAGAGTGTGGGGGGACAGAGAAGGTGTGGTCAGAGTGGAATCCCAGTTATGACTCTCTAGACCTTCACAGCTGCATGCATCATGCAGGAATAGCACCCAATGTGTCACATAATTGTCAGGCTCACTTGCAACCCGAGTGCACACACTCAGAGGTGATTAGAAGCAATGAGTGTAGACACCAGGTATAGTCCTAGCACAGAACACGGCAGGTACTCGGAAGATGGTGGTTCTGGCTGTGGAGCTGGCTTAGTGAGGAAGAGAGCTTGCTACCTAAGCACAAGGACCTGAATTTGAATCCCTAGCACCCATGTAAAAAACATGTCGGGCATGCCTATACATAGCTGTAACCCAGCACTGGGAGGGGGCAGAGATAAGTGGATACTGGGAGGCACCTGGCTAGCCAGTTTAGCTGCAAAGGTGAGCTTCCGGTTCAGTGAGAGACCCTATCTCAAGGCAATAAGGTCGAGAGCATAGATGCATACAGCCATATACTCATGTGCATAGACTATACCACATTCATTCACTCATACAACACACATACGTACACACACATACACACGCACTCACACACACACATGAACACAGATGATTGCTCTCATAGTATAGGGAGCAAAGTGACCAGCAGTGGTCTGAGACCTGTGGCTACTATGGCCTCCTGGGACTGTGCCAGTCTTTTCCAGGACTTTACAATTCCTTTTCCTTCTCCGTTTTCCTTCCCCCTATTTTCCCTCTCTTTCCTAATGACCCAGAATGGATAGAAGAGGCACTTCCTTGAGAGAGGCATGGAGCCTCTAGCTCTGAGAAGGAGCAGCCATGGGATTTGAGGGGCTGTTATGATTACCATCACCAGTGTCTTAGTTACTGTTCTGTTACTGTGAAGAAACACTATGCCCAGGGCCACCTAGAAGAACTGAACTGGAAGCTTGCTTACAGTTTCAGAGGGTTAGACCATGATCATCATGGTGGGAAGCATGGCAGTAGACATGGTGCTAGAACAATAGCTGAGAACTTATATCTGACCCACAAGTTGAAGGCATAAGAAGAGAGAGCACAACTGGGCCTGGTGTGTTGAACCCCAAACCTCAAAGC
Organism: Cricetomys ansorgei; assembly: GCA_026225945.1. Lineage (NCBI taxonomy): Eukaryota > Metazoa > Chordata > Mammalia > Rodentia > Nesomyidae > Cricetomys > Cricetomys ansorgei. Next base: position 2,687,026 of record JAMJFZ010001122.1, on the reverse strand, counting down.
CTACGCCCAGTGACACATCTCTTTTAACAAGGCCATACTCCCTAATCCTTCCCAAACAGTTCCACTAACTGGGGAGCAAGCATTCAAATGTATGAGCCTGTGGGGGCCGTTCTCTTTGAAACCACCACAATCAGTTTGGGAGTCTGAGCCAGCATATCCGTATCCTGCTGGTCTTAGGGACTCAGCTGAGACATGTTGGACTCTAGTATGCTCCCTTGTGGCCCACCACTCCATGTGTGTCGGGCACCTACTGTGTGTTGCCAGCACTCATCTGTTGCTCTTGCTGCTGTAGTTTGCTTGCATCCCCCATGTTATGTGACTTTCTCTTCCTGGGAGCTTTTCAAGCTAGATATGGCACTGAGGACAGACCAAACAGCTCCACCCAAGTCCACCTCAGTGAAGCAGTGTGTTTATTGGGATTGCATACAGGAGCACGGGTGACTCAAAGACAGCTTATCACCTCAGCATGGGCGAATGCTCATGGGCTTCACATCTCTGGAGCCCCACCCCCAACTTTCAGGCAGTTCATCTGGTTGGCAAGACCCCTCTCCTCACAAGTCTATTGCTTACATAACCTTGGTGATTAGTCTTGTGACTCCAGAAACTTCCTGGGCTTGTAGATAACCCTTCAGTTCCTGAGCCTTAATTCTCCTTGTGGGTTTGCACCCCAACTGACAAAAGCCCAGCAAGGTCAGAAGCTGTGTCTTTCTCTTTGTGCTCCTCACTGTGTTAGTCACTTCCTACCACTGTGACAAGTACCCGGGAGAAACTATTCAAAACAGTATTTTGGCTCGGTCTCAGTCAGAAGTCTGCTGGCTCCGCAGCTTTGTGCCTGAGGCGAGTCAGAGCACCATGGTGTCAGGAGCATTCTCAGGAGGAGGCTGCCCACCTCAGGATGCCAGTAAGCAAGTTGGCCACATACATGAGCTTCAGGATAACTCCTTCCCCCCCTTTCATTCCATCTGGGCCATTAACCTCTTGGCTGGTCCCACCCACATTTAGGGCAGGTCTTCTTTCTTAGACAATCGTATCTTGACACACCCACACAGGCATACCAGCCGTGTGCTTTCCTCTCTTAGGCATTTTTCAATCCTGTTTGAATATACATGGACCACGTGTTCTAACTCAGGCCTGGTGAAGGTAGCCCGGTACGGCTATACCAGCTTCTCTTTCTCCAAGGTGAGTCTTAGGTTTGCTTAGGAAGCATAGGGGACCCCTCGTGATGGAGAGTCTGACCCAGCTCTCCTCCCTGAGGAATGTAACTTGGGCCCTGCTGCTTCAGGAAGCTCTCTGGGAGCCCTCATTGTTGTCCTGCTCCCATGGAACTTGAGTCATTTGTCTCCTAACTTGTTTGCTATATTTTGTCTTGTCCTATATCGCTTCCTACTGTAGTCTACTTCCTGTAGGCTCTTGGCTGGTATGTCTGTATGGATCCTTGCTGCATGTGCTGGCTAGTTTTATGTCAACTTGACGCAAGCTAGAGTCATCTGATAGGAGGGAGCCTTGATTGAGAAAATGCCTCCATAAGATCAGGCTATAGGCAGACAAGCCTGTAGAACATTTCTTAAGTAGTGACTGATGGGGAGGGCTCAGCACACTGTGGGTGGGGCCACCCTGTGCTGGTGGTCCTGATGTTCTATAAGAAAGCAGGCTGAGCAAACTATGAGAACCAAGCCAGTAAATTGCAGCCTTCCGTGGCCTCTGCATCAGCTACTGCCTCCAGGTTCTTGCCTTGTTTAAGTTCCTGTCCTGATTTCCTTCAGTGATGGACTACAATGTGGAAGTGCAATCAAAATGAACCTTTTCCTCCCCAGCTTGCTTTGTCAAGGTGTTTTATCACAGCCATAGTAACCCTAACTAGGACTCTGCACATCTTGTCTAACTGTGAACTACATAATGGATAATGTCTATGCACAGTGTACTTCAATAGAGTCTACATGGCATTTTGTTGAATGAAATGTATGGCTTCTTACTATATTTGTAGCACAGAAACCTACTGGGCTGGCATCTTAGCATCAGGCTGATTTTTCTGATTATGTTAGGTTCCATGAAAGAAAGGATTTTATTAAGTATTTCTGGGTCCTCATGGTATTGGGCAAATAATGTTTAATGGTTAATTAATTCCTGATTGAGTGCCTCAAGTTTTTTTTTTTTTTTAAATCTTATTAAGACTTCTGAAAGGAAAAAAGAAACTTATTAGCCTTGTCAAGGGGTGGCAATATTTGAAAGGATTGACTGAGCCTGATTCCGTATGATGAAATGCATAGCATGTGGGGTTCCACAAGTAGAAATCTTGTTTTCCTGATCATTCCCTGACAGGCACTGATTACTTAATGAAGGCAAAAGATCTCAGCTAAAGGGAATTATTAAACTTGACAATTGAAGTTGTAAATGTAGCCCTCATTAACGACTTGATTAATTTTGAGCAGCCTTATGGTGGACGATAGTTAGCTTTGGGGCTTTGTCTGTGCCAGAAAGGGAGGGAGGGGCCTGCTCATTCTAGGATAGGATGAGGCACAGTGGAGCTCTGAGCTTCCACCTGCCACGTGGGTGGAGTCCTATGCAGGGCAGGGAACACAGTGCAAGGGAGGATGGAGTTAGGGAAAGAAGATGCACATGATGTGGACTGGAGTGTACACGTGAAAAAAGCCATTTCTAGCCAACTGCCTTTTGGTGAGAGGGATTCTGTATGTGACTAGTGGAAGGCAGGGACCAGCAAGTATGGGGTCCACTGGGGCTGGCTCCTGTTGTGGGGTCTCGGACTGTGGAAACAATGAAGATGCTGTCAGTGTGTGTGTGGAGCGGGATTGAGAGAGCTCAGCTCCGGAGTTGGAGGGATTCAGGTCATCCCTGAACTCAGTCGTACGCTTGCTGATTAGCTGACTTGGGGGTAAGTAGCGTTCATTCTGTGTCTTTTTCTCTTCTGTGAGGCATCACAATCCTTACCTCTCTGTCTCACATCCAGGGAGACATGGCTCTCAGCTGAGACTAGAACCCATGTCTTGTGGATTCCATGCATGGAGCTGAGGGAATGGACATTGTCCGCGTAGGTAGCTGATGTCAGTGAGCACTGGGAGACTCAAAGCTTCGCATTGTGAAGCCTTTTAATCTATGTGCATGGGCTGATGTGTAAGCACCATTTACAAGCCAAATATCACCGAGAAAGTTGACCAGGGATGTGGGGCAGCACGCATACCGTGTGAGTGCATGATGTGCGCATGCACACTTGCACACATTGTTATGCTCACCTTGAGGAATGATTGGTACAGACCTCTAAATAAGATGGCACATACCCTATGTCTTTCCATCCCAGAAATGCTGGGTCTCTACGTAGAGGTGACCCAGGTACTGGGGCAGGAAGCCCCTGAGCTCTCAAGGGGCACTTGAGTAGTCCAAGGGGAGGGCTTGGCAGCCATGGTTAGGTGAGAGGCACTCTGAACTCTAACCTGCTCATTGTTTCAGGGTGCCTGGAGTGTGAAAAGTGGTCCTGATAATCTTTTCAGCCAGATTGCCAGCTGGCCACAACTTTGGATTGGGGGAATCTGTGAACTAGGAGACAACGTGTTCCATGTCACTCTGCGGCATGTAGTCTGTTCTCTCCCAAGGGTTTGGCTGGAACCTAAAGTTGTCAATCACTCTCTCTTCCTTTCCCTGGCTCCTGGCAAAGAGCAGGCTGTGCCTGTGTCCTGGTTGGTTGCCTGTGTACCTCTGCTCTCTCAGTTGTGCTTGGAGAAGGGCCTTGTTCTGCATCCTGTGTTAACCACAAGCCTCTAAAGGCAGACTCTAGGTGAGGATGTCAGTGTGAGTGCTAAACGGGAGGCCACCCTGGTGTCCAGCTGACAGAGCAGCAAGAAGCGAAGGAGGTTAAGAAACAAAGATAGAAAAGCAGAAGACAGTAATCGAAGCCATGTGCAGCCAGGGCCGGTCCCATCAGGGCTCGGCGGAGAGGCTGGAAGGCAGCTGAGATCAGGATATCTCACTGGCCAGTGTTGCTTTATGTGAGGTTGCCTTGTGTGTGAGTGCTGTTGTGAACTCCAGAGACCAGGAAGTTCAAGGTGAGCCTCATCACGGGCATCCACCTTCACCACTGTCTACATCGGGACACCATCCATCATCGAGTATGAGGGAGGACAGCAGGGCTCCGGCCTGTCTTGTTCCCTTTGAGTCTACTACCTGCTGATCACATCTGCTTTCTCTGGGGTCTGGTGGGGGCATTTCCTATGGGCTGTAACTCCACTTAGTGGATGTCAGCTGCCCTTTGGGTTCTGGAAGGATCTCTGCCAGCTTTACTTCTGGAGGAGACTGGCAGGGTGGTGTGACTTATTAGAGTCATGAACAATGCACATTTATCAAAGATTTCCTGTGTGCCAAGCACCACATTAAGGGCTCATGCACATTGCATCTTGGTTCTTCGCAGATCCCATAATAACAGAGAATTCTCATCTCTGAGTCCAGATGTGGGCACATATTTACAGTGATGTGCTTTGTTTCTCTGGAGCAGAATCTACAAACTTCAATAAGTCTCTTAAAATGGTCTCTTGTCTTCCTAACAGGTTAAGATTAAGAGCCCCATAGGTGCCTAGAGCAGGCTGTGCCTTGTTCTCTTTTGTGTTCCTAGTGCTTGTTCCGTGCTTATGCTGAGTAGGTACTTTATGCAGCTGCCAAAGAACGATGATTAAGACATGAACAATTCATGGTCAGGGCAAATTTTTAATGAAGATGTACACAGCCCTGTGGAAAGTTTCTGGATTAACTTCTTTGATAAGTATCTATTGAATTTTAGCTGTTTGTGTCAGAGAACATGGTATCACTACTGCATTTACCACCTCTGCTACTACCAGCCACCGTTTATCGGGCATATGTGACATATTGGACATTGTGCAAGAGCCTTTCACAATTGGACCTGGTTCAGTCCCTGCAGTGATGTGCTAAAGTGGACATCATGGCTTCTCTGACGAGGCTCAGAGAGTTGCCACTTGTTCTGTGATCACACAGCTGGAGAGAGGAAATACTTTCCATCCAGCCCACATCTAACCAAAGCCTGCATCCTCATCAGTGGATCATCTTAGGGCCTGATAGTTCAGTACCAAGAGCAGTACCTACCTGTGTCCTGCTTCTGTAGCTGGGCTGAGTTCTTTCTGACTGGGATGCAAACCTCATGCTCAAAGCTCCTATCAGGTGTCAAAGAGACATGGTCACTCTGGGTTGTGGTAAGGACAGGAAGCTGCTAGAGGAAGGCCTGTGTCTGGAAGGTTGGGGGTCATCCCAAGGGCCTTTACCTCAAGCTAAGCCTTTTCTGTGCTCTGTTTTCTTGCTTGTGATCAGCTGATTCCATGAAGTTCTGTAGGCTCCCAAGGGATTGGGCACTTAGAGCTGTCAGGGAAAAATATTAGAATCATGTGAACAGGTAATTATAGAGTGTGGTAAGATTTTTCAGAGCACAGAAAGCACACCAGCACAGAATACCCCTCCCCATGGTCAAGGGGCACGATAGTTAAGGGATTTCCTATGGGGTACACACAAAACACTTCCTGGCAGTGGGGTAAGGTTTGGGCTGTCAAGAGGCCAGGTGGAGTAGTGACCACAACCTCTACAGGGCAGGTGAGAGGCTGTGTGGAGTTGGAATTTACCTTATCTTTAGATCCAGAGCTTCATGACTGGATAATAGTCCTATCTCAGCCATTTGTGGTACGAATTCACCGTTAGTCAGTTTTCTGTTATTGTAGCAAGATGCCGGAGATGACTAATTTATGAAAGTAAAGGTTTATCTTGGCTTGCAGTTTTGAAGGTTTCAGTACACGAACAATTAACTTTAGTGGCATATAATGGCAGAACTGCATAGCAGAGAAGGTCTCTTGTCTCTTGACGAAGAAGAAAGGAAAGTCTCAGGGTCTCAAGATCCACTTCAAAGGCATGCCCCTGTGACCGGGAGACCTTCTACTGGGACCCATATTTTCAAGATTTTATCACCTCCCAGTGGATCCACAGGCTGGGACTGCACCATCAACACAGGGGCCTTGGGGAACGGTACCCAAACCACAGCACTTGGACAAGTTCTTTAAGCATTGTTTCCCTTTTAAAATGGGAAACAATTGTGTGGTTTTACTCAGTTCTGACATACGATAGGTGTCATGAGCATGCTAAGTCAGAAAAGTAAGTGGACATGCTCCTGTCATTCCACAATGTCAGAATTTATTGAATAACAATAAATTCACAAGCTGTATCAGTTTTGATAGCGGCAATTTGCCAAGTCGCCTTGATTTTCTTGATAGCTGGCTGAAGCAAAAAGGCTCTTTTTATTCCCATTTTAACTACTAATGTCAACTCTCAGATCACACATTACACATCACACAGTAAAATCTATCTATCTCTCTATATACATATGTAGGTTGCTGAATGGAAACAAAGCATTAAAGAGTCTTCAGTGGAGTTCTGAAGTTATTTGCCTGTCTGTGCCTCCTGGGTGGTGTGGACTGGTGCTGGTGTTTATATATTCAGTAAAGTCCAGGGTCTCTCTTCCGCTGTGTTTACAGAGCAAATGGAAGCAAAGCTACTTGTGAAATGGAGTCTATGAGAGCAAGACATAGCCTGGAAATCCTGTTTTATACAGTATGGAGTAGCTTAGAGCAGGGTACAACCTGATCTCAACAAATAGTCTGAAGTCTATATAGGGTTTGCAGTAGGCGCAGTAAGACAAAGGTCCATTATAATTATTTATGGTGGTAGCGTCTAGCTGGGGCTGGCCTCTCTGTGTGTTTATTCTTACCACTCCTAACTACAATGCACGCGAAGCTGCTAACCTTTACAGGGGTTACAGCATGTCAGGCGGTGTGGCAAGTGGACCACTCTGCCTACCCATCCCAGCAACCTGGAGAGTTAAGAGCTGTCATCACTCACACTGGTTATTCAAGTCAAGGGCTTAGAGAGAGTGATCTGCCTCAGGTTACAGAGCATGAAACAGGGCAAAAATGAGATGATACCTGTCTCTGCAGGTGAACTCTAAACTCCGAGTCCCTCCTCTCCATTGTCGTTGGCCATGACTCAACAGTAAGTACATGTTCAAGCTCAACCCAGGTTGCCCATGTAGTCTGTGTGTCTCAGATGGAATGCCTTGTGTTCTGTGCTGTGCTATCTCCTATTTTTCCTTGTTTTGGAAGTTTTTTCTTCTTTACATTATTCTATTAGTTTCATACGGCTGCTGTAACAAATGGCCCACAAACTGAGTAGCTTAAAATAGCAGAAATTAATTATCTCAGCGTACTGGATGCCAGAAGTGTGAAATCAAGGTGTCAGCAGGGCTGCGCTCTCCGTAAAGGCTCCAGCCCGGACCAGCTTCTTGTGGCTTTAGGCCATTGTTGGCTTGCGGCCACTTGTCTCTAGCCTTTGCCTTTGTGGTCACACTGTCCCTCCCTCTTCTGTGTGTCTATCATAAGAATACATGTAATTGCATGCAGGGCCCACCCAATAGACCAGGAAGTGTCCCCTCCTCCCAGGGTCCTTGACTTCACCACAGCTTTGTCTGTTCACACTTCTGAGGCTGAGGTTGCAGACCTGTCATTTAGAGGCTGGCACCCATTAACCTTCTATAGTTATAGACTCCCGAACCTCTTATCTCTGCTGTGTACTTCGTTCTGCCCATGATCCTTTTTGCAGCCTAAGTGACCACATCGCTGACCACGGGAAGCCTTTTAGAGCCAGTTCTTATGACCCTGGGATATGATCCTGAGAGCAAGTCTTCCAGACATAAAATATCATTGGCCAACTTTGTGTATTTCTTGCCTCTAATATTGAAATTCTTTCAGTCACGTTGATTTCTTTGGGGTAGGGCGGGGTGGGCAGATCTCTCTTATTTTTCATTCTTTCCCATTTCGTTAAAGAAAAATGCTGATTATAACTGCAGTGGTTTGTCTTGATTGTCTACTTGATTAGGTCCAGAGGCACCTAGGAGATTTGTAAAGTGCACTTCTGGGTATGTCTGTGAGGGCGTTCCCATACATGATTAGATCATGAGGGCTGTGACCTAATCAATGGTTTAATCCACTGATGGATTAAAAATGTGAATAGACTTCTGGGAGATGGTAGAACTGTGGAGGAAAAAGGCTGGAGGGAGAGTGCTGGAGCCCCAATACCCTGGCAATGAGGTTGAAGTCTGTCGACAAGGTTCCAGACTCCCCAGCGGGGAACTTCAGCTTACCAGCCATTCTGACCCTTCCTCCCCTTTGCTATAATGGCGACAAAAGCCTTTCATTATGTCTGCGTGGCCTAGTAATACCTTAGCTGGCCGGTGTTAGCTGAGAAGGAGAAGCGGCCATTTTTTACTTAAAAGTAATTGTCTTTGTAAAATATCTTGCAGGCTTCTAAGTCCTGGCATGTGTAAAGCTACCCATTCATATTGATAGTAACAGACAGAAGCAAAAGGGGCCTAGATAGAGAAAAAATAAATACGCACCAAACAGCTAAAAACTGTAAAATACAAACCTTCTTTGCCTACATGGCACTCTGCTCTGTTTGGGGCAGATGGAGATATTATTCAGCTAACAGTATTAAGTCAAATGTTCTTTCTTAGCAAACAAGATAAGTCGCAGGAGGAAGGACTCCCAACCCCTATCCTGGGCATGACTGCATCTACATATGAAACCTCTGAAGGCCTGAGCAACATCTGCATATCAAAAAACTATTTGGCTTTTTAAACCTCTTCCCAGAGCAGTTCTCTCTCTTTCTGGTGTGGCCCTTTCCCTGGTAATGTATAAGTCTCTCCCTCCTTCTCTTCTTGGTGTGGTTTTTCCACTGACAAGGCGCATTGCACTGTCAGTCTCTCTCTTGCCCCTCTCTTTTCTTAATGTGTACACTGTTAATTCCCCTATTAAAAACGCTCCTGCGTTTTACTTCTAAAGCGTGTTCCACGTGTCATTTTAAAGAGCGATCGTGCGTGTCATTTCCTTGGGTCCCATAAAAGAACGAACTACCCTGTTCGTTTGTCATTCTTCATTTTTCCTGCGCTCGTACTCTCTCCTGCGTAGAGTTTCCATGAACCCATTTGTGGGAAAGGCTGGTTCCCTCCACAGGAGAGAATCACTAGGGACGTGCCTCGGACGGATACATCCTGGCCCCAGCTTCTTCTTGTTACTCCTTTCTGGTTCAGGCCACTATGAGGTGACTACCTCTCTGCCCACTCTCCCCTTCATGATATGTCTGGTACACACCTCAGAACAGTAGTGTCAGGGAACCACGGATGGAATACTCAGAATCTGTAAGCCACAGTGAATCCTTATTGCTGCCGGGTGCTTCTGTCCTGTGCACCTACCTGTCAGAATAGTGAGAAACCAGCTCAGACGGTCATCTGCTGTCTTGGTTTCTGCGACTTACAGTTTGAGAAGCACCACACTGCAATAGTTTGCTTTTCTTTGTCTTCTTCACCAGTTAGGAACTTCCTTTGCTTCAGAAACAGAAGCTTTCCAAAGAGAGGGCCGGGATCCACCCCCCAGCTATTCCCTGGCCCAGAACAGCCATTCACACACTTTCCCACCTCTACCCACTGGTACCCTTCCAGCACCCCCTGCCCCCAACACTTCTCCTCCAGGTCCCTTTCTCTCTCCTTCTTGTCCCGCCTCTCTCCATCACAGCCTGGCTTCTGCTTTGCCATTCTAAGAGGCTAATGTGGAAATTGTTCACAGATGGCACAAACAATATGGAAAAGAGCCTCTCTCTTCATTATAGCAACAGAAGACAGTGTTTTAAATGATCAAATTGTTATCGCAGTGATTATGCTGGAGTCTAAACATCTTCTTAAGGCTCTGCCTCAGCCTCTTGTCAAAGGCTTCTGAGGTTGGAGATCGTAGGAGCCAACACCAACACCAACAGCGAGCCATGCGCTGATGGTCTAGTCCTTCCTATGACCATCAATGTGGAGTACGTAGGGCAGAAATTCAGAGGCAGTGTTCGTCTGCATCGAAGCCTCTCACCTGCCACCAGATCAAAGGTCCAGGGTCCTAGCCAGGCCATAGTTGTTTGTCTGTGGGGCCTCCCGTGCATTTCAGTCTCTCTCTTGTCTCTAAGTAGCCCACAGGTACTCCTAGAGGGCTGGTCGCTCTCGATTTCCAGAATCATTTGTTCTCTCAGCATCTCTCTGGTGTTAGCTGGCTCAGAGGGAAGGAGGCCACCTGGGTGAAGTTCTTTGTAGGACAGTATAGCAAGGCTGACACTTGTATCTCTTCCTCCTCCACCTTCTTGGCATTTTCTGGAGCACCTTGGGAACTGAACTGTTCCCTGGGTCTTTGTTCCTCTTTACCTGTTAGACTCTTCCTTCCAGGCCCGGAAGCAGCTCCCTAGCATGGCCAGCCCCCTGTCCCCACCTGCTGCCTCTGGGAAGAAACCCCAGCCAGGTGATGGTGTTGCATGCTTTTAATCCCAGCACTTGGGAGGTAGAGGCAGGTGGATCTCAGTGAGTTCAAGGCCAGCCTGGTCTACAGAGTGAGTTCCAGGACAGCCAGGGCTACAACAGAGAAATCCTGTCTCAAAAAACCAAATAAATAAATAAACATATGAAAAGACAAAATGTGCTCTGTATTAGAAGATTAGCAACTGCAAGACCTTATTGGAAACAGAGTGTGTAAAAAATTGTGTTGGTTTCCTATTGTGATTAGTTAGGGCAGCAGGGAAAGGAGAGGTTCCTTGAGAAGTGCTAAAGGTGGGGTGTGCAGCTGAGCTCCTTGTCCTGGAAGGACAGAAAGGAGACAAGAACCTGGAATTGGGTGGACTGGGTTTGAGGGTGGGGTGGGCTCTGTGTCAGAAAGAGCTGCTGTAGCAGTAGGTCTAGGTAGTCTAGTAATCACGTAATCCAGGCTGGCCACAAACTCACTAAGTAGCCACAGCTAGTCTTGAGCTTCTGAACCACCTCAGGAATCACAGACATGCGCCACTAAGTCTGACCTAACCTATTCTAACAAGTATCATTGGCCTTATCAAACATCCAAGTTGTAATTTGTCAGCTCTTCTGCTATGCTTTCTCTTTGGATCTTTCTGTCCCTTTTGAATAGGGACAGCTCCATCTGCCCAGAACAGGGAACATTTTGGTCTGGCTTTCAGCGGACAGAAGTCAGAGCTGGCTTGTGTATTCCTATCATCTCCCCATTCCAAAAGGAGAGCTAGAGACATGGTAGAAGCTTCTTGGCTGGTGGGCTGGTGGGCGGCAGGATGGGTGAATCAGTCTTTCCAGGTGGAAGTGAAATGTTGCCTAGTAGATTCATGCCTTGAGTGTGGGGGTTGTGTGGGTGGGTGGGGGGAGGAGTCCAGGATGGCTGTCCTGCCTGGTCCCATCCCCAGGCCCTTTTCTGCTCTGCTTCTTCCTCTGATGAAGAGCCCTGACACAGTATTTGAAGAAATCGAAAAGGTGAAGTTCATCTGCTGGGATGGAATTACATTAAGGAGGAAGAAATTAAAGGCTTTTCATGGAAAGAGATCTCCAGGATAATTTGATGGAAGACTTTAATTATTTCAAAGTGCATCCCCCAAAAAGATGTTTTAAAAAGATTTCATTTGGATGACCACATAAAATTATATATATGTATCTCTCTGAGTTCTTACAGCTGCTACTGATCCAGACAGCCACTAGCAGCCCAGGAAAGGGGGGCTTCAGTTCCCAGCCCACTCTCCTGGGTGCTGGTGACAGATGAGGGAGAGCCATGCCAGCTGGGGAATGAAGCCTTGGGAAGCAGGAAGTGAGCTTATGTTACTTAGATTAGACACCAGCAAGAACTTGAAACTTGAAATGTTACCTGCTCTCTCTTTCTTTCCTTTAGTGTGTGTGTGTGTGTGTGTGTGTGTGTGTGTGTGTGTGTGTGTGTGTGTGTATGTGTATCACGGCCTGCCTTATTCTCTTAAGACAAGGTTTTCCTGAACCAGGAGCTAGGCTGGCAGCCAACAAGCACCAGCAATCCTCCTGTCTCCAGCCCCTACAGTGCTAGGGTTACAGGAGTGCATGGCCACACTTGTTTTTTTCATGTGGGTGGGTGCCAGGGACTTGAACTCAGGTCCTCATGCTTAGGCAGGAAGTACTGTTATCCAGTGAGCCATCCTCCCCACCTTGTTACCTGTTTTAATTGATGTGCTGCTAACACTTTCTTGGAAGGAAGAGAATGAGTTTTCCCCACCCTTACAGGAGACAGGGTATGAGACGCTAAGGAGGTTGTGCTGTAGGTGTCTGTAGGCTTTGTAGGTGTGTTGTTGCCTTTCCTCTGTCACATTCCTCCTTGCCACTAGGCCCCTCAGTCCTGCTCTTGTTTACTACAAGTCCCCAGGGCTTTGCACACAATAGGTATCAGATTACTACTGGCTAGGGAAACAATACTGAAATATTGAGAGCCCATATTAGCCCAGTCTTTCCTTTATCAGTGGGAATACAGGACTCACCATCTCCCCAGACTGGTATTATATGGAAGCCCCCACTTGCCTGCTCTTTTCCAAAGAAGCCACACAGTTGATGCAGGGAGAGAGTGAGACCAGAGCTGGGGACCCTGCTTTGTTATGCTTGATTCCCCGGGGTTCTCCTGTCCTCTCTGAAAGTGGGACCTGTGTGGCATGCTGGCTGCCTGAATTTGCTTCCTGCCTTTCCTTTTATCCCCCAGCTCTCTACCTCTCAGTATAAACTGAGATGGAATGGACATGGGGCTACCTGGCTGCTCCTAAAGACTGTCACGTCCCAGGAGCAGGATCACCTGTCCAAAAGTCAGGTGCCACTGAAAGGAAGCGTCTGCACAGCTACTGCCGTTGGCCCCAGAATCACAGGTCCCCAGAGGCAGTCATGCAGGAGTTATGAACTCAGACCAGAAGAGAGAGACTTACTCTCGCCTAGAGTGCTTGAGCTACAAAGCAGATAGGGACCGTCTCCATTTGACTGCCTGGTCCTCTCTTTCAGCACAAAATGATTTGTTGAGTTTTCACTTGGCAAATAAAAACGGACTATTTTATGCATGTAGATGTTTCGCGTGTATGTATATCTGTGCACCACATGTGTATCTGGTGTCTGTTAGAAGCCAGAAGAGGGGGTCAGATCTCCTGGAACTGGAGTTACAGACTATAGTTGTGAGCTGCTCTGTGGGTGCTGGGAATTGAACCCAGGTCCTTTGGAAGGGTCGCCTGTGCTGTTCACGGCTGAGCCATCTCTCCAACCCCTTCATTCATTGATCTATTTAGACGCTCAGGGATCCCAAGTGTCTTAGTTAGGGTTACTCTTGCTGTGATGAAATACCATGACCAAAAGCAACTTGGGGAAGAAAGGGTTTGTCTGCCTTACATATCGTATGGAGGCAATTTCTCAAATTGAGATTTCCTTCCCTCAGATGACTATCAAGCACCTGTCAAGTTGACATAAAACTAGCCAGCACTCCAGGCTAGCCTTTAATTTGCTATGTAGCTGAGGGTGTCCTTGAACTTCTGATCCTTCTCAAGTTCTGGGATTGCAGGCATGCATTGCCACATCCTGTTTGTGCAGTTCTGTGGATGGAACCCAGGGTTTTGAGCATGCCAGGCAAGCACTCTACCAACTGAGCCACGTCCCTAGCTCCTGTTTCATGATTTTTGTTTTTGAGGCAGACACTTATTCTGTAGTTTAATCAGCCTTGAACATACTGTGTAGCCCATACTGACTTCAAGCCCATGCCAAGCCTCCTACCCCAGACTCCCGAATGCTGGGATTATAAGCATGAACCATCATGCCTGGCAAAAATCAATTTTAAGTCCTAATGTAGCCTTTGAGTAATGAAAGTTGATACAAGTACAAAAGAAAATCTCTGAGCCCATGTTAAGATGCTAACTACAACTCGCTGTGCCCCTAACTTTCCCAAGCCTCAGTCTCCTTGCCTATGCACTGGGCCTCAGAACACTGGTGATGAAGATGGGATCAGTATGTGAAGTTATTTGAAAAGGACAGAGGACTCTATCAGTGCACAGGTTCCCAGGCTGCTGGGGACCAAGGGCATGAGGCACACAAGGGTAACACATAGATGGCTTAAGTGTGCTGAAAAGCTCAGATGTTGGCGGAATATTAGGTAGAGGCAGGTTGGGTGGGCTCTGTCTTTGTCACCCCGTGCAAGCTGTAAATATGAATGCAGTCTTCCCTTGCTTGGGTAAGTCATTGATTTTGTCCTGGAAATAGGTCTACAGCTCACGGTAGCAGGAGTACCCCAGTATCATGGTTCGGGTCAGTATTGCTGTGATAAGCATCATGACCATCTTGGGAAGGAAAGGGTTTATTTTGGCTCACACTTCCGTATAGTAGTCTATCACGGAAGGAAGTGAGGACAAACACTCAAACAGGGGGTGAACTTGGAGGCAGGAACTGATGCAGAGGCCATGGAGGGCTGCTCTCTACTGGTGTGTTCTCCAGGCCTTGCTCAGCCTGCTTTCTTATAGTATCTAGGATCACCAGCCTAGGGACGGCCCCACCCACAATGGGCTGAACCCTCTCCCATCAATCACTAATTAAGAAAATGCCCCCCAGGCTTGCCTACAGCTCAATCTTAGGTAGGCCCTTTCTCAATCAAGGATCCCTCCTCTCTTTTTTGTCAGGTAGACATAACACCAGTCAGCACACCCAGGAACCCCTCACTACTCACTTCTCAGAACCAACCTCACTCTTGGCTGAAATGAGGGGTGTGACTCTTCAACTGCTCAGCTCCATTGAATGAATACTGTGCTTGGGATTATTGGTCTCCTAAAGCCAGGGCTAATCTCCCAAGATTCTCCTGACCTCAGTGCCACAGGCAGAGAGGGGCTTGTAAAGTACAGGGATCACCATGACAACCACAATTCGTTGGCTATGTCTCGGCAGGGGCAGGGGTTGTCCTGCTCTATTTCTCTGATGTATTGAAGAGAAGGGAAGACTCTTCCTCCCCTGGTCCTGTAGGACCTTGGTTCTGCGGCCTGAGCTCTGGTGTGGGCTCCGACTTAGAGGGACTTCTCAAGCAAGGGAGAAAAACCCATGTTCAATTCTCGATGATTTCCCTGTACCATGAAAAATACATGTGAAATAAAGAGCGTTCCAGGGAAGAACACCCCTCATCCCTCCTGCTCTTCCTTTCTGAAATATTTATTGAGCAAGTTGGCTACACTGTATGCTAGGATTTGGAGAGTGGAGAGCGCTCACGTTTACTGCCCACGGAGGGACTCACTGTCTAGTCAGAAAGGACTCCGCACAACATTGAGGCAGGAGAAGCATCACAACTAGCTTAGCAACTCAGGCTTGGGTGAGCATGGGAAAGGCAGACCAATCCAGGAGGGCCTCCTGGAGGAAGTGGCCAGAAATTGGGTGCATTAGTGGATGAGTAGTTGGAGAGGTAACACAGGGAAGGGAAGCAGTGTACAGAGTAGTGGCTGGTGATCTGGTGGCCTTGAATCCTGCCTTTACCACTGAAGACTCACGTAGCTTTGGACGGATCACCTTCCTATTTGTACTGAGAAAGACAGGGACACCAGGATCTACTCCATAGAGTTGTTCGAGGATTTAAACAAAATCACTAAGAACTATGTAGGGACATGTGATTTGGAGCACAGACATATTCCTGATATGGCTCTGTTGTCCCCTCCTGCAGCTGGGACTGTGGTTCTGTCCTCTGAGGGTCCTCCTGCTACTAAGCGCTATGCCCTCTGTCCAGAGACTACAGGAAGCTCTCCTCTGTCCCTGCTCACCTGGCTGTAGGCTTAGGCTTCTTAGCCAATCCTCAGTTTCCAAGCTGAGCCAGCCACAGCTCCTCAGGCAGGTGTGAATTAAACCCAGCTTCCCTCCTGCTCTGTTCCGATTGTCTTCTGAGGCAGAAAGCGCCCCTGCAGGGCCTACTGCTGTTTGTATCGACAGCTTCTGCAGCCTTTTCCTTGCGGCTCTCCCCATGCTGGGTGGCTAGGGAGCTGGCCTTTTGCTAGGAGAGGGAGTAGTTTGCCCTCTGAAGCAGTGTCTGCCTACCCCCTCAGGAGCCTGACATTTTGTCTGCACCAGGGTAGAGGCCTTGGTGCTAATTGGACTTGTCCTGGCTGTCCCAGCACTAACCTGATATCAAGTCTGCACTTGGACCAGCAAAGCTGCAGCACACAGGCCTCAGACCAGAGATGAGCATCGCCTGCCAAGTGAGCCCCCAGTTTAGGTGGAAGCAGGGTACAGAGTCTGTGCCTTCTGCCAGACTGTGAGCCTCTGGGTCATCTCTGCCCTGTGCTTTGGAGGCCCTCAGCATCCACTCAATCCCTAGTCTTTGGAATAAGGCAGGGAGTCCCAAAGTCTGTGCTGAAGCCCTCAGGAATGGATGAGCCAGGCCTCCAGGGATCTGCTCTTTTGCTCTGACAGGTAGCCTGTGTGGCCACTCTGTGGGTGTTTCCGAAACAGATCGAAACACACCACAGAGCATAGGATGAACATCTCTCTGGGGATGAGGAGGTCTCCTGGTGGCCTTCTGGGAAGAAGAGGCGGACTGGCAGGTGGAACACCATTAGAGCTTCTGCAGACAGTTTGGAGCTGGCAGCCAGCTCCAGTGATTATTGCCCTGCCAAGAAGAAATGAAGTCCAAGGACACAGACCTGGTCCTCTTCTCAGGGAACCAGGCTGTGCTCTGGGAGTCTAGGACCCTGTACCAGGAGCTATTAGGTAAGAAGAAATATGGTGGTCCACACATCTGTATTGTTTGGAGCAAACAATGGGGAAAGGAAGAGGCTCATGAGTCCCTACCCCTAGCCAAGGGGCTGTTGAGAGCTGATGGCCTTTGGGAGAAGAGTCTGGTTTTTTGTTTGTTTGTTTGTTTTTTTGTTTAAAGGGGTAGCACCTGGTAGTCAGCCATTCTCCAGTGGATGGCTTCACACTCATGTATATATGGGCAGCACAAATTGAACTCAGTGGGTTATTTCTTTTTTTAAGTTAGGAGGGAGCTGGGAACCAGTCTTGGAGGAGTCAGGGGGAGGAGCAGGGGAGCAAATATGACCAAAATGTATCGTATGCATATATGAAAGTCTCAAAAATTTAATAAAATTACCATATCAAAATGGACAGCTGATTGAAAATTGACTTTATCTGCTTTAAAATACTTTCTTTTGCCTGTTTTGTGTAAAACTGTTGGAAGATAGTTTACTATACTAGAAAGTATGCAGACCCAGGTACGGGGGTCCTGGCCTGGAGGTCTTGGGCAAGGTGCATTTCTTCATTTGTGCTGTGAGAAAGCGTGTCCCAGACACCTCTGTGTTCTTGGCGAAGCACTCTATCTGCTAGGGTGAGATGCGTGTAGGCTTTGGAGCTCTGACAGCTCTGGAGCCGGGCTCCATCTGTGTCATTTACAGGCTAGGTAATGTCTCTCGTAATGAATCAGTTCTCAGATGGAGAGTGAGACTGGCCCGGCATCCTGCCTGGGGCTACTGTGAGGGTCTATAGCAGAGCTTATAAAGCACTCCCCAGCACACTGGCCACAGAGACACACACAGAGGTTTTGTTTGCCTCTGCTGGATTTATCATCGTTCTTATTTCATTGTCCAGCCTGTTTCTGACCTTGCCGGAGATGGTGCCTCAAACTCTGTTTGAATCGCTGGGTGATTTTTGTGCTTCTCACTCAGCAGGGACCGGGGAGGGGCCTGAGGATCTGCGTTTCTCACAGGTTTCTACCGATGTGGGTGCTGTTTTCTGTGGCCTGCTCTTTGGGTGACCAAGCTATGGTTTTTAATTGTCATGTGCTGGTCAATGCCTAGCCTAGGTGGAGTGTCCTACGGGGCCCTTCCTCCAAGTTGGGGTGGATAAGTGATATATGTGGTAGGCTTGCTAAGTCCAGCAGCTATACAGGAAGATGGGCTCAAATGCACACCAGAGAAGAGAGAGTCAGTACAGAGATGAGGAACCTTTCAGGGGCATCTTCCTGGCCCCGAGTCTGTCCTTGAACTCCCAATTTTAGGGCTGACATTATAATTCCTTCATCATTATGGGGCTTGCCTGTTAGATGTTACTGGAAACTATTTGAGGCAAGGGTAATGCCTTTTACCACGCTGCCTTTTACCATGGAGCTCCTAAGATAGTGCATGTAGAGGTGCCCATGGGATCCATGTGCCTGGGGTTTGGGACTTGGTAAGATATGAAATGACAGCACAGACATTGAGATTGGGTGGTCCTAGGTATGGAGTCCAGCACCGCCATGTGCTGTTGTCAAGCCCCTAAAGTCTCATCTAGAAAGATGAGATCAGCCATGCCTGTTGCTGGCGACCAATGGGTGTGTCCTCTCAAAATCCATGTTGATAGCCTAACCTTAAAGTGGAGTATTGGGAGGCGGGGCCTTTAGGGGGTGTGATTATGTCACAAGTGTGGAGCCTGGTCATCCAAAGGACTGGTGTCCTTAAGAAAGACTGACCTTAGAAAGCTTGCTTTCTCCCTTTCCCTTGTGAAGATATGAGGGAAAGGCAGCCACCTGCAACGGGAAGAAGCTCTTGCCAGAGCCTCAGCAGGATGGCACTGTGACCTTGTGCCTATGCCGTCGGTCTGTGGATCCCATGAAGACATCCACAGCACGAGAATACAAGGACTGAGATAACAGAGTGAGGAGCGCAGCCCAAAGTGTGTACCTGAATGCCTTCTCCTCCCCTCCACCTCCCTTTACCTCGCACATTGTAAGCAAAGCAGGCCATGTTGGGATGTAGAATCACTCAGAACTCCACGTTTAGCTCCGAGGGCCTTGCTGTGCTGGTTGGTCCTAGATCCTGGTTAGCTCAGGCTGTGCAAACTGAAGGAGCTGACATTGTTCCAATTGTCCACTGTCACTCCCAGCCCCCTTTGCCTGTCCTCTGCTCTTCTCAGGAGTAACACTCAGGTTATAGGGTCCTGGACCTGGGGTGGAAAAGCATCCCCTGGGCTGGGAGATTATAGTTCTGTGAATGCCTTGAAGCCTCCTGCCCCAGGCCCTCACCCAAAAGGTCTCAGTGTTTAGCATGAATCAGCCTTCTCCAGGCACCTGGGAACACCTTCTCCTGGGCACACCTGTCCTGTGTGCTGACACTGGGAGTCAGAGTATGCCTATCAGCTGCAGGGGGATACATACCTACACAGGATTCATTCCGTTAGTGCCTGTGCCTGTCTACTTTGTCACGGCACGGTTAACCTTTGCAGTGTTAGCTGTGCGATGAACTGGGTGGCTACCCACCTCCTCGTTGCTCTCCCACAGTCACAATCAGATGTGGCACCTTGGCCACCAGACCCTAAATTCATTTCCTTTTTTGGGTGATAGCTTGGTCCCAAGGCCAGCAGCACAATGGGGGAAGATCAGAGTCAACCAGGAGTGCAGGATGTTCAGAGCCAATGATGTCAGCGTCTCCTCAGCTTCGAGTTTCATTTAAAATGAAGTGCCATCAGCCAGGTAATTATCATGATCACATATTTAAAGTACTTAAATATTTGAAGCCATGTCAAGCATTTACAGCTCTCAAAATCAGAGACTCGGCTAGACTGAGACCAGGCCCCACGAGACTGCTAGCCTTTAGGGACCCAAGCCTTTCTGCATAGGGAACAGAGAGACAGGGTGCCTGCCTGAGGAGGGCTCCTTGTAGGCGCTCTCTTCTCCCGGGTGTGCAGCACCTTGCTGGAGCAGACACATGCGCACATGTGTGCTCCTGAGCAGGCCCTTAGCTCTGGCTTGTGACTGTCTTCTGCAGGCCTGCTGCACTTGTCATCAGTGGTGTTCAGTTAGGGGCCCCAGAGGCTCTCCACTGTTACCGTTTATTAATAAAGATAAATTCTGACATTAAAGCTGTACTGAGTTGTCCCTTTAAGTAAAGAGAGAAATGAAAGTGACATATGTCTCAGGTGAAGAAGAAGTCTGTGTGTGTCTGCATGAATAGGGAGGGGCAGAGGGGCTCCTGCTCTCCTTGCTGACACCATGGCTGTTGACTGGGGCGAAGTGGGTGTGGGCAGAAGGAAGGCATGGAGAGACTTTGAACGAACACCTGCCAGTGGGGTGTCTGAAAGGCCACACTGCCAGCCTCTTTTGCTTTTGCTGATGGAAGAGTTGTGAGCATGGGGCATTGGGGAGGGGCTTGGTCAGCCATGCAGAAGCTGGGGGTGGCTGTACCACCAGCTTTCTGTCTCTCTAGGAAAACACTGAAGAAAGTCAACCTGAAGGTGCTACTTTAATCCACAGTTCAGAGGCATGGCTTTGTGGATGGCCGGTTGTTGCTTTGGGGCCAGTGGGTAGACAGAACATGGTGGTGAGCAAGCACTGGAGTAAAGGAAGCTGCTCTTCTCATGGCAGTGGAGCAGGAGAGAGGCCAGGGTCCCAAGCTCCCCTTCAAGAGCACTTGAACTTTTCCTGGAGAGACACAGACACATGTCTGTTTACTCCAGATAAGGCACTGGGGATGGAAGAAAGGATCCCACCCCAAACCTAGTAAGCTGGTGAGTTTACTGGTGTTACCTACAGGACCGTGGGTGAGTCAAAAGCAGCTGCATCACTGAAAAGCCTTTCCAAGCATGGGTGACAGCTCACGAATGCTGCACCCCTGAACCCCCTGCCCAATCCGCGGGCAGCTCAGCAAGTCCTCTTTTGAGCCATTGTTACTGTGGAGCCCTGTGAAGCAGGAAAGTTTCAAGCTTGTGAGTTCCCTGAGCATCCTGGGTCTCATGAGTCTGCCTTCCCCCTCCAGGAGGGAGTGCTTCCATTAGGAGGAAATGGCTACAGAACAGGCAGGCAGCCAATGACCTAGCTTCTTCCACTAGACTCCACCCCACAGAGGTTCTAGTACTCCACATGAGTACCTCAGGATGGTGAGCAAGCCTGTAACAGGAGGACTTTTAGGGGGCATTCAAGATCTAAGCTATAGTAGTGACTAAATGTACGTTTGGACTTTGGTGCTTCCATAAGCTGTGTAGCATTGGATATTGGCTGCACCTCTCTGAACTTCATCTCTGAAATGAGCCCCCACTACTATGTGTATGTGTGTGTGTGTGTGTGTGTGTGTGTGTGTGTGTGTGTGTGTAAGAGAGAGAGAGAGAGAGGAGAGAGAGGAGGAGAGAGAGCAACAGGGACAGATACAAAGACAGGGAAACAGAGAGAGACAGAGACAGGCAGAGGTACTTGGCATCGCCTGACATGCTGTAAACCACTTGGCAGGAGGGGACACTGGTGGCTTGTATTTCTTAGGATTTTCTGTCACTGTGACATTGCTAGGTTATTAGTCATCAAAGGTGACAACTAGTATATTTGGTATCGTGCGCCAGGGCTTGACCTGAGGCTTCCCGGCTGGTAGTAGGTAGAGCTGAGACCCATATCTAGGTTTCCCTGCTCCGGAGTTCTCCTTTTCCACTGTGTTTAGTGCTGCTCGGTGAGTGGAGGCAGAAACCTCAAATGGCCTCTGCTCCCCTTGGATCCCACCTTGGAGAGATCTTGCATGCTCCGACTACAGGGCCCTGGCCCTGGCCTTTCTGGAAAGAGCATCCAGACCCAAGGGGTTCTCTTGTCTGTCAGCTTCCCTCTCCGGGGGATGATGCTGAGAAAGAACCTGCCCCTCTGGGGGCATAGTCAGGGTTGGTGCTGTGACTGGAAGCCAGAGACATGCAGATAGGGGCTTTGGGAACTGAAGAGACAGGAGTGGAATCTGGCCACAGAGACTCACAGCACTTCCTCTGAGGAGACCCTGGCAGGCTGGTGGGAACTCCTCAGGGGGTCTCATCTCTCTCTCTTCTCTGCTGATCTCTCTGCCCAGCACAAACTACCAAGTCAAGAGGGTGACTTTCCTGCCTTTGAGAGGTGGCCAGCTTGAACAGTCTGCAGCTGTGGAAGCAGGACGCCAGTGCCCACTCCTCACTCCAGCCAAGGCCCGCTGTGATGGTTGGGAGCAAGGAATGGGGACCTGGAGCATCCATGCGTTGTTTTTCTGCCTCTATCCCCTTCTGAGGCAAGGAAGATGAGTGGGCACCAAGGAGTGGCTTGCTGTGGCCCAGGGGACTTTGAGGAGGCCTCGTGTTCCAACCTCGCCCACGTTTTCTTCCTCTTCAGCCTGCGTGGGTTCTAATGGGTGACCCGTCTGTGGAATCTTCACCCAGATAGTTACAATTGCTCAGAAGGGAAGGTTCATGAGCATCGCCATTTGAACCCAACAAGCTAGCCAGGCTGCACTAAGTCAGTTGTGTTAATTGATAGTCAGAGGTCAAAGGTTGTTTCCCTGGTGATGTAAGTGGAGATACCTTGCCAAGCCACTGTACACAGCTCTCCTCTCCACTAAAACATTTTCATGTTTGGGTTGTCAATTGGGGTTCATGCAACTGATACCCCAAAGCCTGGCCTTCTGCTATCAGAAACCAAACTCTCAGAGGTCACAGATGGGACGCCACTGTCCATGTTCTTGGGAGGGAGCCAGCTTGTGGTATCAAATGTGACCTTCAAAGCCTCATGTGAGTTGCGTGATGTTAGGGTTGTGTCTCACCTCTCCCTTACCTGCTTCTGATGCCTTGCAATTATAGTTTTTAAGCCATTAATTCTGCTTTATTAAAAAGGAAGTACCTCAGGGAAGAGAAATCTTGTTGAATTAGTCATAGACAGTTTAGTATAAATTAATAAAGTTGATGTTTTTCTGTGAACTGTTGAGTGAGAGAGTATGATGAGAGACTGGGAAGGCCATGAGGTAATGGGGGTGATGGGGAGATAGGGAAAGAGGGGTGCTAAGAGAACTCAGGATGAGAGTGACCCCCTGCTTTGCCATGTGCACGTACATGAATACATGCACACACACGTGCTCGTGCAAACACACAAAAGATAGAAAAAGAAAAGAAAGCAGATGTTGGGAGCCTAGGGAACCAGTTAGAATCCATCCTTAAAAAGCCTTTTTTCTTTGGGCTCAAGCTCTGCCCAGTTCTGAGTCCCAATAATTAGACTGGAGTGAGAGACTGCATGTGGTCTGGCTTATAGGAGCATCCTTTCCTGGTGTTCCCTGGGACAGGCTGACGCCCAGCCAACTTTGCCACACACATGTGGTGGTCAGCATTGGGAGAAATAGTGATGGATGGAGGAAGAAAGAGGAGGGAGAGGGAGAAGGTTCCTGTCTGCTCCCAAGAAGCCAACCGCCCGGCAGGGAGTACAGCTCTCTTCCAAGAAGCACAGGTCCTCCTGTCCCTGTGAGGCTGTATTGTTTTCACTGGCCAGTGACAGAGTGGAGCAGGAGCACAAGCCTGTTGGACATGGTATAGGGTGCCCTGTAAGAGCAGGTACTTTTTCCTGGGTAAACTGGGGTAAATCCCATTCACTGCCAAAGCTGTCTGCTGCCTCCCTGGCTGTGCCTGGCTGTGCTGTGAGACTGTATTGACACACCTTTTGCTGAGCTGCGTAACAAGTACACCATGAATCCCCTGCACAGAGAGAGCCTGACATTTCAAGCAGGTCCATCTGCCCTCACAGGGCAGATCTGGTCACATGCCGTGACATCAGAGCTACAGCCTTGCTGTTTCAGAAGCAAACAACATCTAAGGCAAGCTGTGTGTCCGGGATAATTCTGTCTTGGGTGATCTGAGGCTATTCTTAATTTTATCTTGTCTTTTGCTTCAGCCCAGCTTTTCCCTTTGAGATATGTCAGAATGTTTAAGACCCATCTTTCTCTAGGGTTCCTGGGCCTCAGACCAGCACCTCCTCAATTCCTATTCCCACCGAAGATGTCAGTTAATTCTGTCTCATTCACACTTGCGATTAAGCAACTGTGGAATTTACAATGTACTGGGCACCCCTCCCTATTCCAACAAATACTGACTCATTTAACCCCTGACAACTCTGGGGAAAGGCACTGTAGTATATTTAGTACCCTTAATTCCCCGAACTGCTAACCGAGGCTCAGAGAGATAAGGTAACTCACATGGGCTCACTTGTGAGTAGGCGGATGCTGTAGTTGGAGTTTGTTCTCACAATGCAACATTCTTCACCAGCATGCTCTGCTATTTCCCCCTCCATGATAACTTCTAATGTGGTATGGTAAGCTAGGGGCAGCAATTTCTTTTTTCTTCCTTTTTTTTTGGTGACATTAAAAATAATTTTTGTGCCTTTCTTAACATAATTTCTATTCAAAATGACCCCTAACCTTGGAAGAGCAGGCACTAGTTCCTGGGAGAGTGGTCACAGTGTGTGAAGCTCACAGGCGCTCCCCAGCTGGGGAAGCCTCGTGGACAGGGGAGGAGTGGCACCCAGGAGGCTGGCTTGGACCAGCCTGAGCTCTGAACGGGAGCACTCAGACTCCGTTTTCGATCTCTCACCCCACACAGCGCAGGTACTCCTGTCATCTCTGGAGTTATTGTCCCTTCCTCCTGCTTTTACTTTCTGCCTCCTGGGTAGCCACCTCTCTTCCTCAGTGTGCCTTGCTGCTGTCTCCGGACATGTTTAGTGCATTTACTACATGCCTGGCTCTCATGTTTCTTTCCATTTCTTCCGTATCCGCATCCCAGTCTCTAGCCCTCATCTTTTAGACTGTAGACTTGGTCTCTCAAATTATGCTCGCTTGTAACCAGAACAGTCTTTCTATAGAAAACAAACAAACAAAAAAAAACAAACCTCACTGCGCAACCCCATGTTTAAAACCCTTCCCTAGAAATACAGCTCAGCCTCCCTAGCTTGCAAAGGCATCGTTGACGATGTAGGGCCTACCCTTTCAGGGCATAGACTGCTCACAGCTTTTGGATCATAAAAGGGCTCTGCTTTCTATCATTCAGGCCAGCTGTGGACTGCTGTCTCCACTCACTTCCCCCTCCTTTCCATTTGGTAAATACAACTCATTGTGCAGGTCTCCATTTAAATGTTCTTTTTTCTGAGGAGTCATCCCTGACCCCTCAGGCCTGGTTTGAGTAACCCCAACTCAGCGTTGCCATGGCAACCAGTGATAACATTGTTCACTTGGGATTTGATGGCTCCCTGTCTGTTTTTCCCGGCACACATTATCTCTCTCGAACACAGCAGTGTCCCCAGCCTATCTCAGGCTGGTTTGCAGAAGGTAGTTTTGAAGGCCTTAATGAGTGAGTGCTGTTGTGACAAGGCATTGATGGGCAGGGTGGAGACAGGTGTTCTAGAATCCATTCCGGAGCAAGCTCTTGCCTTTGCTAAGTCATTATCCCTCTGAGTGTCACTTGGAGATCTGTGAAATGGGCAGCTGGTGTCAGGCAGGCTTCAGGCAGCTTTGAAGCACAGATCCAGGATCTGGTTCTTAAAGCAAGGGTTCAAGTTTGTGTTTGTTGGTTTTCTCGGAGTGACCAAATACCCAGGAAAACAGCTTGAATGGTGTTGACAACCAGGCCTTCCCCGGTCCCAACTTTGGGACCTTTTTTTTTTTAAAACCAAGTTGCAAAGTTTTCAGATCTTTCTGTTCTTCTCTTTTGCTTGTAAGTCTGGCTAAAGGTAGCCAGTAAAATGTATGCCGCATGCTGCATGCTGGGCTGCTCTGAAATGGCCGTCTCTGGGTTAACTAGCCCATTCGCTTTAGATTTGGCTTCCCACATGTCTCAGGGCACAGACAAAATGTAGGCAAGTTCTCTGCCAGAATGCAACATGAACAGACTCTATGGAGCTCCTGGTAGAACCCTCACCACCCGCCAAGCCCCATTAGTAGTCTTCCTTGTCCACATGCCCATCTGGCCTCTGTCCCTCTCATTCCCCGAAGAATCACCTACCTAACAGAGCTTAGCGTCCTAGGGCTTCTCTAGCTCAAATCTCTAAACTCCAAATTCTTCCTGGAAATCAGTTCCAGAAACTTAAGAATCACACAGAGAGTCACAGCAATGCCTGTGTGTCTGTGTGTGTTCCGGTGACAAAGTGCTTGAGAAAACAACTTAAAAGAAGAAAAATGTATTTTATTTAACAGTTTTGGTAGTTTCCACTGACACCATATTCCTGGGCCTCTGGTGAGAGAGAATATCACAGCTGAAGTGCATGGCAGAGCAAAATTGCTCTCCTGATGGTGGCCAGGTAAGGGAGAGAAAAAGAGGGACAAGAAGAGGAGAGACAAAGGAACACCAACATTGGCGTACTTCCTCTATCCAGGCCCCACCTCCCAGTAATGCCAATCAACTTATGAATCCATTGTTTGATTCACCGACGAGGTCTGAGCCCCCGTGATCTGATCACTTCTCAGTGTTTGGAATTAACTGCTTGAGACCCAGACATCAACATGTTAGCTTTTAGGGGAATGCTTCCTATCCAAACCCTATGAGTTCCATTCAGCTCTCTTGAGCATCTACCCACTCCCTGTCTTGGTGCCCCTTCCCTCCAGGATGTGGTGGTAGTCAGAGCCTGCATCCTGCCTCTGCTATGCTCAGGTAGTCAATGTGGTCATGGATTCTCCCCATCCAGGACAAAAACCTTGAAATTCTCTGGACCTCACTTCATCTTGTTTGCAGTCAAAAAAAAAAAAAAATGCAACTAGGAAGATTCCAGGGTTGCCTTTCACTCTGAATTGTCACGATGATCAATAGGAAGATGCTAACTCTATGGGAGCCTGGGACGGCCCCGTCCCAAGCAGAACCAGTAATCTCCTGGTACACAGGCCTTCATTCTCCACTGTGGATGCCTCCACTGCATGCCGTTCCCACACACTCGCGTCCAGGTCCAGTCACAGGACACCTACTGCGTGGTGGGCATTGTTCTAGGTGCTTTGGACACATAAGAAATCAAATGGAAAAAATTCTGCTCGGGGGGAATCTTACATTTTCGCAAGTGTGTGTAGGAGAAGCTCGTATGAAGAGGAGTTGTAAGGAGACAAGTTGTATTAGGATTCTAGGTGAGACATGCTGGAGGCGGTGGGATTGTGGCAGGATGAGAAGGAAGCTCTCCCGGGATCAGGGGGAGAGTGTGTCATCTGAGCCCAGGAAGAAGCCCTAAGGTTGGAGCATGAAGACTGCGCTGCAGGAACCTCAACTCTGTGCAGCAGGCTGTCAAGGCACATCCTCAAGGTGTGATAAGTCCCTGCAGTGTCACTGATGATTGCACTGAGTGTCCTACAGTTTGTCCACAAAGCCAGTTCAGTCCTGTGAGAAGGCCTGCCAGGTCTGCTCATTACCTACGTTTGCTATTCTTTGCAACTTACTTACCAGTCTCGAGTTTCTGTCTCTTAGTCTTTGGAGGAGAATTTATTAGATTAGATTTCTTTCTAAGAATACGTGAGGTGTGTAAGTAAACAGATGGGTGGGTTTCATGCCCCTAATGTCTGCTCCATCATTGCCTTCTGAGCACTCATGATATGTACCTTAACATGGGAGCAGGGAGCTCCCAGCTGAGACTTAGATCTTGGCTATCCTTAGTGCCTGAGATGGTTTGAATGAGAATGGCCTCCTTATGAGCATATATTTGAATGCTTGGTCCCTAGTTGGTGGAACTATTTGGAAAGGATTAGTGGGTGTGGCCTTGTTGGAGGAAGTGTGTCCCTGGGGGTAGGATTTGAGGTTTCAAAAGCTCATACACCATTCCCAGTTAGCTCTTTTTCTGCATCATGCTGTTGGTTCATATGCGAGCTCTCAGCTACCTCTCCATCTCCATGCCTGTCTGCTTCCTGCCATGTTCCCCGCTATGATGGTCATGGACCCTAACCCCCTAGAACCATGAACCCAAGTTAAGTGCTTTCTTTTATAAGTTGCCTTGGTTATGGTGTTTTGTCATGGCAATAGAAGGGTAACTAAGACAGTGCCCAAGTTGACATTGGGACCACCAGGATGTAGGCAGCTGGCCTGGATCTTTGGGGGCTCTGGGTTGGCCTGGAAGGCCAGCTGTGGTAGTCTAGAAGTGTCTTTCTTCTGTGTTTCTGGAGAGTTCCCATCTGGTGCCTGCATTCTCTTGCCCACTGGCTTCTCCTTAGGTCTCACGGAAAAAAAAAAAAAGTGTTTGGAAGTTGTCCTTCCTGTGGTTAATGTGTTTCATGCCCGCTGTGTCCCCCTGTGCTCTAGTTCCGGGCAATTACCCTCCTGCAGAGTTTTGTTGCTGAGCACAGCAGGTGGGCCTTGTTTGTAATTCACTTGCACCATTAACGCTGGGTTGGCACCATAAGGGCGACTGATCCATTCAGTGCCCCCAGCCCCAGATGTCATTTGATAACGGGGACATTAAGATGGCTTTGGGGGTCCAACTGCTTCGCAGTTTAAAGCAATGAGAAGCCTCATCCACTGCTCGTTGCCCAGCGCTCACAATCATCTGCTCTGATGGAAAATTTGTATCCAAATGCTTCCCCCTGACCATGGTGATTTGGCCCTGGACCGTCCCAGCACCAATAACAATAACAGCTGTCGAGATTCGAGCACTTGCTGTTTTCAGGCACAACAAGATCGCAGCAAGACTCTGAAAGCAACTTATGGATGTTGCTATTTCCTCTAGCTATGGATGGAGAAACTGAGGTCTGGAGAGGTTACTCCCTCACCTGAGGTCACCTATGTGAGCAGTGGAGCCTGGGCTGGTAACCACTGCCTTGCCACATAGCCTGCTGAGACAAAAGGAGTGCATTCAATGAATGGGGGAGGGGAGGAGAGAATCTCCAGCTGGGCATTCATGTTATTATTATTGTTTACTAGCATTGCTTTTGAGTAAGGGGCAGATGAATAGGATTAAAACATCCTCTTTTAAAAATCTTTGTATACGTGTGTGTGTGTGTGTGTGTGTGTGTGTGTGTGTATGTGTGTGTGCGTGCATGCTCATGTGTCTGAGTGTGGTGGTGGTGGGTAGACGTGTGACACGGTGTGTATGTAATGGTAAACCTCAGGTGTCAATTCTCATTTCCACCTTGTTTAAGACGGAGCTCTTGTTGCTTATTGCCACTGCATATGACAGACCATTTGACCCTTAAGCTTCTGGGGGTTCTTCTGTCTCTGCCTCTCATTTCACCATAGGCACATTGGGGTTACAGCCAGGTACCACCACATACAGCCTCACCTGGCTTCTGGGGATTTGAACTTAGGTCCTCATGTTTGGTAGAGAAGTAATTTAACCACAAAGCTGTCTCCCTAGACTCCTAAATCTTATTATAGGTTTATTATTATCATCCATCCATCCATTCATCCATCCAATCAATCATACATTTACAGAGCTCCAACTAGGTGGAGAACATTGTCCTAGATGTTTTATGGAAAACAAAAATAAACCAGTCATCTACTAATGAATCTAAAAGAGGGAGGGAGTCAGACATAGATTCTAGAACACAAGCTGGGGAGTGAAGTATTGGGGTGGCTGGAGGGAGGGATCCTAGAACTTAGTGACCACAGAGATCACATTTAGAAAAAGCCTTCCTTAGTTTGATCGCAAACCACTAACACGTTTCTCACATGCAGCACCTTCACCGACGTAGGCAGAATGCAGTAGATCTGTTTCACAGGAAAACGCTAAGAACTTTGGTTCACACAGGGAACGAGTGTAACCAGTTTTGAGCTTGGCCTTCTGACTCCAAGGTCAGACCCCTTTCCCTCAAAGTCACCCAGCAGCCAAGCTCCAGGTGTTGGGCTGTGCTCGATCCAGACCCAGCAGTGTGCTTGATGTCCCATGTCTTATGGAGGCTGGATCTGGAGCTGCCTGTGGCTCTGCCCCCCTTGGAGATCCACCGGAGTATGTGCTCTTCCTCAATGCCTGGCTGCTCAGAAACTTTCTTTTCTAGTTTTTAGAAAAATCCCTGTACCCTGATTTTGGATCGGATCCCATCAGTTCCTTTCAGAGCTGGCTTTCTCACATTCCTATTCCTCTCTCACATTGCTGTGTGCCTATAACTTCTCCAGCCCCCTCCCATTCAGGAACCCAACCCCCATCAGTACACCCCTGTTCTTGCTAGTTTCCTTAACACTGTTCTCGTGCTGCCCCTACCACCACACTCACCCCAAAACTCACAGCGGCTTATTATTGCCCAGAGGAGAAAATCCAGTCTTCTTAACTTCGAGGCCTTGTAGAACCTTGGCTCTTCAAAATCTTTGACAAAGACTTTTGAAGGTACCTCATATACAATGAATGCCTGTCAGGTTGGTTTGATCTCTGCATTAGTACTCTCCCGTTGCTGTGACCAAATATCCAACAAGAAGCAAGTTAAGGGAGGAAGTAGTTTATTTTTGCTTGTGGCTGGGAATGCATGGTAGTGGTTGTTCATGGCCGTGGCAGCAGGATCATGAGGCTGCTTGCTTACACAAAGGCAGATCAGGAAGCAGAGAAAGGAGGATGCTGGTCCTCAGGTCACTTTCTCCTTTCCCCCTTTTTATTCAGTCTGGATGCCCAGGTGACTCCTCTCTGGAAAAGCTTTCACTGACATAATCAAACCAAAGGTGCACCTTGTCAATGCACCAGGTATTTCTAAATCCACGCAAGTTGTCAGTTGAAATTAACCATTACAGTTATCATTTTGTGGTCGTCCCTCGCTTTCCTTATTGTGTCAAGAGGAGACCTGGCCTGCCCATAGCCTGCATCTTCCAAGATTCCTGCTCCAGAAGTAATGACCCTGGGATGCCTTTCTATCTCCATCTTCTAGCTCTGCTCCCTGCTTAGTGACAAAACCTACACTAATGAGTAAGCTGCATCTTTGATATGCTGTTTCCTGAGTTCCTAGGGCCTTTTATCTTCAAACAAGGTCATCAGGCTTTCCCAGGATTTCCTCGAGGAAGGCAGTGTAGCTCATCACCCTGCTAGCATGGAGCACGGTGGGCCAGGCATGCATGATTACCAGGGCATTGCTGTGGAGATGCATCTCCAACATGGCAGTCCCTTCTGGTTGTGAAACAGCATTCTTGGTCTTTCATCCTGGTTCTAGCAGTCAGAGATGGATTCTTAGGGTTCTGTCATCAAGGCTTCTGTGGTATTTGTGCTGGGCGGGGGGGGGGGGGGGATACTGAGGGCTTAGCTAAGGTCACTGTGACTAGGGAAGAGATGATCGGAATTGTTAGCTCCTGGACTCACAGCCTGCAAAGAGGCTTGCTGTCTCAGGCCAACAGTGAGCAAAAGTGACAGGACCCTGATGTGATTTCTTCTGTGGCCTGTGGCCAAGAGCTTCTGTCTGGAGTAGCTCCTGGAGAGGATGCCCTCTGTACCCTGGAAACATGGCTGAATACAGTGACCCGGGGCTTCTCCTTGCAAGACTCTCCTCATATGGAGAGCCTGTGATCTGGATAGCTGAGCACAGAAGGTAAGATCTTGGGAAATATGCACTGGGACTGCAGGTCAATTGAGGTGGATGGTAGCTATGGTGAAGGAAGGATGGCTAGGAGGATAGGAAGAAGAGACTCAGCTCTCAGTAGCAACTCCACTTCCCTTTGGGCAACCAGAGCACCTGTTGTAGCAGGGAGGAATGTTTCAGGGAGGCTAGGAAGGTCCTGGGCAGGCCCTGCATCTCTGAGCACTTGAGCCTGGCCACAAGTGTGATCAGCCTCACTCTCCTGAGTAGAGAGCTTGATAGTCTTGGAGCCAGCCAAGAAGAGAATCACAACACTTAGCTTTTTAAATTATTAACCAAGCCTTTAGTTGAAAGAGCAAACCAACCTTTGTTAAAATGCAAACAGAGAACACTGTAGAATGAGACAAAAGGTGCCCTCCCTCCTACCACCGACCTGGATCCTCATGCCCGGCCAGAGCTCTTTGTACCGTCAGAGATCCTGTGCTCGGCTCTGCCCTAGGTAGATGGCAATCAGTGCTGACTGAGCTGGACAGAGAAAAGGGCCAGGTCGGGCCATACTTGTGTTTCTAGGAGACTCCTAGTTGGCCTGCAGAATAAGTAAATCACTGTGAATTTTTAAAGGGGTTTATAATCTTTTATTAAAGATATTTGTGTTGTTGTTATTGATAATAGGCATTCATGTAGCCCAGGCTGACCTCATGCTCATATGTCTCCAAAGATGGCCTCGAACTTGTGATCCTCCTGCTTCTACTTTCCAAGTACTAGGATTATAGGCATATGCCACCATCCCTTTTAAGCAGTGCTGGGGATGGAGCTCAGGGCCCTTAGGCATGCTGGGTAAGTTCTCCACCAACTAAAACACACACCTAGCCTCTGGACCTTTATTTAGTTTCTAGTTTTTCTCTTGGGATGCCGAGGGACTGGTCCAGAGTTGCTCCAAGAATGTTTGCCCAGATAGCTGCTTCTTTGCCTGTGCTGTTCAGGATTTAAGACATCGTTGATAGAGCCCTGCTTCCTGAAAATGGCATCTAAGACATCAGAATTGCTGATGCGTGTGGCTGGAGACAGGAGAGATATACCGAGGTGTCCACCTGGGGTGATGCAGCCAGGCCAAGGATGCCCCGGCAGCTCCAGGCCTTGGGACTTCTTCCTTATCACATTATGTTGCCACCCTCTAGCGCTGACCATGGGCACCATCATCTGTCAGTCTAAAATAACCCACCTGGCTTCTCAGAGTGACACTTTGTCTGCCATCACACAGGATATCTATCGCCCATCCAGCCTCTTTCTAGGTTGAGCATCCCAGTTCCTTTCAGGCTCTTCAAAGCCCCAGGTAGGAGTCTACAGGACAGCTCCCCCCCCACCTCCTTTCTACAAAATATTAGGGAGATTCTAACAGGGGAGAGAAGGCATGCTTTTCCAGAGGTGATTAGACCCTGCCCTAAAACCTGCTTTCCCTGTGCCTCTTCCCTCTGCTTCTCTGCAGACACTCCTTTGCAAGGTCTCTTGGCTCGGAATGTGTCGCACACACTCCAGCCCTGAACTATTTTCTTTTAAAAGCATGATGCACATATTCCCTCCGAGAAACTTATCTCTCCTAGAGCTCAGCCCAATGGCTCAGATAAATGCAGGAACATTTCTTACACTCTTAAGGTAAGGCAGTCCTGCCCTTCCTGTCTGACTCTGTGGTCCTCTGTGCACCTGCAGCTGGCAATTGTCTCTCCCTCTTCTTATTGCCAACCACCTCCTCAGCAGGCAGGAGGTGTGGAGGCTGTGCCATACAAACCTTATCTGAAAGATGATAGGTGCAGTGTGAGGCTCGTGGGGGACATCTGCTTTAGGTGACATGGACTGTCCTAGACCTAGAGAAGCAGGGGTAAGGGAGCAGATTGGCTTTATCCTAAGAAGGGAGGCTGGGCATTGCTATAGCAGGTACACATTGGAGAATCTCTGGACTTTTCTATTGCAGTGGACACAGCCAGTTCTAAAAGCACAGTTTATGTCCCAACCAGGGGCCTCATGTGCAGTTTTCTCTGAGCTGATCTCTCTGCCCACTGGTTACTATCTTTAACTCAATCTTTTTGTTTGTCTGTTCTTTGTTTTTCGAGACAGTGTTTCTCTGTTGTAACTCTGGCTGTTCTGGAACTTACTCTGCAGACCAGGGTGGCCTCGAACTCACAGAGATCCACCTGCCTCTGCCTTCCGAGTGCTGGGGTTAAAGGCGTGCACAATTACTGCCCGGCTTTAACTCAATCTTAATAGGCCATCCCATGCTACTGTACTCATCCAGCTGTCCCTCCTTGTCATCCTTTACAGCCACACTGCCATCTACAAAGGTTCACACCAAGAACCATGCAACCAAATTACAAATAATAACATTAATTACAAGGAAATCTCATAATGCTTTAAGTAAGTTCATAATTTTGTGTTGGGTTGTATTCACAGCTATCCTTAGCCATGTGTAGCCTTTGGGACATGCTATGCTTTCCCTTCACCGTCTGTTATGGTGGCATCTGCTTCCTGAATGTCAGATTCATATCACTTAACATCCCACATGGTAAGGTCCACGAAGACAGGGCTTGGAGAACAGCCTGTAGGTAGTAGACTGCAAGTTAGCTACTGTCTTTTTTACCCTCTGGCTCAAGAAAGAGAAAGGAAGGATAGAATGAAAGAAAGAAATCTTCACTGACCTTGTAGCAGCCTTGAAAGAGAGAAAGAGAGGAAGACATATTCACAGCCCCCTTTGGCTGCCTGAAGCTTGGAGAGAAGGAGCTAATAGAGAGCTGAACTAGCATCCAACAAACAAGTCCACCACTTCCAACTACCCCTCCATGCTCTCTGGGTTATATTCTAAGCAAAGTTCCCAGAAGTCCAAGCGGTATGCAATCACAAGAAAAATTGTGCATAACAAAAAAACTTCTTCAAAGAGTCCTGCTACAGTAGACGCACAATCAAAATATTCACAGAATGGACAAAGTGCAAGGCAAATCCACACTGAGGGTTCAGGTGCTTTTCCCAGTCCTGGGCATGGAAACCATCATGCTCCCAGAAGTACTTTATCCATCTGCAAAGCAACTCTTCCCATACTATCTCATTTGGTATTCTTAGTGACCCAGAAGGGTATGTGGTATGAGTGTGATTTTCCCATGTTACAGAAGAGGAAATGGGGCCCCTCAGGGGTTAAGCGACATGCCCAAGGTCACATACCCACCTTCAGTCTGTTGATTTTTCTCCTGTGTCTTGCTGAGGTTGAGTGGGGAAGGGGGACTGACTGCTGCAGAGAGAGCTTCTGGGGCTACATGGAGGGCTTCCAGCATTGCAGGGAGAGATTCTATGGCTGAAGGAAGAGCTTCCGGGGGCAAGGTTGACCTGGAGCTGCATTGTGGAGGTGTATGCTCTGGAGTCATCCCAGTAAGCAAGCCTGGGGGGGCAGTTTTGTCAGGGGATTGGATGCAGTCTAGGGTGTCTCATGCACAGGAGCTGGAGTAGGGCTAAATGGTGATGGAGCGATGAAGAAAGGAAGAACATCCTTACTGATTGCGTTATGTTTAAAATCCAGGCAACCATTTTTCCAGTGAGGGGTACAGCCCCCTGTGAACTTATGGCTCTGGAAACAAAGCCCAGAGAAATTAAACAGTCACCTTAAGGGCACACCGTGGCAACTGGGATAGGAACTCAGGAAGTCCTCTGTCCTCTGGGGAGGGTTGTTTGTTTAAGGGCGATTAGGAGCTTCAGTCTGAAATCTATTGGGAATGGTTTAGGTGTGTGTGTGGTTGGGAGTCCTAATACTTTTCTGTTTAATAGTTCTTGAGAATTCTGAATGGTTGTTCTTTGCCCTGTGGTCTGTTGGCTAACAGGTACCTACAGTTACAGTGAGCATGGGACACTCCCAAAGTCAGGCTCTGGTTGAGCAATCAGCTCTCCTTCTTCTTTTATCCCAACGACTCAATCCAGGCTTAGCTCCTGTTACCGATGTCAAACTGCTCTGCTATCTTGTAGCTCAGATGCCCAGGAGCAGCTCTTTATGAGAAACCTTAATGGTCAAGGACATAGGAGTTGCATTTTTTTTTCCAAAAGGCACCCCAGACTCATGTTTCCTGACTTGGCAAGGTGTGCAGATGGCTTGAGGTCTATACTAGGTCTTGTTCTCCAACATCATTGTATAGTATTACCATGTTCCCACCTGTCTTCAAGTACCTACTGTGTGCTAGTTCTGGGGCACAGAGTAGGTTGATGGAGAGAGTAGTGAGTAAGGACAGGGCCCTGGATATGACAGACCTGTTTCTGCCTTTGCTAGTTGTGTGACCTTGGCAAACCACTCAACCCCTGTGTCCTCAGCTCCACGTCCGCAGGTGGGGCAATGAATGAGTGTGTCTACCTCCCAGGGTTCTTCTGAGGACCAAATGAGTTAAAAATGGTGGGTTTTTCCCCACATAGTAAACATACATAAATATTCAGTAAATGCTGTTATCAAGGAATTCTATCCTTAGAACTGCAGGATTTCAGAGCTTAGGAAATCCCTGGAGAACATTTAGTCCAACTCCCTTATTTTGCAGCATCAGAAACTGATGCTCAGAGTTGACTTGTAGAGCTGGTGTGCCCAGGCCCCTGACTCTCCAGGCAGTCTTCCATCCTGGTGCCACCTTTACTTGTTGCCAAGGAGATGAGATATTTACAAGGTGCTCCACAACAGTGTTAGTGGACAAAATTATATTCTCCCTCAAGTGGCCACAGAAAGGGAATGGCTTGTTCCCCTATGGTGGCCTGCCACTACCCAGACCCTCCATCTGGGTAGCTGCCTGCCACTTGGTCTTTCTCCCAGCCAGGGGGAGTGAAAGAACGGCAGGGAAGCAAACATCCATTTGTCTTGAGGAGCCTGGAGCGTCAGGAGAAGTAATCAAGATCTTGTTGCCCACAGCTGAGAGAAAACCTGTAATTAATCTGACTGCCCCACTGATTTTCTCTGTCCTTTTCACCACCAAACACTGTCTGCTGGCTGTCAGCCTCCTCTCTGCCCCACCCAGAAAAATCACGATTAATGATGCGGTAGTCGCAGAGGACAGGTGAAGATGCAGGGGCTGCTGCGAGAGAGAAGAGATGCCATTCAGGGCAGGCGGGCTGGGGGTCCAGACAGTGTGCGCAGCAATGCAGGAGTGTGGTGGGCCGTTCTTCAGGCTATGCTTGTCCGCTCCATCAGTTGGCCACGAGTGTGAATCTGTAATTGTTTATTGAGCTTCTGTGTAGCACGGGCCCCATTGCATGTGTGTTAGGTGATGTATGCCTGGGAGAGATGTTCCCTGCCCTCCATGGCAGTGTGTCAAGGGAAACATCTACTTGTTCATGCAACTGTAGTTCTTTGTGGTCGCCTCTGTGAGCACTGTCCAAGGTGCTGGAGGTACTTCTGTGAATGAGACAAAGCCCTCGCAGGGTCAGTCTTATGCTCAAAATAGACATAGAGTGGGGGGGGGTCAGAGATGATTAAATCGGAGGCATGTTCAAAGAGCACCTCTTCTGGCTTGGGGAAGCTGAATGGCCTGGCCACTGTGACAGAGTGCAAATGAGGCTTCCCTTCTAGAAGTACGGCTGCCAGATGTTTGGTGTTAGGAAGATATATTTGGGGCAGGTGCATGGGAAAGCAGAGGCAGAGAGGCAGAAGTGTCAGCTCCCACCACAGTGCTCCACAGTCTTAGAAGTGAGAGGCTGTTGCAGAGCAGTGTGGTGAATGGCATCTTTGAACTAGGGCAGAGAGGGCAAAGGGTAACAGGCAGGGACTTGGGTGGGGGCAAAAATTATACTTAGAGTGTGAATTCCTAGCCAACATGTTACTCCCTAAAAAGTTAAGTACCTGGCAGCTTACACCATTTCTGAACTCATTCTCTGATTGTATTCTTTCATTATTTCAACAGATATCGTGTGAGTACCTACTATGTGCCAGCCTGTGCTGGGCACTGGGGACACAGGTGGAAAACTCCGAGTTGTTCCCTGCTTTTCTGATTCTTGTCGACCCAGAGGTAGGCATTACCCTTCCTGGGTTTTCAGTGAATGAAAAAATAGACCCTAGCCGTTCTGGGTTAACAGTGTCCATTTCTGCAGGCCAGGGCCAGCTCCAGCCTGCTTTGAATGTGGCCTTCCATCTGTACTTGTGATTGACATAGCCACCCTGGATGTCCAGAACAGTGGTCCCAAGGACACTACAAGGGTCTGCTTCTGATTCTTTGGCCTTCCAAGTTTGACTGTATCCCAGGTTCCTGAACAATGCCTGACATATATTACAGCCTCCATAAATATTTTCAAGTGGATAAATGAACTGTCAAAAAGGAAGGGACTGTAAAAATCTGGTTATACTGTATCAAAGCCATCCTAAATACAGCCATTTACATCAAATGCCTTCCATTTATGCCTAATCAGCACCCGCATGGTAATTATCATGCAGACAGCTAAGTAGGTGTCAGATTAACCCTGTAAATTTTATTTGATGACAGAACTACACTCAATTCATGCAGGCGTGACTTTTGTTGTGCCTGGCTCCAAAGCTTGGCTGAACTTAGAGACTACATTTCAGAGCAATGGTTTCTAAGGTCTGGGGAGCCCTTAACCCTGGGCCCTATGATGAGAAACCATCTTCCAGGCCTTACAAGAATGAAAAGGACCATCTGTGGCATGAGTGGAAGGCACCTCCACCCCCAAGTCTTGATAGAGACCATCCACCAAACAAGCTCTGTCACAGGTGATGAGGCTGCACCCAAGAAGACTGAAGTGGGAAGCTCAAGGCCAGCAGCCCTCTGACTCCAACTTCTTCTCCATTTTAACTGTCTGCTTGGGAAAGCAGAAAGCTAGAACTTTCAGTTCCTCCATAGAAACCACAAAAGATTGAGGAGTTGGCTTCACATTGACAGATGTGCAGATGGGCCTTGTCTTAAAAAGGCAGCTGCTGGATTAAAATATTTGAATAATTTAGGGCTAGAGAAGCCAGGATCTTAGCATTTATAGCACCGTACCCACCCCACCTCACCCCACCCAGAAATCGGGAGCCCCCTCTCCTGTTAAGACTAAATGAAGCTCCTTAGAGCAGGCCAAACAGTCCACATCTTGAATCCTAGGTGCACAGACACAGCCTTACCTGTGTGCTTGCAGTCCAGTGTGGAGACAGTCAGTCACCAAGAGAATCAACGCTATCATAATAAGTTAGAATGCCAGGCTTCCCTTGAGACTGGCTTTACTTCAGTCTGACTCTGCACCAACACCCAGGACTGATTTGAATGACTAATGTTTCCCACTGGCTTGTGTGTTTGAGCATTTGGTACCTGAGTGATGGTGGTGTTGAGGGAGGTTGTAGAACCTTTAGGAGGTGGGTGCTTAGCTGGAGGAAGTGGGTCACTGGGGAGCAGGGCTTATGGGTTCCAGCTTGGCTTTGCTTTTAGCCTGAGTTTTCTGCTTCCTCTCTGCTGGGATATGGAGAATCCCAGCTACGTACTCCTGCCATTGTGAACTCTGCCATGACTTCCCCTCTCTAACTGTGAGATAAAATGAATCTTTCCTTTAAGTTACTTCTAGCAAATATTTTGTCACAGCAGGGAGAAACTACTGAATACATCAAGAATTAAAAAAAGAGATTCTGGGCCTGGTTTGTTATCATCGGAATTTCTTTTGCTCCTCTATTCCCTCCTGTATCCTCCTCTGCCTCCTGCAGCAGGGGGGCATTTGAGGCCTGGTGCTCATTGAACAAATAGGCATCATGCATCCACTGCTTATGAGGACACTCTGGAGACACCACAGAAATCTGGGGACAGTCCTTGCTCTCAAGAGGCTCACTTCACAGTAATCCCAGCTGGAGACTTTGAACAGCAGCAGCCAGAGAGGAAAGCCACTACAGGCTGCAGTGCTGGCTCACAGAGGAGGATCTAATTTCTGGGGACATGCAGAGGGAAGGACACACAACACACACACACACACACACACCGCAGATGCATGTGCAAAGGAAGCTGCAAGGTGTGATGGGAAGAGTGAATTGTGTTCAGAGGTAGGGTGCCACAAAACACCAAAAACTTCTAAAGCATGACACACCTAAGGCAAAGTGCACAAGGGACCTGACCTGTGTAAATAGCACTCATTTAAAAACAGATGGTCTACTCTGCAGAAGTCCCTGGGCCAGTGTCTGTCCTGAGCAGAAAGTTTGAAGCGCTTATAGGCTTCATATCTGTGCATAATCTACTTGGAACATATTTCCCTCCCGTTATCCTTTCTTAATCTCTCCCTCCTACTCCTGATTCCATTTCTCCTCCCTAATAGTCCCCACCACCGCCCCGCCGCTTCCATGTTGTCTTTTACTTCTAGATCACACATATGGCAGAAAATACATACTACTCGTGTTTCTGAGTCTGGCTAATTACCTTTAGCACCGTGACCTTCAGTTTCATCCATCCTTTTGCAGATGACATTGGTTTTGTTCTTTATTGATGACTAATACTCCATTGTGTGTATATGTACCACATTTTATTTATCCATTCGTCTGTTGGCAGGCACACAGGCCAGTTACCTAACTTGGCTATTGTCAGTATTGCAGCAATAACTCCAGGTGTGCAGGCACCTCCAGTGTATGTTAACTTCCTTTTCTTCAGGTATATACCCAGTATATACCTGGAAGTCATATAGCTAGATGCTATAGTAGTTTTATTTTTAGTTTTTTAAGGTGCCTTCATACTGATTTCCATAGTCTGTACTTACCGATTTATATTTCAATAATGCATAAGCCTTCCACTTTTCCTATATCTTTGCAGTATTTGTTGCTGTTTTTCTTCCTGATGGTAACTGTTTTCACCGGTGTGAGAATGACTCTCAGTGTAGTTTTGATTTTCATTTAATGTCTAAAAGTGTTGAACCTTTTCCCACGTATTTATTGGCCAGTCATACTTTTTCTTTTAAAAAATAACTGTTCAGTTCTATTGCTCACTTATTGACTGGATTATTTATTCTTTTAGTGTTTAGTTTTTGGAGTTATTTGCACATTTTGGATATTAATTCTTTATTAGGTGGATAGGTGGCAAAGACTTTCTCCCTTTATGTAGGCCACCTCTTTACTCTCTTTTTCTATGCTGATTCTTTTTAGTTGAATACAGTCCTGTTTGTCAGTTCTTATTATTTCTTGAGCCACTGAAATCCTATTCAGAAAGTCTGCCTGTTCTTATATTTTGAAGTGTCTTCTCTCTGTTCTCGAGTACTTTGAGAATTTCAGGTCTTCTATTAAGGTCTTTGATTCATTTTGAGTTGATTTTGGTTCAGGATGGGAGACAAAGATCTAGTTTTTAATGGCTCTGAAGTTTTCTGAGGATTCTTTGTTAAGAAGACTGTCTTTCCTCCAATGTGGCTTTCGTCAACTTTGTCAAAGATCAAATGGATACAGCTGCTTGTATTTGTTTCTGGGCCTTCTATTTCATTGTTCTCTGTGTCTTACAGACTTCAACAATGAGTTGTCAGGTATTAGGTTTTTCTTTGTCTGGATATCTTTTTATTAATCTATCAATCTCATTCCTTGTTATTATTATATTCAGATTTTTTAAATATTCTTTTGATTCAATTTTGGTAGGTCTTTTGTATCTGGAAATTGTATATAACTTTCCAGATTTTACAATTTATTGGAGTATAATATTTCAAATTAATTCTTAACAAACTCTTCAGATTTCAGTGGTATATTTTGTTACTCACCCTTTGTTGTCTCTGAGTCTATTAATTTTGAGTTATTTTCTCTTTCTTTTGGATATTTCTTAACTTCCATATGTTTATAGAGCTTCTTTAGTTTCTCTTGCTGTTGGGTCCAGTTTCATTCCATTATTATAAAAAAATCAAAAGATATTTTTTTCTTTTTTTGTGGAATTTGTCAAGACTTGTTTTGCAACCTAAAATATGATCTATGTTGGAGAAGAGCGGCATGAGCTGCTGAAAGGTATGCAGATTCTGCAGTTTGGGATGTAGCATTCTGTATGTCTCTGTTAAGTCTATTTGATCTATAATATAACTTAACTCTGAAGTTTTCTCATTGATTTTGGGGGGAAGGAGTTACATGACATAACTATTGATGAACATAGAGTTATTGAAGTCATCTACTATTTGGGGGCTCTCCTGTCCAACAATGTTTGTTTTATGAAGCAGGAGATGCTGATGTCTAATGCATATATATTTATAGTTACTATATCCTCTTGAAGTATTTGCTCTCTTTACCAATATATAGAGATTTTTTTTTTTTTTTTGTCTCCTTGAGTTTTGGAGGTAAGCGAAGGTTTTATTTGTGTATATATCACTTCTGTTTGCTTCTGGATTCCATTTGCCTGGAGTTTTATTTTTCATCCTTTTCCTTTCAATCTGTGTATGTCTTTGCCAGCGAGGTGTGTTTCTTGCAGTCAGCAGGCTGTTGGGTCTTTATTTGTGACCTAATTAACCAGTCCATGCCGTATTATGAGGGGACTAAGACGGTTTCACTGGAATTCTAATTGAAGGGCATCAGTTAATGCCTGTCATTTTATTGTTTTCTCCTAATATGTGATTCTTTTCTAATTTTTATTTGCTTATTTACTGTTCTAGAGACTTATTCCTTGCTGTACTTTTGAGATTGTGTTGGTCTTCCTCTAATGTTTGTAGGATCCTTTTGAAATAACCTCTGCAATGCTGGTTTTGTGTCATAGATTCCTTTAGCTTTTGTTTATTTTGGAGGGTCTTTATATTTTCTTTAATTCTAAAGGTTAACTTTGTAATATAGACTGGTAAGGTTTTCTTCCATAGTTGAAATAAATCATTCCATTATTTCCTGGCTTCTAGAGTTTCTGTTGAGAAATCTAAACTATTCTAATAGATTTATCTTTAAAATGAGTTAGCATTTCTCTCTGTCAACTTTCAGTATTCTTATTTTCTTCTATACACTTAGTTTTTTAACTGTAAAATGGGGAGCTTCCTTCTGGTCCTGTCTATTTTGACTTCTAAATGTTTTCTGTTCCTGTATGTCTGTATCTTTTCCAAGGCTTGGGAAATTTATTGATATAATTTCACTGAATGGTTTTTACTTCCTTATTCTGTACCTGATTTTACATCAAAATGAAATAAATTTGGTCTTTTAATTATGTCCCAAGAGTCTTGCATATTCTGTTCATAATTTCTTACATCCTAAAAATTGTTATTTTCTGAGTATTCTAATTTATCAATCTTGTCTCCAGCCCTGAAAGTCTCACTTTTAATTGGTCTAGTCTTTTGGTCAGGCTTTCCACTGAGCTTTTAAATTTAGCTTAATGATTTTTTTATATCCATGATTTCTGTTTAATTCTTTTGTAAAATCTTTGTCTTTTGAACTTCTGATTCATATTGTTTATTGCCTTCCTTAATTGGTCCAATTATTTTTTATGTATTTTTTGGAACTCATTGGTATTTCAAAAGTCATTTTGTAAAATTCTTCATTCTTGTAGTCTATCTTATTCATTATCTTTGGAGTCAGTTACTATAAAATTATGAGCTTTGTGGGGAGTTTTGCTGTCTTATTTTCATATGTCGTTTATTTCTATGTTGAGACTTAAGTATATTTTGGGATGGATAGCTCATATACTTTTATGTGAGAATCTCTTTAGGGAAGAACAATCTCTTGATGATGTATCTTTTGATAGCAGATTATTGTGAAATGTTGAACATTTCTCAATTGGGTTTTGTTTTGCAGTTTCCCTGTTTCTTCTTTGTTAGGAGTTAGTCTGTTTTGACAAGGTACATATACTGTCAGAACCTGAAAGTTGTGCTTTCTCTGTAGGTCTCACAAGATTGGGGGTACTTCTAGTGTATTAGGCAGATGTATTGTCAACAGTAGAATGTATGAAGACTGTCCTCTGTTGTTAATCCTCTAATCTTGTCATCAATATACAGCCTGGAGGAATATGGGAGTGTTAGACACTATAGTCCTTCATAGATAGATTATAATGTTTTGTTGTTGTTTATCTCTAATATTTTTATGCGTATCATCTCTACCTACTTGCCTTTTGGTCTTCAGATGGATGTTTTTATATCCCTCCTTTGTTGTATTGAAACGTTCACTGAAGTTAGACCAGGGTTGGGTTGGGTTTAGAGCAAGATGCCCTGACTCCGTAGCTTAGTGGGTATGTAGCTCAGTAGCAGAGCATCTGTTGTTATGCTGGACCTCCAGCCCTGTGAAGGAGAAGGAAGGCAAAGAGCAACAAGTAGCAATAAACCAGGTAAGAAGAAATATAAAATTCAACATCCATGACTCTCAGTCTTGACAACAGCCCCAGGAGAAATTTTAATACATGATAGGAGATGTATAATTAGGAGGAAAAAAAATGAATGAGAATGGAAGCAAAAAGTTTGAGCAGAAAGTGAAAGGAGAAATCAGGCAAAAAATAGAAAGTGATGGCTACATCGAGAGAGGGTGATAATAAACAAATTTGATCATTAGAAGGAGAGGAAGAAAAAGAGTTATTAATTCTTGTTTCAAATAATTGAAAATAAAGAGGCAAAAAGGAAGAAAAATGTAAGTGTATGAACAAGTTAGAAAAAAATGAATCTCAATGAAAATATTGAAATAAATATGGTCTCTGCTGAGGTGTTGGTGTGGGCAAAGGTGGGTGGGAGGTCACTGCCTCAGCCAGTTTGCTCCTCATCTTGTCTTCTCGAGCTGTGTGTTCCTTGCGGAGAGCCGAGGCTAAGGTCAGTTACCCTTCCTTTTACAGGTGTTGTTTACTCATTATTATGGGATTGGTTTGGGACCAAGCTGGTTGGAATAGTTTTGTTTCCCTGCTTGTACAAAGTAACATGGAAGCAAATTTTCTTCAGCCTGAGTTTACCCAGGATAGACTAGTTCAAAGTATTTCCAGGGTCAGATTGATGCTGAGTTGCATGGGGTCTGAGTCTCAGGCATCCCTAAGAAGCCCTCTCAAGGAGGTCAGGGTTACAAACTGTGTTGGATTGAGGGAGTACAGTGGATTTCAATTCTCCAAAGTCTGTGTTTTTTCGAGGCTTAGTGTCTAGATGCAATTGTGCACACTACTGTCTTCTGACCCTCTTTGGCTGTCTGCTGGAAGTCCCTAGTTTTAAAGGAATGGAAACTCTATCTTTGTGTCTCTTGCCCAAATCCTACTGTTTATATTTTCCAATGTACTTGTTTCAGTAACATTCTACTGGAACCATTCTGGGTTGTAAGGTAGAGATTGGCTGGCAAGTATAGTAATAGTTATTGTGAGTTCAAGGGAAATTAATAATGTAAAAACTTGGTTTCTCTAGACAGGAGCTTCGTCAGTTGCAACTTTCTCAATATGGTTCCCTGTTTACTGCACCAGGCTTTGTGTTGAGGCAGGCAGAGCATTGCTGAGGAGCCAGCATATTGGCAGTCCCCAGAACAGCTAAATCCAGACTGCCTTTCTGCACCCGTCGAGTTTCTCCCGTTATCTCTCTCTGTTGTGAGGATATGTGGGCTTAGATTGCTCTCTTTCTTCCCTATCTCTCCTCTTGTGTGTGTGTGTTCATGAGTGT
This sequence comes from Cricetomys ansorgei, assembly GCA_026225945.1. NCBI lineage: Eukaryota > Metazoa > Chordata > Mammalia > Rodentia > Nesomyidae > Cricetomys > Cricetomys ansorgei. Next base: position 2,642,428 of record JAMJFZ010001122.1, on the reverse strand, counting down.
GTAAGTGCACATATATGCACATATGTGTGGAGGCAGGGCACAAGCCTAGGTGTCATTCCTCATGTTTCGTCCATTCTGCATTTTGAGCCAGAATCCTACCCTGTCCTGTAATCCATCTCCTGGCCAGTGAGCCCAGGAATCTGCCTGTTTCAGCTTTTGACAAACTAGGTTTACAAGTATGCATCTGTCTTGTTTGTGTGGTTTCTGGTTATCAAACTCCACAGCAAGCTCTTTACTGGCTGAGCTATCTCTCCAGCCCATGTTGTGCCTTTCCTTGCCCCCCCCCCCCCCGGTTTGATAACCAGAGATTCCAGGTCTCTCCAAGTCTCTGCCTGTCCAATATTGAACTCTAATGCATTCCTCAGTTACTCACCTCACCGGGAAGCTGTTTTCTGGCTGTATCAATTTCAAACCGCAGAGAAACTTAAAGGTGCTGCTTGCTTCTAACCCATCATTTTGGTGACAACATTTTAACTTTTGATTGCACAGCACTTTTGTTTGTTTTTACACTTTAGAGTCATGCTTTATGTAGCTTTGTGCCTGGTATCTTTTTCTCAGTATTGTGTTCATAACAACCCTTGTGCTGTTGCATGTAGTAGTTGGTTATTCACACCCATGCCTTTATCACACTGTGTTGCATGATTGTACACTATATTTTTTCATTGTGCTGCTGGATACTTGGGTAGCTTCTAGTTTGGGCAAATACAAAGAATGCTACTGTGAACATCCTAGGATATGCCTTTGGTGAGCATAAATATACTTCTACTGGAGAAATATTAAGGAGTGGAATTGCTGGTTCCTGAGTTTGTGTGTGTGAAACTCTGGTAGACCAGTTCTCCAAAGCACTTACACGATTTATGCTCCTTCGTGCTGTGTGAGAGACCTAGTTGCTCCACGTTTTTCCTAACACCTGGTAAATACTGTGGCTTTAACCTGTGCTTCCTGATGCCAATGGAATTGAGCATCTTTTCAAATGTTCATAAGTCATTGATTGTATCAACGAAGTGTCTGTTTAAGGCTTTTGACTGGTTTTCTGTTGATTATCTATGGGGTTGGAGGGGAAAACGTTTTAGTGCTTTTCTTTTTCTTTTTCTTTTTTTTTCCTGGAGCATCCAGGATTAAATACACAGGTGCTTAGGGTTCCCCTGAGGCAGAATTGGCTTGCTACAGACACTGAGTCTTACAGTAATTGAGAGGTCATGGAAGGGTTAGTGACCCTGTTTCCTTGGGGGAGGGGCAGCCTCCCTGGGAGCTCTGATTTTGATATCAGGTAGGTGAGGAGGTGAAGGAAGGATATAAGAAGGGCTTAGTTTTCATCTGGCAGCTGAAGCCAGTGCAGAAACTGTGTGTTTGGCTGGGCTCTGTACCACTGTCATCTCTATTTGCTGGGAGATGGCTCCCAACCTAGCCATAGAGGAAGTGACATGCATGTGGCCCCTTATTTAGGGCAAGTCTTACATAAGATAGCTTCCCCTGTGTTACCTTAGTCCTCAGACTGGCTTCACCAAGAGGGGATTAATACCGCTTATACAAACAAGGAAACTGTGTGGAGACAAAGAGGAGCCTGGTGAAGATCACAGGGTGACAGGAGGGGGAGCTGTATTTGGAACCATCCATGTGCCTGGGGAGTAACCCTCCTCATGCTTTCTCTTCTTGTACCCATGGCTTCTATTCCTGAGGTCAAACCGTAGGTCTAACTAGAGATTTTCAAAGGAAAGTGAAGTAGCATGGATCCTGGAACCTGTAGAGGAGCCTGCCCTATGTATACCAGGGACCTTCTTTGAGCCCCGATGAGTATAGGAGAGTTAAAGGGCCAGTTCCAGGACTTTTCCTGCAGCTCTCTCATGGGTACTGCCAGAAGTTCTCCTGGAGGGATTTTCAGCTCTTCCCACTGAGGTTCTTAGGTGCTCCCTGGAGCCTCTGTCACTGGGATGGACCAGGTGGGTATCTAACCTATGTAGGACTCACATGCTTCCTCTGCTCCCTCACAGCGTTATGTCATGCCCAGACCAGCAGAGGGCTCCATGAGGAGTTATAGAAGATGCCCCGAGTCTCTGCGCCTTTGGTGCTGCTTCCTGCTTGGCTCGTGATGGTTGCCTGTAGCCCACATTCCCTGAGGATCGGTAAGTACAGTCTGGTTCAGGGTGATGGTCTCATCGTTACCCTTAAGGTACACAGAGGAAACATCTTAATACTCCACGGGCTCTGTGGAACGCTTCCCTGGCCTCCCTGAGTGCGGCTGTGGACAGATGTAGGGGTGATGGAGGCAAGGGTGGACACAGATGTGGATGTGGTGAGGGGGCACCAGGCTGGTGGCTCCCATCTGCTCTTCCTGCCGGGCACCACCAGTCTAGGATAAAATACTGCTTACTTCCTGGTTCAATTCATGACAGATCCTATCTGCATGTGAAGGGGCAGCTGCTGGTGATGAAGGAAGGTGAAAATGGCCATGGGTGTCCCAAAGCCAAGACTGGAGATAAGCAGTTGCCTCTTTCTTCTGATTAGTCCAAGAAGAATCTAGGAAAGGGTGTTATGTCATTGGCAATTGGGATGAAGTCAGGAGTCAATATGCTTGGTGATTCCAGCCTAGCCTGCTTGGAGGGGCTTTGAGTTGCTATCTGCTGGCTTTGGCCTAACTCTGAGAGGGATGACAGGGCCATGTCAGCATCTTCTTTGTCCTCATTGCCGTGGGCATGCCCTTCTAGGTGTGGACAAGCACGGTTGACACCTACACCATCGGTGTGTCTACTCCAGGAAGCTAGGTTCCTCCTTCTCTGAGTAAATAAGCCCATTCCACTGGATGCCAAGGCACTGGACCTGGAGACCCAGCCCTGGTGGTAGGGATGAGGACACCATCTACTCCAGCAAGAAGCAGTGCAGCCATCAGATGGCCTAGTGTAGGGAACCTGTGGAGTCAGCACTGGTGGGCGGCGTCAGAGGTCACGGATGTCTACACGTGTGTGGGGGATATGGGTCAGTGTGACATGAAACATCCAAACTTTGTGGTCTGAAGAAGACCCTCCTGAGAGCAAGACCTCCAATGTTAGATCACGTGATTGCTCTTGAGGGCAGGTTGTGCAGCCAGATAACCATGAATCCTTCATCCCAGACTGGAGGTGGGTAGAACAGAGTGGCTGCTTTGCTCATGGCAGGATCCTTTCTTTTCTTTTGAGAGCAAGTCTCACTATATAACCCTGTTTGTTCTGGAACTCACTATGTAAACCAGGCTGGCCCTGAGTTCACTGAGATCTGCCTGGCTCTGCCTCTTGAGTGCTAGGATTAAAGAGGTCTGCCACCATGCCCAGCAGGACCTGGATCTTCAACAGGAAACCGAAAGGCTGGAGGCCAATATAAAAATACAGAGGGCTTGATGCTGGGTGGGAGAACCCTTCCCATCACAACGAGGACTGGCCTTAAGGCCATTAGAGTATGGCTGGCACTCTGGTGATGGTTAGGAGACTCAGGCATGGGTAGAAGGAGGCAGACAGCTCAGATCACAGCCAGGTCAGGCATCATCTGTCAGAAGCTGAGCCTGTAGGTTCTTGAGCTGCTCCATGTTCCTTGTGGACATATTTCTCCACGAGAATGCAGTGGCTGCTGATTGAAGTCTGAAATGTGGACAGGTGATTTAATTCTCCCCACATCCCATGCTCAACTCCTTGTTCTGCTTGCTTTTTTAAAAGGCATTAAAAACAAGATCTTCCCTACCCCTTCCTCATTCATTTCTATAGAAACTACAAAACCTAATTTAATTCTGCTTAGTGACGATGCAAAATGGTTCATATCCTTAAGATGCTTAATTTATAAGATGCCTACAGTTATCTAGCGTTTGCTATGAAGTCCTACCACCACCAAATGAGCAGATAAAGCCGTAACCCATCAATTTCTGTTTGCCACTAATGGGAAGCAGAAAGGAATTGAGCCAGAATTGCAGCCCCCACCCCTGCCTCTCTGGGCATTGGTTCTTTGTGGAAGGAAGCAGTCACTGGAGCCCACAGATTTCTGCCTTGGTTGCTAGGTTAGCGAGAGGGCTTTGAGGGGTTCCCATAGGCTCTTCACCCACACTGATCAATGCTTGTCCGATTCTGTCGAGCCCCCCAGTTTTGATTCATGTTAGTTCCCTTCTAGCTGATGTCTAGCCACAGGTCCCACTGTCCATCAAGGTCAGACTGGGTTTGATCTCCTAAAGAAGCCAGAAAATACAGCTAAGCTGAGAGGAGGGAGGGAGTGAAGGAGGGAGGGAGGGAGAGAGAGAGAGAGAGAGAGAGGGAGGGAGAGGGAGAAGGAGGAGAAGGAGAGAGCATTGCTAGAACCTGTTTTCTTGTCTCCTTGCTTATCTTGGAGTTAGAAGCCTTGTAAAGATCCCTGATGGTTTCAGGTGGCGAGGTGCTAATTACAGGGACCCCAGAGGGGAAGTAGATGGAGTAGGGCAGGACTGGGAAGGGAAGTAGGTCAAGAAAATGTGAATAGCTATGCTTCCTACCAGGCAGCCTGGAGCACTGAGGGCTGGGGCAGTGCTGAGGTTGCCAGGCCGTTAACAGAGTCACAGAAAGGGGAGGGACTGCTGTTCCCCTGACTTTCTCAGGGGTCACTGCTACCTCATGTGAGCTGCTCTGGGTCTTTCCCCAGAGCTCTCTCCTCCCCTGCATCTTCAGAATAGATGGCTGTCAGAGCAGGACTGTACATAGGGACAGGGAATCTTGGAGATAAATTGTCCAGTCTGCTCCATCCTCAGCCCCACTTGTCGCTGGTGACAATTGGATGTTTGTAAAGAGGCGGCCGAACCCATTACCCTGCCTCGTGATGGCTGTTTTTCATTCAAGTGAGGCACAGGGCAGGAGGTACAGCCAAATTGTCTATTACCGTGTCTGCTGCTTACCCCCGAATGAAGTTTTGGGTGAGAGAAAGGGATTTTATTTATGGCTGTAAGGCTATCCGAATAAATTTCCCAAACTCTCACACATATGTCAGACCCCTTTACTCATCTGTCTCCCGAAAATGTTTTTGATTTTGCTTCTGTCCCTCTGGGTCTTCTGAGCGACGACTGGGGAGCCACAAGTAAATAAATGTCCCCCAACTGCCCCCGTCCCCCACAGATCTCCCTGACTTAAAGAGATCACGGCTGCTGGATTTTGCCATGACAGATGAGGAGTAGCCATTATCCAACTGGCTCATTCTGCAGATGGAGTGGTGTGCCAAGGTCACACAGTTGTGTGTGGTTGGCCTGAGAGTCCAGTGGCTTTGACTCCCCTTTTGGTGACCTTTTAGCCACCAGGCAGCAGAGTCAGCTTCAGTACTAAGTGACATTTTCTCTTCGTTTTCCCTGATATCTTTTTTGTTAGTCAGTGTCCTTGTCCCTGCTGCACTGGGTACTTACTAAGTTCTTGTTAACTGATGAATGCTAGCATGCCTTGACTGTCCCTTCTGCGCCGTGCTGTAGTGACCCTGGGCTACCCACTACTGTCCAAGCGTGAGGGAAGACTTGCTTACATTCTACTTGTGCCCTTCCTTTGGGCACAGGCTTCTTCCCATTCCCACTGCTTAGAAAGCTCCTCCCACTTTTGCTTCCCCCTCCTGCTCCTCCTCCTGCTCCTCCTCTCTTGCTCCTCTTCTCTTGCTCCTCCTCTTTTGCTCCTCCTCCTCCTGATCCTCCGTTTTTGCTCTTCCTCCTCCTGCTCCTCTTCCTTTTCTTCCTCTTCCTCCTCTGTCACTTTTGGCCGAAAGAGCTCTTTATCTGCAAACCCTGTCCCTGGGGACAGTGGCATCTCCTGTAATCATGGCAGCCCCAGCCAATGTAGTGTGCTACTTCTGGTTTAAAAATATTGAAAGATGGATAATTATGGCTTTTATAGTCTCTTGCTTTGCATTGACATTTTTACTCCCGAGGAATCTCCTGACAGAGGAGGAAACTGGAGTGGACTTCCGATGTTTGATCCTGGTGCTGAAGGAAGTCTTGCTCAGCCTGGGTGACACCAGACACATGACAGGTTAAGGCAGCAATCTAACCTCTTTCTTGTTTAAGGCTTCCCTACTCAGTGAAGCAGCAAGAGCTCAGATTTATTTGACACTCAGCCTCACTAGGACCCTCAAGGACTTTACAACTACAATTTTTTACTTAGTCGATTTCTTCCAATGAGCTCCAGTCCTTTGCAGAGAATGTCCAACCTAGAGCATTCAAATGTTATAAAGATGAAGCTAATAGGAGAATTGGGAGAGACAAGTGGGATGAATAGAACCACTGGTTTCTAATCTCGTCAGCTGTGTATTAAATCTACCACTGATTTCTTAGCCTTGTAGAGGATTCACCACGGGGGTTTTTGAGAAGTGGGCTCCCCTTGTAATGTCACCACATGATTTGATTTATGAAATTTTGATCAGTGTGCAACTTTTTGCCTTCAATCCAAATTGAATCAACTAGATAGGCAATCAATCAGTCTTTCACACCTGGTGACAAATAGAAATTGATGACCTTCTCCTTCGTGTGTCACCTAGAGAGGGAATACGGGAAAGTTTCTGTGACGCGATCTCTTCCATGGTGAGCATCACAGGGGAGTCTGTCTTACTCATGCCTTTCCCCACCGTGTCTAGCACAGTGCCTGGCCTATATATACTACGAGGCTTTCCCGCCACCTGATAAATGAATTACCTATGGCAAATCTGAATTTTGAGCTGACATTTCAGTTTTCTGGTACTCCTCCCAGGATGAATCAGTGCCCAAGCATGGCTTCTCATTTTACTGGTAGCCCCCAGGACATGTAATTAGGAAAATGTTGAAAGGGAAGTGTCCCAGGGGTGTGTTTGAACACTTGGTTCCCAGCAGATGCTGCTGCTTTGGAAGGGCATGAAACCTTTTAGGAGGTGGAGCCTCACTGGGGGAGGGCCATTGAGCAAAGGCCTTGAGGTTTTATAGGCCAACCTTGCTTCCCATCTGCTCTTGTTTCTTGACTGTGGATGCAATCTGACCCACTCACTGCCTTTCGCCCTTGGTGCCGTTCCTTTGTTCTTAGGTTGCTTCCTGTTGTTTAGTTGGCCACAGTACCAAGGCAAGCAACAATACAGAAAATGAGTATTCCGTCCCCCAAATGTGCATGTATATCTGCAAATGCCCGTGCATTCAGATGACTGTCTGACTTTCTGTACCCCACTTCTAGACTTACACATTTAGGGGTGGATATGGAAAGCTGGCAGGAGTTGGACAACTATCTAGGCTAGTGTGTCCTGTGTGTTCATCTGGATGAAGGCATTGATCAGGATGACACAACTCCCAAATTCCTGGTAATATCAGTGCCACAGTTTGCAGTGAATAGAGTGTTCTGAGGTGGTACCCGGGTTTCTATGAGACAGACAGAGGGAGCACATGCGCTGAGGAAGAGCCCAAGGTTCTCAGGATTTGTGGCTTGCCTGTGAGTCTATGAAGGTAAGTGGTTAAAGTCAGAGGATGTGAATGGGTGGGATCTGATGGTGTCACAGTCTGGGATAGCCTGTTGGCAGCACATTCCCTGTGGCTAAGATCTAAAAGCTTCCAGAGGCCAGGATGCTGATGTCTGGCCCTCACAAAGGAGTAAGCAAATCATGACAGTGACCATTAGTAAGGCAGACATCTCTATTGTTTTCAGCATATTTGTGATGAGTCTTTGCGGGAGGAGTTGGCAAAGCAATGGCATCAGAGGTGAGACAGTGGGCCCCGATTCTGTAACTGTGAATCCTAGATGATGGGGTTGCTTTCCATACAATTTTGGTGTGTTGCTGCCTATGTTTATCTGTGTTAGAATGGCCTGGCTTCCCTGTGGCTCTCATTTTTTTGTCCCTTGGTGATACTATCCACTCCTCAGTTGGATGCATCAGGGTTGATGTAGCAGATGAAATGACCAGTGGACTTGATGTCTCTACTGGGTTGAGCAGGGAGCAGCATGGTACTGAAAGATCTTGTCAGAATTTAAAAAACTTGTCTCCAGCTCTGTGGAATGGCATGCAGAGTTCTGGGATGTGGAATGAGTCATTTGTATGTTGTATTTGTGGGGGAGGGAGCAGATTTTGTGGACTCTATGAAGAAAGACTTTTGTTTCTACATTTAAAAAAATGTCTATCTGGCAGATGGAATGGCCATTTTGAATACCAGGGACCATAGAGAGGTTTGCCAGAGATTTCAGCATCAAACTGAGTATTGGACTTGTTATTCCTAGGACTCCTACCCATCTAGGGTATGACAGTTTAGTTAGCCTTTGGTCTCATACTCACACGGGAAGACACTTCTGTTTCATTGTGGTTTCATTAATTACCATTAACAAGAGCTTAAATCGAGACAGCCACCTTCCTAATTAAAGCCACGACCCTATTTGGCTCCAGATGCTTGGAGAACCCAGGTAAGACATGATAGTCAGCAGATCTTTCTGTTTTGTGATGTAGTTCAGCCTCTCTGGGCATGTCTTTTTTCCTTGTGGTTGTAGATGTGTGGTAGGAGGGAGAAGCAGCTGCTAGATCTCAGCCAAATGCTTGTATGTGAGTCTGAGTGGGTGGGGTTCACTCATGTACACCAGCAGAACCCGAACACCCCACTCACAGCCTTGCAGCTCAGCTGCAGGCAAGACCGTGGTCGTACATAGCTCTCATTAGTCTAGATAAGCAGGCATACACTCCCTATAGAGCTTATAGGAGCTGCTGGGGAGCACAGGACATCAGGCTGCTGCAGACAAGCTAACAGCCTACCCAACAGCCTCTCTTGTAGGTGTATGCTTCCTCCCCCTTGGTGGCTGGTCAGCTCCTACTAGATTGAGCTGGTTGTACCCATTCAGCCCATCCTAATAAAGGGCATTGTGGCAAGAGCCCAGGCTAATCCAGGTTTAATTTTGCATGCACTGGCACACACAGTGCTCTGAAGACAGCACTCCTGTGTTGGCCTCTGGAAACACCATGCATGAGTCCTGTGGATAGCCATGCTTGGGAATATCTGCCAGTGTGATCTCTTCAGATAAAAGGTGTTCTGCTGTGAGCCTCTACCCCTGGGCTGCAGACATTGGCCAGGGCCCGTTCTGTTCCTTTCATCCCATGTTTCAGATGTTGACATCACACCAGAGCTGGTCAGTCCTGTGGGGCAGTCAACACAAGGGTCCTCCATGTGCTTCCCTTTTCCCTTCGTCCCTTCTGCCTGGACTTACCCAGGTGCCTTACGTGGCAGTTCCACTGTGGTTGGCGCCTGGAGAACAGGGGAAAATGGAGTCAGATGTGTTCCGAGTAACTCTGAGAGTGGATTCCAGCAGACCCTGGCACAGTTAGAGGTTAGCTCAGTGAATGGGCTCTGGAGCCAGACTGCCTCATGGTGGCTCTCAGCCCTGTGTTTTCTTAGCTGTCTGATCTTGGACATGAATGTAACTTCTCAATGCCTCCATTTCTTCCTCCACAGCGTGGGGGCCTACACCCAGTTTTATGTGTTTATGAGAATCCAGCAAGGATCTACTGAGCAAGCTCTTAGGACAATGCCAGGGGCTTGCAAGTGCTGAGAAAGTGGCCTCTCCTATTAATAACCCCACTGGGCCAGCCGGGCTCTGTCATCTCTTAACCGTTTCCTGCCTGGAACACCCTTCCCCATTCCTCTACCGCATCTCCTTCCACTTTCCATTCACTTTACTCAGGGAAGTGAGAACCTCGGTGGTGGTTCGGGGAGCTCCCGCTTCTGGAATTCCCAGGGTGCTTTGTGCTGATGTTCACCCAGTCACACAGCATTGCGCTGTCTTCCTTGGTCCTGACCCACCTGCTTTATACAAACGTTTTTAAAAACCTTATTTGAACTCCATCGACAACAGGACCCTAGGAGCATCCTGTGGGGATGGGCTCTGCCTTTTATACCCCTAAATGTGATTCACAGCAGATGGCAGATCTCCCCTGGATGCCTGTATCCATGCCCCCTTCAGTTTTCTCTCTCCCTTTACAGAAGCACCATGAAAGAACTGCTTATTCAAGCTCTTTCTACTTCCTCTCCCCTCTTTTCCTATCAGTAGTACTCATAATGGACCCTGATTGTCAGGCTCAGTGGCACCCGTCCCCTCTGAGCCATCTCACTGGCTCCCTCTCCATTTTATTCATCTTTGCATATGACTCCTCCTCAGAGCTTTGACTGTCAGTGTCTTCTGTACCCACCCCACTGCCATGATGGTCTCATGTAATTTGTAGATGATCCTCTAGTCTCATCTCCAGCTCTGAGCCCATTCCGTAACTTATCCATGCAGCTGTCTGCTGGCCATCTTCACACACACAGATGACAATACAGACTCAAGCAAGGCACGTCTGCAATGGAAATCTTCCTATTGCTCTTCCTGGCCTGCTCTTCCTATTGCTTCTCCACTCGTAGCTGGTAATGCTAGGGATGGCGAGACGGTTCAGTGGGCAAGAGTGCTTGCTGTGCAAGCATGGGAGCTTGAGTTCAAATCCTCGGCATGCACGTAAGAAGTGTGGCACGGTTACATGTACCTGTAACCCCAGCATTGTGGAACAGATGGATCTTGGGAGATTTCCTAGCCACAAAGATGAGTTTCTGGTTCAGTGAGGGATCCCATCTCAGGGCATAAGATAGAGCTGTGATAAAGAAAGACTCAGTGTCCTCCTCTGGCCTCCATGAGTGGGAATGGATGCATGCACCTGAACACACACACACACACACACACACACACACACACACACACACATACCTGAACACACACACACACACACACACACACACACACGCACGCACACATATACCACACACATAAAGAATGCACACACAGACCACACTCCCTTACTCTGTCATATCTATTGAACTTGGACTCCAAACCTTGGAGCCATCCTTCATCCCATCAACCTCTGACTTCAACCCCTTGCCATCAAGCCCTGTTGCTCTACTTCCCAAGTTCAGCCATTACAACCTGACAACTTCCTCCAGCTCCGGTGCCCCTTCCCTGTTCTGAGCCATACTGTCTGCCCCCCGCACCGATGCAGAACTTTATCCCTCGTTTCCTGGCTCTCTTTTATGTCACCTGTTGATTTTTTAAAAATGGCAATGCGAGCAAGTCTTTTAAAATAGAAGTTGGATCATATAAGGTCTCTGCTCTCGCCCTCCACTGGCTTCTTGTCAGAGCAAAGGGCTAAGTCCTCATGGAGACCCCCTGACCTCCAGGACTTGCCACTCTTCTGTCTATTTACATTCTCAGTTCTCACAGTCTGTCTGCTGCTCATGTCACATCACTCAGCCCTGCGAACGTATTTTCTTTCCCTAAACATACCAAGCATGTGTTCACCTTAGGGTCTTGTACGTGCTCTTCTCCCTGCCCAGAGCACTCTGGGTAGCAGCATAGCTCACTCATGCGGGACAGTCACACCCTGCCTGTGGTCTGTGCTCTTCCCTGCCCCCAACGTTTTCTTTCTTCTTGTCGCCCTCGAACACATTTTATTTTTATTTGTTTTATATTATAACCCAATTATAGCATTTCTCCCTCCCTTTTCCTCCCTCCAAACCCTCACATATTCCCTTTCCCCAACTCCTTCAAATTTATGGCCTCTTTTTCACCAATTTTTATTTCATACATCTACGTATTTGTACATACATATGAGGAAGGCTCCTAGCCTTCCCCATCTGCCTGCGGTACTCATATAGGGTTGAGGCTTCATAGGCTTTTCTCTGTCCAGTTTGGCATGTGCATTGGTGTCATTGTTATTCAGCTCAGGTCTGGGCAGTCATGCTGGTGAGACTGTGATGTGGCTTCTGATGTTACCAGAAGACCCGATCTCACAGCAAATCCACTGGTCTTCTGGCTCTTACGGTCTTCCTGCCCTGCTCTTCCTTGAGCCTTAAGCGTGGGAATGTTTTGCACATGTCTCTACTGAGACTGGCTGCATAACTCTGCATTTTGATTGGTTGTGGTGTTCTATAGTGGTCTCTAGTTGGTTGTGGTTTTCTGTATTGGTTTCCATTTGCTGCAAAGAGAAGTTTCTTCAATGAGGGGTAAAGACTACACTTATGTGTAGTTAGAAGGACAAATGTTTATAGGCTGTTGTTAGGGATTATGCGGGTTTACAAAAAACTTCACATGTGGGTTCTTTATCATTCATAATAGCCAAAGACCAAAGCACTAAATTGTTTATCATTTAGTTAACAAAGCAAAGTGTTATGCATTTTCACAATGAAATATTTAAACATAATAAGAATGCCGTATTAACACCTGCAGCAAAATGAATGAATTGGTGAAGGAAGTTGGGCATAAAGGCCACTTGTGCTATTACGAGTTATTTATGGTAGTTGTCCAGCACAAACAATCCCATAGGGACAGACAATTAGTTAGAGACTCCCCAGGGAACCAGTTCTTAAGCTGTGGGCTGTTACATCCGTATAATGCTACCTAAATATGAGGTTACAAAAAACTGGCAGTTTCTCTTCTTCTCCGTTTAACTTTTTCTAGAACACATCTCACATCTGGTCCTGTTTTTTTTCTTCCTGTCCGAATCCCGTCTGAATGAAGAAAACCTCTTTGTTTTATTCTCTGATGCTTCTCCAGCACTTAAGACAGTAAATATAGAGTATATAATAGGTGCTCACTAAACATCTTCTGAATGAATGAATGAACGAATGAATGAAATGAATAATACATACATGAGAGAGGCTCCAAAGCAGCTTCAGAGTTGAGGGCCTTGAGAAGCCACAGAGCAGAGGCCCCACTTGTTTGGCAGCAGCACCTACAAGAGCTCCTCCACCACCTTGAGCGATACAGCGACACCATTGACTGGCTCCATGTCCCTGTTGCCCACACTCTGCAATCAAACCCCAGGTCTTGGGACTACTCTTGATCCTGCTCTGAGGAAGCCAGAGTCAGCAGGTAAGTGACTTAGCTCAGTGTGAGCCTTGGCTGGGAATCTTACTTTGTCCCTCAGATTCAAACACTGGGCTCTTGGTTTCTAACCCACCCCCACCTGTGGGGACCACGAGTCCCCACATCTCCACTGAGGCTGAGTTCCAGAGCTTACCTTGGTATTCTGATTGTGCCAGGCTCCTCAGAACTGTGGCCAGGCCTTACTTATCTCAGTCTTCCAAGAACCCAGAGGCCTCAACCCAGACCTGGTGTCCCAGCTGGGACTTTGTGAGAGGCTTCTAGCCTTTTGCTGACGTTGCTGCTGTTGGCCAGGTGCCTGCCTTCTCTTGGCCAGGAGCCCCCACCAGTCATGGCTGCCAGCCTGTGCTTATGTTCGCAAATTCTAAATGATGGCAGGGACCCCAGTATAACCCACTAAGCCTCTGAATAGTGATAAGCATTCTTTTCTTCCCCTGTCTCTCTGTGTCCACTGTGCTAGTTCTAGACACTCCTTAGGGCCATGAACAACAGGCCTGGTGCTCTTCTTGATAATGGCATCTCGAAGATCTGAAGTGATGTCAGTGTCCCTAGCATCTTCCTCCCCTCTGATCCACACTATTCTTCACATCATTGCTTGGACTCCACTTATTGCCCTGGTCACCCTCCACTCTAAAGGTGTCATTTTTTTCTTTCCTTCTTCCAGATCAGGGTGTGGTTCACTAAGTCAGAGGCACTTGTCTCATCTGCTTCTAATCTACCAGTGGCACGTGCTTTAGCTTGGTAGAGCAGGGTTCTTCCTGTGTTCATCTTATTCTCACTGAGCCTTCCTAGCTGCATAGTCTTTGGGTTTAAGAAAGGCAAGCCAGAGCTCTACCTGTGTTGTGAGCCTCAGCCCCTGAATCCTATCTTTGCTCACAGTACACAGGCAGAAGCTGTTCCTCGGCAGCAGGTTGCTCCCGAGTCTAATGACACCCATGTTAAGGTTCCAGATGTTACAGAGGTGGGGGGTGTTCCTTATAGCAAGTCTGGGACTTCCTCTAAGCTATGAATTTCCATGTAGACATGGTCTTTTGAGTACACAGTGATACAGAAAAGGGAGGGAGTGCCACTTTGCTAGCAATACTCATAAATTTCCCTCAGGGGCAGGGATCTAACAACTTGAGACTTTGAGCTTTCAGCTCATAGATGAAATAACAGGGATCTTCCAAGAGATGACAGAAGGGAAGCACACAGAGCCCCGGGGGCCTCTGTAAGAAGCTGCCTCTAGGGGCTGCTCCCAGGAGACACCAGTCATTAGCTCGTGTTGTGGTAGGTTTGCAGTGGGTGTGCCCACATTTCTGGAGCAGCCACCCCAAAATCTCAGGCCAGCAGCCCAGAGAAGAGGGAAGCCCAGAGGTAAGGAATTCTCCTGCACTTCTTCACTTGGAGCAGTTGGAGGCGAAAAGGCCCCATCGTGTGCCCTGGGCAGGTAAATGCTAATTGGAGCTGATCTGGAAACTTAAGCGTTCTAAAGGAATTGAGTTTAAGTGGCAATCAGTGCCATTGGTGGAGATGAAGTAGGGTATTGAAATGATCTCTATGTTGCCACCTTCAGAGTGTTCCTTTTATTTAATCAACCTCTCTCTTTTGGCTGTCATGAGGATGACCTTCCAGAAGTCAAGGAGGCACCTGTGACAGTCCCAAGCAGAGGAGGCAGGGCCTACCTGCTCCTGGAGGCTCAGTGCTTATGGTTGCCTCCTGCTGGGTTCTGGATTGGCATTCTTCTTAGCATGAATCCATAGGGATGGTCATGCTGGATAGCATGGAGATCACATTCAAGTTGTATGTCCCAGATATCTTGGGACGAATCTGGCCTTGGAGTTTTGACTTTATGTTCTCAATTCTCATTCACTAGTCATATACGCATTGAGGGAAATGACTCAACCTTTCTCACACTCAATTTCCAGTCTTTAAGCTGGGAATAATAGTGTTTATCTCTAATTAATTAATTGGTATTAACTCAGAGGAGTATTATAATGTACCATGAGCAGCATATGGCATATCGTAATATTTAGTAAATATTAGTTCTGGCTCTTGTGTTTCAAGAAATGGTATTTAACTCAATGATTCTGGCAAGCAACTGCATGGCCCCCATAGGGTAGTGAAATGCTGTGGCCTTGACTGACACAGGGACCTGGAATTAAATAATAGTTTTGCATGTGACCTTGTGCAAATTGAATTATTTGGCCTCTGTTGACTGCTATAAAAAGGGGATAATAAACTCACCTTGCGTGATTATTGTGGTTTACGTGAGAGATAACGTATGGAAAGCAGCTCTCAGAATGCGTGACAGTCGGTAGGGAGTCAATAAATAATAGCTGTTATCAGTAGTGCTTGCATTATTGCTATTACTATAGTTTTTCTATTGCTGCCATAACAAATTACCACAAATTTAGCAGCTTAAACAAGACAAATTTATTATCTCAGCCTGTAGTTCAGAAGTCTAACTGAGCTGAAGATAAGATGTTCCTTCCTGGGGGCTCCCACCCAAGCATCTGTTTCCTGCTCATTTGGGTTGCTGGGGGAATTCACTTCCTTGTGGTTATAGGACCAAGATTCCCCATTTTCTTCCTGGCCGTCAGCTTAGAACCCTTTCCAGCGTGTAGTGTGCTGTGTGCTGGCTTTCTCTCTCCATGCTCAAAGCCAGCAGAGGAGGGCTAGTCATTCTCCCCTCCAGTCCCACAGCTGCCCCTGCTGGGAAATGTTCTCCAGGGCTAAGGAGTTCTGGGATTACACTGAGCCGGGGGGTGGGGGGGGTGGGGGGGGGGGGGGGGTGGGGGGGTGGGGGTGGGGGGGGGTGGGGGGTGTGAACCCAAGTCTTTTCTCCAGCTCAGGCTCGGTCATCAAATTCAACCTCAGTGGAATCTGCAGTCCCATTTTCTATGGAAGGTGATGCCAGGGCGATGGTCATCCTCAGGGTTACCATTCCGCCTACCAAATTACTACTGCTAGCCCCTAAAGTAGAAGATTAGGCCACAGAAGATCCTTCTTGTGAACAATGTCCAATGCAGAGGACTCTTGGAAACTCTGCCTAGCCCAAACTTTAGCCTGGATTTGTGGACTCTCAGCATCGTTGTTCATTTTGCTTGAGAACCAGGCATCTCAGCCCACTGGATCCAAACTCTTTTCCCCAAGATGGAAATCACCACATAAGTTGGTCGCATTGCAGAGACTGAGCCCATGCCAGTCCAGAGACAGCGGGGAAGGTGCCGTGTAACAGGAAGTGCTTTATCACAGTGATTTAATAATCTCACCGCTTCTCACATGTCAGAGTACCAGCAGAGTAGTCTACAAGCTGAATGTTATCTGAGGCTGTAACATGGGCTTTGCCAGGCTCGGCATGGAGTGATGTGTTTATTTCCTGCCACTGGGCTTGGAAAAAATAATATTCCCCAGAGTCCTGGCAGACTCTTATTCTGCCCATCATCCTTCCAGGGGAGACTGGGCCACTTGTGCTTCAAGAAACCACTGCTGGGAGAGAGGCATTAGGAAGCCTCGTCTCTGTGCCTGATCTAGACTGTTCCACTGTCCCCTGGAACTTTGTAATATGGACTATGTCCTGTTTGGGGCTAGGCTTTCTGGGAGACACAAGGAAACAGGGTATTTTGTTGACACATTTTCTAATTGCTAGACGGGAAAGCTCTCTGACACACTTGGTGTTCGGGCTGTCATTGTGGCTGTGGTGGTCCAGGGGCAGTGGGCATGATGGCATTGAAAGTTTCTTGTCCTTCTCAGACATTTTCACCATTGACACCCAGAGTAGATCGAATGGCTTTGGGCATGGCTTAGAAAGATGGTATTCAGGAGACGGGAGTGACAGTCATGCTTACCGAACACCTACTGTGCACATCACTTTTTATAAATTCCATGACGCAGGCTTTACAGCTCCTACGGGTGGATTTGATAAGACCTGGTATTTGGGTATACAAACTCTCGTGTGAACCCACATAGAGGTAGAACGTAAAGGATTTGAACCAAGTCTGTTGAGCAACAGTCCCGTGCTCTGTTCTAGACACTAAGCTTCTCTCTGGTGTGTTCCTATCTGGATTCCTGAGGCCACTGGCTGTGCCTCGCGGACCAAGAGCTGGGGAGAAGGTAGGTGTGACCTTGCTTTCCCCAGACCAGCCTGAGGCTTTAGGTCACACACCGCATAGCAGACCCCATTCTCCCTTCTGCAGATTTCCTTTGAGAAGGGGTGGGGGTGGAGAGGGGAAGGCAAGGAGGGAGAGAGAGAAAGAGTGAGTGAGAGGGGATTAACTAAACATTGAGCTGCAGGAGTATCTCTGAAGGCACCGTAGGCTAAAAATAAGAGCTGAGACTGCTGTGCTCCGAGAGCCAAGTCTGCACGCTGGCTTTATTTATAGTCGCTTATTTATTAGATACCAAATGATGTTTAAGCAGGAATCATATGGCAGTGATCTTTGATTACTTATGTGGTTAATGGCTGAACATATATTATTATTGCTGTTTATTTAGCACTGTTAAAAGTACTCGGTACTTCTCTTCAGTGAAACCACTAAGGAAAGGGCCAGGAGAACGGAGCGAGCAGTAGCTTGGATGGTGGATGGTGCAGGAGACCAAGCCAGAGAGATGCTCTTACAAAGCTTCAGATCTTGGTGATCAAGGGAGTGGGTTCAGGGTAGAGAGGATGCCCTAAAAGGTAAAGAGAGGCTTAAAGTTAAGAGTTTCAGCCTTTAGAACCAGAGCTGCATATTAATAGCAACATTCATGGAATATTTATTTTGTGCGTGGCATGATGCCAAGTGTGTTCAAAATGGCTTATCCCTGCCACTCCCTCCATCATTTTACAGAGGGCAAAGCTGAGGCCCAGAGAGCTGGAGTAAGTTACTCAAGAACACACAGCTGGTAGGAGGCTGCAACCAGCCTTCCTGTCCATGTCCGCTGCCTCTGCTTGAGCCTAACTTTTTGAGTAAGAAGCTCAAGAACAGGGTGGAGAATTGCTGCACTAGAACATGGACCGAGTGTGAAGAATGGAGTTGGCTTCCCCTATCTCTTGCTGCAGTGTTTACTTCTCGCTCAGACCCAGCTGTCAGCGGTCCCTGGGGCATGGCCCATCCAGAGCCATCTGGTGGAATCCTAGGAGGACCAATGGGGTGGGATCAGGGATGCTAGGCTTAGATGACAGTCGTGATTCCTCAGCCAGCTGCAGTTTACTTTCTGGGCCCATGGAGCAGAAGAGGGATGGAGCTGGGGGTGGCCTGGGCACTGCCAGGTTTAAGACATGTGGGTGCAAAACATCCTGTCTCTATCTTCTGGGCATCTGAGAAAAGCCCTGCTTTCCTCCTGGAGAGAAAGCATGCAGTGCTGAACTTCCAGGCTGACCTCTGACACTACCCTGCACTCCCCATCATGGATGCCCTCTTGGTTTTCCCAGTTCTGTCCTTCTACCTCAGGTCTCCCTGGGATGAGGCTGTTAATGGAGGAAGGGACAGGGAGGCTGTTTTGTTTTATGGTTTGCTTTAGGGCAGGGAATGTAGTTGCTCAACCTGTGGAAGAGAAATCCTAGCTCCTGTGACCTGCCTTGGGGAAAAAAGACTGGGATTCAGAAGGACCAGAGAAGCTGGAGAATCCTACACCTGAACTTTTGAGTCTTCCTCAACCTGTGTGTTCAGCCTGCCTAGGCACCAGGCTTGATGTATGGTATTCTGAATCATGACAGTGGCTACTAAGCAGTGGCTAAGTGATCATTCAGAAGACTCATTTTTATGCTGGGTGACTATGTTATTTCATCCACTGGCATCCACAGACCCACTAGCCTTGAAACCGGGGACACTGTGGGAGGAGACAAGGCGGAAAGGGTTGTTATATGGTTAACAGTAGATCAGCAGAGCACCTGAATCATTCTGGATGGGGGGAGGAAGGAAACTGTTAGCTGTCTGTGTGGCTGGTACACTTGAAGGGGGAAGAGACCTCCCAGGAGGCACAGGGAGGATTTCAGGGCTCTTTCTCTCTCTGTACCCCTGATGTCTAGGACCTGGCCTTCCAGCTGTGTTCAAATGCCTGCTAGGAAGCCTTTGACCTTTAGAAGGAGGCTTCTGTGTGTTTGGCCCAGAATCGTGGGCCCCCTGCCTGCTGGGTTTGCATGTGAGCAGGGCCACCCAGCGGCCTCAGACCTCTTATGCTTTCAGTGCTGTTCCTCAGAGTCATTCCCTTCATCTGCCATCCAGCCAGTGGCTGCATGGGGCTTGGCTAGATAAAAGGGGACTTGAAAAGAGGATCCTTGGATAGTAGAATGAACCACAGAAAGGAAGCCAGGGAGAGGAAGAAGAGAGTGGGGGTAGGGGAAGGCTCCAGGGAGGGACCTGTGTCAGTAGAGCTTGGGGTACAGGCAGAATACAGGAGGAAGATGGGATGAGCAGGAGAACTTGAAGGCACAGTCCGGGTCCAGGCCTCAGCGCTTTCTGGCCTTGGTTTGCCAGATCCCTGGTGGGTCTGAGATGTTCCTGTCTTGAGGCTGCAGCAGGTATATTTTCTGCCTCTGTGTCATCTCCTGCTATACCTTCTCCTCTCTCCCATTTCCTTTTGTCCCTCTACGTATTTACTGCCCACTTGGGTCTGAGTGATCTCCTGATGGAGTGCCATGTTGGCTTGTTCGCTCAGTTTTATAGACACATCCAGAGAGCCCAGAGAGCCCAGAGGCCAAGGCCTGGTTCCGGAGAGAGGTGTAATGAGGACAAAGAGCAGTGGCGGCCCATTTAGATTGGATTTTAATAAAGTTTCCAGCTAACCTAAATCATCCTCGTCATAGGCAGCTCATAGTCTCTTGTTGTGGGGGTTGGCTCAAGGCTGCCTCTCCAGGCTGGGGCTAGGCAGACCTGGGTGTGGAGGCTGCTGGACAGAGAGGGGAGAAGTCCCAGGTCCCCCTTGATGGTGAGGGTAGGACTATCAGAGCAGCGCTGGAGGAGAAGGCTCTCAGAGGGGAAGCTGAATGCCTGCTCTTTCAGCAGCTGTTAATTAGTTGCAGATGATGAGATAATTCATAAAAATTAGCAATGATTTCCTTCATTGTGTTAATATCACCGGGCAATAAAACTGCTGTTAAGGATGGCTTTTCTCTGCTTCAAGGAGCGGGGTGTCAAGGAAGAAACAGCCCTCCACAGGGCTGGGGGGGAGAGAAAAAGGAAAACAGAGCTGGTGAAGGGGAGAGGAGGGAGCGATTTCCAAGCTTTGGCTGGAACCATCTGAAAGAAGTCAAACTGAAATGCAAATCATGATGTCTCAAAGCCTGGCCGGGGAGGGATGGTGTCACCTTGGTAGCCATACATGGTAGAAGGCTGATGGGTGGCAAGGAGGATTTTCCTTGTTGCTCTTCAGACACAAGATGGTGGCAGCCAGAGGCCTTAGGGTTAAGCTTCACCCAGGGAGCAGGGAGCTGACAGAGCCCACAGGAGAATCCCTGGAGAGCTGGCACATTGCATATGGAGCTTGTGGCTTGGTCTGGCCTTGACCTCTTCCATCTGCAGCTCTTGATGCTTTTCTCTTCTCTCACCAAGCTCTGCTCTCTCTGGCCTAATGTGAGTTTCTCAATGTGCCCAATCCTTTCTGATTTAGGGCCTTACCCGTGCTGTGCCATCTGTCTTCTCTGGACCATTATTTGTAGCTCTCTTTAAAAATATCTGGCTAAAGTCAGGCATGATGGTGCATGCTTTTAAATCCCATACCTTTAATCTCTGTGAGTTCAAGGCCAGCCTCTACCTAGTGAATTCCAGGCAAGGCCAGGGCTACATAGAGAAACCCTGTATCAAAGAAGTAAATAAATAAATAAATAGATAGATAAATAAATACAAAATCTGACCAACTTCTCTTTTATCCTTCAGGTAAACTGTCATTCCCTATTGTAAACATTTTCCTTGAACTATGCCTGGTTTGATCCCCATATTGGACACTTGGCATGAAAAGTAGTCTCTTCCCTACTAAAACCTTTGCCCAGGCCCATATCCTTTACGGGGATGTGTAGAGAGTACTCTGTGCTCCAGCCCCTGCCCACCTCTCCACTGACCCTCCATACACTGTCTGCTTTCAGCTCTCTGAGCATGCTACCTTTTCATATCTCTGTCTTCATATCCAGAAGGTTGTGTCCCAAGTGTCTGCCTGGTGGCTCTTTGCTAATCCTCTACCACCCTCTTTAAGGCCGAGCTCCCTGCGAGGCGTTTCCTGACAAAGTTCGCTGCCTCTTGTTGTGCGCAGCCTTCTGCTTTATTAACCTTGTGCATTCCTTTTGAGCAGCAGCTTTGCTTTGCTGTCTGAACCCACGGGGCTCATTGTGAACCCACTGCTGTCTGAACCCATTGGCTAACTCAGAATAGAAGCTCCCTAAGTTGCTAAATGAACAAACGAAATAAAGCTCAAATACGATGTTAGTACTATGCATGGACTTGAACTCTTTCCTTAGTTGTTATCATTTGTGTATATGCATGATATGGAGAAACTGCACTATAGGGTCAGTTATCTCCTTCCACCTTTACATGTGTTCCACACAAACATCTTTGCCCACTGAGTCACCCCTGCCCACTCTAGTACCATTTATTAACCCATGATAGAGATAATACTGGCTTAGGACAGAGATAATGAAGAGGCGAGAAGTAGACAGATCTGGATGAGTTAAGTTGACTGGTCTTCGCAGTGAGACCAGGTATTAGGATGAAGAAGAATTTAAGATTGACCAGCCAGATAGCCATGGATATTGTTTATTGTGATGCAAAGAGGGAGTTGAGCTTGGAGTTAAGGTAGAGAGATAAGAATTCTATTTGTTGCTGGGTGGTGATGGTGCACGCCTTTAATCCCAGCACTCTGGAGGCAGAGGCAGGCGGATCTCTGTGAGTTGGAGGTCAGCCAGGTCTACAGAATGAGTTCCAGGAAAGCCAGAGTTCCAACAGAGAAACCCTGTCTCAAAAAACTAAAAAACAAACAAACAAAAAAAAAAACGATACTAAGTGGAGATACTAGGAAGCCAAATGTACGTAAGTTATTAGACCCTAGAGAAGCAATCTCAAATGGAGATAGGAACAGGGGAGTGTTTGGTATGCAAATGGCATTCAGAACCATGGGACCGTTAGGCAGCCTCCAAGTGGATGATGTGTGGAAGATTGAGAGGAGGACCCAGCACCAGGCAGCTGTCTGCTCAGAAAAGAGTTCAACGGTTCTAGGGCCATTACTCAAAACAGACATAATCTAGTGAATACATAATAAAGTTCAGGGCCAAATTATATATCATACTCATTCAGGCAAGACATCTTAACCAGCAGGGAAAAGCAGAAAACTGTGAATTTGTGTGTGGGGGTGGTGGTGGTGGTGGGGAGTATCGATGAACTATGCTGAGATAGGCCTGAGAGTGTAGGAATGGTCTTAAGAGACACGCTGTCTTTGCCGTGTCCGTGTGGCCTCTCACCTTGTTCTAGATAAAGCAGACACTAGCTCTGGAGTGCCGGTCTACAAAGCCAGGCAGTTATCTCTTGTGAAGAGTTGGAAGATCCTCAAAGGATACGACATGAACACGGACTTGTAAATTAGCACAAAACTTTTCCAGTCCATTAACACTTTCTGGCAAACCTCCTTTGTTTCCCTCTTGGGGAGAAATCAAAGCCAAGCAAATGTAACACACGTTTGATTTAATGATGGTTGATTGGCCCTCTTGCTCACTCATACTCAATGCTACTATGGCTAAATCACTGTCAGTCAAGGTTAAGAAAAAATTACAAAGTGTAGCATTTGATCACTGATCTCTAAAAGCCTGAGGAGACATTTTTAATGTAAATGAAAAGTTGAGTGACCATGCAGACAATCTAATAATTAGTAAGGGGAAAATAGACTTAAGAATTCAATGTAAGGGACAGGGGCCTAGATGGAAGGCAACTCTCCTTCTCTGCACCGAAGTGGTCAGGAGAAGCTCTTCTGTGCCCCCTGATGCAGTGGCTAGAGCTCCAGTAGAGGGGCAATGGCATCAGGTGGAATGGTGCGGACTCACACTGGACTTTGCTGGCAGATGACATTTAGATCTGCTGCCATCTGTCGGTGAGTATGGGAAGGAGCCTGAAGCATAGTCATAATGGATCACGATGCCAAGAAGAACCAGGTGTTGACTCTGTTGCAAGGACAAAAGAGATTGGGTTCAGTCCACTGCCAAAACAAACAAACAAAAACAAAAGCTCCAAAAAAAAAACCCCAAACCAAACCAAAACAAACGAAGCAAAACAAACAAACAAACAAAAACCCAACAAACAGTATGGGTCTGAGACCCACAATGTTGGCATCGAGTAGGAATATGTTTAGTTGCATGGTTCCCAGTCCTACCCCAAATCAGTATCTATAGTTCAGCCAGTGTCTGGGTGAGTCTCACGTTCCTGCGAGTTTGAGAGGCACTGGTGTGGTGATGTGGGACGCATATCTTAATGAGTGCCCTCAGGTGATGCCTGCCATCGGGACTTTTAAAGGTTCTGTTTCAGGCCTTAGCATAACTGTAGTCTATGTGCTTGAATCAGCACCCCCTCCCCCCGCCTTTCAAACTATGCAAAAGCCTCGCACAGTTACTGGTCTCTCAATGGAAGTCACTCTTTTGAAAAGCACTAAACATACCACGACATTTTCTTTGTGTTCTTCCGGCTTTCCGCCTCTATGCAGCAGTTGTGGGTTTGACTCCTCCGAGGCTTTCCGAGACCTGGGGTCCCATTAGGCAAAGATCATCTTTCTTATTTATCTCTTCCTCTGCTCCTTCATCATCTCTCTTTCCAATAATTCTCAGAGGAGGGCAGGATCCGAGCTCTGCTCCCATGCGTCAGTGGAAGGATCCTGGGTATATTAATTCGCTGTTGAGTCTCATTTTACCTTTTTAGTGATAGTCATTGCATCTGCTCCTGAAGACTGCTCTGGAGACCGCTGGCTGGGGATAATCTATGTGAAGTGCATGAAGCATATAGAAAATGCATGTTAACTTCTTCAAAAAAATTCTGTTTTCATTATGCCCATAGCAGAAGCAACTCAATTCTTTTACCAATCAGGCAATTTTAGTTTTCTGTCTCTGCTTATAGTCTTCCCTTTGCATGGAATCCATAATTCTGTTCTTTCAAGACCAAACTCTATTTCCGAACTCCACTCTGAATCAGCTCTTTACAACTTCCTACATTGCTGTCACTGTGTGTCGTAGCTCACATGTAGCGATTTCTACTGTGTCTTATCATTTAAGCATTCGCAATATCTTTCCTACAAGACTAGGAACTTGGTACAGGCTGGGCTCGTGACCTTGTAATAGTCTTGTTCCGCAGCGGGGGTAGGGCATCTCAGCTGTGCGGGTCAGCAGTGCTCTCCGTACGTGCACAAGCTAGCCCACCACTCTCCATCACATGTGCCAATAGACGGAAGCGGTGGTGTGGCGAAACCAAACAGCCCCAGCATTACTGCTGTCGGCTCTCGAAGGCTTTCTGGTATTTCTGCTTCAGAGTGACCTTGCCCATGATATCCTATCAGACGCCCATTTATAAGAGTTTGTATTTTGTGAGTATACAACCATCTGGGGAATGGAAGGGGATGATCCAAAAGTACGCTGATCACCGGGAACATCTCGTTTGGGGTTTTCAGCTGTCTGGGGATAACTCATAAAGAGAATCATCCACCTCTAAGTAACAGAACCGACTGTTTTGTTATCATTTCCTCTCTTAGCTTTCTATGATTGAAACCCTTTGTAACAATTCATCAAGGACGAGCAACTCACCTGTCTATTGACATAACGTGCTTCTGGTGATGGATCAGATGCGCTGTGTTTTGAATTGTTGCCAGGCTATTACAGTAATAATACCTTACATTCGTGTAATGATTAGTAATTTGTAAAAAGCCTTTATGTGTGTTATTAGTTTTATCTGCAGAGCAAAACTAAACAGAGTATGTCTCATTGTTTTGTTTGAGAAATGGAGAAATCAAGGTTCAGGAAAATGAAATGATTTCTCCAGGCCCTTCAAGCTACAAAGAGGCAGAACCGGGGGCCACAGCCATGGCTTTTTGTTCCTGGGTTCCAGAGTTTCTCACTTTGCCACACTCCTTTAGTGAGACTCTCGTCCTTTCAGATTTATAGCTTGGCTGGTAAAGTACCTGCCTCACAGGCATCAGATCACAAATCCCATCTCCAGAAACCATGTAAAAAATGCCAGACATGGCGGTGAACCCTTGTAATTTCAGTGCTGGTGAGGCAGGTGTGAAGTTCCCTGGGACTCACTGGTCAACCACTCTAGCCTAATTGGTGAGCTCCAGGCCTGTGAGAGACCCAGGCTTAAAAGAGTGCATGCGTTCTTCAGGATACACTTGAAGTTATTCTCCATGTGCATACATGTACATGCACACCCCTCCACATAGAAACATGCATCTGAACACACGTGGCTGTGCACACATACTCTTTCTCATATTCACACACTAAAAAGAAGGGTGTGTGTTATTTACTTGTAGAATTTCCAGCAGATTCTTTAATGTTCTCAGTTTCATATAGTTTGGGTATTGTTTATTATTTTTGTTTGTTTTGACAGAATTGATCACGTTAAAGTCTTCTTTCTTTTATTACCTGTGGGCCTGATTCTATTGTCTCAAGCTTCTGTTGTTTCCTACTCCTGCTTGGAGTTTGATCATCTCGTTCTCTCTTTGAATGTGCCTGGTGTTTTTGAAAAAAATTAATGCTGGGTATTGTATAGGCTGTAGATGCTGCAATCTTTCAGAATTTGCCAGCTACATGGGAAAAAAAAGCTCTTAATCTGAGCAAAGACTGAACCGGGTCCAAACCAGGTTTCATCTTGATGAGCTGTGCTGGTTCTCTTCTTTCTACTCAGTACTAATTGAGAGCCTGGAGGGCTTGCTGCGTCCCTTCTCTAGAAGGCCCTGAATTCTAGTCTTCTTTTCATATAAGAGTGCTTAACAAAACAAATAATTCACCTTCTCAGCTTTCTATTTTAAAAACTTTGTTTAACGTGTTCATTTATTTTAGTACAGACCTTTCTGCTCAGGGTTATTCGAGTTTACCTTCTGCTGTATATAGCTTTACAGATCTGTAAGTGACCCGAAGAAGTAAGTGGATCACAAATTAGAGGACCTCCAAGTCCACAGCTTTCATCCTGTCTAGTTCAAAGACTAACTGGAACCCTCATGGCTTCTCTGTCCCTCGCACCAATCCAATGAGCAAACCCTGAGCTCCCAGCCTCCCGTCGTCGTGTGCCTAGAAGTGACTGACCCCAGCCAAAAGGCAGTCCTAGAACACCACCCCTGCTACAGTTGTGTCTCCCCTGATCCTTTCCACTCCATCAGGTCTCTGATACCTCAAAACAGTGGATATTATATTTTATCCAGTATTTCAGTTATTCTCAGTGGAAATATTGATCTGACACAGACTCTTCCATCCTACCTGGATGTCAGGCATTTATTGTTAACACAGAAGAGTCACAGGATTACAAGGGCAGTTCTTAGCTGGTGGTCTTAGTGGGTGGCCCAGCCAACTAGAAGCAAACTGCTTAAGGCTTTCCTGGTCTCTGGTCTGCCCAGCCAGGAAGGAGGCAGGGAAATGGATGGGAGTAGAACCAGGACTTGGGAGGAAGGCATTCATTAGGCTGAGGAATGAGTGCTCCACAAGCTCAGGAGGCCTCGATACTCCATCAGGTTTCTAATGATTTTGTCAGAGTGTTAATCCCCCGGGTGAGCAGCAGCATTTTGATATCAGCAAACAGATTGTGTTTCGGCCCAGATAACCCAATATAGAGTCCTGCATGTGAGTCGAAAATAATTCATCACGTTTTAATGGGATTGAGAGGGGCCAGTCAAGGATGATTTACGTTGGGAACAGGGTGATGAGGCCCAGAGCAGGAGTGTGACGTGGGGGACAGGCCCCTGTGTGTGCCCAAAAGGAGCTTGTTTCCGTATATGTGTCTGAAAGAGACACTAGGTGCACAGCGTTGCAGGGACATGCTGTGACGAGTCCCTCCTGAATGGCCAGTTTGGGCCAAGTTCTGGGAATATTGAGGTAAAGAAGTCCTACCCTTCAGGACCTCCTCTTTCTGCTGGTGGAGCTGGCAAGACTGTCAAAGGATGAAGAGCAGCAGTGCTAGGGTGAAGGAGGCTCCTGCTGTACTGGAGGCGGGGGGTGGGTGGCAGAGGGGGAGGCAGGGACTGGGAAAACTGGGGTTCATCTCATCCAGATGGATGGAGCAGAGGGATTTCCACAAAAAGGACTATGTTGAAGAAATGAACTGCTGCAACACACACATACACACACACACATATACACACACACACATATACACACACACACATATACACACACACATACACACACACACACATACACATACACGCACATACACACACACATACACACACACACACACATATACACACACACACACACATACACACACACACACACACACGAGTCTATAGAAAACTGGGAGTTTGCATGACCTGGCCTCTGCCTGGCTTCTCTCTCTCCCATCTTGAATCTGTTCTCCAAATGTGCTATGACTTGAACATGGTTTGTGTCCCCTGAAACTCATGCTGGAGTTTAAGGCATGGAGTGAGGAATACCTTCTGTGGTGTTTAGAGATGGAGCCTTAGGGAGGTAGTTAGGATTGCATAGGGTGGCACTCCCATGAATCTTGTGGCTTTATCAGAAGAGTGAAAGAGGAGATACACACTGTTGCCCCAGGAGATGCCCTTGTTCTACCTTAGGATACTGTCAGTAAGAAGGCATCTCCTTGGGGGAAACCTCCACCTTGGACCAAAGCAGTGAGCCACAATATACCTCTTGTCTTTACAAATTACCCAGTCTGATAGATCACATTTTCTCTCATCTGTGGAGTTTTGACTTAAATTTGTGTGTGTGTGTGTGTGTGTGTGTGTGTGTGTGTGTGTGTGTGTGTGTGTGTGTGTGTGTGTGTGTGTGTGTGTATGTGTGTGTGATAGAGTAGAAAAGGGACTATGAGAGAGAAGGGCATTTTAAGGAGAGGAAGGGAGGAGAAGAGAGAAAAGAAATATATGTGACATGAAATCTGGACTGTTTAGGGGGAAGGAAGAGGATCAAGAAGAGGAAGTCAGCGGAGGGGAAGGGCAGTGGGGGAGGGGCATGAGTAGCCATGAAGTATAATGAGGCATGTGTATAAAAATGCTGTAATGGAACTCATTACTCTTGATGCTAACTGAAAAAGTTAATAAAAACAAAATAAACTAAATTATCTGGACCATGGCATCATTATTAGCAACAGAAAACAGACTAAGAGAACATGGAGCCCAGGTTAGCGCAAGAGCTTCCTAGAGTTTCTGTAGTTGGTGAAATGCCCTGTCACCTGCTTAGCGTGCACGGTCTGATCATATCTGCCTCCTTCCTCCCTCATCTTCCTCTGCACCCGCCCCAGCCCTGTTCCATGCCTTGATCTCCTCCTTTGTGCAGATACTCACTGCTTCTGAGGACAATCAGCATTTTCCCTGCCTGATACCCCACAAAGCCTTCCTTGACATCATCATCTGATGCTAGTCGTATGTGGCCTCCTTTCTAGAAGCTTCTGTGATGCCCCAGTGTGGGGAGAATCCTCTTACCTTTGAGCTACCTCATAATTCACCACTCAGTTAAGGCTTGTCACATGTCTACGGCAGTTTTTTATAGGTGGCTGCTCTCTACGATCACCAGAGCAGGCTCCTTAAAGGCAAGGTGATGTGTTCATCTCCATTCCAGCTTGCAGGTAGCTTGGTCATTTCTTGTGCTCAATATATACTTATTGATTAGATGAATAAATGAGTATCGAGTGGGCTTTCCGAGGCTTTGCTTTGGGCTCTCCTTTTATAATTAAAGTTCTTTTTTGTAAAGTCAATTTCAGGCAAGAATACAAGGTAAATTTTATGTGAAGTTTGAGAGGAAATGTAAAAGTGACTTATGAGTGTGTAGGAGATCTGTGCAGACAGTTAGGGAAATGCTCTTGGTTGGTTTCTACCTCTCCACCCATCACGGTTGACAGTAAATACACAGATACAGCTGCCCTCTGCAGACCAGGTCCTCAGGCAGAATTCCCCCACCAGCTTGTGAGTGGTGTGTGGTGTTCAAGTGCAGTCTTGGCATCCCTGAGGGATTGACTTCTAGCCCCCTCAGATACCCAAATTCCCAGATGTTCAAGTAGAATATAGGAATCACATGTGTTTGCATGGAACCTACACAAGTCTCCTTGTATATGTTAAGCCTTCTCTAGATTATTTATAACCCTAATACAATGTAAATGTTATGTAAATAGATGCCACACCCCCTTGTTCAGGGAATAATGATAAAAAAAAACCTGTGCATGTTCAGTTTAGATGCAGTGGTGGTCCATGATCATTCACATCTGTGGAGGGCAGAACATGTGGATACAGAGAGCAGATACTAGATAAGAATGCTCATGCCTGTGGCAGGAGAAGTGGCTCAGCAGTTAGAAGCACTTACTGCTTTGCAGAGGACCTGAGTTTAGTTTCCAGAACCCATGCTGGATTCTGGGTAGCTCACAAATGCCTGTAACTCCAGCTTCAGAGGGATCTGACACCTCTGACCCCATGGGTACCTGCATTCATGTGTGCATGCGTACACATACTTTAAAAAATAAATTTTATGGAAAAAGGAATGCTCATAGCCGAGAAAGTAAGTGGGGTTAGCTTTCCCATGGACCAGCCACATAACTCTTGTAGCATTTCTCAGCCACATCACACGAGACTCAACCCTGGCCCTCTGGTTTCGGGCTGTCATCAGCAGAGTCGCCTGGATGCAGGAGGAACAGTCTGCACCTGTCTCTTCAAATTTCCAGAGTGAGGCTGAGCATGAGCAGCCTGTCAGCCAGAGCCAGTGATCCACGTATCATGAATTGAACATTCAGAAACAGCAATTCCGTGTCGAGAGGGAGACCACCAGCAGAGTTGCCTGTCTGAACCCTGACGGGGCCGTATCTCTTGTATGGGGACAACAGAACTGCTTTTCAGTGGCTCTGCACCATAAGCTGTGTGTCTTGTCCCCTAACTTTCCCTACAGCCCAATGTTCCCAAGGCCCAGATTAACTTTCTCTTATTTTAGTTTCAGGCCATTTCTTTTGTAATGGTGTCCCAGCTGCCTGAAATAATTCTCGCCCTTCTTTTATGTGGCTCTGTCTCGCATATTTATGGGAAGTTATCACATCCTGGCAGGCTCTGGTTCTCTGGGTTCTACATATTATGTCCCTTTAACCTCTCTTTGTAGGTCAAACCTTCTAATTCTTTTAATCATTTTTATTACCTTTCTTTGTATTCATTTTCCTTCTTTGGCTTCTTTTAAGATCAATAAGGCCCAAACTTCACACACCGTGTGTTTCAAGAATGACCCAAATAGTGGACACCCAGGGACCCCTTCTATCGGCACTCTGCTTCTTTTCCTCTGATGATGCTCTTGTGAGATGCCTATATTACCTTAATTTCTACTGTTTCTGAGTCATCACCCTGAGCTTCCTCTTGGCATGAGATGGACTTTTCCTCTCGGTGGCCCAATCCTCAGACTTGGGAAAAGACTTAGGAAAGACTGAGGGCTCAGATATGAAGGCTCAGAAGATTATGGGTAGAAGGAAGCACCAAATACCTAGGATGAGCCAGCCACCATTTGAGACACTCATAGCCCCTCATTTCAGTTAAAGAAGTCGGTTCAAAAACTTCAATAACTTAAATAAGCAGATAGCTTATACATGGCACATGAGGGATTTGAACACGGGCAGTGAGATGACCCCGAAACATCTTTCCTCTCCACTCTCTGCAGCCTCCTTTGAGGTGAAGAGGAGAGCCCTGTGGCAGGAACAGCTGAGCTCCACACAGTGGGTAGGTGTGGGCTTCCATGCCTCCCTCATGCCCATTGAATCTAAATCCGGAGAACCGGTAGCTTTCTTCTTACATCGCCTGCTCTAAAAGATAATTTACCATACCTGGATCCAAACACTTCTCCCTTTAACCTGACTAAACTCGCCTTATTTCCTGCCTTATGGGTTGTGAGGCTTGTGTGTTTATAAATCCCATCAGTGGCCTTAAGGAGTATATTTAGGTGACTGCTTCCATGCCCCTGACTCCTGAGCAGGAGAATGCTACGATTGTAGGGATTTTCCCTCCTGTTGGAGTGCTCCAGCCCTTTTTTGCTTGCTCTCCATCAGGGATAAAGTGAGGGGTTCATGTGTCCATGTGTGTGGTTGGGTTCAGGGGATGAAGCTTCCCATCCTGTCCCTTCCTGTGCAAGCGGTGCCCTGGCACAGGTCCAGGATTTGGTGGCTGAGCCAGTAAACAAAGCAGAATGGTTAAATTTCTGTGGTAATGGCTTGACAGCTGTCTTTGTTGCCTCCCAGCAGAAGCAGGGAGACACCTACCATTGTCCTGCTGTCTTCTGTCCTACTCTGGCATAAATACCAAGGAATCCCCATCAGAAAATGCCAGGAAAGGACTTGGCTTACTAACAGGAGAGGTGACAGCATTGATGCCCTGCATGAGGCCATAAAATAGCTGGCCCACCAGCTCTGGGAAAGGTTTCCCAGGCTTTGCTCCTAAGAACCTCTTCCTCTTCTCTCCACACCAGAAGACCAACTGTTGCTGGACACTGGGACACATTGCTGAGTGGGACATGGACTATGTTCAAGGTTATTCACAGGTGGATTGTGATAAGACTTGTAGTATGGAACACAGGGGCAGGCAGCCAGCATCCTTGGGCTGCAGTGGTGGAAAGGCACGATGGCTTTTGAGGGAGATGTAGTTGGTGCTGCATTTAAGAATTGGCCAGATGAACCAGAAGGCTGTTCCCTAAGAGAGGGACATGGAGATGAGTCTGGAGAGGAAGCCAGATCACATTTCATGTGGACCATAGTGGGAAGCCTGAACTTTGTTTTGGAATAACAGGGAGCTAGCTACTAAAGAGGGGCTTCAAGGAAAGAGAAGTGTCTCAGCAATTTGTATTTTAGTTGACTCAGCCAACAGTAAAATGGAGGTCACATTGGAGGGGGATAAAACTTTAAGAAGAGATCAATTAAGAAGCTTTCGGGATAGCCCATCTATCCATCCATCCACCCATCCACCCACCCACCCACCCACCCACTGATACCTTTGATAAATATTTGCTGAGCTGAGCTTTAGCATGCACTGGGTACTTACTCGGTCACAGAACATAAGAGAGGTGAAGGAGCCTTCTGGAGCAGATGGAGAAAGGGAGATGAGTTACAAGGTCTTTTGGTTCTCACAATCACAGGATTTGGTCATCACACTGATGACCAAAGGAAGGTGTTAAGCACAAAGGAAGAGGCACTAATAGGTCTCATTTTACCTGTTAGATGATTCAGAGAAGAGTCAGGAGAGGCTTTGACCACATCTTTAGTGCCCCTACTGCACGTGCAAGCTAAGGAGATGCAGTGTGCCTGCAAGGCAGACACATTGGCCAGGGTCTTCCATCTCTGCCCCAGTACTTTTCATGTCCTGTAAAATCTCTGGAGCTGCCTCTGGTTGATGGACTGGCTCTCCACTGAGGTGGTGGTTCAGCAGGGTACCGATGGTGAGCGTAGCTGTGATGGCTGCTACAGCATCCCTCCTACGTCTCAGTGAGACAGCAGCAGGCAGCTGATAGAAAGATCCGGGATGGGAGGCAGGTTTGGGGCTGGAGGAGAGTTGGACATCATCAATGAGTGGAAGCCTGAGTACAGACTGAATGAGTGGGGACCAGCGGCTGAATGTCAAACCGCCTCGTTCCTTCCACTCTTCACATAATGTGACCTGGGTTCCTTCCTCCTCTGATCCTCACGAGCCCTCATCTATAAAATGAGATCAGATTAGATTGGTGGTCTCTAAACTTATTTTTAGTGGTTAAATGTTTTGTTCAAGGAGAGTCACAGGAAGAATTCTCCACTTTAAAAAGCTGAGCGTCTGGGGAGAGCAGAGCATCTGGAACTTGGCAACTGGTCCCCATTGTCTTCCTTACCACCCTGCACACAGCTGTGGCCATCAAGGCTCTGGGTACCAGAGGTGGAAATGACACCTCAGGCCACATGCAGTTGGGGAAGTGGGAGCGGGTACTGCCTGCAGACTGTTTCACCCACCAAAGCCCTGCAACACTTTCATCTTTCAGGAGTCTAATTAAAATCCCAGCCCTTTAATTTGTTTCCCTTTAAGAAAGAGAAGACAGACCTAGCAGCACAGACCATAAAACACCGCAGCCTGTGACTTGTCTCCATTAGCGCCTGCGATTCTGGCTCCTTCCAGCTTTTCATCCTCAGGCTTCATCGTGGGAACTCCATTATTGCCTTTTCTCCTTCAGAACATTTAAGAAGGTATTTTTAAAAATTCAGAGCCTCAGTCTCAGCCAGGCCTGAGGCTTTCTCACCCATTTTAAACGCTGATGTGTCTGATGATCACACCCCAAAGAGAGGACTGAAAGGTCCTCCAGGTCTTAATCTGTGAACCTGTAGGCTCAAGAATGTGAGCCAGGCTAGTTCCTAGCTGTGTTTGTAGCTTCTGACTTCCCCTCCCTGCCTTGGGTTGGGCGTTTAAAGTGGGCCGAGGACTGTCAGAAACTCCTAGAAGGTATTATACTCTTTTGACATTGTCATCTACAAAGTTCATATTCCAGAGCTGAGTGATAGAGTTATGAAGAAAATCTCATGATGTTTTAAGTAAGTGTTTGGTTTTGTATAAGACTATTTGTAGCTGTCCTTGCTGTAGGTGGCCATGGAGCTCAGGTTGCGCATATCCATGAAAGCCAAAGCACCCCTGATTATGGCTCTGTTAGAGTCATTCCGCCACCTTCATTCCAGCCTTCCATGCTGCCAGTCTGTCTCCTGCACTCTGTGCCTCTGGCCAGTGTCCCCTGATTCCCCTCTTGAAGGGCTTTCTGTGGCTTGCTGAGAGATTGTTTTGAAGACATACATCTGACCCTGGTTCTGGGGAGAGACTCACTCTGTAATCCCAGAGGTGTCTGGGAGAAGCCTCTTTGCATACCTGG
This sequence comes from Cricetomys ansorgei, assembly GCA_026225945.1. Classification (NCBI taxonomy): domain Eukaryota; kingdom Metazoa; phylum Chordata; class Mammalia; order Rodentia; family Nesomyidae; genus Cricetomys; species Cricetomys ansorgei. The sequence goes on along the minus strand of JAMJFZ010001122.1, from coordinate 2,608,594 downwards.
ACATCCGCTCTTCAGCAGCAAGGGCACTTGAGGCCACACTTGTTAGAACTTTCATTATGCAGAAGAGAGAGACAGGCTAGTCTGCCGGAGTCTGGCCTATCCCACGCTCCCAGCCTGAAAAGCATCACCCGCAGGAGACAGGGATGCTCAGCTGTCTCTGCCTTGTTAGTCTAGCGGAAGCCCTGAGTTGAATCGAAACAGGCTGTAGGAGGCTGATGCCCTTATGACCGAGGTGAGTTGCAGTGTCTTTAGCAGGGTAACCCAGCTGGATATTGGTCAGCTTTGCAGAAGCGTGGCAGGTTGGCAAATGGAGCCATCACATGGGCTCCGCGGATCTGGTATTTGGAAGTGATACAATCAGGTTCTGGGGACCTCCTGCCACTCACAGAGAGAAGCAGAGCCCAGACTCTCACAGCCTCTCCTGAGGGCCTGGAGGCCTTTTCTCTTAAGGTGATCTCTCTTTCTAGTAGAGAGATCCAGGCTGTCTGTCTCGGCAAAATGGGGCAGGGGCCTGGGAGTGCCTCTGAGACTTGTCCTAGAAGTGACAATAGAGCTAACAAGCACTAATTGACTATTGATGCTGCAGGCTAATGAACCCTGGGAGTGCAGACAGTGGAGGAATCTCTGCAGGGGCTGAGTCTGAGCACATCTGCGTCAGAGCATGTCTGCCCCGGCGGCAGCCAGGGACTTCATACCGTGCACTCAAGAGTCCTGCAGAATGATGGGGAATCCAGAGTGTCAGACTGAAAAGAGGTTCCAGACCAATGAGCTCTAGTCCGCTCACTTTCCGGGGGGGCGGTGGGGGGGGTGGAAACCGAGGCCCAGGAAGTAAGGAAATAGGCTTGTTTAATACCACAAAGGAGGTTGATGTCAGAGTCAAGGTTAGAAGTACAGTTCAGGAAAGCTGGTCTCTGGCTGGTGTGGTACCCTCTGTGAACGTCCATCCTGGCTTGACATTCTTAGGACCTAATGATGGGTCTCCCAATGTGTTGGAGTAAAAGTGACCAAAAAGGAACTGTTCTCCTGTGCCTGGGCTCTCAGGAATAGTTGCTCAGGAGAGGCGGAGTCTGGTGACCTTTTGAGCAAGACCCTTTGTAGAGAGAAGAGTCAGGGAGAGATTGTGTGGTGGAGGAAGGAGCCTTCAAGCTAAAACTGCGTGAGGCCCAAGGTCAGAGAGTGGAGGCTGGAGCGGGACCTGGAGCCTCTGCCTGCCACAAAGTCCAGCCACAGTCTGAGGAGCAGTAGGAGTCCATGTAGCAGGAGACAGTGGCTGCCTAACATGTTTTTTTCAGAGAGGTGGCCCAGTGATTGGGAAAGGCCTGGAAGAAGGTTTCAGGGGATATCAGGGAGCCTGGTAATAGCAGGGGTGCAGGTGAGGGCAGGCAAGGGAAAACAGGAGCTGGGGACAGCTCCCATTCCCCAGTGCCAGTACAGACTCTGTTCTTAGAACCTTGTTGCCCTCAGTCTTCCCCATACCCAGTTGTTGGAAGCCTTCCCACATACTGAGGTCCAGATCCCATACTTTAGAGACCAAGGGAGGAGATAGGATTGTGGTAAAATGACCCCACATCTTGTGCCCTGAGACCACATTCTCACCCAGTGTCCTCATTCAGTGTCTCCTCTTCCAAACTACTTTCTTTTGCCTTCCTGATAGTATGACTTCACTCCACTCAGGGCCATTTTGTCTTTTGGTTTAGCAAAGATCAGGCTGCCAGTCTGTTCTGGAGAAGAGGACCGTTTGAGCCCTAGGGTAGCTGTGTTGATTGTGGGGAACAGTGATGGACAGCCCAAGGTAGAAGCTTATCCCTGATCTTGATGCCTATGACTGAGGTGTCTGAGCCAGGGAAGCAGACTCTGCCCTTTTTACGTTTGTTCACACAGTAGAGTCACAGAGCACTCGGGGTCCTGGCTTGTGGAAAGGTGACAGTGGCTCAGCCCCCGAATGTTGGTCTCTGTACACTCTCTGGGTATGGTTTCTATTGGTCCTGAGTATGAGTTTGGGGCTCTCCGTCTTTTCTGAGAAGTGCTAGAAGCGTTCAAAATGGTCTCCGTGGAGGGTCTCACCTCCTCCCTGCCTCTTCTCACACCTGCCTCCACCCCTCCTCTGCCTCCCTTTTGTCCAAAGCTACAGTCTCTAGAAGTGGGGTGACTTGGCTCTGGGAGGTCCCCAGTGAGATCCAGAATAAGTTCTCAGTTAACATGTTCATCCCTTCCCCCACAGTACTATTCAGTTCCAGAAAGACTGCCTGCCTGCGAGGCAACCCCAGTGCCCTGCTGGTTCTCACACCTTAGATTTCCCGTTGCCATGGCACAATCATGAGGCTGGCTGCTTCTGTCTGTTAAAGCTGCGTGTGACCCTCTAACCAGGTACCTAGGCAAGGCGAGTGTACTGTTCAGCTGCTAGATACTGTGGGTGTGGAGAGGGAGAGGAAGGTCCCGGCACACGTGCTCATCATCTCCCTTTATCCCTCTACGGGGAAGTGTTTACAGAGCTGAGAAAATGGGGTATAAAGAGGTATCGTTGCTAGGGGTTTTATAAATCAGTGTTGGCTTCTAGAACTTTCTGTCATGGTGGAAATGTCTGCTTCAGGCAGTATTGGGCCACACAGAGACATCTAGCAATGAATGCAGTGGATGCAACCTGGCTGACTTTTTAACTGTATTTTGACTTACGTTTAAAAGTCAGCTGTGCCTAGTGGCCACCTCCGTGGCCAGTGCAATTAATTCTAAAGAGTCAGATCTGTATTTCAAGCCAAGTCTTCTGAGTTGAAGCCTGGCTCTTCCAGTTCCCTCTGCTCCTCAAGAAGGTTGTGGAATATTCCAAAGGGATTGGGATTCCAGCTGGGTTGGCTTGAACTGATGAATCCTTAGAGAGTAGAGTCAGAGGAGATGATGTGCAGGACCCAGGGTCCCATCTCAAATTCTAGTCTTTATTAGCTAGTTTGCAAGTTCTCTAACATGTCTGATAGCTTCTCTCTCTAATGTGAACCCAACCCAAGCTGTGGGGTGAGGGTACAGAGGAGAGGGGATGGGGTCCTTAGAATAGGTGGGCCCCTTTAAGTCCTGCTACTTGTCTGCTTCCTTTGGGGTGCTTTCCCTAAATACTTGAAACTCTCTGAAATACTGTTATAAACCTCCTGTAGACTTGGAACATATCTCCTGTTATTGTCAGTATTTCGGTGATGTCTATGTCCAGTCTCCTTCCTGCAGGTGAATGAAGACATGTTCTGTTTCCCAATTCCTGGTGGGGATGGGATGAGATGGTGTAAAAAGGTTGTTCTGGTAACACCAGTCTGGGATGATGCTCAGAAAACTGTAGGTCTTGGATTAAAAAGCTGCTTAATAACGGAATGGCTGAAGTTAGAATCACATAGTTTCTATTCAAGTTTTAGAGTTTCTGCCCACACTAGGTCTGTAGCCAAGGGCACAATGTGAAGATGTTTGAGACCCGATTTGTTCATCTATCAAATGTGATGACTGTACTTTTGTGTTCCTGTGAGAATTGAATGAGACAATAGCTGTAGATGTCTTGGTGCAGTCACAGGTGCTCATACATGATAGCGTTCCTTTCGTCTCTTCTGCTGATGTGCACTTGGCTTACTCTTCTCTGGACTGTGGTCCTCTAAGTGTGGCGGGATGTTTTACCACCGATGCACTCCACTGTACTTACGCAGTGTCCTGAATATATCAGATTCTTGGTGTGTATTAGAGTTATTGCTTGCTGGATACCTCTGGCCCCAGATCAAGAGTGAGACATCACCCAGGGCCAACAGGGAGCATTTGTGGGTGCCCAATCTTAGAGGAGTCATGGCCTCTAGCTCATAAGAAGCCTGCTGGTAATTTGCAGACAATCTCACTGCTTTTCCAAGGGGACATGCAAGTCCTTAAGATTGCAGAAACTGTCCTGTATTGTCTGCCAGCTGGAGAAGAAGCCCCCTTTGCCTGTTTATCCACTGGTATGACTAGGCGATACATGGTGTGGGGCAGGTGTGTGGTAGGATTTTTTGGATAGAAGACTGTTCACGATGAACTTGTGATGAAAGATTTTAGAACAGGAATCTGCAGCTTTGTTTTAGTAAATAACCAAGAAGTGGGCAGTTTGAATCTGTGGGCCCCACTGTCTCCATGCTGTCTGCTCACCTCCGTCATGGTAGCTCAGAGGTAGCGTTGGGAAGCACAAACTGCCCAGCAGGACTGTGTTCCAGCAGAATGAGACTCTTTTCAGTTGTCGGGACGCCACTGTTGAAGAGATCTTCCTTTCCCCACTGTGTTCAGTATCCCTGCATTGTTGTGAAAATTGTTTGACTATGTATGTTGGACTCTCAATCCTGTACTGTTGATCTGCTTGTCAGCCTGGTGCCATACAGCTTTGTTACTGTAGCTTTGTGACTAGTTTATAAAAAAAAAGTGTGAGTTATCCAATCTTCCTTCCTTCCTTCTTTTCTCCCTCCCTCCCTCCCTCCTTCCTCCCTCCTCCCCTCCCTCCCTCCCTCCCTCCCTCCCTCCCTCCCTCCTCCTCTCCCTTTCTTTCTTTCTTTCTTTCTTTCTTTCTTTCTTTCTTTCTTTCTTTCTTTCTTTCTTTCTTTCTTTCTTTCTTTCTTTCTTTCTTTCTTTCTTTCTTTCTTTTTGTTTTTTGCCCATTCAAGGTCCCTTTCAATTCTATATAAATCGGGAAATCAGACTTATCATTTTCATTTCTTTAGTTGCCAGGTTTGTGTGTGCTCGTGTGTGCACATATATGTATGCTTTGAAGGCAAGAAGCTGATGTTGGGTGTCTTCCTCAGTTGCTCTCCATCATATCTTTTGAGACAGTCTCTCATTGAACATGGAGACTGCTGGTTTTGTTAGACTATCTGGCTGGCAAGTCCCATGGGATCTTCCTTCTGTCCCTCCCTCCCCAGCTTTACAGGTGCATGCTTCTGGCATTGAGTTTTTACATGAGTGCCGGGATCCGAACTCAGGTCCTCCGGCTTTCCTGCCATCCACCTTACCAACTGAGATCTTCTCAGCCTCCCCATTAGAACTTTAATAAGATCTGTGTTGGATCACTTTGGAGAGTATCGTCATTAACAATATTAATTCTTCCAAGTGAAGAACTTGAGATTCCTCTCCATTTATTCAGGTTTTGTTTGTTTGATTGAGACCGTCTCGTTCAGTGGCCCAGGGTTGCCCCTGCCTCATGATAATCCTCTTGCCTTGACCTCCCAAGTGGCAGGATTATAGACAGGAGCCCAGCCTATAGCCAGGCCTTTAATTTCTTTCAGCAGTTTTCTTTTTAATATGGGTTTTACCTTTTCAGTTTAATTTCTTCTGAGATATTTTAGTGTTTTTGATGCTATTATAAGTGGACATGCTTTGTTAATTATCTTATCAGTCATTGCCATCATCTAGAAAGCCAACATTGTGTGTGTGTGTGTGTGTGTGTGCGTGCAATTCTGAAGAATCAAAAAAAGGCCACAAGAGCTAATAAGCAAATTCAGTCAAGCTGTAGGGTATAACATACACACCACCACCACCACCACCACCACCACCACCACCACCATCATCAGTAAAATAAGACAGGCCAGGCCTGTACCTCATGTTATTCCATATATAAAAATCAGCTCAAAATGGATTAAAGATCCTAACATAGCATCTAAAATTACAGAGCTATGAGTAGAGACCACGGGACAAGTCCTCATGAGGATGGCTGTTGTGTTTGTTGATGTTTTCATGGCTTCCCTTCTTCTTGTGGTAAAACGCCTGATGAAATCAACCTAGTGATGAAGGGCCTTCTTTGGATCAGGGCTTGGGGGGTTACTCGGTCCCAGAGGGTAAGATGTGGCTGCTGGAGGCCATGGTTACATTGCATCTCCAGTCAGGAGGCAGTGAAATGGGGGCTGGTGCTTCGTCGGCTTCCCGATGACCTTTCATTCTCTCTAGAAGCCCAGCTTATGGCACCATGCTACCTGTATTAAGGGTTGGTCTTTGTCAGTCAAACCTCTCTGGAAACCCAGGCACAGACTTGCCCAGAGGCGTGTCTTTTAAGTGGTTCCGAGTCTAGTCAAGTTGCAGTGAAGGTGAATGGTGACTGTCAGCTTTTGGATTCTGTAACAAATACCTAATTAATCACCATACAAAGAGGAAAGGTTTGCCTTGGTTCATAATGTGAAGGGTTTGAACCCATGAATCTGGCAGACCCATTGCTTTTAGACACACCCTCTTTCAGGCTCATCCTTTGTGGCCTGGAGCCTTCCAAGAAGGCACTAGTTTATCAAATTCCTTCTACCTCCCAGTAACACCAAACTGAGGATGATCCATTTACTACATGGGCCTTAGAAATCCACTGCAGATCAAACACACTAGTGAGTTCTTAGATTCTTTGCCTAAAGCAAGGTCACCAAAGCAAAAGTCCAGGGACTTCCCATTAACTTAAAACTTCTGTGTAGAAAAGCCATTATCCAGGAAGTGTAAAGAAAACCTACAGAATGGGAGAAAATATTTGCAATCATACATTTGATAAGGCTTTGAAATTCAGAATGTATAAAGAGCCCATACAACTCAACTACAGAAAGCTAAGCACTCCGATTATAATAGGATGTAGATTTGAATAGACATTTCTCTAAAGAAGATAGCCAATGGCCAAGGAGCACTTGAGAAGTGTTTGGTTTCATTGATCCTTAAGGAAATGCAAATCAAAACTGTAATGAGGTAACCACTTTATGCTCACCAGGATGATCGCCTATGAAGAGTAAAGACTAAAATTAAAAATACCCAGCAAAATAGCAGGTGCTGGGAAGGGTGTGTAGAAGAGGGAATTTTATTCTTTTGCTGGTGGGAAGGTAAAACGGTGCAGCCACTGTGAAAAGTGGCTTGCTAACTCCTCTAAAAGCTAAACATATAATTACCATATGGGCTAGCAACTCCACTCCTTATTCTCTAAGAGGAGCAAAGCCAGCTGTCCATACAGAAACTTATGCAAGCATTTAAAGCTGCTTTATCCAGAATAGCCAAAGCATGGGGAAATCCCAAATGACAGTCAACAGGTGAATGCATAAGCAGTTGCAGTCAGTCCATAGAATAGGATATTATTTAGGTCTAAAAAGGAAGAAAAACACTGAGAGAAGCTAGAGTTTGGGCAAACTTCAAAAATATGTTATGCAAGGGAAGCCACAAAGGAACACATACGGTGTGAATACTTTGTGTGAAACATGCAGAATAGGTGAATCCTAGAGAGAGAAAGCAGATTAGTGGTTGCCAAGGATGGAGGGTGGAGGGGATAGGGAGTGATCCCTTGAAGGGCATGGATGTTCCTCGAGATGGTAAAAAGGTTTTGAAGCTAGAGAGAGGTGGTGGTCACACACCATGGCATACACGCTGAGTTCTACATGAAAATGTAAACATGTACTATGAAATTACAAAACATATAAAAAAAAATAATGTTTCACTCAAAACTAAATCAGGGCTGCAGAGATGACTCAGCAGGGGAAGCTGCCAAACCTGACAGCCTGAATTCCATCCTGGGAATCACAGGGCAGCCAGCCGAGAACTGACTGCTGCAAGTTGTCCTCTGGCCTTCACATGCACGGTACGGTGTGACGCTGCCCTCCCCTGTGCGTGGACATCAGTCAGTCAAACAGCCAGTCAATCAACCAGGGGACCTGGAGATGACGATTGGGAAAGTGCTTGCTAGGAAACTGAGAGGACTTGAGTCCTACACCCAAATAAAAGAGCTGGGTGTAGCCATGTTCACCTGCAACCCCAGCACTGAGGGGATGGAGATAGTTGAGCCCTGATCCCTAATCCCTGGCCAACCAGTCTAGCTGAATCTGAGATCTCTGTGGTCAGAGAAATACTTAGTCTCAAAAATTAGGGTGGAGAGTGATTGAGGAAGATATCGGACATCAATTCACTGGCCTCCACATGCATGCACACATATACATGCATGCACACATATACATGCATGCACACATACCCATGCATGCACACACATACCCACATGGATACATACATACGCCACATATACAACATCCCTCCACATGAGTGTGCCTCTCCCTCCCTTGCTCCATTCCTCTGTCTCTCCTTCCTGCCCCCTCCCCACACACTCAGATGACATACTTGGCCTGTGGCCTGTGGCCTGTAGTTTTTTGTCACCTTCTACAACAGCATTTTTAACCTGCAAGACAAGACCCATTAGAGTTGTGGAAATCAGTTTAGGGTCACAACCACCAATTTTAGAAAAGTGGGGGAAAATAGAATAGAGCACATGAGTGGTGTCTTAGACGGTAAGGCGTTACTGCTCTCAAAATGTATGTTGAGATTGTATATGTACCCACAGGTATGGGCACCCACAGACCTTGCAAACTTGAAAGGCACTTTATACATAGTCCTGTCGCATTGTGTGTGTGTGTGTGTGTGTGTGTCTGTGTGTGTCTGTGTGTGTATGAACTCAGTGCCAAAGCCTAAACGCAAGTTACACTTCCCATTTAGTTTTTACTGGAGGCCTCCAGTTTTGCTGGAGCATCTCAGGCTTTTATTTGCCTTCCATGTTTGCCAGAGTGAGGCCTGCAAGGCATCCTGCTCCAATCCCAGAGGATGTCTTCCCAATATCCAGCCTGTCCTTAAGTTTTCCATAGTCCTGTGGACACTCATTAGCCATTATGACAAATTCACCTAGTATCTGCTCAGGGGAGACATAAGAGCCTCTTTCACTGTCTGCAGGATCTTACGGTCTGTTATATAATCCAGAAAGCACCAAGGGCTCCAGGCCAAGGAGCCTAATATCTAATGTCTAACTAGCCACACGAGTTACCTGTGGCCCGTGATTAGAATGAACAGAGCCCATCACAAAACCATGAACTCACTGAAAACATTATGAGATATTTTTTTGCCTATAATTTTTGTAACTTGACTGTGTGATTGGTTCTAGAATATGAAGCTTGTAAATGGCAATGCTATGTTAGAATATCACACAATAGTATGTATGTATGCAATCTGCAAGACACCCTTGTTTAAACTGACCTTGAGTTTTGCAGAGATGTCTTAGTAATTTGTTTTACTACCAGTTACTACACTCCGCTGGGAGCCCTGTATAGAGGCAGTGTCTTCTCTGGCCAACATATGGTCCTGGTTCTTATCTCCTGGCTGAATGGGCCTCAACATGGTCTCTATCGCTTTCATTCCCAGCTCCCACACTTCTTCCATCATGACAGGTTAGTTGGCTTGCATGAACTTGAGTGGGAATATATACCTGCAGGTGTAGACATACGGGGTGAGGAACCTCTTCTCAGGCCTGCCCTTTGTTCATTCCTTTCTTCAGGCCTGGAGGCCTCACATGGAGCCTATACAGAAGCCACAGAGGGGAGCATGCTACAACGCTACACTGTTGGTGGGTAGCATGCTCTGAGGTTTTAAACGACAGGGTATCCCAAAAGGTCTGTGGTTGACTCCCATCCCACAGACTGCTCAACCTGCTGTGGCCTTTGTCATATAGGACATATAGGTCACGCATATATGACATGCAGTGTCAGAGACCCTGAGAAGTTGTGGGTGGTGGTGGCCTGTAACCCCCACTTCCTCATCCCCACCAGCCCCGCCGGTCTCCTGATTTCAGGCCTATGTTCTGTAGGCACACGCTCCTGGGTGGCCTTGTCTCCTCTCAGTACTGTTCTTTATTGCTATCACCATGCTGTACCAGGCGTTGACATCTGCATCACAGGGCTGTCATCTGACAATGACAGGTCTCATGAAAGGAATCTGCATCTACAGATCTGCTCCGACTCTGGCAAAGATCCTAGTGCACCTGTGTGCTCCTGGGACAGCCCGCTGAGCCTTTTGTCTTCATCATCATGGGGGCTGAGGTGAGCTGCCAGGAGAGGGCTCTCAGAGAGTTCCTGCATAGTGAGGTCCATTTGCAGAGACTTGTAGACAAAGGACGGAAAGGGGGATGAGAGGAGACTCCAGGTGGTGATGGGAAGGCTCTTGAAGCATGAGTTAGACTTCATGCCCTGGGAGCCAGAGCCACAAAAAAGGTCTGAATCTGTCATCTTTTTGGCTAAGAACCACTGCCTTGGCCAGGAGCCCTCCAGTACAGCCATTCTGCTGGAAAGAAAGCTAGAGGAAGTACCTGCCAGTGTGACTAATTCCACTGGGAACTTTGTCCCCAGGAGTATCTACACTTTTTCCTTTCTCAGTGGGACTATGTGGCTCTGTCACTGAGAGCCTCCTTTTGGTGGCAGGCTGGCAAGTGGAAGTGAGGGTGATCCAGAGGCTCGACTTCCAGTGCATAAGCAATTAAGTTGTCTATGACAGTGGCGCAATGTACCCCAAATGTCATGACTTAACACAGCAGTTGCTAGTACTTTAATTTGCAAATCTTTCATTTATTGAGGTTTGGTGGGGAAGGTTCTAGGCGCCTATGTGCTGCATCCAGGGAGCGTTAGATGGGATGGCTGGCGGAAGTGCTGGCTACCAGTTGGAGTCTCTGCTGGAACCGGGGCCTGTGGCACTCTCCATGTGGCTCCATGGCAGGTTTCAGGCTGAGCTAGAGAAACTAAATTAGGGCGCTGCCTTGCCTTTTAGGGTTGAGCTATCAGAAGTCATATAGGGTTGTCTCAATCAGGGCTGTCCAGCCTTATGATTAATTGATTTTGTTATCCATACTCGTGTGTGTGTGTGTGTGTGTGTGTGTGTGTTGGTGTGTGTGTGCAGGTACGTAGGTACATGTGTGTTACATGGGTATGGAAGCCAGAGGACAATCTCAGGTGTCATCCTCACGGGAACTAGCTGTCTCCTTTGAGGCAGGGTCTCTTATTGGCCTTGAAGCTCACCAGTTAGGCTAGGCTGTCTGGTTAGGGAGCCCCAGACGTCTGCTTGTCTCCACCTTCCTAATGTTGGGACTGTAAGCATTTGCCACACGCCAAACATTTCTGTACGGCCTCTGGGAATCTGGACTCAAGACCTCTGGCTTGTGAGGCAAGCCCTTTTTGATTGAATTATCTCCACAGCCCAATATGTCCAACCTTTTGACATTACAATACCACACTGTCAGCTACAAAGGTTCTGGTTGAGTATTACACAATCAGGTTACAAAGTAAGTCAGTAACACTTTATGTTAGTGTACGATTTTGTATTTGACAACAATTGCAGCTCCATTCTAGACTCAAAAGGAGGAGCCACAGACTCAGCCTCTTAATGGGAGGCAGACCAGCATCACACTCTAAGAAGACCACAAGGGCTGAGGGATGGTATTGTGGCCATTTGGAGAAAATACAACCAAATGCAGAAGAATGGTTCTATTTGGATGTCACCATGCACTGACCCCTAAGGGAGTTTTTGCGGGTGTGTGTGTGTGGACGTTGGCATACTGATAAGATACTGAGGAATGGATTTTCTTGCAGGCACAGTGAAGGTTCCCAACCTGAGCTGGTCTGTTTCTGCTCTGGGTATGGGGAGGAGGCCAAGCTTTTGATTTGCTAATGTGTAAGGGAGTCTTTGTGGGTAAAGCCCTAGATGGAGTTAGGTTTGCTGAGTCTCCCCTTAGCTCAGCTTCAGCACACATCCTAATGATGGAGAATCCTCATGGGGGAGGGGAGCAGAAAGATCTGTTCCCTGGGTAGCCTAGAGAGACACATGGCTTTGAGGTGTTGGTCTGGTAGCCAATAGGCTGGCTGGTGTGGATTTTTTTCATTTGAATCTCCAGGAGCCTATCAGGAAGATGCCCTCAGCCTGGTGCTCCTGAAGGGAACACAAGCAGGCTCCGGAGGCAGCTGCTTGTTGTGGTAATGAAGCTGCCCTGCTAAAGGTTAATTGTCCTCAGCTGTGTGGGGCTGAAAGCAGTTGCTGAGATCCGCTGTCCTCACATTCTGCGGCAGCCTTTCCTTTGCTGGTACCTCTGCTGGGGAGCTGAGACTGCTGTCCACAGATGTCCCTCTCCTACCCACCGCCCTACCGTGCATCTGTGGGATTCCTGCAAGCCAGCTGGCTTCTTGATAATAGCCAAGAGCCCGAGAAAACTCCAAGTTACCACCTTTACCTATTCTGGCTTGTGGACATTTATAAAAACCAGGAGCTTGGGGACAAAGGATATAGACAGGAGGTATATAAATAGTCCTTGGGAAAACCCACCAGCTCAAGAATTCAGTCCCTCATAAGCCACCATTTTCAAAGGAAGGGCCAAGGATCACCTATTCAGCATCTTACCTAGACGACTTATTAAACATGCAGACTTCAGGCCGACTGAGTCGCCAATGTCTGAGTCAGTTCTTTTGCATTTTAACAAGCGCCCTGGAGTTTGAAGCTCAGTTCTCATCCCACGGACCCTGCTTCCCTTTGTCTCTCTGGAGCACCTCCTTTGTGCCATTGGCTGTATTTGATGCTGGAGATGTGAGGATAAATAAGACAAGGTATCAGCCAAGAAGGAGATAATTGTTTCTAGAAATTCTTGCACTAAACTTTATTTTCTGGTGGAAAAAGTGTGTGTGTGTTTGGGGAGGGTAGATTAACTTCCTCCAACTCTTCTCTCTTCCAGGATTTAGGACTTTCTCTCTCACAGATTCTCTGCAGCTGCTGACTAGCTTATAGAACACGAAAGGTCATTTGGACAGGAGCCCTGGGAATGTGATGCCAGCTGGTTTGGCAGTGTGAGGTTTTAGTAACAACCACACTTTAGTTTTGCATGACCCCTCTGACTATCCCTGCCAATAGACAGATCTAGAAGTATTCCTTGCATACACAGAATGCTTTAGACAGCTGTCCGCCCATTTCCCAAAGCTCCTTCCTTTGCAGTTTTCTGATTATGCAAAGCAAGCCTCAGTTTTTCTTTACAAAGCAGAGTATGGACTGGGGAGATGGCTCAGTTGCAAAGTACTTGCTGTGTGAGCATGAAGACTTGAGTTCTCCCAGAGCTCATGTGAAAGGTGGGCATGGCAGTGCATGCCTGTAATCTCAGAGCTAAGGAGGTGGAGATAGGATCCCTGGCCAAAATAGTCTAATTGGTGAGCTCCAGGCCAGTGAGAGATCCTGTCTCCCAAAATAAGGTAGACTGCATTCGAAGAACCCAGCAATGTAGAATAAAGCAACCTACGGCAGAGTCCTATCTCAGCTGGGTGTGAGACTCGGTGTGTGCCCTTCTGACTCTGGATTCCCATCTGTCCTGTTAGCCTCCACTGTGTGCTTCATGCAATCTAACACTTAAGGTGGCCGAGGGCCTTCTGGGAAGGGAGAAGCTACCCTGGGCACCCAAAGGATCATGGTTAATAACAAGAACTCTATACCCTGGCTTCTGAAGTGTTTCCGTGTCTTAGCTGAGAGGAGATCAGGGAGAAGCCAAATGGAGTGATCGACCCCACGTCACATCTGAAATCCAGAATCTGCAAATACAGATTTCCTGTATTCCAATTAATCCTTATAAAAAGTTAGAGCAATAGGTAAGACAGATGTTATCAGTACAGCGAAGAGATTAGACTAGATAGCTTCTGGGGTCTCTTCCAGCTCTCAAATTGAATGATCCTATTGTTTGCCAGATGGGAAAACTGAATTGGACTGAACTAAAGCATTGAGAGGTAGGAAGAGATGGCTGAGACCACGTGAGTCACTGGCGACAAGAGTTAAGGGTATGTGGGCGCCCCTGTTTCACCTCCCCATACTCACCTGTTGTGCTTGTAATTTATGACATCACCTCCCTCTGGGTCTTCGGTAGCTGAATTTGACCTCTTCTGTATGGACAAAGTGGTTCCTTTCTCCTGAGCACTGTCACTCACAATGGAGCCTCTCTGCATGGATTGGAATATGTTGGGCAGTTGCTGAGTGCAAGGGCCATACAGAGCCTGAGCTCCTTCTCCAAGGAGGAAAGGTCACCATCAGATTATCCTCAGTGGCACAGAGGCTTACCCATGGAGCCTTTCTCCCTCACGCCTGACTCCTTCCTCAGCTTGCTTTGCCACTGGGGAAGGCAGATGGGTGGTTCTGCTTTGCTACTTTAGGCACTAATGGCTTGTATTATTTAAAGTTGGTTTGTGTGCCTGGAGGCCTCTTCCAGAAGCACAGAGTGAGGAAGTGGGTAAATACATAAACTGAGAGCCCTCGGCTCACGCCAGGACTGGTGTGCCCTGGTGGCCATGCAGACAAGCGCTCTGCATCCCTGCCTTACCTTCCTGGACACTTTGAGGTGGGGAGGGCACAGGAAAGGCCTTGCTCTCTATTCTGGGCCACAGTGAGCTGCAGGAGGGCATCAAACGTCGAGCCAGACTCTGAGTAATACTGCACTGGGGCTTGGTGTGTCGGGAAAGCATGCCTTCCTCGAGAGACATTAAATATTAATAGCAGCAATAGAGGCAGAGGGCAAACAAAGCGAGTTGTCAAATGTTCATTTTAAGGGCGACTGTGTTTCCTCTACGGCTGGGAGTGGAATGATCCCTTCAAGGGTGGATCAGAGGCTCTGAGCTCCTTGGGTCCTATCTCACTGGACTTACCAAGACAGGCCCGGACTCTGCTGTCCCTGGAGGGGAAGCAGTTGGGCCTGCACCTGGGTGCATGGCTGTAAGTCTCTCTGGCAGCACTGCTGAGTCCTATCCTGGCTGTCCTTTCTAGGGACGTCTCTTAGGATAGCCCAGGTTCAGGAGGACAGAATCCTCCGGTGAGAAAGAACTCTCCATGGCCATCTCTCCTGCTCTCTTGCCACTTGGCAAAATCATACCAGACAGGTAGATCCAAGTTTTTCAGAAAGAACGTTGTCACCTGTCCATTGCAGGATCAGCCACTGGGAAGGTGTGGCTGATGCACCTGGAAGCTGTAGAAGGCCTCTGTGGCGAAAAGGCTAGCTCCCCAGGATTCTGAGCGAAGGACAGAAAAACGTCAACACCGGTCAGCAAGGAAGCAGGAGGTGTGCTTTATAAGGGATGACATATTTGGTAGTTACACAGTGCTATTGTCTGAGTAGCACATTTAAAAGCCAGTTCATCTATAACTGAGCTCTATGTGTCTCTTTCCTGTGTCCCATGATGCACTGTGCCGTGCACTTTGCAAGTTCCTCAGGATGCAACCATGGGCAAAGCAGACAAAGCCTGCTGCCTCCACCCAGCCTAGGCTCAGCAGGGAAACTGAACAGATGGGACACAAGCAGTAACTGTGAAGTGGAGTAAGCACTCCAGTACTGAAAAGGTAAGGTGCTGAGGCAGGCTATTTTGTAGGGGTGGCAGAAGGCTTCTCAGAAGAAACAGCGGTAATGGCAAAGTGCCAGTGTCTAGCCACGTGGGAGGCATAGAAGAGGTCGGGCAGTGAGGGGGTAAAAGGGCAGGAAATGAGAACGGAAGCAGAATTTAAGAGAGACAAGGGACCAGGTCTGCTGGCCTCATGAAGCAGAGTTCCCAAGTCTGGCAGTGTGAGCGTGAGCCAACCGCAGCTCAGTCAGGAGAGTCTCCTCCAGATGTGGAGCCCTGGGCCTTGTAGGTGCAGGGACCCCTCTATCTTCTTCCTAACTTCATCATCGTCTGCTCACACCTTGCCAGAGACAGGGAGCTCAGCAGAACATCCTGGCTGGCCATCAGTTTTCCTTCTGCTGGCCTGGCTTGGCCTTCCTGAATCTGCCAAGTGACCTCTTTACTCTTCAGACATCCCTGTTACATGCTGAAAGCCAGCAGCTACAGGACGTCACGTGTTTCTCTTCCTAGGTCAGGCGTCTCTTACCTCTTCTTTCACTTTGCATATGACTCCATTTCTCTGTCAACAGCTCAGATCCTTCAGATCCTTTGTTTTTCTAACCTGTCATGGTCCTTCCGCAAGGGTGGACTATCTAGTCGTAGTGTTCTATGTTGGTCTGACTAGGGTTGAGACTAGAGAAACAGTCCCCTCCTTTGTCCACTGGTAACGTAGCTCAAGGTTTCGCTCCCCACCCCCATCTGTGTGTGTGTGTGTGTGTGTGTGTGTGTGTGTATGTGTACCATGGCTAGAGGTCACACACAGAGGTCAGAAGACAAGCTTGGGTGTCCATCTTCTTCCTCTATGATTTTTTTTTGTTATTGTTTTGTTTTTATTGTTGTTGTTGTTGTTTTTTGAGGCAGGGTTTCTCTGTTGTAACCCTGGCTGTCCTGGAACTCACTCTGTCGACCAGGCTGGCCTCGAACTCACAGAGATCCGCCTGCCTCTGCCTCTCAGGTGCTGGGATTAAAGGTGTGCGCCACCACTGCGTGGCTTTCTTCCTCTGTGTTGTAGGCAGGGTCTCTTGTTAGTCACTGTTGTGTGTGCCTGACTAGCTGGCCATTTGCTTCTGGGGATTCTTCTGTCTCCACTCCCATCGCACTGTCTGACCACTGGTTCTCCTGTATCCTTCTTTATATGGATTCTGGAGACCAGAACTCTAGTCCTCTCATTTGCACTATAACTGTTCTACCCACTGAGCTTTCCCTTGCCCATCACACTAAAAACGACAGTTTGTCACTTGGCTCAGATTAAGTTCCTGGTTCTAAAACCACATGAACAAACACATTCGTACATTTTCTTTCTTGATTAATAACCATGTACCCCTGTTTATAGGTCTGCTATTGATCTCTTGAATCCAAATGCAATTCTTTACATTTTCCATCCAGTATTTCACGTAGATGCTCTGCCTAGAGAAAGAAAAGATCCCTTGCCTGTATCTATTGCACCCCGGAGTAAAGGCAAGGGGCTCTCAGAAAAAAAAAAGACTGGATTTCCTTTAGTATTCTGTTGAATCATTTAGAGTTTGCTAAGTGTGCCCCTGATTCCAGTGTTGTGGCCCCTACAGATGTGATCAGTGGTGACACTGCTGATCCTGCCCCCAGACCCTGGCTGGTGAATTCCATATGGTAACAGGAGGAAGACAGAGAACCCCTGGGTGCATCAAACATTGGACTATTCAATCATTGTCAGATTGTAATTGGCAAATGCTAAAGCACAGGAGTGTTCTCCTGTTTTGTGCCTAGAGCTTGTTACCAGTCTGGGTTTAATTGTAACAGGATTTATGACCACTGCCTGTAGGAGGGAATAGATAGAACTATGTGTCTTTCATCCTTTCTGGCCACAGAGGGGTTTAAAGGGAGTAGGAGAGACAAGTGGACAGGGTCTAGAAACTGCAAGGTGGAAAAGGGGCTGGATGAGCTCACTGCAGCCAGCCACTGAGGTTGCCCTAAGAGCTCAGGACATGAATATTCATAACTTCTATTGCTTAGGGAGCTGCCTTCTGAACCTTATCTCTTTGAAGCAGCCTAAGAAGATAGGGAGTAGAGGGCTTAATTCTCATTTTACTGAAAGGGAAATTGAGTCAAAATGGGTATGCTGGCCAGTCAAGGTCTCTGGAGAAGACATGAACAGAATTGGGGCCAGAGTCTGGGCTTAGATTCTGATGTCCCTGCAGAACACATGCTGCTCTGGCATTAGCCATGGCGGTCCCATCTCTGCTGGTTCCATTCTGTCTCCCATCATTATTGATGAGATGCTGCAAGAGGCAGCATAGTGGACCCTGAGCCTGGAAGTGCTACTCTCCGTTCCTACTGTGATGACGGAGGACGTGCTGTGTGAGAGATGCCATGCTACGCTCCAAGATGCAGGAATGCATCCTTTTCAACAGGAGCAGCTGCGACCGTATGAGGAATCCCGTGGCTTGGAGGCTCATCTTGATTACAGTCTTAGACACAAGAAAATGCCAGAGCATGGGTCTGTCTGTTGTGTCATGGAGCCACGAGGAGGGTCTTTCAGTCACTTTTCACATCACTGTGACAAACAATTTCCAGAGACAAACTCTCAAGGGAGAGATGTTTCATCCCATGGAGGAGCAGAGTGTTGGCAGGGGAAGTGCCAGTGATGGCGGCGGGTGTGAAAGACTGTTCATCTAGTCAAACCACACACAGTAGGGAGCAGAGGTCACTTCCAGAACCACACTCCAAAACAACATCACAAATTGGGGCCGGAGTGTCCAAAACATGGGCAGTCGGTAGTAAGAAGTAACCCCAACCTCCTACCCACCCCCAGCTCCCCCTCTCTTTTTATGAAGTCTCATTGTATTGCCTTGGCTGGCCTGTAACTCTCTGTGTAGATCAGGCTACCCCTGCCTCCCAAGTGCTGGGATTAAAGGTTCACACCATTGTGTCCAGCCTTTCCTTCCTTCTTTCTCTTTCTCCCTCTATTCCTTTCATTTTCTGCTGAATCAGTCATCAAGTGATCAATTTGTTTGTGCATGTGCATGTGAGAGTCTATGGGTTTGGAGGTCAGAGGTCAACCTTAGCTGTCATTCCTAGGAGCCATCTACTTTGCTTTTTGGAACAGCCTGGAGTTCACTGAGTAGGTCATGCTAGGTGGCCAGCAAACCCTGAGAATCCAGCTGTCTCCACCTCCCCATCCCTGGGATTACAAGTGTGCACCACCCTGCTTTGCTTTTCCTCCCGAGTTTTGGGGGTGGAGCTCAGTCTTCCTGCTTCCAAGGCAAACACTTTACCCACTGAGTCATCTCCCCAGGCTCTCACATGATTCATTTCTATCAGTAATTTACTGAGCACCTACTATGTGCCCAGCATCTGGCCAAGTGCTGTAGTCATGGTCATGAACACAAAGTCCCAGGCTCTGGCCTTTTGGAACATAGAGACAAGGCCTCTTTTGTGACAGGGGCAGGGACATGCAAGATAAAGCACTTATTGAAAAGGATGGCGTTTGTCCTAATACGGCAAGCATGAAGGATGGCAGGGTCACTTAGCTAGGATCTGTGATTCAGCCTGGGAGGGAAGGCTTCCTAGAAGAGATTTGACTGAAATCAGAGACCTGAAGTTTAAATAAGAGCTTGATATCAATGTGGATGAAGGGGGCATGTTCAGGAGCTGTCGTGAAAGAGGAGAAAGCTGAGGGTGAGAAGGAGCATGGTGGTAGGAGGAGATGAGCCTAGGCAGACTTTGGGTTCTGTAGGATAGGTTTGGACATTAGTTTTATTCCAGGTAAGGCTGCTGAAGAATTAGAAGCAGGGAGGACCCTGATCACATGCTTGTTCTGTAGAGGGTCTTTTAAGTGCAGAGGTTGTGAGGGAGGGGCTGGTGTTGGAGCATATGGGAAAGGGGCTAGTGTTGCAGCTGGTTCTACAGAGTCCTAGTTGCTTTTGGCTTCAGTAGAGTGGTTCATGCAAGAGGACCACTTTGATGAGTGAATCTGGAACTTAGAAGACAGGTGCAGAGCAGAAGTCAGAATTCTCCATTTCTTGCTAATCCTGGGTCACTACTGCTGACCAAGTGCTAGGAGCCAAGATTCAGAGGATGGAGTAGTAATTGAAGCTGGGAACATGTTGTTAGCATGAGAGGGAAAGAAAGCATGAGCCAGACTCCAGGGAGCACCAAGCTGGAGCACAAGAAAGACAGAGTCCCAAAATAGTCCAAGAAAAGAATGTAGCGAGCGTTGGTGAGCCTCTCTCAAAAAGTCAAAAAGCACAAAAAGAAGCTAGGAGCCCCTCTGAGGCTGGTCAGTGAGATCAGGTAAAGACACATTGGTTTAGGCTGAGTTCTCCCCACCTCACCCCAATTCCAGCACTCCCCCTTTCTTCCCTGCTCACCCCCCTCCCCCATCCATTTTCCCCACTAATGCCTTCCTGGTCAGGTAACAAGAATGACATTTGCAAAGGGCTCAGGGATTTTCAAATCCCAGTGGCCCCAGAAAAGAAAGGTCATATGCTTTATTGCATAGCGGGGTACACAGGCACCTCATCATCTCTCCTCTGCAGGGGTCCATTGACTAGGGGCCAGAGGTCCTGTTTTCAAGACAGAACTGGGTAGAGAACAGGAAAAAAAAAAAAAAAAGGTGAAGGCTCCTCTAGGTTCCAGCTTGAACTTGATTTAGGTGAATGCCAGCCCTCTCAGCATAGGAGGTGGATTCCAGGGTCCCAGGTGTGTGTCTCCCTCAAGCACGGGCACGAAGGAAGGAGTGCCCTAAGCAGAGAAGGTGCTGGGGTGTCATTTAAGAACTGGGTGTGTGGGAAGTTGCCTCACAGCAGAAGGCTGGAGTCCAGGGTGGGTCGTCCGAGATACCAGCAGGGTAAGGAAGGGTCCAGACTGTTCAGTGGGCTTGAGGATCAGGTCGAGATTTTGATTTTTGGCCTTGTTTTGGGACAGGTTTCTTTATATAATAACCCAGGCTGGCCTTGAACTCTTGATCCACTTGCCTCAACCGCCAGAGTGCTGAGATTACAGGTGTCTACCAACCCCACCTGCCTGGCTGAGGTTTTTGAAATGGAAGTGACATCTAAGCGTAATTCACTAGAGGCTGAATTACGAGAATTCAAATCTGGATTTGACCTGATGAAGTTTACCCATTTACTCATGGCAAACCCAGTGACTGCTGTTTGCAGTTTCTGGAGCCTCAACACCAGAGAAGCAGAGATAACTATGATGTGGTCCCTGTTTTCAGGAAGGAGACAGCCTGGCTGAGGAAACAGAATGTAATAAACTCAGACCCTCAGCACCTCCCATCCCCCACCATTCACCCATTCCGCACTGAACCCTTCCCAGAGAAAGGAAAAGAACTTCCAGAAGTTTCCAGATTAGCAGCACTTAGCTGCCAGCACTCCAACCAGAGCTGGGTGGAGAGACTACTTCTAAGCAGGATCATTCCCTGAACTTCATTTTGAGGATCTGGGTCCTATTGGAAAGCCTGTTTGCACAGCCCTGACGTGAGATTTTAGCTCAGAGTGTTGGAGAGAGCAAGGGCTGGGATTAGGAGGCAAATCCTCCAAATATTTGCTGACGGGATCTCTTCAGTCCCCAGAGGGGTAGGAATGCTGAGGCAGGGATTTCTTGTCACCCTGACAGGCAGTTGGAAGTCTGTCTGGAAGATTTCTTTCACTGACAGAACGATCTTGAAATAGGGTCCAGCCTCTGTGTGCTTACCACAGACCTGGTTCCTTAATATAAGCTATAGCACCCAGCAGGTGGTGCAGAGTGAGAGGCAGGAAGGAAGAAGCATCTGTAAACATCTGGGTGGTAGGTAAGATGGCTGACAGAAGCAGGTGGACCACGGGCACCACTGTGAATGTTTGCACTTTGTGTTACAGACACCTCTCTGTCTTGGAGGCTTCCTCTCTGCTTCTTCCGCAGGCTGAGCTTGCTCATAGGAGTAATGAACACGCCTAGGACTGATGCTAATATAGAAAGGGAGGACCTGCTTCCCACTCTGACTGCCTGTTACTTCCTAATTTGTTTAGAAAAGGAATATAGACTCAGGAAATCTGAACGCCAAAGCTTAGAAAAAAAGGACACATCTAGGCACTAGAAGCTGATTTGTGATGTTGGCTGTTGCAGGCTCTTTGATCCCCATTTCTTTACTTATATGAAGAAAATAAAGATCTTCCTGCTTCCTATCTTACTGGAGAATGTAGAGACTCAATGAGATGATACAAGAGTGAGCCAGTACAGAGAGCATTCCCTGCCTATCCACACCCCAGTGTGTGTGTGTGTGTGTGTGTGTGTGTGTGTGTGTGTGTGTGTGGTGTATTAGTGGAGTGGGGAAGGGTGTTAATGAGAAGAGGCCAGCCACTGTGACCTGCTGTGCTGGCACTTGACTTAGTGGCTTGCTGTTCCCATGGACAAATTGCTGGGTGTGGTGTAGGCTCTGCACTGCCTGGCAGAGACTTGCAGGGTGCACCTCCCAGTGTGCCTCCCCAGCACACATCCCTAGCTCTGCAGGGACTACAGCAAAGGGGCTCTAGGAGACACTGGATGGAATTAAACCAGTGAGGCCTCTTTTCTTATGTCTGTCTACACGCAACACCTGACTCCAGGCAAGGAAGATCATAAGTCATTCCTTTACTGCACTGAGTGGTAGGAAGTCAGCTTCTCCCTCTTGCCATCACTTAAGGCCTTCCTTCCTCTCCTCTTCCCTCCCTCCCCCCCCTTTCCTCACACATAGGCACAGCTCAGCCCTGGAGCATCAAGATTGCAGGTAGTGTGACTGTCACTGGATTCCTCAGGAAGTCAGCTCAGTCCAGATGTGCGTGTGTTCCCCAAGCTCCACACATCTGTAAGTCGGTTGATAACCTCCTAGCCATTTTCTCCTCTCCCATTTTTACAGAGTCATTGTACAAGAGGCAGAAAATACCCTTCATTTCTGTAGATGGGGGAGTACTATGGCCAGCGGTCTAGTGGCTGAGCATCCATAGTCAGAGCATGCCAGCCAGTTTCCATTTTCTCTGAGGACAGAGAAGAAATAGATTCAGTAGCCAGCCAGATTTCAGCTGGGATTAAAAAAGAGTTCTGAGATGCTGGGTGGAGGGATTTTCTTGATTCTTTCTCCTTGCCCTCCGTGTGGTCTAGCCTGAGACACTCTACCTCAAGTAGTGAGTATCCCTCACCAGGTATGATGTGACCTGTCTCCGAGGTGGATATGAGCAGGGAAGATCTCATATATATTGAGTACTGTCTGCATGCTGAAGCTAGAGAGACCTTAGTGTCGAGTGTCCTCTTTATCTCTGATGGACAGATGGTTTCCTTGGGCAGGGGCCAACCTGGTGATTATTCACTCTGCCCCACCCCAGGGTCTGCTGTGTGGTCCAGGTCCTGCTTTCACACTGTTCTTCCATAGACCCTTCCATAAGGTTGCTTGACTCCTTTTCTCTCTTCTCTTTCATTCCGCCTAGCATCTAACCTAATAATTTGCACCATTTCACTCCTGGCCAAGCTGGAGTTTGAACAGCCACAGCTGCAGACCACAAGATTGATTTAGTAAGAAAGATGGCTTCTTCCAGTCCTTTGGAGAAGTGAAACAAAAGGTTTGAGGATTTTTTTTTATATGTATACATACACAGTGACTCTTTGGTGAGTTGCACGAAAGAGTTCATTTTAAAGGGGTAAAATGAATACTGAAAAATTTAAATACATCAAATTTTAAAGAAATGAGAGCTCTCACATTCTTCTGCAGACACCTTTGATAATTGAATAGCATTTGATGCATGATTGGATGAATCTTTAATTAAGAGCAGGTTTTTAAAATAATAGAGCAGCGAGCACAGTGCCAACAGGCACACGGGAAACCTTGTTCCCTGTCATCTGTCTGTTCTAGGTAGAAGTGGAGATGTGTGTGTGTGTGTGTGTGTGTGTGTGTGTGTGTGTGTCTGTGTCTGTGTGTGTAGGGGGTTGACCAGATGGCTTTCTTTCATAGACCTTGGTGGAAGATGACTGTTTTAAAGTAAGGCAGATCTGATTGAAATCCCAGCTTGGACACTCATTGCCTGTGTGACTTTGGGCCCCATGGATCTTGAGTGCTGTCATTTCTGGTAAATTCGGATGGGTGATTCTCCCTCCTGGTTGCTCAGTGCTCTAGTGAGACCTAGTGAGGAGTCACCACTCCCTCCTTCCCTCCCCTCTTTCCTCAGGCTGCAGGAGCCAGTTGCTTGTACATACTCCTCCCATACCGAAAAGGTCCCCCGCCAAAAGGTATTTAATATGAAACAAAAGACTTAGGCCACTTTTTCTCCCATCTCATATTCAAACTCAGAATTTACAAAATAGAAAATTAAGCAACAGCTAGACTATTGCAGAAGGAGTATCCTGTGCATGTGTGCAGCCACATGTGTGTGTGCATGTGTGTACACATACACATGGAGGCCAGAGGACATCCTTGGCTATTGTACCTCAGAAGCTGTCCACTTGATTTGTGTGTGTGTGTGTGTGTGTGTGTGTGTGTGTGTGTGTGTGTGTGTGTATGTGTAAGTCTCACACTAGCCTGGAACTCCTGGAGTGGCCTATGCTGGCTGGCAATCCTGCATCCTCCTCCCTCATGCTAAGGTTACAAGCACATGCTAACATGTCCAGCTGATTTTATGTGGGTTCTGGGGATTGAACTCAGGTCCTCACACTTGCAAGACAAACACTTTACTGATCAAGCTATTTCCCCAGCCTTGGGGGAAGTTATTCTTTTTGCCTAACGATATTTGCTAGGGCACTTCTACTCCAGAGCATTTTTTCCCCCATGTAAGATGCAGATATCTCCAATGACAGAGAACAGAGGCCAGAAGCTGAGGTAGGCCTGTCAGTGACCCATTTTCCCTAAAGATCATCTGGGTAGGAGATGAGGTGCAGGGATCCTCCTTGCCCGTGGCTTTTACTTTCTGCAGTCTCAGTTACTGTGGCGAGTGCAGGACAGAGCTGGGTGACATGAGTATTCACCCACCCTTTATTATAGAATATTATTGCAATTGTCCTATTGGCTATTGTTGTCCATCTCTTCCTATGTCTAATTTACATATGAAAATTTCTTGTAAGTCTTCCTGTACAGAATAACATGGCATGAGTGGACCTTGGTCCCAGCTGCAGTTTTAAGAACCCACTGTGGGTCTTTCTTGGGTGGATCCTCTGCAGATCCTGGAGAGCTATTGTGTCAATTTTATACTGATGTAGAAAGTAAGATCTGAAGGTACTAGGAATTGGCTGATAAAAGTTCAGGTTATTTCAGGAAGCAGTTTTTTACATAAAGTATGCCTGGAAATGATAAACCCTGTTCTTGTACCTAGAATATGGAGTATAGTGTACACACACACACACACACACACACACACACACACACACACGAATACATGTCTATATATGCACTTACACATGAGCAAGCAGAGGTGAGGTGAGAGAGGCAGAGAGAAGGGAGGGAGGGGTGAGAGTGAGAGAAGAAGGGTCGTCGGCATGAGCAGTGTAACTATTTCTGGTCACAGTCACAGCACATTAAGGTTTTCTGAGGCAGAATTGGTCATGAAATCGATCAACACTGCATTTTGTGTTTGACACAGGTTTATTGTAGACTGTTTTCTCTAGACGTTCTGTGATGTGGCCTTGACTATGAGCTGGCTGCTACAGATTTTCCTGCATATTGCAGGTCTAAGATCAACTTCCCTGCATCCTGGCATCTTAGAACCAGGGAGGAGTGCTTCGGAGTGGTACCTGTCCCATCCCCATCCCAGGACTGGACAATGTGGGAGACAGAAGCTGAGGATGGGGAATGTGTCCTGTCTTGGTCAGAGTTTACTCAGGACTGGGAAAGAAATGGCTTTCAAGTGGGGAAGATGGTGGGTTCTGGCTACGGCCTTCTGGGGGAAGAGACAGAGTGGGAAATGGAGGTGCTGAGACTAGGATAGGCACCCCTGGATTTTATCTTAAGAAGGGTGGATTGGGAAGGGCAAGGAGAGGGGTGATTGAGGTTTAGCTGTATTGGAAGGATTTGGGGTGCAGTGAAAGTTGGAGCGATTGGAATTAAAGGAATACACAAGGGCACATTGCTGGGCAGGGCCGTGGCTCAGGTGGTGCAGTGCTTCCCACATAAGCATGAGCACCAACATAAAAATTGGGAGTGGTGCCATGCACCCACAATCCTAACACTGGGGTAGCAGAGGCAGGAGGATGCTGGGGGCTTGGTGGCCAGCTAGTCTTGCTGAATTAGTGAACTCCAGGTTCCTTGAGAGATGTCATCCTCCCAAATAAGGTAGAGGGCTGGAGAGAGAGCTCCGTGGCTAACAGCATATACTACTTTTGCAGAGGACCTGAGTTTGATTCCTAGAACTTACATAGAGTGGCTGACAGTCATCAATAACTCCAATTCCATGGGAATCTGGTGCCCTCTACTGGCCTCCCCGGTAACCTACAATCACAGGCTCATACCCCATACACATGCACATATACATACACATACAATTAAAAGAAGAAGAGGAAATAAATAATAAGGTGGAGAGTGATCAAAGGGGACACTCAACGTGAGGCTCTTGCCTCCTTATGCATATGTACACTCCCTCCTTCCCCGTGTGTGCATTCACACACACACACACACACACACACACACACAGCCATTGCTTTGTGCGTTCATGTCACAATAAGGTTAGAGGGTGAACAGTGCTGGAGGAAAGGACCATAAAGAGAAAAAGGGTAGGGGAGGGGGTAACTCCAGGATAGAAACACTGGACAAGTTTATTCACGTGTGTGCCCTCCACACCCCGACCTTCAGATTTTCGGCTAATAGTTAGCAGGCAGCTGGGCCAGCGGCAGGTGTCTGCACCCTGAGGGAAAGGCAAGCTTCCTGGTCAGACTCCCTAAGGGAGGCTTAGGCCATTAGGGCCAGCGGAAGGGGGAAGAAGGCACTGGCCAGGGCCTTGTCCTTTGGGGATCAAGTCAGCAAAGTCAAATAGTATTGTAAGACCAAGGGAGCAAATAGCTGTGAATGATGCCATCTGGTTGGCAGCTCGGGTATCACCAATGCCCTTCGCTAGGGCACTTTCAGGAGAACCAAACTAGGGCAAGGCATCAGTTTAAAACAGTACGTTCAGAGCAAATGCAGGTGCAGTGAAGCCAGTAGAGCAGGGGGCAGCTGCCATTGCCAAGAACTGGGCACTCACAGTCCTAATGAGCAGGGGCAAGCCTCGCCATAGGGCCGCACAGAGTGCCCCAGGAGTGGGAGCAGCAGCAGAGTAAGGTGTGGGGGAGCCTTTGTTGTGGATGCTGTGGGGAAGTACAGGCTTGGCCTGGCTCTTTAAATGACTTCAGTGGGTTCTGGGCCACAGGGCTCTGCCTAGCTGTCTTGACTTTGGTGTTGGCTGGTTGGGGCCAATGACTAGTGGCCCCCAAGAGTAAACACTCTATACAGGAAGTAGAATGGGTAGAATCTGGATTTTTTGGTTTGCATTTAGAAAGTACTTTTGAAGGTCAGTTGCTTGGTGCTTTTAGGGAGGGGCAAGCCCAGGGAGGGATGGTGTTTCCAGAGGCTTTGGGGCTCTAAGACACCAAAGCATCAGAATACAGAAAATGAAGTTAGGGGAAGAGACATGGAGAACTATGTGTCGGATGCGCTTAATAATTTATATCTTTTAAGTGGCTTAACTGTCACGGTATTTTAGGAATGCAAGAGCTACTTTACATGTTAAGAAACTGAAGTTCAGAGAGGCTATGTAACTACCGGTAGACCACACAGCAAACACATAGCTCCCAGATTAGCAGTTGCATTATCCCACTTTTTCTGCCCTGAGCACAGCAAAGCAGAGAATGTAGGTCACTCACTCCGAGGCAAGCATTTTAATTCAAATTAAAGGATTCCTTATATTTCCAGGTGTGAATTTCCTCTTCAAAACCTCCGACCTCCAACAGGATAGAGGTGATGGCATTTTGTGGAAGATTAATTGACGGTCGGGAGGATTTTGAGGCTTTTCCAAAGAGTCATCTTGATCAGCCTGCTCTGAGCAGAACCCCGGGAGCTGGCATTTCTCTCTAGCTGACACCAGTAGGCTTCCTCCAGGCACGCTGGTCCTTCGGCTGCGTGCACATGGGTGTTTCCAGGGTCCGAGGACCCGCAGCAAGCCTGTGTGCTGCTCCTTCTACAAGGAGGGGGAAGGAGCTGTCTGTGCTGGGGCCTGTGGAGCGTGAGCAAAGCCAAATGAGATTTCCTCGGCAATTATGTTTTCTTTAACTCGGTTTAAAGGAGGCAGTAACTAACAGGATTTTCCTCAGACTCTCCCCATTCTTCATCAGTAAACAGGGCTTCATAGCAGAGCGGCACAGAAGAAGCTAAGGGGCTCCATTTGCTAAGGCTGCAGGGAGGGGAGAGGAGTATGTGGGGTGCTGAGGTTTGGGGAGGCTTTTGATAGCTGGCCTTCCAGTGACTGAAGCTTTGGGGCATGTCACCAACTTCAGGGGCCTTTGACTTTTCTCAGAGGTACCATGGGGGCTTCCTGGAGTCTGGGCTTATCTCCGGCTTCCAGGAGTCTGTGGGCACGAAGCAGATACTTCTCCCCTGTATAGGGTGACTAGGCTGATGGCTAAACACATCTTAGAAGTAGAATCACACAGCACACGGAGATTGTGTCTGGCTTCTTTCCTTGGCATAGTGCATTAAGAATGGTGCTGCTGCCCTGGTGAGATTCTCTCCTTTTCAGCACCGACTAGTAGTCCACTGTGTAAATGGACCACTGGGCATATGACCACTTGCTAAGTAAAGGACAGCTGGGCATTTTCTAGTTGTTGGCGATAGTGAATACGTGTGGTATCTCATAGTACTATAAATGGAAAGGGCATTTTGCAAATTCATTAGATCAATTTTTGGTTTTGCAGTTCTCACAAGGAGCGCGTCTGGCATTTGAAGGGGCAGGCCTGAGGTCCTGGGTACCCTTCAAGGAGCGGGCTATTTGAGCACAATGAAGACATTTTCTGCTTCTTGCAAGGTTTTAATGTCCTGCTAGACATTCACATGGGTCAAGTCTGTTTATCAATATGGAAAACCAGGAGGAACTACATCTATTAACACATAGTACTTTAAGAATATTTTTTATTAAAAATTTATTTGTACGAATGTTTTGCCTTCTTGACATCTGTGCACCATGTGTGTGGAGTGCCTGCAGAGGCCAGAAGAGGGCGTCAGACTCTGCGGGACTGGAGTTGTGAGTTGCCCTGTGTTTTAGGGATTGAACCCAAGTCCTCTAGAAGAGCAACTAGTGCTGTTAACTGCTGAGCCACCTCTCCAGCCCCCAGAGTACATTTTTAAAAACCTCCTATGTATTGAATTCCCCATTAATGCAGCTACTAACTTGAAAGGACCACAGTTTGCTTTGTTCTGAGTTTTATCAACTATTGCCTACCTTTGGAGAGGTCGCAGCGGTACCATCTTCCTTGCTAACTCGGCTTGCCGTGCTGGAGCTGTTAACATATCCTGCGTTAGTCTGAACCCACCATTGCTATGCTCATGGGGATCCCACGGGAAGGTGCAAACATCTGCCTGTTTCATTGTGTCTTCCAGTTTAGTCCTGTGCAAGCATTTGCATAATGAAATGCTCACTATTTTGTTACGTATTTCTGCCTTTTTATTGCTCCTTTTTATTATAGTTGGGGAATTATGTTAGGGTTTTCAGAAATGATTAGGTATGCAGTTATATATAAATTGCATTCTCAAATAAAAAAGAAGCATCAAAGAATCTGTGCCTTGGGACGGGAGGGCTGAGAACCACCGCTCTCTTCATGAGTTAGGTGTTTGAAACAGTGTTCAGTGGCTTAGACTGTGCTAACATCCTGAGAGAAAGGTTGAGAGTGACAGATGATCACTTCAGGAGAACATCCGTGCTCCAGAGCTTCCTGTGGAGGGCTTGGCTCTCTTGGTCATATCCAGAAGCACATAATGGTATTGCTAGCTGATAAATATCTATAGAGCATCTCTTGTGTACCAGATACTACCTCTGGTTCTCTGTCTGCAAGGAAAATTCTAGTGTGGACAGTCATGCTGGCATGGCTGTATAAGAATAAAATATAACTATGAATAAATTTAAAAGCTGTTTTTCCAGATTCTAATGCGTTCCAAAACCAAGAAGGAATGGGTGGCAGATATACACAGGATTTCCCGGCTGGTCTCTCAGCCTTGCAAATTGGTGACAAAGAGGCAGAATTGAAAGGATCTAGGAGAAAAACATCCCCATTGCATGGGGAAATACCCAGAGACGGAGGACTATTGTGGCATTATTTTTTTAGGGACAAAAAAGAAAAGATTTGATATTGGTGACTGAAAACAGGGAGGATGGAGGGAAATGGAGTAAGAGGGGACAGCATTGTCCATTTTTACAGGGGCTCCAGACTGTGGTCAGGGAATAGGATGTTATTTGTGGGGAGAGACATTGAGACACGGTGAGCATGGAAATAATGCATTGGGAGATAGTTCTGGCTGAGCTGTGCTGGGTCAGAGTGTGAGAGTCCAGTCAAAAAGCTAGTCCTGAAGGCATCAGAGAAATGGAGCATAGGGGAACTTCCATCCTGTGGAGGGTGTAGACTGGCTGGTGTCTCTGAACAGAATTGGTTTGGAAGGATGTGGAGGAGACTTACTTTGAAATGTTTGTCCTGAGCTACTGGAAGCATGTGTTGAAGATATTAGTGGAGATGATGTAAGTAGGATTTTTTTTTCTCCAGGTTCAGGTTGAGATACCAACTAGATATCCACAAGAAGATAGCAGTTTGTAGTTGAGTCTCCACAGTAAGGTGAGAGATTCAGCCATAGATAGAGATTTTTGAGTATCAGCGGGGGAGATTTCATAAGATAGTGGTCATGGTGGCAGTGTAATTTTAGATCTTCCAAAGCTCTATCTAAAGCAGAACAAAAAGATAACAAAAGCCAATACAAATGCCTAACATGTTTAAAGACAGAGAATCGATACCTAGTACCATACAATAAAAACAAGATGAAAAATTCTCCCTGACCCCAAACCCACAGGCAACATTTACCACAAAACTAAGCAGCAGGGTCTTCTCATGAGCTCAAAAATACAGCGAGAGAAGGACCATTGTCACTTCTGAGACTTGTCTGCTTTAGGTGTCCCTGCATAGAAAGCAGAGGGAGGTGGGCCCTGGCTTGCAGGGCCTCAACCGTTCTTCACTGACAGATGTGAGCAGGGCAGCTGGCCCTGGGATGCTGTGTGCTCACAGCAGGTACAGGTGAGTGCAGAGCCCACCAAGTGGACTGGAGGCCCAGGAAAGCGAAGGCCCTGTATCTTATTAAGAGTGGCCATCCCACAGGGCTTTCTCCCAGGGTACACTGAGGAAATTTTGCAAGGAAGAGAGTAAAGTTAAATGGGCTGGATGAGAGCAGCTGGAGGGACCGAGCCGAGAAACCTCAGAAAGTGAGTGGCCTGTTTTGTTTCTTTTTGTTTATTTATTTGTTTGTTTTTTAACCCCTTGTGAAACAATAGCAGTGTCAGCTCTGTGGAGTTAAAAAGGCTGTCCAAGCAAAGTCTTTGTTTTACAGTGTACTGTGGTGATGCATGCCTATAATCCCAACCCTTAGGAGAGAGGCAGGAAGCCAACTGGAACTGCATGAGACTTTGTCTCAAACAAACCCCAAACCAAATCAAAACAAAATATAATAAACAACTCGTTTCACATAAAATGAAATTACTGGATACAAATTCTATAATAATCACCAGAGAGAGAGAGAGAGAGAGAGAGAGAGAGAGAGAGAGTAGAGGAGAACAATATCTGTTGAGACAATGAAAACACACTGGAAAGATCCTCAGGAAAACAAACAAAGGAACTTGTGTTAGGTTCTATTGTATGGCAAAATGCCTGAGACAATCAACTCCAATAGAGGACAGATTTATTTTGGCTCATGGTTTCACAGGTGTCATCTTATGATTGCATGACTTCATTGCTTGGGGCTTTGGTGACACAGAGGGTCACAGCTGGAAGTCTCCATAGAGTAAAGCTACTTAGTTCATAGTGACCAGGAAAAAAGGAGAGAGTGACAAGAGCCTAAGGTCTTAGTATTCCCTTCAGAGGCCCACCCCAAGGGACTAATGTCCCTCCACTATGCTCAACATGAAAACTATACCACCTTCTAATAGTGCTGTGGGTGGTGACTGGGCTTTGGGGAATATGTAAGACCCAAACTACGGACTGGGGAGATTGCTCAGTGAGGATCTGAGTTCTGATCCTCTGCACCCACATAAAAAGCTGTGAATGGCAACACACATGTCTGTCATCCCAGTGCTGTGGAGGGTAGAGAGAGACATTGCTGAGGCTTGCTGGACAGCCAGTCCAGCTAAAACTATGGAGTGTCAAGGGAATATAGTCAAGTAGTTGGCAGAGTAGGACATATGATGTCACCCTCCAGGCTCCTCACATGCACAGGTATGAATATCTTTATACACACGTGTACATACATCACACACACATAGATCACATACAGAAAAGAAGTAAATATCCAAGCTGAATAGCACCCTGGAACAAAGCTTCTTAAATGGCTGTGACCCAATATGGGGTCGTGTAGCTGAATTTAAGAGTCGTGAGAAATTTGGCAACAGTACAATGTTTGGAGAGGGTGTGTGTGTGTGTGTTTGCGTGCCTGCAGGTGCACGCATGTGCACATACGTGGGTATATACTGGTGGGGGGGGCAAGGTTGACATTGCATGTCTTCCTTGGTTGCTTTCTACCTTATATATTGAGGCAGGGTCTCCAATTTGAACCCAGAGCTCACTGATTTGGTTAGTCAGCTTGCTCTTGGGATCCCTTATCTCTGCCTCCCACATGCTGGTGTTACAGCGGGCCTCTATACTTGCCTGGCCTTTATGTGGGGGCTGGGGAGCTGAGCTCTGGTTCTCACCTTGCTTGGAAGGCACTTCACCCACAGTGTAAGGTTTTGGGGTACTTAGTGACCAAGTCATGGCTGTGCCTTTAAAGTTTTCTGCTCTTGTAGAAACACAATGGTGTAATTACAGACAACAAAGCCTTGTGCTCTTTACCTGCTATCAGCCCTTGAGATGTACATGTCACTGAGCAGATCTCTGGGTTGGATTGTGTTAGGGTGCTTGATTTTGTTTTTATTTTTCTCTTCCTTTTATTTTACTTAAATTTTTCTTTAGTTGAAAATAGATCATTTTTCCCCCTCATATAATATATCCTGATTACGGTTTCCCCTCCCTCCCTCCCTCCCAATTCCTCACCCCTCCCTCCCATCTGGATCCACCCCCTTTCTGTCTCTCATTAGAAAACAAACAGGCTAAATGCTTGATTTTTATAAATGCTGTGTGAGTTGCTGACTTAGGTTTTAGGAGACATCATTAAATGAATTTTGGCTTGAGATTGGGACAGACTTTCCAACCGTTTCTAAAATGGCCCCAAATATACTTCTGCCACTTTGTACTAAGTATTTATACAAAATGCTGTTCTCAGCATTGATTATTATAAAATCAAAATATTGATCATCTCTGGAAAAGGTCTACATCTGCAGTATCGAATAATCAGCCAAGACTTAATGCTTTCTGTAGAAATAAACAAGCACATCCACCTTATTATTATGCAAATTTACTCTGCTTTAATAAATGATAAAATTATATGTGCATCAAAGAATTATTTTAAGGTAAATTTTTTTATAATTTATTATCAGTAATGTTTGATTTGTACACCTATTTTACATATCTGAGATCATATAAACTTTTTTTTTTTTGGCTGGAAATATGCCACTGAAAACATGTTCAAAAGTATTTTAGAATGATATAAAACACCGGGGATAATGTAAATCAGGAGAATAGCTGTAGAAAAGGGTGACATTCGAGACGAATGAAAAGTGGAAGAAACAAACAGTTTTATGAATGAAAACTAAGATGCAAGGAACAGACGAAAAAGTAAACACTGTAAATATTTCTGAGAATTTTAGAATGAAGGGAAATTCGTGAGATGGAAAATATGGCGGGAAAAAAAGTGACAATGGGCAGCCGTGAGGGCAGCAAGAAAGCAGAGCAGCAGCGTTCAAAAGGCTCCTGATGTGACAGACATACGGGCTAGGGATGCGACTCACTCAGTAGACGCCTAGCATGCATGAAGCCCGGGTTCCATCCCAAGCACTGCAGAAAACTGGACATGGTGGTGTACTGTGATCCCACTGCTGAGGAGGTGGATGTAGGCAGGAGGATCAATTCAAGGCTATCTCCTTATCTGCTTGGCTATACAGGAAGTTCAAGGTCAGCCTGGGATACATGAGACACTGTCTCAAGAAAAAAAAAAAGTGATCTTGTCTTAAAAAAAAAAAAAAGCATTAAAGCAGTTGAAATGCAAACTGTATACTTGAGACTATTGATCTAAAAGGACCAAAATCCATTCTATCAAAACCTTTAAGAAACAGGAGGAAAAGCCCATTGGGCAGCTAAGCAGAAAGAACAGGTGACTTGTATGAGAAAGCAAACGGTGTTGTCATCAGACTCTTCGGCAGCCATATGTCATGACAGAAGAAAATGGAATAACATATTAAACTACTCAAAAAGAAAACGTGGACACGAGCCAAGGGTTTTTATGTTCAGCAAGATTGACCTTCAAGCATAAAGAGCACAAACTATTATTAGCGTGACATGGAAGAGCGGAGACACCATTGTTCCCACGAGCTCTTCTCCAGGAATCCGCTGAAGAACTTGTTTCAGATTAGCAATGAGATGACCAAGGCAGACACCAAACTGGTGGCCAGTACCAAACACCTGGTGCCATGTGGAACCTATGCCAAGGGAGGACTGGGAGGGTTTCGTCGTGTTCTGTTGGGGGCCTGATGACTGGGGATGGAGGTGGGATGTAGCATTGAAATGCTGGGGATGAAGTTCTGGGTGGGAAGCATTTTCAATGTTTGTATAATCATAATTTGCTTGTAGTATTGTTAGTATTGTTTTGTTATTCTGAGACTGCTGTGTGTAATGTGAGATGAAGCAAGGAAATGTCATCGTGATGCTGTCGTTTCTGTGTCCTTGAGAACCAGCATTCTCAGTTCACAAGAGAGAGCACAGAAGGACAGAAGAGGAGATCCGTGGGACTGAATTTTAAATAAATGCTGACACACACACATAAACACATGCACAAGGATATATACACTCATAGGCACACACACACACACACGTACATGTATGATACAACTCACACACATACACATGCACAAACATATACACACTCACAGACACATATACACACATACACACATGCATACAACTAACACACATACAAACCCATAGATACACATGCATGCACACACACATATACACACTCACACATATATGCACACATATATACACGTGCATACACATGCATACTGATACATGAATACACACATATACATGCTTACACATATATATACATGCATACTCATACATGAATATACACATATACACACTTACACATATATACACATGCATACACATGCACACACATACATGCACACACACACATACACACATGCATACTTCCAGCTAGGTCTGCTGAATGAGGCCTGGCTATACAGTAAATGCAATGAGCATCTCTTATTCTTGGTTATAGTTATGACACCATTTCCTGTGGAAATAAAACAGGGTTCCTGTGAGAACTGGCCAACCCTAGGCTTGGGTGATGGGCATAGAAGATGATGACCCAGGACAGTTATGTCAAAAGGATGTAGGAGCCAACTTAACAAGATTCCCCATCAGCCCAGGGTGACAAATTTGGTTCTAATAAGAATAGAAATGCCATGAGTTGGAACCCATGTTTAAATGTGAGTTTTATATATTTTCACATTACTGAGTTCACAATAACATATTATAAATTAACTAATTGGTCATCTTCTGGGGCTAAGGGACTAATTTATTTTGAAAGCTGGGTGAATAACAGGAAATGAGTATTTATCCTGTCATTCCTATCTGAACTGTAGCCCTGGGTAGCCAGGTAATAGCCGAAGGGCATCCTCTCTGTGTGGCACTCATCAGCTGGTTTGCCAAAATGAGTTGTGAATTTGGGTTGAGATTTTAGACAAGGAAGCACCAATAGCTGCTAATATTCTTTTTTTATTTTAAAGAAGCAAAAGCATCATGCACTTCCTGATGAAAGGGCATCGCCTTAGTCTTGGCTGTTGAACTTGAACCTAATGTCTCAGACTCCCGAGGCAGGGCGGTGGGTGAGAGTCCTGTGAGCATGTGAGCAGCAGAATCCACATGGAGGGAGGTTCTCTAGGGCGGGTGAACAGAGGGAAGAGATGGGAGAGAACTGCAAATGGGAGAGGACGTGGAGCCTGCCCACTATAACTATGGTGTACACAAGTGATAAAGTTCATGACAGGGGCATGCATAGGGAAGTGACTGCACCGGAAGGGAAGTGGTTACTTTGGGGAGGAGGAAGGGGCTCTGCGTAGATGGGACATGGAGGGCCGTCTGAGTGGCCAGAACAGCTGTATGTCTTAACCTTAGGGTGCTTTACTGATCCGCTTATTTGTTTTGTGTGGTGCTTTATATTTGTGTTCTAGCTGACAGTGAGATGATTAAAAATGAAAACCAAAATATCAAGAGAATTTGAAGCTACCAGGATTGAATGAGCTTCTTTGGGGGAAGGAGAGGGATGAGAGGAGAAGGTAGACGAGGACTGAGCCTCGGGTGCACTCCACCATTTCAAAGCCTGGAAAGACGGAGAAGATTGAGAAGGAGCTGCCATTGAGGTATGCAGCTTCTATCACTGTAACAAAATACACAAGGCAGCTAGTTGCATAAAGAAAAGAGGTTTATGCAACTCACAATTTGGAGACTGAAACTCTTAAGAGCTGATAGTCCTTCAGGTTTGGCCTTCAGTGAAGGCTCCTGGCAGATGGCTTCAGAATGACAAGAGTGTGTGTCACCACACACACTTGTGGGACCACACCTCCAGCCAGGAAGTGAAACTGTTGGGCGGGGCCAGCTGGCACTTTTAATAACACCTTTTTTTTTTTTTTTTTTGATAACTCAAGATCCCATGAGAGATACCGTAATCCTTTTTGAGGGCAAGATGCCCAGTGACCCAAGGACCTCACACTAGGCCCTACCTCTACCCCACCACATCTCCCATGGTCACACTAAAGACTGGCCCTCCAGCGTGGGAGCCTTTGGGACAAACAATGTCCAAGTCACAGCAAGGCAGGACAACCCAGGTGCCGCTCTGGATCAACAGAGGAGCCTGCTGTCGGGGAAGTCTAGAGAGGAAGCAAGCGGTTTAGCTGCTCGGTGCTGCCAGAGACTCAATAAAGTAAGCATGGAAGGTGGGCTTCAAAGTGATGCAGATAATGAGACAGCAAGCACTGTCCTCCAGTGAGGGCAGGGAGAGTGAACAGCAATTCCTAGGAGACTGCTCCCATCCAAGTACTAACCGGGCCAGTTCCTGCTTAGCTTCTGAAATCACATTAGCTCAGACACTCTCAGGCTGGTATGTCAGAGGGGGCCTTGAGTGCCACAAAGGGTGGGTTACGGGATCTGTTCTGCTGGAGTCCTTCAGCCTCAGCCTACCCACTGCTTCAGCCCATGTGGGTTGCTGAAGCTGGGTTGCAGCAAGGCAGCCTGCCCATAGCGGGGCCTGAAGGATGGAAGGCTCCGTGCTTGTGGACAGCAGCAAACAACTGTGGAGAGAGGATGCTTGTCAGATCAGAGTTGTCAGGTGCGGGGGCGTTTGATATCCTTTGTTGTCTGCCTATGCAATGCTGGATAATCAGTTCTCCCTGCATCTTGCCTTTGTCTTCCCTTTAAGGACCAGCCAGGCACAGCTACTTGTCATCCCAGTGATAAAGAGCATTTTGCACTGGAGATGAAGGCAGGCCATGGCTATTGGAGACCCAGCTAGTGGGATCTGATGGCGGCCACTTGGCACAGAGGAGCATGGGCAGCCAGTGTCACTGAGGGGCTAGAGCTAAGAAGCCAGGGGCTGAGACATTTATAGCAGGTTGCCATGTTTTCAGAGCAGTGCCAATGGACATTTACAGTCCTGGGTATACATACTTGGGGTTCTCTTCTTTGTAACTGTGTTTACTTGAGATCACAACCTCCATCTACCTATCCTGCCCACGGACATAGCTGTGTAGCATGATGGCCTGGTGATAAAAGTGCCTACCTCCTACAGTCACTGTGAGAAATGACTTATTTTGCATCAAAGCTTAGAACAGCACTAGCCACACAGGGTGGGGGCTATCTTAACTGGCCTGGTGCTAAGCACCCTGAAGGTTCTATCTGCCTCATTGCCCTCGGCCGGGAAAATAATGATATTCCTCATTCTCTACTATTCTCTACCATGATGAATGGTATTCATCATGCTCCATATATGCGGCTCCCATGGAGGTGTAACGGACTCCAGAGTTGATTTTCTAGGTGAGAAAACTGAGGCCCATGGGAAAAGGATATTTTCTATCACTAGAATTTTCTCTCTCCCTCTCATTCTGTATTTCATTGCCTCAAAGTCAAAGTGTTCTAGAATGTTTTATATCCGTGTGCACAAAGATGCTGTATTGTGGGGAGGATGGGGACTTCAGTGGATCTGGGTGTGTGAGTGTCTGTCAGCAGTCTTGCTAGAATTGGGAGGTGACACTTGGCATCGGTTATACCTATGCTGCTGTTTTCCAGCACATGCGATGAACTTTCAGTGAACTGGCCCAATCCCATGCTGTCTGACGTCCAGGAGACGCCTAGGGAATGGGGGAATTTTGTGTCTATCAACAGATTCAGTCTAACAAGGTCACAGACAGACCAAACCTGTTATACTATTGTGGGACTGTGCTTCAGCCAACTGACCTCAAATGTGTTCTAACGTTGTCTACCAGGGCAGCCCATATGGTAGCCAAAGCCCGCATCTGGGAAATGCAGGTGGCTGGTTTGCATGATATGAAACAGCTTGGGAACTGGATGGCACCGACAGTTGACTGAACTTCTGCAGAACCAGACAGATGCTTGGATCACACAGGGGCAAGCCATCTCATCTCCCCTTCTGAACTCACTCCTAGCCTTCAGGGGCTGGAAGGCAGGGCAATAATAAGATGCTTGAGCCTTGTTGGGCTCTACAACCCAGAACTGTTAGGGCTGATGCACTGAGTTGTAGCGAGGCAGCTGGGACAACTGTATGCTTTCCGGGCATCAGCTTTTGGTTGGAAGAACAAAGGGTCCCAGGACCATCATGGTCAGCCTCTCACAGTAGCAACAGATCTTAGGCCCCGCCTCTCCATCCCCAACATGAATGGCAGAGTCTACAGCTAGAGCAAGGATGGGGGCAGAGGAGGAATCCCTGTGGGAAGATACTGACTGTGCCTCTGCTGGGGATCTGAGTAAGGTGTCCCAGGACGCCCTTCATCCATTTAAAGTCCAATCAGAGAAAGAGCAAGTGAACTTCTGACTTCCCGTTGCCCTGGGCCAGGATCTGAACACAACGACACCTCTACCCTCAGTGTGTCAACTAGTTGGCCATTTTATTGTTTAGACAGGTCACTTTGGGGTCCTAATTAGTACTGAATAGGCAGGAATAAAGTGCTGGAGGGTTTCTTCTACGGCTGGCGGGGCTGCGGGCAGCACAACATAAAAGTCAGTACAGTCTCTGTACAGGGCTTGTCATTGATGACACGCCCCCCCCCAACAGAGAGTCTGCGCTCCCGGGAAGAGGATATGAGGGGGATGTGGGAGATGAGAAGGGTGGAAGGAGCAGGACCGGCAGAGTGGGAGCGATGGCATTTGTACAAAAAAACCTCCCAAAGAGATTTATGTGGAAGTTAGTGCTGGAGAAAGCCACGCTCTAAGTGGAATATTAATGGCCTCCATTTCCTTGCCGTCTCCTGCAGGAACACTTTGGAAGTGCAAGGGGGAAAAATGGCCTTGCAGTAATAACTGTTATTTATATAAGAGAAAAGCACTGGATCTATCAAAATGTGAGGTTTCAAGGTAATAACTGAATCCTCGGAATCATCATTATCTATTTAAAAAGCAATTTCTAGACTTGGAAGTTGATAGGGAAAAAAATGGCCCCGTCCCACCACCGTGGTAAATAAATTTGCCTTTTTATTTTTATGATTTGATTTTGTCCCGACTCCAATGAGAATTGACGGCTGTAGGGAACCTCAAAGGGTGTGACTGAAGGGTGACCTTCCGAGCACATCTTCACAGACTTTGAACCACATTTCCTGTTTCTATCCTGGTCACAGCTGGGGGCAAACGGTGGACACAAAGGAGGTGACTTCTGCCTGCGTCTTTGAAGTATCTCCTAAGAGGCTTGCTCCTGGCTTCTGCAGTCCACCTCTCTCTCACCTGCTGAGTTAACAACCACCAGTGAATACATTCCTGGAAAGTTTTTCTATTTGTATTACAACTATACATTTTTTTTCCTTTCAGGAAAAAAAAGGCACTGTTCTATGCAGTGTATTGTGATGGACCTTTCCACTACCTTGTGAACAGCGTTCTGTATCTGTTCATGTATACATCTGCACCTCCTGGCTCTTAAATATTCTCCAAAGACCTGAGTGCTATTAAGAAATGATGAACTGTAAGTGTGTATGTATGTGTGTGTGTGTGTGTGTGTGTGTGTGTGTGTGTGTGTGTTGCTAGGAATCGAACCTAGGACCTCATTCATGTTAGACGAGTGCTTTGCCACAGTCCCAAACTGAGAAGTGGTGGAGGTGGTGTTGAGGAAGTTTATTTTTAGTTGTGTTTAAAATAATTGTTTTTGTGCACTGTCGGAAAAAAGGATGCATAGGCCTTGGCATTTTGTATTGTCTGCAGGTGTCAGATTTCTGTGGGGGATGTTTGATTGCTTATGATCTGCATCTGAGGAGTTCTGAATGAACAAAACATCTGAGCTCAGACATGCAGAGTTATACCGTCCAATATGGCACTGGCCAGGATGTGGTTCCCTCTGCTGAGATCTGGCAGAGTTTCCATAGATGAAAATGCCTCCTTGTCTTCTTGATAATCCTACATAGTAGGTGAACAACTACAAGTGGCACCTGCAACGTGGAGCCTGAAGTCACGCTCATCCACTGTGGAGACAGGAAGAATAGAAAGAAACTCCAGACCTCACAGAGTCCAGTAAACTATGCTCAGGGAAGGCTATCAGAGGATAGAGATTAAAGTATTAATTAAAGTTCCCTGAAGGAAGAGGTGAGAAAGAAAATAAGCCTCTATGAAGAGAAAAGTCTGTGAAATTAATAAATAAATAAAGAAAAAAGCTCCGAGGTAAGAAACAGAATGTGGGCCGTTAGAGATAAATAATTCAGCTGGGAAGCAGGAAAAAGCAAGATTCTTACTGCTTTTCCTGATCATGGAGCTGACATTCCCTCCCCATTGGTGGTAACATACTGTTTCACAAACTGAGTTTTCTGATAGTTTTTTTGTGTGTGCGTGAAGCTCAAGATCTTTTATTTGTGGTCTATAAAGAAGGTTGCATATTTCTCTGAGTGGTGGCAGAGGGAAATGCCAAACCCCCAGTATTCTTCCCACTGCCCAGGACCCTCTGTGGCTTAGAGACAAAAGCGTGCTTAGTTAAACTGAACAGTTTTTTGTCTGCAAACCTGACCACAAGTGGTCCAGGCACTGGTGATGCTGATGAGAACTTCATCCCATGAAGATACCCTTCCTGAAGACAAGGTTACCAGTTGTTTTTTCTGCAAATCAGATTCTTATCTTAAAATCTGGAAAGTGTTTCCTCAGGATGAGAACACAGAAGCTGTCTTCCAGAATTGGCAGAGGTTGTATCTTATGCTGGAAGCTAAACTTGATACTATAAGAATCACCCAGGTTATTGGTTTTGAAGGCATAAAGGGGTCATGGAGAGCAACTGAGGCTTGGCACCAATGGCAACTGAAGCCATTGGTGAAGGTGCAGCCTCAGTAGTAGTTGAAGGCCCAGATTGAAAGGGTCATGTAAAGAAATTAAGGCTTGGCACCATGAAGAGAGCCCAGGAGAGGCTATTAGTGAAGGTACAGCTTTAGTGGCAGTTGAAGGCCCAGAATGAAGGGGACATGTAAAGAAGTGGAGGCTTGGCACCATGAAGAGAGCCTATGAAAGGCTATTGGTGAAAGTATAGCCCAGTTGCAGCAAAGGCCCCTAACAGTTCCAGAGATGCTAGTACTATGGGATGACCATCAAGAACAGCAGCAGTGGAGAGAAACCAGCTGGAGCCTGGAGAACAAGCTGTGTGTGCTGCAGAGGTAAGAGCCAGAGAAGTGATCCAAGCCCTTTGGAGGAGCCCAGAAAATTGTGAGTGAATTCCAGATAATTGGTCATTGATAATATTTTCCTGCTGTCTAAAGACATTATGAAAAACTTGATAGAGGTTTGGTTTTATTTAGTCCTGTGTATTAGAAACCCTTGTGATTGATTCTCTTGTAAATGGTTTTGCTGGTGTAGTGTTAAACTGTATTATAGAGATAAAGCAGATTTTTTTATTCGCTTATACAGAAAAGGGGAAATGTTGAGGAAGTTTAGTTTTAGTTATATATAAAATAATTGTTTTTGTGCACTGTTGGAAAAATGGATGTATAGGAGTTGGCTTTTTGTATTGTATGCAGGTGTTAGATTTCTGTGGAGGATGTTTGATTGCTTAATGATCTGCACCTGAGGAGTTCTGAATGAATAAAAACACCTGAGACACTTGGGGTTCCACTGTCCAGTATGGCACTGGCTATAACGGTGGTTCTCTCTGCTGAGGTCTGGCAGAGTTTCCACATATGAAAATGCTTCCTTGTCTTTCTTGGTGAGCTACCCCAGCTACCCCAGTGTACTACTACATGTGGCACCTAGGGAAAGGAGTTCAGGCTACTGGGGCGTTGCTCTTGAAGTGGGTAGTGGAAGCCCACTTCTTCTTCTCCCCTTTCTCCTTGAGAACAATGCTGCTTCTACCATTATGCATTACTTTACTGCAGGCCCAAAGGCAACAGAGCCAACCAGTCATGAAGCCAAATCAGGAAGCCAATATAAACCCCTTTTCTCGACCAATTGATCAACTCAGGTATTTGCTCCAGCGAAGGAGAGCTGACCAGGGCTGGCCAGATATTTCAGTGGGTAGAAGTGCTTGCTGTGTAAGCTCGGTGGCATGAACTCTTTTCCTGGAACCTGTGATGGGAAGAAAGAGCTGACTCCCTAAAGTTGTCCTCTGACCTCTGTATGTAGGCATGACATATGCGTGCCCTCACTTACATACATCACACACGTGGAGGGAGACACACACACATCACACACACAGAGGGAGACACACACACACCACTACGGTAATGAAATATGTTTTTAAAAGAAAGCTGACCCACTTCCTTTTAAAGGCACCTGCTCTTCTGTGTGGCTGTTCTGCACTCACTGCTTCTCTCTCTGTGTGCCGGTTCTTGCCCTTCCTGTTCCCGGCTCTTTGTGTTTCTGGAGTATTATTTCCAGAAGTGAGAGAAGTAGGTGAAAGGGTATGAATATTTTCAATTAAAATCAATTGAGCATTTTTGACCTTGAAATGTGAACTCTGTCCTGTGGGTCAGATAGAGTCTCATGATGTCAGAGTAGCGGTCACACTGAGAGAGCCAGAGGGAATTAGAGCTTGTGCTCGCTTGGGGGATAGAATGGGGTCAAAAGGAGATGGAGCTGCCTCAGGAATGTGGGGTATTTAGCCTTACTGCGTGGAAGGTGAGGGGTGTTCAGTAACCCTTGCTTCCTCTGCTGATGACAGTGACAGTTGCCATCAAGTGCTAGGATGTAGAGATGCTTGGAAAGTTCTTCAGACTCAGCGAGCTTCTTGCTCTGCTAATTGTGTGTGTGTCTGTGTGTGTGTGTGTGTCTGTGTGTGTGTGTGTGTGTGTGTATGCGTGTCTGTGTGTGTCTCTGTGTGTCTGTGCATGTGTGTGTGCGTGTGTGTCTCTGTGTGTGTGTGCATCTGTGTGTATGTGTGTGTGTCTGTGTGCGTATGCGTGTCTGTGTGTGTGTGTCTCTGTGTGTGTGTGTCTCTGTGTGTGTG
Organism: Cricetomys ansorgei; assembly: GCA_026225945.1. NCBI lineage: Eukaryota > Metazoa > Chordata > Mammalia > Rodentia > Nesomyidae > Cricetomys > Cricetomys ansorgei. The sequence goes on along the minus strand of JAMJFZ010001122.1, from coordinate 2,565,439 downwards.
TGCATGTGTGTGTCTGTGCGTGTGTGTGTGCGTTTGTGTGTATGTGTGTGCGTGTGTGTCTCTGTGTGTGTGCATCTGTGTGTATGTGTGTGTGTGTCTGTGTGTATGCGTGTCTGTGTGTGTGTGTCTGTGTGTGTCTGTGTGTGTCTCTGTGTGTGTGTATGTGTGTGTCTGTGCGTGTGTGCGTGCGTGTGCGTCTGTGTGTGTGCGTCTGTGTGTATGTGTGTGCGTGTGTGTGCGCGTGTGTGTGTGTCTGTGTGGGTGTGTGCATGTGTGTGTCTGTGTGTGTGTGTGTGGGTGTGTGCATGTGTGTGTCTGTGTCTCTCCCTTCCTGTGTGAAAGAGGGAATATCACACATACCTCACCAAGTGACTGCCTGTGGAAACTAAATGATATAACCTTGTAATCCTGCTGTGTAAAGTACAGAGCGCCACTTTAATGCCGGTTAAAAATTAATAACGGATATGAGGTTTATTTAGAGAACTGTGTGATCCTCCCTGCCTCGCTACAGTGCTCAGAGCCCTGTGGCCTAAAGGACAGATGATTTATATTGTCCTCTTTGCCCTTTGACCTTGGGAAATGCATGTAATCTTCACAAGTCAGAGTCCATTTGAGAGAGGGGCAAGTATATGGATCAGCAGCCTCCTTAGCCAGAGACCCGCATAGCCTGGCACACCTCAGCAGAGGTGTGTTGCCACCTGCAGGTAGAGTGTGGAGCAGGTAGGTGGGTAGATAGGAGGAAGGACAGGTAGACAGACAGGTAGACAGGCAGGATGGAAGGAACAACACATAGATAGGTCCTAAGAGCAGGACACAAAGAACGCATTATTCCTTTCTCTAAACTTCTCTCCTGTTCTGAACAGGTCAGAGTGCCCTGATCTCAAATGCTGACAACTGGGGAACCCAGGAACTATCCTGGAGAGCAGATGGGGAGGAGTTTATGCTCGTCCAACAGGGGAATGAGGCTTCATTTTCATTCTATTCACTTCAGAAATCAAGAAATATTCATGAGTTGAGTCTATGGGATGGCAGGTCTCTTTGTCATTGTCAGGAGCGTCAGGTCCTGCAACAGAGAGGCGGGCAGAACACAGCTTCCTTGCCCTCTCTTAGCGTCCTACGCCTGGAATTTCAAACAGTCAAGTGTTGCATTAATGGAGTTGTTTCTTTCAGAGACAGGAGTGGAAGATGGGGCCTAGGAAAATTACCTAACATGCATAAGACTGTGGGTTCTGTTTCTAGTAACACACACACATACACGCACACACACACACACACACACACACACACACGCATACATGGGGAGGGATGTAGGTGAGAAGAAAACTTAAGGCCCTGGACCACTGGCAAGCTGTATAGTATTGTAAAAGTCACTAAACCTCTCTGAGCCAGGGTTTCTTTATTAGTTTAATAGGGACAATAGTGCCTTTCTTGGAGGCTGACTACGAACAGGAACTGAGACAAATAGGGAGTACCTAGTTGAAGTCCATGAAGTACCAGCTGTGTGTTGTCACCGAACTCTGACAAGTAATTAAAGGTCCAAGGCACTGGGCCTTCCCCAGGATCTGCAGACATTGCATTGATGTGTTAACAACCTCTAATGAGTACCATGATCACCAGTTAAGTACAAGCATTAGGGACGAGTAGAAGGCTCTTTTCTGGCATCTCCCATCCATCTGCCGGTCCTTAGTTCACATTAGTGGAGAGCTGATGAGCTGCACATCCGAGTCACTATACCACTCTACTCAGTTCTGAGGCAAGCCTGCGTGTTCCTAGCCCCATCCCGACTTGCTGCAGTCTCCCCCACTCCTGGGGTACCACACCAAGTCTGTGTTCAGTGAAGACGATTGGACAAGAGCCAGGAAGTGGTGGAAGAAGTCCAAAAGCCCATAAATGGATTGTCCTAGATGTACAGCCAGGAGCGTTGAGGTGGTTTAAGGCCGATGAGAAACTTAGAGAAATGGCTAAGGGTCTGGGAATTTCAGTAGAGGTCTTCAGAGCTACCTGGGAGGCGAGAGGCGAGGAGAGGCGTGTGGGATGCCAGGGCTCCTGGTTGGGTTCAGCCTTTCGTTTGTGGTGGTTTTGTTTCCTGTTTATTTTGACCCCAGGTCCTTATTAATATTTCTTTAGTATGGCACTCAATAACATGAATTTTATTTTTAATTTTTCCTTATCTCCCTCCCTCCTTCCTTCTTTCTTTTCTTTTTTGGTAGGGCTTCATGCTGCCGAGGCTGGCCTACAATTCACTAGACTAACCTTGAACTTCAGGTCCTCTTGCCTCTATCTCTTCAGTGCCCGGGTTATAGGCGTGTGCTACCATGCTCAGTTTATGGGGTCCTGGGGTTCAAACACAGGGCTTTGTGCATGACAGGAAAGCACTCTACCGATTGAGCTACATCCAAGTCCAATCTGATAAACACTGTTATCAGATTATTCTATCGGAATTTTATCAAGGTGTCTGGAAGTGGCTTCAGGGCCTTGGTACAAAATCTGAGTGTGTGTACATGAGTAAGCACACATGCACACACACCCTCCCTCTTGGTTTTTAACCTCCACCGTCTCCATATTTCTTTCTAAGCAAGACCCAGGGTGAGGGCCAAGAGCGCTGGAATCCTTAACAGGATGAGCAAACTTGACCATGTGTAACCTCAAGCCCGTGATCCAGTAACTAAGTGGTTTAATTATGCTTATCACTGCTACCCTGAGCCAGGCACCTCTGTGGATTAATGCAGCTAATTCAATATCCTCTCTAAGCAGTGCTGTCAGCCAATGCAAGTCTGCTCAAAGGAGCAGTCCTGGATCTCTGCACTCAGCATCAAGGCCAACCAGGGCATTCATCTTGCGTCTGGAGGAGGGCTCTGGGAAGCCACTGACAGGCTAATCCTGCTGTCGCCTGGTGGTCTCCCTCTACAAGTGCTTGATTGCCTCTCCTGACCATTGGAAGTCTTCCGAGCCTCCAGCCTTCCTCTACCCACCTTCCTCTACCCCCTGCTGAACACTTTTAATTGGCTTTGAGTAATTGATTCTGTCTTCTCCTCGCACCTCATTTACTTCACTTTTATTCATCGCCCTTAAGCCCTCCATGGTACCCACAGCTGTGGGGAGAGTTGGGAAGTACCATAGGCAGCTGTGCACTTCTGGTTCTGGAATCCATAGTGTCGTCATCACCTGCACACATGGGTGACCTCACAGTTGTAACATAAGTCTAGAAAGTACCCGACACACAGGAGATGAATGAACGGTTGGAAAGAATGACAGCTGAGTCGTGTCTTGTGTTTTCCTGGCTGTGGTGTTGACTCCTGGCTTTCCACCTATGACAAATGCCTCTCTCCTACCTCACTCCTACTCACTATTCCCAGTAGGACATAAAACCCACATCCTCTGTCAGCACCACTAGCTCTTCGCACGAAGGCAAGGTTTCCATCGAAACCCTAGATAGTGAACTGCCCCACATCCTCTGGGAGTTGAGAGGAAGCTGAGAATGATGTGGCCTTCTGTCTGTTTGAGGTTTTTATAGAAACTTGTTTTTCTTTCTTGGTAGCGCTTGTACAGAGGTTGTACAACAGAAAGATGAGGTATCTTTCTCAGAAAAGCACTGGTAAACTTTTTACCAAATCCCGAGTCTGTGTCATTGGTACCTGTGTTGTGAGAACAGTGTGGGGAGCTGAGAGCAAGAGAGCATGGCGACTCAGTCTTGTACGTGGCGCCAGCAACTCAGGATGCTGTGCTCTGCCCTGAGTCTGCTGATAAGGTGACTAAGCCCCTCTTCCTCCTAATGATCCGTAAGGATTAGAAATTGACCATGTTGGGTATGTTTAAGCGCTGGGTTTAGAGTTTCTTAGGCAGCAGTGTATTTCTTCTTGGCTCTTTTGTTACCTTCTAACATTTTTCCTCCTCTAGGGGAGTTTTGTCAGGACCCACCCTTGCCTCCACATCATCCCAATGTTCTGCTGCCCTGAGGTATCTAGGGAAAGACATAGAATGTTCCAGAACTCCTGGATGGATGGCTTCTGGGCACTGGCTGCTGTGTTGCCAGGCTAGACAGACGCTCCAGCTCTCTCCAGGGACTGAGTCTGGGAGAGCTAGGCATCTGGACCAGAGAGATTTATTTATCCAGTCACAAGTGTCTGGGAGCCACAGGGAAGTGAGTCACACGTGTCCAGGAGCCACAGGGAAGTGAGTCACACGTGTCCGGGAGCCACAGGGAAGTGAGTCACACGTGTCCGGGAGCCACAGGGAAGTGAGTCACACATGTCCGGGAGCCACAGGGAAGTGAGTCACAAGTGTCCGGGAGCCACAGGGAAGTGAGTCACAAGTGTCCGGGAGCCACAGGGAAGTGAGTCACAAGTGTCCGGGAGCCACAGGGACGTGACAGTGCCATCTCTGTATCTGCACTGCCCACCGTTGTGGACGTCATCTGGAGGTCAGTCCAAGCAGTCTGCAGAGATCTCCAAACAAAAGGGGCGGGGTGCCAAGGACTGACCTCTGAGGAGCTCCCCAGGAGTCACAGAACCATGGGGCTCAAAGGGAAGGAAGGGAGGACAGGACAGGTGAGAGGGGTCAGCAAGTGAGCGCAGCTTCACAGCAGGGTGCTCATACCCAGGCAAGCTGTAGAGGAAAGATCCCCAGCAGAGGGGGCTCATGGGCTTTGGTGGGGTGGAGGAAAATTTTAAGGTCATCTTAAAATGTACTTTTATTCCATTATTCTTGTTGTTGTTATCTGTGGGATAAGAAAGAAGGTTCAGTCTGGTGATGGGTCCTCCATTTCAGGGATGTTTGTACTTGTGTCCAGAGCCATGTGTCAATGTGCTTTCTTTGCCATGCTTGGGGTGAAGGTGGGGGTGGGATTGGGGGGAGAAAGAGCTGCAAGACTAGCATTGGAAAGAGCCTTAGACAAACTGGTGCAACTGTACAGAGAGGACTACTGACTTGCAGGCCATAGCAGGTTATGGAGAATGGAGACCAAACCCAAGGCTCTTGCTTCCAGACTAATCCTTCTCTGAGGATATGGAGAGGGCTGGGGAAATGGCTCTCAAAAGCATTAGGGCCTGCCTTTGATCCCCAAAGCCCTTGAGAAAATGCTGTAACCTTGGATCTAGTGAAAGCTTGTAACCTTGGATCTAGTGAAATGGAGGTAGGATGACCCCTGGCTCTTCACTGGCCATCGAGTTTAGCCTAATTGATAAGTTCCAGGCCAACTGCAGCCCCCATCTCAAAGGAGATGGGTGGTCTTGTGGTGGATGACATTTGAGGTTGTCTCTGGCTTCCATAGGCACAATCTCTCTCTCTCTCTCTTCTCTCTCTCTCTTTCTCTCTCTCTTTCTCTCTCTGTCACACACACACACACACACACACACACACACACACACACACACGGGGGGGGGAGGGGGCTGGAGAGATGACTCAGAGGTTAAGAACAGTGGCTACCTTTCCAGAATACCTGGGTTCTATTCCCAGCACCCCCATGGCAGCTCATAACCATCTGTAACTCCAGTTCCAGGGATCCAATGCCCTCTTCTAGCTTCTGAGGGCACCAGGCACACATGTAGTGCATGGACATATGTACAGGCAAAACACCCATGCACATAAAACAAAAAATTTTTAAATTAAAAAATAAATAAATAAAAAGAAGAAAAGAGGGGACACAGGCCATGTGAGTATCTCCATTGAGCCTCTGTTTCTCACACGCTGGTTTGAGAATGGTATTCCTAAAGATATGCACTGGCCTGAGGAAAATGGTTAAGACGTGGTGGTCTCGGCACATCTTGCTCCAGTCCGGTGACAAACAGATTTTGGGATGATCTCTTCTCATTTTCTTTATACCCCACAAACTAGAATGTATTCTCCTTGAAGTGAGGTGCTCTCTGTTTCATTCTGTTAAAATAACAACAGCCTGCGGATTGGGTCTTCTGCAAGGGGCACTGTACCAAGTACTTTAGGTAAAATGGTTCCTTGTCATCTTCTGAGTCACGAAGTAGGTACCGTCCTCCCCACAAACAATGTCATCATTGCATTATCATGGAAGCCCTGGACGATTTCAGTCATTTCCTCAAATGATATAGCTGGAGAGTGGTTCTGTTAGGATTTGAGCCCAGGCCTGTAGGTTCCCTCAAAGTCTGCAGAAAGCCTGTTCAGTGGAGAGAGTTCCTTGCAGCAACCCTGCACCAAGCTTGATCTGTGTGCAGAGGATGTGGATGAGAAGGCTCCAGAGTGAGCATCTCCGTGGAGAGGGAACAGTTCTTTTCACCCTGGCAGCTGCTCTCCACCACCCTTCCCGAACCCCTCACCACCGGGCCTGCTCCTTTGAACGCAATTAAGCACCTCTCCACAGCAAGCTCGGATCCTATGCCTGGCAGGATCCAGCAGAGCCCTGCCAGCAGCTGCCAGCGGGAAGCACGTGGTGAGAAGCTTCAGAGCAGAGGGCAGAGAGGCAGGAGTACCTCAGTGCCTCAGTATTGTTACAGTTCTTAAAAGGACATGGAGGGAAAAAAGTCATATAGGTTCTTGGCAGCTTCGAGTTCCAATTTGCATCTCATCTGGGAGTCATTTGCATGGGAAGTCCTATCTGTAGCTTTATGAAATAAAATAAATAAAACAAATGGGTCGGTGGAGTTGCTAAGCAGATCCTCACAAACTTGTGCTCCCTAAGAAGTTACTGCTTTGCTGGGAGTCTCCTTAGAGTCCCAAGAGCCTCTCATTGCCACGCTCTGGGTAGGTGGGGCGGGGTGGGGAAAGGGCAGGCTTCAGGTTTAGAGGAAACACAGATCAGGTTCGTAGTCAGGTAGGGGTCCTGAGCACAGTCTAAGAAGCTCCACAGTGCTGGTAGGATGCAGTTCCTTTAGCCCTTTGGAGCTGTCTTGATAATGGGCGCCTTTCCTCTCCAGGGGCTGTCTCCCTCCTCAGGCCTCCTGGGCTTCCGAGCTCCGCTGTGCTAACAGTGCCTCTCAGTGTTGAGTGAGTGAGATAATCCTGGCTGTCGGCCCCAGTGGGTCTTGGGTCCCACCAGAGAGACTATTGTAGGTTGTCAGAGGTAGGAGCCCCACCATCTCTACCTGGCAGCCGGATGTGGGAAAGCCACCCTCTGAGGAACCTGCTCACAGATATGCCAGTCAGAGCTTGTAAGATGCCAAGAGTTTCCTGCAGGGTGACAGTTACATATTCACCCCAAGTTCTGACCCTCACACTGGGGTTTGTGGCAAGAGTCAACCTACTCCCTAAGGCCGTTGAGGACTCATGGTCCGGCAAGAATCCTTTCTAGGTCACTTAGCCAGTGAGTAGGAGAGTTGAATTTATAATCTAGTTCTTCAGACTCGAAATCTTGCTGCATTTTCACGGGAAGCAGGGAGATCTATCCTGAGCCCAGCAGGTTGGTTCATACTCACAGATGGTTTAACAGTATTTGTCCAGTGACCCTTAAAGGTTATCCAGCATAAGCCTTTTTCTTTCTCTTAAGGCTCTCTTGCTCCCAATAATTGGTTTTATCTTCTGTCTTCCAGGAACAGTCAGGAGCAGGGAAGCACACAGTCCAGAGGGGCCAGTAAGAGCCAGGTCTCCTGTTCCAAGTCTAAAGCTCTCTTTATGGGTCCTCGTTGTCACTGTTGTACAGCCAAGGCACAAAGGACAGTGAGCGTCAGAGACTCATCTAGCTTTCTAAGCCTACTCACTCCATAGTGAGGTCAGGAGTGTTCCTCACTATCCCCACCATAGTGAGATCAAGGAAGACTCCCTCCACCCCTTCTTCAGTGAGGTCAGGGGTGGTCCCTTCCACCCTCCTCCACAATGAAGTCAGGGTAGTCCCCTCCGTCCCCATCTACAGTGAGGTCAAACAGAATCCCCTTCATTTCCCTCCACCGTGAGGTCAGGGCAATCCATTCCAGTCTAGGGTTGGGAGCAGGAAGCTGTGAGCCTCTCCTAGATTTTACCCTCCTTTTCTTAACCCTTTCTATCTTAAAGCCTCCAGGGAGGAGATTTAGAGGAAACAGAGTACTCAGCTAGGTGAGGCTCCCAAGTGAGGTGTCACCTGCTCGTTGTGTTGTGTCTTTGGCAGGGTCACAGCTGTGCACAAGATGGAGAAGTTTGGAGAAAACTAGAAAGTGATGGAGTTTTGCCCAGCTTTCCCAAAGCAGAACCTAAGGGCTTCCTGTGACCCCGATCTAAATCCAGCCTCCTGGATGAGCCCAAGGACTGTCATGGCAGAGCGAATGACCTGGGAGACCCGCAGGGTCTGGCTTAAATTGAGACTGGGGAGCAGAAGCAGATGCCAAAATCTGGACTAGCAGTTATGTTACCAGACAACAATGGGTAACGACAGAGGGAAGGAGGAAGGGAGACTGGGTGTGGGGACAGGGAGTAAATCAGGGTGACTTTGCTTAAGAAACAAAAGCAAATAGATCAGAAGACCCTTGAACATAACTATCTCTGATGTCAGTATCTGTGTGACCCCAGACAAATGGCCCAATTTCCTTCGTCTTCAGTTTCCTCTTCTGTGAAATCCCATTTTGTCATAGTCAGACAAAAGTGAGACAGGTGGTCAGGTGTGTGGTACATACTTGTGTCCTTAGAATTTAGGAGGCTGAATCAGGATAGAAAGTTCTAGGTCATCTCATGCTGCATAGCAAGGTACAGACCAGCTCAAATTACATAGCAGGACTTTGTCCCAATCCTTCCTTCAATTAAAAAAAAGAAAACAGTAATAGAATCCCATTTGGACACCAGGAAACAGTTTCTCTGATTATTCAGAATTTGAATGAGGGTCTAAACACTCCGATTTTGTTTCCATTCAAGAAATTGAACCTGGTTTCCTGATATCCAGCCCTGTTGGAGGTACTGTGGATAATAACAGGGCAGACATGACTCAAGCTTTTGTTTGCTAACATTAGAGGCCTGAGAAAAATTTAAAAATTATAAACTGGTTTTCCTTTACCTCTCCTCTTAAAATGTATTTATACTCGTGTGTGCACGTGTATATATGTGCCTATGTGCCCTCAGTTCACGTGCAGAGGTCAAGGGACAACTTTGTGGAATCAGTCCTCTCCTCCCACTTTCGGGTAGGTTCCAGGGATGGGACTCATGTTCCCAGGCTTGCTCTGCAGGTACCTTTACCCACCGACCACCTCACCCATCACTTCACTTCATTCTTTACACAGCTGTTTTCAAATGAATTTATGTATCATTCAAATCACGGTACAATTGAGTGGGCTTTAGCATATTCACAGAACCTTGCAAACATCACCCCGATCAGCTTTAGAACATTAATGTCACTTTGAAAGAAGCCTCAGCCCTTTACTATCAGTCTTTAACTCCTGGACCCCTCACAGGCTCTGGAGCCATGGATGTGCGCTTTTTGTGTCTGTAACTGTGCCACGTTGAGGTGCTTCTAAGTCACCTTACTTCCAAGTCGCTTACTGCGACTTGACAAAACAACTTAATGAAGGAAGAAAGGTTTTATTTATTTTTTTCAAATCTTTTTTTTTTTTTTTTGAAAATTTCATAGATGAGTAGTACTCTGTTTAAATGGATGGAGGAGAAAGGCTTTCTTTTGGCTCACAGTAGGTACAGTCCATCATCACAGGGAGCCAAGCTGGCAGGAGCTTGCAGCACATTTCATCCATAGTCAGGAAGAAGAAAGTAATGAATGCTGGTACCTAACTCACTGTCTCCTTTGTATCGGCCCAAGACCCGAGCCAGAGAGCGGTGCCACCTACAATGAAGGTGAAGCTTCCCCGCTTAATTCGTCACTATGGCCCCTCACTGGCATGGACAGGGATTAACCTAGTGGAGATAATCTGGCTTCTTTCACTGCACGGTATTTGTAGAGTTCATCCATGTTGGGCATTCCACTCCTTTCTACGGTGGAAGTATGTTCTTCTGTGTGGACACCATGTTTATCCATCCATCAGTTCACAAGTGTTTGGCTTTCTCCCCTTTTGGGCTACAATGGACGATGTTCCTGTACACCCTCACGGACATACGGGTTTGTAGGCAGACTCCCTTCTGCATTCTCTTGGGCATATGCCTAGAAGTAGAATTGCTCTATACACACAAGCTCTGAGCATGATCATTTGGGGAACTCCAGGTTGTTTGCCGACGTGGCTGCCCCATTTTGCTTTCTTGTTCACATGTGAACATTCTAACTTCACCGAGGTCTTCTGTGGTTCTGATTAGCATTTCCTTAGGTGTTAATGATGCTGAGCACCGTCTGGCCATTTGTAATCTTCTTTGAAGATCAGTATCTTCAGATCTTCTGCCCATTTTTAATTGAGTGGTTTCTCTCTTTATTAAGTTGTAAGGGCTCTTTATATATTCTAGATACAATTCCTGTTCTACACCTAGTTGACAAGTATTTTCTTTTTTTGAGTTGGTTGTTGTCTTACTTTCTTGATGGTGTCTTTTGAAGGGAGACATCTGAACTTGAGTGGTTAAAAAAAAATTGTCAGTTTTAATTACACTGAAACCTCATTAATTTGGACTCCAGCGATTTGGAATTGGTTAGAGCAGAGGGTCAAAGTCCATTTTCTTGACAAATAGTTATGGAGACAGTCTGTGGTCGGAGATTATGGCAGGCCCTGGGGACAGAGAGGTGAACAGGGCAGAGCCTTCACAGCCCACAGTCTGCAGTGAGGAGCACGCTGTAGCACCATCCCAGATAATGAGCTGGTCTCTAACAGCACGGCATAGGACTTGGGAGTCCTGGGGGAGGAAAACCCAGTTCCATTAAAAAAAGGTTTACTAAGCAAGTGAGCAGAGGAAGCTATTTAGGAAAATAAAGTGCTTTTGAGGCCATGGAGCCTCTTGCTGGCTTTGATGTCTGTGCTAACAGAGATGTAATCATCTTTGTCCTTCCACCCTCCACGCAGAGCTTGGATACCTCCCCCTGCTCCTTCATGAGCTCAGGACATTTTATCATCTTTAATTCTTGTGAGAATGTAGTGGGTTGTCACCATTTCCATCAGAGAACTGTAGCTTGGGGAAGTTAAGTGACTCACTCAAGGTGACGTGATTAATTGTTGAGACTGGCATTAAGAGAGAGGGTGCATCTACAGCATCGAGCAGCTCTCCAGCAATGGGAACGTACTGTGGTGGGTTCCCCATGGCTAGTGTTTGAATGATATGTTCTGTCTCTGTCTCCGTATCCTTCCTCTCTCTGTCTCTTTCTGCTTTGCCTGAGATGGGGCCTCACTCACATTGCTATGCAGTCCAGGCTCATCATAGACCAGTAGAAATTCTCCTGTCTCAGCCTCCCAAATGTTGGGATTACAGACACCATACTTTATGGGTCACCATACTTTAAATGAACATGTACTTTCCCCCATCAGATGCATTCTCTACACACTATTGCCAAGACCCTGTGCCCCTGTCTGCTCTTGACCTTCTGTGCTGCTAGTGGGCTCTGTGACATCTCTGACTGCTTACCCCTAAGCCTCTGGGTTATCCTGACATGTATACAGTATCCCCCCGCCCACTGTAACAGAGCCTACAGGATGAGGATGGAAGCCAGAATGCTCAGTATACTGAAGCATCTCCTCTGTCCGCTTGGGTTGCTCTTTGTCGCATACTTCTGAGGCCTTGACTCAGAGGACAATGTGAGGCCTGTGAGCCGTGCAAGACTAAGAATCATTTTTCTTGCTGCCAGTTCTTAAACCAAGCTTCCTGTTGCCACTTCTTCTCTTGGGGACTTTCTTCTTCTCAGGGGGCTCCTTATGAATAGTCCTCAATAATCACCCTTGAACATCTTTCCAGTTCTCTACTGATGGCTCACACTCTTCTGTAGAGATCTGTTTGCTTCTGTTATTTACAAGGCAGGGAGTCTAGGTATGGTAGGTGCCCAGCCCAAGGCTATAACACAGGTAAGCTGGAACTGGCCATTTTTTTGCAGGCTTGGTGCAGCCTGGATAACTCAACTCCTTTTGCATCTCCTCTTCCCACTATACGAGCCTCCTGAGGGCAGCAGCTAAGCCTGCTAAGCTCACTCCCTACTGGAGGACTCAATTCAGTGGAGCTGAGTTCACTGTTCTTAAAAGTGGTTCAGCAATCACCCTCTAGTGAACTGAATATGAACTCACCAGCAAAAATGGTCCATGGGTATCCTTCTCAGACACAGTAGCAGCATTGGTGGGGCTGCCTCTCCCCCAAGTAGAATAAGGGACCCCCAGATTGCCCTAAGAGGACATTGGTGGCACATCTTTGGCTACTAGGAGCCACCAGCCAAGGCAGAGATATCTGGAAGCAGCCTCAGGAGAGATAGAAATGGGGAAGGCCACCAGGAAAGACAGGGGGACCATCCTATCTACTTGACTTGGGAATTTGGAAAGATGCTGTGGTTCCCCTGGATAGAGCCTGGACTTTTCGCCAACTCATCTTTATCTCTCTTGGGTTGGTTCTTTGGGTCTACCTCTTCCTAGCTTCAGATACTTCTCTGTGAACCTAGGTCTTAGTGTTGCCTGTGTGATAGGGAAGGCGATGGAAGGCAGAACTGCCCAAGGCACCAGGGATGCTAAGTGCCCAGGCAGCTGGACCACTGCTAGTATTTTTCTTTCTTGAGACTCTGTCCACCCCCAGAGCTATAAATGTGATATGAGCTCTAAGGGTCAGATATGAAGCACTGACACCTCAACCCACTATATCTCACATTCTATTTTTTGCCTTCCAAAATAAGGCCTGGGTTCTAGGAAGGAGGAGAGCTACATTTAAATGCTGATTTCTTTCCTGGGCATATAGCCACCAGCCTTCGTGAGTGATAGGAGAGCTGTTGGCATAGCTTGTTGCCTGGGAGGAGAAACTAGATGGGGGAATGTGGCTTCCATGATATTTCTTCCCTCTGGACATCTTGGGAGGGTTCCCCCACCCTGCTCTCTGAAGATCCAGAACATGTGAAGTGATCGGAAGCCTCTTTCTTTCCTTCAGAGGATCTTGGCAGGTCTCTTCCAAGATTTTTCAAATTCCTTGCAGGTTATACAATGACAGCTTGGAAACTGGACATCAATGGGAACAGAGGGGAGCTGTGCAGAGTAAGAGGCACCCCTGTGACACACTCCTCACTGGAGGGGTCATCTCCATAGCCAATGATCCAAGCTAAGTGATGGCTTTAGTCCTCAGCCAAGGAGTGGGCATGTGGTCTCAGATGCCTGTGGGGGCATGGTCTGCAGGTGGCCCCTTGTCATCCTTTTTCTAGAATATCCCTTACTGCTCAATGCTGTGCCTTCTGTACCCCTCACTGCCCCCACGCCACATCAGAAGCAGAAGTGGCGCAGGACTGGAGAGCCGCAATAGGGCTCTCAGCCTCCTCTCCACCCACCTCTTTGGCTATCTGCCTTGACTCTCCATCCTGAGGACCCAGGGGCCTGTGCCTAACGTACGGTTCCAACGCTCATTAGTAAACTGGATGCCTTCAGTTGGATACTTTGGAAGACCTCGTAATGTATTATGTCCGTGTTTGTCTTTTCCCAAAGGCCCTAAGCCAGGAAGTTTCACAGAAAAATATTTATCTCTAGAGTCTTGGGAGACTTGGCTTAGAGAAAAAGGTGCCATCAGCAAATAAGTTTGAGAAGTGCTGCATATCATGCCTCTTGCCTACGGGCTCATAATCCGAGCCCTGGCACTGCCTGCTTCCCCTGTCACCGCTGCAGAGACAGTGCTGTGTCAGGGTCTCTGAGAATTCCCATAGTGGAGCAAGCAGCTTAGCTTTGTTTCTCAAAAGTGACGTAGGTCTGAGACCTGGCATGCATGGTAAGAAAGTGGGTGTGCTCTAATACACAGTCTGTCTCAGAGAGAAACAATGTAGAGAGGGAAAGGAGTGAGAGTCAAAGCCACCTACCTTGTTTTTTTTTTTTTTTTTTTTTTTTTGGTCCAATAGGCATAAGCAAGTGGGGAGATCTCAATGCCTAACTGAAGACTGCTGTGGGAACCAGCCCTCCAGGAAGTCTGGATGCTCTTTGAGAGACTTTGTACTTAAAGGCATTGCCTTTGGCTCTTGAGCGTCAGTGCAGAACACGCCAAACATGGACTTGCCTATGAGGACAGTAGCAAGGGAGGCATGGGTACCTGTAGAATAGATAAATGATATATGTTGCAAAAGGAAATCCTGAGAACTGTGGCTGAGGTGCTGTATAAAACCTGGTCTAGGAGGTCACACGGCCTCCTATGACATTGCAATTTCAATGTTACTTGGCAAGGGATGGGAAGTGGGGAGCTTTCTGTGCAGAAGGAATAGGACATGCGAATGACCAGTCAAGAGGTGCTCCTGAGTCCAAGTCACAGATATCCAGGTGAAGCAGCATCAGCAATAAAGAGGTGGACTGGACTCCACAGCTGGAGGTCTAGCAGTGGGCAGTGGCATTGTTCATTGTAGTGCTCAATGGAAACGGGGACTGTGTCCCATCCCATCACTTCTGCTCTGTTGTCGGGACACCAGCTTCATCTTAAAGGTAGCCTCCCCTTGAATCGTGGGCAGTGAGAACCAGATGCACAACTTCTTCCCTCAAGTCTTAATGGGCCAATTTGGATCACTAACCACCCTGAACCAACCATTGCCATCCGGGAACAGCTAGCTCTGACTGACTTAGTCTGAGTTCTTAAGAAAACATCCCAAACCACTGGCAAGGCAAAAGAGATCTATGTTTGACTTAGATCAGGGCTTGGCAAACTTTTTCCATAAAGGGTTAGATCATAAATATTTTAGGCTTTCTGGGCCTAAAACACAGCCTCTATTACAACCTTCTAACTGCCACCGTGGCACCAAAGCAGCTACAGAGCATACATAAAGGAGTGAGTGTGGCTGTGTTCCAACAAGCTTTTAGTAATAGATATTAATATTTTAATTTGATAATTTTTTTTACTGCAAAATAATCTTCTTTTGATTTTTTTACAGCCATTAAGAAATGCAAGAAAAACAGGGTCGGGGTGATAGCCTTAGTTGGTTAAGAGTTGAGTTTTGCAGCTCAGTTGTGGCATACACCTTTAATCTCAGCACTCGGGAGGCAGAGGCAGGCAGATCTCTGTGAGTTCGAGGCCAGCCTGATCTACAGAGTGAGTTCCAGGACAGCCAGAGTTACAGCAGAGAAACCCTGTCTCAAAAAACAACAACAACAACAAAAAAGAGTGAAAGTTGAATATGCACATGTCTAACCATAGTATGGTTGGTGCTGGATCTCAGAACTCATTGACCGGCCAGCCTAGCTGAACTGATAAACTCCAGGTTCAAAGAGGTACCCTATCTCAACAAATTCAGTAGAAGACTAACCAAAGAAAATATCCAATGTCAGCCTCTGGTTTCCACACACAGATGCACACACACACGTGTACATACACAGATGAACACATACACTTGCATGCGACACAAATATATAAATAAAGAAAATTTGAAGTTAAATAAAAAGTAAAGATAATGAATATTTTAAAAGGAGAAACATAAGAAGCCATTCTCAGCCCCTAGACCACACTCTCTAAGCTCAACTGCATACCCTGACCAGTAGAGGCTCGATTTGGCCCATGGACTATAGTTTGCTCGCCCCCTGACTTAGAGAAATCAGGGTTCTATCTTGGAGCAAAGGTTTCATCTTTATACTATATTGTTGTTTTATGCTGAGGAAGGGGGTAGGGTGGGTGAGAAGTCAATCTCAGAATCTTTTTTGAGAGCCTGGTGCTTACAAGGGTCTGCAGAGGGTTTTGCAGTAGGCAGCAAGCCGGCAGCATCTGTGCAGTCCCCATGGTGGACAGAGGCTACCAACCATTCACAGACAGTATTCTTCCTGTCCGAGCAGGGCTGTGGCTCCCACCTGACTTGACCAGCATTCATCCGAAGGATGAGTCCTTGAAAATGGCAGCAGGGGCCGGGGAACTGTCTGCTTCTTCTAGGTCAACACTAAGCCCATACATTTGAGCAGGGCCTTCCTGATAAGGTAGCTCCCACTTTCCTTGCTGGACCCAAAGGAGTTCCTGCAATTAGTCAGCTAGTTAGTAAGTAGTCACTGAAACACTGACTAGGTTTGCAGCCCCCCTGGGTGTCATAGGGGAGCGGGAAGAGAGGAATGAGCCTCCTTTATAGGGAAGGCATGGCATGCAAAACAAACGCCCACAAATCTTCCCAAATCCCGCAGTGCAGAGCTTTCCTGGATGGCAGCGACATGATAAAATGGCCTCAGCTCCCAACGTCTGTTTATGCCATATAGTCAAAGGCAGCGAAGGCTGACCCTCAGCAGGACTGGGAAGTCAACCAAAGTTCAGCACTTGGCTCCAGCCATCCTTCAGAAGACATGTTCCCTCGTTTAGTCGCAAAATATTTCTCAGGGTCATCATCGTGTCGCATTTTGGTCTCCTCTTTGACCCCGTTCTGTTCATAACAAGGGTCTGGTATTGGCCTGTTCCACTGGAGACTGGTTGGCAGAGTAGACTTTCCTTCAGTGGTTTCAGTTGTAGCTTTTTCTCATACTCTGTGTACATTCTGCTGGCTTCTGTCTGTGGAGTTTATACACCAAGAGGCTTTGTCTTCAGAGAAGTGCCTTAGTCTAAGTGCTGGGTCTCTTCAAAATGTGTACTTTGGAATCTAATTTCCAATGGGATAGTAGTAACAGGTTGGGCCTCTAGGGGGTGACTAGCTCATGAGGACTTTGCCACATGGTGTAAGTGCCTTTCTTAAAGAGGCCCAGAGAATGCCTTGACCCTTATACCACGTGAAGCCACAGCAAGATGGAACCATTTGGGAACCTCCCCAAACACTAAACCCATTGTGTCTCCACCTCAGACTTGTCAGCCTCATTTGTTCTTTGATGTTCAGCTAATATATAGCATTTTAAAGCCTGACTATACTACACTGAGAATCGATATTTTAAGAGATCATTTATCTTTACTTTTTGTGTATGCGTGTTTACCAGCATCTATGTACGAATACTCAGTGTATGCCTGCAGAGGCCAGAACGGGCATTAGATCCCATGGAGCTGGAGTTACAGATAGCTGTGAGCTGCCATCTGGGTGCTAGAAATCAAGTCTGGGTCCACTGCAGGAGCAAGAAATGTTCTTAGCTGCTGAGTCAATCTCCTGAAAATTCATTTTTAAAAAGGGGGAAGTTTCTCTGGAATAAAGCCCCTCTGGTGTAGAAGCAGCTTTGGAACTGAGTAAAGAAAAAAGGCTAGAGGAGTTCTGAGGTTTCTTTTCTAGAAAAACTTGAACTGCTGTGAAGAGACTGCCTGTTGCTTATCCTGAGGAGGGGAGCAGGAGAGAACTACAGAGAAAGCCTCAGACTTCTTAGCAGATAGCTAAGTGGTCCTGGGCAGAGTTCTTAGGAATAGGAATAGTTAAAGCAGTCCTGAGATCACAGAGAGGAGTAAGGAGTAAGGGCGATGTTGTCGGGCAGCAGAAGGAAGGCCATCCTTGCTTTAAGGTGGCGAAGAACTTTGCTGAATCAGACTCACTTCCTTGTGCTATTTGGAAGCTACAACTTGTGAGTTAAGCAGTGGGTATTTGGCTGAGCCATTTCCTTTCTTCTTCTTTTTTTTTTTTTTAAGAATTTTTATTTTAATGTGCGTTAGTGTTTGGCCTGAATGTATGTCAGTATAAGGGAGTCAGATCCACTGAAACTAGAGTTACAGACAGTTGGGAGCTGCTATGTTGGTTCTGGGAATTGAACTCGGATCTTCTGGAAGAGTAGCCAGCGGGTGTTTTGTTTTTGTTTTGTATTGTTTTTGTTTGTTTGTTGTTTTGAGACAGGGTTCCTCTGTTGTAACTCTGGCTGTCCCGGAACTTACTCTGTAGACTCGAACTCACAGAGATTCTTCTGCCTCTGCCTCCCGAGTGCTGGGATTAAAGGCATGTGCCACCACTACCCGGCCTACAGCCAGTGCTATTAATCACCAAGCCACATCTCTAGCCCAGGCTGAGGTCATTTCTAAGCTAAGAGCTGAAGGCACAGCTTGGTTTTGTGTGTGTGTGTTAGTAAATATGAGAAAAGATAAATCACTTACAGTTGTATTTATTAGTAAAGGGAAGAAGAGTTTAAAAGATTTGGGAAATGCAGCCTATGGTATTATGAAGCATGTGAAAGCACATTGGGGTGCTGATGAGGTTGTAGCCAGGTGCCTGTTTGCTGCGGAGATCGGGTGTTTCAGACATCTCAGCAAACCCTGGCCCATCATTCTGGCCCATCGTTCGAGATGACAGAAACCTTCTGGCAGCTTTCTGGAGATTTTCAGAGCTGTCCATCCTGTATAGGCCCAGATTTCCAGGGCTGGAGGGACAGAATGATCTCAAGAGACGGCAAGTGAGCCTGTGTGAATTTGATACTCAGGATTTGGTGCCACCTTGAAGGTCTCCCTGTATGTCCTGTCATGACTCTGATTGAGCCCTATTAGAGAGTGTACGTTACCCACTTTATCCAGCCAAACTGTGTGTGTGTTTGAAGGGCTTTTTTCTTTTCTTTTTTTTTAACCTACATTTAAAAGGATGTCATGGAGAGCCACAAAATCCAGGCTGAATACTAGAGGGCCATCAGGAAAAGCCACATAGAGTAAGATTCAGAGGTGCCAAGAGGCAGGCCATTCCATAGGACCCCAGACTGGTAGGACCACTACTGTGGAATTCCAGACTAGTCTGCGACTTCTCTGATGACCAGTGGAGAGGACCTGTTTCCTGACCCTGCTGTTAGGTGGACAGTCTGGACACGAAGCTATTATCAGGACTCAGGTTTATACCTTTGTTTCTCCATATTCCAAAAACAACTGAGGAACAGTAATTAGCAAAGAAAATTTTGACCAAACAGGGGAGAGAAAGAATCAATTTCTTCTCTATCAGATCTTTGACAGTCTTTCAAAGTAGAGAAAACTATGAAAGCATCTATGGCCCTTCCACCCTGAACATGCAGATCTCAGGCTTGGGAGCTAAGCAGGGCCAGGCGTGTTTAGCACTTGATGGGAGAAAACTGTGAAACAAAGGTCAGAAGACACAAAGAATTGCCTATGAGCTGGGGGGTTGGGGGTAAGATCGCTTCATGGTCTCCATTCTGTTACAGGGAGTTTTTATTCTTATTCAGGCATGGGGAAAATGGGGTAGACATTCTGTCTTAAAGATCTTCCAGTTTTGAAGAGAAAAGATTTTCAAGGGTTTTATTGGATGGTGGATGTAAGATCTCCCTTTGTGGGCCTGGCGGTATCCTTTGAGCCTAAGTACATCCTTTTGAGAGGGGTATATGGGAAGCCTTTTGTATCTTTCCCTTGAAGACCAGCTTCAAGCTTAAACATCTCATCTTGCAGGTGAGAACAGTTGATAGTCTGTTATGGGAGGGAGGGGACAAGGGTCTCAGTTTAGAATTTAGAACTCTGTCCCTCTGTCCCTCCAGGGCTCTGGCTGTCCCAGCATGAGCTCATGGTTACAAAATCACAAGACAGGCCATTCAGGAGACCCCTCCAGACCAAGAGGGGGTGATGGAGCTAAGGAAGACAACCTGTCTGACAAACCCCTTGGGGTCAGGCAGCCTGAAGACTGGGAGTAGTCCAGGCTGCAGTTCTGACTGTTCTATTTCTCTCCTGTGTGTCTTGGGTAACCTAAGGCCTGCTGTCCCTGTCCTTCAGAGCTCACAAGGTTAAAAGGTTAAAAGACAAGGTTGTCTTTTAATCTAATGGCTTAGTGACTTTGGAAGTGTTTTGTAAAGCATAGAACTTAACCATCATGACAGGTATTGTTTGGAGTGCTTCCTACATACATAGAACACAGGACATAGGACTTCAAAGTACACTGATAGAGGGGGTGGGGTTAATCCCTTTACATATCATCCTAGCAGTATGGGTACTGGGCACTGGCTTCTTATTTACACCTGATGACAATGTTGGTTAGAACTGTTTGTTCTGAGAAATGAAGCGGCTTGCCCAGCGGCAAAACTAAATGATAGGGTTGGCATTGGAATTCAGCAATATCTGGCTCCCAAACCTGTTTGGCCCCCCCCCCGATACATTGTGCTGTTTCTCAGGGTATTTGCAAGGTACTTTTATTATTATCCCTTGGCTCAGGCTCTGCCCTCCTCTGCCACTGGTTTTCCTTAGAGACTGTCCTGGCAGGCTACAATGGCATGTTCAGGAGGCATTCCGATGAAGGCATCTCTCATTTTGACTAAGAACCTGGGTACCCAAGGCCCTCTTAAGAGTGTTAATAACATTTACTAAACGTGACAGAGAAAGGTCAGCCTCTGAGTATCGTGCCAACAGGAGATAAACCTTCCACAGAACATCTGCTCTCTGTTATTGTTGGGCAGACTCAGCAGCATCTGACTAGCCTATGAGTTCAGTGGACAGGAAGCAGTAAAGCAGATCAGGCCTCCTTCTCTACTTTACCTCTGGGACTGGGGACAGCAGGTGTGTGGGCAGAGCTGGAGGGACAGAGAACAGCATCACTCTCTCTCAGGCAGAAGCTAGACTCCAGATCTTCTTCTTTGGAAGTGAAGGAGTTGGAGGTCTTCTTTTTCTTCTCTCTTCCCTCCCTCCCTGCCTCCCTGCCTGCCTCCCTCTCTCCCTTCCCTCCCTCCCTCCTTTCTTTCCTTCTTTTCTTTCTCTCTCTCCAAATCTCACTAGGTTCCTCTGAGAAGTCGCCTTCAGGGAACACAAGGTCCTCATCTTACCCAGTCTCTTTTATGCAGGCAGAAGTCACTACAGGCTCTTGGAGAGGAAAAAGGTCATCTTAGCAGTCTCTCACCATGAAACAAATTTTTCTCAGGTTTGGCAGCTTAAAGCAACAACTGTACCTCCTGTAGTTTCTGACTGGTAGAATCTGGAGTTCTTTCTTGGGCTTTTTCTGGCTTAGGCTGGTTTATAAGTCTACAGACAAAGGTGGGCTTAGGCTGCTGCTGATACAGACACCACTAGGACTGGAGTCTCCACTCCTAAGCTCTTGCATGGCGACTTTTAGCCAGCCTTGTTGTCTCACTGGCTGTTGGCTAGAGGCCTCAGCACCTGTCTATGCGGGTCTTTCCACAGGGCACTCCTGGGTGGTCTTTCTTTCCCCAGAGTGGGATACAAGAAACCCTAAGATGGAAGCAGCAGCTTCAGAAGCCATATCTCCACCTCTTCCCTCACATGCCCTTGGTCAAGGAAGCCATTCCTAGGTAGTAGCAAATGCAAGAGGGACACGGGGTATAGGAGGCAGTAGTCATTGGGACCATCTTGGAGTCATGTTAGTATGCAGTTCTATTAAGACCCTGTACTGGTGGAGTTGTGTAGGGAACTGGAAGGTTCCCTTGGAGTCCTTCTCTCCTGCCCCAGCAATGCGGCTGCATATTTCCAGTACCGCTGACACAGAGTTCACGTTCCTTAAATGCCCACAGTCTCATTTTCTGCCCTTTTCTTCAGTCTCGGCAAATTCCAGCTCCGTGGACTATTTGTTTGATTCCTCTGTTTCCTCTGTGCCATACACCCACTGCTTTCTGTCTCCAGCCAGTAGGTTTCTATGTCACAACCCAGTTTAGCAATCTCTCTCCATACCCTGAAGCATTGTAGCTCTCAGGAGCCACATCTTACTCCCTACTCAGGCAGGATTCTCCAGAGTACCCTGGGTGTCATGCTCTGTGCTGGGCTACAGGACAGCAGTGGACAAAATGCTGAAGTAGATCCACAGAAAAACAAACCAGGAAAGTAGGGTGCGGCTGCCGATGGAAGCTGGGGACAAGGTTGAAGAGAGAGGCAGGATAAGGAGAGTGTCCTGGCAGAGGGGAGGGCCTTCTTGTACTAGACTTGGGGAAGCCTTAGTCTTGAGGAGCATGGAACAAAGGCTATAGGCAAGGCATTGAGCTTGGAGCTGGAGGGAATGTTTGAGCTCAGCATGGAGTAATTACAATCATGTGTCACTTCATGATGGAGGTACATTCTGGGACACGCATTGCTGGGTTTTCTTGTGCTGGCATCATAGAACACACACGCGCGCACACACACACAGACACACACACACACACACACACACATCTATATTATTTATTGGCTTAGTTCTGCATTGTCAGGGATCAAACCTAGGGCCCTAGATAGCTTTAAGATGGTGCCCTACAATTTAGCTGTACTGTAGCTGCCATTTTTTTATTTGTTATTGTTATCGTTTTGTTTAAATTTAAGACAGGCTCTTACTATGTCACTCAGACTGACATTGAACTTGCAACCTCCCTGCTTCAACCTCTGCAGCACAGGATCACTGGTGTGTATCACCACATACAACCTTTGCCATTTAGATTATGTATAAGTACACACATACATACATATACATTTGTTGGCCATATGGTGTGTGTATATTACTAATGTAGTCTGTTGCTCCTAGGGCCATGATGAACAAAGCAACATATGATTAAGTCAGCCACACGAGAAAGTACTGCAGTCAGGAGACACAGTAAACACCAAATGCATGGGGTTGCTTTCAGTGCCACTTGGCACACTGCTTTACAGTAAACGTTCTTTCCAGCATGAGTAGATGCAAGCCCTGTAGAATGATTATACCAAGTACAGTGTAGTAATTATATAAGCAACACAGCCATTCATTAGCTCATCCCCTGTTATGCACATTATAGAGTTGTGTATGCTATATACAAATCTCCAGCAGGACACTAGGTTGCTGGCACCAGCATCAGCACACTCATGTGACTAGTGTGTTGCACGATGGTGTCACGAGGGTAATGATATTACTGGGCAATGGGATTTTTTTCTCTGCTTTTATAATCTTATGCACCTCCCTTGTATGGTAGTCCGTTGTGGACCTGACTATCTTATATGGTGCATGACCAAAATCACTTTCATTTCCATAGAAATCTGGCAGCTCCCTGAGGGCAGGGACCATGAGGGCATCAATTTTGCATGCTCTTCATCCTGTTGCATAGAACAGCTTTGGCACACAGCCGTGAAGGATGAGTGTTCTTTTGATGTGGCAGAGTTTCCATGTGTCTGAGCCAGGCAGGATCCAACCCCCAGTGAACTTCCAGAGGCACTGAAGCAACTAAGGGGGAAAGAAATAAGAGCAGAGAAATTTGTTTTGAGGATTAAAGACCACTCTGTATATATCCCTACATTTTATAGACAGGGGTGAGATGAGAGTGAATTTAAATAAAGACTTTAGTCTGTATTTAATGATGCCATTATTAGGCTGCATTTGGCAACGTGTTTCATAACATAAAGTTTTAACATTGGCCTTTCCGAACACTAAATTACCTTTTGGATCTGCCAGCTCTAATGATAAATAAAGAGAAAGTCGGCCCCATTACCATCAGATTCATGGAGTGGGTTAACATTTGGTAGAGTTAACCAGTTCTGGAAGCTGAGAAATGACGTCTGCTAAGTGGCAGATTTTGATGGAGAACCAGGGGCTGGAGTCCCATTTGCAGCCAAGTTCATTACACAGGGTTGATGAGCCTCTGCTTTAAATCAGTGGGACCTCAGTTCCCTTTACATCCTTAAAGCAGAAAAGGCTGCAGATGCCTTTGTTGGCTCAGACAGCCTCAGGCACCAGACTCTAAGGATGCAGGGATGGAGAAAAAGCTGATTCAGAAGAGGTGATGTAAGATGCTGTGTGAGTCCAAAGGGTCATGAAGGAGTGGGGCTCCTTATAGACTCTTGAGTGTGCACTAATCTTCAGTACCTTGTCCCTTGGGGTGCCCTGGAGACCTTAGACAGTAGGCCCTTTGGAGGGACCAGGACTACATGTGGTTCATCTTTACCACTCATGGGTAGGCTAAGAAATGGTGAATGTTGGCTCGGTAGAAGGCATTCACCATGCCATTAGTTGTGAGTTCTTTGATGAAGGAAGGGAAGGGTCTTGAGAAAAGAGTAATTACTCTGATAGAGTTCTTCCCTGTCCCACAAGACATCCCATGGAGATGTAAGTGCAGAGACCAAAAGGAGGGACAAATTGGTGGTACACAGGCCTTGTGAGTCAGGAGGCAGGGCAAAGGGAAAGGGAAGCTCCCATAGGCCATGCCTCTCTCACTCCTAAAACCTCAGACAGAGCCAACTGGCTAGGCTTGAGCCAACATACAGCTGGGTTCTGAGTCCCTGGAGAGGAAAGCATTACAGGAGAGTTTCCCCTTTCAGTTGCAAGAGTTGTGTTAGGGATGATGGGGAGGAGACAGTGAACTGGGCAAGCCGCAATCAATTGACTGCCTGCCTAGGCCAGGAGATCCAAGTGCAACATGCTGGTATTCATACTATTTCAGAAAAAAAGGCCTGATTGCATTTCCCACTAGGAGCCACACAGATTTGAGAGGTTTTGTTTTTGTTTTTGGTAAAATTGACTAGGGGACTATAGGCACCTATCCCCCATCTGTTAAATAATCATACCCACCACAGAAGGCAGACGTTGGCTTTTCTTCATCCCGAGGTCATGAGATGAGAATCCTCCAACCTTGTCTTCGCTTTCTCCCCACCTCTTCTTCCCTTTCCTTTCTCCAGGCGGGCAGCCAGCACCTTCCTTAGCACAGGAAAGTGGTCCACGCTACAGAGCCTTGTGATGTGATGTCCTGGGCCGAGTGCGGGTGCAGCGAGGACCTGGCTTTTATTTTTAACCTGCTTCTAGATACTGTGTGTCCTTGAGGGGATTTGGTCTTTCTGGGTTTCTGAATATTCCTCTACAAAGATGGGAACAATACCACTTTGCTATTGTATTCTAGATTATGAACAGGTACAAATGAGGTAAGGAATGTGAAAGTACTTTGTAAAATTAAAATAAGACCTTTTTTTACATTGAAAATTCTTTTGAATTGTGGTAAAAGATGCACAACATGAAATGTACCACCTTAATCATTTTTAATATTTTCATTTATTCCTTGAAATTTTCATATAATAGTCTTTTGTGAACGAATTGTGTGTGAACGCATATTCATGTGTGTGTGTGTGTAAAGACCTGAGGATAACCCTGGATGTTATCTTCAGAAGCACAATCCATTTTCTTTTGAGACAAGGCCTGTAGCTTACCAATTAGGCAAGGCTGGCTAGCCAGTGAACCCCAGAGATATGCCTTTCTCTACCTTCACAGCATGGGGATTATAAATGTGTGCCACTACAGTCAGCCTTTTCTAACCTTAGATATTAGAGGATTGGGTGCCTGTCCTCATATCTGCAAAGCAAACCCTTTACCAACTAAGCCATCCTTGTGGCCCTTGTCTTAATCATTTTTAAGTGTACAGTTCGGCAGGGTTGAATACCTTCAGGCTCGTGTGCTACCATCACTATCACCTGTCTCCTGAACCTGTTTTATCTTGCAAAACTGAAAATATTTACTATTGCAGAGTAACTTCCCATTGCTCCAGCCCCAAGCCCATGGCGATCACGGTCATGCTTTCTGCCTCCAGAGTGTAAGTGCTCTGTGCGCCTCATTGAAGGGGAACACATAGCGTTTGTCATTTTGAGACTGGCTTATTTCACTTAGCATAGTGATCTCAAGGTTCACCCTTTCCTCAGCATGCACCAAACTTTTCTTCCTTGATAAGGTAGAATAACATTTCATTGCTTGACTGTATTTTTATCCATTCAGCTATGATGGACGTGAAGGTTGATTCTTTCTCTGGCAAAGAGGGATGGATAAACATGGATGTTATAAATACCAGTTTTAGACTCTGCTTTCAATTATTTTGGAAATCGTCTCTAAATTATGCCAGAACAAATGGTATCTTGGTTTTCTCCTCTGTTGCTAGGATAAAATACTCTGGCGAAAGCAACTTAGAAGTGCAACTGGGGCTCGCACTCAGATACACACACAGTAGGTCAGAAGGGTGACGTCTTGGCAGTGCTAACTGACAAGATACTTGAAGAGAAGTGGGCCGTATGCCCAAGGTGTCACTGGAGGGATGTGTGAGTCAGCAAGTCAGACTCTGGCAAGTGACTTAGATTTCACAACGCACAAGTGCAGCGGACAGGTGGGCTGGCGTGGTGGCAGTAGCATGATTGCGGACACAGTCAATGCTTATTCAGAAGACTGCTTCAAAGATGCTCTCTGGATTAGCAGCTTCAGCAGTTCCTGGGGAGCTTGTGAAAAATAAGAACTGTTGGGTACCACTCCAGGCCTCTATCAGTCCGCAAGTGGAAGCGTGGACCAGGCAACTCAGGTCTTAATAGGTCTCATGGGGAGTTCTGGTACATTCTTAAGTTAGTAGAGACAAGTACGAGTGAACTCAGATGAGCTGGTTGAGGGACTGACTCTGGATTCTAGAATCAGGCCAGGGAATGGGATTACGTTTAGAGTCTCCAGTGGGCAGGTGCAATGGTGACACTCCTTTAATCCCAGCACTAGTGAGGTAGAGACAAACTGATCTCTGTGAATTTGAGGCCAGCCTGGTCTAAATAGTGAGTTATAGGACAGCCAGGGCTATGTAGAGAGACTGTATCAAAAAATCAAACAAACAAACAAAACAAAAAACCAAAAGCCAACCAGACAAAAAGAACAGAAGTTCCAATGGCTGACCATTACATAACCCTTATAGGGTAACAGTAAGCTTCTTGCCATGCCCATGAAACCGTAAGGTCACCGGTAGCTCCTGCTCCCTCTACAGTCTACTTCTTGGTCACTATACTCCAGATGCTGACCTCAGCACACACCGCCTCCCCCCCAAAAAAAGAGCTATTTCTTAACATCTTCCTTCAACTTCAGTGTTCTTTGTCTCTGTCCATAGCCTCTTCCCCTGACATTATCCGTGTACTGAATCAGATGGAGCCCAGGTAGAGGCGACTTTCCATGCCACTCCTTGGGATTTGCTCAGACTTGCCCATTTCCTTCCTTTTCTAGTTCTTGTCGCCATTTGAAACCAGCCTGTCTTTTTATTTGCATCTTTCTTATCCACCTCTCCTTGCATCTGGGCCTCTGTCCTGTTCCTAGCTCTATTTCCAATGCTCAGAACAAAGTGCGCTGCGCAGTAGGTAACTGGGATTATTATTTTTTCATTCTCTGGACACTGGAATGCTTTGAAGCAGTTCTGAACAGTGAAGTGACACTATCAAAGGCATGCCTTGTGGGGAGAGTCCTCCTGTGGGTTTAAGTAAGGGGTAGAGGGACAGCTGCTAAAGGCAAGAGTTCAGTTGTAAAATGATATGGTCGGAATCATTGCTTCTCGACTGGGGGAAGGGACTGTCCCTTCCCCAACCCAAAGAAACATTGGGCCGTATCTGGAGGCAGTTTTAGTTGTCATAGTGAGAGAGACTGTCTTGGTATCTCGTGGGTAGGGGCCAAGGATGCTCAGAACAGCCTCCTGCAGTAGAGGATTGTGGACCCCAAAATATCAGCAGTGCTGAGGTCAATAAAACTGGCTGTAAGCCAGAGGGTGATTGGAGAACGAGAAAGGAACAAATTAAATGTTTTCTAGTCATTGGAAAAGCCTTTGTCCCAAATCTGTTCCCTCAATGGTGACTTTAAGCCCCTTTGGCAGCAGAACGAGAGAAGCCTACGTGGGCAGTTCCTCTGAGAACACGTGTGTCATTGCGCCTTTTCTCTGTCTTGCTCCCACTGTCTCTCTGGGAACCTGCCGCGAGCTATGTCTCGCTGATCCTAGATTCTATTGTCTTCCCTCCCCCCTTTTCTCTTTCTTTTTCCTTCTCTCTTTCCCCCTTTCCTCCCCCTTCTCTCTCTCCCCTGTACTGTCTGTCTTTCCCACTTAACTGCCCATTATGAACATTTGAAGTTTAGAGGGTTTATGGTCTCGGTCCTTAATTTTTAAAGTGGGTAATTGCGTGGTCTATACTAAATTAGATTTACTAGCTTTTTACTTCTGTGGCATATGGCATCCGGATGGAGCTGCCTTTTATCCTCTGCAGTTGGCCATCTTTCTTTCATTACATTTCTGTGCATTTTGAATATCCTGACAGCAGTCAGGTAGGCTTCTCTTTCAGCCAGCAGCTCCTATGGGCAGCTCGGTTGGTCAGGTCAGGCAGAGCTTCCTCAGAAAGGAAGGCCAAGTCTGTGCTGCTGAGGTCTAGAGCAGAGCTGCAGCCTGTACCCCACCCCCTGCCCCAGCCCACCATTTCCCACCTTGAACTGACATCCTAGGCTTTAGCATGAAAGGAGGGGTCGTTACTCTTGGAGTTGATCTCCTAGCTCCTCCCTCTTATCATCTCACAGAAATGGTTCCTTACTCAGATAGCCCCAATGTACCCATGGATACCAGCTTAACTGGTGATGTAGTTTCAAGAAAAAATGGCATATGTAGTGAAGGATCTGGAGAGAGGAATACTATAAAGAATGTCTGTAGTCCCCTAAGGAGGCATTGTGGTACTGAGTCTCATCCTCACAGGGGCTGGGAGAGAAGAGATGGTCTTCCAGCCTGCATGTTTCATGTGGCCTCCAAGACAATTCTGCCTGTCTCCTGGGTACACAGAACAGTGACTATCACCCCAACGAGGAATCGTAATTACAGAGTGAGCCACAAGTCTGACACATTTTGTTGATATGAATCTCTTTCCTTCCACCTTAGGAAAAGGGCAAGAGAGAAAGAATGACAGATTATCTGAATGTTTTTCGAATGAATGAGCACATGAATATTCCATTCTTGTCCCATCGGGGGTACCTAGCTAGATTTTAAACACCAGTGTCCTGTTGGATAAATATCCTCTACCCTGTTCTGGCTTTCTCCTTGGGGACTGATAACAATGACTTTTTTTGTTTTTTAAGTTCATTCTTGATGCTTTCATCTCCTGAGAATAGGAGACAGATAAAGCTAAGGTGGAAACAATCAAAGGAAAGCTATTCAGATCCCAACCCCCCTATATTCTGCAAAGAGCTCAAGGCAGTCCTAATCTGTTATTTCCCTTATTTACATTCATCACTAAGATAGAAGGGAGATGGAAGATTAACCTAGTATGTCAATAACCCAGTTTTCATTGAAGTTTCTGTTCCTGATCAGAGGTGGCAGGGTCCAGAGTTGTTGGTTCTAGACTTGACCTGCATTTGTTCAGAGCTTGGGGTAAAATGTGGAATAATGTCTCTCTACCCAATGGATGTGATACGGTGGTGATATAATCTGAGGGGGACTATAGTGTTTACTAATCTTCCATCACTGTGACAGAATGCCGACAGCAGCTTAAGGGAGAAAGGGCTTATTCTTGGCTTACAGTCCAGGAGGATACAGTCCATCATGGTGGAAGTGTGATAGCAGGAACAGGGGGCAGCTGGTCACACTGCCTTGGCAGTCAAGAAGCAGAGAGAGTGAACAGTAGTGAGGCCAGGCTATAAAACTTCAAGGCCTACTTTCTAGTGCCCCACTTCCCCCAGCTTTACTTCTAAAGGTTCTACAACCTTCCACACAGCACCACTACTTGGGGACAGAGCGTTCAAACACTTGAGACTATGGGAGGCATTTCACATGCAAACCGTAAGAGACTCATGGGTGGGTCAAAATGCTCTGAGGAGTGGTGCTCACTCAGAGGTGAGTAGACGCTTGAGAAAGCACTTGGCGGCTGTCCTTCTAGGCTCACCTTCAGAATCTGCTTAGCGCATGATGTATGATCCCTATGCATACACCCCAGCTCCATCTCCATCTTCTCGGCAAGACCTGCAATGAGTCTTGGAGAGCAGCGACCAGAGCTGCTTCATGTCTTCACATTTCATGGCCTCAGCTGCATCCACCCTGAGTGGTGCATGGCATGAGATTGGTGATCCGTATGTGCTCTCCAGATTGAATTACCATAGTCAAGGAGGTCGGCCTGGGCTCTCTTTCCTCTGCTGTTAAAAGGCCAACTTTGCTTGGCATCCTGTACACTCAAACCCATCAAGGCTCCCAGCAGCCTCCGTTGTTCTGCTTCCCTTCTGCCTTTCTTGTTGCTCTGTCCCACAACTTGGCCAGAAGGCTGTCACCAGCAGCCATTAAACGATATGAATGGGCAGCTTCAGCTCACTGTTCCTCCCTGTCCTGGCTCCGTGTGCAGTGAGCCGAGAATGTGGCTCCTCCAGGCACTGTGCTGCTACGTCCTGCATTTGGGTCAGCCACAAGCCGCCCATGAAGTTGCCCAGACAGAGTGAGATTCGGGTACCTCTGTCACCATGGCGAAGATGAACACATGGGGATTATTTCTCCCCAAAAGAAAACTAGAAGAGAGATGGTGAGAGCCAGGAGAGAAAAGAGACCAGTTTAAGAAGGTTAACTGGGAAAATCGATTAGATCTATACATAGACTTTGCAAAGTGGCCATATTAATAAAGCTCTAAGTGCAGATATAATTGTTGGCCATGCCAGGGAATTCATTCATAATTTTTTCCCCAGGGGTTATATCCTTTATTTAGCTATGGGTATGTGAAAGATCAAAGTGAACCATGCTGTGAAATCCAGCCATGCACTTACGTCAGACAAATCTGAAAGGCATCCACACCTAATGTGTGTCCAGCTCAGTCCTGAGTTGTATTGAGACCAGAGACAAGGAGAGGTGCTGGGTTTCCTCACCTCTAGATAGCAGCCCACACACAAGGAAGCCAGCCGTGTTAGCTTCATTCCCTAGGTGCTTCTCACTTTCAGATTCATCTCCACCCCCTTTCTGGAATGTGGTCTGACTTCAATCCTTATTCCCCACCAGTTGCCCTCAGGGCCCCGGCAGCAGGCACACAGAGCCCACAGTCTTCTGAGTTGATACATCCATCGCACATATTCCTTCCACAAGCTAGCACCCAGCTCTATCAGGTAGACGGCTTCTCTTCTTTCCATCCCTAGGGGCAGCTACTTACCCCAAAGCGGCAGCTTCATTGCCTGATTTCCCTGGTGTGACACCAACATTCCCCTCTGTTGTTCCCTGATATAGGTCCCCACTCACCTTGGGCCTACTCTGTCATGTAGGGATGGAACTCTGGAATCCCTAACCTACCTTCCTCCATCCTGATTACCCTTAGTGCCTGTGTGCCCATCCCTCTGGTGCCAGTGCCTTGGAGAGCATCACATTCTTTCCTTCACTGACTTCTCTTGCATTCCACGTCACCACCACTGCTTTACTCTAGGGCATGGCCATTCTTGACCATCTGGTTTTCTTGAAGATTTGGGGGGACTTTGTGCATACCAGACAAATTCTCTACCACTAAGCCACACCTCTAGATTCTGTCTCTGAAAACAGCCTCCTGTCTGTCTTGTTCTGGTACCTTGCTCCCAAAATGCATGTCCCAGTATCCATCACACGTACCACATATCCCCCACTCTCATAGCTTCTGGGTCTAACCCTTAGCACATGTGTTTTGGGGTATGTACTCCTTTCCCTATCCAATGGGAAGACTCCAACCCACCACCTCTCTGTGTTGCTATGAGCACCATCATCTCCTCTAACAATGTTCAGTTCCTCTTGAGAGCTCTGAGTCCGTCTGCCTTGCTCTATGCCCCGGACCAAAACAATGCCTCCCCATTTCAAGTGGACTCGGAAAAGCATTTACATGCCAGAGCAGCTGTTCTCAGCTCTCACCTATAGCCACCCACCCTGTCATCGTCACTCTGACTTATGGAAGATGAAGATGTTGCTTTTCCTCCAAGAAAATGGAAAATTTCCCCAGTCTCTCTCAGCTTCCCCTCCCACCAAATACTTAAGGTGCTGCAGTGTTTATTAGTTTAGACCTGAGCTATCTGCTTCAGCACTTGAAGTGGAGCTGGTCTGATTGGAGATGTGTAACACACACTAGATATGAAAACAAGAATATAAAACATCTCAATGAGTTTTGTATTGATTGGATGTTGGCATTATACTACTGGTGATTTAATTTCATAATCTCATACATTTCTTTTGACCTTTTACAAAGTGCCCACTGGAACATTAACAGAGATGCGTGGCCTTGCATTCTTTTCCCCTGTTGGGTAGCACTGAGCTGGGCTAGAGGCTGAGTCACAGTGCGACAGAGAC
The DNA here is from genome assembly GCA_026225945.1 of Cricetomys ansorgei. Classification (NCBI taxonomy): domain Eukaryota; kingdom Metazoa; phylum Chordata; class Mammalia; order Rodentia; family Nesomyidae; genus Cricetomys; species Cricetomys ansorgei. Next base: position 2,533,652 of record JAMJFZ010001122.1, on the reverse strand, counting down.
CTGAAGATGCAATTGCACAAATGTAGAGTGTATTTCTTGCCTAGGGGTATGTGGTTTGGAGGGGATGAGCAATGTTGCCATTATCGAACATGTGGCTTGTGTATGTTCCTCTCTTACCATATCCTTCCAGGAGAAAAGAGAAGAGAGAAAGGAGGAGGAGAGCAGAGGGATGATCTGTATGCCAGTCACCTTCACCCACCTCTGTGAGCTCAGGGGAGGCGCCACAAATTATCTGAGCTGGGTGGTCATGTATCCAGTTAAAGCTCGGGTTATGGGTTATTAGCAGAAGAAGAGATAGGCCCTTGGGTTGACATCATGATTGCCATCTTGGAGGAGGAGCTGTCCCTTCTGCCATCCCAGGTGCATCTTTACCTCTTTCCAGGTTCTCTCTGTCTGCCTTTTTACAGGTCTTATTCAGAAAAAGCCCCTTTTCTTCTGCCTATGGTCGACTTTCCTCCCAACTACTTCCTCTTTCTGAGTCCTTGTCATCGTAACTTAAAATCCCTTCCTTGTAAAGTATGATGTGCGTAGCTCCCAATTGTGCCATGACAGATGCTTTACTTTCTAGTCCCTTCTCTTTCGGTCCCACCTGCACCACATAAGCATCATCCTCGTCTCTCCACGGAAGTCCCCAGAGAACTCCTAATTGCCAAGCCTCATAGGAAATCCTTGGTCCTTATTTCTTCTGACTTCTAGCCCCCTTAGGTCTTTGGGCCAGAACGTTGACTTTCCGCCCTCCTTCAGACTCTCCCTAAGCACTGAGTCTTCAAGGTCTCAAGCCTTGTTGCTCCTACCCTATTCTCCATTTAATCCTGAGCTCAAATGGTCACTATAACCCTGTCCCTGGGGATGTCATCACCTAAATATAAGAGAAGTTTAGAACTTGCCTCATTTCCTGTCAGTCCTCTACGGACTGACTTACTAATTCCACCTTGTCAGTGTCATTTGAATCTGCCCCACCTTTGCAAGCCCCAAGTCAGTCCTTGGTCTCCTGAACTTGAGGGAGGCTAACAAATGTTTTTGACTCTCCTTGCCCTGACCCTCACTACTGGCCTCATTTCTCTCTGCCAGATTTTTAAAATAGCACCCAGACTGATCTTTTCAGATCACATTTCCATTCTCTCTCCAGTATACGTACAGGAGCAATCACCCCGAAATGCAAACCTTGCCATGACATGACCTGTTTAAAGTCCTTGGTCTGTTCCTCAGCACCTAGGGCAGCATTCTAGCCTCCAGGTGAGATAAGTCCTTCATGCTGTGACATCCTTCGTGTGTCCCCTTTCCAAGCATCTCTGACTAGGCACCCCAGGCTTCCCATTGCTTCTCTGCCTCACTGGAAAGCTCACTAACTTTTTTCACAACTCTGTGAATCCTGGTAGTCAGTGAGCACTTCATATGAATGTATCTGTTAGATAAACTCAGGGATCCTTCTCTGGAGCTTCCCCATCTGAGAGTTCGTCTGTCCTTTATGTTTCTAACCTCATACAGTAAATATCCTGCTTCCTCTCCATCTCCCAGGATCTCTTTGAGAACCAAAGACCTAGTCTCTCTGGATTATGGTTTTCTGGTATAATAATGCCTGCTTCACAGTTGGAGCATAATATGATTTGCTTTATCACTTACCTTGTTGGCTTGTGGCCATTTGCTTATGCAGCTTTGTCTTCCTCTGGATACTTGGGAATCAGAAACATACCATCCTCTACTATATATCACTTTGATTGAGAGAGTTGGTTGATAGATTTTTGATGAACTAGTAAATATAGGAAGGATTGAAAGAATGCACCAACTTCCTGTATCACTTGCAAAGTTCATGGTGAAGTATTGAATGAATGACCCAGATCACAAATACTTTGGAGGTTCTGAAAAGTGGGGAATCTATGCAGCTGGAGCTCTTCATGGCTCACTGTGGGTTAAGGTGGGAAGCTGCAAGAGAATAAGCTACAGTTCAATTAAGATGTGGATGTGGCCACAGAAAATCCAAGAGCTTTCTAAAAAGAAGAGATCACCTGGACAAAAAGGAAGAAAAAAAAAGAAGAAGAAAGAAAGAAAAAAAGAAGTCACATGGCCTGTTCCATGTTCAGCAGGTCTGATCTAGAAAAAGCTAAGTGACCATAGAATTTAGTAGAACATGATCCTGGAAAGTCACATTAGAACTAGATTACAGAGGGTCTTAAGGCTAGTGAGGGAGGCTGAGCAGGTTAGGGGGATTCGGGAGGACAGGAAGGGAGGTGACATTAGGAACAGAGAGCAGTGGGATGTGGGTCCCTTGGCTAACCTCAGTGACTGAGCAGATGGGTGGCCAAAGGGAAGGTGAGAGTGCAAACCATGTCTACCAGAAATGTGCATGTGAGCCACTGTGCAACTAACTGAGTCTGAGAAGCGGGAATGAGACCCAATTGTATGTAAAGGTATGGGTGCCATTTGGGACACTGAATTTGCAACAAACTCCAAGGGAATATTTCCCAGTAGTATCCAGACACAAGAGTGTAATGTGTGGTTGAGAAATTGGGTCTGTTTATAATAACTCAGGATCTAATAGTTGAGAGCTGATATCAGGATTAATAAGTTCTCTCTTTCTCCCTCCCTCTCTCTCTCTCTCTCTCTCTCTCTCTCTCTGAGTATTTGTGTGTGTTCAGGTGTATGCATAGGCATATGTGCCTGTAGAGGCCAGACAACAACTCTGGGTGTTGTTCAGACCCCATTCACCTTGTTTTTGAGTCAGTCTTTCACTGGCCTGGAATTTAGCAAATAAGGAAGACTAGCTGAGCGGGGAGGCTCAGGGATCATCCTGTCTCTGTCTTCCTGGAATTGGAATTAAAAGCATGGACCACTATATCCTTTTCTCTATACGGGTTCTGCGGATCTAACTCAGGCCCTTGCGCTTGTAAGGCAAGCATGTTCCCAACTGAGCTGCCTCTCCAGCCTAGTAAGTTCTTTAGGGGGTAAGGATACAATAAAGAGCAGGAAAACTGAGAGTTGGAGCCAGTCGTGGGTAATACTCACAACTAGCTTCAGGGTGGGAGCTATGGAAGATGGGTGAATGGGGAATTCCATTCACTAAGTCAACAGTATGGTCAAGCCTTTTAATTTCAGCCATTCAAACAGATTTATAGTAGCACCTCATTATGGTTTTAATTAGCATGTTTCTTGTGGCTGTTAATACTGAATGTATCTTCTGTGAAGTGTGTTCACATGTTTTTGTTTGACTTAAATTTACGTAGTTTTCTTATTATTGAGTCATGACTTCTGGATCCGAGCCCTCTGTCTAGAATAGGCTCTGCACAAATTTTATTCCTGGTTGTGGCTTGTCTGGTCATTCTATTCATGGTGTCTTTGGAAGAACAGACTTGGGTAGCTTTGATGAAGTCTAACTTACCAAATTTTCACTTCATGGGTCTTTGTCTAACTTGGGGTCATGCAGATTTTCTTCTAGAAGTTTCACAGTCTTGGCATTTACCTTTAGGTCTGTAGCACATTTTGTGTTAATTTTGGCACACGACACTCAGCACTTTGACGTTCTTGTCTCCTTTTAGTGTGGGAGGATCCTGTTATTTTGACTCAACACAGTGTGGTACTGTTTTTCACTGTGCCTTTGTCAAAAACATTCTTTTTCACAGATGTATGGAACAGAATGATGATCTTAATAGAAGTTGGCTTAGACTCTGTCCAAAGTCAAGGTTAATTTGGCTCAAATATTTATAAAGGGCATACCTCTGCCAGATGAAGATACCAGGTACTGGGTTAGAACAAACTGATGAGTGAAAGTTAAAGTCTAATGCCTGATTGCAATTCACTGTAAGAGGCATGGGTCTCTTGGGAAATATGTGACTGTGGTGCTTGGCTAGCCAGTATGTTCAAGGTAAGGCTTCCTGGAGGAGGGAATGTCTAAGGAGTTATCCTGAGTGAGCAGGACCAGCAAGCAAAGATGGGAAGGCAGAGGAGTGGGGGACCAAAGGCAGGCAGGCACGTAGTAGCACCAAGTGTGCTTGCATGTTCATGTTTGTGTGCATGTATGCAAGTGTGTTCACATGTAGCCTCTCTGTGTGTGTGTGTGTGTGTGTGTGTGTGTGTGTGTGTGTGTGTACATGCACCCATGGTGTGTTGTCAACATTTTACTATTTGTGGTAGGTAGAGAGGGATGAGTAGGGAGCAGAGTCTAAGGGAGGCAGGTCTCATCTGCTGTGCCAAGAATCCCGTGAATGGAACCCATGTTGTCGCATAAGCCATCCAAGTGCTCTTTCACTAAGGCATACCCCCAAATCTATTTTTGTTTTTTGTTTTTATCTTTATTTTGAGACTAGGTCTTGATAAGTTGCTCAGGCTGGCCTTGAACTCATTCTGTGGCCCAGTCAGGCCTTGAACTTCTAATCCTCCTGTCTCAGCTTCCTGACTAGTTGGGATTACAAGCACATGCCCACAAAACTCAGTTAAGCGGAAGCCCGGCCTTCTGGGTAGGTGAGATAGATGAATGGACTAGAAGCAGACTGGACACTGTTGTTAGGAGAGCCAACAAGAGAAATACAGAGTGGGCAGAAGGAGACATGGTTGGGTGGTTTGGAGGTGAGGAGCTGGGCAAGGTATGACGCCTGAGAAACTGATGCTTCCCTTTGCCAGGGTCAGGATTATAGCAGGAGGTATAAGGGAGGAAGAGGCTGAACCTAGAATCAGTGTGTGTGTGTGTGAGAGAGAGAGAGAGACAGAAAGAGACAGAGAGAGAGGGAGAGAAAGGGAGAGAGAGAGAGATGGTGGCAGATGTGTATGCCACATGTGTGTGTGGAGCTCTGCAGACAGCTTTTTGGCATTGGTTCTCTCCTTCCACCTTTTTGTGGTGTGGTGGTTGGAATGAGAATGGCCCTATACACTCTTGTGTTTGAATACTTGGTTGTCAATTGGTGAAACTGTTTGGGAAGGATTAGGAGGCGTGGTCTTCATAGAAGAGGTGTGTCACTGGAAGTAGGCTTTGAGATTTCCAAAGACCAGTGCCATCCTAGTGTGGCCTCCGCCGTCTCTGCCTGTGGATCAAGACGTAAGCTCTCAGCAGTGGCTCCTTCCTTCTCTCCACCGTCATAAACTCTAACCCCCTGGGGCCATGAGCCCAGTTAAATCCTTTCTTTTATAAGTTGCCTTGGTCATGATGTCTTATCACATAAATAGAAACCTAACTAAGACATGTGGGTTTGCTGATCAAACTCAGGTCCTCAGGCTTCTGTGGCAAGAGCTTTACCCACTGAGACATCGTGTCAGCCTCCTAGTTTGGGCCTTGATAAGTTCAAGATGCTCTTTAGACATTTACAAAACTGAAGGTGCCAACAGACTGTTGTGTGCCATGTTGCTTCCCCAGGGAGGAGGGGAGAGCCATTGCTTAAGAAGCTCCTATAAATGAGGCAGAAGGAGGGCTCTGCAAAGACCCTGGGGATCCATCCATATCAAAGGATGTCAGGAACAGAGGGTACCTGCAGGAATGGCCAGAAAATTAGTAGAATCCTTGGAGAGCAGCTTCTGGGGAGCCAATGAAGTTGAGGGTCTTGGATGAGGAAATGGGAGCAGGGGTTGGCTGCATAGAACCCTAGGCCAGGAGCAGCCTGAGGCAGGGGTGCTGCAGCAAATAGGCTCAGACCCCAGGTGCTGCTATGAGCCATGCAATCTTGGGCGATGTGCCTACCTTGCCCTTTCTCACTTATCTTGCCCATAAAACAGAATAATAAACCGTAGGTTGCATGGGGATTAAATGAGATCGTATATTTGACGCTCTCAGAGCAGCACCTGGTGATCATAAACAACAATGCTGGCTAGTGATGTAATTAGACAAGGAATCAGAAGTACTCACTGATTCTGCAATGATGCTTGTTTTGGCATTGACATTGTGTGCAGTTTGAGTGAGATGGGGGACAGAAGGTGGCTTGCAGTGAGTGGGTGGGGGCTGATGTCAGCAAACTCCGAGGAATCATTCAATAAGCTTGGCTTGCACTTCAGATGGGGTGGAAGGTGGGGGATGAGCATTGTCAAAATATCTTGTGAGGCTGTGCTGTGCTCCCTGCAGGCATTACAAACCTTTCTCCACTCTCCGGTGTATTGGCTGTGACTTTTGGTTTTTCACGAATCGGATTGGGAGCCCATTGTGTTTGCTTACAGGGCCAGTGTGGCAAATGGTCTGGAAGAAACTGAAGACAAGAGCAAGGGAGGTTGTAGGAGGCAGGCAGAGCCTAGCAGGAGGAAGGCAGGGCATGGGGATGGAGGTGCTCCTGGAAGAGGGGATCCAGGTGAGGATAAAGATGTGACAAACATGAAGGGAGACTTCCTTCCCTGGAGGAGATGAGTGGTGCCAAGTATGGAGGGCACTAAGAGGCCAGAGCTGACGACAGATGAGCGACAGGGGGCAGCCTTATCTGAGAACCTGGAGCTGCAGGCAGGCAGCTAGGAAGCAAAGGTAAGAAGTTCCCCAGGGCTCCACCCATTTCTTTTTCTTGTTAGCATAGGGCTGTAACAGGTTGGGCCAAAGAGCTACTGGTAGTGTTATAGATATGGCCTATAAAGGCTTGCCAGTAAAACTTCTTTATCCTCTACTTAAAGAGCTGAGAGCTGTTGAGGTGTCTGGAATCTTCTGTAGCAGGCCTCTGGTGTAGCTTAGAGATTAAGGTAGCTGGCATCCCCACTTGAGGGGTCACGCCTGAGCTTTCATTAATGAACATATGGAGGAAAGGCAAGCCCTGTTCCGGTTCCCACAGGGAACAGGATGCTGCCATCCATCCCTGGTTGGAAGATGCTGAATGGAGTTAGCACTGGGTCCTCTGCCATGTATCCCCATGCACAGGGGCTGCCATCGATCCTAGAGTCATGTGATGTTGCCATATCACCAATGCTTGCTGCTGAGGATGAAGAGCCAGGTGATCCTGCACGGTTTATGCACTCCATAGCCATTTGCTCCCGACCACTGTGTGTCCAGATTCCTCCATTTTACTAAGATGAACCAGGCTCGGCCAGTGCGCTCCCTCAGAGAGCTGACCAAGAATAAAAAGAGAGGCCACCGGCAGGCAGCAGGACAAATTCATAGAGTTCAAAGGAAGGGAATTCATTTGAGATGAGCAAACTGGGAAGGCAGGCAGTCAGGAAAGAGGAATCACCTGGGCATTTATGGCATGATCAGCTGAGGACACACACAGATACAGCAGACAAGTCTCTTCCAGTGGGCTGAGGAGCTGGTGGCGTTCTCGGGAAATACATGGGGGCTGGAGAGGGCTTTCTGGAAGAGGTGAGTCTGTAGTCTGTAGGGTGAAGAGCCCAGGCAGGGAGAGAGGGAAAGGAACAGGGTAATGTTAACAGAGGCAGAGGAGACAGCGTAGCGGGGGTGACGATTCTCCAGTGACAAGAAGATGTCAGACTTGCATGACCAGAGGGAAGTCCCAGTGCTCTGGGAGGACCAGCCTTAAGGCTGTCATATAAAGCAAATCAGCAGCTTTACATCCACCTCCGCACAGGCCTTGTTACACTTACTAGGGCGGACACAGAGAATGTGTTGTAGGCTGAGTCGGGCCCATCAAACCAAAGGGAGTCATCCTCTCCAAAGCAGACACACGTCGGGATGAGAACCGAGACCAGGGATGGGAGGACACAGGGCCTGTCTTCCCATTGTCAGGGACCTCTGACCTCAGATGTGGAGAGAGCTCAGCAGAGAATATGATGCTTGGAATTTAAGGGAGAGTCTCCATGTGAATACAGAGGTTCTCTTGACATAAAAAAGGTGTGCTGAATCCTGCTGGGCTGGAAGAATCACTGGACACTGGGTCTTCATCGCTAGATAAATCGGCAGACTCTAGTCCCCCCATGTGCCTCCCGTCTCAGCCCTGCCCTTGCTGCAGCCCAGATCTCTCAGCCTCACCGTGGCTACTAGTTGACTCCTGTGCAGAGCAGTCCCCAGGGCCGCAGGATGTACTGGCTCATACTGTTCCTCATTTGGCAGCAGCTGGGAACTCTGAACATTCTGGCCTAGCCCAGTAGCTGGGCCCGAGGGATCCAGCATAGTCCAGGAGCATCCGCTGCACATTAAGTCTCGAGCACACTGCTCTCTGCCATCCATCTGGCCCCTCTCCCGGGACTGCTGAAGAACAAGTGTGCTGTTTGGTAACTGCCTGTTGGGGACACACGTTCCTTCAGCATCCTGGGAGAGTGCAAGTCTCCATCTTGTCTTTGGTATCCATAGCCCTAGAATTCAGTTCCTCTTTTCAAGTCAGTTATCCTGGATCCTATATGTTTGATGCCAAACAACCATCCAGTTAGGCCCCTTCTCTGCCAGAAATTAATCACCACCAAGAACTAAAACCTTCTCTGGGCAGTGGCGGTGCATGCCTTTAATCCCAGCACTTGGGAGGCAGAGGCAGGCAGATCTCTGTGAGTTCAAGGCCAGCCCGGTCTACAGAATGAGTTCCAGAACAGCCAGAGTTACAACAGAGAAACCATATCTTGACGAAAATAAAAAACAAAACAAAACAAGCAAACAACAACAGCAAAAAACCCAACAACAAAAACAAACAATAACAACAACAAAAAAAACCCTAAAACCCTCATGAAATGTGGCGCCCAGGGCGGCATGGGAATGAACATGGGAAATAAGATTTGCGATCCTCTGTCAAATACTTCTGAGGGCCTCATGGGGAAAGAAAGAAGAGGGTCCAACATCAGACTCCCATTATTCCTCTGACTCGATGCCTTAGGCGATGCTCTGGGTGTTGGATGTAGTGTGTGACACAATTGGCTGGGGGCCTGCACATCTGGATTTGTATTGATACCTTGTCTTGATCAGCTTAGGATGCTCTACAGTGAGATTGCAAACCAAGCGGCTTAAACAGAACTTGTATCTCTCAGTGTTTTCTGGGATGGCCAAGGTCACGGAGCAGGTCAAGTCCATTCGTAGTGAGGCCTCTCTTCCTGGCTGGTTGGAGGCCACCTTCTCACCGTGTCTTCTCATGGTAAAGAGCAAGTGAGTGAGCTCCATGCTCTCTCTTCTGAGAGAGACACTAATTCAATGAGTTCAGGCCCTCACCCATGTGACCTCAATTAACCTTTAAGGACTCCTGAAGGCCCTCCTTCCAAATATGGTCACATTGGGAGTTACGGCTTTAAAGATGCCCTGGGAAGGGGGACAGCCGAAGAGAAGTAATGGAATCCACAGCACATACCTTAGACATATCTCTTGCAAAGAGAAGAGATGGAAGCAGTTGTATCTGAAGCAGACCCTTGGATATGTGTTGCCTCTTGTGATACAGGTGTAATTGTATCATTCGTGTACTGGTGGAGCAGTGGCAAAGCCAGCGAGACTGTAACATAAACACCTAGGGCAGGTGATAGTCCTAAGTTCTCATATTCACAAGGAATGTGGACTTTGTTAGCCCTCCATCGCTGTGACGAAGTCCCTGAGGCCAGTCAACTTAAAGGAGGTAATTTGGGCTTGCAGTCTCAGGGCTTTCAGTTCTTGGTTACTTGGTTCTTTTGCTTTGAGGACCAGGGTGAGGCTCTATACCATGATGGAAGTGTGTTGCAGAGAAAGCCACTCTGCTCAGGTGGCCAGGAAGTAGAGAGAGAGGGAAAGGCCAGGATCATTGGTCACCCTTCAGTGACTTAACTTCCTTCCAGTACGGCCCACCTCTTGAAGTTCCAATAGCTTCCAATAGACCCAGCCTTTGGGGCACACTTCAGATCTAAACTTAATGATATTTTCTGGGAGATTATTTTAGTGATTAATTTATTTTAAGTAGTTTATAAAATATCTAATAGGTGTTAACAGACCCAAGAGGCCTCTAGTTGAAAAAATCTTACCAGGATGTGAGTGCGTGATAAGAGCAGGAAAGCAGAGAAATTACCTGCAGGGGTTTTCAGAGGTCTGGAATCCAGTCTGTCACTGGTAGTGTCTCAGAGTTGATTTGCTCTGATGACACTTCCTTTAAAGTGCTCATAAGATGCAGGATCCCTACTGCCATACCCTCTTTTTAGCTCAAGTCCTGGGAGGACAGGTTTGGGTGTTTGAGGTCAGGCCAGCCTGAGGCTACTTCCTCCACAATCACTCACCAGTTCTGAAAACATGGGCAATTCAGCAGACTCATCAGAACCCTGATTTCTCATGTGATTTCTCATCTCCTGTGAAGAGGGGCACTGGTCTTACTGAGTTGAAGATATGACCGTGTCCACTAAACACACTATTGTTGCTGAGTATACAAGCACAGATCTATCTTGGATCCAGGATTTCCTACGCCATGATTCTGCTGGATGGACTGCCAATCCCTGCTGTGTTCTAGGGACAACCTAACTATTGCTATGTAATTTTCCACTGTAAAGCATTTTTTTTCCAGCATGAAATCTTACATGGAACCTGATATGTGTCCACCAAGGAATATCAGTTGGGAATGATTTCTCTCTATTCCTGCTTCCTTATGGTCTCAAGTTGTCATCCTAGTGTGACACAGTGTGACTTTTTCTATTTCTGCTCCCTATGGAGCTGTCTCATTTTGACTCTTCCTCCCTGAACCAGTCCAGTGTGACTGTAGCATGAACACTCAAGTCAGAACATCCCCAAGTTCTCCCATCCATGAGGAACGTGGACATGTGTTACAGGCTACCTCGGCAGGGACTGAACATCTCCCCAGTTATAATTCTTTGGCTACCCTTTCTGGTGGCTAGTCACCTCATGCCTGCTTCTCTAGCATCAGCAATAGCGTCTGCTTCATTGCCTAGGCCTTGGGACTTAGCTCCGCTGGCCCCATGCTGGAGCCTACACTGTGAGTGTGAAATTGAGTTTGCATTGTTCACTGAGAGTGTGCATATAAATAAATCTACAAGTCAGGGAAAATGCTTTGTCACGTTCTGTGCTGTGTCCTGGCATTTTCTTTGTGAGATGATTGTATGTAAGGCAGCAATGGGCAGAATGACAGCATGGAGCCTGGACCTTTAAGGTCAGGGATTATTACCCCAAGGATGTTGTCACAGTGACAGGAAAGCTAAGTAATACCAAGTCCATATTCCTTGTGGACATGAGAGCTTAGGAATATTTTGCTCTGATCCACCTGGCCATAGCCACTCAGGGCCATGTGTCAGTGAAGACTGTTGTGATACACCCTGCATTTCCTCCAGCCTCTGAAAGATAAGTTTGATAGTGTTTTCTTTTTTAGAATTACTTTATTGTGGTAAATTTATATCCTATATAATTCACCCACCTAAAGTATAGTTCAGTGATCTTTACTATAGTCACAGTTGCCTCATAGCCCTGGGCAACTATTACTCTGATTCCTGCCTCCACGGATTCACTTGTCTGGATATTCTTGTATTCATAGACCCATCTGATATGTTGTCTTTTGTGATTGGCTTCTTTCACTTGGTGTAATGTTGTTAAGGTTCTGTCCATGCTGTCACGTGTGAAGATACTTTATTCTTATTTCCCAGTAATGATCCACTGCAATGGGAAAGCAGTATTTACTTGCCCCTGGGTTGATGGACATTTGGATCGTTTCCGTCCTTTTAGCCATTGTGAACAATTGCTCATGAATAACTGCCGTAAATGTTTACATAAAAGTCTGTGTGCTGAGTGTCAGGTTTTCAGCTCCCCTGGGAAGAGAATGAAGAATCTGAGTAGCCAGCAGTATTGAGTTCCTGTTAGCTGCAGGACCGCACCGAGTGTGTCCCATCCCGTGCACTTCCCACAGCAGCCCAAAGAGTAGCTTTCCTCCCCAGTTTTCAAGTAAGGAAACAGATCCCTTAGTTGATATGGGGTGGGGTTTAGTAGAGCCCAGTTCTCTGTGATACCCTTCATGTCGCACCCAGAGGCTGGGCAGCCACTCATACTGTACCTCTCTAAGTCATCCACATTGATTGTCTGGTTAAGTCCAGATAATGGGTCACTGACCTCCACTTCCTGAACAACTGAGTCCCTACACTAATCACTTCTTTACTTGTGAAGAAAAGATGTTCAGAGAAGTTGCATTGCTCACCTTGGGGCCATGGTTCATTGGTGCTGGAGACTGGAGTGCAAGCATTCCACAGTACCCTGCAGCTGTTTTCCCCCTCCCACAGCTGTCCATCACAAAAGCATAACCTTCTCTCTCCTCAGGGAGTTGCCCATGTACATAGCATTTTGTTTTCAACCGGGTAGCACACATGCACAAGCCTTTCTGTGTGCATGTGGACAAGTCTCTGAGGGTATTTTTGCCCTTGGGTCTAGGGACTTCAGACAGGTAGGACCCCTGGTGGCAAGTTGTGGTATTGCATTTGCCCTGAGTTGCATATCCCTTTAGAATTCTCTGCTACACCTGTTTGTGAGCAGAGACTGAAGCATGCAGTGAACGTACTGAGTTCTGTGGATGTTGAGGTGGAGAGGGATTTGGGGAGCTACCTGGGAAAGGAAGATGGTGGTGTGGGGAGGGTGGAGAAGGAAGAGGAGTAATGGTGGGCGATGTACCAACTGTCTCCATATGGTTACCTACCCACAGCTGCTATCTTGGATGACCCCATGGAGTGCAGCAGAGGGGAACGGCTCTCCATCACCCTGGCCAAGAACCGCATCAACCGCGCACCAGAGAGGCTGGGCAAGGCCAAGGTTGAAGTGGACATCTTTGAACTTCTCAGAGACAGCGAGTACGAAACTGCAGAAACCAGTACGTAGAATGGGCAGGTTGGCAGAGGAAGAGTTGGTGGTGGGTGTGGACCTAGTGCCAGGCCTCTGATACAGATATTTTCAGGGGAGGGAAAGAGATACACACCAGGAAGGTCTGTGAGGAACTTAGCCCAGATGAGCCTCCTAGGTTTTGTTGTGAATCATGAATTAAGATAGAACATTAATTCACCAAGTAGTCTGCCCACCCAATCATTCATTCACTCACTCACTCATTCATATACTGATTCATTCATCTCCTGGACATTTTCCTCCTTTTTTCCCGCTTTCCTTCCCTTTTAGTCTTTAGTAGTGATTCACTTTGAGATATGCCCTTCCTTACTCTGTAGCCCAGGCTGGTCTAGAGCTCGGTAAGTAGCCCAGGCTAGCTTTGAATTCACAGCAGTTCTTCTGGCTCACTCCCAAGTACTGGCACTGCTGGTGTAAGCCACCCCACCTGCCTATGTCTTGTGTTCTTGTGCCGAAAGCAGAAATGTAGGAAGATGCTGTGACTTGGAATGGAGAATGGCCACTTTCTTTGACTAAAATAATCAACCAACTTAGACCTCAGTTCCTTCATCAGTAAAATGGAGTAGTAGGCTCTGTTTTGCAAATGTTGCGTATTGTTATGAGCTTCACGTGTGTTAAAATATAGGAGAATCCTCTGTGAAGTGTAGAGCTTCACACACACACACAGTAGATCACTCAACCTACTCATAGCACACGGGATGGTCCCATGCGCTGGATGCTGCTTTTACTTGTAACAATAGTGTGAGGGTTACAGGCTACTTCCTCTGTTTTAAAAAAGAGAGTGATACTCAAAGGCGTGGGATAATTTTCCCGGGCACAGAATTGATCTGTGATCAATCCACTAGAGCTCCCTTGTGATCCTCTGTCTGGATCTAAGCCTTGTGACTTAGGCTCAACTGAGTGAGCCCCTGCTTATAGCTAAGCTGGAAATGAACAGCTCCGGTATAAAAGGAAAGCAAAGAGCTGTTAGTCTACTTTCTGCTTCTCTGACATCAACTTAAAAAGAGGAAAGACTTGTTTTGGCTGCATAGTTTTGGAGATCTGAGCCCATGACTGACTGGACTCATTGCTGTGGGATTTTGGAGACACACAGCATCATGGCGGGGGCTTGTGTTAAAATTGCCCACCTCATGGTAACCAGAAATCGAGAAGAGATAGGAAGAGGAGGGACCAGGGTCCTAATATCTCCCTTAAGGACATCCCCCCAGTGACCTCACGCTCCTGACATTTCCACTACCTCCTAATAGCACCATTGTGCGATGGCCAAGCTTTCTCCACGAGTACCTTTAGGACACTGGAACCTAAACTGTAGCAAGGGATGCTCGGCCCAGATGGATGATGACATCAATTCTATAAGACACTGGAGAGTCCATTTCTCTTTTTTCCCAACCCCAAATCCAAATAAAGAAAAGGAAAGAACAGCTTGTGTAACTATTGATGTTGGACACCGGGTCTTCCCTATGAAGACACGGCAATGCTCCATTGTTCTAGCCTGGGCTGTTAGGGCTGCAAGGAAGAAAATAGGTTCTCTCTGGCAGATGGTGAGGAAAGAGGAAGTGGCCCCCAGACCCACCAGCATCTCCCTCCATGTCTTTCTCTGTCTCTCTGTTTCTATCTCTCCTGATCTCATAATTTTTTGACATGCTTGTACTGCTGAGTCTAGTCTCTTCTTTCAGCCGGCTATTTTTCTTAGTTCTCCATCATGTACCTGTCTCATAATGGCTGCCCAGGTTGATACTCTGATTCTTCACTCTGGAGCTTTCATTGATCATTTCCTCTATGGTTCAGGGATATTATGCATTGGGAAGAGTGTCGGAAACAAGATAGACAGGACCTCTGGACTCATGGGGCCTGCAGTCCCTGCAGAGTACAAACAGTGTCAGCTTCCATAACACTGCTTTTTTAAATGTTTTTTTATTAATTGTTTTGATAACGTCACACATGCATACAATGCACCATGATCACGTTCATCCTCATACTTTTCTCCCTAATTCTTCCCATATCCATCACACCCCACCCCTCCCAACTTCATGTCTTTTGCCTATAAATAACCCACTGAGTCCAGTCTGTGCTGCTCATATAGGCAGGGGTGTGGAGCCATTTTTCTGGAGCGTGGGTCCACACCCCTAAAGAAAACGGACTCTCGCTTCCCTGACAGCCATCAATTGCCCAAAGCCCCTCAGCCAGGAGTGAGGGCATGTGAAGCCATCACAGCGCCCCACTGGAGTGTTGATTGGCTTCATCTTGTGCAAGTCTTGTGTGGGCAACCACAGCTGCTGTGGACTCATGAGTGCAGCTGTCCCGTCATATCCGAAAGAACTATTTTTGCCTCGGTCCTCTCTGACTTACGACTATCATAATCTTTCTGCTCCTTCTTTCATGATGTTCCCCGAGCCTTGAGGGGAGGAGTGTGAAATAGAAGTCCCATTTAGTACTTGTTTTTCTGGACCCCCAAAATGAAGGATCAGATTAGGCCAGCTCATCTTGCTTTGTGGCCAGTCTCATAGGCTGCAAGTATCTGCCATGCTGCAGACAGATCTTGACTGTCTTTGGGGGCAGTGTCTTCGCCTGGTCCAGTAGCTGTGAGTGGGGGTGGTTTACACTGTACAGAGTAGGGCTATTGAGGTTACCAGGAACTACTGACTCACATTCCTCTAGAACAGAGTGCGGTGGATCCACAGTATGGAAACATTCATTTATTCATTCAATTAGTAAACAAACATTTAGCAACTGTCTATTGTACCTGATTTTAGCCTACAAGAATTTATCAGGGAACAGAAAAATGCCCAAGAAGACATCAAGATTAATTTCTAGCACAATGAAAGGAAGACAGATTGCTCAAGATCCTCTAAATAAAATCAGAAATATGTGCAAAAACTTCTTATGAGTCTCCTCGTCTGGTCTGTGGAGTTTCTTCATCCAGGTCTCAGACAAGGGTCTGAGTTTCTTCATAGTTCTGTAGCCCATTCTTTGAACACCAGCCCCCCTTGCCTTCAGTTCTTCGGAGCCTTCCAAACAGGACTGAATCCATATCTGCCCATTGTGGATGGCGTCATTGGCAGGTAGAAATTTCCTCTCCCAGTGACCCATGCAGCCTGCATTGGTAAAGTCAGTGCGTCTAAAATATTAAGCCAGATGAATCAGGGAATAAAGGAAATTGATATCTTTATTCCTCATTGCAGGCTTTGGACATCTTTTTAATGCCCTTCTTTTAGGCACCAAGTATTTTATTACCAAGTGACCTTCGGTTCAGCTTTTTATATCTCAGTGTGTTTGAGGCATGCTTCAGATGGCTTCTGGATCTCTCTGTCTCAAGGCTCTTTCATCGGAAGTCAGAGTGTACCATTGCAACGGGTTTTAAACACCACCCAGATAGTTCTTTGAAAGGCCCCAGCCTAGTGCTTCCTATCCTCAGGTAAGAGGACTAGTGGATGGTGGGTTGGTCTTCTGGCATCAGTGGCAAGACTGGAAACAGATAGGTAGAAGGAGCAGCATCCTTGGGTGGAGGGGGCTAGTCCCTTGGATCCCTACTTGGGAGGAGCTCTAAATGTTATGACAGGAACATGGGGTTGGGATCTGACTGACCAGAGCTCTACCTGTGTGGTGTGGAAAGGCTATACAGCCCTTTTTATGCCTCAGGTTTGCTTCTTTGTCAAATGATAGTGACAGCCATGTTGTCACATCAGAATGTTTCATGAAACAGAGTAGGTGAGACACACACACACACACACACACACACACACACACACACACACCAGCAGGTGCACGCACAGGTCTGCAGCAAGTGGCAGCTATAGCTTTTGCTTTTCGATTATTTTCTCTCCTGTCTCAGTGGAGCAGGCTTTCTTCAGCCCTCACCATTGTCTCTTCTATCCTGTGTTTCAAAGCTCAGCTGTCCCTGAGGGCTACAATCTTTCCCGGGCTCTTCTGTGGTGACTTGCTTAATGTCAACATCCCTCATAATTGGACATTCCCATTCTCTTTCCAGTTTTCCACACTTGACGTGTCTGACAGCTTTGAGCCTTTGAAAGTTGTGGCGGGTCGCCTCGTGCCAGCTGCTGTTCCGTACAGCAGTCAGGGTTTTCCCTGGTCTAGTGGTCTAGGTCTGATTTTCATTGCTAATTTAAGACATTTGCATGGATCCGGGGTGTTGGGTGACTCTCCCAGACCCTCACCCATCACCCTGTGGTCAGGAACTGTGCTTCAAGGAGATGAAAGAGACCTCTGGTAATGTTCTTGGTTGTGCAAAGTCAAGGCTGTGATTGAAGTTGGGACTTTCGTGATCCATCAGGTCTGTTTGGTCTTATGGCAGTAATAGGTGCTTTTCAAAAAGCTCTGTACATACCACACTTAATGAATCACATTCAGGGTGGGCCAGTCTCTCCAGGGAAGCAGAGGTTATTCTGAGAATCAAAGATGAGGAAGTGTAACGAAGGCGGAGATGCTGGAATCTAGAGGTCGCCCCCTCGCCTGTCTGCTGCACGTGAGGCTTAGAGATGGAAAGTATCACACGGGGCATTAATTAACAGCCAACCTGGAAACTGAGAAGATACGAAGAGAAAAATCAACCCCCATTCTGTCTGGTTCAAATAGGCAGATTTTCATACAGTAGGTTTAGTTAAAGTGAGGGTCACTTACAAAGCTTCCTCCAGCGCTCCCGGGACTCCCCTTACCTCTGCCCTTTACCACCATCGCCTCAGGCTTCTAGGTGTTTGATTTGCTAACTCCCCCTGGGTGGCTCACAGATCTGAGGTGAAAGGAGAGGTCGTGATCTCTTAGTCCATTCGGCCTCTCGCTCCTCCCTTCTTGCTTCCCCCCGCGTCTTATCTTCATCACAGCCTTCGTTTTGCAAAAAGCTCCTAAAAAGCGTCAGACTTGGACATCCTCTGCTCCATAGATCACTCTGTCTCCTGTGGTGAATGTATTAGAGCTTAACTAAGCACCACCCCTTTACCACTGAATACCCTTGGGCACCATCCCTGCCACCGCCAGAGCCAGTTTGAGGCTTAATTTACTGTAGAGCTAGAAGCAGGGCCTCCCTGTCAATGCCTCCCCTCTGCTTGTCTTTGTGAGGCCAAGCATACCGTCTGCTGTCCATGTTGTCTCCCCTTGATACCCAGAAGGCACACCAGGAAACCAGGACCTCAGAAGGCTCCCGTGTGCCTGGATGGGACATATGTCTGATGTGTTCTGACTCTACGAGTCCACTCTTCTTAGGCTTCCAGGCTGCTTGAAGGCTCTGGGACTCATGAGCTCCAGTGACTCAGGGTTGCCTCTAATAAGTGAGAGTGAGTATTCCTTAAAATCAGTTCAAAGGGCCTGAAAGATGGCTCAGTAGGTAAAGTGCTTGCTATAAATCCCTGTAAATCTTAGTGCTTGGGAGGTGGGGTCACATAGATCCCCTAGGCTCACTGGCCAGCCAGCCTAGACTGCTTGCTGCATTCCAGCCCAGTAAGAGGCACTGTCTCAAAACAAAACAGCACAAGACGGATGGTGCCTGAGAAACAAGACCCAAGGTTGACCTCTGGCCTCCATAAACATGTACGTGTATGCGCATGCACACACACACACACACACACACACGCACACACACACCAGAGGAAGGAGAAGCTGGAAGAGAAAGGCATGCAAATTGTGATGAGTCATTCAGCAAACACTCCTTGCTCTGCTGTCTGAGTTCACCGCTTCCCAGGTGCACAGTATGAACTCAGAAACACACTGAATGGCAGTGCTGAGATCCGGTCCCATTCTCTCACTTCACAGATGAAGAAACTGAGGTTCATGGTCTTTTCAAGGAAGAGTTAAGTAACACATGTTCTTCAAAGTGACATGAGTCTTAGGTGGTCTCTTGGAGTGTCAGAAAGTGGCTTAGACAGGGCTCCCGTCAGAGGTAGGACTCAGGCCAGATGGTCAGGTGAAACTCCAAGGAAAACCTTGGAGTGTTCCATTGATGAAGAGCAGAGAAGCTAGCATCCAGGTAGATGGCACAATAACCAGAGCAAAGGCTTGGGCCTTGACCACGGGGGGTACAGTGGGGCAAAGTGGCTGATGAACATGTGTCTTTGAAGGGGTCAGATAGATGAAGGTCATTAGAGACCAACATTCACACTCAGGGCTGGGGTCACCTGCATGCCCCAGAATTATAACCCTGGTTCTATCACATCTTGGGCTCATGCCCTATTCCTCCAAGTTCCCATGGGGGAATAATCAGAATTCTCTGGAAATGGGCATGCCTAGCACTCTCCCTTCCCGAGGTTAGAAGGGAGTACGTGGGAATGGAAGTATTTAACACACTCGGAGCAGCACATGGTCTGGTGTGAGCTCTCAGCAACTTTTACCCATTCTTGTGAAGCACAGATTCACGCCTCCCTCTCAGTGGCAAGGTGCTTGCCAGCTGGATGCCTGGCACATGGGATGCCCCAGGGAATGGCATTGTTCCTTCTGCAGTGGTTTGTGGCTATTAGGGAAGGAGGAGGTGGTGGTAGTTTCCGGAACCAGGCCCTGCTATGGAGCATGATGATGCAGAGAACTGTCCTTACCCCACATATACTTTCTTTCTTAGCTTGGTCAATCAGTTCGTTCAGTCCACTGACCGCTTTGGGTATATGAACGGGGGTGGGAGGGTATCCCCGAAAGCTTTGGTGCCTGAGAAGACTATGTGTCAGAGTAAAGAGAGCCAGTTGCTACCTGACTGTAGGGACGTCGGGGCCTCTTGATGTGCTCCTTGTGTTCCAAGTGTGTATGTGCAGGAACAAGGAGGCACCTTTGCCCTCCTGCTGCTCTCCAGGTTCACCGGGAAGTGACTTTGTGCCAAGAACTGAGCCATCCCCAGTTTTTTCTGCTCTGTGGCTCTCCCGGTCCTATGAAACGAGGACACTTAGGACCTGCAAATGGCTGAGTGGCTCATCTAGAGCTACCCGAGCTCAGTGGCACCAGGGTGGACCCCTCTGGACCACATGCCTCTCAGCCAGCCATTCCCACCCAGCACTGCTCCAGTGTGCTGTGGGCCCAGCCTCCTAGACTGACTTGGGAGCCATAGAGAAGCTCCACCAGGGGGCCGTTGCACCCCATCACGCTCTTCTATTCTCTCGGCTGCTCTAACCATTGCCTTCTGGTTCCTCTGTTGGCTGGGAAGTGTGGTTGTCATGGCAATGTCACTCATGTCTTTCTGTTTTCTCACTGTCCCGCCTCCCTGGAGACAGAGTTAGGGCCATCTGCTTCCCTTCCTCGATGTCCCTCGCTCTGGTAGCTTTGGCCTGTGGGATCAGGGCCCAGAAGCTCTAGAGATGAGGCCATTTTGTGGGTGTTTTCCATTTACACTGAGTTGGGCATCCTGCATAAGGAACCAGCCCTGTCAGTCTCGGGAATTCCCCAGGCCATGCTGCTGATAGGAAGGCCAACCCACTTCCCTGGACTTGCCTTGAATCACCTCAGTTCTGCTGAGCAAGTCCTCTCTGCCAGGTCTGAACGATGTCTCCTGCCCTCAAGAGTTTAGGACCCAGTGAGGTCAATGGACAAATAGATGTGGGTGTGGAGAGCGTAGAGAGCAGGCCCAGTACCCCAAGCTCCTGAAGTCCGACATAGTTCGAATTGAGAACTTTTGAGACTGTAGGAAGTACATGTGGTATATCTGCCAGACACTGAAGAATGTCACCAGTAATGACCCATGTGCAGACAGAAGTATCTTTACAGCAACACACTGTACAGGTTGAGTATGAAATGCTTGGGGCCAAAAGTGTTTCCTGGTGTGGGTGGAGGTGGATATTTGAACTGTTTGCATGGACATTAGTAACTAAGAATTCCTAACCATCAATAAATCTGAAATCTCAAATCTCAAGTGTTTGGAGCATCATGTTAGTGCTTTAAAAAATTTAGGATTTAGGATTTTTGGATTAGTGCTGCTTAGCTAGAAAATAGCCACACATCCAACTACTCAGAAGAGATTTTACCACCTATTTTGACAAAAAAAAAAAAATCCAAATTTGGGATTATGACCTTCTGTAAGAATTTATCTTTAGAAAAAAATCCTTCTGCTGAGGAGCTCTCATGAGTGTGCTTGGGGCAGAAGCTGGCTAGACCTTCAGAGAACAAGGAGACTGCTCTGTTTCTACAGACAGCTGAATCGGATGCAGGACACAGAGATGCTTTCTTGCCTGGGGGCAGGATCTGAACTAGGACCTAGAGGACCAGTCTGAGTTTCCTGGGCAGAAGAACAAGAGAGAATCTAGACCTTGGAAGGCTAGGAGAAGAAGCCTGTCTTAAAGAAGTGGTTTAAAGTGAATAAAATAGCTGACCATGAAAACCAATTATGTATAGAAGAGCAGCTAAAATATTTTAATAGTTATGTATTAAAATCTGTGATTTATTAATATATTCATAGCCAAGCCCAGCATTGGGTCTAACCACTAGAACAAGGTTGAACTAGTCATGAATATAAATGACATTTGTAATGTGATATGAAAACATCGGTGATTTCTGTTGGTGACAAAGGGACATGTACTGCAAATATACTGTGCTTTATTACATGCATTCTAAGTGAAGGAAATGTTACATTCCAGATAGGCCTACAGAGAATAATGAATGACACACATGCACGCGCACGCACAGACACACACACACACACACACACACACACATACATATACACACATGTGAACACACACGTGTGTGAACACAGACACACACACACACACACACACACACACATACACATACACTCACCCCCTTACATTCCTAACTGCTTCCTACAGAACATAGGCAGCTGGTCAAGTCACAAACACCCTGAATTAGGCAGAACCAACCACTTAGGAGCAGCCTGGAATAGGAAGACCGAGTCAAGCACCACGTGGGAGGAGGCAAGGGGGCGGGGGGCAGGGCTGTGAAGGCAGGGTGACAGGCAGATCAGACCTCTTAAATTTTACTTGTCATCGTGAGATTTTTTTTTATCACATCCCTTACAACATATTATAAAAAGAATACTTGCTCATTACAGAGAGTGAAGAAATATAAAAAGAAGAAAACCGCAGAACATTCCCACGGCCAAGGCAGTGTCATGGAACATTCTAGTTAATTGCCATTCTCTGTGGAAGGCTGTGGTTTAGGAGTTGGTCCTGGGGCTAGGGGTTGAGCTGTCCAATCTGCACTCTATTCCTTAGTTTTCTTGTCTTGTTTTTGTGTGTGTAAAGAGGAAATGGTAGTTGTTATATCTGTTTCATCGGGCTGCCTCAGAATTATACAAATCAATTCCTAAGACATGCTCTGAACAGACCATAATTATCTCATGGTAAAAGTTGGCACTAGTCATGTCCTTCTTGGCTCATTCCTCGATGCCGAACTAGCCTGTGTTTGCTTAGCTTAGGCTTCAGGTAGATGCACATATGCTTTTATATCCTACTTAATTCTCTTAATATGATTACATAAATAATTTTAATACCATTATTAACTGTTCGTATACATTTTCAATGCCTAAATACCATCCTATTTGGTCATATGACCCACTCTTTATAACTATTCCCTGATGGTTAGATATTTGGTTTATTTCCAGTTTCCCAGGAGAAGAGTCAAGAAGACCGTGGTATGGCCAGGCCGTAATGCCTTGGTGCGTTACTCTAAGTGCTGGAGGGTGCTAGGATTCATAAGACTGACCAAAGCAGCAGATATGAATCTGTTTCATGATTATAATTTACCCTACAGCTTGGAGAAAAGATTGGAAATGGAGAGTCCTGGAGACAGACCCCTTAGGAAGTCAGGTTGCATGGGCAGAGCCTAGCCCCGATAAGTGAGTGAATTCATTTAGAGTGCGTGGTGTGGAAAGGTATGGAAGACTCAAGACTGACTATGGCTTTAACCTTCTGGAGCAAAGGGAAGTGACGCGGAGTGGTTAAGAACATGAGTTTTGGTATCAGACCTCTAAGTTCAAGATCAGCTCAGCCATATATACCGATGTGAGCTTGAATAAGTTACTTGTATACTAAGCCTCCATTTCCACATCTGTAAAGTGGGAATAAAATGGATCTTCCTGGTGGGAGGAAGGGGATCAGCAAGAGCTGACTGAGGAGGATGGAGGAGTACAGTGTGGGAAGAAGGATGAATAAGAATAAAGCCTAGTAATGTATATGTATGAAAATGCCATCATGAAACCCATCATTTGTGACTAACTTTAAAAATTAATACATTTTGACTGCTGGGGTGATGGCTCAGCAGGTAAGAGCTCTTTCTGCCCTTGCAGAAGAACTGAGTTTGGTTCCTGGCATGAATGTTGGATGGCTCACAACCATCTGTAGTTCCAGCTACAGGGAGTCTGACACCATCTCAGACCCAGGCAGTTTGGCAACAGAGCCCATGCTCACCCATACATCTATGCTGAACTCTGCTGTGTTGACTAGGCAGTGCCAGAGGTCAGGCACCGTGGCTAAGGGGACCAGGTGCTTAGAACTTGATTTTGTACTCAAGATATAAGCCAAACCATCTGAGCAAAGGCGGCAAGATAAGTCTGTTCAGGCAGAAGAAGGCATAGGTAACAACTGGATTAAAGCAGGTAAGGAAGAATGAGTCATTAGCGAAGGAAAAGAGAGTAAGAGAACTAGATGAGAAGCAGCACTGGGCAGTGTTATGAAACCTCAAGGAACAGCACCCTCAGCATGTCACATGCTGGGAAAGAGAGCTGGGTGAGGACCAGTTAACAGGTGGTGATGGCCTTGGCAAAAGTATGTGCCATAGAACAAGGTGGGCTCAGAGAGAGACCTCCACAGGCATGGAGGAGAGAGCTAGGGGAAAGTGTGGCAGTAGAGAACCAGATTGTACTGTGAATGGGGCCAGGGG
Source organism: Cricetomys ansorgei (assembly GCA_026225945.1). NCBI lineage: Eukaryota > Metazoa > Chordata > Mammalia > Rodentia > Nesomyidae > Cricetomys > Cricetomys ansorgei. The sequence goes on along the minus strand of JAMJFZ010001122.1, from coordinate 2,510,170 downwards.
CTAGAAGCCCAAAGCTGACTCTGACCTTGACCACCTGTGCAACCTAATGCATGCCACTCAACATCAGAAAGCCTCTCGAAGGCTTTCATGCTGCGATGACATTGAAAGCATCCAGTGGGCAGAGGAAGCTACACAGTCAGGCATGGGAAGGCTTGCATTCTACTTAGGCTCCTCTGAGGTCAGCCTGGCCACCAAACTATATGCCCTGGCGATGGGTACACTTAGTACTGTACCTCCGTCAGCAGCTCTGAGATTCTGGAGTCCATAGGTAAAGCGGGAATCTAGCCAATCTAAAGTTCATCTGGAACATCCCAACTCTGATTTGAACCTTGGCGTCCCCTCTCCCCTGTCACCTGCACCCCATTCAGTTGATCCCATAGCTGTTGGGGCTGATGGCCGAGAGTCTCTTCACAGGAAGGAGTGCCAGGCTTCAGGTGTGGCTTGGTGGCTTCCTCCACAAACCAGCATGTACTCTTCCCTCATATGCAGTTTCTGGGCCTTGGAAATGAGTTCTGTCATGAATAAGAGGGAAATGTGTGAAGGTGGCTTTTCAGTTTGGGGTGCAATGTCGGATTGTGTGGTGCAGAGAACTCTGTATGAAGTCTGGGGGTGGTGTCTGGGCTGGGACATCACTGACGTGTGCAGAGAATGAGCTCAGACTCTTCTGTCCCCTCCTCTCCTCCCATCCTTCTTTCCCCAGTCTCTAGCATCTGAAACCTAAATTCTCCCTTCCCCTTCTGACCACATGCCGCATCGTTCAGCACTCCATCACGAGTGCAACCTGGGATCCTATCTGGGAAACAATGTGCTAGACATCAAGGTGTCTAGACAGGTGGCCTGCCTGGAGGGGTTTGCAGTCTAGTGAGGGCATGAGTCTAGGGAGAGGGTTCAGTGGGCAAAGTGTTTGCTGTACAAGCGTGAGGGCTTGAGCTTAGATCCCCAGCACCCACATAAAAGTTGGATATAATTAATGATTGTACATCTGCAACTTCAGTGCTGGGGCAAACATAGGTGGATCTTCAGGGCTCACTGCCCAGCCATCCAGGCTAGCCCAAATGGTCCAGGTTCAGTGAGAGACCCTGTCATAGAAATTAAGGTGGGGAGCAGCAGAGGAAGACTCTCAACATTGACCTCTGGCCTCCACATCTCACACACACACACACACACACACACACACACACACACACACACACGAACACCTTTAAGCATACACATACCTGAAGAACATAAAGAAATTTAGTGAGAGGAGAGGAGAACTCTATTCCATAACTGAACTGGACAACATGTCTAAGAGGAGAGGTGCAAACCAGGGTTGTGGGAACCAAGAGGGTCTAAGGAAAGAAGGTGTCTGGGTAACTCTTAAAAGGTGGGTGTCTAGAGTCCTTAAGGGAAGGGCACCCTTACAGGTTGAAGAAAAACAAGGTCTCTGGCAATGCTGGTGCTCTGGCAGCACAGGAGGGAACCAGCTCTGGGCAAGGCAGCCAGAGTGCCCCTGCCAGACAACAGTCTCTGCACCCCCATTCTCTTTCTTCTCTTTCTCATCTGCCTCATTTGACTTCTACTGTCTGCTTCTTAACTCTCTGCTGGCATCTCCTGGCCACCTCTGTCCTCTGCCTGCCTGCTTTTCTTCTTCTTCTTCAACTGTCTTTGCATCTGAGGTCTTAGGAGACTGAAGCTGGGCATCACTCTAGTACTACCTGGACCTGGCACCCTTGCAGCAGCTGCATCTCCCAACTCCCATCAGGCCAGTCAGGGAGCGTGGGGGGGGGCACCTTGCGTTCTCTATTACCTCTGTCCTTCGATGATGGCCCAGACAATTTATACCCCCTGTTGTCTGTGGCCGTATGTTGTCATAACCTGGGTCATTTCCTCATTTAATACTGTCCATAAACACCAATAAAACTGTCTGAGAGCCTAGCAGACCAGGGAGAGAAGGAGAGACTTGGGTTGGGAAGGGGTGGAAAGGTCCCCTGGATGGGGAATGGGCAGAAGGTGAAGACATTGAGTACTATTCTAAGGACTAGGTTGGGGCAGGACCTGAGCTGCATCTGATGAATGCCATGTTTTCTTTCCCGATCATGTTCCTGCCTCGGCTGCAGTGTGTCAGATCCTCCCCAAGGGAGTGGTCGCTGTCCTGGGACCATCATCCAGTCCAGCCTCCAGTTCTATCATCAGCAACATCTGCGGAGAGAAAGAGGTGAGCGTGGGGCTTTGTTGGACATGGTGCCTGCAGGCTGGATCGTTGAGTGCAGGAAGGGCCCAAGGAGGCCATGCTGTTAACAACATCATGAGTGCAAATGTGAGGTTGAATGGCCACTTGCGGGGTGCTTCCTGTTTCCAAGTGATGAAAAGATAGATGTTTGGCCACAGGATTTGACCTCAGTGTCTTAGGGTCCCATGGCAGGGCAGGGTGCTGGGGGTCTGGCATGGGGCTAAGGGGTGGGGGACTGAGCGCTGCACTTTCATCGATGCAGGTGGTGCTGTTTGTTATGATTCTAGGGAAGAAAGCCTTTAGGGTGGAGAGAAACCACTGCTCCGTTTTATTGTGAGAATAAAATTTAAAAGCTTCTGCTTTCTGAGTGCATGAGAAAAGAGGTTTTATTTTGTTTTCCTCATTCCTTAGTTCTTGCATTTGCTCTTCCAAGCAAGATGGTGGTCCGCAGGTGTGAGTCTCTCTGGGCCCAAGTGGAGACCATTTCCTCTGGTTCCAGTTCATGGGAGAAAAAAAAAAATGATGGGAAACAAGTTTCCTAGCAACTTGGACTTTAGAGAGTCTGCCTGTTGTAGGCATCTTTGTGGGTCCTTTCTAGAAGCTGCCAGTTTTTTTTCCCCCTACAAATCATCCCCAGAATACAGTGGGCAAGAGGAAGCCCCCCACCCCCCCCACCCTAGTCTCTCTGTGTCCCAAAGGCTTTCTACACCAGTTTGTAGGAAACAGATAGAGCTTGGTCACAGGGAGGAGCTTGGGGAGGCAACACCATCTCCCACTTGTGTTACAGACCTGAGGTTTGGCTTTCCAGCAGCTTTTATTGTAGAAGCATCTGATTCTGGAGAGTAGTGGGGCACCCTTTCAGAGAAGGCCTAACATCCCCACAGCAAGCCGCCCTTACTGAAGTCGGGGAGTCACAGACAAGCTTCTACCTACCCATGCTTCCACCTACCCACGCTTCCTAGAACTGACCTTTTGATACTGAGATCAGGCCTTTGTGAGTAGGTCCTGGTTCTCAATTCTCAACAATTCTCAGAATTGTTGCTTTCAAGTGGCTTGTAGCCCTGGCCATCCCTGTCCTGAGGCTGGATTTGCTCCTCACAGACCCCCAGAAGCTTCTGTCCCCCCTTCTTGGCTATCCTGGAAGATGCTTCTTAAGCCAGCTCAGACCACAAAGCCACTTGTGTCCTGCCACGATCCTTGCAGCATTTCACAGGCTCAGCCAGGAGCTGGCGTTTAATTTAAATCTTTCTCGCTGTGCTTCAGGTAACAGTCACGTGTGTGGCAGGTTGTTACTCCAGCCTTGGCTCTGATCTTCACCCAGCTAGGTTGCCGACATTTGAGCTCCTAGATTCTTTGGCTGATTCCTTTTCCTCTCTCTCCTTCCTCTCTTTCCCCATTGGACTCCCTTCACTCCCCTTGCTACCCTCCCCCAGCCCCCACTCCAGAATAGCACCCCCTGCAGCTGGTGCATCCCCAGCTGCCTTCCAGATGCTCCCTACCAGTGAGTCACCACTTGCCCCCATCCTGCAGAGACCGCTCTGCCCTCCCCCTTGTCTTGGAACTAGAACTGTTTCACACTGGCTTGCAAGTCCCTCCACACAGTGTGGCCTTTCAGGACAGAGGCCCCGGAGCCACAGCATTCCCCACAGCCCAACCAGGAGGTGCTACCTGAGAGCAGCTAGGCGGTTACCCCTCCTTCCACTGGTCATGTTCCTTCCAGAGCGACCTTGCCTGCCACTCAGATTATGCATTTTGGTTAATATTTTATGAGGCCTGGCTCTGGGGGAAATCCATGGAGTCCTTGCTGAGGGTTCCAGCCTTTTAAATGCCGTTAATATCTCTGAGACCCCATGGCTGGCTGCTTCCTGCCTCTTGCTCTTTCCTCAGCCCCACTGTGGTGACTTCCTGGGATAAATTTGCAATCGTGAATCAATCATGGATTGATTTTTCTCAGAGAAAGAGAGACAGGGGAGTAGAATGAGAATAAACTAGCAGGGTAAGACCAGCTACCCCTGCCCAGGCCACAGAGCATCTGGTAGTCTTCCAGACAGCACCCTCCCAGGGATTCACCACTGGCCCCCATCCTGGGGAGACCCCTCTGCCCTCCCCTTTGTGCAGCTAAAAGAGCCTCTTGAAACTTCTGCAGTTGGAGAAGAGAGAAGGGAGGGAAGCTAGGCATTGTCCAGGCACTGACTGTTTGTGGGATTCAGGGCTGTTTTGCTCTTTGGATACAGAATCACATTCTGTCTTCCTAAACTCTCAGAAGCAGCCAGGGTCAGCTCTGTTTTGGTGAAGTTTAGACAGGTTAAATGGTTTGCTCCTGAATCACACAGTAGAACCTAGACACAAACGAGTCTGGAGACCCTAAAACCACATGTCCGTCTCCTTCTTGAAGGGCCCCCTCCTCAAATCCAGGACTGGGAGCTTCAAACTCATCAAATTCTTTGCTGTCTCCAAGGGCTCCTCACCATGCGGGAGTAATGGGCAGGGCTCTTTTGTCTAGCTGCTGGTGGCTCTCAGTGGGCTGACAGTTATGCAGGGGGAGCTGGGTCAGAGACGCCAGTGTCAGCATCTGAATCAGCCACCTGGCCTGTACCCAACCTTGCCCTCCGCCTGGCTCATTTGTCACCTCTCTTGCCTTCAGGGTGTATGTGTTCCTCACTTTAGATGGATTGTGTGGGATACAAAATGCATGCAGGAGGAGAGACCCCCATGAAATGCACCAGGTCAGCTCTGATTTTGAGAGCCATCTTTTAAACTCAGCCTTTTTGTCAATTCTGCACCATGCAATCCGCGCTGGGGAAAAAAAAATACAGTTGTGCTCTGTCCATGGTTCAGGGGCTAAGCCTAGTTGAATTCAGTAGTTTTCTCTTTGGATTTTACTAGATCTTTGCTCTCCTCCCATCTCAATTTCCAAAGAGCTCAGGTTTCTGGCAGACTTCTCCCCAAATTGTAAAAGGATAAGTCCGTGGAATCCTACAGGGAGCATCACAGCATCATCCCAGACCCCTGTACCATAGACGCTGAGCAAAGCCAAGTGAAGAAAAACTTCTGTAACCGCGTCTCACTGATCCAGTCTAGAAGCCAAGCACCTCATCATCGCGACATTCTTCTCACTGTCTACTTCCAATCTCCCTCGCTTTCGCATCAGTATAGACTCACGCTCAGTTTCAGCTTTCCCAACTCCAAGGACCAGGGAGGAGAGTGTCTGAATAAAATCAAGGTGGATGGCAACTTATTACGATTTAACTTTCCTATTACCTACCCAGTAGCCTAAGCTGTCAATAAAACCACCATTGGTGCCTCTTAATATCTTTTCCAGCAATAAAGGAAGACAGCATCTTCTAGAAACGTCACTGGTAGATGTGGTGGGAAGCCAACACTGCTCTGATGAATCCAGGGCAGGCATTTGTCCATCTGGCCCCACCCAGAGGGTCTGGATTCCCCCAGGTCCATTCCTATATGCCTCTGGATTTACCCAGGAAGCTTGCTAGGAATCAGCTATGTTTGCTTGGGCTGAAGGCCTCTTCTCTAATCTATAGGGAACTGTTGGTCTCTTCTTGCCATTTCTGCTTCATTTTATTACTACAGATAATATACTGTAAGGACTGTGCCTTCAAGAGCCCGTGACTCTTACACCACAGATTATTTACAGAGGTCTCGAGTAAAAGGGTGGTGTGTTCTGGGTCTTGCCAAGGATGTTACCACGTCACACTTCCATGGACTTGGAGCCCAGGTCCTGCATACTTTTTTTCCTTTGGTGTGTTTGTCAAAGGTGTTAAGCAAAAGAAGGCATGCTCAGCCACAACCTGGGTCCCCTTCTTGTTTTCCCTCTCTCATTCTGGATTCTCCTTGCTGCCCTTTTTTGCTCCTCCTGCCAGGTCCCTCATTTCAAAGTGGCCCCAGAGGAGTTTGTCAGGTTCCAGCTCCAGAGATTCACCACCCTGAACCTTCACCCCAGCAACACCGACATCAGCGTGGCTGTGGCTGGGATCCTGAACTTCTTCAACTGCACCACCGCCTGCCTCATCTGTGCCAAAGCAGAATGTATGTATTCCCAGGCGAGCTCCATGCCCAGACAGTCTGGTCTTGTTCACTTTTACTAAGTCGAGGGCACCTGGGCTTGCAACAAGGCAGGAATGAGGGAGGTCCTTAGGATCCTGGTCTGGCAACAAACTCATGCAATTCTTAATCTCTCTCTTTCTCTTTCTCTCCCTCTCTCTCTCTCTCTCTCTGTCTCTCTCTCTCTGTGTATAAAAGAGAAACAGTGCTCACAAGCACCCTTTGCGTGTATTACCTGGGCAAGGAACTAGGTTGCAGAGAGACTGGCCTACTGCCAAGTCTTTTTGTATCTGCAAACTCAATTCCCACATTTTCAGCCTCATTGTTAAGGAGACACAAAGACAGAGGGAGAGAGGGGAGGGATACAAAATTGAATGCATTTGTACTTGATGAGCTGAAGAGTATCTTCCCCTGGAGAGCAGGTTTTGCTGATGGAACAAGGTCCAAGGTCAATTCCTGATAAAGCATTTTCTTTTTTCTTTCTGCAAACACAGGTTTGGAAATGCATTTTCTGTGTCTCTCACACAATTTGAGACACAGATTTGGTGTTTATGAGATTTAGCTAATTTGAACCAGCAAACATATGTGTCTATGTTTTCCAGGTGGCATCTGTGTACCCACTCATTGTCAGTCAGATGCTGGCCGCTGGTGGGTACTTGTGGCCAGTGCTTGAGTCTAGCATTTCACCTGCACAGTGAGCTGTGCAGGTTGTTCTGACCCTGCAGGTCAGTCATGAACTGTGCTCATGGGTGTGTTCTGTCTTCTGTCAGGAGTCCTGTCTTCAACTTCTCAGAACTGCTCTGAGCAAGGTCTTTCCCTGATCTAGAATCCATGTAATATCTAAAAACAAAACCACATGACAGGTCAGAACCACCCACTTCAGCAGGCCTTTGCCCCAACTTGTACACTTCTGCATTTATTCACCAATCTTCCTGACCACTGATTCGGAGCTACCCAGGAAACAAAGTCACCAAGCTTCATCCCTGTATACCTTATCTATACCTAATTATTACAACCACCCAGAGGTACAGAAGGCATGGTAGGCATGGTAACCCCCCATTTGCAAGTTGAGGAAGTTGAGACTCAGAGGTTAAAGTAATTCCCTCACAGTCCCAAAACTTATGCAGCAGGACCAAACAGGTCTTCTCTGCACAGCCCAAGCTCCTTCAGAGCCCAAAGTGGATACCAAGGAGATATGGCCACTGCCCGCAATGTGAGCTGCTCCCTGGTAGTCTATGCTAATGTGTCAACTGAGCACTGTGGCTCATCATGGGAAGAGATTTCTCTGAGCCCAAGGGTGCCAGGAAAGTTTTCCAGGCTTGGGCAGGGCTTCAGATGATCCTGGAAAGATTCAAAGGATTTAGGTTGATGGGGAAGATAGAACAGGCCAAGGGAGGAGAAAGGAAAGCAGAGGGACTGGTCTGTGTCTGGGGAGCAGTTGATTTCATTAAGAATGGATATTGATAGAAGACAGAAGGAGGCTGAGGAAGGAAATCCAGACCCATGGGTGACAGGTAAGGGACTGTAGACTTGGGTCCTGTGTTCATCAAGGGACCTTGAAGGTCTCTTCCCCAAGCATTGTTCTCAGGAAAATGGCCATTGTGATGCTGGGTGCGCCCTTCAGGACAGCTAGTTTGAGTAGATGAAAATGGAGCGAGGGCTGGAGAACTTGAATTGGACTCAGGAGTTGCAGAGAGAGTGCTGGCTCCGAGTGGTTTTGGCAAACATGTCCTGTGAAGGCTAAAAGTGGGTCGTATGCAAGAACACACCAGGTCCTCTCCCTGTCAGTCAACATGGGTATTGAAGACAAGACAGAAAGTGGGTCTGTAGGGAACGGGGCATGTCAGAGTTCTCAGGCTGAGGTTTCTGAGGGACTTCAGCAAGGACTCAGTGAACAGAAGTCAAACTCCTTCAGTACAAAAGAGGAACCAGAACTCCAGAGAGTAACTGTCCAAGCCTAGAGTCCCATTGCTAATAAGTGGCAGAGTTGAGGCTTAAATCCAGGTTCCATGGAAAGTAGTTCAATGTACTACCACCATTACCCCTGTATTTGTCAAACTGGGTTCCTCAGGGTCTAAGCTGACCAATGCAATAGTGCCAAGTCACTTACAACTATTTAAATTTAAGATCTGAATTAAGTAAAATTAAAAATTCAGACCTGAGTGTGGTGGTATACACCTGTCATCTTGGGAGGCTGAGGCAGGGAGACTGAGCCTTCATAGGCTACAGAGCAAGACCCTATTTAAAAAAAAAAAACAATAAAATAAACCCTTATTAAAATAAAAACTTAGTTCCTCAGTCTCACTAGCCTCATTTCAGGTGTCCAATAGCCACATGTCGCTCCTGGCCACCAACTGGCAAGTGCTGAGACAGGACATCTCATCACTGCAGAAAGCTCTCTTAGACAGCAGTGCTTCGATGTGAATGATTATGAACAACGAGCTCTGTGCCGAAGAAGAAAATAGATGAATAGAAGATAAATCTCCATCTTTCCTTCTCCTGGCAGCTCACAGTGCACCTTAGCGTGGACTTCTGAGATGCCAGTGGCTCTCCAAATAGTCTCCCATGAGCCTCTCAAAGATGCTAATCCAGTAGTCCATAGGATGCTACTATTTGATGGAATGTAGTTGGGAGGTGCTGTACTTCTGCCCTCTGCATGTGGTACCCAGCATCAGTGAGTGATGTATCAGAATCACAGAATCAAGCCCCCTCCTCATTCTGGGAATTGATTGCTACAGGACTATTCTAACAGGACTTACACAGTGTGGGTTTTAAGAATAGAGAAGGCTATCCAGAATATCTCCAGTTTTCTTGATTTCTACCTCAGTGCTAGTTAACAATATCTTGCCTACCCGTCAAGATATCTTGTGTCTAAGCCATAGTCTTTCTTGCTTATAAACTGAGCCCTACTTTTTTCTACCTTGGTTACCATGGGGCCTGGGGAAGTCTGTGGCTCAGAAGCGTTAAGTATCTACTCGCACTGAATACTTTGCTGGGTACTGTTGCATCCCAGCCCAGTACTTTTTCCACTGAGTCATGGCATTCACCTCTTCTTGGGCATGTTGAAATGGAGGAAAAGGTGTTGGGATTTTTAAGAGACTTCAAATCATGCCATGGCAAAGCCAGGACTCTTCTTCAGGTCCCTTGAGCTCAGGCTGGGGCTTGCCTCTCTGTGCAGCACCTGCAATCGGCCCTGGCGCAGCAGCTGTGGGCTCTGCCTGCTAGGAATGGAGACTCCAGAGCAGAGGTCCCTACAGTCCTTGAAGAGAGGGGCAGAGTGGCTGAATACATTCAGGGTCTGGAAAACATGAGGATGTCCAGCCACAGGCTTGGGGCCTCTTCAGCCACAGCATACTATTCTCTCAGAGAGCTCACTAGGTTGCTGCGACTTCTGTCCCCACCCACCAGGGCAGGAGGAGGAAGGTGGGGCAGGCGGAGAAGTTCAAGGGCAGAGAAGATTAAAAACCTAATCAAAGGCTGAGGGAATGAGGGGCTGCAGGGAGATGTGGCTCAGAGCTCTGGATGAGACCTTCTTCCATCTTCCTTATTAATGCTGGGCCAAGAGACACTGAGGGTAGAATTAGGAATGGGAATCTAATTCTATTTTCCAGCCTTCAGAATCGCATAACAGGGATCATCCCACAGGGAATCTACCACTTTTTCCCCTGCTTCCCAGAAGGAGATTTTTTAATAAGCAGGTTTGGGGCCAAGCAGAGATACGTTGTCGATTACATTATTTTTCTTTAATGAGAAAAAAAAAGTCATAACATCTATAAGTCTTATTTCTAAAAAGATTGAGAAAGGAGATGGGGTTAGTGGCCCTGCCGTGCTCTCCCAGTCACCCCCACAGAACCCACAGGAGTCGGCTGTTTAAGGACTTCCAAGGAGAGCTGGGGGTCTCCACCATGGCTGGAAACACACTTAGCAAGATCAGAGGAGGAAGTGTTGTGTAAGAGAGGCAGTATGGTGGTGTGACAGAGAACCACCGTGGGGATGAAGAAATGGCTGTAGTAAAGTACTGGCCATGCAGGCAGGAGGCCTCCAGTCTGGATCCTCGTAGAACCCACATAAAACTCAGTCTATGTAAACACTTGCAATACCAGTGCTGGAGAAGCAGAGGTGGAAGGCTTCCTGGCCAACCAGTCTAGCCACATCGTTGAGCTCCAGTTGTTGGGAGGCCCTGTCTCAGAAAATAAGGAGAGTGTTTGAGAAGGGTATCCAAAATCAACCTCTGGCTTCTACTTGCATACATACATGTATGCATGTGTGTGAGCGCACACACATACACACACACGCACACACTGGTGCAGGGCGAGTGGGGGGCGGTGCTCAGCAGATCACTCCTCCTCTCCGAGCCTTTCTTTCTTTCCTGTTGTTGGAAGCTCGGAGACCCATGGACATGATCCAGTGAGAAAGTCCCACGCCCAGAGGATGATGCACATTTGATTACTGTTACCTCACCCTGCAACTCTGGCTGAGACAGTGGGAGTCGAGCAGGAGGCGTTATGGATTGATGCCCAGCACCCTTTCAAAGAGTAGCTGGGGCAGTAGCGGGCCTTCTCCATGCCACCCCCCTGGAACTGCTATGAGAAGTCTCTTGCTCATAATCATGCAAACTTAACCATGCAGCTGCAGGCTGGTGGTGGCAGTGACCTCAATGACACTTACTGTGTGCTGAGCGCCATGCTGAGAGATTTTAATATTATCTCATTTCAACTTTAAGTTCTCAGGTCCTGGATTTGATCCCTGACATTGCCCAAAAAATTTAAATCCTTTAATTTAAGCCAGAGAACTGAAGATCACCATATATGACAGGTTCTATTATCGGTCTTATTATATGCATGAAGAAAGCAGAGGTGACATCCAATTTCAATGTCACATGGTTCCTACCTCCCTTGGCCTTGCTCACTCCTCTGAAGCATGTAGGGGAGACAGGAGTGAGGACCATATTTTCTATGTGTGGGGAGCACAGAGACCTCCCGTGGGAGTGGTGCAGTTGGAGGCCAGGTGCTGGAGTTGAACAGCCGTGCTTGGCCCCACCTGTGCAGACCTTCAGCTCTGTGGCCGTTTTCCCTTCTGCCTTGGCTCCACAGCCTTCTCCACTCTCCCTGTTCTTGGGGCCAGCCTCAGGTATAAGATGGGACAAGACAGAAGCAGGTGAAGGCACTGTTCCCACACTTGGATCTGAAGTGTGCCCCTTGCCATACAGTGACCGGTCACTCTGGACGCCTACCTTCTCTGATCAGAATCAGTTTCTCCAGGTAGGGCGGCACTCAGGAAGTTGAAGGAGGAGGATATTGAGTGTGAGGCCATCCTGGGTTACGTAAGTAAATGACATAGTCTCCAGCTGACCCGCTTCCCCCCAAAAGAAAAAAAGAGCGGGTACCACAGAGGACGTTTGGCCGCCACACATCCTGAGTTTGACACTTGGCTGGAGAAGAAAAATGAGTACTCGCCAGGTCAAGGGCACCAGGTGCCACCCACACTCATTTAACTTATTTCATGCTCCCCAAGGTCCTTCAAGGTCTGTCCATCAGCATTAGCTGCCTCCCCAGGACTTCACAGTGCGTCCCTCCCTGGAACAGAGCACTTCCCAGGGCCAAGCATGTACTGAGGGAGTCGGCTGGTGCAGAGGGAGAGGAAGGAGGCTGAGAGAAGACCAGCTGAACTAGATATTGTGTTTTCTTGTCTTTGACATGGGTTGCATGTGTCACGGGATGACCTCAAACTCACTGTGTAGCCAAAGATAACCTTGAACGTCTGATCCTCCTGTCTCTGACAATGATTGCTGGGATCACGGTGTGTGATCCCTTGCTCGGTTTATATGGTGCTGGAGATTAAAGCCAGGGCTTCCTGTGTGCTGGGCAAGTGCTCTGCCAACTGAGCTGCTCCCCAGGACTCTGATATGGATGTTTTCTTTATTTTATGTGTGTGTGGGTCTGTGGGGGGGTATGTTTGGGGGTGTATGTGGGGTGCTCTGGCATGTGGAAGACAGATATTGATGTTTAGATGTCTTCCTCAGCCACCTTACTTTCTTTTCTCTCTCTCTCTCTCTCTCTCTCTCTCTCTCTCTCTCTCTCTCTCTCTGTGAGTGTGTGTGTGTGAAGGAACAACTTGTAGGAGGTAGTTCTTTCCTTCCATGTGGGTCTCAGGGATCAAACTCCCTGGGCAGCAAGCACCTGCTGAGCCATCTTGCCAGCCCTTCACCTTATCTTTCTGAGACTGGCTTTCTCACTAACCTTGGAGCTTGTCAATTATTCTAAACTGGCCAGTCATGGAGATGCCAGGACCCACCTGTCCCTGAGTCTATCCTCTACCCAACACTTGAGCACTTGCCATATTGCTTTTTAGAGAACCGAAGAGCCGAACTACGGCCTCTATGCATGTACAGCAAGCACTTTAACCCTGAGCCATCTCCCAGCCCCTGCTTTTACATTTGGATATTGGATCCTCTGTGTCTCCTGCAGAGACATCACTCAGACATCCCTATCCTTGTCCCTGTAACCACTGCTAGCTGTGCTTTCACAGCCTTAATTTTCTCCCTTTGGCCCTGGGGCCCCTGCCTTCCAGCTCTGGAACCAGCCTTTGCCTTTCCTTCCAGAGCAGCTGCCTACTGGGCTCCACACTGATCCACTTTGATCCTGACTGAGACTAATGGGTTCCCCAGGCTCCTCAGCTCAGCCTTGGCAGGCAGGCCTGCTGCTGGGCCAGCATCCCGTCCCCAGCCTACAAGGTAGAGTGGGGTGGAGGTGGTGGGAGCCTGAAGAGGGAGTAGCCCTGTGATGGCAGCTGTGCTTGGTAAAAAGAGGTGAGGAGGATGGCACCGAGTGCACCCCACTGCAGCAGCAAAGCACATTTTCTCCTCTACAAGTTCCCCACTGCCTAGAATCAAAAGTGCCAACCTCTGGGGCCTGCGAGATGGCTCAGCAGGTTAAAGTGCTTACCCCCAAGCCTGACAACCTGAGCTCGAACCCGGGACCCACGAGGTGGAAAAAGCACTGATTCCAGACAGTGTTCCCTAACCTCCACGTGAGCATGTGCACACTTGTGCACGAACACACACACACACACACACACACACACATTCACTTTCTCTCTCTCACACTCATACACTCTCACATACACACACACAGTCACACATACACACACTCTCTCACACACACAAAATACAAAATTTTAAGTTTTTCTTAATTATCCCATTTTTTGATTTGCAGAATCAGGGACTCCCTGAGCTGACTCCCTGACTCACATTTTTGGCTTTCCCACTTTCCATCCATGGTTTAATTCCTTTTACAGTAGTTCACAGAGGACCTTCTCGGGTCCTCCAGTGATGGGGAGCCTGACTGCCACACACGCAGCCTACTGCATGTTTAGACAGTGAAACAAGATTTGTCCCTAGTATGAGCAGGCCTCCTTCCCTGTGATGTCTGTCCCCTCACAGTCCCGGGGCTTCTGTGTCTGTCTTCTGATCGCCTTTCCCATGCTTCCTCAGGCCAGGACTCCTTCCTTCAAGCTGCTAATTTAGTGACAATGTCACAGGTCTCGCCAGGCTCTGCTGGACCCCTGGCCTGAGAATTACTTTCTCCAGTTTCTAATTCAGTCCAGTCCAACAAGTACAGTGCACTTGCCTTTACTGGGGATATGCAGAGATGTTTGAGAGGGTTCCCTGCCTTTCCTGAAGGAAATCACTCAGGTGTATAGTATTGTAATTGGATGGTCCCAACTTACAATGTTCTAACTTACATTTTCCTACCTTTACCACTGTGCAAAAGCAATGCTCCCTCAGTGGAGAACATTCCTGAGGGGCTTATGAGGTGGGTCAGTAGGTGAAGCACTGCCATGCAAGAATGAAGACCTGAGTTTGAATTCCTAGAACGCACATAAAAACCTGAGAGTAGTGGCATGCACTTTGTAATCTCTGTGCCAGGGAGGTAGGAACAGGGGAACCCCTGGGCTTGCTGGGAATCGGCCCAGTGTCTCAGTGAGCTTCTGGTTCAGGAGAAGCTCTGTCTCAAAAAATAAGACAAAAAGTGACTGAGGAGGAACACACACACACACACACACAACTTGAAATTTTGATTTGGGTCTCTTCTCTGGCTAATGGTATTAGGCCCCACACTTTCTTGGGATGCTGGTCAGTGACAGTAAGTCATGTGATCACAAGGGGGAAACCCCACAAGAGACTGTGCAGTGTGTGGTGTTGCTAAGCCACAGTGTTCCATGATGGTATCATGTATAGTGAGTTTTCAGCTTCAGATATCTCCAGCTGACAATGGCTTTATCAGGATAGAAAGCCTTGAAAATTCAGGGGACTCTGTATGCTGGCAAATATCTTATGTGGTTTATCAGCAGGGGCTATGTTTTAGGGGCTGGGTGATCTCTCCCGCAACTGCTGGGGGAAGTGAGAAAATGGATGAAGGCTTGAGAGAGGGAGATATCTTTAGGAGGAGAGTGAGAAAAATGCAATAAGAGACAAGATTTGCAGAGCCCCCTTTCTGGGCGACTGACACCTCAGTACTGCTTCACGAACTCTGCATGATAACATTCGCCTGATTTCCCAGATAAAGACATAGTGGGCTGGGAGCATTGTCCTACCAGCTCCCTTGCCACGTCTGAGCTGCATGCAGGCCTTAGTACTGTGCTCATTTTTGCCACTCCAGGTACCATCCAGGTGGGGGAAGAGATAACTTTCTGATGGGTGGTTGAAGGTTCGTGCACACCTTTAGGGGTGATCACTGTCCTTGTTGCTAGCCCTCCCTCTCAGTACACAGAGTGTGGGTAAAGTAGAACTGTACTGTTTTTGTTTAAAGGACAACAAAGCAGCCAGGGAGTCCATGGCCGGGGATTGATTTGAGGAGGGTCTCTGGTGTGTCAGTGGCCTGGGGAACTCTTTCCCCAAGAGCCTAGTGCACCTGCCAGGATGAAAGGGGTGAAGGGTCCCTGGGCTGCCTCTGTCAGGCATCACCATACTGCCTGAAGTCCTGTTGCCTTCTCAGGGGCTTCCTGGTCTCACTCCACTGAATGGCGTTGCCCATCTGATACATTCCGGGTTTGGGGGTGGTTAGCCTCTTTCTAGCCAGGCCCCAAAGATTCTCAGTGCTACAGACCAGGCCTGTGGGGTTCAGTCAACTTCCAAATTTTAACCCCTCTGGGCTCAGTGATCACTCATGGCCAAGACCTGGCTGAGACTCTGGGAGTACCATTTCTGTGCCCTCTACCCTGACCTCCTGGTGAGGATGGAGTCTTTTGGGTCAGAAGCTCCAGTCTTTGTCTGGTGGGCGCTTGCCTCTGACATCATCTCAGAGGAAGATGCAGTACCTTCTCTCTCCATCTTGCAGCTAGGACCAAAGGAGGCTGCTCCCATAGAAGTATAAATCCATGCAGGCCACTGAACAAAACAGGAATGTGATTTGATGTCACTACTCACTTGACTTATTTTAAGATCCGGAGGGCAGGACCCATTGTGTCTGCCTGCTGCCTGTGTACATAGAGACTCCCGGTGACATACCCCCTCCCACAAAGCCATGCCTCTCAATCCTTCCAAAGCTGTTCCACCAACTAAGGACCAAGCATTTAAACACATAAGCCTATGTGGGCCATTGTCATTCACACCACCACACACTGTGTGGCAGCCCGTGTGTGAAGTAAGCTATTCTAGCCATCTCCATCCCTCACTATACATCCCTCAGCTCTCTGGAGGGCCTTCTCAAGACAGAGGATAAGAAAATGGGTGGGCCACACCTTCCCAGGCTTTCTCCTCCATCATGCAGGTCCTCAAGCTCCCACTTTGGTTCCTTGTTTCAAAAGAAAAGGAAAGGAAAAGAAAGGAAAAGGAAAGGAAAGGAAAGGAAAGGAAAGGAAAGGAAAGGAAAGGAAAGGAAAGGAAAGGAAAAAAAAACACTGCTTGTTTTTAAAAAACAAATGCACCAAATGTTGGCTTCCCTCACTTAAGTCCCCAGATGCAAGTCCATGTCCCTGGGGGCTGTGTAGGCACAGTACTTGCTGCCACCTGCTTTGTCCCAAGAGGCAACATGGTCTCATTAGTAAAGGGTTGAGTAGAGATCAGAAAGTGGGAATTCTGGTCCCAGCTGTGTCCCTCCCATGTGTGGCTGAACAAGTCACAGCATCTGTCTATGACAAGAGGAGGTGGATGCTCTTCAGTGCCACCTCTCAGTTCTGTTGACTGTCTTGGACCCTCAGGAGGGTGCCGGCAAAAATCTTTATGGGTTGTATTGAAGGCATCTCCGAATTGAATACTCTGTTAGCCAGTGCCGAAGCCCGCAGCACAAGGAGCCTAGAGTGGTAGAAAATCAGACTTCTCTTGCCACCCACAGTGTGAGGTGGATTCCTTACCTCCCTGCCTCCCTTGGAACATGGGGATTTTAATACTTTACAGTATTGTTATGAAGACTTACATAAGATAAGCCATGTAAAAATTTTGGTACATTAGCTGGAGCATAATAAGGTTTGATAAATGTTACTCCTGTCATTGCTCTGTGAGCAGATGCTCGCAGGTATCTTCCCACCAGACTCAAGCCGGCAGGCTCCTCCTGCCACACATCTGCCCTCCCCTGGCCTGCATTGGCAGGGACAGACAGAATTAAACTCTTGTAGTCTCAGTGACGTTGTTCTGGACCGTTTCTTCCCACCAAGACCCCTGGCATCAACTAGCTGAGGGTGGAGGAGAAGGGGAGAATTCTTAACACATTTGCCATTTGATTCTGAGCCCAGGCTTGCGCTGGGTTCAAAACCTTTTCTTTTAGGGCCATGATAATACCTCATCTTAGTGTAGCCACAGGTTGCTCTGAGAAATTCAAAGAGGTTTGCTAGGATTCTTTCCTGGGCCTCAGGATCTTGAGGGAACTGCTTCACCACAGTCAAAATGGAAGCAAAAGCTTTCCTTGATGGAGCTTAATGGGACACTTCTGGTTCTCCCGAGCTCCTATGAGCTTCTCAGTACATCATTTAATGCTTGCACAGCCCTGGGAGCTGCCTGCTGTTAGGATCTGTCCTTCTTAGAAAAAGAACCAATGGGAGTCTAGACAACTGGCTACAGGGGAAGGATCTGGACGTGGGGAAAGAGATTCAGGTCTGGTGCTCTCAGAATCTCAGCCACTAAGGGCTTGGGGTTGCGGGGGTAGGACTCTTGCCTTGCCCTGTGTTTCTGAAGGGGCCACATGTTCTACTTGAAAAATAGAAAACTACTTGGGAGCTGATGGGAGGTTCTGAGTGCTTCTTATAATTAGATGGCATAACTGAAGCCCAAGAGGCAGAGAAACCCGCTTGGACTTCATAAACCTCCATAGCACCGGCTGTGACCGCTCCAGCCCGGGTCACCAGGTGCCCTGCTTTTTGCCCCAGTGTCTGTGGAGGCAGTTCTGCAGACCCTAAGGGGCTCCCATCTCTTTCCCCCCCAGGCCTTTTAAACCTGGAGAAGCTGCTCCGGCAATTCCTTATCTCCAAGGACACACTCTCGGTCCGGATGCTGGATGACACTCGGGACCCCACTCCACTCCTCAAGGAGATCCGGGACGACAAGACAGCTACCATCATCATCCATGCCAATGCCTCCATGTCCCACACCATCCTCCTGAAGGTGGGGAGCCTGGCTGGGGTGGGTACTGGGGAGCAATGTACATCCTTCTTACCGTGTCTTTCCTGACCTGAGTTATGGCTGTCCCTTTGGTCCTGGGCTGGATATGAATACTGATCCACTCTGGTTCTGTTTCTGTGAACATCAGTTCCCCCAAAGAGAAAGCAGGATGGTGATGTCACTCAGAAACACTTATCACTTGCTGGGGCTGAGAGACCAGTTGGACCTAGAATCAGACTTGAGAGGCTCCCAGTGGGGGCCACTTGTCAGATAGTGCACATATAGTGCTACTTACATGTGGTGCCGAGTGTCGGCCTGTCCTCAGCCCTGACAGTGTTTCAACAGTTTGCAAAGTGCCTCCCTGTCATTTCACAGCACAGTTTTTTCCAAGGTGATGTGAGATGGCTATATTGTATTCACTGGTGCAGATGAAGAAGCTGAGGTCCTGGGAGGTAGCAGCTGTCAGAGGCCAGCCCAGTGGGCAGTGGGACAGAACACACCTAGTTCACTCTCACCCCAGGGCAGGCACTTTCTATTAGGCTCATGATGACATAGAGTGATGGCCAATCAGACAGAGACACAAGGACATGGGGCTTTGTCAGAGAGGCAGGTCCCAGAGAGAGGTAAATCAGGTGATTAGAGTCACATGAACAGCTGGAAACAGCTGGGCAGCTGAGGTGCCACCTGGCACCAGTCCCTGGGCTAAGCATTTGCTTCAGAGAGCAAGCCTTGCTTTAGGCTCTTCTTTGGCTCCTTGGCAGGCCCCATAACTGCTCAGGCACATTGACCTCTCTTAATACTATTTTAATTGCACATTTAAACACACCCTGCCATCTTCCACTGGGATAGCCAGGGTCCTCATTAACCTCTGCCTGACAGTAAGGAGCCCCCAAACTCTCAATATGTCTCTTATTCTCCTTCCTTTTCTGTATCTTTCCTCCCTTCCTCCCCTCCCAGGTCTTTTTTTTTTTTTTAATCTGAGAGTTAATAAGAGATTTGAATGAGTTCTCTCAGTACCTAGGGCTATCCCTTCAGTCCGTTGCTATAGTAATTTTCCACAGCACCAAAACCACATCTATCTGTGAGCACTCAACTTATGAAAGAGCACTCAAATGCCCCCCCATACACACACACACACACACACACACACACACACACACACACACACACAGATACACACAGATACCCAACCCTCTTTTTGTCCTTTTCTTTTTCCCACTCATGTCTAGAGATACTATCAATGATTATTAAAAATGCAAAGGCTCCTGCAGGTTTCAGGGGATAGGAGAAGCAAACTGAGGGGTCATATTTAGGGGTAAGAGCTTCAGCTTAGTAAACAGATGTCCTTCCAACATTTCCTATGGAGAGCAGAGGCTGGAGAGGGGGCTGTCCTTTCCAAGAGTATTCCATGACTCCTGGCATATCAAATTAATGTCCCCAGCTCCTCACCCTTCCCCAACCCTGCTAAGATTCTGAATTCATTGCTGAGATTTTTTAAAAATACAAAAAAAGTACAGGGGGAAAAAAATAAGTGTCACTCACGTCACATTGCCCAGCCTCAACCTTTCCTAAAATTTTAATGTCTCTTCTTTCTGCTTCAGACATCCCCCAATTATCCACACATTGCTTAAACCTTTCTGTAAGCAGCTATTCTTTTTGCTCAACCATGAATCATATATTTTTCCATGTCATTAAATATTTCTCTACAAATATTTTAGTGGCTGTATCCTTTCCTATCATGCCGATGTCCCATAATTTATTTAGCCACCCCTTCATCCTTGTAGAAACAGGTTGTTTCCAATCTTTTGCTATGATAAATAATGTTAGGGCACACATCTTCATGCATAAATCTTCCTGCACGTGCGTTCATGCATATTTCTTTAGCATATGCTTCTCAAAGTGGAATGCCAAGTTCAAGCAATACACGCTCTGAAAGAGTTTGAGACGGCTCAACACTCTAACCATTTAAATGCTCAGAAGTGGCACACAGTGCTCCTTTGCTGATATTGAGGAGTTTCTTTAAACATACTGTGTGTTTTCCCATTTCGTAGGTTTTCTTCTGCAGGGGGAAGAGGCTCTGGGATGTATGTATGTATGTATGTATGTATGTATGTATGTATGTATGTATTTACTTATTGCATCGTGCTTTTGAAAGCAACTGTCTATAGTGATCCTCATTAGCAGATAGCTGATCTGGGTGCTCCATGGTGGTCCTTCCTAACCCCCCTTTCTACCTACATTCTTGCATCTTTACAGCTAACCTGATTGATGAGTAGGGAGGCTTTGGGGAAGCCTGTTACCCTGCTTCCCACCTGACATCCTGGTAGCCACAGGCAAGCAGTTTTTCCAGCCAGCCTGGCCTCTATCCTTGGGATTCCCTGGGGCTCCGTATTCCTTTCTCTGAGGGCCTATAGGGCTTTCTGGAACCCTGGTGTGCACGCAGGAGCCAGGCCCTAGCTCGGCAGCCTCAGCAGCTTCTTGATTTCAGGAGGCTTTGCACAGTAATCCCCTACTTTATTGAGCGGCTGTTCCAGCAACGAACTCCATGTTTACCCAGAACTCATGTCTTAAAAACCAAGGATCTCTTGTCTTTTATCTCTAGGACAGCAGGTTTCACAAAATGGATTTTAGATACTGACTATGCCCCTTAGCCTGCTCCTGGCTGGATGCCTGTCAGCAGTAGCTCGTGTGGGTCTAGGGAGTGTTAGAGCCAGTGGTCCTCTCATAGGAAAGATGTGGGTGGGTGTGGTGGGGTGTGGATGGAGGGCAGCATCCTGTCTTGACAGTGTGTGTGTGTGTGTGTGTGTGTGTGTGTGTGTGTGTGTGTGCGGGGGAGTTAAGGGCAGTAGGAGCTCCATGGAAACCTTGCACTCTGCTGCAGCCCCACGCCATTCTGATCTTGTCACCAAGTTCTTCTGCACTTCAGCTGCCTATTGGGACCATTGTGATGTCAATGTATTCTGAACCCCGAGCATCTGGGGAGACACAAAGTTAAGAATTCTAGCAAAGTTGTTTGAGTTCTTGGGAGAGCAGGAGGAAAATGCAATTATCCTGGTCTTGTTTCTCCTCTCCTCCACCACAATAGTCATGACAAGAGCCATCTCCCAGTGGCCCTGGGGCTGCAGGATATATTATGAAAATCTAACGGACTGTCAGGAGAGATGAGGGCTCTGGAGAGGGCCAGACTCATTACTTACCTGATTTCCTTGTCACTTTCTATAGCACCTGTCACACTCAAAGCCAGGCACACTGACAGGGAAGGTTGGTCAGGGGTGTTTATGATGGCTACAGAGATCAGACAAAAGGGAGGCTTTACCAAAGCCACAGTTCTCAGCTGCGGGACAGCACTGCACCACTGTACGGTGATCAAGGACGAGGTATGCCATGAGCAACTTGTTCCTTAGCAGGAATAAAGGAATCAAGTTTGCAGGTAATTCACTTGATCTCCACATGGCTGTGGATACAACCTATTCAGGTCTCACCTACATTCTGACAGAGATGGGGTTCATTTGGGCATGCTCCACAATCCTGCTCACAGTCCCTAAGAGTGCTGTGAGTGCCCTTCCATCAAGCTTGTGGTTCTCAAGGGGAGTATGGTTTGGTTGAAAGCCTTGGAATTATGCTACATGTGATCTCATACAAATGGCTTAGCCATCACCATGTCAGTTGCCTCTGCTGGAAAATGGGAGTCGAGGAAGAAAAGGAGTGCTTGTCTCCTTCAGTGAACCCACGCAGAATGCTTTAGAGTACTTGCTGCAGACTGAACAGTGGGCAAATCTGAGCCAGTGTTACAGTGAGAAGCCATGGAGATCATTCTAGTACGTTTTCTTATTTGCTTCATTTCCCTTAACTCCATTCTGATTCCTGTAATACTATGTCCTATTTGTTGCTGTGCATGAGAACAACAGCTATGTGAGTGTCACCGAGGGTGGGATGTGGGGTGAGGGGGACAGAGCATGCTCCAGAGGCTAATGTTTCTTGTGTTTCATCCTCCAACATCCAGGGCCACCTGAGAACCAGCCAAGATGTTCTGCTCTGCTTTGTGCTGAGAGTTGGTGGGCCAGATAAATAGCAGACTTGATGCCCGCACTGCTCCTGTGCTTCCTGGGAGTTTCTCTTCTCTAATCTCTTTCTGTTTGCATTGCAGGCAGCTGAACTGGGGATGGTGTCAGCCTATTACACATACATCTTCACTAATCTGGTAAGTCATTTTCACAGCCCTCCTCCTTAGCAGAGTGTCATCAGTGGCCAGGGCTAGCGGGTCATGATGGAATCAAGTCTAGTAAATGATTCTTGGGGAAAGGGAGGCAAAAAGAGCAGAAGCCAACCATAGTGTCTGGGCAATGTGAAGACACAGGATCCAGAAGCCCAGTAGGATTCTCATGCCAACATGAGAGAATGGGCCTTTGGAGGCTCTGATGTTCCCCCTCCAAATGTCACTAGTTTTATACTGATTCTCAGGGCAGCCATATGATGGATGAGCCTCCTCAGTAGGTACAGTTTCTGGCTTGCAGTAGAGTTCCCCCACCCACCATGCTAACTCAGAGAAGGGAAGCTAGGGCACAAGATGTATGCGTGTCTGATGGTGCTATAACCACATATATATACACAGTCCGTCTTAGCTAGGACCCTTATTTTTACAGATGAGAAAGCAGGAATTTTATTGAATTAGGTTTAAGTACTAGCTTTGCCAAAACACTAGCATGTTCCCTCCAACAAAGCACTGAGCAGTGAGTGGCACGCTTATCCATCAGATAGGGACATGAACAGCTACATCACTGGGCTATTGTCAAACTATATAGCTTAACGTATGTGGGCGCATTTTGAAATTGCTAAGAAATGTGAAAATTATTGCGATGCATAGACACAGTCAATTCAAGAGTAGTCGGAAACAAAACAAAAACAAAAACAAAACAGCACAACCAAAACGACAAAAACACATACCGGTTTTGCAAAGGGCCCAAGTTTGGTTCTCAGCGCCAACATGGGAGACTCACACCACCGGTAACTCCGGCTCCTGGGGATCTGATGCCCTCCTCTGGCCTCTGCAGGCATCTGCCCTCACATGTGAATGCTAACACACAAATACATATATGGTTAAAAATGAGCTCTTCAGAATGTATAACTTTTAATTTAGGGATGGTGATAAGATTTCTAAGAAGTTGCAAAGGTAGCTCCATATATTTGTTTGCCAAACTCGGAGCCCACAAGGCTGTCCTTATGCCGCTACTCTGTAGCCACACCTGCCGCTCCCCGCCCTGCCGTCTCTAATCCTCAGCAGTCACTAACCTGTGCTGCATTTCTCTAACGTTAGAGTTTCCAGAAAGTGATAGGATGACCTTTGAGGCTGGCATGCTCCCATGTGTGGAAAGCCCTGGGGACCCACCTGGGTCGATGCATCTTTACTGCTGAGTAGGCTCCATGGTTTAGTTATGGTTCAGTGCCACAGTTGGCTCAGTTATTCACAGGCTGGAAGAGGTTTTGGTTATCTTTAGTATGTTATTATAGATCATCATTCAGAAAAGAAGTTTATTTTATTTTATAAATTGCTTGACTGAGGGTAGCCATTACTTTTTTTACCGCTGTGACCAAATACCTGACAAGAAGCAACGTAACAGAGGGAGGATTTATTTCTACTCACTGTTTGAGGGCACAGTCCATCATGGTGGGGAAGGCATGGGGTCTGGTGCTCAGACTGGAGAGGCGGAGCTTGCAAAATAGCCTGTTTTTCCAATGTTCAACAAGCAGAGTGGGATCATGCTGGAACTGGGGCCAGGCTGTCTTCTGTCTGTCATGCCCACCTCTTAGTGAGTCACTCCATATAGCTAGGCTCCACCTTCCAAGGACTGCTCAGCTTCTCCAAACAGTGCTGCCTGGGGACCACATGTTCAAGCACAAGAGCCTTGAGGGATGTTTTTCATCCAAACAATGGCAGTTGATACGCCCTTCATCCAGATGTGCTTTTGAGTATTTCAGGTACTGGCCAGGCATGAGGGATTGAAACTGGAATAAGAAATCAAGCTTGGGACTCGCAAGAGGGCTCAGCTGGTGAAAGTTCTTACGGCCAGGTCCTATGACCCGAGCTTGATCACGTGGTAGAATGAGAGAACTAACTTCTACAAGTTCTATGTGTGCATGTGAATGCACATGCATCCCATAACATGCTTGTGAAGGCTACACACACACACACACACACACATACATCACACTAGAATGTTAAAAAAAAAAAAAAGAAGAAGAAGAAACCAAGCCTGCCTTGTAAAAACCCAAAGTATTCCTAGATATTTTGTAGACTGCACTGGCCCCTCGGGCAGGGGCTGCTTGCTCAACGTGGGGCAGTGGGGGAAAAGCTTCATTGAAGAGAGTTTTGTGGGGAAAAGTAGGGTCCTTCTGTATACAAAAGGAAAGGAAGACCGCTCCAGGATAAAGAACCACACCCTCAGGTACTTGGACATAAGATCGTTCATGACATGTTCAGGAAATGGTGAAAACCTTCAAACTCACGCATTCCCAGGGATTTGAACCTCACTTATTTCTTACTTCCTGATCTGTTGACATCCTTCTTTGGAAATAACCAGCGAGTCTAAAGCCTTGCTAAGTTAAGGAACAGAACTAGCCTCACAGCTTGAACTCTTCGACCTCATGAAGAGAAAGGTTGTTAGTTAGGAAGGACCCACTCGATGTTGCTGAGCATAGGGTAGCTTAAAAGGCCACTCAGTCTCCATTCTGGGACCTAGGGGCCAGGTCTCCTCAGTGGTCCTACGGCGCTTAAGAGATGCTTGCCTACAGAGACATAGCCATGGACAACCTTCTCTTTGGGTGGCTTCCCTCTCTTGGGGTGGAATTGTTAACCCTGACACATTGATGGGTCCATGTCCCAGAGTTGAAAAAGACTGTAAAGTAATGAAATAGTTCCTTCCTTCTGGGGTCGGGTCTCCCTCCACTGGGGGCTTGCTGGGACGTCATCCCACATGGCTTGAACTTGAGTGTGCATGACTGACCATCAAAACACCTGACTTAAAATTAACATTGAGGGCTGTTGTATCTGTTTTCACTTTCATAGCACAGGCTGGCCTCAGAACTCACGGTAATCCTCCTGCCTCAGCTGGGATCACAGGTGTGAGCTGCCACACCTAGCCCATGGGATTGTTTCCTGAAGTCTCCTGTGCATACAGAATACCGTGCATATTATGTATGCACAGAGCAAGAGCTGCTGTCTTCAAGTGAGCACACCTGTGTAAGCAGCCTCTCCATCCAGAAATAGAATATCACCAGCACCCCAGAAGCACCCACCACTCCCCTCTAAATGTAAAATAGAATGAACTTCTTTGTTTGCCTTTTTTTTCCCTATCTAACACTGCAGCTGTAAATCAGAGAATTATCGTGTAAAGGGGGAGACAAGGATTAGGCTATTCCCACAGCAGTGCAAATGGGTTTGCTTAAGGTGAGGATGCGTCTGGGGCAGCCTGGGCAAGTTGGCAAGACAGGAAAGAGTATAGTACAGTTGTGCTTCGTTCTGAGAGCAGGGGGTTGGGAGACAGGGCGGGGGTAAGTGGATGGAGGTGAGGTCGCCTGCCCTGTGCCAGTCCGCCAGGGAGGCACTTTGCACCAGGCAGCAGCAGCAGCTAAGGATGGAGCTGGGCATCTCCCTGTCCCTGAGTCACTCTGCAGAGGGGAGGAAGGGGTTCCCCTGGCAGAAATCAGAAGTAGATGGGGATGCTGGCTTGGGTTAGGAAGACAGCACCTGCCACACTGTGCATCACTTTCCCTCTTCTTGGAGGGTTTCAATGTTCTCTAGAGGAAAAATGCACTGAGAAGTCAGGAGCCCCTAGTACCAAGTCCTCATTCTACCTTGTCCTCTCCGAGTGACTTTAGGTGAGCCACACAGGCTCTTAGAGCCCCCATTTCATTTTTATCATGACTGCTGTGAAGATGCAATGAACTGTATGTGGCAATGCCTTCTGTGTCCCCAAGGTGCCATATTGTTTTACATAGCAGGAGAGTTCTTTTGCTATTCAGAGTTTCCTCCTTGTTGGTGGGCATAGAGCAAGAATAGCTCTGCGGTCTGCCTCAGCCAGAGTCCTTTGCACCAGAAATGAACAGGACTCACGCCTGTGAGTTTTCAAGGGGAAAGCAGAGAACTCACCATTCGAGTGATGTGGCTTGGGCAACAGTCAAGAAAACAGAAGCAGTGATGTAGAAATCAATCAGTGAGAGAATGTTCTGGAAGCTTCTTGTTAGTTCCTTGGCTTCCCAGCAAGGAATAGGATCCAGTAGGAGTAAAGCATTGTTTTAGGGCCAGCCTTGCTGCCTGGAGTTTTTGGAGTTTTGAAGCAGAGCAGAAGGGCTTCACAGCAGAGGAGCTATCTTTTGCGTTCTCCAGCTCCTTCCTCCACGCCGAGACACCTGGCTTTCCTTCTTATTCCCTCCTCCTCTCAGGCCCTCAGGGAACCCCATCTTGTCCCCTCTCTCTGGTTCTGCTGCTGCCACATGAGTTCTCAGATCTGCCTCTTGAAAAACAGTATAGAAAACTGGACAAGACAGACCTGGGCATTTGATAGACAGACCTTTGCTCTGGTTTGAGAAGCTACCAACTGTGCAGACCACTTAACCTCTCTGAGCTCTGGTGACCTCTTCTGTCAATGGGCCCTGGACCTAGCTCAGGAGAGCATGAGTTTAATAAGGGAGTTATTATGTTAAAGAGTCTTGGCTTTGCTCCTTGTGGGTTAAAAGGAACAGGAAACACATTTTTCTCCCCAAAGAAAGATTCCTAAAATAACATTTTATTATTTCCAGAGAATGAACACAATTCAGTAGCTCAGTTACTGTGCATGAGCGTACTTGCCATTGCAGGAGATTTGTGTGTGTCAGTAATTACTGAGTATTGACCAGGTCCCCACACCTCAGTCTCATCCGGGTGTTAAGAACACTGATTGACGCTGGGCATCTGTAATAAATGTACTAAACTGACAGCTCTGGGTTCGATCTGTTGATTACCCAAAGCAAGAGTTGGGACAAAATGACCAATTAAACATTAAACCATCAATTTATTGAACCCCATTCATGCTACACAAAGCATACTTTCTTTCTCAATCAGGGCCTGGGCATTGGCGAGAGTGTGAACACAACCTTAAATTTTGAATGACATGGGAAATTGATGTAACAAGTGTTGCTGAGCCAAGGGAAAAAAAATTGAGGCTGCTCTTGGGTCTTGCAGAGTCCAGCAGAGTCTATGTTTTAAAAGCCAGGTTTGTGGGTCCAAGAGAAGCCTAAGGAGAGGGACAGGAAGGAGTCAGGTAATGAGACAGACACGTCAGCAGGAGGAGACAGACCTGTGCTTAGGATGTCCAGAATGACAACTTAGGGACTAGAAGTATTTGGATGCTAGAATACCCAGTCACAGAACACAGCAAGAGGACTTAAATTCTTTCATCTATCTCAGGATGGATTTGGGGGTGCTCTGTTGGTGGTTTGATCAGTAAAGGAACTCCTTGTTCCCACATATGGTTCTAACGAGTCAGGAATCAGTTCCAGTGGAGCAGGTCTTTGATCAGTAGGTAGGATTGCCACCCATCTGATATGGGAGCCCTGGGGCAGAGGGTTGACTCGTGGGGCTCAAGTCACAAAATATGAGAAGTCACAGAAAGCCAGAGGTGCACATGGCCAGAGGTCAGGATCACGGAAGGTAATAGGAGGAAGCAAAGCCTTGCCAGTGGAACAGTTGAGGGTTAGATGAAGTGAGAGCTCATGGACTGTAGTTGTAGTTGCTGCTGTTGTTCACCAAGGACTATACAGAAGTATATTCATAAGTCCAAACTCCGCCAGTTCCTTCAGCAGAGGGAACCATTGTCCCGGCCAGTGCCATACTCATGGTGGAACCCTGAGCTCTCAGCACAGGGGTTTTTATTGATCCAGAACTCCTCAGGTGTTCCACTGATAGCACATGCAGATCATTAGCAATTAAACACCCCCCACAGAAATCCAACACCTGCAAATAGTACAGAACGCCCTAGACTTAGGATAGCCCCTCACCCAATAGTGCAGAAAACAATTTTAAACATAGCTAAAAATAAACTTCCCCAACGGTGGACCAAGGAAGAGACAAAGCATAGCAAAAAGAATCACTGGGCCAAGTCATGAGGCGATGCCCAGAGAACCAGATCCGGCCCTGATCCAGAAATCACTCATCCAACCTTTCTTCCCTCTCTCTCACCCTTCCTTCCTTCAACCTCTCTGTTTTTGAAGTCTTTTTTTCTCTTGTGGCAAAGCATATATACATCAAATTTGCCACTGTAAACATTTTTAAGTTAGCAATTTAGTGATGTTGAGACATTCTCATTTGTAAACCATCACCAACACTTCTAGAACCCACGTAAACACAATAATAGCTCCTGTTCCTCCCCCAACCCCAGCCCCCGGCAACCTCTGTTCTTTCTTCTCAGTGAATTCTCCACTTCTAGGGGCCTCGCTGCAGTGAGGTTATTCAATATTACTTAGTTCGTGTCTGGGCTATTTCACTCAGTGTAAAATATTTTCTAGGCTCATCCACATTGCATGAAACAAAAATTCTTTTCATGGGGCTGGAGAGATGGCTCAGTGGTTAAGAGCACTGGCTGCTCTTCCAGAGGACACGGGTTCAATTCCAAGCACCCACGTGGCAGCTCAGAACTGTCTGTAACTCCAGTTCCAAGGGATTTGACACCCTTGCACCGGTGCACATAAAATAAAGTAAATTTAAAAAAAATTCTTTTTACTATGATAAAATTACCTATAACAAAATTTACTATTTTAGCCATTCTCAGTGTGTTTTTCAGCGGCATTAGGCTTCGCACTGTTGTACCACCACCATCACCTTCCATTTCTGTCATCTTTTCCATTTCCCCAAACCGAAACTCTGTACTTATACACGGGTGCTTTGGTCCCGCCTCCCCTCAGCACCCGCTCACCCCAACCTCATATCTACAGTCTTCCTGTAAAGCTGACTATGCACGGAAATGAAATTATACAATATTTATCTTTTTGTGTCAGGCTTATTCTGTGTAGATTAATGTTTTTAAAGCTCATCCTTCTCCAAGCCGAACACTAGATCATGGTACACATATACCATATTTCGCATAGCTATTAACCCATCAGTGAACACTCGAGTTGTTTGGTATTCTGGCTAATAATTCCATGCACAGTTCCAGTTTCTGCTTTCCCTCTTCCTGAGTACATACTTAAGGAGGGAACTTGCTGGACTAGACAGTCATCACATTTTAATTTATTGGGAAATCACCTAACTGTTTTCTGGAATGATCACACCATGTTTTATTCCCACTAGCAACGTACAGAGTTTGAGTTTTGCTACAATCTTGACAATACTTCTTAGTTTTCATTTTTAAACAAGAGTCATTCTGATAGGTGTGAAGTGTTCAAATATGCTTCCCTCTGTAGTTAGAGTTTGCAAATTAGAAGAGTCAAGACCCTGAAGATGTAGTTAAGGGTCCTCCTAATGAAGAATCTTTGTAATAAGAGACAGTATCTGCTATTCAAGAGCCCAGCCCTGGTGAACATTCAGAACATGTGAGGAGCCCTGAATCAAGAGCTATCAGTGACTTGTGTGGACCTGGGGCTCTTGGAACTTCCATTTCCAGTGAGATGTGAATAGTAGTAATGCCCATCTTTAAACACTCCTAATATGAATGAAAAAATAGTTGTTGGTGGCACTGTAGCTAGTAAGCTGTGCTGGCTGCTATAGCTCATCAACCCACAAATCTCACAGCTTCACACAGTGGCAAGCACTGCAGTCCTTCACTATGGGGAGGAATGGGTTCTGGGACACTTTGTGAATAAAAACATCCTGCAGATGCCTAAGTCCCTCCTCTAGATGATTTCATCCCCCCCATATACTTTGATCCACCTCTAAATGGTTTAAACCACCTAGATACTTTAAATCATCTAGATACCTTAAACCACCCCTACTCACTATAATGGAAATGCTAATAGTCATTATATGGCATCATTTAGGGTGACAAGGACACAGTGACAAGGAAAGTATCTGGATGCTCAGCACAGAGCTCACTGTCAGTCGGCTGGGGGCGTGGGACCCACAGATGTAGAAGGCAGACTGTATATTCCTTACTGGAAGTTTCACAAGGGTGTCCCTGACAGTATTAGCCTCAAATAAGGTCATTCAGGGCCCCAGCCTTTTTCTAGCTTATAAATATGCCTCATAGAGGCCAGGGGTTGGAAAGACCATGTAGGCTCACACGCAGGGTATTTTATGGGTCAAGCCTCAAAGCAGTGCAGATCACTTCTTCCAATTCTGTTGGCGGGATCTCATCACATGGCTGTACACACCCACACCTACAAAGGAATCTGGAAAATGTAGTTTGTGTTCCTAGGAAAAAGGAGAAACTGGTTTGGTCACCAGCAAGGGATCATTGCCACTGCACATCTCTTTTGTGTATGCGGCAAAAGCAATCGGCGCTAGAGCTGTGGCTTGTCTGTTTAGAGGATAACTGATCTGAGAGTGGATGTTAGCACCTGTTGGCTCCCTGGTACCCAAGGTTGCTGGAGGCTTTGAGTGTGTCTGTCTGGATGGTGTGCACACAGACCAGTTATGGATGTACTTCATTTGGCTGCTGAGTAGAATAGAGAGGAGTCTCTGTCCTCCAGCCTTTCTTTGGCTGTAGTTGGAGGAACCTTTGTTTCACAACACACATGCGAGTTTGGATACAGGACAGGAAGAATTAAGGCTCTGGGCAAAGCCCTGCCTGCTATTGAGACAGCCAAGGTGACCAATGTGTCTGAAAAGAAGAGGTGAAGGAGGAAGCTAGATTTGAGCTAATAAATCTGGAGGGGTTCTCCCACTGCTAATGAACCCAGCAAGAGCTGTGATCACTTCCTAATAGGAAAGATAAGGTCACCCTATTCTACTCTCAGAGAACTCAGCCAGGCAATGTACCATGGGAGGGAGCTGTCTTTCAGCTCGGTGGGGAGAAGCGTGGAGATTTAGGGGTAAAGTCAAAAGTCAGGTGGAATGTCAATGAAAAGCGGGAAATCACAGACACCAGGAGCCTGGGCTGACTGGAACCTCGAAGGCAGCCTGGATCTCTGCTTGCCACCACCACCACTTCCATGCATATCGTGGGGTGCATATAGAGGCAGTAGCACCTCAGACTTGAGGACCTGGACTAGCAGTGAAGCCACTGGGACACCAAGGGTTAGTCCTGCCATTGCTGCCGGGTGACAGTGATCGCTGTACTTACTGTTTATTGAATGACTTCTCTGTGTGGGGCTCTGTAAACAGTACACCATGGTTCACATCGACTCCGCAGAAACGGCTATTTTGTTCCCATTTACAAGAGCCGAGGCTCGTTATGCCTTGGTCTCTTGCTTGTAGTGGAGCCAGATCATAAAGCCAGACAGTTAGCTTTGAACTGCATCACTCAGTCATTCCTTGACTACACAAGCCATTTCTTCTTGCTGAGCTTCAGTTCTCCACCTGTATATGACGGGGGTTGTACTAGGTGATCTCTGAGGATCTTTTTAAGCATTGGATGTGTTTCTCCCTACACTGGCTGGGAGCAATCCAATTCACAGTGCCCTGGGGAAGAGAGGAGAATGACTCATTGGATGGAAGCCCCACATGGCCCACAGGAGCAGCTTCTGTTTAACCAGATAGGTCTTTTCTGTCACAGACCGTAGCCAGGTCCCAGCAAGCCCTGTAGTAATCACCCTTCCTTGTCCCAGTCTCTGTCTGTTTCAGCAGAATAGATATGTGAAGCTGGCCTTCCTCCTCTCGGTCCGTTTTATTGCCAAGCAGACCTGAGTTTGTATTTATTTTTCAAGGGCTTATCAGTGGGATCAGCCATAAGTAATTGAAATTGCTAAAATTATTACAGGAAGGGGAGCCAGGACAGAGAGAAAGGGCAATTAATTCCAGGAGAAGGGGAGGATGCCATTATCCCAATCCTCTGCTCCTATCTTTGGCAAGGCAGCCCTAAACTCATCTTTCAGTTGTTATTGGAATGTCACTCTTCCGCTGAAGTCATCCTGACACACCGTTAGGTTGACAGTGTTGTCACTTTCACAGTTGTGTGTGTGTTTGTGGTATGTGCATGTGCACACAGGTATATGTGAACGCATATGCCCACGGAATAGGGAGGCCAGAGAAGGACATCTAAGGTCTTGCTCTGTTGCTCTTCACCTTATTCCCTCAAGGCAGGGTCTCTCTCACTGAACTTGGGGCTTGCTGTTTCAGCTGAGCTAGCCAGTGAGCTCCCAGGATTTGCTCATCTCAATGTCTGAACACTGAGGTCTAGGCATACCTGGCCATGTTCAGCTTACTCATGAGTGCTAGGTATTCAAACTCTAGTCCTCACACAGTAAGCTCTCTTACCTACTGAGCCATCTCATCAGCCTGTCTCATAGTTCATCCCCCCTCCCTTTAAGCTCTAAGCTTCATAAAATCCAGACTGAGTCCAGCTTGTCCATCTCTGGAACCCTAGCGGCTGACTGGAGCATTATAGTTTATTGGATTATTATGTATGGATTATTTCTTCATATTCTAGTGTTCTGGGCCTAGGCCGGATAGCTCATCTCCTTACATCCAAATTATTTTCAGTTCATCCCCAAAGTGCTTTCCAGCTAAAAGGAGCCTAGGTGGTTGTCTGCAGCCTAGCCAGGAGCGTTGGGCTCCCTTCCCTATCCCTAGAATACCTCTGCACATCTGTAGCCCACACAGCCACAGGTAACTGCTCAGTCTCTCATGCCCTTCCCCCCATTCTAGCATAGAAAGATTTAGATTTAAGGGTATGAGGACCTGGCAGGATGGTTTATTCCTGGTTTGGAACTCTGCTGACGGTGGGAGATGTCAAAACCTGAGGCCTAGGTTGGCACTGAATAGTCATGACTGAAGGAAAATGGAATGAAAGGCTAGCCCTGATAGAGCGGCTTCCCAGTCATCAAGAGGTACTGATGGCCACACTTTGTCATGGTAATCTTAGGTCATGTGGCGTCTTGAGGCCTGAACCTAGTACCTGACTCATGGAGTGAGAAGCCACAGGTCTTCAGAACAAATCCCCTCCTTCAGACTTGAAAAGTCATTGTTAGGTCAGTTCTTTTCCCTTTCCCCCATGCTGGGCACATGAGGTTGGAGAGCCTCCTCACTGGATAGAAGCATGGTTTTCATAGAAGCAGGCACGGGGTTAGATCAGAGGGAACCTATGGATTTGTTGTTGTTGTTTTGGTTTGGTTTGGTTTTGGTTTTTCAAGGCAGGGTTTCTCTGTTGTAACTCTGGCTATCCTGAAACTTACTTTGTAGACCAGGCTGGCCTCGACATCACAGAGATTCACTTGTCTCTGCCTCCCGAGGGCTGGGATTAAAGGTGTGTGTCACTATTAACTGGCTTGGGAGCCTGAATTTTAATCTGTGCCCTGCCTTACATTAGATGTTCATGTGGCAGCTACCTTACTTATTGGACTCTGTATTAGTGACCTTTCCCGTTGCTAAGACAAAATACCTGAGTAAAGTAACTCAAGGAAGGGTTTATTTTGATGAATTTTGACAAGGTAGAGTCCATCATGGCAGGAAGACACGGTTGCAGGAGCATAAGGGCTGGCCACGCTGTATCTAGAATCAGGAAGCAGAGAGAGGTGAGGCCTGGGACCCTGGTGTTCTACTCGCTTTCCTTTTCATTCAGCGTAGGACCAAGTACAGCAGATGGTGCTGTCCCCAGTCAGAGTGGATCTTCCCACCCCAGTTCAAGTTCCCTGAAAGCACCGTCACAGGCACGCCCCAGGGCTTGTCTCCTACATGATTCTGACATCAAACTGACAATCAATCATCACAGATCCTTTTGGCGAAGTGGGCTGATAACACTTGGCGAGGAGCAGCAGAGGCTTCTAGTCCTCCCCGTTGATGGCTGCTGAATCTTAGCTTCTTTCCATCCCCAGGACTTCTTCTCCGTTGAGTATTTCCACCCTGAGACTTCATTTTCCTGGTTACTGCCTCTGGCTTTCCTAAACTCTGGAGCTCTCATCAGAAAAAAAAAACAAACAAACAAAAAACGTCAAAACTGGCCTCACCTAGTTAGAACTATAATTTCTGGGATGTTTGAAGGTTTTCCAGATTGCTCAGCACACTCTCACTGAAAGAGTAACACACACACACAGACACACACACACACACACACACACACACACACACAGACACACACACACACACACACACACACACACACACCAGCCAGCTAGAAGTACAATTCATCAGTCGGACAACTTTCTTGGTGCCAGAGCAATTGATTCTAAAGTATAGTTTATTGTAAAATTATTAAGAGTCCTCACATATTTCAGCTTTATTGAGCCCTTTAGGAGAGCCATTCTGCATATTCCAGTATGCTTTGGTGAATAAATAAGTATTTATTTCAACTCAGGGTCGAGTAATGAAGGCAAAGCTCCCCATGAGTCTGTCTAGGCTGTGAACATCTCACCCACCCATCCCACCCCCACCCCCACCCTCCAAATGCAAGCCAGAGAGGCAGCAGGTGCTGCAGTGACAGATGTCTGCTGGGCCCACACAACAGCCTCTTCAGGAGGAGCGGTGACTCCAGCATGGTGTTCTGCAAAGAACCTAACCCTCCTGCATGAGTGCTCTGAGTCACTGCTTGGAAAATGTGGGTGCATTTGTAAAGAGCAACGACAGGGAGGATCAGAAGGGGGTTCCAGAGGTAGTAGCTAAGGTTTTGTGTCTTGGTTTATTTTTGCCCTTTAATAATTTTTTTTTTTTTTTTGAGAATGAGAGTTGGGGATTTAGCTCAGTGGTAGAACACTTGCCTAGCAGGTGCAAGACCCTGGGTTTAGTCCTCAGCCCCATGGAAACAAACAGACAAAAATGCCCCCCCTCTAAAAACAAAACAAAACAAAAAACAAAACAAAACAAGGTAACTGGCACACACAATCTTTGCTGGCCATTGTGGTACACTTTAAACCCAGCACTTGGGAGGTAGAGACAGGCAGATCTCAAGGCCAGCCTGAATGACAGAGTGAGTTCCAGGACAGTCAGAGCTAGATAGAGAGACCCTGTCTCATGATGATTCACAGACATAGTTCTTGGTCTAAGTTATGTGTTTATAAAATGATTAATCAGCCATGATCAAACAATTTCTCCATGGAAAAGCAGGAAATCAGCTTGTGCTCATTAGTTTTAACTGCCGTCTTGGTACACTCTAGAATCACCTGGGAAGAGAATCTTAATGAAGAATTGTTTAGATCATATTGGCCTGTGGGGGATTATCTTGATCATTCATTGATGTAGAATGACCCAGCCTATTGTGGGTGACACATTCCTTAGGCAGAGGATCTTGAACAGTGTAAGAAAGGAGAAATCTAGTTGAAAGCAAGCAAGCAAGCAAGGCTATATGCATTCCTTTCTTTCTACTTTTGACCATAAGCCTGCTTCTACTTCTTGCCTTGACTTCCTCTCAATGATGGAGTGTAACGTGGATCTGTAAGCCAAAAAAACCCCTTCCTTCTCCAATTTGCTTATTTTTTTTTTAATCAGGGTATTTTATCACAGCAACAGAAATGGAGCTAGAACACAACTATGCTAATCAGCTAATGTCTATTATGTGCCTAGTGTCTGGTCAGAAATACAAGGGCCAGTTTGATATTGTTCAGTGGGGGTGGGATGTATCTCAACACGATCTCAGTCTAGCAATGTAAGGTGCAGGAGTCTAGAGAAGAAAGTATTTGGTGCTTATTGGGGAGGTTGAAGAAAGGCATACAGACACGGCTTCTTTGTAGGATGGGCTGGAGATGAGAAAACCGGAGAGTGACTGAGGGAAGAGTGAACTCTGACAACATGTGGTGGCCAGAGCAACGAGTGTGATCTGTTGTTTGGCAGCCCTTCCACAATGCATACAGCTTCTCTAGCACTTGGTTGGAATTAACAACCAGTAGTCTAGCCTTAATTGTCCCTGATAGTGAACTGTATGTGATCCTAGACAAGTCTTGCTATCTCTGGGGAGAGCCTAGGTCTCCAAAAAACCTCTCAATTATTTTTGTTTGTTTTTCAAGACAGGGTTTCTCTGTATAGCCCTGGCTGTCCTAGAACCCACTTTGTATACCATGCTGGCCTCAGACTCACAGAGATCTGCCTGCCTCTGCTTCTGAAGTGCTGGGATTAAAGAAAGACATGCAGCACTACACCCAGATAACCTCTCAATCCTTAAATGCAGTTGACTGTGGATTGGATGAATATGGATTTATGTGTCTGGATGAATTTTCCTGCCTAGTCTTATTTACACCAAGGCAGGTGGCTTTCCTGACCTGAGTCTTCCAGTGTCCTCTTCTGGTTTGCTTGTTCTTCCTGTTCCTTCAGCTAACCAGATCCCCTGGTTGGGAAACACTGCCTTGATCTCTTATACTCCATTGCCCAGAAATTCCTGTCCTGTATTTCTCAGAGCTCTTCAAATTTAACTCAAGCACAGGTGATAATGACCAATGGCAGTACTGAATTTCTTTGGTCACTGAAAGCATCTGATTAAGTCTAGTCATTGTGAAGTTAAGTAAACAGCAAGAGAGGAAAAGTGACTTGCTTACATTCTCACAGAGAGCGAGAATTGGGAGAGGTTTTCTCACTGGTGGCATACATTAGTCTAGATCAGCACTAACCAAGCACTTGCTATGCTGTGTGTTGGAGGCATAACAATGAGTAAAGTCTCCATCTTTGAGGAGGCCAGTCTGGAGGGGGAGAGGAACCCAAGTAGATGACTGTAAATCAGTGGGGCATAGTGAAGAGATAAAGACCTGCCACACAGGGCATTGTGGGGCTATCAGAGAAGAGCCTCGGGTTGTCTGGCATATTTACAGAATGCTTCTCTGTGGAGACCAATGGTCACCCAATGAGTCCTGGAGAATCAATAGGAAAGGAGTGAGCCAGGTGGAAGAGGGGAAGGAGAATGCTGTTCTGAGTGGAGGATGCCTGCAGTTAATGTCTCGCCTGTCCCAAACAACTTCCCATTTTGAACGAAGTCATAAGAATATAGGAAATTGTGCACTAATGAAGAGGATATCTGGGAGGGGAAGGACTTTTCCAAGTATTCGTATTCTTTCACAAGGACAGCCTGTTCTGCGCGATGCAGGGAGAGCATGAGTCCCCAGCAGACTTAAGTCTTCACCTTTCTCTGCTAGTTTGTCACATTTGCCTGTCCCAGGCCCATTGTTACAGCCACAGGCCCAAAGATTATCAACTGGACAACAGTTAAACAATCCTCCGTATCGGAAGAGATGAGTACCACTGTCCTTAAAAGATCAAAAGCTGAGATGCCCCAGGACACAAGCAGGGGCATTTGTCCCTGCTTCCCTCAAGGCAGGGTGTGACCTGCTCAGAGGTGTCTGATAGGAAAACTCTGGCCCAGGAGTTTGCTGTTGTCTCTGATCACAGGAGCTTCTAACCATGAGACATTAAGAAGGGGGAACAGCAGCTCTAGGGAGCTGTGGCAGCCTTTGGGAGCAGAAGAGGCCACTGGCCATGGGTACTGACCTGTCTCTGTGGTGCCACGTGCTATGGGTTTACTTCAGCTGAAATCCTGCCCAGGGGATCCAGAGCTACACCGGCACACTTTTCAAATCCCTAGCTTTCTAGATGGCTACCTCCTCCTCGGAACTTCTAGATTGTCCTTTGTGGTACCCAAAGGATGCCCTGATGCTGTGGCTCTGGGTGAAGGCATAGAAGTCCTGTGGTGGTTCAGAGGAACTAATTATGAGACAAACACCTTTGTTGATGTTTGACAAACAGGGTGACTGCAGAGACCAGTCCTTGGGCCTCCCAGATCTGAGTTAGAGATACTTGTGTTTCATCCATTTAATTAAAGTTGGTACTCATGCCTCATCCTTGCTTCCAACTCGGGCACACACTTTCAAGTTTCTCCTGAGCCCAAGTGAGCTTGTTACTGGGTGCATAGGGCTGTTTGTAGGAAATAAATCAAATTGAAATAAGAACCAGGCTCTGACTTAGTATCTCTGGAAACATAATGGAAATGTCCCCTCTGACTGCCCAGGCCATCTGTCTGGTAGGGCTTAGGGAGAGAGGGAGACAGCTTTGACGCCCGTCACAGAGTTCTGAAACATTCAGAAGTCCGGTTAATTCAGGGAGAAAAACCTCTCCACCTCTACTGTCTGTTAATCTAGCAATTGTGAGATGATTTCCCTCAAGAAGATCTCTGTTTCTTGCTGACTCTCGGCTTGGGTGAACATTGGGTATCTGTAGCAGGTCTCTAGCCTTTGTCCAGAGCCTGCTCCATCTCATCAGCAGGAGACTTCCTTCTAGCCTGCCCCTCCCCTCCTAGCCTTTACCCCTTAGATCTCTTTGTCTTCCTGTCCTGCAATCAGCCAAGGAGAACTCTGCTTTTAAAGCACCATGGGTGAGTTGGAAAAAGTTTCCTACATGGAATGAACTAGTTACAGAAGTAAAGCTCACCATAGTCCCAGTTATGGAGATGGTGTGTGTGCGCACACACGTATGCACGCATGTGTTCATGCAGGGAGGTGGGGAGTCCTAAGTGTCACTTAGAATTGTTCCTGCAGTATATGCTGACTGTTTAAATTAGCTGATTCCTTGTACTTTCCCTGTTACCACCAGTGAGGGGCTAGCCAAAGCAGGAGGTAGCTGGGGAACCAGGAAGAGTCACTGTAGACAGTTGGGGAAACCAGTTCATTTCCTGATCCTGTAGCAGGTAGCACCTGACTCTGGGCTGGGTGCTGGGCCTCAGATGGTGATATATAAACGGGGTCCTTGAGGGAAGACCGAGAACAGAGTAAAGGGAGATACTGAGGCCTTCTGAGACTTCTGCAGTACTAGGGGTGCTTTCTACCCTGAGCAATGCTGGTCATAATGAGAAGAGTGTTGGGGATTAATGACTGTTTGGGAGTGCAAAGAGAATGATATGAAAACACACCATGGCAAATCATATTACTATTATTATTACATTATAAGTGCTATTGTATTACAAGCACCATTAGGAGTAGCAAGTGCTGCTATTATTAAGCAATCCAGCTTTTCCATCCTCCACTCAGTGTCAAAGGCATCCACAGCTCAATTAATCACCATTTGAGGCATCCTGCATACTGGCTCTGAGGTGCTAGCAGCTTGCACTCACAGCCCAAGGGTAATAGGGCTCCTGTCATCCTGTCAGAAACTTCACCTTGTGACACCTCTTGTAAATTCCAAAGCCTGACTTTTTATCTTGGCTGGAAAGTTAAAATCTTCCTAAACCATTCCTGATCTTAAGTCTCTTAAAGAGCCTTTGGGGATTCCCCATCACCCTAGAGTAAAGCCCAAACTCTTGACCTGCAGCCACTTATAAACCCGCCCCTCAGCTTCCTCTTGCCTTGCTTTCCATTCCTTCCCGAACGCTGGACCATATGCTATGTCCCCCCAACCCCCACCTCTGGGCCATCTGCTCTGTATATTAAAACTGCTGTTGAAACCCATCTGAGGATTTAGTGGCCCAGAACACATCATAGTCAGCAAACTGCCCACCTCCCATGGAACCTGCTGCAGAGGTGGGGCAAGCAGAGTCAGTAACAAGGTAGAGACCACTGGCAGACAGCATCACTCATCTTTCCAAATACTGTACCTGAGAAGGGAGGTGCCTTAGGTGTGTGTCTACATACCTGAAGCCAATGCACTGGGTCCTGGGGAGGACCCAGATATGAAGATAAGTCTCACTAGGGATCCTGAGTGCAGAGTAGCTCAGATGCAAGGACTTGGTACCTGATAAAGGAAGCAAGCCTGAACAAAGGCAGTCACTCTCCTTAGCCCATGGGCAGGAACACAAGGTAGCCGCCAGTTTTCATGTCAGTCTCACTCATGGAAATTTAAGCTGCACAGCTAATGATATAGTTAATAACTACTTATTTAGCACACAAAGACAGAACAGTTCTCAATACAAAATGAAGACAGTCCCAGCTGCTACAGAGAGGGGAGGGCTTTCCACCTGGCCTCTGTCTTCCTCTTCGTGGGAGCGAATGATGAGTCTTTGTAAAGGTGGTTACACTCTGAGGGCATGATTCCAGGCAAACATTAATTCATTTAATGAATGTATCTTGAACATTTGCTGAGTACAAGCACAGAGTGCGGGGCAGGGGACAGAGCAACGAGCAAGACAGAATGTACTCTGCCTGTGAAGTTCTGTTTGTGGGCTTACAGTGGGAAAGCAAATCAGGAAGGGGACAAGGTTCCTGGAAAGAACAGATATGCATGTTTAGGTCATGGGAGTAACTGAATAGGAAACATGCAGGGAGACGAATCCAGGAGATCTGGGAGCTGGGAGGTTTGGGGCCAAATCTTCCATTAAATGGGACTTACTGACAGGTATGAATTAGCCTCCCAGCTGCCACTGTCTTCAAAGACCTATTACACAAAAAGCAATCTTCCAGCCTGCAGAGAGCATAGGCTTTGATGCAGATAAATAGACTGGCGGGTACCACAGCTAGGTGGCCTCTGGAGGGAGGGAAGGAAAGAGGGAAAGGAGAGAGAGGATGCCAAGGTTCCCAGGAGACTACAAACTTCTGCTTGCTGTAGGGCCTTGCTAAGAAAGGCTAAGGCAGGATTTATGAGACAAAGGTCAGGGACCTGGCTTCTGCCATGTGTCAGGTCCTGAAGAGAAGTGGATAAATATAACTATAAAGAGGAGCTTCTGGGAGTATCAAGGTCCTGACTACCCATGTGAGATGGCAGGTGTTCCCTTCCAAAATCTATTCAGTCACCAGCACTGATCTCTTTCCATGTGTGATAGACTCTAGCAGATGCTAATGTGCTGTAAATGAATGTGCATATGATGGGAGAGGTGAAGGTGGGACTGTCAAAAAGGTAGGTGGGAATCATGCGGAGACCTGTGTGTCTAATGGTGACTTGTGTGTAACTGGGGCAGGTGGTAGTGTTGGAAGTTCACAATCAAATTTATAATCCAGAAACCTCCCTCCAGCATGGCAAAGGAAGTTGGTAAATTGCAAGACCAGAGGAAAGGTAGGCACAAGCTGCTGAGGACCAGAAGCGAGGTAGATAGAGGTGGTAGGGATGGAGGGGAGAGGACAGATTCAAGAGGTGGAAAGAAGAGAAAATGGTGTCAAGTAGAAGCCAATGAATGCACAGAGGCTTGCAGAGGGAAGGTGTGGCTGGCGAGAGCATGAAGGAAGTGGAAGGTGACTTCCTAAACTCTAGCTTGAAAGATTGGTGGGTAATGGTGACATTCACAGGTAGGACACCAAGGGAGAAGAGCCAAGTGGGGTGGGACGATACAGAGTTCAAGTTGAGGGGTGACATGATCTCAGGATTCCTTCCATCATCCCGGCTTCGTAATAACAGGTTAGAAAATTGGAGTCTTTGGTGTTCTCGGGACTCCTGGGGTGACGGCATTTTAAGTTGTCAGTCATTAACAACCTCAGCGAGGAGGCCTGTGTGACTGTACTCCCGGTGGCCTTGCCTAGCGCTGAGTGTGCGGTGGGAATTAAAAAAGACTCTGATCTTGTGTGCACCGTGATTTCACCCCTTTTCTGACTTTTGAGGAAAACATTTATCTCTGGGCACTTGCCTTCTTCCTTCTTTAAATGGGAGTGTGTAGAAACCCCATCCCATGATAATGTGGTGGGGGAGAACCCAAAGCGACACAGGAAAGTACCTTGTCCGTCATGTTGAGCCACAGTAGCGGAAGCAGATATGAGCATTCTCAAGAATAAATGGATGTTTAGTAAATTCCTTACGGTTGAGGTGACATAAGGCAGCAGCCTCCTCCCACAGGCAGTTTAGAGGCTGAGGCTGAATGTGGAGCAGTGGGGACCAAAGGCTGAGGTTGGTGAGCGCAGCAGAAAATCCTCGGAGAAGAGGGGTGAGTTTGATAATGACTGCTAAGAAACAGGAGTGTTCCAGAGTGAAGGGGCCATTGGAACATCACAACCCATAGTGAAGGGGCGATCGGGACAGTCACAGCCCAGTTGGGTCCAGGTGACTAAGCTGAGGAGGATTCCAGAGGCTCTGGTGGTACTGAGACAATTCACTTTACAGGTTTCCTGTGGCTCTGGCAGGAAGAGAGATGCACAGACTAATGAGCTGGCTCGGCAGATAGATGAGGCACTTACCATCACGCCTGACATGAGCGTGATCTCGGGAACCTGTATGGTAGAAGGAGTGAACTGACTCCTGAAAATTGTCCTCCAACCTCTACATACATACTGTGACACATATGTACACACACACACACACACACACACACACACACACACACACACACTAATAAATATAAAAAGAAAATAAAGAAAGAGCCAGGTGTGGTGATGCACATCTTTCATTCCTATACTCAGGAGGCAGAGGCAGGTGAATCTCTGTAAGTTCAAGGTTTAACTTGGTCTATATAGGCATTCTAGGTCTGCCAGAGCTACATAGTGGGACCCTGTCTCAATAAAATTTAAAAAAATTAAAATAAAATTTAAAGAGCCAGTGAAGCTCAAGGGTCAATGGGAGCCTGCTGCCTTATGCAAAAGCAGAGGCCACCTTTGCAGCAGGCATACACTGTAGGCTTCATGACAACTCCCTGGCCACACTGTCTTCCTTATTGCCTATTAATGATACTTGAAAGCACATGAAAGATGTTCTAATAATTCAAGAAGCCTGCATCCTATTCCCTGAATACACACGGCTTTCCTGTATGCTGCCTCCCCTGAGCATCACACCAGCTCTCTGAACTATCATGTCTGTGATTTCAGAATGAGGAGACATGTCTAGTTAAAAAAAAAAAAAAAAAAAAAAACGGCAAAAGTTAAAAAAAGAAAAATAAAGGAGTTTAAGAAAATGGTAATTGGCTGGGCGGTGGTGGCGCATGCCTTTGATCCCAGCACTCAGGAGGCAGAGGCAGGAGGATCTCTGTGAGTTTGAGGCCAGCCTGGTCTACAGAGTGAGTTTCAGGACAGCCAGAGTTTTGGTCTTGAAAACCAAAATAATAATAATAATAATAATAATAAATGATTAATGATAACTGGTTTCTGAAGTATTAGGTTTCAGAGAGGAAAATCTAGGACCCAATAGATTGACATAAGATTTCAAAGTTCTTGCTCCAGATCCATGCCTGTTCTTCTGTGCAAGCATTGTGGTCATTGTTCAGGAAGCCAAAGTGGCAGTGTTTGTTTGTTTATGCACATGTATTTGTGTCTGCATGCCTGTGTGTGTGAAGTTCAGAGGTCAACTTCAGCCGCTTTGCCTCAGGAGCCTTCCTTCACCTTGTGTTTGAGATGGACTCTCTCACTGGGCTCACTGACTAGGCTTAAGTTTACTGGCCAGTAAACCCTGGGATCTTCCGGTTTTTGCTTCACCCCACACCCCCAATGCTGGGGTTATAAGTGTACACCTGGCTTTTTTGTGTAGGTTCTGTAAATTGAACTCATGTCCTTATGCTGTGTGACAAGCACTTTACTGACTGAGCCATCTCCACCCCCGCCAATCCTCCCTCCCCGCCCCCCCCACACAAAGAGATAGTTTTTTTTTATTTTCAACAGTTTCCTTGAGATACCATGATCCAGAAGAGAACAATCCTGCCCTAACCAGCAGGAATTCACAGGCCAGTAGGGCATGTGGTTGCCAGGAAATGGCCCCTGAATGGTACACCAGTAGAGACCTATTCCCTTATGCAAAAGCAGAACAGGCACTTTCGCGACAGGCTGACCCTATAGACTTCAGGAAGTCTCCCTGCCCAAACGGTCTTCCTTATTGCCTGTCAATAACACATGAAATCACATGACAAATGGTTCCTTGAACAGTGGCTTCCACAGAGAAGCTTTCCTAGTGGCCAACAGTGGCTCCTGACCAGCTTTCCGCAGAAGCTGGCCAAGTTCATGAAGCTGAGCCCGACACATCCTGCTCTACACCATCCTAGCCACACATGTCTCCAGTTCTCCAGCATCCATTTCTAATTCCCCCTCTCCTGCTGCATATCTAGCTTTGCTCTTATTCCAATGGGCTCCTCATGCTGAAGAGAGGAGGAAGAACAGCCACAGATTTCCCAAGTCCCTACAATCCATTGCTGTCAGTCTGGAGCTAAGACAAAGCTCAAGACCCACTGGTTAGGAAACCACCTCTCACAAAGAAACTTAGCAGATGCTTCCCAGTCCCTTCCTCATTCAGACCACCAGGGTTTGGTTTGTAATTGCAACTTACGTGCTCTGAGATTAGCTTTGACTTGGTTTCCTTG
Organism: Cricetomys ansorgei; assembly: GCA_026225945.1. Taxonomy (NCBI): domain Eukaryota; kingdom Metazoa; phylum Chordata; class Mammalia; order Rodentia; family Nesomyidae; genus Cricetomys; species Cricetomys ansorgei. The sequence continues at coordinate 2,466,078 of JAMJFZ010001122.1, read as the reverse complement.
GTTATGTTATAGGATGGTCCTAATGAAATCACAGTACTTCTGACTTTATGATGATACTTTATGATGACTTCATGGTGAGCACATTGTGTGCCAACACAGAGCACTGGTTTTAAGTTCAGTAGGACCTGGGTTTGAACTCATGACTTCCTTTTACCAGCCATGTGGCCTTGGGAAAGCCACTTTGATGCTTAGGTCTCAGTTCTGCAGTTATGAAATGTCAAAATGAACTCCCACGCCATAAGGCTTACTGTAAGCCTAGAGTCTAAGGGTAAATGGAGATCATGGGTGAAACATGCCTAGTTCTGCCTGGCACACAGTTGGTGGCCAGTAGATTGTAGCAGTTAGTACTATAATTGTTGCTTTGTTAATGCTATTTCAAGTTGAAGAAGTCCAGAACTTGAACTCCAGCCTTCCTATTCAGACACAAATAGCCTCACCAAGCAATTACGACCTTAGGATAACCTAGCTAATCTTGTCTCAGTTGACAAGGAGCTAAGAATAGCTTCTTGGAGAGGGACATGGAAGAGAAGCCTACATGAGAAGCCCTCGGGCCAGATATTTCTTTTGGGGCAGGGCCCAGATGCAGCTCAGGTTAGCCAGAAAGAGGGAAGAAGGCTGCTCAGGCCCTTTTTATTAAGTCACAACACAGAGACTGACTGCACTTGGAGACAAGATATCTCCCATGTCTGGGGGTTCCTATGGGCTGGGTGCTTTTCTGCAATGTGGATGCTCTTTCTATCTATCGTAGATAGAGGAATTGACCCTAAAGAGACCTACCCCAGACTACCTGACTAAATGAGCATTAAACTCCAAGCCTGTCTGTGTTCTTTCTAACACATTTTTTTGGTTTCCCAATGAGATCATCACATTGCACGATGACAGTAGGCTCTATTTGCACTGTCACTAGGAAAAAATGGAGTTGTACAATATAGTGGCCTTGTCTCCTGAGATCAGAAGCATGATCTCCATTAAATAGGCAGCCCTTACAGTAAGAGATGATAAGGGTCTACACTAGCGAGGTTAGAAAGGAAGGAATAAGTTCGAGAGAGATTTGGGAGACAGATTTGACAGAATCATCAACGGGCTAGGCATAGGGTTTCAAAAGGAGGGAGCCGAGGCTATATCCTGAGTCTCCGTTGTAGGTACCAGAGACTAGGATGCACATAAGGCTTAAGAGCGTAAAGGAGAAGGGCTGCTTGGGCTGTGAGATGATCTTGACTTGGTTTCTTGTTTTTCTCCTTGAAGTCAGACACAGACAGAGTGACAGTCATTAAGAGCTCACACTTCCAGTTGCATTTGACAAACCTTGTCCTGTCCCTGGGTTGACTAATGGATTTGGCTGGTGAGCTCAGGCACAAAGTAGGTCACACACCCCTTGCCACATATGGAAGCTGCCCACAAAGTCGCAGATTTGTTTTCTATCCACTGTCCTGAACCGCTGGCACCCAAACTGCATGTTTTGTGATATTTGGACCTTGTATGGGGTGAGGCATGCGACTTAGCCTTTTTTGAAACCTATCTCAGGAGAACAGAGCCGCAGTAATCTCGGTCTCCTGCTTGTCTCTCCCCTCATCTCTCTTGAACACCTCCCCTTCCCTTGGCCCTGACCCCCCACTCGGCGCCCACCTCAGCCTGCCCTTGCTTCCTGGCCTAGGTGGCTGAACAGGCCAGGGAGTTCTCTGCAGTCAATTTATGAACGCATGCCTATGTGTAAACCAGGACCTTGGAAGTGTCAGATCTTCTGGAGAAAGTGGAGGGAGCATTCAGTTAAGCTCTACCACCTATGGCGGCCATTCCTCACAGCCCTCAGGTCCCCACCCATGGAGCATTCTTTCATGTCATCGAGACATGCTCTGTGTTCACACATGGCTATGATCTCACCTCAGCTATGGTTATTTAAGATTTACATGCCATAATATGCACAAACATGCACACATATATACATGCACACACACACACATACATACACTCACGCACGCATGCATACATTTTAAAGTTTATTTTAATGAGAAAATCCAGTGACAAGAGAGCAAGCAGTCAGACGCTGGTACAACCTGTGCTCATATCCTTATACCTTCCGTGGGAATAAGATTGTGCTCGATGATGGAGGTGGCTACAGGGAGGATCTCAAGGTATCGAGATGCCATAAATCAATGGTCCTTCCACTAGCATTAGCCAATCAGATTTTAGGAAGCAGACACTCCTGTATGCACTGAGTGAGGTTCACAGTGAGGGTTGTTAATCTTTACGGAAACATCCAGCCCTTTAGAGAGGGTCCAGGTTTTGTGCAAAGGGCTGCCACACAGCTGTGCCCATAAGGAGATAGGGAAAACTGCTGTTGGCCTCTGTTTCCTGACCCTGCCTTGCCACTGGCCATTTGGCCTTACTGGGAGATTCAAATACTCTAGTTTTGTTTTGATCACCCTTGAAAACCTATCCGCTCCCAGAGACCATCCATAGCCTTGTCTGTCATTCTATCAAAGTGTCAGTCAGTCAGGCTGAGCAAAGGCTAGGGCTGGGGAGACAGGAAGGCTACTGGAACGTGAATGGGCATGTTTGCATTCACAGTTAAAGCTGGACTTGGTGAACAAAAATCAGATGAGCCTCTCCCCTCCCTCCCTCCCTCCGTCCCTCCCTCCCTTTCTTCCTCTCTCCCTTCTTCTCTCCTTCCCTAATTTCATGGAATACCTGCCTTGGCACAGCATCTCCTCCACCTGATTTGGGGTTTATAATATTTCTCTGAATGTTGTGTTCTGCAGAATGCGACTGTGAGACACAGATTTGAAGGGAGAAATATACATTCTGTAGTCAATGTGTTTGAAAAATTCGAGATTAAACAAAATTAAGCCAGCCGCTTCACTGTAGGACTCCTTTCAGCCTCCAGTGTGCAGAAGTGTGCTATGAATCTTAAAGAGGCAAATGGAATGAGTGACCATTTCTAACATTATCTGAACACGGAACCTCGTTTTAGTGAAATTTCTGTCCACTTCTCCTGGGAAGCTAACATCAGCAGGAACAGGCTTCGAGAAATACTGCCTTAGAAGATCTCTGCTGTGTGCAAATGGGTAGCTGTCACCGGTTTCACAAACTCTCAGAAAGTTTGCTTGAGAAGCTGTGGGAGAGTCTAAGTGTAGAAACACACACACACACACACACACACACACACACACACACATACACACACACACTCACTCCTAACAATCCAGATGCTGGCAGATTTTTTGCAGTAAATTGCAGTAAAAGGACCTGCCACCTCTTTCTTGTCCTTCTGCAAGCTCTCCCGTGAGTCGTCATAAATAGCTTGAATCACTGAGGAAGCCCCTGAAATCGTTTTATCTTAAGAGGCCTTTGAAACTAGGAAATAGAATATAGTCAAGGGAGAAGAAGGTAGGAATTGAAAGGCAGGAAGACAGACTGGCTGACTTCTGGGCAGACTCTCTCTGAGTGTCTGCAATTAACTCATTCATTCTTGCTCCCCTCAGAACATGCTGAAGGAGGTACCTCCTCAGTCAGGCTTCCAAGTGGAACGAAGGAAGGAGAGGGCCAGATGCTGCTCGGCTCTCACGGGAGTATTTCAGTAACTATTATGCACTGAGTACTTCTCACTTGCCAGATGATGCCTGAGCCTTGCCTTATACCTGGCTTGTTTCTTCTTTTTCTCACTGATTTATTAGTGTGGGGGGGATGGGTGGGTGAGTAAGTGTACACATGGTGTGTGTATGCCACAGAGTTTGTATAGAGAGGTCAGAGAACAACCTGGCTGAAGTTGGTTCTATCCTACCGTGTGTGTCCTAGGGATTGAACCCAGATCCTTAGGTTTTGTGGCAGATGTCTCTTACTTGCTGACCATCTCCCTGGCCCCTAGATTGTCTCTTGGAACAACATAGGAGAGGTTACTAATAGCATCCCACCTACTTTACGAAGTATGGCTGTAAAGGCTAGGAAGTTTTAAAGACATTGCTCGAGGTCATACATCCAGTAGAGTGAGGAAGCTGGATTTGACCCGGAAGCTGTTGTCTACTCTGTACTTCCTAGTGCTGTTGTGAATACGAACACCCAAGATATCAGAGCTTCCTTGAAATGGGCCTACATCTATCAGGCTGTACATATGGGTGGATACAGAGGTGGGGCAGTGTATCTGCGTATGTTGATAAGAAAGCCAGCACAAGAGGATGTTTTTAACCTTCACCATCTATGGCCAGCAAAGCCCCTTGGTTTCCTGACAACAGCCTGGCTCTGTGCCCCAGTCACCTTACCATTGCCAAAAACATCTCTTCTCATTAGCCATCTGCCCCCTCCTGCCTGCTGCTAGCACATAGCGGATGGGCAGCTGCCCTGTTCGAGAGATAGGACATAATACCAGCTTATGAATCAATGCATTCTCTGGCATGACTGTGATTCCCTAATGGGAGAGTGGAAGAGTCCAAAATACACTTCATCCCCATTCAAGTCTAGTCTGTCAGGGTTGGTGGCTCCAAAGGAGTCTTTGTAACTCCAGTCTGCAAACCAAAGCTGAAAAGACTGGGATCTGGGCAGGAGAGCTTAGGCCTGCAGCCTGAGGTCCTGGCAGTGGCCTTAGGTAGGGGTAAGATACAAGCAGGAATACCAGGAGCTGTGAGAGCAAAGTCATTAGGAAAGGAGACCACAGGGAGGAAAGCAGTGTTTCCACCTGGTCAGGAAGTAAGCCTAAGGCTCTTGCCATCTGTCACATCGTGCTGAGTGACTAGTAGGTCATTTCCAGTGCCTGTAAGTACTGTGTGTCCAGGGGTCAGGGATCTGTGTGTGGGGCACTCAGAATGAGCATGCGATGGATGCAGCTTCAGTCTGGGAGGATGGCCTGGTCCACATCTGAAGGCACTTTTACAAGAATGGACCATTGAGCTGAGAATGAGCTACATACTTTTACCTGGTTTCTTTGTATGGGACCAAAAGAGGTCACAGTAAAGCCTGGGTGGTGTGCATCTTGTACATCATTGGGATAAAATACCAGACCAAATCAAATTGAAGGAGAAAGAGTTTATTTTGGCTCCTAGTCCATCAAAACTGCAAAGTAAGTAATAGAGGCAGGAGTTTGAGGAGGCTGGTCACATTGTACCCATAACCTAGAAGCAGAGAGTAGTGGATGCTTGTGCTCAGCTACAGTTCCCCTTCTTATGCCGTCCAGTGCCGTCTACTTTTGGTAGATCCTACACCAATTAACCTAATCAAGATATCCTTCCCAGGCATGGCCAGAGGCTAATAATAATCTAAGTAATTCCCCTCCGATGAGCCCAGAGACTTATTTCCTGGGTGACTCTAGATCTTGTTAAGTTGACAACCCTCATTAACCATCACAGCATGGATGACTGGATGAATATCCTTGAACTTCTAGACGTTACTGTCCCGGGTGCTCCAGTTCTCTGGCTGTAGCAGCCCACTCCAGTATCCACAGCTGTCTTAAATCATAATACATTTGCCTCCTTGCTGCCTGTCTCTTCAACTCCTGTAAGGCCCTTGAGTACAGCAAGGACATCCTTATGTGTGTCCCTTCTGCCTAGAACAGTGTCTAGCAATGTCAGAAATGCTTGCATATATATGAAATGAATGAAAACCAGTATGACAAATGAAGCTACAACTTTGCCCGCACACATTCGGGTTGACATTTTAGAAAGCAAACTTGACTTTGACACTCCTCTGCTGACCGCACCCCTCATTCACAGGGCAAAATTCTGGCTCCTGAGTCTAGGATGCTCCCTAGCAAAAAGGGCCTTGGGCTCTGAGCCCAGAAGATCTCCATCCTCCCCAGACTTCATGATTCCTGTGTGTTCATTCATTGCTTCTGGAACTTTGGTGTGCATGAGACTTAGGGACTCAGTGACTATCCTACCTTCAGCTCCAGACATACAGACTCAGGTAGTATGGTGGTGGTGGTCCATTTTGAGAAAGACCTCTGGGGTGTTGTTGATGGTTGAACCATACTCTGAGGAGAAGCTATTCCTTCATCAAGGTGCCATGGGCAGCACAGTGAATAGCCAACTCCTTTCTCCCCTCAGACAGAGCCTTTGCATGATGATTTCTGGAGGGAATAACCATTGTCTATCCATATCCTCTCTGTAGAAGAGGCCTGTGTGTCCTTCAGGCCTGGTTCCAGAGATGACTTGCTGAGGATGTGCTCTTTTCTCCATCAGCCACCACATATTTCATGTTTCTCTCTTCACCCAGTGCATCTTGTATTCACCTTGCTTTGGGGTTAACCTACTGAATTCTCCTTTTCTTCCTCAACCTCAGCATTTCAGATCCCAGAAGAACCACTCAGTTATTCTATATACTGAGCAACCAATGGGGTGCCCCATGTGTCCTGAGCTGACTTACAGCCCCAGGTGTGCTCCATCGTGGTCTCTCCTCTCCTCCTCCATCCTAACTGTGTTCCCTCTTTCTAATTGCCCTGTCTTCCCAGGAGTTCTCCCTCCAGAGGATGGACAGCCTTGTGGACGATAGAGTCAACATCTTAGGGTTTTCCATTTTCAACCAATCCCATGCTTTCTTCCAAGAGTTCTCCCAGAGCCTCAACCAATCCTGGCAGGAGAACTGTGACCATGTGCCCTTCACCGGCCCTGCGGTAAGTGTCCTTTAGATGCCCTTGGGTCCTAACAGTCTCTGTGGTCTATCACACACTCTATACAATGAGGCAGGGCCAAAATCATTGGCCTCCAAGATGCACAATGGCAGGGGAGCATGAGCCACTTACATCCAGGAGAATGGCTTCTGGAAGTCCAGTGATGTTTCAGAAACATCAGAAAGGAGGTCTGAAGAGGCCTCAGAAAGTCTTCTAGACAATGGGAGGCAAACATAGTCAGGAGCTGAATCACAATGATTTGGTCAACCAAGGACCATGTGGCCAGCAGTGGTTCCATACGAATGTCTTGCGTGGTGACTTCATGGTCTTCTTATTTTGTGTAAGAGCCCTCTGATGTTTGCACAATGATACAGCCATCTAAGCACATACACCTCAGAGCATCCCTGTTAGTAAATGGTGTAAGACTTGCCATTCATGCTTTATTTACATGACCTGGATGTAGAAAAGGGTCTGGTTCCCTTGGGTAGAGTAGGAGCATGTTCTGTCTCACTCTTAAGACCAGAAGAAGCCATATGGAAGCCACCCACAGCAGGTGTTCCCATGTGTCACCTTCCTAGCCAGCTTCAGGGTATCGTGCTCCCCAGGAATGTTGGAAGGGATCTGGGTATCAGACAGTGTTCTGCTGGAGTGCAAACAAGCTGAGCCTCAGACTCAGGTCAGTCTCCATGTGGGGTCCCAGGTCCTGTCCCTCCCACAGTCTATTTTCCTCCTTCTGGCCCCTTTGGCTTTCCTGCTGGCATGAAAGGTGCATATTTTTACTCAGGTTTACTCCTGCCTGGGCACTGAAGCAATACCATAATATTACCTTGCCTTGGCCATGGCCTTTCTTCATGGCATCCTAGTAACAGTTCAAAGAGGATCATCCCTTTCTGACAATGAGAAAACAGGCCCAGGAAAGCTGACTGACAGGGGGTGTGGGGTGTGTGTTTGTTTCTGAGGTCCTTGTTTTAACACAGCCAGGGCTAGAGCCTAGATTGGCTTTTCCCTGTAGGGAACTTCACAGCCATCTTCTCTCTGCAATGGCCTCTGAGAGGAAAGGAAGGCGTTAAAAACACTGTCACCTCAAGAGCCTGGAGGGAAAGCTGGCAGCAGGGGCAATAGCTGCACGTCCCTCTGATCTGCAGCTCACCTTGTCAAGGCCTCTTCCTGCCTCTCCAGAGGCCAAGAAATTCTCACCACAAACAGCCCAGCTCCTCCTGACAGCGAGCCAGAAGGTGAGGGAGTCTGGTTCTAGGAAAGCACAGCATGGGCTGTCTCCTGTGCTCATCTGTGGAAAGGCTGAGCAGGCTCCCGCCTCTGTGGGAAGTCTCTTCTATCTGAGACCACTCTTTCTTTGTCTTCCCTTCCGCTCTCTCTCTAGTCTCCTCTTTGCCTTCTCTCCCTTTAGCTCCCTTCCTGTTTCTCTCTCTTTCCTAATCAGCATTTCTCCACTCTTGACTTCCCTCTCTTTTCTTCTTTAGGCTTCTATGAGAGGCTGCCATGCTTCCCCACTTCCCCACAATCCCAGATGGGGCTCCTCAAACGGGGAGTCTTGTTTGTCCCTTCAAAGGAAGGGCTGGGCTAAAGATATCCCGGAGAAAGCTTGATGCGCCCACCCTGGCCAAAAGCTTCCAGGTGGCCAGTGGTATGCCACAGATGCGCTTCCTGCCTGAGACAAAGCCAGCACAGAGGGAGTATTGGGAAGGGACACACACGCCCACTAGTTTCATATGCCATTCCCATTAATCATGCCGCAAAGAACAAAAATTGTGGGAAATCATTAAAATTACAGATGGCTAGATTAAGTAATTAGAATTTAGGCTAAAACAGATGTTTGTAATTAAGTGTTTATTTCATTGAATAAAATCCAGATTGTAAGAACTAGTCCATGGGATCTTAATGGTCCCTGCCCTGATATTATTTGGTGGGGGCAGAGTTTAAGTTTACAGAGATTCATCAACAAATGGGCATCTAGGAGGACCCTGGGAATCCAGTCTTTGCTGCTTTGGGGTGATGAGGGTTACAGGTGTGTATCTAGAAGATAATCTTGTTTTCATTTCAGGGAGGGAAGGGAACTCAGCCACAGCTCCCTGAGTCAGAATTGATTCGTCTTAATTTATACAGAGTCTTTCATTCCCCCAAACAATTTGCAAAACATCTCAAAAGAAAATAACAATGAAGAACCAAATGAAAATATAAAAACAAGAGAATAGAGGGTTCCTTGCCAAACAGCCTGTTGGTGCCAAGAAAGAAGAAAGGATTTTAAATGAGGATTGAGCCAGTTGGGGGTTTAGTATTTAGAAAAGACAGGGACAGAAGCAGAGACAAAACCAAGAGGCAGGCACACACCCACACACATGGGCAGCAGAGGCCTCTGAAAGATGAAGGGGACCAATTATGGGAGGGAAAAGAAGTAGAAAGGAAGAAGAAGGAGCAGCAGGAATGTCTTCTCTCCCTTCCCAAGTGGATCCAGAAGTAGAGACAGGGACAAAGCCTTCTGTGACACAAGCCACTTTTCACTGACTGTGGCCCAATTAGTCCACAATAGCAGAGGGAGAAGGCGATTAGGAGAATGAAGAGAAGGCTTGGAATGGAGCGTGGAAGCGCAGCGCACTGGTGGGCAGGGAGAGGTGGTGGCAGGGATCTGGACAAGAGAACCGGAAAGAAAATGAAAGAGTTCGGCATCTGGGGCAGACTAGCTAGGGGAGTGAGGGACAGGAAGTAAATTCTCAGGAGGGATGAAGATGGGAAGAGTGTCATACATAGGTGGCAAGGAGCCCGTAGAAGAGGAGCATCTGGTGATGAATGAAGGGCCCCTAGGACACCGTCCTGGAGGTAGAGTGTGTTCCAGCATACAGGGTGTTAACTTGAATTAGTCCAGGCTCAACTTCAGAGAAGACCCAGGATCCATGTCAGTCTCTGAAGGCCATACATACGTAGAGAGGAGATAGGAACCTTGATACTTTCCCACCCACTCCATCCCTGCCCCAATGTCCCCAGCTCGAATTGTAATTACAAGAAAAACCTGAAGGATATGAAGGCTCTGGAGTTGGACATGACAAAGGACATTGGGAGCAGGTGCACACCGACCTCTTACCATTTGGATAACATGCTAATAAGAACATCATCTGGGGCTAGATGGATGTGTAGGCAAAGTGCTTGCCATGCAAGCCTAAGGACCCAAGCTTCGCTCCTCAGCACCCAGATAAAAGCTAGGCTCGCACTGCCCACCAGTGACCTCAGTCCTGGGGAGGTAGAGGCAAGAGGAGTCCTAGAGCTTGCTGGTTAGCTGGTCCAGCCAGCTGGTGAGTCCCAGGCTCAGTGAGGGAGCCCTGTCCCAAAAATTAAGGAAGAGAGAGATAGAGGAAGACACACGTGTGGACACAGGTGCACATGTACGCATATGCATGTGTACACATACATGTGAACACATATGCTTGTACACACACAGAGAGAGACAGAGAGAGAGAGAAAATGCCAAGGAAACCTCATCCCAGCTGAAGTGGGACTAGCAGCAACCATGTGGCGGGCAGGGAGATGATAGCGTGGCCAGCTTCCCCTGAAATCATGAGTTGTCCCTCAGGAACCAATGCACAGTCTCTGGAGGAGGAAGGGACCTTAAGAGGTGATGGGCCACAGGCCTCTCTGGGGACCTTGAGCAACACTACCTTGAGAGATGGGGGATCCCTGGGTCCTCTATACTGATTAGGGTGCTCTTCTTGCTAGTAGCAGGAAACCATTTAAGAGGCACTGTGGTATCACACAGCATAGCAAGACTTGAGTGAAAGGCACTTGGAAGCACAGACCCTTTCATTCTCTATCCAGTCACCTTTGGTGTCAACTCCATGCTCAGCCTAGAGCTAAGTTGGCTGCAGTGGATCCAGGCATTACAGCCAGAAACAGTACTGTCTAGAAAGATAAGAGACAGTATCTTCTAGGAGGCAGAATGTGCTCCTGAGAAGCGCACCCCCAATGCCAGCCCTCTACTCAGGCTCATGGGCCAGATCTGGTCTCCTTTGTGCTCCACATTGACAGAGGATGGGTGACTCAATTGGCCCAGGCACAGTTTGGCCAGAAATTGATGCCAACAGGAGAGGAGGGGGGACACCTAGACAAAATGGGAGGAAGGAGGAGAATGGGGTCTAGGCATCTTAGCTGACACAAGGACAGCTAACCAATGAGGCCAGGAGGTAAAAGCAGGTGGTGCCCCAGACTCTGCACACCAGAGGGAGTTGCCTCTAGGCCTCCCCCATCCAGCCTCCGACCTCCCTGCCTTCAGACCTGGCCTGAATGTTCTGCCTTCCCACCTGTTATTGAGATTGTTTCAGGTTATCTAGGAAGACTAGGCACAGCAATGACTTGGAGGAGGGTGGGGAGATGTCTCAGCGGCTAAGAGCACTTGCTGCTCTTGTAGAGGATCCAGGTTCAGTTCACAGCAGCCAGGTGGGGGCTCACAACTACCTGTAACTCAAAGCTCAGAGGGGACCCAGTGCTTTCTTCTGGTTCTCTGTGGGCACTTGCACTCACAAACTCATACCTGTTCCTCCAAATACACATAATTTAAAATAAAATACATCTTGAAAAAAGAATAAATCAAGCAAGACAAAGATAATGAGAGGAAGGGGACCTGGGGCTAGCCCAGGCCCTGCATTGCCCTATTATGTGTTCACGGGCAAGAACTTCTTGAGTCTTGTTTCTTCACTGGGCACAAGTGTTGGGCCAATGAATTTATAGGGTCCTTTCTAGCAGAAGCCCTGTGATCTGGAAGACCTCAGAATAGGGAGATGAACTATAAAGCAAGGGAGAAGAAGGTGGGTTGGGATGTGTTTGCAGTGCCACATAAATAGCCAAACCGAAGGATCTAGAGGCACTAAGCTCCCAGCAATGGCCTACTCTCAGGCAGATGCTGGTCTGAGCTAGAAAGAACATCTACAGCCTCCATTATTTCCATGCATTCTTTTAGCAATGGCATACGAGCAGCCATTGATAAGAGAGCCATGTGTGCTCAGGAGGAAATGTGGTGTAAGGCAAGGGACAGCTGTAGGCTTGTGGAAGGGCAGGGAGTGGGAGGGCGCTATGCCCATGAGCCTCTGCTTCCTTGAAGAAGGAGCTAGGTGAGGAGGACAAGGCCAGTGGGTCCCGCTGAGCGGGCTCAGAGCAGTGGTTGTTTGGCCAGTTCGCCGGGCTCTATAGTTTTCTGCTCTGATATTTGAACTGGGGATCGGGATGTGAATATCCTTATCTGCTCAGACTTCAGGTCACAGGTGGATCCAAGGCCAAGGAACATAGAGGAAGAGAGATGAAGTTAGGGAGGTGGGAGACCTGGAGGGAGCTGGGACTCATTGGCTTGTCTGAGTGTATCTACATAGACTAGATGAGATGTTAACATATAGAGAGAGGACCTGCTAAATGGGACCGTCTAATAAAAGTAGAGAGAAGCAGCAAGGAAAGGAATGGAGGGGATGGCTAAGGAGGGAGGGAGGAGTAAAGAAGGAAGGCAGTGGGAAGGGAAGGAGGGAGAATGATGGGGAGGAAGAGGGGATACATGTCTAAGTGGCTTTGCAATGCAGGTGAACTTCGATTGTGGGCTGCTCTTCCCTGTAATTGTGTTTGGAAGTCAGTACAGTCATTAGGAACCACAGCCCTTCGTGTAACCATGGAGGAAATGAGAGCATCTGTCCAGTCTGCTTCCTGGCCTCGTAGCATTCTATTCCTCCCATTCCCCAGCACCTGCCTCTTGAGTACTGCTAACTCCTTGGATGTGAGATTGTATGGCCCACCTGCAGGAATGCTGACCACTGTAACTGATGGCCTTCACAGACTTGGGAGGCCTGGATGATGCTTCTCTTTTATGGATGAGAGCTGTCCCTGTCTGAGGTTCAGCAAAGTGCCCAGGATCACTCAGCATCCACAGGAGGAGCTGGAGTAGAGCTATATGCTCCCAAGTTCTTCCCTCTATACCTTGCTATCTCATGCTCTGTGACCTCTGACTGGAGGGCCATGGCCTTCCTCCCTCCAACATTGGATGGGCTGGAGTGTCCTGGAGCCTGGCTAGACAGAAGGTAGGCAGAAAGAACTTTGTCAGTCTCATAGGGCATGCCCTCCAGACACCAACCCCCCTGCCCCTAACAACTACCACCAAGGTCTTCTGATGAGCAAGAGGGCTGGGCAGGGAAAGAACTGATTGCCAGGAGTTGGTCATCAATGCTAACATGAAGGTCCTGCACATCAGTATTATTCCTCCAGGGATTTCTGCTTGTCTTTTGGGGCCTTCCTCAGCCCTCTGGACAGTGCTGACCACAGAGATGTCTATACTCAACAAAAGATTTTTTTTTTCTTGTACAGGCTTTGTGTACATTTACAGAACCTCCTGGATGGTACATTTCCCAGGAGCAAGAATCAACTGTGTTTCTACTTTCTCTATCCACCCAGTCCTCTTGGCCTTCCCCACCCCACAGCCTGCAAACATTGACTTCACTCACCAAGCAGATGTCAGCCAAGACTTCATTCAAATCAAGATACATCTTAGGGCCAGAGAGCTGGCCCGGAGGTTAAGAGCACTGCTTGCTCTTCAAAGGACTGAGCTTGGATTCCCAACACCCACATGGTGTTATAACTTATAACTGTCTGTAATTCCAGTTCTAGGAGATCTGAAAACCTCTCTGGCCTCCTTGTTCACTTCACACACAGGACACAGACATATGAAGTCAAAATACCCATACACGTAAAATAAAAATTTTTTTTTAAAGTTTAAAAAGAGACGTGTCCTTGGGCCAACCACACATCAGGCCTCATGCCAGGTGCCAGTGGACACGAAGGTCCTGCGCATCTCTTGCCTTGAGGAAGCTGCTTAATAGGAAAGAGAGAAACATAGACAACAGCTACACCGACCTCCTCCCTTCGTTTCCAGAGGCGTGAGGGTCAGAACCTGGGCCTGGCAGCGCTAATGAGCTAGGTCCTGTCACCCATCCTCCATAGACCAATTAGGCAGGCAAGCAAGAGTGAAAAGGAAGGGAAGATGTACTCGATGCGGCCGCCTTTGGGAAGAGGAACGAAGGAGTCCAGTAGCCTGTCTGCATGCCCACCCAGGGGCCCTGACATAAGCTTTGGGTTCAGTAGACAGAGGCCTGCATAACTAAGTGGTCCTGGCTAACATGTGCCCCTGCTTCCTTCACTGTCCAGGCTCCAGCCTCTCGAGGTGATCTGACATGTTGTCAAACTGTGTGAAATCTCTTCCTAGGAGACATGTTCCCCCTCTGGCTGCCACCAGGCTTCAGTCTTCTCCTTCTTCCAGCATGAGATTCTGGGGAGAAATTCCAACTTCTTAGAGGCCATTCTTCAATAGTCTGAATAGCCAAAGAGGCACAAGTGTCTCCTTAGAGTACCATCCCTGCTGGGACAGTTACACATTTAAGGCCCACCAGTGCATGACCCCTGCCTACATGCCGAGTTCTTATTTCTTCTACCCCCTCCAGGCTTGCTCCTCATTTTCTACCTCCGAGCCTTTGCTCCTGTGGTTTCACCCTCCAAACGTTCTATCTCCTCCCCAGCCCAATGTCCAATGCCATATCCACTCAGATCTTCCTGCTCTCAGTTCCATTGCATCTTCTTCCATGGCATACTTCATTGCCCAACTTAGGCAGCTCTCTATTTAGACCCTCACAGGCCTCTGTAGTCCCAGATCACCCCGCCTCCTGTCACCCTGATTCCGTTTGGATCCACCTGTCATAGGAGGAATGGAATTTTGCTAAATTTTAGACTTGAAACTTACTGTGCGTTTCATATATATACTTCACAAGGAGTGGTACAGCTAGACTGTAGTCCTACATGCATGAAGGAAGGAACAGTTTTATGGTGACTCTGGGAGGAGGTGACCTATGCCTGAGCCTAGCAAGGGGGTCAAGTTCCAGAAGAGTGGCCAGGTTCCTTCCTTCCTCCTGAGATTAGCAGCCTTACCTTCTGTCCTGTGAATTTATTCCTAGAAGCAGTGGAAGTTGCTATTTCTCTGAAGAGAGAGGGGGGTGGAGAGGGCATATACAGAGGGACGGAGGGAGGAAGAGAGAGAGGGGAGAGAGAGAGAGAGAGAGAGAGAGAGAGCGAGAGAGAGAGAGAGAGAGAGAGAGAGGGAAAATTTGGATTCAAAGCTTATCTTGATGCTTTGACCCAGAGTACCATTGTCAGCAGGATGCAGGTTGCAAAGCCCTTGACAGCAGACTTGGTCCACTGTCAGAAGTGGGTGAGTTCAGAGGAAGGGGTGGGCAGAGAGCAGCGAATGCTCCTTATTTGCCTTTTGGCGCTTTCTCTCTCCGCTCACTTTGTCCTCTTTCCTCTCCTCCTCCTCCTCGTCCTCCTCCTCCTCCTCCTCCTCTTCCTCCTCTTCCTCCTCTCCGTCCTCCTCCTCCCCCCATCCTCCTCTTGCCTGTCCTCCTCCTCCTCCCTATCTTCCTCCTCCTCCTCCCCGTCTTCCTCCTCCTTCTTCTCCTCATCCTCCTTGTCCTCCTCATCCTCATTGTCCTCCTCGTCCTCCTCCTCCTCTTCCTCCTCTTCCTCCTCCTCTTCCTCCTCCTCCTCTTTCTCCTCCTCCTCCTGCTCGTCCTCCTCCTCCCCGTCTTCCTCCTCCTTGTCCTCCTCCTTCTCTTCCTCCTCCTCTTTCTCCTCCTTCTCCTCTTTCTCCTCCTCCTCCTCTTCCTCCTCCTCGTCCTCCCCGTCCTCCTCCTCCCCCATCCTCCTCCTCCCCCCTGTCCTCCTCCTCCTCCCTGTCCTCCTCCTCCTCGTTCTCCCCGTTCTCCTCCCCATTCTTCTCTGCTCCCCACCACTTGCTCTCTCTGCTTCTCCCAGCTGTCCTCGGCCCTGCTCTTCGATGCTGTCTATGCTGTGGTGACAGCAGTGCAGGAACTGAACCGGAGCCAGGAGATTGGCGTGAAGCCCCTGTCCTGTGGCTCAGCCCAGATCTGGCAGCATGGTACCAGCCTCATGAACTACCTGCGCATGGTGAGGAGCAGCTGAAGGTCTGGTTATGACCAGCCTCAGGTGGGGGATGCTTAACACAGGCTTCCCTGGTGGGTTATAGCCCTGGCTAGAACATCACCTGTGGAGATCTGAACTTAGTGGGTCATGAGTCTCATTTATTCCTAATTCTTAACGCTCTTGGCAAGAATCCACAGCCAGCTTATTCCCAAGACAACTGTCCTTGGTTCTTCATCTAGAAAGGGGTCCTGGATTCCAGGCCTGCCACCTGGCCCCTGCCCAATGGTAGCCCCTGCACAGCTCAGCACAGCTGGGAGAGGACGGTGCTGCAGGAACCTGTGGTCCGTCAGGGTCTCTGCAGACTTCTAGTTTGATGCTTGGTTTTCCTAGAGTTCTATCTCCAGCCACGTTTTACTCCCACAAAGAAGACATATCTCATCAGAGAAGGAAGTATGGAAGATCTTAGATTTTTGCAATGAGTCAGCAGTATCCTGACTTCAGGCTCCCCGTTAGTAAAAATGCTAGTAACAGTCCCCCACATGCCTAGGAGACTTGGAGAGCTGAATTCGAGCTCAAGTCAGTATGGCAGCTCCTGTTGACTTACACAGAGGTTACAGAGTGTGGGACCCCTCTTCCTCCATTCGCATTCTGTGGCTTCGAAGTGGACAGAATAGGAGTTTACAAGCACTATAAAGTAGCACGCAAGAGGGATGCTTGTTTGGGGCTAGACATGGTGGGGTCTATTTGGTGCTGTAACTCACTCTCTCTTGGACAGGTAGAATTGGAAGGTCTCACTGGCCACATTGAATTCAACAGCAAAGGCCAGAGGTCCAACTATGCCCTGAAAATCTTACAGTTCACCAGGAATGGTTTTCGGCAGGTAAGTCTGCCTGGGCTGCCAAGGTGAGGGATGCCTCCTCTTTGTCTTTTTCTCTGTCCCTTGTTCCAATGGCCTCCAGCTGTCCCCTCCCCACACCCCCCAACAGCAGGCTGCATCCATTCTGATCTAGGCTCCTGGACTGCAGTTGCCTTCTCCTTTCTGGTCCCATATCAGCCCGTGTGCCGGCAATATGCCAAGAAGGAAGCAACCGTGCCTTGTAGAGGGAGGAATCAAGGGGGTGCCACTTAGAAAGGGATGCACAGCTCCTCTCCACTATTGGATTTTTCCTCTTCGGGAAGCAATGGAGAATGTTAGGGGATTTCCCCCAACCCTGGACCCCCTGCTGGACTCCAGAGACACTACTGATAAGGCAAAGGGTGGATGCCATGTGGGCTAGAGAAGCTCTTTGGGTTGACATAGACTGCCCCTTCTTCCATGCTCTTCTCCAGCCCACCCCTCCATACTGTCCTGTCTCCTGCTGTCTGTTCCCGTCATGCTAAGGATGCTCCACCCTTCAGAGCACCGTGGTTCTCTGTATGGTTCTTCCTTCTCCATTAAAACCTCTTGCTTCCTTCTCTTTGATCCTCTATCAAAGGAAACAGACTCTGACAACCATTACAAGTGTCTCTCTAAAAGTTTCGATCCTCTTCATCCCCTAATAAGCAACCCCCTTTATTTAGAGGCCTTGCTAACTCAGGAAAGGCTGGAAAGGCTTAGTCAGGCACTAATTTCAGTAGGAAGCAGGCATAATAGAGATCTCCTGACTGTCATAGTGGTTGGACGAGGGAACAATGCCCCACTGTAGAGCTCGAATAGCCACACTTCCAGCAAATTAGGAAGGACCATTATCTTACCTTCACTATCTCCATCAACACCGTCATGGTGGCTACTCTCATATACTGAATGCTGACTGTAAGCCCTATGCCATGGTAAGTATGGCGTGTGTTTGCTCGTACACGCCTACAAAAGAGATGCTTTCATTTACCTTCTATCCTAAAAAATAGGTGCTTTGTGTGAAGTGTCTGCATTCCTGTAACCATGCATATATGTGCTCATATGTATACACATGTATGTGCGTGTTTGGGGAGGGTGGAAGTTGGTGTTGATTATATGCTTCTAAAGCTTCCCATCTCATTTTTTGAGACAGGGTCTCTTATTGGACCAGAGCACACTAATTTAGCTAGACAAGTTGGCCAGAAGACCTAGGGATCCTCTTGTTTCCACTCCCCTGTGCTGGGATTACAGCCACACGCCACTGTGCCCAGCTCTCCATGTGGGTGCTGAGTATCTGAACTAAGGTTTCCCTGTCTATAGGGAAAACATTTTTCTGATTTATCCCTCTTTCTATCTCTCAAATAAGTACTTTGTATCAATGTCCCCATTTTGTGAGGTTTATGACTGATTTGTCCTTGAATAACTAAGTCATGGCAGAACTGGTTTGGGATCTATGTATGCGTTGCCCCCCTCCAAAGCCCAAGTCCTTAACTATTATGGTAAATTATGTATGAAATTCACCTTGATAATTGTTCAGAGTACCATTTTAGATCCTACCCCATAGGAGTCTGGGAAGGGAAGCCCAGGACAGGACCCAGGAATAGATCTGATCAACAGGTGTGCAGGGCGATCCTCATGGAGCCCTCTGACACAGAAGCCCATTACATTTGCCTCCTGCCACACCGTCCCTGCATCTAAGAGGGTTCCCTTAACCTTTACACAAGCCCCAGAGGGCACTTTCTAGGTGATCAGTGACTTTTGGAGGGTCACTCTTCTTAGAGGAGAACAGAGGGGAAGGAAGGAGTTTCAGGAAAAGGGAATAGCTCCTAGGCCTGGTGCTAGATGTCGGCAGCACCTCCAGCTCTGGGTGGGAGCTGCATGGGATGGCACACTCCCCACATCTTCTCAAGCAGAGGCCAGGTCAGGTGGGCAGCTGGAGTCACAGGCGGCTCCTTCACTTATCCAACACGCCTTTTACTAAGCATCTGCTGTGTGTCAGACATCACGCTCGGCCTGGCAAATGCAGACATAGCATTTATAGAGAGAGCTCACAGTCTGGTGAGAGTAAGCAATGTAGAAAAAAAAAACAGAGAATAAGAGCTGCAATTTGGGACTGTTAAACTCAAATCATGCCCCATGGCTCATCATCCATGAATGAGTAGGCCGCCAACCTCTAGGGAAATTGTCAGAGAGACTTTTCCCTGAGCCCCAATCTTCTTGGGGGATCTGGAGTAAAACTCACTCTTTCAAGTTGATACCTGTTGAGTATCTTCACTGTCTCCCTCCTAAGTACAGGTTTAAGATGAGGAAGATCTGCTTTTGTGCAACATATGCTCTAGCAGGGGACAGATGACGGGCAAAAAAAACACCAAAACCAAAACCCCACATATGTAACACTGTGCCTGCCTGCTAAGTTTTCTGAGGAAAAATACAAGTGGGTAAGGAATACAAGTGTGAAGAGCATAGCCTTGGAGGGATGGTTAGAACACACCGCTCAGGCAACCCCAGACTCACTCCAGTGAGCCCCACCCAGCCTTTGCCAACCTTCCCTAGTCTCTATCCTTCCCTCTAGTGATCCGAGTAAGAGCTCACTTCCTGTGCCTCCTTCATGGCACCTCCCATCCCCCAGTCAGTCCACACTCCAGTTGACAGACAGCTGGAGGGGCTCCATGCCTCTCTCTGCCTTATTCTGCTTCTACCTTAGCCGCCACTCAAGCTGGCTTTTGGGGGGAGTTGGGGGAAAGAGGGTGGATGCAATCAAATCACATCATATGAATTTCTCAAAGAACTAATAAAATTTATTTTTAAGAAAAAGATGGAAATCGATATTAAAACAATATGAAGGGAGGGAGGCCGAGCTTAGCAGTAAGAGTGATAGAATGACCTTTTTGCTTGATCCCCAATACCACCAGGCCAATGCGACAGAATTGTATAGAACTAGGTCCCAAACAAGTACGCTGATGAAATGCACATTACACACAGAAAAAAATCGACACACACTTACTATCTTTATTGGTGAGAGCCCCTTCAAGATGACTTTCAGAAATGCACTGAACAGGTAAATGAACTTGAAATATTGTATCTCTTCACAGATTATAAAAGCAAAAATGGAAACCAGAAAAAGTTCATGTGGGACTCAGAGAGGGTGATGGCATTCATTACACAATTAAAAAATAAGAAAGATTATTTTAATAAAGACTTTTTTGTTTTTTGTTTGTTTTATTGGTGCTGGGGATCATATTCAGAGTTTCATATATACAAGACACTAGGCAAACAGTCTACCACCAAGCTTTAACCTCAACCTATGAAGAATTTTTTTCTGTTAAAATGTTTTTCAGCAATGAGTTTTAAAAATATGTATTTTATAATGATCATAGAAAGGAGTCAGCATCATCAGCCCCACCCACAAGATACCATTTCCAGCCTAGCCTGGCCAGGACCCAGGAGTCTGCCCCTGGGTCTTTCTTCATAGGGTGGCTACCTCTTCACCAACAGCGCCCACTAGTGGTCACAACAGGCTTCTCAAACAAGACTGCTCAAGAGTGACCTACTGAGCTTGCTTTAAAAGGTACATCCCTAAGCTCCAAGACCATGCATTTTCATTTAGTAAAGCAGTCTGTTCTAGGAATCTGTTAGTTTAACTGGCCCCGACGTGGGTGATTAGAAAGGTGGGCTGACTGCATGTTATCCTTTGGCAAATCCTGCATTAATGGAAGAGTGTTCCATGAGCAGAATTGTTTTGTTTGTTTGGCCTCTCTGAGCCTTACCCCATTGTTTTGAGTTAACATCGAATGGAATCTGGCGCAAAAGTGGCCATTAATAAGACTGTCATCTTGACCTTTGGTTACCCTAAGGGACACTCAGTCCTGACTGGACTAAGAAAGTGGATAGGGAGAATCTTCTTTATGACCTTGGCTTTTCAACAAGTCTGACAACTCTCCTGCTGCTTTGCTGTCTGGCTCAGGTGCTGTGAGCACCAACTGGAAGCTGTGTGTGACGTGTCATGTTCACAGATGCCACTTCCTAGTGCCAGTCCCCAGGTCCCACCCCAATCACCACCCAATCTTTACCTCTTGACGGGCGTCCTTCCCTGCTTATTGCAGAATGAAGAAATTGTTTAAGGAGGGGTAACTATTTAGGCTTCTCCTTCTCCCAGGATAGGAGGAATGTCAGTACCTCTTCTCTGACATTCTCTAATTCTATCCAAGATGGTGCTGATGTGAGAAGGGAAGTGATGAGGGGCCGAACAAAACATCTTACAGGAATCTTTTGTGTAGCAGACTCCACATAATGCTCAGGTCACTCCTCAACTTGAGGATGGCCCTCTAAGGTAGACCAGCTCATCAATAAGAAACTGCAAGCTCAATGGAAAGGAGAGCCTGTTCTACAAGCATGAGGACTCAAGGACCTGAGTTTGAATCCATAGTACCCACATAAAAAGCTGAGTGTGTCTAAGCAAGCCTATAACCCTAGCATTGGTGAACAGAGACAAGAAAATCACTAGAGGTCCCTGGCTGGTCAGCCTCACCATAATGTAAAAGCAACTTCAGGTTCTGTGAGAGACTATCTATCTCAAGGCACCAAAGCAGAGCTTGATAGAGAAAAACACTGATGTCTTGCTCTGGTATTCAAATGTGTGCCTACATATGGATACACACAGTTGTACATACACACACATGCCTGCAAAACATACACACACACACACACACACACATACACACACACTCTAAATCTCACTGTCTCCAAGAACTTGGGAAGATTGGAATTCATACTCAAGTTTGTCCAACTCCGAAACCCATGTTCTGGGCTCTGCCTCTCCTAGTTTTCCCTTCCTGCTCTTAGGTACCTGAAATTCCCCAGTCAGAGCTCCTGCTTCCAGTCTTGTTGCTCTGCTGCCATCTGCCACCATTCAGAATGGCTCTTGGTTCTAACACCCCACTGGGACTGGCTTTCTTAAGTAATGGCATCTTCGCATTTGGATTTTGTCCTGTTCTTTCTTTCCTGTCTGGGTGAACTACTATTAAGAGCTGGTTTTGATTATTTAGAAAGCACCATGCAGGGACCCAGTGGGCTATAATTGGTAAAATGTCTGAACCAAATACCATATTCCCTGCCGGTGGCTGATTAAAGGATTTTTTACCATTTTAAAAATAGTCTTTTGAAATTCAGAGTTAGTTTTTTTTACCATTTAAAAAAATTACTATTTTGATTCTGCATGGAGAGTGTTTGCCATCTTGGGAGCTTCCATTACAGCACAAAACGTGCTCCCTATGTTGTCCTGCCGGGGACGTTCTGAACCATTTCCCCATTATTTATAGGCATATAGGCATTAAGGGGCCAATAGCGCTGTCCATTCCTCAGTGCCTCAAACCCTCACTGCCCCTCAGATGTGCTGGCGAGTGTTACAATAGTGTTGTCACCCTTCCTATCTGGGGAAAAAAAATCCCCCTGGAAAGAAGCTAGAAGGAAAAGAAAGATGTCTTTAGAAGACCCTTAATTTCCTTCATTTAACTGAGTCTAAAGATCAGAGACTGTGAGCATCCCCTGAGCAACGTTGTTAGCGTTGTAATAAGATGAGCACACCTTTCATCTGAAGATTGGAAATGGCTTAACAGGGTCTAATTAAGCCTTCGGGGTTTGACATCCCTAACTAAAGATACGGATCTGCCTTTCCCCATTGGTTCGCTGTGTATCCCAAGCGGGGTGGGCTCAGTTTTCTTTCTGTGCATAGTGATGATGGTACCCCTCATATTTGGTCTCACAGGATCCAAAGATGATTGAAAATAGCTCTGCCTGGCACTGTGTTTGACTGGCTATACTTATGTACAAAGCTGGTTCTCCTGACATCATAATAATAGCTAACATTTATTGTCGCCTACATGATGTACTGTGCTGGGTGGTATACGTATATATTTAAATTTTTACATCCTTTTATCAGCCTGGCATGAAAGCTGTTCTCTCGTCTTGTAGGTGGAAAAACTAAGGCAGAGAGATAAAGAAATGTATCCATCTTCACCTAAGTGGGAAGTGGCAGGCTCAAGAACCCAGTTTGCGTTGAGCTTCCTCAGAACCCAGGGCCTTTTCATTATGCACTCTTTACCCAGAACATGGGGACAGAGAATACCTTTAATCATCTTAGTCTTCTAATGCAATGCAAAAATGGTTTGCAATGGGACACGAAAGAGTCACCCCCTCCACCCCCCAGCCTCTCTGTAAGCCCATCCCTGACTAGAGACTAGCAGCCTCTTTAGGGGTTAATTTCAGGCTCTTCCAGGTATGGAGTCAACCTCTGCCTCCTAACTCTGCCCTATGGAACAGTCTAGCATAGTTTGCTTCCTCTTCCTTGCCAGCTCTTCAGATATGTAAAGACAGATTGCTTTTACTTCACTCGTTCATTTTTCCATTCCTGAATTAGCCTAAAATTTTCTTTTAAGATCTACTCTTTGTCATAGGCGGGGAATGCAGGATAAAAGAGTCATACCCCATTCGAGAGCCTGTGCTCTTAGGGGGGTGAAATTGCAGCCGCAATTGCCTTAGAGTACTCTGATTATACAGCGCTTATTTTATCCTTCTCTGAGCAGTGGGCTGTACCTGCTTCCAACAGTACGTGGCTTACCACTCTCACCAAAGAGGCACTGGGAGCTGTCAGCTCTCTACAATGCACAAGGCTGCGGACAGGATGCCCTGAGACCATGGAGGACTATCAGTCATCTCAGACAGAATCCTCAGTTCTCATTGACCACATTAGCTTGCTTACTGGAATTTATTTTTCAAATGTCCCATTCCTTCTGAACTGTGGGCCTGGGGGTCATTTACTTACTCTACTTGCTGTCTTCACAGCAATTCACTCGGCTCTTTGCATGTACACTTTTCATAGAAGCTAGACCTGAGCCAGCCTTTCCTGGGACAGCTGATCCTTTTGACTCTGTGTCTATAGAAATGGAGAAGTTGACAGGGTTGACCTGGAGAGTGCCAGTAAAGTAGTGTTGTGAACTGATAGCCTTATTTTCCAAAACAGAGAATGGCCCAGAATTCAGAGGGCTTGTTTCAGGAATGATTTCAACACTTTTCTCAATAAAGGCAGTGGATGGATGAGATGGCTTATCCAAGGCATTCTTGTAAGCAGGGGACCTATCACTTAGGGGTCTCAGAGCCAACTTCCTGAGGTCCCCACTCACTGCCATGAGGGTCAGACTCCCTCTATTTGCTCTCTCTAGCTGCCGTCTTTCCTGGGAGCCGCCCATGCAGATGCAGGTCTGCCCCCTCTCCTGAGAGGTCTGGGATCCTCTGGTGTTGGCAGTTGAAGCGTTGGCTCTGCAGTACCCCTGAGGGGTGCAGAAGCAGCAGAATTTCTTATTTCTGCCATCAGCAGCAGAGGCCACTAGGAAGTGCTTTCTGTTCCTCTGAAGACAGTCGGAGCAGATCTGCTGGTAGGGTTCGCAACCTTCCCCACCTCCTGACCCTGTCCCCCGCTTCAAAAGCAGTCAAATGTAGAACCACAGAAAACCCGACTACACCCTGCCTGTCAGTGAGTCTGTGCTCACACTGTCTATATGTGGCGGCTGAGGAACAATACGGAGGGTATCACGGTCTCATAGAGAGGCCCTGCCCAGGTCCACACCCTTGTCCCCAGCCCCTCTGACTCTGAGCCACCTCAGCAACAGCTCCAGTTCTTTCTGTCCTCAAGTGAGCAGCCGTGGCTCAGATGGCTTGCCAGGGGGGAAGGCAGCTCTGAGAATCCTGTGATTGTCCCTGTCTAATACATTTTCAATTTGCAGAAGGAGTTTACCATAAACATGCAGATCCTTTGAAGCTGCCTTTGCTGAGACCTGGCTCAGGGCGCTGGAGCCAGTTTGATTGCTGGAAATCAGCAGCCTCGAGTGCCAGCTCCCCAACTCGGGGACAGACCTGTGAGAGCAGGCCAGCCAGGGAACTTGTATGGGCTGCAATCCCCCAGAGCCAGCTCTGCCTTTGATGAGGAAACAGGCTGCAGTTCCTCATAGAGGGGAGGTGGCTTGGGGATGCTTTGAAGGTACTGTGGAGGCACTCATTTCTTCTTTTTAATTAAGGATCCAGGAAAGGGGGGATTGGTATGGAGTTTGGAAGAATAAACACCATCTCTGGTCTCTTAGAATGTCATCAGTTCTTAGAGGCGCAGGTCAGTCAGGCCAGCTCTCCAGAAAGACAGTGATGCATGAGGGTTTCATTGGGTTTGAAAGCCCTTAGTGTCCCCCTCCCCCTTCCCCATTTGCTTGTAGAGTGAAGGGTGTGATCCTTCCAGTGAGCTGTCTGTCCTGTCCTTTCCTACCCTTCCTTTTGCCCAGGTAGTCATGGATGACAGAGGCCTTGGGCATTCAGGCAGCCTCAAAATCACACCTGTGCCTACCTCATTTCTGACCTGGTCACTCCTACTCCTGTCTCCAACACTGGACTCAGAAGGCCACCCTGCGATCCGGCTCTGTCAGTGCCTTTCCTCTGCATTGTTGAACCACTATCCCTCCAGGACTGGGGACTTGTGAGCAGGGCCCAGCCTTTCCAGCAGAGAGTGGATATGGCAGTAGATGAGAGACTCAGTACTTGTATGACCTGGAGAGTTGGCTGTGCAGAGACCATACAAGTGTGCTTCCCAGGTTTCAGGGAGCTCAGAGACAACAGGGACACCAGAACCCCAGGACCTTGGGTAGAGTCCTGAGGGCCCTCTTAAGCTGCTTGCTTCCTTTATTCTTC
This sequence comes from Cricetomys ansorgei, assembly GCA_026225945.1. Lineage (NCBI taxonomy): Eukaryota > Metazoa > Chordata > Mammalia > Rodentia > Nesomyidae > Cricetomys > Cricetomys ansorgei. Next base: position 2,440,915 of record JAMJFZ010001122.1, on the reverse strand, counting down.
AGGAGAGATTACATGTGCCAAGGCTCTCATTGGCAACGGTGTTTACATTTTTTAATTGAAAGGTCCCTGAATCACTGATGCGTCTCTTTCACCCTTTCCATTTTCTTCCACTCAGTGCAGGTCCCGGTACTCCTAAAAAGGCTCTGTATGGCCCTCTCCGCCTTCTCCCAGGAGAGATGCTCTGGCTTCCCCCTCCTCCCCCTGGCAGCACCACGAGGACAAGGTCAAAAAGTAGAAGAGCTGGCTTTGAGGACTGTATCCTAAGGGGCTTGTTCTCTTTTCCAGCCTCACTGGTGCCCGCACATCTGATTTTTCCCCTCCCCCAAAAGCACAGGGACTCCTGTTTATCAGCTCTGCTGAAAAATTCAGGGGCTGTAGAGGCTTATTCACATATCAGCCGGCAAACAAATTAAGAGGTACTTGTATCTTTGAACAGGGGGCTGGTTTTGGGTAGAGGAGCAGGATTTTTAAGTGCTGCATTTGAAATCTATTTCTTGTCATGTGCCCGATCACGCTTTTGCCTGAGATCAGCCCAGGGAAGTCAGCCAACTCCTGGCGACACTTCCCGCGCCCCTTCAGCCAGCTCATGCAGGGGGCGAGCTGCAAGAGGACGATCTGCTAATTCAGTGCCATGAAACAGCCCGAGGCAGCCAGTTCCCTAAAATGGAAAGCAAGCCAGGGCCAGAGGTGCAGGATGGGAGGTGGGGTACAGGCAGGCCAGCCAGGAGAAAGAAGCAAGGTGAACTGTGGAGAGTGGGAGCCAAGCAGGAAACGTGGTCTAATGGACTCGGGCTCAGCCCTGCACTGCACTTCCGGTTCCTCGCTTCGCGTCTCACTTTCTTCCTTGGTAAAATCAGAATCATAATTTCTGCTTCTTGGATATCATAAAATTATTGAGAACAAGATGAACTGTTGTTTATAGCTGTGCTTTGAGTGTTCTACTACACTGTGCAAATTTTAATTCTGTTGTCTCACGTGGCAGTGTCTAACTATACATCTCACTGTCTTTGCAATGTTTTCCTATTATCTCCCAGAAATTCTTGCCTGGCTCAGGGTAGAGAGAAGGACACAGGAGTGGGAAGGGGAGACTCAATACAACGCAGGGTTGTTCCTGCTGTAGCCACACAACCTGCAAGAGGGCATATGAATACCAGCCCAAACCAGGCAGGGATGCCTGGCTGAAATCAGTCTGCTAGTCGGAGCCTACCTACTTCTCTTCTTTTGTGGCTAATCTTGGACTTTTCTATGTCTGTCTTTGGCCCACTCTCTGACCTGCTGCCCCACTTTGTGGTGACTCTTTGTAAAGATGAGAGAACCTGAGTTGTGGCTACTTCTAGGAGAAGCCATAATATACCAAGGCTGACCTATCATGGTACTGATCAGACAAGATCACAGACACTTCCGAGCTAAAATTCCCCCCTCTTCCAAGAATGCAGAGAGGCCCGAGTATATGCTCTTTCCTACCCACAAGCCCTCACCCAGATAGGGGTAGGGACCGGCCATTCTCAGCCCTGGGCTGAGAGCTCAGAAGCCACAGTGCTGTCCTGATTTCAGCATGAAGATGGAGAGTGACCAGCTTCCTGCAGTCTAGATGCTTTATTGAAAACATTAATTTAGTTGGCACCTGGGACTCAGATCTCAGAGCCAAGTTTTATCAGCACAACCATCTTCCCAAGACACTTCTTTCCTGGTGAGTTGAACAAATGAAGCTGGCATGGCCCGACTGTCATGTTCTTTGGCCATAATTTTCTTAGATGAAAAGTCTTGAGCATGCTTGAGTTCTCCAACAGATTCCTCATTGGTTCTTGTTGAAATACCTCCGGTCTTCTGGGAGGCAGACAGAGAAAACAAGGGAGTCTTCCTATTTGCTGACTATGCTATGTTCTTGTCAGTATCAGTGTGAGAAAGGCCAATGGGTCATCCCCAGACTACTTGGAAGATAACCTGGGAGGTTTTTCAATTATATTAAAAAAGGAATCCAGGCATTGTGGCCTATGCTTATAATTGCAGCACTTGGGAATTAAGGCTGGAGGACCACGATCTTGAAGCTAACCTGAGCTACAAAGCGAGTTCAAGGCTATCCTGGGCTACAGGGCAAGACTTTGTAAGGAAAACAGAAAAAAAAAGTAACTGGGGATATAGTTCAATTAATAGAGAGTTTATCTAGCATATGTAAAAGCCCTGAGTTCTTTCTTTAGTTCCACATAAACAGGCCTAGTGGTACATGCCTGTAATACTAGCATGTGGGAGCAAGAGGCAGGAGGATCAGAAGTTCAAAGTCATCCTTGTTTACATGGGGAATTTGGGGTCAGCCTAGGCTAGTGATCCTGTCTTGAAAAAGAAAAAGGAAAAGGAAAAGAAAGAAAGAAAAAAGAACAAGGAAAGAAACGAGAAAAGCTTGTAAATAGAGGGAGCTGGGATACAGGCAAAAGGAACTTTTTATTCCTTCTGTCCAAACAGATAGGAGACCCAGGCATCCCTTCTGATCCTTGTAGGAAGTTTTACTGCCGAAGCCCCAGTAGATAGGAACTCCATTAAATCGCATCATTGGGGTGTCATTTGTAACCAGAGCCAAACACAGATGGCCTGAGCGACACTCCTACCCTGGGTGTGGTCTTTACCTGTCACCACTTTCTCCAAGAACAGCCAAGGTCTTTTTTTTTTTTTTGGTAAGGATGGTGACCAAATCTCGTGTCACATCACAGAGGTTGGAGAGCAGGACTGGAAATCTGAACACATCTTGGTGAAAGTCAAATATCCCAGTATATACAAGTCTAATTGATCCTCAGTATTCATGAGGTCCGTGATGAAATCTTTTTGCAAAGCCCAAATCAATATTCACAGCAATTTTACAGACATGTGGAGAGGCAAAAATTTGACTCACTCAGTGTGCACATTCCCAGCTGAACTTAAATTTGGCGATGCTCTGCTGTGTTGTTTCAGTGCTAATATTGTCACCAAGTGTCTTTTTCATGGACTATTGAGTGCTATAGTGTGTGTGTGTCTGTGTGTTTCCCCTAGTAATTTTTCTGTTTGAAATAACTCCCACAATGCAATGCTGACATGCTGTTCCATATTCCTACGCACAAGAAAAACTGTGACATGCTCTATGGAGACAATCTATGTTGATAAGCTCCCCTTAAGCCTGGCCTATGATGCTACTGTGCATGTTAGTGAATCAGCAATATGTATCAGACGAGGCATGGGTAAGCAGAGACACACATAAATTAATAAGATTACATATTGACAGGTTGATAGGAATGCTCTGATCAGAAGCTCACAGAAACCTAACCCTGTATTTGTCCTAGGAGCAAAGTTTCGCTACTGCCTACTTTTAATGTGTGTGGCCGCTTTCTATATATAGATCAGAGGAACAGCAAATAACGAGAATCAGCTGTAGAGAGACCCAGCCAGGAGAGAAGACCAGGAGGGAGTCAACAGGAATATCTGAATTTTCCCGCAGGACCCTTCTCTGCATCCCTGCTCCATAGGACTGCTCCTTTATTTCCTTACTATGTTCAAGGCCTCTATTTGCCCCTTAAGGCCTTCCCATCCTCATGGTTGCCCTGATACAGAGGTAGGACCTATATCCTGAATTCCTAGTGTGGGGTAGAGGACATAATAAAAGCCTTGTAGACCGATGTTTTTACTGGCTACTTGGATTACTGCAAATGCATCCTCGTGAGGGAGAACTCACTACCTACAAGGACAGCATATTCCATCTTAGGATGCCCTTCCTATTGAGAAGTCCTTCCTCATTTGGGACAGGTGTTCTTCATTCTGAAGGCTCTGTCTTTTGTCCTGCTTGTGTTTCTTGAGTCCCTACATCCATTCCATTTGTCCCTGACTGCCTTCCTCGAGGCAGTTTTTTTCATAGGATGAAGAGGTTCTTTCAGTTGCCACTCATGCTAAATGGCACCTGTTTCACCTTTGTGCCCAGACAGCTGCGCTTCCAGTGGCCTCTCTTGGACCTATCTCTCTCCCAGGTTCAGTCTCAAGGCACTTTGGAAAAAACTACACATAATTCTCCTTGAGTTGGAAGAGGCTAGCCTACATTATTCTTTTAAGATGTAATCACTGAGGACGAAAATGCAGACTTGCCTTAGGTGAAGTTTCAGAATTCAACCCAACACAGTTTACTGAGCACCCATTGTAGCTAGCCTTCAGCCTGGGAGCTGAAGCCACAAAAGGCGAATTCATCCATGTAGTCACACATTTAACAAATGCTGATTCCACGCTAGGCATTTGGGGACAGGGAAGGGTCTTATCTCTCAAGGAGTGACATGTCTGGTGAGAAAAATGGACTTGACACAAATGATAGCATAAGAAGTTGTATGATCCAAGTATGGTGAGAGTTCCCAAGGAGTGGTGCAGACAGGGGTGGGCAGCCTTTTCTGGGAGAGTGGTGTATAAGGTAGAGCCTTAGGGATCCAAACCTGAGCAAAGGAAGGGTTCACAGCAAATCCAGGTCAGGGAGCCAAAACTTCTGCTGCTTAACTTCTCCACAACAGCCTGCTCTCAACTCTCCTGGGGCTTTATTTAGATACTCTTGTCTACATACGTAAGTCACAATCAAAAGCAAGGGAAGGCGAAGGGATGTGGGCTCTCAGGTAGGAACACTTACAGCAATGCTGCTGCATAAGGTAACAATTCGAGTGTTTGTCAAATGATTACCTGTGTATCCACAGTCAGAGAAATTATAACATCCAGGGACACAGTGTACTCTAGTGGTGGTCCTGCCTGAGTTTAAATCTTCTCAAATCTTAGTTTTCTTATCTGTAAAATGCGAACGATAGCAGAACCTTCCTGAAGTGTGATTCGAAGGATTAAATGAGATAATAAAATCTTCAGCCCAGAGCTTTGGCATGGAAGGAATGACCAAAAAAGTACTGATTTACAGAATGTTCTGATAGTTAGCTTTTAGTTGCAGTGAGTGATGAAGACTAGGAGTCCGTGGGTGTCAATAATATAATTATTCTCCATCACTTATCATCCATAGACTATGCTACGTGTTGATGATAGAGTAGTGGACAGGTAAGCTCTGCAAATTCTCACTGGTGTGCATTTGCTTATTTGGAACATAATTTGCATGTAGGATGCAATTCAGAATGCATGCACACCCACCTATGCATAACCCAAACCCAAGCTTATGCAGTATTCATTAGCTCTGTTCATGGATTGCACCTTCTCCATTCTGTATAGAGATCTCATTTTTTAAATATAGGTGTTGGTCCACTCAATTGATTTCATAACTCACAAATGGACTGTAGCCAACATTAAATAAGACACTGTATTAGACAAACCAAGTGGAAGGTATAAGAAAACCCTGGCAGAGTGTACTGCTGTGGATCTCCCTAGCTCTCCCTGGTTGTCGATCTCTTACTTTCATCGGGCACCACTGCTATCCCGGAATACTGGGATAGATTTTTGCAGTTTCTACATTTGCAGGATTCTACATTCAAGTGCTCAAGTGTGTATCTAGCTGTATTCTGTGGCTAAGAAAATAAGACCTCTGGTCAACTTCAGCAACAGCGCTTGTTTCCCAGGTCACCCCAGCCCTCCGTTTGGAGTTTGCTCATGACCACGAACTGCTCTGGTGCATATAAGATGTTAAATGAATAGAGACATTGGGCTTAAAGCTAATGAACATCACTCCCGTATGCTAGGTGCTCATCAAAGAGGCCGATGGCATGAATAGTTTGAGCTGATATTCCTTATGTGGTTGTGTGTGTGTTTTGGGTGGGAGTGTACATACGTGTGTGTGTGTGTGTGTGTGTGTGTGTGTGTGTGCGCGCGCGCATGTGTGTGCAGAAGCCAGAGGTCAATTTTAGGTACCATTGCTCAGGTTCTGTTGTCCTTTGGGTATGATATAGATTTCTCACTGGGACTTGGGGATCACTGGTTAAGCTAGGTTGGCTCACCAGCAAACCCTAAAGATCTGCATGACTCCTGGTGCTGCCCTATTACAAGCATGGGCCACACTGGGATTTTTGTACATAGATTCTGTGGATCAGAACTCATATCCTCTTGCTTGCTGGACTGAGCCCTCTCCCTAGCCCCTTAAGCTGATCTCTGTCAAGGTGCATACTTGTACCACTAAGGCCATGGTACTCCAGCCCAATCTCAGGTCATCCCTGGGATCTCCTGCCATAGCGTCTCATACCTGAGTGCCACTTCTCCATGCCAAATGGAGAAGCTCTAGGCACTCACAGATGTGCATATTTTATCCTAAGCATCCTTCAGAATGAGAACTTCAACCTAGAACTCAGAAATGACTATGGTTCAAAACTGTGGGTGACACTCGAAAGGAGAGAACTAGACTACGAAGAACCTGCATTGGATTGGCCTTGACTTTGTCACGCCTATGATCATCTCAGATGATCCCCACAAGTGGAAAAAGAGCCTCAAGATTAAGCTTATCTTCTGTAGCAAAATTGATTTCCCCAGGCCACACGGTAAATGACTGGTGAGGTAGAACCTGAACCCAGGTATCCTCACTTCTGATCACCTGCCATCCTACTAAATACACAGTCACAGACTGTCTACTGCTCCATGTCTTACGGCTCAGCAAACGCTTTGCAGCATTAGATGCTTACCAGGAACACCGCACAATGTCACACCAACCAGCTTGCCGATACTGTAGTGAATACCTGAGCCAATCCTTCTAAAGAAAAGAGGGTCATTTGGGCTCACAGTTTTGAAGGGTTCAGTCTATTGTTGATGAGCTCTACTGCTTTTGGCCTATATTGGTCCAATTATGGCAGAGAATGCAGGGTGGACCAAAGCCGTTCACTTCATGACCATGGTCAAAAAGTTGAAGAGAGTGAGGAAGGAGCTGTACCTCCCACTTGGCACCGTGGCTTAAAATTTCTGCTATAACAGCGCCAGTTATAATGCACAGGCCCCTGGGCTTCACTCAAGACGCAAGCTACAGCATATGTTGTAGGTTCTGTCATTTGTTTTCATTTCATGGATAGTGGTCAAAGTTCAGAGATGCCATACAGCCGAGACATGGAGAGAAGGAAAGAAAGAAAATGTGGACACTGGTGCCCCTTGAATTTCGGAGAGCCACACTTCCAAGAAAGTAGCTTAGGCTCATGCCCAGATCACTCGCACAGTCCTTTTGGTTGACTCCATCCAGGACTGTAGTCAACAAACAAGCTCACATTGATCAGAGAGGCTCGAGGGAAGACCGAAGAGTCAAGGTCAACGTAGCGTACACCTAGCCTAAGCCAATGAGTAGAGGCGATAGATAGGACTCGAGTCCCAGTCCCACTAATCCCTATCCGCTGCGTGATCCTCAGCAAGTTGCTTGACATTTCTGAGTCTTGGTTCCACTAATTTACTCAACAGAAACTTGTATGATTGAACCTTACTTCCAGCATTTTTACTGCTTCTAAAGCACCGATGAGCCCGAATTTCTCAGGTGAGAATGATGACAGGGCTGTTATGCAGAAGCAAGAAAATTTATGAAAGAAAACCACATGGGCCAGTGCCCAGCAAGCAAAGATCAATAAGTATTTGAAGCCTCTGACTCTGGAGCGGGGCTTACAGTTTCGTCGGCCCCCGTAGAAGAAGCTGGGTCCCAATGGTGCTGAGTACAAAGAGCAGCTGTCTAAATGTGCATAAGCTATTACACGTTATAGCGTTGTGTGCACATCCTCGGATGTGGGCAATGATGTGAGCAAGTCCCTTGGGGTTTAAAAACCAATCCCTTTTTACCTAGTTAAGAAGGAACAAAGTAGCTAAAAGACGCCCCTGTGCATCTTCAGGCAGGAGGGAGAGGACTGCGAACTACAGGGTCCTTGGGGCTCCCAGTACCATCAAGGAAAGCTAGTCACAGGGCTGGTGATTTTGCAAGTCCCTCCAGAAAAGGTCCTATTTGACAGCTGAGAAGGAAACCATTGGACAGACAGGGGGAGGGACTTGGTGAAGTTTATGCAAGTTCTGACAACACGCCAGGCACTGTGCTAAGCCTGTTCCCATGGTTACAGTCTTGACCCTTTCTAACCAGATAATGCAGTGGTTAGGGGCATGTGCTCTGATGATTGAGAAAGTCTGTTTGAATCTCCATTCTGGTGCTTATCGGAGTGTGACCGTGGAGAATTTAATTACCTAACCTCGCTGGCATGCAGGGCTTTAAAAATCTTTAAAATGAGTATAAAATGGTCTACCCTTGTAGATTTGCTGAGGATTAAATAAGATGAAGTTCCTGATGCATTTGTTCAGTGATATTTAATTGAGCATCTATAAGAAGTGAGGGATTGAGCCAAGCCCTAGGGATAGGAGGGTGGGCTAACCAAGCTACTATCTTTGCTCCCATGAGGCTTATAGCACAGTAAGACAGACAGGCAATCAGCAATGTCCCATGAACAGATGCTCACAAGGATAATGGAAGAGAAGACAGGCTTCCCGGAAGAAGCAGTCTTCAAGCAGAGGCCCAAAGGAAACAGGTGGAAAGCAGACGAGGCTGAGCAAACATTTTCTACCACAGCTAGATGGTGAATTGGCAGAGGCTCGGAATTGGAGCCTCTTTTTTCCCAGGAGGTCCAGTTACACAATGCCTCTTCACTGGCACAGGTGTGCCCTCATCTCTGTGAATCTTTACACTCTACTCATTCCCTGGGTCCTGTTTGTCACTCCGTTGTTAAAGTGTGGTTAAATTCAGGGCTTTAAAAATCACTTAACAGTCATGGCTTCTCAATGTGGCAAGCTCCTATCCAAGCCACAGAGCCCATCCTCTAGAGCCCTCGTAGCTTTGTTTGCCCCTTGTCTTTCCTTCCACCAGTTCACCGGCTGCTCCTCCCAGAGGTGTTAAGCACAGTTCAGCTCCCGGATGACAGGGCCTCAGAATCAGTTGTCCTGTTAGATGCAAGACGCTCACCACAAGGACAGAAGCACAAGCCAGGAGCATCACATAGATTCCTTACAGTGATGAAGAGATGCAGCAAGGGCCAGCACACTGCAGTAGTCCTGGGGCAGCGGTAGATCCACATTATGGTGTTCAAATGACACTAACGTCCCAATGGCAAGGCTGCACTTCAAGGTAAAGCAGCCTGCCCAGGTAAGATAGCAGAGGAACCTGTAGCTCCTTTAGGAAGGAAATGATACTTTTGAAATACATAACTGAGACCTGCAGAATTCAGTACCCAAAGGAGGGAGAGGATTATTAATTTATATTGAGTTGTTTCCCTAGGGGATTTAGGGTGAGTGACACTTTCTACGCATAGGTGGTTCCGTCCCATGTCAGTTATGTTTACCTAAGTTTCATGTTTGATTGAGCATTCCCATGATTAAACTGTTTCTTCCAATAGCCTTGGGGTCAGTATTCAGAAAGACTATACATTTACTTATTTACTTAGTTATTTAGTTATTTAAATTTGAGATAGAGGATCTCACTATATAGTTCGGGCTGGCATTGAACTCACTATATAGTCTAGGCTGGCTCTTGAACTCTCAGTGATTCTTCTGCCTCAGTCACCCAAGTACTGGGTTTACAGATGTGTGTCACATACCTGGCTGCACATGTGTTTTCACAGCTGTGATCACAATCAGGCATCACCCAGGTCTTATTTAGCATCTAATTTTTTTCTACATATCCATTCTGTATCTTGGGTATATTGACTTAGCAGAACTTGAATTTGTTTTCTGATAGGGTAACCTGAGATTAGTATGCCCTGAGTGCCCAGCCTGAAGCCTGTCGGTAGGGTTATCTGTGGCATGGTAAAACCAGCTTGCTCCAACTGTGCAGAGCCCATTCTACAGGCTGTCCTGGCTTTCTGCTCTGTATGAAACACAGCTTTGGCTAGGAAAAGTTACACCATAGGCATAGGTAGAGTCTTGGAATTGGGGCCTGTTTTGTCCAGGAGGTCCAGTTTTGCAACACTTCTTCACTGGCATGGTGTGCCCTCATCTCTGTGAATCTTTACACCCTACTCATTCCCTGGGTCCTGTTTGTCACTCAGATGTTCTTTGGGCCCTGAAATTATCCGCCGAGTGTCACAACAGCTTGCACTACTTGTAGTAGTTAGCTGCTATGGTGGCTCAGCAAGGACGAGAGGGAGGCATTTTCATTCGTGCAAAGCCCTGCCAGACTTCAGCAGAGGGAACCACCATCCTGGCCAGTGCCAGACTGCATGGTTGAACCCCGAGTATCTGAGCTCCAGTGTTTCCATTCATTTAGAACTCCTCAGGTGCAGATCATAAGCAATCAAACAACCCCCACAGAAATCCAACACCTGCAAGTAATACAAAACACCAAGGCCTATGTATTCTTTTTTTCCAACAGTGCACAAAAACAATTATTTGAAATGCAACTAAAAATAAGCTTCCACAGCAACTACTGCTCTAGCCTAGCTCGTTATTCCTACCCCTGAACTTCCTGACGTGGAGGTGCTGCTGGTCTGAAAACTAAACTTAGTGACACGGGTTTAAGTTATCTAATAAGCTAAGATCCCTGTTGGAGCTCTTTGGAGAACACAGAAGAGGCTGCCTTCTGGCCCCAACAATGGCACTCTAATGGGTACTGACTAACACAGCACTTGAACTAATCTTAAAATCCCTTTGAGGCAGCAAGTGCTATTTTAATCCCCATCTTACAAATGGAAAGAAACTCCAAGGGATAAGGAAGTCACATAGTTCATAAGCAGAGAAGCCAGGTCAAGGCCTGGGTGGTGCAGAAGGTGCTGTGCTCAGGGACAAGAAGAGGCTGAAATCTGGCCTCAGCTTTGCATGCTCAGCTGTGCACGAGCTGGACCACATCAGCCCAGGTGATGGAGGTCTTCTTCCCTGAGTTAAGATGCTATAAAATAGGGGCTAGCTGCCCAGATGCATGCTTCCTCTCTCTCTCTCCACTGCAATCCCAGGGCCTCTAAAATGGTGGAGAAGCAGAATAGGTGGGACAAATAAGAGGCAGGGGTGTGATCTGAGGTGAACTAAAGCCTGTGCATGTGGGCAAACCAGCTGTGTCTGCAGAAGGCTTGGGGGCAGGTGTCAGTGAGGTGGAGTGAGGCCATTTGGCTCAGTTAGAGGCACAAATCTTGAGATGGGAGAGTGACATTTCCTGCCCACCCCTGCATATGTGTAGCATGGATGGTGCCCAGTAGGTGGGGCAATTAGCCTGTGTCCCAGGGCACCTGGCTCCACCAGCACTTCCCTTCCTGCTGTCTTTCTGCAATTAGATTGCTCTGGCTAATAGCTGCCAAACCACTTTGTTGGAGATGATGAGTCTATTAATTTCTTGAGGCTAATATGAGAGTGGGTGGGAGAGTTGTTTCTTGACTGGAACTCAGGGGCTAATTAGTCTATTTGCCAGGTCCCCAGAGGTTAAGACTTGAAGGGTGCAGTGCTGAGGCTGTCAGATCTGGTGATGGAAGAATCTTTTCTAGCCATGACTGTTGTGCAATCCTAGTTTGTGGCTTGTGTAAGGCTAAGAATATGGGCTTGCTTCAAGCAGGTATCCTTGCTGGTATGATGTATAGGTCCAGGGTGACAATAAGTTGATAAGAAGTTCAGTTTTGTCCCAAACATCCAAACGCTGGCATCCAGCCTGCTTGGTTTTATGGTCCTCCTACCCATGTAGAGTTCTTCCCAGCCTAGCAGACCATGGGAAGCCAATTGTACACATTTTGAAGGTAGGAAAATAGTCCCTTGGAGGAGAGAGATTCTTACTGAATTTATAGTGTCAAGACCAGGGAGGAGAAAATTATGTCCATAAGCTCATACTGGGTGGCTGAGGGCTCTAGAAGCTACTTCCTGGTTTGTCTAGTGTGTTCAAATAAAAGCACACTAGTGTCCTCACTCTGAAAGACATTAACAGAACCATGAAAGATCAAAGATTTAGGATCCTGCTCTAGATGTGAACCTATGCCACAGCTACTACCCGTGACCTTAGGAGATAAGCCATTAAACCCACCTGAGCACGTTTCTTCATTAATAAAATAGAAACACCATGACACCTGCAAAGTATGATGGGAGAATTCAAAGATAAGTTGGAATAATATATACAACACAACAGGTATCCTGTAATAATTACCCACCCCCTTCTGTTTGGAAATCTCACAGCGTAATCATCATCCCCTTGCCCTTGTCTCTGTAGAGAGAAGAAAGAGGGAGGCAATGATTGGGCAATGATGTGGCCTGATGGGTTCCTTTAGAGGCCATAGGAGCTCTGAAGCCACAGGGGAGCTCATCTGTGTTCTGCTCATGCTTGGCCAGCAAGAGCAAAGTACTGATAGGAGATAGTAGCTTTCTTCGCTTCCACTGCCAGAAGCAAGTGCTGAGGTCTAAGCATATAAGAGGTTGTTGGCGGGGGGTGGGGGGGGGGCGGCAGGAAGTAGAAATGCACCTAAAAGGTTCAGAAAGTGGAGTTCTGCAGGCTTCTGTGGGAACATTCATCTGGGGTTAGAAACACAGGGTTTAGGGTTTAGGGTTTAGGCCTCTCAGATAATGGGCTTTGGGTTCTTAGGCAGGTTAGGGGGTGTCTCTTATTTATATAAAGCAGATCATGCTGCTTGTGCATGCATGAGACACTGGGTACAGCTAAACAGGTGCAGAGTGTACATGGAGCTGCTGTACCATTACAGAGGTGGAAAAAGCTCTCTCCCATTTCTGGAGGTGCCCTTCCAGGGGTAAGGAGAGGCGCTTTTGCTTATCTGTCCCTTGCCTCCAAGATTCACCTGTCATGACCCATGGCCTCCTTCATGGCTGGAGGTCCATGAGAGCTCCCAGCTGTTAGTCCAAGGAGGTCCTGAGTTGGGCCTGCTCTCTGCGTGCTCCATCTTCTCCAAAGCATAAAGGCAGGTTGCTGGCCTCTCTTCACTGTGACTCTGAGTCCTCTTGTTCCATAGGGTAAAGATGAAGGCCAAGGAGGAGCTAAGTCTTCATTCTTGTTGAAAGCACCTGAAATCAAATTCAGAGCCTAGCTCCAGGAACAGAGCAATGGGGTCCAGTGCAGGGCTCCCGGGAATTTTCCAGGGAATCTGCTGCTGGCGTCTAGGAGAGGCGGCTGTGTGCAACTCTGTGTGTGCAGGCAACCATCAGCTGTCTTTCATGGGTGCCAACCCCAGCTAGTCAGCAACAGAAGTGGTTTGTCTGGGGTCTAGCCAGCAGAATTATATCATGATCAGATATGTGTGTATTGTATATGTATGCGTTATTTAAAGACATTTCTATCCTTGTATTATGTATTGTTTATTTATAATATATTTATGTAATCTAAGGCCTGTTGTAAAATACTCCATTGGATCCAAAAGAGATTGTCAGGGTATACAATAGTCCACAGGAATATTCTCAAAAATTGATTAAGAGAGTATGATGGTTCATGTCAGCACTTGCAAAGTCAAGGCAGGAGGATTGCTACCAGCTTGAAGCCAATCGAACATGATTAAGAAGGTATATGTTATTTGCATATATGTATGTGGTGTATGCATGTATATGTGTATGTGTATATGTATATCTGTAGTTGTATGTGTGGGTATGTGTACACATAGAGGCTAAGTGTCTGTCTACTCTATGGCTAGCAAACCTCTGAGACCCTCCCATCAGCATCCTGGGCTGTGATCAAAGATACACACTGCTGTGCTTGGATCTTTTTACTTTTTCACACGGAGGCTGGGGATCCAGACTCAGAGCCTCATGCTTCTACAGCAAGCACTTTAGCAACAGAACCATTTCTGGCCCTCTGTGTAAAAATTTTTTTTGACCACAATAAGATAAAAATAAAACAAAAGACAATTTAAAAACACAATAGAAAAATGGAAGAAAAAATAATATTCATGGAGTGCTGGGTTAAATCCATCTTCGCTATGACCATCGGAAGTTTCTGTTATTATTCCCATTTCACCCAGAAGGAAGCATGTTTAGGGGACCTCAGAAACATCGCTGAGGTTGCACAGCGAGTTTTAAGGTCCTGGTTAGAATGCAGACTATAGTGTCAAACTGGTCTTCCATGCTCTGTGGGTTCTGAAAAGGGAGAGGGACATTTCTGTTTCTGCTTCTAGCTGGATAAGCCAAGGCACTGGAGGAGCCTCACAGTGGATTAAGGCGAGTAGGTCTTGACTCTTCGTTCTTCTGACATATTCACTCAGCTGTATGTTTAACCGTTCAGTAAGCATTTAGGTTTCTGCTCCTTTAGTGATGTGATTTCATTTGGGCTTTTCAGCACCAAGGATTGAACCCAGGGCATCATTCATGCCAGGCGAAAACTCTACCACTGAGCTACATTCCAAGCCCTTGGCAAGCATTCATTAAGGGCTAGGTACAAGTTCCTTCTCATCTTGTATCTATCCTCTTAATCACATTTTTGTTTGTTGATACAGAGTCTCACTATGTATCCCAGGCTACCCTTGAACTCAGCAGATAGCCCAGGTTAAAACTTCAAACTTGTAGCAATGCTCCTGCCTTGACCTCGCAAGTGCAGACATGAGCCACCATGCTCTCTTGCTCAATTTCTAAGTGTACAAGTATACGTGCTGACATTCTTATTCTTACCTAGATAATTGGGTTTTTGAAGGCAGGCCAAAGCAAAAGAGCCTTATGTCTCAGCCCTGCTTGAAAATAACACAATTGCCTATTCCCTCTTCTGCTGACAGAACTTCTCTGCACCACGCTACAGTCCTAACTCATTTCTCCATTCTCCTCTCTTGTCTCTTCCAAGTCTTTGATCCTTTCTTTCCTCATCTGACATCCCCCTTCCCTCAAGACCCTCAATCCTGTATCATATCCCCTAGTTCTGGTCTAGCCTATTGTTCCTCCATACCCCGCATCTTTTCCTCCTGGGGTTTACTCACAGCATAGCACTGCCTTTTGCTGCTCTCAAGTTCAGCAACCTGCAGCCCAATCTGTCCCTTCCCCAAGTCTTCCCATCCTCTCCGCTTGGTCTCCTCAGATTGGCCAGTGGCATGTGGCAGAGGGCCTCAGCATGGACAGCCGCCTCTACGCCTCCAACATCTCTGACAGTCTCTTCAACACCACCCTGGTCGTCACCACCATCCTGGTAAGCGGGGTTTCTCAGACCTCCAGCTGCAGCTCCCAAGGGCACCTCCTCACCAAGTTCTTGCTCATGGGCTTCCCGGGGTACAGAAGATAGAAATGCTAATCACAGTGCAGAGGCCAATTTATGACAGTGTAATTGCACTCCAGTGCTGTTTCGTATGGAAATGATATCTGATGAGCTGCTGAGCAGCTGGGGCAGAGGGAGAGAGTCCATGGTGTGTGGAAGCCTCTACCAGGGGACCTGGGTGGCTAGGGAAGCTGTTTAGAAACCCTAGAAACAGGATCTTCTGACACAGGTGAGACAAGCTGGATGTAGTCCCCTGAGATGACCCCCCTTTCCCAGCATCCCACTGTCCTTGGTATCTGCTGTCCTTTCCTATCCCCTGACATGTGCCTGGCACTGTGCTTACTCATAGAAGCCAAAGATGAGTACAGATTGGTCTGTATCTTCAAAGGAGTTATCACTGGGCAGATGGGCTAAGTCAACTACACATGACCAAGGTGTTACCATCCCCAATAGCCCCAGAGACCTCATGTTTTAAAAGATCTGTCAGTTAAGCCAGCTACATGTTAAGCAATAATTACTTTGTTCCTCCCCACTCTTATTTTAACTAATCAAAAGAGTATTTCCCTACCCCATACAGCATCTCACCAGGGAGAGAAAACTAGCAGAGTCATACTGATATTTTTTTAGTTCAGAGCAAAGTCTGTACAGTCTAGCCCAGTGGTTCTCAAGCTGTGGGGCTTGACATTTTTGGGGGTTGAAAGACCCTTTCATATGGGTCCCCTAAGACCATCTATATATCAGATATTTACATTATGATTCATAACAGTAGCAAAATTACAGTTATGAAATAGCAATGAAAATATTTTATGGGTGGGGGTCACCACAGTATGAGGAACTGTATTAAAGGGTCGCAGCATTTGGAAGGTTGAGAAGCACTGGTCTAGCCCCTGCTAGATGTATAAACTTGTTTATTTTGAGAAAATAAAAAGAGCCTAGAGACCTCCATTATGACCTTTAGGAACTCCTGAGACTTGGGAAGCCTGGGCAAGGAGTACTGATCTACTATAGAAAGAGTGGGCAAAACGCCAAGAAAGGCAGGAATTTAGAGCCCTGAGGTGTAGAGGAAGGAGCCGCGGGAAGGGCAGCAAGGCCTGAAAATGCAACATCTGCGATAGACTCTGAAAGACAGAAGGCAGTTGCCGGGGAAAAGAGAATGAAGAAGAGCATTGTTAGGTGCTTAGAAAGTGCTGGAGGATTCAGGCTTTCCTGAGAGATAGGCATTGGTTGGGAAAGGGAGAGCAGAACCCACGATCACAGGCCCACAGTGCTTAGGATCTTGTACACTAGGCTATTCATGTTTTCATTTGTTCATCCAAGGAATGTTTATTGGGGTCTTCTATATGCTTGGTGCCATTCAAGGTACTCAGGAAACATCGATGAACCAAACACAAAAATCCCTGCCTGTCAGGAGCTTCGGTTTTAGTATGGAATATGAGGCAGTTAGTAATATGTCAACAGAGATCGAGTCTCCCTTATCTGAAATACTTCAGACTCAAAATATTTCAGTTTCAGATGTTTTCCGGGTTTCGGCATCTTTTCATAAACATTGCTAGTTGAGCATCCCTAATAGGAAAGTCTAGACTCTGAAGCACCCGGTAGGGACCTGTCGGCACTCAGACTCTTTCAGATTTTGAAGAAGTTCAGGCTCAGGATTTGAGTTAGGGTTGCTTAACTTCTACTGAAACTGTGCTTTAGAAAATAGGCTAGGAGCAATGGCAGGCAGTGTCAGTTCCCATGTGATCAAACGTGGCCTTTTTAAGGAGGGGGAGTCTGAGTAGAGACAAGACACAGGGAAGGAGCTACTCCCTGTGCCCCTGTTACCCAGAAACAGCCTCAGATCCAGGCTCCCTGATTTCAGTCTCTCTGGTCCCCAGCTCCAGCTCTGCTTACCTGAGTCACTTAGAATGCCAGGAAGATTAGAGGGAGGTGGTGTCCCCTCTCCAGCTGAGAACTGAGACAACCTGTAGCAGTACAGACGTCAGCAGAGGGAACCACCATCATGTCTAGTGCCATGCTTACAGTGGAACCCCAAGCATCTGAGCTCAGGTGTTTTCATTCATTCAGAACTCCTCAGGTATAGATCATAAGCAATCAAACATCCCCCACAGAAATCCAACACCTGCAGACAATACAAAATATCAAGACCTATGCATCCCTTTTCCAACAGTGCACAAAAACAATTATTTTAAAAATAAGTAAGAATAAACTTCCACAACATTTCCCCTTTTCTCTATAAGACAAAAAAAAAATGCTTTATCTCTACAACACAATTTAACACTACACCAGCAAAACCATTTACAAGAGGAATAATCACCAGGGTTGCTAATGCACAGGACCCAATGAAATGTCTTTGGACAGCAGAAAAACACTATCAATGTCCAATTATCTGGAATTCACTCACAATCTTCTGGGTTCCTCCAAAGGGCTTGGATCATCTCTCTGGCTCTGCCCTCTTCAGCACACAGTTTGTCCTCCAAACTCTGGCTGGCTTCACTCCACTGCTGCTGCTGTTCTTGGTGGTCATCCCATGGTACTAGAATCTTCAGAACACTAGAGTCCTTTGCTCCATCTGGGCTGCACTTTCCCCAGTAGCCTCTTCTGGGCCCTCTTCATGGTGCCAAGCCCCAACTTCTCTGTATGTCCCCTTCATTCTGGGCCTTCAACTGCTACTGAGGCTGCACTTTCACTAATCGCCTCTCCTGGCCTCTCTTCACGGTGCCAAGCCTCAGCTGCTCTCCAAAGACACTTTCATGCCTTCAAAACCGGTCCACATGAGTGACTCTTACAGTACCAGGTTCAGCTACCAGCATGAGATACAACCTCGACCAGTTCTGGATGAAAACTTGTGTGTGCTGTCCCCGAGGAAACACTTTCCAGATTTTAAGATAGAGTCTGGTTTGCTAGGAAAAAAAAATTAGTCCTTGTCTGCAGGCAGAGTTCCCTCATGGTATGGAATTACCGTTTATAGACAGGTTTGCAGGACAAAAAACAAAACAACAACAACAACAAAAAAAAAAACTGTTCAGTTTAACTAAGTGGCTTTTTGGCTCTAAGCCATGGCTTCTACAACAGGAGGTCCTGGGCCAGTGGGAAGAATCTCTGGTTGAAACACTCTGGCCATTTGGCATTCTTTCTCACCGCCGCTATGGGGAAACATATAACCCCTTCAATAGATCTCAAATACAATGTCTTGAGTTTCACACACATACAATGCAACTATCAGAAACCTCAGTTTGTGCAACAGTATGCTGCCACCAGCAGTGGGAGGGAGTGGCCGCTCCATGATCAGGACAAGCAGTAAGAACTTCACTTTTTTCTGCTCCCTGCTGAATTCTTTATCTCTTAGAGCCTCCATTCTGGGGCCCTCACCTAGGAGCTTTCCCCCCTCATTTATTTATTAATTTCACAACCTTTTCTCTTCATGGAGGCATATTTCCTTTCTTTCCTCTTCCTTCAGGATTCTTCCATTAATATCTTAATCTCTATCCTCTGGTAGCTTCCATGAGTGTACTTTACCAGACTCTGTGAGGTCTTGAGTTTCTTTCTTTTCTTCCTTGCCTCCACTTTGGATCAGCTGGCGTGATATTGTGCCCTACATTAATACTCACTATTTGTAGCAGTACACCTATGGGGTGGCTCACCAAGGAAGACAAGGAGGCATATTTCATAACTGCAAACCCTGCAGACCTCAGCAGAGGGAACCACCATCATGGTCAGTACCATACTCACAGTGGAACCCCAAGCATCTGAGCTCAGGTGTATTTATGCATTCAGAACTCCTCAGGTGCGGATCATAAGCAATCAAACATCCCCCACAGAAATCCAACACCTGCAGACAGTACAAACTGCCAAGGCCCATGCATCCCTTTTTCCAACAGTGCACAAAAACAATTATTTTAAACACAACTAAAAATAAGCTTCCACAACAACAACTGCCTAAGCTGGGTTGGTAAAGAGGGTATAGTGGCATCTTGTGACAGCTGGGCCCTCCTCCCTACTCACTTTTCTATCTGTGGGAACTTCTTGAGTCTCTCCCCTTCTATCAGTCTCACAGCACATGCACTAGTTCAGAGTTCAGCCCCCTCCTGTGCCTCTTTGTCTCCCGGTCACCTGTAGCATTCTCCCGGCTCTCCTCCCACTTGCTGTGGATCTCCTCATTACACTCACAATTGCCCTGTCGTTTCCTTCGTGCCATCCCTCAGTTCCTTAGTTTGGGCACTAAACCCCTCGCACTTAGGGATCAAGTACCTCTGTATGCAGCCTTGGGGTCCAGGATTCCTCACTGTGCAGTACCTCCATGATGGTACACTGTTTCCTCTCCTCTGGGTGCCACCCCCAGCTTAAGGGTCATCTTTTCTCCATTGTCTGCCATTGGCTGACTCCTGCCTTTTCTGTCTCTGGGTGTTTCTTGGCCCTCTGACCAACATATCTTCTCCTAGTTGTTATTTGACTTCCCACATTTCCTTCATGAATGAGAGCACCTCAAATATCGGGGTGTCTGACACAAATGGGAACTTAATAATTATAGAGTCTTGAGTATGGAAATACCTTTGAACAGAATTTGAGGAGGGGTTTTAAGAAATTCTTTAAAAGCGAACAAAAGTTGGAGCAGGAGACAGGGAACCTGCTAGGTTGTGTGCCATGATTCCCTACATCTGGAATCTGACTGTGCTAGGGGCTTCTGATATATTGAAGCCAGAAGGTCATGTTCTCAGGTGGAGATGTGGCTTGTGTGTGTGTGTGTGTGTGTGTGTGTGTGTGCAGGTGCAGACATGTACCTGCCTGTGTGTGTTCATAAGAGTTCTTGAGAAGTTGGGTGCCTGAAGAATACTCCTGTGTGAGGCTGGTACAAAGGAGACCAAAATCAGCATTGGTTCGTTTTCTGTGCAGATGTGGCTGAGGTGGCCATTCCAAACCAGAAACTCTTTATCATCATCATCATCATCATCATCATCATCATCATCATCACCTCTCTCATATAATACATCCCCTGCCTGTTTCCCCTCCCTCCATTCCACTCAGTCCCCCCTTCTCCACTTCCCCTCTCCCCCAGTTCCATTCCCCCTCTGATTCTCTTTAGAAGGAAGAAGGCCTCCCAGAGGTATCAGCCATATATGCCACAACAAGATGCATCCAGGCTCGGCTCACAACCCAGTAGGAAGAGAGGGGGCCCAAGAGCAGGCAAACGGGTCAGAGGCACATCCACTCTGACTGTTAGGAGTTCCATAAAAACAGCTAACAACCATAACATATGCAGGGGACCTAGGGCAGACCCATGCAGGCTCCCTGATTGCCACCTCAGTCTATGAGCTCTGCTTAGTTGATTCTGTGGGCATTGTTCTCCTGATGAAACCAACAGCTCTTACTAGGAGCAAAGGTCCTTATGCAAGCCCTATGTGACCATTCGTAAGCTCTTTCTGCAAATGGTGATCCCGAGCAATTTATCCCTTAAATTCAAGACATATCTGAGTGGCTCACTCCTGCCAGTGACACATGGGATTAGCCACAGTCCCCATCTTAAGAACACATTTTCTGTGTTGGGTCCTATGCTAAGCACATAGCTGTAGTGTCACCTTGGGTTTTCCCAGCACCCCTGCGGAAGACAAGCCAGCGCTCAGCCGAAATCATTTTCCAAGGTGCCAGTGAGCCTCAGGCCTGCTGATACTTTGGCTGTCCAATCCCTCTCTTCCCTCCAAGATCAGCCTTGTGAACATTTACTTTGAACATGACAGTGGATTTCAAGTGAACTTGAGAGTAGAGTATGAGAAAAGGAGAATTTCATGACATTCTTCAGAATAACTAAAAAATACTCTGGTCCTAGAGTAGAAACCCTCAGCCAAGCACTGCCCACGAGGCCTAGAGGGTCTTGTCTTATAACCAGCAGGTGTCGGGGGGGGTGAGAATGAGGGGAAGGGGGTGTTAGACCCCACTCACACTACACCTGGGAGCTGTATAACTTCAGCATCAAGAGTGAAGAGGAAGCATTGGGTGCTTCTCACAGGCGCCTTAACCTGAGCATAAGGATGATTCTAAGAAGTGCATTGGTGTCAGAAGCAAAGCAACTCCCAGGTCAGGATGAGTTAGGTTAGACAGAAGATGGAACGGAGATGAATGGGGCCTAGAGAGGTCCTTGAGCCGAGGGCAGCCTGTGTGGTAGGCAAGGAGCCTAGCTTGTCTCATTGCCACAACAGTGTACCCGATCGCAAGTAGAGCCACACACCACCTTCGACCCAGAGTCCATACCTCTGACATGCAACCTGGTCCTGATGTGACATTCCCTCTTTGTGACGCTCCAAATGCATTCCCCATCTCAGAGTCTCTGGTCTGTCGCCCTCCATTCCTCTGTGCAGACGCTCCCTCTGGCTTAAGCTCAGCAGCTCAGCATTGCAGCAGATCCCTGTACTGTGATGCTCAGCTGTCTCTGAGGTGGAGCCTCCATAATCCCTGTGTGCATCTTGCTCAGTCCCTGCCACGCCTGACCCCTGTGCAGTTCTGCAAAGACCCACACAAGCACACACATTGAGTCTTTACTCCTACCTGCCCCCACCTACGGCACAAGCCAGGATGGCACAAGTTTGCCTCCTCTCTGTATCTTCATCTGCACCCTGTCCCAGGCCTCTCCCCAGCTTTGTCTCCACCACCTGCTTCCTGGACACTGGGTCTACAGGTGATCCTGCCTGCTCTGCCTTCTCCACCCTCCATGACTCTCAGGAACTCCTTCTCACCTCTCCATCATCACACACACTCTTCCCCCTCCCATCTCAAAAGGAGGCCATCATCACACTGCCTAACACTACTGTCATCCAACAGGGAGTTACAGATACTCTTGGGGAGCCTTCCTGCTCTTTGTGGAGGACTGTGGCTTGGAGGGGAGGTGTGACTTTGAGGTAGAGGGGCCCTTTACGAGGCTACCCTGATGCATCCACCTCTCACCTTCTCTGGTTGGTCCGTAGCCTTCTCTATACATTTACACCCCAATTCTATCAGTCCCACAAATCTTCCCTGTCTGCTTGGAAAGATCTTGTGACCAGAACCCAGCAGTGTCTCGCTGTTCTGCTCTGTCTTTGTATGGGAATGGCCATATTCTCTTTCTTCAGGCTCCTTCCCCCGGACTGTCAGACCCATGCAGTCCTCATTTTCAGCCTCTGCTTGCTGGTACTATTGCGCTACATGGCTACTCTTCTCTTCCCACCCTTTCTGAGACTAGGTTTCCTTGAGGGTGTGGTCCTCTCTCACTCAGTTCTTCCCCACGGTGCCCCACATTCTCCATGCTTCCAAACCACTGCCCTATCCTGCCCTCACTAGCAGGTTTAATCTCCGTTGGTCTTTCCCCTGGGATAGACTGCCACCATCTCAAACCCAGTAAGCCGTGGGTCTTCTTTCCTGCCCAGCCATCCATGACCAATGTGACACCATCATCGGTCATCCATCCAGACGCCATATTGATTGTGTATACTAACGGGTCTCGCTCTGATATATCCATGCACGCATACATGATGCTTGATCAAGCCCCTCCCCTTCTACCTTTCCTGTGCTCCCTTTTCCCCATTGCCTTGGTCAGATTTTAGATTATTCTTTTTATTTATCCTTTTCCAGGTTTTTTTTTTTTAAATTAATCTTGTCTGGGGAGTCCCAGTTTCTGGTTTTGAAAAAGAAAGTGATAGATTTCTTTCTGAGTGGTAGTTATTTCTTAACGTGATACCCTCAAGTTCTAGCTTTTATTTCTTTCCTTTCCTTTTCTTTCTTTCTTTTTTTGCAAATGACACAAATTCATCCTGTGTTATGGCTAAGTAATACTCCTATGTGTGCATCATATTTTCTTTATCCATCCACTGTATCTGTGTTCTTACTTAGCCTGCTCTCTTGGCAGTATCCTTGCATTCTTTAGCAACAGGTCTGTGCAGAAAAGGCAAAATGAGAGGCAGGAGGTGAAGCCAGATGATGACTTCCAGTAGTGCAAAGGGGTTTCATCTAGACCTTCTATGCAATGGGACTCATGTGCATTCTTGGTAGGAGAATCCCCTTGAAGGAGCACTTTGGGGAGTAGATAGAGGAGGGCAGGCTAATCACCACCTCTAAGGCAGCCCGTTACCCCAAGCTACATCCTTCCTCCTATCCCATCAAGTCCCTGACCTCTGTGCCCAGCCCTCCCCATCCTGCATGACTTCAATGCCAGGGCTAAGATGAGAATGACAGCTGCCCAGTTTTGCTGCAGGAAAACCCTTACTTGATGCTGAAGGGGAACCACCAGGAGATGGAAGGCAATGACCGCTACGAGGGCTTCTGTGTGGACATGCTCAAGGAGTTGGCTGAGATCCTACGGTTCAACTACAAGATCCGCCTTGTCGGGGATGGTGTGTATGGCGTGCCTGAGGCCAATGGCACCTGGACAGGCATGGTTGGGGAGCTGATTGCTCGGGTAAGGAATCCAGGGGTCTGTACTTGTGTGGGGGTGGGAGGGTGGCAGAGGCAAGCTATGTGCGTGGGATGTGCTCCCTGCTTCACTTACGGGGTCAATCATACTTAGATACGTCTATCCATTCCAAAAATCTTCAGTAAGCTGGCATAGATCCGGGCACTGGTGCTAAGCTTTGGCAAATATGACTGCCGTGATTCCTTCTCCAGGGTTCTCTGTACCCAGCACTGGAGCAAGCTGGATTTGGACTTCAGGTTCTATTTTTAGATAATCTCTCATTTATTGTTTATTGACACTCCTTTGTCAAAGCTTGGACAGGCTCTGGAAGAGCAGAGGACGCGTACATCAGTTGACTTTGATGTGTGGGAGATGTCGAGGGAAATGTGGTAAATATCAAGAGCTAAGGCTGAAGTGTCAGAGGTGTGGTTCACAGTGATGGTTAATTTGCTATTTCTTGTGTTATTTCTCCACATTAATGTCTGTTTACAGACCAAAAGCCAAGGTACAACTGTGTGTGCTGTTGGTTTTTAGGGCAAATGGGTGATTTGATTAGAATTCAGATAAGCATCGTAAAATGCCAGTCTTCTGTCAGGTTCAAGCAATGGCATAGAAAGTTCTTCTGGGGAAAAAAATCTTGTTTTCCTTGTACACTAGCAACAACTGTAAAAATTAATGGAATCATTGCTGATTCACTGTCCATGTTTCTACAGTTGAATTTTAATGATCAGGACAGGTGAGAAGAACCAAATTCAGAGAACACAGATCTTAGTTCCTTATAAGAGCTTGAACCCTCGTTTCTTCTCTGTGCTTTCAAGGGTAGAAGCAGCTTCCTTGGCCTCTCAGCATGTGCAGATGGTCCAGGAGCTCTCCGTGCAGCATCTCTGATTTCCTTGGGATATTTCTTTCTGCTACTTGCTGTCCCCACTTTACATATGAGCAATCTAAAGCTTTGAAGCTTAATGGTTTGTTAAAAGTTAGACCTTGTGAGACAGTGCTGGGATCCTACCAGATCTCTTTCTTCACTGAATGGCAATCACCAGAGGTGTTTCCATCCATGATGTTGGCCCCATAGGGTTTTGCTGTCTGGTGATATCACAGCTGTCTTAGTGTACATACTACATATGATGCTCGTCTTATACGATTATATTGCCTAGTGATGTCATAGCTGTCTTTGTGTACTCTATGTTTACAGCATGAGAAAAATCACCTAACAACTCATTTCTCAGAACAACTATCTCTAAGATAAGTCCTCTATGACTATAATAAGACTCTAATCCTTTCTACGTGCCAAACTTAGGCTGTAAGATAACATTTTTTAATCCCTGCCTTTGAGGTTATAAATATTATTTATATTGTTGAAGCAGTGAGAGCTGTGGAAAAAGTGTTTAAGAGCTAATGAGGGGAGTTGCTGAGGGCCAAACCAGGCAGCATAGATAGCGTCTTCAGTGCCCCAGCAGGGTAAATAGCAAACCTGAAGAAGGGAATTATGAACCACCCAGAGGGCCTGGGGTTCAGAGTAAGCCTGTTCAAAAGTAAGGTCTTGCTCACAGACCGAGAGGCAGGGGATGGAAAGCAAGGTTTCAGGACATAGTAGTAGTTTGAATGACAATGCCCCCCACTGTAGGCTCATATATTTGAATGCTTGGTCCCCCCCATCTCCCCACCCGTTGGTCGAACTGTTTGGAAAGGATTAGAAGCTGTGGCCTTGATGGAGGAGATGTGTCACTGGGGTGTGGTTGGAGGTTTCAAAAGTCCACACCATTCCCAGTTAGCTCTCTCTCCCTCTCTCTCTCTTTCGCCCCCTTTCTCTCCCCTACCTTTCTCTCCCTGCCTTATGCTTGTGAATCAGCTGTGAGCTCTCAGCTACTACTCTAGTGCCATACCTGCTGTGCTCCCCACCATGATGGTCGTGGACTCTAACCCTCTGGGACTACGATCTTATTAAACACTTTCTTCTCTGAGTTGCCTTGGTCATGGTGTTTCTCCACAGAAATAGAAAAATAACTAAGATACCAGGATCTTAGAGATATGGACCCACCCTGTGTGGGTGCAGAAAGATAATTGATGCTCTTCTCTACAATCCCAGACCCCTTCTGGAACACTCATTCTGGACTTTCCCCATGAAGGCTCAGCTTTGCAGTTGTCCCACAGCAGGCTGAAATGTCAAGCCTTTTCTTTGACTCTTACCAGTGCCCATGGTCACCTTGAGCCCAGCTCTTCAGCCCCCTCAGGCTGCCTGGTGTCTGGCTAGAAGACTTCAGGGATGGAGGAACCACTGTACAGCCATCTCCTTATTAGCTCCCTAATGAACTGTGACGTGGGCTGGCAGAGAGGGAGAAGATCCTGGGACTCAGGGACATGCATCTACATACCAATTGACTTGGGCAATCAGACAAGGATCTTAAAATTCACCCCAGCTTGTCTTCCAACAGAAACAGTACTGTGTTAATCTCATCAAAACTTGGTGACATGGCATTATGTAACTAGTCCACTAATCTAATAACTATTTGTTTAATACTTTCTACTCTTCTAAACATTGGAGATATACATGAACACTGCCTACATAACTCCCATCACTAAGGAGTGAGGCAGAAAGTCATGACTAACCACATTTGTATGTAAGTGTGAACTATGGTAAGCTCAGGAAGGCAGAGTACACGGAATTACAAGACTGCGTCTAGAGAGAGTGAGTCTGGAGAAGTGGGGGTCCTGGTGAGTGCTAGCTTCCCTGGGGAGATGTCTGGACTACCCTCTGGAGGATGAGTAGTAACTAGCTAGATAAGAAAGAAAGCTTTTCATGTAAAAAAGTGTCTGTAATGCCCCTGGGACTGACCCTAGACAGAAATGGGTGATGTCAGACCTCACCTTCTCTAGGTTCTACCAAGATGCTCCCCAAAGATACAAGAGATCTAGGCCCAGGTCCATCCTCAAAGATGTCCATCTACCCAAGCAGTACTGAAACAGAGGCCGGTGCGTAGGGTGTCCCCTGTGACACTGATGGGCTACTATATGTCCAGAGTGGAGGAGACTTTAGAGGTAATCAGATCAAATCTCTTACACAGATGAGGGAGTAGGGACTCAGAGAAGTCAAGTAAAGTGATGCAGCAAGTAAGTTATGCTTCACAGCCTGGGCTATCTAATTTCAGTGCTCATGATCTGGGGGAGTAGAAACCTCAGTGTCATCCGGGTGTGAACAGAGCTTTTAGCATCCACTTGCCAGCTGTGTGTGCTATAGTGAGTTATTCTGTCCTTTCCAATTGTTTCATCACACCAGTGTTTACCTGGAAGGAACTGTTTGTAAAGAGTTATGATAAAACACACACACACACACACACACACACACACACACACACACACACACACACACACAGTGGGGAGGGGGAGAGAGAGAGACTTATATTGGACATGCAGGAAGTATGTGTACATCTTGTACCAGCCTTTCTGGAAAAAGCCAAAAGCTTGCATCCTAATTTCAAAGAGCGTAATTCCAGGGTCGCATGAGGAAGGGGTAAGGAGAACCCGGCAGGAAGGGAACACTCTCTGAGTGTTAGAGTGACAGCCGTTCACGGCTCTGTGCCACCGCTGGTGCTTCAGTCTTCAGTACCAGATGAAACCGAAACCACTGTTCGGCAAAGAGTGCAGAGCTAGGAGAGGGGCAAGTGCTTCTGTCAGCCCAGCTCTCATCTGGAGCTGTCTCACAGTCACCAATGGCAGAGCTGAAGGCAGCACACACCTAGGGGGCTGATCGGGTGGGTGGATGTGAGCCTGAACGATGAGTCCTTTCTGTCTTTAAGCCTGAAGCTGATGAACCCTGGAAGTTTAGACACCAAGGGGTCCTGCATGCCTGCAGTCTCCACAGTCTCAGGAAGTCTCAGGACTAGAATCCCAGGCACCTAGTATGAAGAGTCAGGGTCAGCAAGAGCAGACAAAGGCAGTTGAGAACACCACAGTGACTAGTCTCCAACACTAAGTCAGTGGTAGACCGCTGATGAGCTACCCACCAGGAGGAAGGGAGTGGCCTTTTGTGAGTGCACTATGATGCACCCAGGAGGGGTGTCAGGAATGGTGACAGGGATTCCTCAGGACCAAACAAATCCAAGGATAAGTAGAAGCTGGTTTGTCCTAAGAAGGTGTTCTAGAGTCATTTTGGCACACCGAGCTGAAGGGATGAGATGTTGGGTGTCCGTCAACGGGGCTATCCTCCACATGGCCCTGGACGAAAACTAGGCCAATGCAGCTGAAACTTCAGCAGCAGGGGAGATGGTGCGACATCACAGGAAACCCTCACAGGGGACTTGGGACTCACTATAGAATCTCAAGGTTCATATAGTAAAGAATATAGCAGCTACCTATACAGCCGAACGAGATGGAGAGACAGGGTTATCTCTGGCAATGGTCTTAGAACTTTGCCTTGTTACCACTTCCTTGCACAAGGCGATGGCTGGGCACTGGTACATTAGCTCATTTCCTGCATATGTGTGAAAACCATCCCAATATGGCATTCATATAGCTGCCACCAGCCTTGGGAGTTTGTTGGGAATGAACACGGGGATTCACAGAAGCAGGGCAGAGGGCCTGCGCCCTGCTGGGACTGAGTCTGAGCAGGGGAGGTGTGTGTGGCTGTTTGGAGAACTTTGAGTTTGGGTTTGTTTTTCCCTAGTCAGCCATCCTCCGGTCCTGCTTGGAGGAGGGTAGGCAAATTCATCAGAGAGAGCACACCCATCTATCTTCACGGTTCAAAACAAAACACCCCCTTGGCATGCGGCCCCATGTTAGCAGAATGGCACATTTAGGTTTAGAGAGAAAAGAGCTTTGCAAGGCTTAGATTCAAGGCTCATAAGCCCGGGACATCAAATAGCTCTTACCAGTGACATTTTGACGAATTAAGTGTAAATGAAGCTGAAATGCCTTGTGCCATCTCCCCTCCTGGGAAGGGACTTTGCCAGAGACCCCAGAGGTGGCTGTCCGTGGCCTCAATCCACTGGGAAGATTGGCCAGAGACATTTTGCTGAACTGAGAGAAAATTCAAATAGTCCCCTGGGATCACTTTCCACCTTGAAACCAGAGACTATTTCAACTGCAAATAGGTCATAGAATTGTACTCAGCATTCTTTAACAGAATGAAATTGATCCAGGGCCCCCAGATGAGTGTGCACCCCTGCTTTATCCCCTTGTGGCAGTCATGATGTGTGTGTGTATGGGGGGGGGTATTTTGCTTTGCTCTTCCTGTGAAGGTTTGCTCTCAACACTGACTTGAATTGGGTAGAGGTGGCCGTGAATTATAGCTCCACACTTCACTCATTCATCAAAATGCCTACTTTCTGTCAAGCACTGTTTAAATATGAGGAATTACCTGTAAAGGGTTTGGAATCTATTCAAAGAGTCAGACGGGAAAACTAAGAGTTACTGCACAGTGTGACATATGATGTATTAATAATAGCTGTAAGAATGGTGGTCACAGGATAAGGATGGCTAATACACTGCATGTTTCCAATGATGCTGGGGAATGAACCCTATGCTTTTTAAGCATACACTGTACCACTAAATGACACCCTCAGTTCACTAATTTGAACTTTGTCTTCTGTGGTGTGTGTTTGTGTGTGTGTGTGTGTGTGTGTGTGTGTGTGTGTGTGTGTGTGTGTAGGCACGCACACAGTGTGGGTATGGGTATGGGAGGATAGAGGACAACTTTAAGTATCAACCTTTACCTAACACTGTGTTTGAGATAGGGTTTCTCTCGCTCACTGCTGCATACCCAAAGCTGGCTTGTCTCTGAGCTTTGGGGTGGTCATCTGTCTCCCTTTAGGGCTGCACTAGGATTATAGACACACGTGCTGCTGTGTCTGACATTTTATTTGGATACCCAGGTAGTCATCTACCTGACTGAGCCATCTGCCCAGATCCGCCAGGCATTGTTTTAAGTGCTTCATTGTGTTAACCAAATCCCCACAATAACCAAATAACCAGATGAGGAAACTATGTCACAAAACAGGCGGGGAGCTTAAGCAAACTCACATGGGTAGCGTTAGGTCAGGCAGAGTATGAACAAGGTGTGGTGGTGGGTCAGGGAAGACGCACAAAGGCAATGACAACTCAGCAGAGGAGAAGAGTCTATGCTTATCTGAAGGTCTGCTTTCTGTGGTTTCAGATACCTGTCATAAACCATGGGTCTGAAAATACACAATGCAAAATTCCAGAAATAAATTGTTGATAAATTTTAACTTGTTTGTCATTATGTATAGCACAATAAAATCTCACCTAGTGTGTCCTACTTGGCTAGGAGATGGATCATCTTTTTACCCAGCATATCCACACTGTATATGTTACCTACCCACTAGTCACTAAGTCATCTAAGATATCAAACTGTGACAAACCATCAGATATGGCAACACTGACATTCCAGTTGCCTTTATCTCCTTATTTTACTTAATAATGTCCCCGAAGCACAAAAGAACTGACACTAACAATTCAGATGTGTCAAAGATAAGTCTTTTCATAAAATACTTCCTATAGGTGAGTGATCAAAACTCCCAACTTAATAAGGAGAAAAATATTACATTCTGTGGGTGCTAAGATCTATGGTAAAAATGAATCCCCTGTCTGTGTGACTGTGAAGGAGGAAAAAAATGAAGGCTAGTTTTATTCTTGTACCTCAAGTTGCAAAAGTTACAGACATAGTATGTGATGGATGCTTAGAGAAGATAATATAACATTGTAGAACTCGGGATTCTGCAACGGGTCAGGCCTGTGATGGATGTCTTAGAACACACTCCTCTCAGCTAAGAGGGGGATGCTGGAAGAGTCAAAAAAGATCATCTTGGTCGAAAGGACATTCTAGGTGTAGTGGATGCTGAGATTCATTTAGTACCCATGC
The DNA here is from genome assembly GCA_026225945.1 of Cricetomys ansorgei. NCBI lineage: Eukaryota > Metazoa > Chordata > Mammalia > Rodentia > Nesomyidae > Cricetomys > Cricetomys ansorgei. Next base: position 2,410,564 of record JAMJFZ010001122.1, on the reverse strand, counting down.
TCCTGGCTCTGGACAACAATCATAAGAAGAGACAGAGAGGAATAGGTTGTATTCAGGAGCCAGTTGTGATAGGCTTTCTGTGTTTGGATATGTAAAGTACGTTCAGTCAGCTGGTGGAAACTCCTGACTGAAGAATGGTCAGTCAGATTATTGTATTCAGAGAGGAATGGCTATTTAACTTTGGTCCAGAAGTTACTCAGCAGGGGAGAGGGTGGATGCCATGTACACATCCTTTCATTAGACAGATGCCCAGTGATTCAGGAAGATGGCCCTGAACTATGCAACGCTGAAGATGCAATCCCAAGAGTGATGGAGAGAATAGAGGATTTCAACTCTTAGATCTAGAACCTAGTAAACAGAAGAAACTTCTATTTCATGTCAATTTGTAAGCATGAGTTAAGGTTGTCCTGCCTCTCAGGAGAAGAAGAATGGGCTGGCTGGCCCAGAAAGCCCTTTCTGGAATGCTTCTTCATTGTGTGTGCCAACTGTGACCCTGCTTGCAAACCATGAAGACCTGGGAAGAGAGGCAGTCCATCTTGCTTGATTCATTATCCACAGACAGTTTGGCTGGGGAATTAAAGGGCCAGGGGCATGAACTACATCTTGATTCACAAGTACCTTGCCTTTCCCTCCCCCACCCAGGCCTCTATGAATGGCACTGTCTCATTCAAGTTCTCTAAGGGCTGTTTTGGGGGGCACTCAAGTACTTTTGGGTGTGCTTGATTAAAAGCTGTTTGTTTCTGCTTCACCTCTCCCTTTCTTCTGAAATGACCATGAAGCTCCTAGCATGCACAAGGCCCTCTCAACTTTCCTCCTGCCAGAAGTGAGGGCTTAATTCTGCAGAAGTCTACAGTGGGGCCTCCAGAATCACAGCCTGCCATGGATGTGAGTCCTGCCAACACTGTATGACTGCTGGTTTTGATGGAAGTTCATCCATGAGCTTTCAGAACTTTTCCTCCCTCTGGTTTCCCTTGACATTGTCACAGAACACAGTAAGGTCATCTCTGCCCTAGACACTTGGTCACTTCTCTTTCTAGACCAAATGTGAGCCAGAAAGAAGTACAAGGGGAAGGGAGAGGGGCTGGCATCTCCTGACAAGGCCAAATGCTAGGTAAGAGCTCTAGGTCCCTTGTTCCTTTATCTATATGTGGCTATGAGATAATTGGGGCATGGGAACTTGGGGAGTTCTATAATTAGCATGCCTCCAGACACACTTCATGTGGCCAGAGCTCAGACCCACACCGTCTTTAGTCTTCAGTCTCATGTTCTTCCCACTGCACCATGGGGATGTGAATTGGTGGCTGTGACAGAGAACAACTTGAGTGGAGGTTTCCTATCCTCTGCATATACATGCTAGAATGGAGAGAAAGGAATAGGCTGGTCCAGGACCATAAGCGAGGCAGCACTCAGAGATCTGTTTGAAGGTGACATTTGATTGACACTTATGCCTGCACCCTATATCTAGAAAGTGGGTTATTGTGATTTGAATGTAAAATGACCTCCACGGGCTGATATGTTTGCACCCTTGGTCCTCAGCTGGTGGCGCTTTCCTGGGAGGTTGTACAATCTTGGGATGTGGGGTCTAAAAGGGGGAAGTATATCATTAGGGGTGGGTCTTTGAAGACGATAATCAGAACTTTGCTCGTGGTCTTATTTTCTGATTCCTTGCTGGCCAAGATGTGAGAAGCAACAGCCTCATGTTCCTGCTGCTAACCCTTTCAACCATGATGGACTCTACTCTCTGAAACCGTGAGCCAAAATAAACCTCCTTCCCTTAAGTTGCTTCTGTCGAAGATTTTGTCACAACAATGAGGAAACAAGTAGCACGGGTAGTTCTGTTATGAGCAGCCTCCCAGCCCCCATTACAGACAGAGGAAATGGAGCCCTGGCTGACTAATGCCTGGAAACACTGGGTCTTGAAACCACATACATTTTCTCTGAGAATTTTCCAACTTGAAGGGCAGGCCAACCCCACCTTTAATACAAAGTCCTATGGGATAAGTGATGTAGAGAAATACCAAGGTATGCCATAGAAGAATAAGAGATTAGGAACAGAAAACTGACTAGAGACCATGGTCTGGCAGCTCCTTGAGAGAAAGTGTGGTTACCCTGTGCATCTTGATCTCCTTACATACTGGATGTGGAACATAAAATACGGTCAAAGCACCACTAAGTTGACAAGACAAAATGCCAGGTGTCATGGGACAAGTCCTTCTTCACCATTCTAGGGAGAACTCTCATTGGCAGGTTTATAGCAACCTGGATGACAAGAAAGCTTTCTGAGGATCAGTCAGCAGACTGATGTGACACCTAGTGTACATTTGTCATCCTGCTAGGATGTTGGAGAACAGTCGGGTGTTATGGAAGTTTATTTTTAGTTATATGTAAAATAATTGTTTTATGTACTGTTGGGTGAGGGGATGATCTAGGTCTTGGCATTTTGAATGGTCTGCAGGTGTTGGGTTTATGTGGGAGATGTTGATTGGTAATGATCTGCACATGCTATCAGTAGAACACCTGAGGAGTTCTGGAACAATAAAAACACCTGAGCTCAGATGCTAGGGGTTCCACTGTTGAGGATGGTACTTGCCATAATGGTAGTTCCCTCTGATGTTGTCTGGCAGGGTTTGAGTCTATCAAATGCCTCACTGTCTCTTCCTTGCTGAGCCCAACAGTGGCTAACTACTATAGTTGGGGGTCCTGTCTCTGGAAACTTACAGGTGGGGTGGAACAAAGGTTGGAGAAATATCTGACACAAAAACAAAAAAATAAATAAATACAGGTGTGAGTACCAAAAAAAGCCTAAACTGGACAAAACTGACAATGATATTGTCTTGCCACCTGGAAACACACAGAGCTTGAATCCTCATCTCCCAGAAAACAGGCGGGGGTCTGGCCCTTTCTTGGGACTGTGGAGATTCAGGCCCAGAGAAGGAAGCTGCAGGTTTGAGGAAAGGCCTCGGGGTCTGGCCTGTGGGTCTTTAGATGCTTATGTTGCTTATTTCCTACTGAAGTTGCTGATGGGAGAAATATGAAGGGGCTTTTGCAGTTCACTTAGGTTCTGAGCCATCTCAGCCACTTCTGACTGGGAACTTCTCCAAACCCCAGGGGTTCCTGGAAGCAGCTTGGGATATGTGTCAGAAGAGTCACTTCACCAGGATTACTTCCGCCTTCTCCATTGAGTGCCAGCAGTTAAGGAGACTGAGGGGTCTGCAGAGGATATGAGAATGTGTTAATTAAAGTCCCCAAAGCCTCCTAAGGGATGGCTAGCTGTTAAACAGAAGAGATGGGCCGTATGAATTGTTCTGGAACAGGAGCAAGAGAGGCAACTGTGGACAGTAGTGTCATGATCTTCTAAGGATACTCTGGTCCCTAGTCCCCTATCAATGTAACAGAGGTAAGCATATCACCTGAATACAGAATCCTCTGTGTAGTTGAGGTTGCACAGGTTTTTGAGAGAGCTCTGTTTAGCAAACAAGGAGTTGGCCTCTGCCTTGGTCCCCAAGGATGTTCTCATTCACCACCCAGTTTCAGGAACTCTGCTCCTGGTTCTCTCGGAGGTTTCTAACCCCGGTCCTTGTCCTCTTTTCTGCCCCAAGAAATAGTCTGTGGTTCCTGAAGTGAGGCCCCCACTGGGAATACTTATGTACTTCTGTCTTTGGCCAGCCAATATCATCTGCCCCCGGATATATTGACTTGGCCTTGGCTGTGGCCTCAGGCTGAATTTCACCACAGAGTTTGAACCTTGAAGTACAGTGGTGTAAACAGTATGTTCTCCAAGAAATGAACATGGCCCCAAACGCTGTCACTGTTCTAGGCTTACTGATCATGCCCTCCGGTGTGGAGTTTTATCTTATCTGCAGTAGAGTTTCCTCCTATGAAAGTGTCTGTAGCTTTTGAAGCCAGATGCCCAAAAATCTGTTGGGAAAGTCCATTTTTAATATTCATATTATTGCCCCAATTCTGTGGAGAATGAGGCCCAGTATATAATGTGAAACCGTAGCATATGATATATGCAAAGTAGGATCCTGTACCAAATTTATGGGAACAGAGAAGAAAGGAAGTCATTAAGCTGGAGGGAGCCCGGCAAGGCTTTAGAGCAGAGCTAATGAAAATCATAGCTATTGTTTATTGAACACCTAGTACCTGCCAGGCATTTTTTTTATGAATCGTTTCCTCTCTACGCAACAATCTTGTAACATAAATATCATTATTCATATTTTATAACAAAGAAGCTGGGGTTAATTTCAGCTTACCAGCGACTCTACCGCAAAATCACACAGCTAACAGCTGATTGATCTTGAATTCAATGCTGAGTCTCAGTGAGCAAATCCACGGTCATTCTCACACACTAAGATGCTTCCTAGGGAAGATTGGACCTCGACAGGCAAGTAGGAGTTGGACAAACAACAAGAAGGAATGCGTTGCAAGCAGAGGAAACTGGGTAGGGGCTGAAATACAGAACATATTTAAGGGCCATAAAGAGTGCAGTGTGTCTCCATCATGGGTTGAAGGGACATCAGTAGCTTGGGGTGGTGCTGAAGAGGAAGTCTGGGAAAGCCCTCGTAAATCACAGTAAAGAGATAGGACTATATCCTGATGGTGGTGAAGAGACACTGGAGATTGTTAACCAAGGATTGACAGGACTTGGTGTAGACTTGAACTCTAGAGCAGAGGTTCTCAAACTGTGACTCTCAACCCCAAAGCATCAAGACTACCTTGTCCTTGCTGGAAATCCAAATTCTCATGCCCCAGCCAGTCTTTCTGAATGAGAGATTTAGAGCAAGGACATCAGCCTGGGTGATTGTGATGCATGCTCTAGCTGGAGAACCACTGGCCCCCAGTCTAGCTGAGCTTGAGAACCCCTGGTGCCCAGGACAGTTCATTGGATAGATGGGTTGGAAAAGAATCAGAAGACTTGAATGATGATCATAATATGCATTCCAGAGTTAAGGTGAACCATGCTTGATTATTGGTTGACAGCATGGAAGGCGGGGGCCGGGGGTTTGAAGTGAGAGCTTACTCCTGATCTCTATTCTGGATGGCAGATGGGTAGAGAGTTGTAGCATGGTATGTGATAAAGAGATGGATGCTGGCGAGGTAATAATGAAGACTAGATGACCTGAGTACAGCGGACCAGCAAGGTGGGTAAGGAAGGTCAGCAAGCAAGCAAGCAGAGCCCAAGTTCTATTCCAAAGCTGTCATCAAGAGTTGTCATTGGTAAGATGGGGAAGACTGTGCTCAACCCCTCCACACCACTGCCCTCCTTGCTGGCCACCAGCCTTCACCAGTTAGGAGCTGGGTGGGCTTGGGTAAGTCGCTGCAGTCACAACTTTTCTCAGCACTGTGGCAAATTCTGGACAGAATGCCTTGAAGAAGGGTTTGTCTTAGTTTGTTGTGGCGGGTACGGGGTTACAGAACGGCTCCTCAGCATCAGGGGAATGTGGAGAAGCCTCTCACACACTGGCAGTTCAGGAAGCAGAGAGCCTGGGCCAGGACCAGAGGCAGATATAAACCTTCCAGGCCAGTCCCCCGAGACTCAGTTCTGATTGTTGTCAGAGCTGCTCAAATATACCAGGTTTCGCTTGCCCAGAGGGAGGAGGGACCTCAGCCATTAAGCCTGCTGCAGTGGCTCCTTGCTCTGTCCAGCAGGCAATTCCTGCTCATCCCTCACTTCCCTGTGAGTCCCAAGTGTGCCCCTTCCCCTGCCTTTGCCGGGGCTGCTGGTATTCTGCTTGCTTTTTGCTATAGTTTGGCCTCCCTGGCTCATGGCTTATGGACAGAATCATGATATGCTCCAGGAGTCTGATTCACACATTGTTTTTCTTGCTGTCCTGTGCTTGTCAGGTGCTCTCTCTCTCTCTCTCTCTCTCTCTCTCTCTCTCTCTCTCTCTCTCTCTCTCTCTCTCACTCACACACACCATGTAGTCCAACAAAGACCGGTGGCAGTCCTGGCACCTATAGAAGCAGCCACTCCATAGCCCACACTTCCACCAGACCCAGCACTGGGATTTTTCCTCATCTTTCAGAGCCCTAATATAGGTCCCAGCCTCTGCCTCCACCTCCATACGCATTCGTTACAGAGACAGTAAACAAAAGGCTGGGTCCCTTGAGCAGCAGTGGTCCGGTCAATGGATTTGAGCTGCTAGGGACAGATCTATTGGCTTCTGCCATGGAAGTCCCTACTCGAATCCAGGAGACACTGAGCAACCTGCTGAATCCCAGATGCCAGTGGAGCATGGCTGCCGGGGAGGGCACAGGTGGGAGAGCAAGACCACGGGTATATATGGTCAGCAGGAACAGTAGGCATGCTTGGACCCTGGGTTAGTCTGGCCAATGATTGAAGGGAGTCAGAAGGGCAGGAGGAAACAAAGAAGCAGGCCTGAGCCTGGAAAACCACAGAGGCAGGATGGAGTCAAACAAAGCAGAGGCCACATTCTCTGGCACTTACAGGAATGGATGGAGGGAGGAAGCAGGATTCTAGAATTGAACCCTGCATCTGAATGAGAGCAATGGTGTTTATTATGCACGTATCTGTGCTGAGCCTTGTCCATTCCCTCGTTTGATCCCCACAGCAACCCTGAGAAGTATTCATGGGAAAAGGTGCTCAATGAGGCTAAGTGACTAACCCTAGGGCCCCTGACAGCGGTCTGGCCTATTGTCAGGTAGAACCCCGGAGTAGTTCACACACCATTCTGCAAGCATCACTTGTCTCTTCTCTGGTTCTGAGGAGACTCCATCAGGGTAGGAGCACTGGGCTCTGGGGGTATAGTGACTTCAGCTCCTAGGGGAGAGGCCGGGCTCCCCTGGGCTTTGCTGGGTGCTCACAGCAGGCAGAGTTGGCTTTTCAGGGCTTTGTCCAGTCAGTTCAGATGTTTAGAGCAGATGCAGCACCCTGCTGCAAACTCAAACCCACTTAAGATTCCAGGTGTTCACTTTGCCTCTTCTTGCTTTAGAAGTCACCTGGATGTTGAGCACAAGTGCTCAAGAGACACGTCATACCTGCCTTTACCTTTCTCCACCCAGGTGAAGCCAACAGGGGAGGGTGTGGCACAATCAGTGACACCCCCAGTTCTCTCTCATCTCGCCAGCTTTTACCTCTCAGAGCCAACAGGGCTCCATGTCACATTTGTCTCTGTTTCACTAGGGCAAGCCTTTAAAGAAAAAAAATGGGGCTGAAGAGTTGGCTCAGCAGTAACTACTGCTCCAGTAATGAAGACCGGAGTTCAGATCTCAGCACCCAAGAAACAAACTGGGTGTCCATAGATACCTATAAGTGCATCTTTAAGTGGGGCAGAGGCAGGAGGATCACTGGGCCTTTTGGTTTCCCAAGCACTGAGAGAGGCAGACTCTGCCTCAAAGGAATGAAGTGGGTGTGCTAGAAGAGGATACTCAGTGCTCGTTTCTGACCTCTGCAGATGTGCACAGATGTGTGTACCTGCATACACTTGCGTGTGTACATATAGAGACATTCACACAAAGATAAATGTCCAGATCTTTAAAATTTTGTTGATTTAGATTTACAGAAAGGTGTGCAAGCTGTGAACCAGCTTGAGGAATTATGACAAGGGGAGATGCCTATGCAGTCAGGCATTACCAACATCTCAAGGGTCCACATAACAGCTCCTTACCCTTTCCTTCTGCCTTTTGCACTCTATGTCCTCCCAAAGGAAGCCATTGTCCCAATTTCACAGCACATGGCTAGGCACAGGGAGCCTCCTTCTCCTTGACTCTAAATAGGCTGCCAATGAATGTGGAGGTGGTCACAGGCCTCAGATACAACTGGAGAACAACAGCTCTGGATCTGTTATTCTTTGTCAACGAGGTGAAATGTCTCTCTGGAGGAGACCAAACCAAACCCATTTGCTCATCCAGGAAGAGAGGCAAGGACATGCCATGATGTCAAAGACTGTGGGGGCCTTGGCAACTAGAAAGGGCTGCTGCCTTTCCCAGTGACTCTGTTTGTGCAAGGACCAACTTGAAATGAGCAGGGCACGGGGGTGGGGGGTGGGGGGTGGGGCGATGGCAATGCTCTCCCCAAGAACGGACTGGCCATGGCAATTGTTCCCTCTTCGTTAGGTGGATGGCCCAGGAGCCTATCTCTGAGGCAGAGATGCTCAGGAAGCCATTGGAAGGAAAGAAAGGGCCCCCATAGTCTTTTGAGGGTCCTCAGGGAGGTCTCTGGATGGTTTCTGTGGTGCTCACAGCAGTTGGTGATACTTTATTTCACCCAGTGAAAACAGTCCTAATAAGAAGCCTGTGAATCATACCACTCCTAATTACAGGCCTGACAAGTAGGAGGGAAAGTGAAAGATAGTACCATAAGCTGCCCCTCCTGCCGGAGCCCCAGAGCCCCAGAGACTGCCTGCAGGAGCTTGTCTGAGCATGCTCCATCAGGCCTTGAACAAGCCTGGATACCGTAGCAGGGTGACAGGAGAGGGCAGACACAGTTAGTTTAGGAGAAGCTCTGTTCGCTGCAGCCCTGAGCACTGATGAAGTCAGTGAGCCTTGCCCCATGTCAGGGCCCACACACACTGACTCCCAGACCATAGCCAGCTAAAGGAGAGTACCCTCAGGTAGGAATTTAGTGTCTCTAAGCACACAGCCTTGTTAGAGATAACATCTCCATGTGGACTGGACATGGTATCAGTAAAGGGGCACTTAGATGTGTTGGGCTGGGGGTGTAGCTCAGGTGGTAGAGTACTGGCCTAGCACGCAGAAGCCCCTGAGTTCTTTCTCAAACATTACATAAGCTGAGTGTGGCGCCACACACTTACAATCCTGGTACTTGGGAGGTGGAGGCAGGAGGGTCAGAATTTAAAGTCATCCTTGGCTACATATTGAGGCTAGGTTGGGTTATATAAGACCCTGTCCGGAAAAGAAGGAAGGAAGGAAGGAAGGAAGAAAGGAAGGAAGGGAAGGAAGGAAGGAAGGAAGGAGGAAAGAAGCAAGTGTGTTACTCTGAAAACTCAGAGGCTTCTGTTTTTATTCCATGAGCTGTGTGGATTGGGGCCATTCTTGAGAAAAGCATGCGTGGCTACAGTAGCCATGATGGTGATGGGAGGAAGTTACCACCACTGAGACCCAAAGTCTCTCTTTTCCACACTGCTATGACATAAACACTTTGTGGTGTATATAATACATATCGATTTTCCAATCATGAGATTTCTTTGCACTCTTCAAAATCTACGCTGAATTTTCTAAAGCACTTTAATAAATGAAATTAAAGTTAACGCTTCATAGCAGCTCTCCCTTCTGTGGAATACCCTGTTTGGCGCTATCCTGGCTGCTTTCTGTACATGCATTCATTTAATCTTTACAATATATTTATGGAACACATATCATCATTGTTCCTGTTTTCCACATGGGGGAACTGAGGCACAGAGATGCCAAGTCACTGGCATATAATTACACAGTCAGTGTCTAGAACCTAGAGGTTCTACCCAGAGACAGTACCTTCTGTGCTTAAGTTGCCCTCATTGAGAGCTGAGGTGAGGGACTTAGTGCTTGGGCTCCTCTCTCAGGCATCCACCCATTTGTCTCCTGATCACAACCATTCAGCAAGTACTTACTGAATGCTGACCATGGGACAGACACTTCTGTAGGCCAAGACTGGAGGTGACAGACAGGAGTCCCTTGCCTCCTAGAACTCTCATTCTTCATGATTGGTAGGTATGTTGATGCCCTAGCAAGATGATTTTAGATTATGGTTCTCACATAAAGAATAAGAAGCAGGATGATGGGTCCAAGAGGGCTGGGTGCCCGTGAGATGGGCACCCAAAGGAAGCTGGAGAGATGTCTCAGAGTAGTAAAGTGCTCTCCATGCAAGCATGAGGACCTGAGTTTGAACCCCTAGAACCCACATAAAGTCAGGCATGGTAGGGTGCGCCTATAAAACCAGTACTCATATGGTGAGATGGGAGGCAGAGACAGGAGAAATTCTGGGAACTTGAAGGCTAGCTAGCCTGGCATAAGTAGCAGCAAATAATAGAGAGACAATTCTAGTTAACTTTCCATTGCCCTGACTAACACCATGGCAAAAAAAGCAACTGGAGGGGAGAAGGGTTTATTTTCACTTACAACTCCCAGGTTACTAACAGTCCAGCATTGAGGGAAATCAGAGCAGGAATTCAAAGGAGGAGCCTGGAGGCAGAAACTGAAGCAGAGACCATGAGGGAATGCTGCTTATTAGCTCCCTTCCTGGCTTGTGCTCAGCTAACTTTCATATACAGCCCAGACCCACCTGCTGAGGGATGACACCACCCACAGTGGACTGGGCCATCCTACATCATTAACAATCAAGCAATTGTCCCCACAGATATGCCACAGGCCCATCTGATGGATGCAGTTCCTCAACTGAAGTTCGCTTTACCCAGGTTTGTCTAGGCTTTTGTCCACTTGGCAAAAACTAAGCAGCACAGAGACCCAGTCCCACAATTTGGAAGGTGAGGACTGACCCCCAAGGTTGTCCTCTGGCCTCTGTATGCTTGCCATGTCACTCTTATGCCCATACTCACACACATACATGCACATAGACACATGTGTATCATGCATGAGAGAGGCAGAAAGAGCATGGGTGTGTTCAGAGGAAACAGGCATCTGGGTTGAGACAAGGTACAGCACTGTGCAATGGCCGAATTTTGGTTCAGGCATATGTCTTTCTGCCCACAAAGGGCAGGAGCATAGCGAACAGAACCCCGTCGGGAGACATCAGAAGTTAACACTGTCTTCTCAGCCTCCCGACCCAGCTCAGACCTCTGTGCCCTATGGCTTCATCCGCAAGTGATGAGCTAGCCCCTTCTCCCCACAGCTCACAATCTTTCTCCTGATCTGTCCTCACAGGCCAATAACAGAGTCCTGTGCCCAGCCAAGTAAATATTTCATGTGGATTTTAATTTAACTCTCAGGGAATCCATCCAACCCTGAGAATAGACTGTCACCTCGAGAAATAGCACTGGGGATGACTTAGACCTAGGGATGACATTGCCACTCCCCCCCACGGACTCCCCCCACGAATGCTAATGTGCCTCTGGCACCTGCCTCCCCCAGCATCACTGTGACAGGCTAAGTCCAGTGAACAGGCCTGCAAAGAGTGGCTGGGGCTTTCTCTGAGTGGAAGCTTAGGAGGAACAGGCTTGGGGTAGGGGGTGGAGAATCCCTGTACAGATGACTAAACTGGACACTGTGTGTGTGTGTGTGTGTGTGTGTGTGTGTGTGTGTGTGTGTGCGCACGCGCTCGTGTGTAAGTTTCTATACAGGTGACCAAAACTGGACACCATTATATTCCCTTATTCTTCACTTCATATATTGGTTCTGAAAGAAAACACTAGCCATGGGATGAGCACTGCCCACTGGGTAGACAGAGACACTGACCACTGACCACCCTTGGTAGGTGGAGTGGGCAGTCAGCCTGATGATTCAAGCAGGAGAACAGCAGGTGTGTGCTATTATGGAGTCTAAGTGGCGACTTCCCCAGGCAACACAAGAGCCAGTAGTAGACACGAGTCCCTGGCTCCTTTGGAGTCTTTGCCTCTTTGCTCTGAGACTCCGGTTCCCTGGGCATAGACAGGGGTGGAGGGGGAAAGGCTTGCAGCAGGTTCATCAACTGAAAGACAGAAGTGTGCAGATTCTCATCTGGAATGGGTTGAGATGCTTTGTCAGTTTGCCTGGCTGAGCAGCACAGAGGACCTGGAAATGGAGAGACCTGGGGAGCAGCTTAGGCATGGAGTAGGCTCTGCGGCTGGCCTCTGGCTCAGCCCAGGCCTGCCTACTCCATTCCTTCCAAAAGTGTAATCAGCATCCTGCCTACTATTGCTTGAGCCTATGTGGGTCTGGCCTCCTAGCTAATGCCTTCCTGGGAGTTAAGAGGCTCATGATTATTTAAGGGTTGGGGGGTATGTGCCCTCTAGTGGGAAAGCTGGGGCTTCAAGTCCCTTGGCCTGATGAAACAGGGCTTGTGTCTAACCAGAATCCTGCATTTGGGCCTCTTGTAAAAATTAAAGTCCCTCCTATATCAGCCATCTTCCAGAAATCTTCCTGGTTCCCCTGTCAGCAAGAAGGGATTTGGGCATAGACTGTGTTTAGGGTCCTCTACCTGTCCCTGAACTCTATTAGTTTTCCTCAGGGACTGATATGTGCCCACTTGCAGGACACTCACCTGGAGCAGTGCTGCAGTAAAAAAACAAAGCCCCCAGTCCTGCGGATCTGAACATGTGGGTCTGTTTTCTCTAGCTGTGTGAGCTTGTACAAATTCCTCTCTAGGCTTTAGCTTCTTTGTCTGTGAAACAGAACTAAGGGCGACTATGCTGTGCATGTTCCGCTTTTAAAAGGCTAACGCCCATTTCAGGATATTGTAATCTAATGGGAAGATAAGACACGTGAGTATCAACCCGGTGGCAAGAATACTAGTCAGCCACCATCTGCAGAGAGTTACGGTGGGCCAGGCCTGCACTCTACAAGGGCATCCGTTTCCTAGAAAGTCATGAATGGAGGGGTTGTCATTGTCCCCACTTCATCAGGGGAGAAAGTGAGACACAGAGAAGTTAAGGTCACATCCCGCGCCAGCAGTTGAACTGAAACGGGCCCAGATGCTGTTCTAGCACAGGCACGCTATAGCTGGTTTGTAGTACCTGCCACCAGGACATGTATGTCCTCTCCGAATTGGTGTCTGAGAGGTGGGAGGGCTTGTTCCTGAGAAGATGTTCCACAAATGTTGTATGCAGAGGGGAAGCTTTGAATGGTCCTGAGGAGTGGGTGGGGTTGGTGGCTGAATATTCACATGTTGATTATGTAACTGGATAAGTACAAGATGTACTGGAGAGAACAATGGGTGGATACAGGCTGAAGTGGCAGGATGGACTATGGGGGTGAGAGTCACAGAAACTTGCTTTTCTGTTTTTGTTTTCGGGGAGCAGGGTTTTTCTATAAAGGTCTAGCTGACCTGGAACTCACTGTGTGGACCAGGCTGGCCTTGGACTCAAAGAGATCCATCAGCCTCTGCCTCCCAAGAGTTGGGATAAGAGATGTGCACCCCCACACCCAGCTCACAGGAAACTTCTCAACAGAAAGCAAAAACCAGGAGGCTTGAAGGTTCACTCATGAAGTCCCAATACTCAGGAGGCTGAGGCAGGAGGATTGTGAGTTCAAGGGCATCCTGGGATACATAGAGAGATCTGTCTAGGGGGGGAAAGCCTCACTGTCATGGTGCAAAGGTGAATTTTTCTAGGAAAATAGCACTACCAACCATTTGTTAAGTTCCTACCATGTACTAGGTGTTGTGACATGTGTGGGATGTACAATCTCACTTAGACTCTTATGGATCCCAAATTTGTCATTGTTATATTAAAGTGAGAGAAGTGGGCATGGGGCAGAGGGTTTCCTGAGGTCACAGTGATGAACCTGAACCCAGTTCAGTATAGTGTCAGTGACACAGGCTTACGGCCCCAAGACTAAGCAGGGGAGAGAGAGGGCTGGCCTCAGAGCCCCTTCCCTCCTGAGTGTCACAAAGAATGCCAGCCCCTTTCCACAACCCTGGCCCAGCCTAGATTGAAACCTTCTGTGTTCTTTGGAGGAAATCTACCCCCAGAATGAGGGCTTCTGGGATGCTCAGCACCATCTTGTTCTGGGCGGTACTTCCTCCCAGAGCCTTCTGAGTCAAGTAAGAAAGAGAGAAAAGGAGAGGCAATCTGCATGAGCAGCAGGTTGGACTGAGCTGGCAGAGGTGTGGGGGCTGAGGTACAGGGACAAAGGGCTTCTCCAGGGCAGAAGCTGAGACTTGGTTAAAAAGGGCAAAGACAGTGCGGCAGAGTTGAGAGAATTCGTAGGTGCTGGGGGCGGGACACACAACCTACTCTCCCAGAGAGGTCGCAGCAGATGTGGTGAATGCCTGCTTTCCTAGGGGCATGTTCCCCCCAAGAGATTCCCAAAGAATGGGATGATGTTGGGTCTGGGAGGGTCCTCAAGTGGGCCACACAGAGGAGCACGAGGTCCCTGGGGAAAGACCTGAGGGACTGGGTAGCCAGGGGTCACTCACCGAGGACTCGGGTGTGTTTCCAGAAGGCCTTTCAAGGTGATCCCCACTATCAAGTTCAGCGGTCACCGCGTCACCACTGCCACCCCGACAGCAGAAGTGGGTGGCGCCCATGCTCATAATCTCTCATTCACCTTCCACACCACTGTAGAAAGTGGGTTCTGCTATCACCCTCACTGGACAGATGAGCACACTGAGGCCAAGAGAAGTGAAATGACTTGTCCAAGGTCATACAGCAAGAGAGTGACTGAAGCCACACAGGTCTGCCCCACACTGAAGGCTGTCAGCCAGCACACACAGGTATGATAGGACAATTCTCTACAGTGTGTGCAGCCTCTGGGGCTCCACCAGGCAACCATCTCTCTGGATGCTTGTGTTGTCTCCATAGGCAGACACCGCACCATTTCATAGCCAGAAAATTTGTCTGGAGAACGTGGGTAAGTCACTCGTGAGAGGTAGGGGCAGCCTATTAACTGATTCCTCATCCAATGGGCAAGACAGAGTACTGGGAGACCTTGCTGGGTGCAAGAAAGAGGATTTCACCCCAACTGGGGCCATGGCTGCCTTAAAATGGCAGTCAATTGGGCCAGTTTTGTCCACTTTGGGTGGCTAGGCTCTGTGGCTGCCAACAGATGTCCTCAGGGAAGCTGGGGTGGGGTGGGGTGTGGGCTCAGGCTTCCAGCACAGACCAGTCCCTACTGTAAGCATGGTCTTCCTCTTAGCTTGGGCCCAGTTCCCCAGAGAAGTGTGGGCCAGCCTAGGGGGTCACTGCAAGATCCCTTGTTAATCTCCAATGAGGCAAAGGGGAGGTATGTTTTGGAAATCCCACCTCCAGGCCAGCTCCTGCCTGGCCCAGGCTTATAAATTCCACCAACATCTAGGAGATAAAAGGGGGCATCCCTCAGAGGCAGCATACAAAGGCCTTCAAAGAACACTTTCAATCAAATCTAAGCAGAGGAATGGGGCCCCAGTGCTCACAGGGGATACATTTAAACACCCTGTGTGTGTCTGTATGTGTGTGTGTGTGTGTGTGTGTGAGCACAGGGCAGGTGTATGCTCTCTTTTCCTGTCTCTGATCTCAGCCTGACTCTTGGCCTGGTCTGCTTTCCCAGCCCCAGGATGCCAGGCTCAGGCCTGAACCCCATAGTTTCTTTCCTGACCTTTCTGGATGCTAGGTCCCTGCAGTTGCTGCTCAGCCTGGGAGCCGTATTTCCCCCTCAGTTTCTTGTCCTTATCCATTCTGCACCATTGGGGCAGAATGGGGACCAGTTAAAAGAAGTCATGTGGCCTTGACCAGAGCAGAAATACCTGTGACTGATGGCTGGGAAAGCCAGGAAGGGAGCTCTCTGGCTGAACCCTTGCCCTTCACAGATAAGGAGCCCATTCCTGTCAAAGAAAAACTTTCCCAGGGTTGATATGAGGTTGGGGCCCAGCTGTGGAAAGATCCAGATCCTCTGATTTTCCATCCACTGCTCTCCCCCATGGAAAACATAGCCTTTCACCCCACCACAAGGCCTCCAACAGTCTGCCATGTGCCCGTGTTCCTCCCCAGCCACTGTAGCATGTGTGCAGCCCCAGCCCCTGCTTGTTAGTATGTCTTCATGGCACATTATCCTCTCTTCTGAAGGCTGCTTTATAGCATAATGTCTTTTTAACTAAGGTAAAAGAAAATGAACACACATCTTTTGGAATAATCTGATCCCACGTGATTGTGGCTGGCACCCCAGGGCGCGCTGAAGCCAAGGTAGATAATTACTCTTCTATACTGAGTCAATTAAATATAAAAAACAGCCGCCACCAAACCTCTTGCAGGCTTCTTGTAGATTGCTGCTGCCTCTTCTGTCTCCCTGCCCCCTACTTCTTCCAGCCTGGGGAGAAAGGAAAGAGAAGGGGTGAGAGGCACTGGATTAACCTTGCCAGACGGAGGCAGTTTTCCATGTGTGGTCCAATTTGGGGATGTTTGTAGCTCTACAGAAATGGTCTGTCTGTGCTGGGGGCATGCTCTCCCCACCTACACAGGTGGAGGGAAGAGGGATGCAGCCCATTTTCAGCTCTCTGTCCATATGGACGTATGGATTGTTCTGGCGTTCATGATGTCTTTGTTGGCCAACATGAATAAACTTGCAAAATGATTTCCAAATTGTTATCCAAGGTTTGCCCCTTTTAGAGGAAAGCTGAGTGTGGGAAGAAAAGAAATTTGGGGTCATTATGATTTCCTTCAGTTAATTGATTTGATGTTCTGAAAAAAGAAATCACCAGGGAAAGGAACAGATGCTGTGTTTACCCCTTGCCCATTTTTTCATCTTAGTCTTATTTTACTTTTTAATTACTTAGCGCGTGCGTGCGTGCGTGCGTGCGTGTGTGTGTGTGTGTGTGTGCATGCATGTGATATTGATGAGTATACAGCTGCTTGTGATGGTGTGTCCACACGTGACAGCCAAAGGGAGACATCCGTATCTTCATGTATCGTTCTCCTCTTTTGGCCTTCAGCAAAGGCCTCTCGCTGTTTTGGCTCAGTGAGCTCCTGGGATCCACCTGTCTCCACCCCCACAAATGCTAGGGTTACAGGCATGCCTGGCTTTTTATGTGGGTGCTATAGATTTAAAACCCATGCTTGCACAGCAAGAACTCTTACCCACTGAGCCATTTATGCAGCCCCAGTCCTAATCTCTGTGTGTGTTTGCAGAGGTCAACCTCAAGTGTCATTCCTCAAAAGCCATTCACCTTGGTATTTTGAGGCAAGGTCTCCAATCAGTGTAGAGCTCACCGATTAGGCTAGGCTGGCACAGCAGGGCATGGCTGCAGGTGCACTGAGATTACCAGTGTGCACCACTGATACCAAATTTTAAAGTATGGGTACTGGGAATCAAACTCTGATCATGTTTGCATAGCAGGCGCTTTGTTGGCCGAGCCATGTCCCCAGCCCCTTGTCTTAATGTTTACTTCAGTTTCTTTATTCTAATTCTTTTTAACTCTGCCCCTCCCCTCCTTGGGTCTCAGGCAGGGCTATGCTCACACTCTACAGCTCACCCACTCCCACAGGCATTGTACCTGCAGGCCTTTGAGGCTGCCTTTGTTGCTTTGCATTCCTCTCACAAGCTGAATTCGAGTCAGTGCCACCGTCACTGAGGGGCTGAGGCTCTGAAAGGCCCAAGAAAGCCTCTAAAGAGTCCCCCAAATGAAGATGCTGACAATCTTCTAATCAAACCCCACTCTGTCACCCAAGGGCTGATTCACTTGGTAGCAGTCATCAACACTCCCGCAGAAATATGGAATGAGCCACTCACATTTCCCCCTCTTTATTAAAATCCTCTTTCATCTGCACTCCAGTTTCTTTGAAGAATGGCTCTACTTGATTAGGGTCTACATTTGCTAACCTGTGCTGGGGCATGAATTGAGAATGGAAGATTGGTGTGAAGATGTTGAAAGCGAAACTTGATGATAGGTTTACTCTTCCTGAGCACAAGTCACATCGAGTCTGTATCAGATACTGTCTTCACCACTGTGACTGAAAACCTGACAGTGGCAACTTAGAGGAGGAGGGGGTTTATTTTGGCTCACAGTTCAGAGGAGACAATCCATCTCATCGAGGACAGCATGGTGGCAGGTGCCTCTGTCCATGGCTGCGGGATTGTCACAGTGTGGCTTTTCCTCACATCTCTATGAATCAGAAGATGAGAGAGAGAATGACCCAGGCTGCCAAACCATAACCCATTAGCACCATCATTCTGGCCTTGTCTTCTAGCTAGGCCCCACCATTCCCTAAACCATTAAAGACCATATGTTAAAACACAGAAGCCCGTGGAGGAATATTTCACAATTAAAGCATAACAGCATCCTTCTTTCTTTGCAATGGTTTGGCAGTCATCAAATATTTGTGCACATACATGCATGCTCTGTGTACCCATACCCACTCAGGACTAATGAATGGACTTGTGGACCTTACTTTTCTTCCTGTTTTTGATCAAATAAGCAAAATATATTGCCTGGATGATAAACCTGGCTCTTAACAATTCACTCTTAAATATTCAAACATAGGTTAGAATCACTTGCTATGAATATAGAATCCTATGCACGAGCACAAAGACTCTAACCCTGGGGTCTGCGAAGAGACTCAGGAGTTCGCATTTTAACTGGTCCAATGGGTGATACAGACAGATATAAGTGACCCCATAGGCTACATTTTGAGCAATGTGTTAGCAAATTGCTGTGAAGAATTGAACACTCTCTTCACTATACGTTCTTGGTTTGTGGATGGGGCCACAGAATCCTAGACAAGCACAGTGACCAAGTTTGACCAGTTCTTTAGATAGGCAGAGTATAGGCTAGACCTGAGTCCTGGCTCTGGGCTTTCCCATAGCCCCGGGTATTGGCCCATAGACAGTAGAGAAGGGCTTCTTTTCAGCAGGATGGATTTAAATTGGACCGAAGGAAGAACTTCTGACAGAGAAGAATGTTGAGGAAGATTGCCCAGAATGTCCCCTCTCCTGGAACATTTGGAAGTTGTATCTGAACAGCCCGGTTGTGTTCCCTCTTGCTTATAAATTACCTATGTATTCGGAATGGTCTAACAGTAAATAAGCATGAATCAGCTTCCACACGTGTCCTTCCGAGAGTCATGGTTTAGATCTGGGCTGAGCCAAGAAGCTTCAGCTAACATTTCCTCAGCAGGGATAGCCTGTGGTCACTGGTCCCCTTTGTCCTACCTCCTATGATAGTCTCTCTCTGTGTCCTTCCAGAAAGCTGATCTGGCTGTGGCAGGCCTCACCATCACAGCTGAACGCGAGAAAGTGATTGATTTCTCGAAGCCATTCATGACGCTGGGCATTAGTATTCTTTACAGAGTTCATATGGTAAGAGACTTATTTTATAAGCATTTATGCCATTAAAGTTATTTGCATGCAAACACTGAGTTATATGGTAATAATGAATGACTCACAGAAATATTTGGATTTCGAGACTTAAATGCAAATGCACTGGGCTATTTTTTCCTCCGTCAGCTGCAGGAACTTACAGACAGAAGAGATGGAAAAGTCGCACTTGGGAACTTTCTAGCAAAGATGGCTTCTGTCTCTAAATAGGGATGAGCGTGAGTGTCACTTGTACACAGTGTGTCAGTGACTGACCTCAGTCATGCTCTTCTAGGAGGTAGGGACCAAAGCTTAGAGAACTCCACCACCATGCTCAGGGCTCCTCTGCCTCCAGGGTCTACTGTGTTGACTCTGAGAAAGGTAAGAGTGTGGCCTGTGGGCTTCGACCTCTCTTTCTTATTGATGCTGGTGAATACAAAGCAGAGATCTATACCTGCTAATTCTGGTCATCTACGTTTCTTGTTTATTTGCTTTTATTTTTTTAAGAATTTTTTTCTGGCTATGATAAGCATCAAAGTGAATACATAGGAACACACCAGTAGTCAGCCGAAGATGGACATGGCATCTGAATGTCTTGCCTAGTGGAAGAGCAGGAAAGAGTCACTCTGGCTGTATGTCATCAATCCAATGGATCATCACTCTGTGGCCAGCCAACAATGGGAACTTCCTTGCTTTCATTATTGGACCAGAAGATTCTTCCTCTCCTCCTTTATCTAAACTACCTCTAGGTGTACAGCTGTCATATATATAGATTTCCCTGTATTCTAGTCACTTTCAGTGGCCATAATTTATTTGTCACACATACTCCAGGATGTAATCTGACACCGTGAGGCACAGTGACAATGGCTTTCATTTATTGAGTACCTCTGTGTCCCAGACACTACCAGATGACTGTGAGGTAGACTCTAGTTTGACAGTGAATTGTGTTCCTTTATAATAAGTGCTGAAGTCCTAAGAGCCAGGAACTATGCATGCAGCCTTACTTGGAAACGGAGTGCTTTCCAATGTTGTGAAGAGTTAAGATAAAGTCTAGCAGGAGAGACACCCAGAGGCCGCCCACAAGTTCTCCAAGGCTGGCTCTCGGCAGAGGAGACCCCATGTGTCTTTGTAGCTCCAGCCTGGCTTGCAGAGATGCCGCTTTGGGGGAGAAACAACAGTTTGCTAGTGGGCATATCCATACTATATGCAAATCTGAATCCCCCTGGGAATGAAGGGGGAACAGCATTTGGAGCCATGGCCAGGTCTCTACAGGACAGAAGTCACTGTGCTGCAGAGCTCATCCAGCAGACTTGATTTATCAGAGAGACACTGTTCCCTTCTTTCCTGGATGGAAAAGATGGACAGTAGCATCTAGAAGAAATAAGAATCAAAATCTTAAGTTCTATAGACAGAGACAGAGGCAGCAAGGACTTGTTAGAACCCCGCTGTCTTGTAGGGTTAGGAGGCTGTGGCCCTCTGAACCAATGTTCTCCTGTGTCCTAATGTGATGAAAACCCATATTTACTGAGAGCCTCTGTGTCACCAACACTTGTGGGGAGCTATGATGTGGACTCTGCTTTGGTGTTGAATTGTATTCCCTTCAAAGTACATGTTGAAGTCCTAATTCCCAAGACCATGCACATAACCTCACTGGGAAATAGAGTTCTTGACAGTATCATAAAGAGGTAAGAGAAAGTCATGCTGGAGTCAGATAGGTCCTTACCCATTGACGAGCCAGCATCCTTGCCAAAAGAGGAGAATTTGGCTGCATGAGGTGGTACATGTTTTAAACCCAGCAGTAGACAGGCAGAGACCTTTGTGAGTTCAAGCCCAGTCTTCTCTACATAGCAAATTCCAAGTCAGTCAAACTTACAAAGTGAGACCTTGACTCAAAACAAGTACTTTTAAAGGGGATGGGAGATTTGAACACAGACAGCCATGTTTTAATCAGGCACAGAAACTGTAGAGAGGTATCACGGTGCCAACAAGCATCAGCAATCACCAATAACCACAGAAGTGAGGAGAAATGAGAACCCTCTCCTAGGGGCTTCAGAGAGCTGTCACATTGATGGGCCTTCCATCCCAATAACCGGGAGATGACACATTTCTGTTAAAGTCTCCCAGTTGTGAATTCTGTCTTGGCCATCCTAGGAAACTAACACAGTTGTGCTGTGCTTATTTTAGAAATGAGGACAGGAGAGTGATCAGTTTTAAAGTAGGTCAAGGGCACATGCTAGTCACACATGCTAATCACATGTTGATAAGCCACAGAGCCAGGTGCAATTTCAGCCTCACCTACTTTCTATATTAGTGTAACAGCCTCACCTGTGCGGTCTTGGATAACTTGTCCTGTAGGGTGGACTCAGCCTTCCCCATTGGGTCCTCTGGACTGTTCTCTAAGGGAAAGTGGGAGGGTACTAAAATCCCATCTAATAGAGCAGGGGACCAAACTCACACTGGTAGCTATCTCATGGAAGGGCTTGAAATCCAGGCTTCTGACTCCAGGATGGATATCTTGACTTCCAGCAAGCCTCATGTCTCCAGCTTCCTCTTTCCTTTCTTTCTTGGAGCCCCAAGAGGGCCTTCAAAAGAAAAGGAGACCTGCAGCCTTTCTCCATACTACCCTGCCCTTGTCAGCTATAGAAACACAATCTGGCCTTGATTTCTCAATTAATGCTGAAGAAACTATTAACCCCGATGTTGACCTGATAACCTATCAGTAGCTCCATGGCTAGAAGCCCCTAACCCCAGGTGTTTCCAACATCTGGTACTCAAGGTTGGGCTCCTCAGCACAGGGCACCACAGTATCATATAGCAACTCTGTCCAGCACAACACACTAGTCACAAACCCTGTGGACATCCTAAATGAGATGCCAACCAAACGTTTACTATCACCTACCTCACAAATGTGGCTGGATTAGTCCCCTGCATCACTTCCTGGGACATTACATCTGTGTGTCAACTTGCAAGGCAATAGCTTCTCCAGATGTTTGGCCAACCGTTAGTCCAGGTGTTTCTGGAAAGGTATTTGGAGGTGTGGTAACATCTGTAATTAATTGACTAAGCTTTAGGATAGAGCATGCGTCCTTCCAAGCTTTGCCTTCAAATCCATACAGCTTCTCTCTCATGTGTGTATGTAAAATTTTCCCTTTTTATAAGAATACTCATCACTGAGACGGGGTTCACCTTAATCAGATATGATTTTATCTAACTATCCATAACATTGGCGGGGACTCTATTTTCAAATAAGGTTGCATAGTCACATATACAAGTCACAGGAGTTAGGACTTCAACATGAATTTTGAGAGGGACTTAAACCAACCCTCAAGAATGTGAGAGGGCCTCTTTCAATTAGTTGAATGCTATAAGAGCAAAAAGAGGCTTTCTAAAGAAGGAATTCTGCCCAAAACCAGAGCAGGGATCTACCTAAGAGTCTATTCTGTTGATCTTTGGACTTACAAACTTCTATACTCACATGAGCCAATCCCTTAAAATTAGTCTAGATATGATAGATAGGCAGATGAATAGATGGTTGGATAGATACACAGATAGACAGATGAATGGGTGATTGGATAGATACATAGATAGACAGACAGATAGGTGATAGATAATAAATAGATAGATGATAATAGATGGATGATAGGTAATAGATAGATAGATATATACATTCATACACACATACATAAGTAGATAGATACATAAATTATCTTAGTCAAAGTTCTATTGCTGTGGAAAGACACTATGACCACAGCAACTCTTATAATGAAATACATCTAATTGGGGCTTGCTTACTGTTTCAGACATTATACTGTTATCATCATGACTGGAAGCATGGTGGCAGACAGGCAGACATGGTGCTGGATATGTTGCTGAGAATTCTACATCTGGATTATCAGGCATCAGGAAGAGAGCAAGACACTGAAAACTCAAAGCCCACCCTCAGTGACATACTTCCTCCAACAAGGCCACACTTACTCTAATAAGGTCCCACCTCCTAATCCCTGTCAAGTAGCACTGCTTCCTAATGGCCAAGCATTTGAATATATGAGCCTATGGGAGGCATTCCTATTCAAACCACCACATAGATATACAGAAAATTGATAGATGATAGGTAGGTAGATAGACAGACAAAGAAACAGGCAGACAGATTATTGATAGGTGATACAATATGATGTGATATAGCTATAGAAATATGTAAATACAGATATACCTAGATCTCCCATCATTTCTGTTTCTCTGGAGAACCCTGACTGGCCAATACAGTTTCCCAGGCTGGTACAGAATTCATCCTCTCTCCAACACCACCGTGGAGGTCCCAGTGTGCTACATAGCTGCTCAGAGCTAATTTATAATGGGACCAAACTGAGTGAAAAATGAGTTCTGGAATGAACAGCTTACACTGAGCAGACCTGATGGTTTATGCATTTATTCAACAAATATTTATTGAGTGCATTCTGTGTGTTAGGCACTATGCTTAGAAAGTACCAGAAAGTCAACTGGTGAAAGAACTGAATTGGATGAAGTAGAGGAAACCTAGAAGAATGTGTCTGCACTGAGTACTGCTGTGTCAGGATGCTAGCATTTGCACAGGTGGAGCCTGCCACCAGAGCCCCATATAAAACTGCGCAGAGAAGCTGCCTTCAAAATAATAGCACCAATGTAATGAAATTAAGGTTAAATAATGGGTGTTTACTAGTTTGTGAGTTTTCTCTGATTGATGGTTGTCTTTGAGCAACAATATGGCTAATTTGCTCTCATTTATAATCTATAAAGATCTAGAATCTCTTTTTTCCCATGTCTATAAGGTCATCTGACTAATGAGTAATTGTTACCAAAAGGTGAGCATCTGGCAGCAATCAAATCTGTATGCAAAAGTAGAAGTAATTAACTCAGTGTAAATGCCTAGTCAAGAATTGTTTTTATTCATTTATTTATTTTTAGCACAAAAACACAAAGTTTGTATATATCCATGGGGTACCATGTATACTTCATTACATGTATACATTGCATAGTGTAATCCCAGTTAGGCAGAATTGCAAAAGCCTCCGGAGAGTTGACAAAGAGGCTCAGTGAGTACCGTGGTTGGTAGGTAAGCATAAGGACCTCTTTCTTTCTCTCTCTCTCTCTCTCTCTCTCCCCACTCCCTCTCTATGCCTACTGCCTGTGATCAGGGTGTAAAGCTGTAAGCAAGCTTCCAACTAAATGCTTTCTCTTGTAAGAGCTGCTGTGGTCATGGTGTCTCTTCACAGCATTAGAACAGTGACTGAGACAGCATCTTAATCCCTGTGCCATGGAGGTGGAAACAGGTAGATTACAGGGGCTCGATGGCCAGCCAGCCTAGTTGAAACAATGAGCTCCAGGTCCAATGACAGACCCTATCCCCCAAACACAGTGGAACGTGAGAAAGTAAGACACTCCAAGCAACATCTGGCCTCCACATGAGTGTGCATGGGTAAACACACAGGCATGCACACATACGCTATACACACACCAGACACACACACACACACACACACACACACACACACACACACACACAGAGGCACACACACACCACACACCTTAAACATACCACACATAGACACATACTACACACACCACACACTATGCACATATCACACACACACACACACACACACACCACAGAGACATACACATATTACATATACATATACACACACTACACACACACATACACACACACACACACAGCCTTCAGAATAATAAGTAGTGGCTAGCTGGTTTCTGAGGCTTAAAGATTAACCGAAACAATTTGTGAATTTCCAACATTTTCAGGTTGTTTTGAATATAGGTCATTAAACATCAGTTATGGGATATTTTCTTTATTCTTATTATCACAGCATAATCTGTTTCTGTTCAGCCATCTCTAAGACCAAAGTAAGAGCACTCCCTGCTAAGGAGCCTGGCTTTGGCATGTTTACTGTTAGCCCAGTGAACTGTTTAAAACTCTTCATTACTAGCACCAAGTCACCATTTTCTCCTGATGTTTCTGGTGCCTCTCCATCACCTCGACTAAAACCTCTATTTCCTCCCCTCTCTTCCCCCTCTTTGCATCCTTCCCTAGATGATACCATTCTAACCTTGTCTCCTCCCTGACCTCTAGCAACATATATCTCACACATGGCTACTCCACCTGGATGACAAATAGGCAACCCAAACAGCCTTGCAAACTGTTCAGAATCGTTAAGAAAGGGCTTCCCTTCAACAAGATGGATTTAAATTGGATCTAAGATGGGCAGTGGTGGTGCACACATTTAATCCCAGCACTCGGGAGACAGAAGCAGGAGGATCTCTGTGAATTTGAGGCCAGCCTGGTCTACAAAGTGAGTTTCAGAACAGCCAGAGTTACAACAGAGAAATCCTGTCTCGAAAAACCAAAAACCAGAAATGAAACAAACAAAAAAATTGGATCTAAGCAAGAACTTCCTGACAGAGAAGAATACTGAGAAAGCTTGCCCCAAGAGTCTGCTCCCCAGGGATATTTGGAGACTGTATCTGATAAACTCATTCCGCAAACTGGTTCCTCTTCCTCTGTCCCATGTCACATAATAGCATCTCCAGGCAGTGACCCGAGCTGACTCCTCTCATCTCACTCTTAAACAGTTTGTAAACTCCCAGTTTTCTCCATTTCTTTTGCTTCTCTCTAACTTCAGCTGCTGCCAGTACAGTGGCTTAGGTCTTCCTTGATGGAAAAGTATCTCTTATTCTCTTACATCCCCATCCAAGGACCACAGTCAACATTAGCATTCACTAAGAGTTTATGTCCAGGACAATGGACTCACGTCTGATTGCCTGCAGTCAATGCTGGATCTGACGGTTATTAGCAACACATCACATGTGCCTCAGTGTCTTCATCTGTAGAAATGTGTTGTCAGGCGGACTCAATGGGAATACATGTGCAGTGCTGTCCGAGCATTGCCTGCTGCATGCACAGGGAGGTGTTCACTATTGTAGGTAGTAAATGCAGGGGATTGCTCCTCACTGCATCCCATCCCTCATACTGCAGCCTGAGGGCTGCTTGCTTGCTTGCTTGCTTGCTTGCTTTACAAATTTAATCATATCAACCTTATACTTCAAATCACTTCTCAGCTGTCCAACCACCTAGGGTCTCCTGTTACCTCATTATCTAGATTCACACTCATCTCTCCTCTCAACCACAGAACGGAGCCATCATTGGCCCTTTCTACCCAGTTCAAATGTCAAGTGGTCTCCCCACCCCACCCCCCTTCCTCTCAACTGCTGCCGTCTATGATACACCTTCATGTTGCAGTGGAGTTTTATCTCCTCCATCTTCTTAGCAAGACCCCAGTATGGAGTACATTAAGGGAAAGCTATTGTTTTGCCAGACTAGAATTTTAGGATATGACTTTTGATTTGGACAATGTGATTATTCTAAGGATAATAGTATTTCTTGATAGGCACAAAGAGAAAAACCGGAAAGGGAAAAGGAAGAATGAAGGCAATACCCAGTGACCCTGTGGCAGTGAGCACCATGTTCTCAGTAGGACAACACTGGGCTCCTGAAACCCAGTTTGTGCTAGGGAGGTCTGAGTAAGCTGATAGATTCATTTTTGTTTCTGTTCCTTATCTCAGCTGGTCTTAAGAATAGAAACAAAGTAAAGGCAGATGTTTCAGGAGCCCAGATTCATCATCCATCCAGGTGGGGGATATTCCTACCATCTGAACTTGTTCTCTCTCCCGGTGTCTACATACCCTACCTACACCATGGCGTCTGTATTAGCTACTGTCCCTTCTGCTGTGACAGAGTTCCTGATAAAGAAATTAAGGAGGGAAACGAAGGCTAAAGTGTGGTCCATAACAGCAGGAAGGGGCTGGCAGCACAAATGCGAGCTCCTTACACTGCATCCACAGTCAGGATGCAGAGAGGGACGGGTGTGGGTAGTAGTCTTCCTTTTGTTTTTTCTTTTTATTAAGTCTAAGACCCCAGATCATGAGGTGATGCTACCCACATTCAGGTAGGACTTCCATCCTCAGGTAACGTCTCTAGAAATGCCCTCGCAGGCATTTGCAGAGGTGTCTCTTCTGGGGGGATTCCAAACTCAGTCAAGTTTCTAGTGGACAGTCACCGTCACAGCACCCACCTGAGAAAGCATCGGGGTCCTTGCCTGGGAGCAGATGTGCTTCTAAGCCATGGACACATGGCAGGGCCTCAAGAATCTGAGCTAGCCTTGGTGCTTCAAAGATGGTAGTCAAATGGAAGGATCTGGAGTTCAAGACTTACGAGGTCTCTGGCAAATTAACTCGTTTCTTTTTTATGAGAAATTCAGTGTTTTGTCTAATGGTCTATCTCCAAGAGAATTTTGTCTTCAAGAGTTTTAAGTTATTAATGTGCACTGCGGGCTCCCAACTGTGTGTGAATAGAGGAGAGAGCAGCCTAAAAGAAAAGAAATGTATTTGACAGAGCATATCTTGTGACTTTCTTTTTCCCTCTTGCTGCAACAGTTTGCCTCATGATGTTTTTGCTCAGACTAATATTAAAGTTAAGTTTGTATTCCTCGAGCACTCCTTGTCTGTTGTAGCAAGGTATTATTGGAATGTGCCAGAATCGACCTGGGATTCAACATTTGGCCCATTTAACCCCCAAATGGGTAAATCTCATTTTAATAACTTCATGTTGGCTTCTACAGGGAGGTTGGATTGATGTCTAAGATATAGCATGTGGACGCACAGCTCTTGATTTATGAGCTACTTCTCGCACAGGCTCTGGTTGAGCACAGCGGTGCTGGATAGATGGGGTGATTCTGAATGCATGGAGCAAGAGACCGGAGCCCTGCAAGCCTGGACTGAGTGCTGCCGCAGGCACCTGTCTCACGCTGTAGTGTGTACCTTCTTCCTCCTGTCAAGGCCACGCACTAACTAGATGATCGTTTCCTACCTGAGGACTCGAGCTGTGAGATCTGTGATTCCACAGATGTCTCCAGCCAGCCCGAGTTCCCGAGACTCTCTGGAAAACGTGAACCTACCATTTCCCTTTATCCTCTCATCTTCCCCCTTAGATGAAGTTTTGTGCTCTATTCTTTTTCTTTCCTTCGATCTCATCTGGAGTCTTCTCACTCAAGAGAACTACTGAAAGAAAAAGAGAAGTGATCAGATGTGTGGTGGTTTGAGTGAAAATGGCCTTCCCGGGCTCAGATGTTTGAGTGTTTGGTCCTCAGTGGAACAGTTTGGGAAGGATTAGGAGGTGTGGCCTTGTTGGAGGAGATGTGTCACTGAGGGTGAGCTTGAGGTCCCAAAAGCCCACACCAGGCCCAGTATGTCGCTCTCTGCCCGCTGCCTGTAGGTCAGGATATAAAGCTCTCAGCTACTGTCCTAGCACCATGCCTACCTGTGTGCCGCCGTGCTCCCCGCCATGATGATAATGGACTAAGCCTCTGAAACTGTAAGCAAGCTCCCAACTAAATGCTTTCTTTGAACTCATATCAGCATATGAATTGCCTTGGTCATGGCGTCTCTTCACAGCAATAGAACAGTGACTGAGACAGGCAGTGATTAAAACATGAGTGAGAAACAAATGCCAACATCAAGTTAATGGCTGGCATTTGCAGGATGTGTTATCTGTTTTTCTGGATGGTCTGTTTCATCTCAGAAAGTCTGTCTAGGAATATGGAGAGTAGCACTAAGCCAGCCAGGGAGTCTCTTCTAGCTTAATATTCAGTTGTAAGGAAGTAAAAAATGAATCGCATCCAAGTCCCTAAAGCGAGTAACTTGATAGTATAGCCCATTTCTATATAGCCCATATAGAAATATGGATCCTTGGATAGCTAATCATTTTAATATTGGCTATTTATTGAGTACCTCTCTCTCTCTCTCTGTCTCTCTAGCAGCTCAGGTTGTCATATCAGCATTGTTTTAGTATGGTCACATCTATCAATCATGTGGATCATGGCGTTTTGCTTTTATGGAAGAAAAAAAATGACACCCAGAGATAATGAGTGACTTTCCTGGAACTGACCACTCAGTGAGTCAGACTTGGCGCTCAGATGAGACCTTGGGTGCCCCTGAGCCAGATCTCTGAGCACTGAAGTGAGAATAGGTATGCTAGCATGTGAGCTATAATGACCACCAACTAGCTGGATGTTGTGTGTGGAAGGGAGGTAGCTGCTTGCTTTCTTTATCACCCTGGGGTCAAAGGTAGAGTGCATGCTAAGCCTCACTATGCAAGATACATCACTGCAGATTGACCATGTGAGCTTCTACAATCATATATAACTTCCTCTGTCTCTCCAGGGCTGAGCTACAGAGACACTATTTCCTTCCCTTTTCAAACCTCAGAGGATATTTTATTGACCACTGACTATTCCTGGAAGCTGACTGTCTAAGAAGAAACTGTTCTGTAAACTGCTATTTAGTTCTGTTAACACCCAAAGTACACAGAGGACATGGCAACCCTTTGTCAGTAACATGCTGGGAAGATGGGCCACGGGGAAGGAGGAGAGGTGGTGTCACTGGTGCAATGTATAGGGCGAGCACAGTGAGGCACGCTGCCCTTCCATAGCTCCAAGAGCAGCTGCCTGCGTCTGCTCCATTCTTCAGGAAACTTTGGGAAAGTTGAAGTGGAACAGACTTCTCAGGATTGGAACCAGAGGCAGGCATAATGACACATGACTGTAATCCAAGCACTCGAGATGCAGACACATGAGGATTTTAAGTTTGAAGTCAGCCTGAGCTACACAGTGAGTTCAAGTCCAGCCTAGGCCACTTGTCTCGGTTAGAAAAACGACAACTAGAACCACTGGTTTCTAAGATCCATCTTTCAGGGTGAAGTCTGGGCTGCCCTAGCTGCTTTCCTGGAGAGCCCTGGAAAGGCCGGGAGATCCCTTCTTATTCGTGTTTTATGTAACCCACAGGAACTTGAAGAATTAGGGAAACAGCTGCAGCCAGATGGCCTCCCTCCTCAAATATCTTCATCCTGTGCCATCATAGGACAGAAAGCAGTATTTCCAGTCCACTAGGCAAAGGTTATCAGTGTAAAGGGAAGTCTCCTCCTCTGTCATTCATCATCCTTTCTTTCATTCTTGCTTGCCATTAGATAGAAATAAGTGCATGTGGACACACACACATACACACACACACACATGCACACATACACACGCACACGCACATGCACACACACCTTATCACATCTTCAGTCCTCAAAACAACTCAACAAAGTCAGATTTATTATTATCCCCAAGAAACCCAGAGGTCACGTAGCTTGCCCAACATTGCTGAGCTTGTAAGCTTGCTAGAACACCGGGCAGTCTGCTCCTGAGTAGGCAGTTTCGTTTACCTCTTACCCTGCTGTATCTGGCTCTGGTGTCCCCATGCATTTGGCTCCAGACTCTGGGAAGGAGATTGTTTTCTTTCAGTAATATCATTTTCCATTACAGGGAAATATTACTGAATTAACAGATGTTTAAGAATCAAAGGAAATGTTGACATATTTCATATGGGGAAGATCCACCGCCATGATGCAATTCAAACAACCTCCACAAACCAGGACCATGGTTGTTGGTGTCTAATCTTTAAGGACTTTCTCATCATCAAAGAACACAAAAGATGCAAACTCTTGTGGAATCAGATTGAAGCACGGTTCAAAAGCCATTAGAAGCAACTGCTTCTAATTTTCTATCAGTGGGACTTGGCATGTCCTTGACCTCTGAGGCACAGATCTGTGTCTATCACTGTAGATAGATAGATGCATACATAAAGCACCACTTACCTACATTCGGATGGCTGCATTCACCAAAAGGAACTGGCCACACTTGTAGTCAGCAGTTATATTGATTGTATAAATCAATACAAACGCCTATAAAACAACAAAGTCACAGTAAATGATGATGAGGGTAGATAAATAACATTTACGAGTGCTTTAAATTGGGTAGGATCGAGTAAGTCAGGATTCTGTTGGCACTGGGTAGAAGGCCTGGGATTAATTAGGGAGTTTATTGGAGCGAGTTGCAGAAATTAAGAGTGGAACAAGACTTGGTACAGCTGCCACGAGAATGGAGAAGTACAGCGAGCCGGTGGCGCAGCTTGATGACTGAGTACCAGGAAGATTGAAGCCATCACCAGTGATTTGAGTGAGGCACTTAGCTCTCTGGGTCTCAGTTCTTCCATCTGTCAGCGTGGAAAACTGGGTATTGAAATCAAGAGAACATAGTGAATTACCAAGTTTTCCGGGAGAAAAGTTGTCACCGTCACACATCCTTTGGGTTCAGGAGAAGAAGCAGTATTCAGACATGGCAAGTGACCATGACTTGCTCCAAGTCTCAGTAACTAGGGTGTTCCTTCGAAAGGAAGCAATCTGAAACATCCACAAAGGAAAAACGGTTGGCATTTGGAATCTTGCAAGGAACGTCCTTTGCCATCATTGCAACCGTGTGGCTCAGCCTAAACCCAGACCCAGATCTCAAATGACTGCCCAGGTCTTGCTCTTCTCATTGGTGTCAGTCAATCACTGGGGGAATTAGATGTTGCCTTGCCAGTGTGACTGATAGCTCTCTAGTGAGGCTGTCTTTGCATCTTGCTTCTTGTTTGTGTGCTGTCCTATGTCTTATAACCTGAGCGAGTCTCTGGGAGTTTTCCTCATGGCTCTACATCATTCCTCATCGTCCCTAACCAAATATGGCAGCTTTAAATAGTGCCGCCGTCTTCCTCAGACTCACTCCTTATGATAGGATCGGGTATAGATTTCTGACATGGAACACCTAATGGGGCTTCAGGTTCAGACAACAATAAAAGATTTTTTTCTCCTTCCTGGCTGTCTCTCAGTTGAAAGACACAGAGTGAAGCAGCCCTGACAGGTCACATAGATTCACACACATTTATCCAGAAGTTGGTTTGAGAGTGGAGCAAGCTAGTGATTTCTGCTGCAGCAGGAGTGTAAGCAAGTGCTCTCCTCTGAGCCCTTCCTTGTCTGCATGGGCTCTACATGCTCTCTGTCTTTCTATGTCTCCCATTGGCTGCTGGGGTGATGAATAGGACAGTCTGCCTGTGATGGACACCAGAATGAACAACCAGGGATCCAGATTCCATTGCCCCTGAACCCCTTGTTTCTTGTTAGAGGCTTTTTGTAATGAGGGGACCAAACATGCTGGCGTAGTCTCCATCCCATCCTCCTCCTTCTCCTACTCTCCCTCCTCTTCCTCCCTCCTCCTCCTCTCCTCCCCTTCATCCTCTTCCTTCTCCTAATCCTCCCCTTCCTCCTCTTTTTCCCCTCCTCTTCCTTTTCATCTTTTCCTCCTCCTCGTCTTCCTCTCCTCGTCCTCCTCATCCTCCTCGTCCTCCTGTTCCTCCTCTTATTCCCTCAGTTACTGGCCTTTGCTTCTCATACTGGCTCATTTTCCTAACCAGTCTGATCAAGTGTTCTGAGCACATCAAGTATTCTTGTAGCGTGAGGAAGGTACACTTGGACTCTCCCTGGCCTGTGCTATACAGGGAAGGAAAATTATTTCCATAAAGGTTTCTTAAGAGGTTCTAGTCACATTGCTAAAAGGCCACAGGGCCCAAGGATGGTGGTGAACCACTGTCATCCTCTGTTTCCCCTCTGAGCTGTAGTTCCTCAGGGGAAAGAAAAATTCTTCCCTGGGGAGTTGAGGATGTTCCTCCTGGCTCTCTGAGAGCAAATGAGAAGCCATACAGAAGAGCTGAAGTCACTGTGGACTAGGGCTGTGCAGGTACCATGGGATCACTCACGACTGCCTCTCTCGCTGCCATACCGAGACTATGGGGACAGACACTGTTTCTGGAAACTGCTCAGTCCCTTGTAGCTTCATATAACTAGTGCCAGCTCAGAGACCTGGTTGAATTTAGTCAGTATTGGCATAGGTGGTGTTCCTTTGTTTTTCTGGGACCCCCTGGATGCAGATAGGTACCGTAACTAATACAATCTTAAGTGTGAAAGCAGACCTATTCATAGAATGACTGAAGGTAATACTGACTTCTAGTTCCATCTGCAGACTTCCTGGATTCCTGTGATCATGGAATCACAGCATTTCTGTTTTGAATGGCTCTTGGACAGCATCTAGCTGGTG
This sequence comes from Cricetomys ansorgei, assembly GCA_026225945.1. Lineage (NCBI taxonomy): Eukaryota > Metazoa > Chordata > Mammalia > Rodentia > Nesomyidae > Cricetomys > Cricetomys ansorgei. The sequence continues at coordinate 2,377,628 of JAMJFZ010001122.1, read as the reverse complement.
GTTTTCTAGTAAATGGAAGCAAAACTGACACAGGAAAGGGGCTGGAGAGAGCATACCCCATCCGTAGTGGCAGCCACTGCTCAGCTCTCGTGCTGTCGGAGAATCTAAGGGTGTTCGTTTCCTTTAGATAGTTAGGATCATAGATGTGAATGCCAATTCCACTCATTCTTTAATCCTGACAACTAATGCATAATGGAACACCATAGGGTAATGAAACAAGCCTGTGGCTTCTGTGTGGTTCTTAGGCCTTTCCAGGAGTGGGTCTGATCTAGCTCAGCTCTGGCTGAGGCCAGACAGGATCAGGGACTTGCCCAGGACCACACCTCTGAAATGCAGCGAACACCTTGACACTGTCTTTCACATTCTGTCCTGATTTCTTGGGAGACATGGTGGGAACTTGGCATCTGTTTTCCCTTCCTGGCTCCAACCTCTGGAGTAGTGTACAGTATAAGGCAGGGGACAGGACAGTGACTGAGTTAGAAGATGTGTCTCTGAGTCTCCCATTTACCAGCCATGTAACTTTAGGTGAATGCTTGACTACTCTGGGCTTTGTTGTCTTCACTTGTAAAATTAACATAATCAGCTGAGGCCTGCAGGACTATGTCAAAATTTACACAAGTGTTCCCACTGCCTGTGAGAACACGGTACAAAGCAAACGCCAAGGAAACCTGTTGTATTAACACTTTCGAGAAAAAGATACTGGCGTTAAAGAGTCAGACCCTGGCACAGCAACAACTCAGAGATTCTCCCAAGCGCAGAGGCTCTCCGGTCTCACCCCAAGAGGCAGTAGTCACAGGCAAAAAGGGCTGGCTAATTTGCTGCTTGGCACAAAGCCCCCCTCATCCCAGGAAAAGACAGGCCCAAACTGCTGTTCGGTTTCATCTATGAGATCAGAGTTACAAGGTATTTGGGAGCCGTCCCCCAACCCCCATCCCTGGCGTTGTTAGAATCACCCAGAGGCCAAAGAAATGCTAGGACAAAACCAACGCTCGTGCCCCGCCTCGCCCTGCCCAAAGCCATTTCGACTGCCTATATATGGTGAATCTTATTTTCATCTCCATTTTTCAGGGACGCAGACCCGGCTATTTCTCCTTTCTGGACCCTTTTTCTCCAGGAGTCTGGCTCTTCATGCTTCTAGCTTATCTGGCCGTCAGCTGTGTCCTCTTCCTGGTGGCTCGGTACTCTTCCCTTCCCTTCCCTGTCCTCACACCGCCACCTTGTGTCCACTCTGGGAACTGCATGGGGGCGGGAGTGGGAGGAGGAGAGGATGGTTTGGAAGACCTTGGTGCCAAATAGAGATGGGAGAGGGACTGGGGCCTGAAATGCTCTCTGCCCAGCTGTCAACCTCACACTACCCATCCATCTGCCGGTGCATGTGTTCTGCACCATGCACAGCGCGGACAGGCTTGCTCGTCTGGATTTGCTCCTGTGTTCTGACCTCCTGTACCCTCATAGTCAGCCCTCCATCCCAACTTGGGTAGGAGCTTGGGGAAAGAGAGGGAGGGACTGACAGGAAGATGACTCTAATTAAGCACGCTGCATTTGGCTACCCTGGCATCTGTCTTTGCCAGGATCTGCCATAAAGTGCTGAATGAGAAGAAATGGAGTCTGCAAATCCAGACAGAGTGGGGGAGAAGGGGGGGACCAGAGGCCATAGTGACATAGGCCAGGGAGAATGCCTCTTCTGCAGAGACTGGCTCCATCTCTGAAAACACAGCTGTCTTGTTGAACAAGAACCACAGAGGGCAGCAGGCAACAAGAGGGAGCATTTGTGCACAGTATTGAGTTGGGAGAAATAATTGGGACCAGGGGCTTGGAAGAAATAGCCTTCCTGTGTCCCCAGAAGCCAGGAACTGTTCCTAGCCATATAGAAGAACTACAGGGTATCCCCAGGCTGTAACTTCCCAAGGATATCCATAGTGGTGGGGGAGGGGTGTTTGCCCCTGTGCTAAGTAGCCTGGGCCCCAGGACAGGCCACCTTTCACCCATTCAACTCCCTACCATCTGCTCAACTCTCAGTTTACCACAGCAAACTGTTGTGTGGGGATGGAGAGCAGCTCAGAATGGGCTAGAAATCTGACAGAGGCTCTGTTGCAAGTGACTTCTCTTCATCTCCAAAATCAGGGAATTCACCCAGGACCCACAAGGTCCAGCCCAACAACAACAAATGGCTTTCGCGGTCACCTGGTAGTCTTCAAAGACACGGAGTTTGCTACTTGTATGCCACCCACCCTTCTTGGCCCCATAGGCATCGCCACTGTCAAGTATGTGCTGTCAGTGACAGCTGGCGAGGCGAGGGAGCTCGCGTGCTGTCTGACACTTCTGCTCTCCACTTCGCAGCACTGTCTGCTGCTGTGTTTAGGAAGCTGTCTGTGAGATCCAGGCTTCCCTGCTGCTCTGAGATTCTCTTTGGCCCCCTGTGGCTGAGCCTGTATGTGTGGACAGTTAGTTCCAATGGAGTCTGCACAGCTTTCCAGTCACCTCTAAGGCTACGAAAAGGGCCCTAGGGTTTTGTTACTGTATAAGCGCACATGCCTGACTCACCTAAAGCTGCCCTGATGAACTATAGTACTCTCTCCTGTGGCCACCACACCCGCACACTGTCCCAAATCTGGTGTTAGCAAAAACAGTAACAAACGAAAATGTGTTAGTCTGTTGTGGTAGGAGGCTGAAGCAGGAGGACGGCCATGAATTTGAGGCTAACTTAGGGTATGTGGTGAGTTCTAGACCAGCCTGGGCTAGAGTGAGACCCTGTCTCAAAGAATGAAGGCTAATCATAAGACTGCATATTTGTATGCTATGCAAAATCTGAGATATTCTGCTCTAAGGTAGTGGTTTGCAAATGGGTTCCACAGAGTACAAAGAATACATGTGGACATTGAATGAGAACTCTGAAGCCCCGATGCCTCTTCATTCAGACGGCTTGTACTTTTGTCTCATATGACATACTTCTGGGTGAGATTTTTCCATCAGGAAAATGAAGCTCCAGGAAGCCACCCCCACCCCACTCATCATCAGAGCTACTTCCTGACAGGAGGAGTGCTAATATTTAAATCTCCTGATCCATGTACCCCTGCATCTGTAAGACTGGGATCTAGGAAACTGTGACTGAGAAGTGGGGATCAGGGGTCCTCACTGTGGATACTGGACTAGTACCATCACATCACTCAGGACCGTACGGGTTGTAGCTTGTCAGAGGCTTGTCGGACGGGGGCTTTTTAAAAAGTCCTCCTGGCCGTTCTGATATGGGCTAGGGTTTGAGAACTATCGGACTAGAGTGAGGGTTTGTGAGCCATGGCCCTATGGGACCCTGAGTTCTTTCCCAGGTCTCCTTGGGAATTCACCTTGAAAGAGCAAGGACCCTTCCAGGTTGCTCACCCCTGATGTTCCTAACTTTCTGTCAAAGGCACCACTTTTAGTCCTTTTGAATATTGGATTTTGGATATTGAATATTGAATTTCTCCTATGAGAAAAAGAAATCCAAGTACAGCAAAGGGAAGTAGCTGGCCCCATCAGTATAGCCCCTCTCCAGCACCCTGCATCTACTCTCCTCACCTCTGGAATGTGCTCTTCTCTCCTGCAGGTTAACTCCCTATGAGTGGTACAGTCCACATCCTTGTGCGCAGGGCCGGTGTAACCTCCTGGTCAACCAGTACTCCCTAGGCAACAGCCTCTGGTTTCCAGTGGGAGGCTTCATGCAGCAAGGCTCCACCATCGCCCCTCGAGCCTTGTCCACCCGTTGTGTCAGCGGTGTCTGGTAAGGCTCCCGCGGCAGACCCAGGGCTAGGGGATTGGACTCCATAGAGACAGGAGATGGGTTCCGAACAGACCTGTCCTTTCTGGCAGCAAGGAGAGCAACCAGGAAGATCTGCCTTACCAGGCAGACCCCAGCATGGAGCCAGCTGTATTACAAGCTCAGAAGGTGGTGGACAACGTGGATGTGGGAGGTAGGGTAAGAAGAGATGAAGGCTCAGTACTATTTACTCTATCCTAGCACCTAGCCCTGCCTCTGGGGTCTGGGTACAGCGAAGAGCTAAGACAAATAAAGGAAAAACAAAAAAGGAAAAAGAACAAAGGAAGCAGCCTTGATGGTCCTCAGCAAAAATAAACAAATAAAAGACTCTTAACCTGAAAAATGACTGAGATTGAGCAGCAGTGCCTGAGAAAGCATGTGCAGATTTAAATAGGATCCCTTAGTAAAGGCCCTGCTAGAAACAGCTCCTTCTCTGCTCTCTGCTCCCAGCTTCCCGCCCCTGCCACTGTCCTCCAGCTCCTGGCTCTGGGGGGCTGGCTCGTCTATCTCAGAGATACAGGAACGGGCACACTCTTAGACTCTCAGATGGGCAATGATTCAGTATCAGGAGAGTTCTTTGAAAACTTTCAGGAACTGTGTATAAACTTGTCGTTTGTATTCAGCTCTCGTGGGGAAATGGAGGAAATATGCAACCTAGAGAGGCAAGTTTGCAAAATACAAGTATCAGACCCTCTCTTAGCAATCTACAATAGGTCTGACAGCCATAGCTTCCCGAACTTACAGCCGTGGCCCCCCTGCCTCCTCCTCAGCCTGCTTAAGCCACAGGAAAAGGGGATGGGGGTCTTCCGAGTGCCTAGGTCACACAGTTGGTCTACACACAGGTACCAGAGCTGCTTCTAGAGCTGGGGCTAGTCGCTGGGACAGTGATACCCTTTCCATCTAGATTTTTCATTCCCTTAATTAATATGAAATGTAGCAGGATTTCAGCCACTTAGGCAAGATGGCCACCTGTTCCCAGGCATCGCCGAGATGTCGCCAAGTAGATCAACACGCAGAACTGGCCTGATGTTCCCGAGAAAAGGATGTTGGCTCAGCAGAGACAGTTACAGAACTCCCTCGAAGTCTAGGAGAGCTAGGTAGAAGCCTTAGAAGAGGAACACCTGACGGCGTTAATTTTGTTTCCTTGGGTTTCCCTTCCAAAGTATGTTCTTTGCCACCTGTGTTTCTGTGGCCGTTGTTCTTTGCCTGTTTCATCTACAGTTGGCTTTCCCACTACACCCAAGGAAAGCTTTCTTCCAGAAGATTTTAGAAGCCCACATCCTGCAGGGTGCTGCTCTAAAGGGCAGGCCCCAGGTGACTGAGTCACTGTTTTCCAGACCATGCTGGGAAGGGAGCTGCTGGGAGAGACCCTTACTAACCCCCTGTCTACAGTTGTCAGCATACCTCTCTGCCTCTTGAGCTCATAGATATCAGAATCAAGGTTTAGTTAGTCCCCTAGGAGAGTGGGAGATCAGAAGACAGGATCTCTCTGACATGCCTTGGCCTCCCAGCCAGAGCAAGTGATATAAAATGTCACATTGTTCAGAAGAGTGCCAGCTTTACAACTGCTAGCATGCTTTGATACAGGGGCACAGACCCACCAACTCCTTGAGATAGCTCAGCCTGCACTGGGTCACTTGAGCTGGCTGACACCTTGCCCTAAGACCCTAAACAGCTACACGCCACCCAGGGAAGAACAGGCCCCAGAGTGTGGCCGTAGCCTGAGAGAAGCTCTCAGACAGATATACGGCCATGTTTACATTCAGGGTACATTAATCCTGCTTCTCATCAGTGCATCCAGGCTGCTACCAAACTGGGGATTGCTCTAGGGTTGGTGAGAGGGGAAACAGCCCCCAACAGAGCTGTAGGAGGGTGCAGAGAGTGTGTTCTGAACAGGGAGGGAAGCCGGTCACTTAGAGGTCACTACTTGAAAGAGCAGCAGGGTGAGGCCAGGAGATTTTTATCCCCTAGCCCGCCTGGAGGCCTCTCTACATTTCTGTAGTTCACATACATCTAGTTCTTTCTAGACTGCTGATCACATTTGCTGATGCCAGTCCTCAGATATAGGTAAACCAGGTGCTGTTATCCCCGTTTAAGAGATAAATAAGCCCAGAAAAGACCAGGGCTTTTCTTGCTATCTCATTGGTGGACTGTGGCTACCACCACCACCACCACCACCACCACCACAACAACAACAAACAACAATAACAGTCCACCTTTCTGGTAGTCTAGCATATACAAGTCCATTGAGTTGGTGGATGATCCTATTGTGTCTCTCTAGGAAGGCATCTGGCTGGAGTTCTTGGCATCTTTACAAATGGGACAATGGGATTTCTTGGTCTTGAAAATCCACCTGGCAGCTGGCTGCTTCGGAGTCCCATGAAAAATGCTATGCATTAACGTAGCAGTGTCTGAGAATTGGGTAAAGCCTTGTGAATTCAGACACCACTGATTCGGAATTGCTGATTCTCCAGCTTAGATCTGTGTCTGAGCCCCTTATACACAAGGAGATACTGATGTAGATCCAGCCTAATGAGCAGATCGGAAAAACTTGCTTAACCTACCATAGTGAACACACTGCTGTTTGGCATATATGCTGCCTGCATTGCAGAATTATTCCAATTTCAAATGAATTCTAGCGATTGAATAGAATACTCTTTTAAGTCTGAAGCAGCTTGCCCATTGTCAGAGTATTTTCCAATTTCAACTTCTCAGCAGTCCAAAGATGCTTTTCACAAGTTCATCTTCATTGAAGACTTTCTGCTGCTGTGGTCGTAGAACTGGCTCTGTGACTGTGTCATTATATATCAAGTTACTTCCCAGAGCCTCTCTTTGCTTTCCTGCAGTAGGCAGATACTGTTCGCCTCCCTGAGTTGCAGGGATTGGATGTGTTCATGTTAGGTACCCAACACATAGCAATGTGGAGCAGGAGACCAGCTTGAGCAAGAGGAGGCAGGGACTCCTGCTCCAGCTCTGCACAAAGCTCTCACTCATTAACTACTCATCTCCTGTAGTTTCCAGACTCCCATGTGCAAGGACTATATATCTTTTGAATGACAGCAAGTAGTCACCTTTCAGAAACAAGAAAACACAAACCACAGGCAACTGTCATTTCCAGGCAGCACTGATGTACTCCGTTCATGTCTCTTGACATTGTATGTCCTGTATTCTTTCCCTCCCTACACTGAGCTGAGATCTCTTTCAAAGAAAGACGTTTGCTTTCTCCTGGGTCATAGCATGACTGGGCTGATGGGTCCAAGCCCCCTAAGAGTGCCCTGGCCATGATGCTTTCCTCGTCTTTTCCTGCATAGGTGGGCATTCACGCTGATCATCATCTCATCCTACACCGCCAACCTGGCAGCCTTCCTGACTGTGCAGCGCATGGAAGTGCCCATCGAGTCCGTGGATGACCTGGCCGACCAGACTGCCATTGAGTACGGCACGATTCACGGAGGCTCCAGCATGACCTTCTTCCAAGTAAACACCACGTGGCTACTCACTGACATGGGGGATCCGGGGAGGGGCAGAAGGAAGTGGAGATGCTTGTGCACTGGTGATCAAAACTTCTCTGCTCATCCCATTCTCTCTTTGGAGCATCTTCATTAGCGATCTCCGTGGGGCTCAGTTGTCTCCTGTTCCACAAAATTTCCCCAGAATGAGGTCCCAAGAGGATCTTGTATGAATATCAACCTCTCCCAAATTGTTGTGCATGAGCAGCTGCTAGTGCCTGAGATGATTTTAGAACTAATGTGATGGAACCTTCTAAATTTATAATAGTTTTGTGTTTGTTTTATGTGCATTATACGCTGTGAATCAAACTTGTAGTCTTGCTTACATTACTGCCTCCGATGGAGCTGATAGGCCCATTTAAATTTTTAAAAGTGAGCTAGATTTTATAGTTAGTACTTAAACAAAGCAAGATTAAAATAATATGGGGCTAGGGTGTCTCCGTGGGTAAAATGCTTGCTTTGCAAGCATAAAAACTTGAGTTAGAATCCCTAGCTGCCTACATAAATAACTGGGTGTGGCCATGCACACCTGTGACCCGGTACTGAGGGTGGGGTCGAGACAGAGACAAGTGGTAGCCGAACTCACTAGCCAGCAGAATAGCCAATCGGGGAACCCTGACTCAGTGAAGAGACCCCCTGCCTCAAAACATAAGTTGGAGACTAGTAAAGGAAGACACCCAAAATGTACTTGTATGTACACACCTATTAAACACACATGTACATGCCCACATCAATTAAAATGCATATGACCAACATCTAAGAAGCACTCAGTGAAGATGACCTGGGGTCATGCCTCCTTGACTGATGTGTTCTCTGTGCAGTCACTCTTGGGTTCTTAGGGATGCCACCTCGTAAGGCTCAGGAGAAGGCCCAGCCACAGTATGGTGTTCGCTGACAGCCAAGCTGATTGATCACCAAGGCTGACAGAAGCAGGGCACACAGAATAGCAGTTTTCATATGCTTCCAGAGCTCCAGGGAAGCAGATTTCCCCTGGGGCTCCCGGGTGTCTAACCAACCTAACATCCAAGAAGCCAGTTTTCATGAGGCAAGCCCAAGGCATTCGGTCTGTTTTCTGTAAGCGTCTCGGTGCCTGTTGGCATGGGGACAGGGTAAGGCTTTGTACAAACAGAGTTTGGATAGACCCCTATAATTCTGTCTTGTTATTATTGGTAAAACAGAAGCCAACCTTGGATTATGTAGTTAATACATTGGCTTAGGGTGGGTAGAAAATAACTGCACTGCTTCTTTGGGGGGTGTCTTTTGATTAGTCCGGAATGAACCTGAGTACACCGTCCAAGGCTGAGGGACAGTGAAGGGACATGACCAGAATTTCAGTTCTGCCACTCTGAGGAGGTGGGTGCTGGAGGAACCCTGGAGGGTAGATGAGACAGAACCAGTGGCCAATCAGTAGGCAGAACTCACAGTACCTCAGGTCACTTCCTCGTTTCCTACTCAACAAAAGGCATGAGTCTCTCCTCCACTATGCAATGGCAGTGATCCTCCTGAGTTGAGGCAATAGGGAGGGAAAGGTGTGAGGCTGTGATGTGGGCTACAGTGGCAGAAGGGCCCACCTTGTGAGGCTTTGATTCCCTCCGTCTTTGAACCAATGTTTGCTTTCTCGTTTCCCAACCCTGCTTCCTTCTGATATTTCCCCAGAATTCTCGTTACCAGACCTACCAGCGCATGTGGAATTACATGTATTCCAAGCAGCCAAGTGTGTTTGTGAAGAGCACGGAGGAGGGAATTGCCAGGGTGTTGAATTCCAACTACGCCTTCCTGCTGGAGTCCACCATGAATGAGTACTATCGGCAGCGAAACTGCAACCTCACTCAGATTGGGGGCCTGCTGGACACCAAGGGCTATGGGATTGGCATGCCAGTCGGTATGCGGGAGAGGAACAGCCTTTGGGTGTAGCTTCCTCTAGGCAGGGTCATGGTAGCCAAAAACACCAAATGCAGTCCAGAATCCATTAACCCCTGTTTCTAGAACCAATAGGTTTGAGAGTGACTTTAGGTAGACTGTCTAATGGTTAAAAAAAAAAAATAAGCTAACACGTGTACTTCTAAGAAGAAGTTTGTGTGTGTGTGTGTGTGTGTGTGTGTGTGTGTGTGTGTGTGTGTGTACATGCATGCACGTGGAGGCCAGAGGTTGACACTGGATGTCTTCTTCAATTGTTCTCTTAATTTTTGCGACAGGATTTCTCATTGAATCTGGCGCTCACTGTTTGACTAGACCAAGCCTAGAGATCCTCCTGCCTCTGCCTACTCATCAGTACATACCACACTTAGCTTTTTCCTTAGGTGCTAAAGACCTCAGTCGGGTCCTCATGTACTTTACTGACTGCACCATCTCACCAGCTCCCTAATCAGTAATTAAAGAACCAGCTATTCCATTCAATCACCATTCAAGGATAATTCTATTGAAGAGCACTGATGCTCTGAGCAGACACTTTAGGCCTTGTTCCTCTTGTCTCTTGATTTTTGTCACCTTGGCTGTTTCTCTGTTGATTAACATCCCTACTAGAATTGGGAAGAAGGAAGAGCTAGAAGCACCGAGATGAACACATCTTGCTGTTTGTAGTTCATTGACAAGATTACATGAGATGGCTTCAAATTCTATGTAGAGTTCACTGCTCTGTCTACTCCTACTTGGTGTGGGTCATTGAGAATGGGCACGAGTGTACAATGCATTTACTAGGTGCCATCTGGTTTTGTTATAGGAGAGTACGTTGTTTGGTTTCTAAAAAGATGCCACCATTGTGTTTTTTAAAGGACATCACTTTGCCGATATCGCCACTACCGGGAAATAAGGAGACATGTTTAGCTATTGTGGTTGTGAGGGATCTAAACACCGTCTCTGGGTGATTTGATGTGGACCACTGACAGCATCACAGGGTGTAACTGGATAATGTGGCAAGCAGAAGGATCAAGAAGTAGAGCATTAAACCATGTGAGAGCTCACATGCAAACCTTATATGTATTATATATACATTTCACATCCTTGGATTGACCTTTCCCTCACTGGAAGTGCTATAAGTTATAGAATTCATTTATACTTTGCAATATAATGAGCATAGTCTTGGGGTCAGGGAGATCTGGCCCTGGTACCTTAGATACATGCCTTAACCTCACCCATCCTTGGTTATCCAAGAAATAGAATTAAGCTTACCATATCTACTCATGGAGTCACCGTGAGGGTTAGACCTGGTATGGTAATCGGGCAGGTGTCTTCCCTAGGTGTCTCATACTTAGCCTCCCTTGGGGAATACTAGTGTCCTCATTTTTTCCCATAGTTCCTTGTGCTGTTTGGTAAAAGCAAATTACTTCTTAAAACACTGGTTGAAAAATAACCAAATGAGCAGTAACGGGAGTCATCCCTGAATGCTGTGAGCTCTGACACCAGCAGTTGTGTTGTTACCTGGAGGCTCTGTGCACTGGCAAACCAGCATAGGCTGTTTGTGGCCATATTTTATCTGTGCACATTAATATTACAGATTTCAGGCCTCTTTGGTAAATGTATTGGCTGACATTTTCTTTCAAGGTGCTGAGGTAGATCATGAAATTAACTTGGGGTGCACCTTGGTAATACACTAGTGACTGGATAAATTTAACCTAAATGTCAAGTGCTTCCTTCCACTGGGAACTTGACCACATGTAGTGGAGGTGAAACAGATAAGTTCTAGAAAATTTCATTGGTAACCGAGGAAAAAATGGAAAGACCTCTGTCCTGCGTGTGTCATGATAGCGTATTGTGCGTGGTATCTCCCTTAACTGTGCCACATGAGAAGCAGATTTGGTTATGCCCATGCTGCAGAGAATGGAGCAGTTAGACTACTTGTCCAAGCTCATAAACTAGGCAGAAAAGCAGGATACTTATCTCCAAATGCAGTACCTTCCAGAACAGACAGTATTGTTGAAGGAGTCTCCTAGATACACGGGGCAGGATAGATTGGGGGAGAGTTGTTATGGGGACGCCTGTGTTCTCAAGTGAGGCTGGGAACAACATTATACAACCCACTCATGAGACAAGATTTAGATCCCCTGAGGTTGTACCTGCATGCCATTCTTCCAGCGAGAGGGAAGCGAACCACTACAGAATGAGTGACATGGTTAGGACCAGGGGAAAGAAGAGAAACAATTAGGAAAGATGGAAAATGAATCTGATGGTTCTGGAACCAAGAAAGCAACCAGGGAGCAAACAGAATAGCCTTCGGTGCAGCCCCTGGTACACTGTGAGTCTGAACACAAGGGTCTTGCTGTGGTAGAACACTGTCTCTAAACCCAGGAAGTATTAGCCTAACATCTGTCCACATCTGCAGGGCACTTTGTTCATGTACTCATTCACTACAAGTGTGTATTACACACCTGTTCTACAGACGATTGTGCATGGACACCTGTGACAAAAACACATTCAAGGCTGCAGGCTTGGCGTGTGTGCACTCAGTATAGTTGTGCCTGAAGAAAGGGGGGGGGGCTCTACTGTATATTCCTGCAGTCTATGCCCCAGCAGCCTGGGTATTGTCTTGGAGCTTTCCAGAAATGCAGAATCTTAGGCCTTGCCCCAAGCCCACTGTATCAGAACCTTCATTTAACAAAATCCCCAGGTGATTCATATACACATTAAATGTGAAAAGTCCCCGTTGGTTTGTTCAGGCTTCTTCCTATATCTGATGTCATAAGCATCTTCAGAGGCTCCTGTCCACACAGGATCTTTGTAGTGCTTGGGAAAGCAAACTGAGCAACTAAATTGTTTTCCAAGTCTCTCGGTAGCTTTTTCTTAATGATCTCAGGTCTCTCCTCTTGTAGGACTTTGATTGAGCTTTCCCTGATTTCATTTAAGCCTGTTTTTCTGATTAAACCTGAATTCTAGAACCAAAGTTCCTTTCCTTGACTATATTTTATTGGAAAATTTTAAAGAGAATTGTACTCAACAGAAAGAAGCCTTCTGTTTGATGGACAGCAGGGACCTGGGGGTGATGGGAAGGGCAGTAGGCTCTGGTGAACTCAGCTGTAAGAGTTGAGGACACCCTGTGACTGGGCTCTGATGAACTTGGCTGTGAGAGTTGGGGATGCCTGGTGACTGGCTTCTTCATGTGGATGGATGGGAGGATGATCCAGTTAGTTCTTGTCTCAGTGGTTGGTGTCTGGTCGTGGTAAATGACTGCCGAGTGTAATGTAGCAACAGTTACAAGTGCCCAAGGAGTGAATGGATGTGAAGTAGAAGTTGGAAAACTGATTGAGAGGTTTGTGTCATAGGAACACAAATGGTGGCTTCCTAAAGGTTACTGGACAGATCTACATCTGACTTCCTGAGTGCTGTTGGGCAGGTCGTTGGGTTCTGATAGGCCCTCTATTTAAACTAGAACATGAGGGTCTCATGCAGGGAGATGGGCAATGCTAATGCCTAGGAAACCGTTACTTGGTCCATGCTAGGGTCTTGTTAGCCATGTGGCAGAAAGGAACATGGAAGAGCTGAGAAGCCTGTGTAAACCAGAAGGCCCTTCTAGCAGAGAAGATGGAGCTAGAGGAGAGTGGTCTTGGGGACAGGTGCCACCTGCTGTGTCTGTGCCCCTCCTAAGGTTCAAGTAGACAGAGTGGTCAGGATGTATGCTGGGAAGGGGAACCGAGTACACCTAGGAGAATGCTGACATTATGCCCTGGGCTTTCTTGACCCTGTAGGCTCAGTGTTCCGGGATGAGTTTGATCTGGCCATTCTCCAGTTGCAGGAGAACAACCGCCTGGAGATTCTGAAGCGAAAGTGGTGGGAAGGGGGGAAATGCCCCAAGGAAGAGGACCACAGAGCCAAAGGTAAGCACAATTGGACCTTCCCTCCTACTTGATAGGAATAACATGGCCTGGATCTCCTATCTAAAGTCCAAGCAATGATTTGTAGGATACTTGCATACCAAAGCCTAGATTGGGCTGCCTGGGGCCAGTCCCTTCCCAGAGTCTTGTCTGCTGTACCCACCAGTGTCTCCTTACCCATAGATCCTGGAGATGCTTTGTTATCTGAAGCTACCTCTCAAATCCCTCTGCCATTGTTACCATCCTGGCACAAAGCTGCACAATATTACTTTTCTATTGTGATAGAAGATGAAATGAAGGCATGGTGTCTGGAGCAGGAAATTGAGGGCTCACATCCTGAATGGCAAGCACCAAGAGAGAGAGCAAACTGGGAATGACTCCTGACTTTGAAAGCTCAAGGTCCATTTTCCAGAGATGTACTTCCTCCAGTAAGGCCACACTTCCTTAGCCTCCCCAGTGTGCATCACCAACTGGGGACCAAGTATGCAAAAGCCAGAGTCTATGGGGGGTGTTGTCATTCAAATCAACACATCCACCCTCTAGATTCCTTCTTGTATGGTTGCAACAGTTTGATCTCCTTCTCTCATTCTTGTGCCTTGACAGTGGCCAGACTGATTCATGTTTAAAATGCAAATTAGACCACAGCATTCCTCTGCATGAGCCTTCTAGCAACTTCCTGTCTCACTCAGAATAAATTTCAGGTTCCCTGGAGCCTCAAGGCCCAGTGTGATCTATTCCCCTTGACTTTCCTTTATCTCCTCTCCCCAGACCTCCCCATCTTGCACCCACCCTGGAGTCAGAACATCTGTTCCCTGCCTTATGGTGCTCTGTCCCCAGACTCCCTCAGAGAGGACTCCTTCCCCTCCCACCTGAACCTATTCCTTTTTCTTTCTAGGCAGTACCACTACCTTATAGTATTTCTTATTGCTTGCTTGTTTACTTACCACCTTTGTTAGGGTGAAAATTTTATAAAGATGGGGTTTGTCTTCCCAAGGCCAGCACAGGATATTTTCTTGAATGAATGAATGAATGAATGAACGAATGGTGAATAAAAGAATGAACACTGGCCACAGACTGCATGTGCAGTAAGGGGTACAGAGTGTCTCTGAGCACCCAGGATTTCCTGTAAGGAGATACAGATCTGATTACACCTAGTGTAGACCCACTAATACCTGTTTGTTATTTTTAGATAGCTCATATTCTCAACATGTCCTGACGTGGACAATAAATCATACGGTCGGTCACTTTTGCAGTCCACTCGCAGCCTGGCTAAAATATGCAACAGATTTACCTGTGTATCCTCTCCCTTCGGAAGGCAGCTGAGGAGTAGAATGAAGGAGAGGAAAGCACTTGCCTTCCTGCTTGGCATGAATGATTATCCCCACAAGAGCTGAGAGCCACTGTCTAAGTGTTTATATGTGGGCTTCCATCTGGCAAGTCCAGATCTCAGGAATATGGCTCTAAGGGGACTGGTTGCAAATAATGTAAAAGAAACCCTGCCTTCCCAGGAAGCCACCAAGGCCACACACTTCTTGAGATGTTCCCTTCACAAAGGCCAGAGCCACTCATGGGGATGGCCATTAGTGGTCACAGGGCATTGGCAGATCTCATTTGAATCCACCCATTGCTGGTCTGTGAACACAGGCATCTAGTTAACCCTGCTGAGCTTGCTTCTCTCTATGTGTGTTGAGTACAGAAACTAATGTGCTGTAGAGTTGCTGGGAAGGTGACTTAAAGACTAGAAAGCACTGGGTTCACAGGAAGGGCCCAGGGCCCAGTGTTATTATCTGCACTGGAATGCACTAAGAACTTCAGGATGCTCTATTCTGTTATCTGTCTGCAAGGGGCTCATTTCCAACTGCCAGACATCTAATCAACAGGAGAAACTGGGGGACAGGTATCTTTCCTGGGAGTAAGAGAGTTTTGGAGACTTACCACTAGGACTGTGAAGTTTCAAGATTGCCAACCAAGTCTAGGTACTGGCCAGACCATAATGCAAGACTGAGGGTGAATGCAGAGGAATTTTTGGTTTTTTTTTTTTTTTTGTTTGTTTTTGGTTTTTTTTTTTTTTTTTGTGGGGCGGGGGAGAGAGAAAACAATGAAGGAAATACAGAGCAAAATATCAGGACATGCTTACAGATTGGGTATAGTAACCTAGATTTTGAAAGTACCCAGAACCTGAGCAGGCAAGGACAGTGTGAAGAGGCCATTGCTGACAAGCACCATGAGGAAGAATATGGAGGCCAGAATCTATGAAGGGAAGGGCTAGCACAGGGGCTGCTATAGGGCAAGTGAAGCCTTGGCTTGTCTGATGGACCAGTTTGAGAAAGCCAGCTGTAGGATGTCAGAGGTTCTAGAGTAAGCTGCTGTGGAACCCCAGAAGCTGGTCCTACAGGTGATTTCAGAGATCCTTTGGGGAGCATCTCTGGTCCCAAGAAACAGCTATTGATTGCCTTGGGAGAAGCATGGTCCAAAAGAAGTTCTTCACACTCATAGCAGACATGATGCTGTTGAAGGGTGAGAGTTCAGGTTTGCTAAGGAAGTATTCTTGGAATATAGATGTTTCCTTGATGCATACTGCAGGAAATTGATCATAAAGTTGATGACAGATGTTAAAGATAAATAAAACAAAAGGTAAAACCCAAAGCCACCAAGTCTGCAGAACTCATAGAAGGACGGCCCAAGTAGGACACATTGGGTTGTGGCCCATCCCTGCTAAGAAGACTGTCCCACACTGAGATCTATGGCTGATGTCACTCTCAGAATGAGCTGAGGATTACAAGAGCCACAAAGAGATCTTTTGTCATCTTTAGAGTTTGGGAAAATCCCACAATTATATGACATTCCACAATAGAGTAGCATCGAGAGAAGAGGCACATGGGGACTGAGGGCAGAGAAAGTGAAAGGCTTGAAGTTTCCCAAGGCCCCAGATGAGAATCTTGGAAATCTGAGTGTAGTGAATAGAAGACGAGATGCCCAGCCACATTCTACGAAACACGGAGGTCCCTTCCCATCCTAAGGCCAAAAGTACACTCAGTGAACGAGGAGGAAGAAATGAAGGAGACACTGAATTTTACCTGGATTTAAACCAAAAATTACTGTGAAGTCTGTGTGTTTAGCACTGGAGTGAAAAGTGAAGTTTGAGGTAGACGTTAAGTTCATTTATGGGACAATAATTATGGATTTCTGCAGTTGTTAGCATTGGAAATCCTCCCCAGAGGTTTCCAGAGACTGATTAGATAGATTGACTGTAGTTTGAGGTACAGGGAAAAGGGGGTCAGGCTCCAGGATAGAGGAAATGGCATGAATGGGAGACCTCTGTGTGATAGATGGGAACCTGGCACAGAGGGAAGAACTGAACAGATGAGAGGGGGAATCATCAAAGGAGTCACCCTGCCCGGGTTACTGTGCCTGGGTCCTAGCAGCCTGCCAACACTAACACTCATGTCTGCAGTGTTCTTTGGAACACAAGAGCAAGCACTGTAGTAAGAGCCAAGGTGCCGGGGCAGGGCTGTCTGGAGGATGCTGTACACATTTCCATGAAAACCAGTGTCAGTTGCCTGCCCAGCATGGCAACCAGGGCCAGCTTCATGCGGTGGTCCCACTTGTGCCATGGCTGAAATCCAGACACAAATTACTCAGAGATGCTCAAAGCCTCCTTGGCCAAGCAAAAGTCCCACGTGACCTCTTACAGGCCATGCTCCAAGCACTGGCCCAAGACAGGAAGTGTCTTTGCTTCATTTCTTTCTGGCAGATTAGCCATGGCACTTACTACGGAGTCTAACTCACTGCTCAAAAGACTTAGACACATGGGAGCAGTGTGACTCAAAAGATCTCTTCCTTGAAGTCTTAAATGGCCACCAAGAGTCAAGCCATGGGAGCTTTTCACCTCATGTCTCAAATAGCAGGAGATTTAATTTGCGATCCAGAGCAGCTCCTGGGTCATCTTTCTTTTCATTGTTTGCACCAGTCGGGACTGACGTGTGCCTAAAGGAATGAGAGGACTATGGAACCGGCAGCGAGATGGAGGTGAAGGGAAGTAGGAGGGGGTCTTTTTTCCCAGAGACCTCTGGAACTGACAGTAACTGCCGGCACTTTGGTTTCAATTAAAATGTACCAGATACCACGCTGGAGCCTAATGTAATCCTTTTCTGCTTTGTTATCCTATTAAAATGCACAAAATTTCAAAGAAAAGGAACTGATGCTTACTCCATTTTTAATCCAGCATTACAGCTCAAACACCAAGGCCAAGCAGAATTCTAACATTGAGGCAATGCCTCCTATCTTGAGCCTTCCTAACAAGCCTTGTTTGGCTCTCGCAAACACAATATTCCCTTCCCTTCCCCAACCTGGAGCTTGCTGGCGAGCTACCTTCCTGCAAACACTGAGAAAGAAGATGGAAGATGCTGTGGAGGACCAGAGACTACAAAGAAGACCAGGCTCCATTCTGTCTTCATTTTCTTCAGTTTTCTCTTCTCAAAAAAAAAAAAAAAAAAAAACCAAACAAACATGTATTTTATTTGTTTATTTTTCTCACTCAGCTCCTATAAAAGGAATCTCACTAGCCATTGGCAGATGCCAGCAGCCCCATGCAAAGAGATTAGATTACCAAGGCTTCATAGAACAATCCTGAGACAAAAGGTGGTGGGTAAACTCCAAGGAAATTAAATACCTTTATCTTGAAAAACAGGGCTTCAAAGGAAGGCAAATACTCCACCAGGCTGTGAAAATCGGGGTCCCCTTTCAAGAATGGCAAAGAGGCAGTGCTGTTGACCTACAGGACCCTCGGATAACAGGAAGTTTGCTGTCTGGCCCAGTGGGAATGAAAGCCTGAGACATCTTAACAAGAGTGGGGGGTAGGTGGTGGGAAAGGGGGGATACTCTGGGTACACTTCCCTCCCTCTTTCTTCTCAGAGGGTCCAGTGTGGTTATACTGGCTTTCTGGTTTCTTTGGAAAGCTCTGAAGGTGGAAACCTGACTTTGGGAGCTTGTTAGCAGCCCAGAGAGCTACTTCCAGGAAGCCCTCCCTAATCAAGTAAGACTGAATACTGTGAGGCAGAGAAACTCCAGAGGATTGTCAGAAAACACAGCATGAACAGAGGCAGAGGCAAAATGAGGCCTGGACAATCTGCAGCCAAGAAAGGCAGCCATTCTGAAGACCATACTCACTTCTGTCTAGAAACAGAGCCAAGCTAAACTGATGCATCACTGATTCAAACGTCTGACATCATGTTCTATAAGAGAGAAGAGGTTCATGAAATAAGCTCATAGCCTTGGAGATCCTGGGCAATAAAGCCAGTTTTCAGGATGCCAGTGTAGTCTGAGTGAGTGATCACAGAATGATGGGGGAGTGGGCGTGGTCGACTCTGCTTTCAATCTGGATTTGGATGTGAAACCTCAGGCAATGTACCTGACTTCTGCATTTTTGTTTCCTGCCAGGAAAATGGAGCTACAAGTTGTCAAGGACAACTACAAGGGCAGAGCTAAATAGTTATTGAGGGCAGAGTTAAAATCGTTAGCATGGAAACTTGCTCATAGTAAACACTCCCAAAGGGTGACTTCATATTTTCAGAGAACATAGCTTTGCCAGCAGATTTACTTAGAAATTACCTGATAGCTGTGAAAAGTTGGACAACCCACGTTCTCTGACTTTTAATGTTTTTATATGGTGGGAACAGTGGGTCTCCTTTCTAGCCTGTTTAACAATTGAAGGAGATTGCAAGTGGTTTGGAAAGTGAGACCCTGAGCTTGTATTATGGGACATTGTGAAGTACCTCTCCCAAAATGTGTTTTAATAGATTGCAAAATTTCTCAAATGCTTCTTCCATTTTGGGCCATTTTCCCTTATTTTTTTCCTCCCACCGTCCTTTCCAGAATCTGCTAGGTCTAGGTGAAAGATGACACAGTGAAGGCAGGCAGAAATGGCAAGCTTTCTGCTCCCCAGTGCCAAGCGATGTAAATATGGTGAGTCACTGGGAAGGTCATGTCGGTCAGTCATGCCAAAGGAGGAGTTGCTGTTTACAACAACGATTCCCGTGGTGATGGCTCCCTCTGACATATCCTCATGGCTGTAGGAGGACATGGCTCCTCCTGCAGGACATAGGACATAGGAGGATACGAGGCTTATACCCTCACGTGGGAGGACATGAGAGCCATATGGATCCAAGAATCTATGTTTGCATCAGATGTTCTTGGAGATGCTGACACTGCCCAGAGTTTTGGACCAAGCACAGTGCCGACTCATGGAAAATGTACCACAAAGATTTGTTGATTAGCATCAAAGAGAAAATATGATGTCAGTTGTTGAGATCATGGCACTCGTCTGACCTTTATACCTGTGTGGTGTAGCTATCCCCCACCCACCCACAGACCATTATTCTAAAAGAGGACAGCATGACTCAGGTACAGATCGATGCACTGCTACTTAGAACTCAGCGAGGGTTTTAAGGGCTAGGAGTTAAGTCTACCTGAATCTAAGGAGCCATTCTTAGCTAAGCAGAAAGGAAGGAAGGATAGGTGAGTGAGTGGGAGTCGTGTCTCTTCACAGCTGTATCTCCTGATGATGTCTATTCCCCCTTTATAGGACAAGAGACGAAGGAAATAATGCATTTGCATTTGGGAGCTGGTATTTGTATTGGTGAGCAATCTGTGAGTGACACCAGAGTTAGTGTTTCACCAACCGGGGATTTGCGAGGGGAGTCTGAGTCTATTTCAGCTAATGCATGCTGATTGCCGAAGCACAGCTGAGGCTCAGACTCAGCGTGTCAGGAAGAAACCCCAGTTTTAAAGCCATCTGTCTGAGTAGCTTATATACGGTCCCCTTAAGAGAAGAGGATACAGGCAATGATTAGATGACTTCCTGGTCTCCCTTGTAGGCACCGGGGCATCTGTAAGGGCAGCAAGGACCTTGCAGGCTGGAGCAAACCATCCCAAGCTCCTGCTGATGAACGGCTGTGTGCCCTGGAAGGCATTAGCCTTCTAGAGGGATGACTGATGACAGAGCTAAACAGACCAGCCTCACTCTCTGAACGCGCCCCTCCCCCTCCCTCCTCCATCTGTTTCTCAACTCTCACTCTGCCAGCAATCTAATCTTGCTTCTCCTTCCCAATAACTTCCTAAAGGTATGGCTGGTATACAAGCCTCACTCTGAAGGGAAAGAGGAGGTCACTCGGCCAGGAGTTGGCAAGCTGGAGCCAACACCCATGATTAACAGGTTGGCCCTGAAAGTCTAGAAAGACCAGGGCAGTTTTGGCGGCTCATGGTCTCTACCAGCATCCTGTTAAAACCTCAGCTCCTTCCCAGACAACAGAGTCAGAGTCATCCCAGCGCAGACCACGTGTTCCCCAACCCCGATACGACATGGGATGTCCAACTCATGAACTCGCTAGTCAGTGCTCTGCCCTCTTCAGAAGGTCTGGAGCACCTGCCTGGAGCCCTCACTGAGAGCTGTCACAGTTTACAGTTCCCACATACAGCATCTGATTAGATGAGTATGGACCACAGTGCGGATCCAGAGTTCTGTATGATGTAGTTTTGTGTAATGTAGGCCTCTGTATCTGGGCTGTCTTTTTTTTCTTCTGATCGTTTGTTGTTTATTTTGTGTGTAGGTCTATGCGGGACGCATGTGTGCATGGCTGTTTGCGTGTGTGTCTGTGTGTGTGTGTGTGTGTGTGTGTGTGAGCGTAGGTGCATGAGTACATGCATGTTCTGTGCATGCGGAGGCCCCATTGTTGCTCTCTAGAATCTTCTTTGATCCCTTTTCTATTTTCTTTTTCTTGAGGTTGGGTCTCTGAATCGAGCCCAAAGCTCATCAATACTGCTAGTCTAGGCTAGCCAGCTTGTTCCTCCGAAGGCTAGAGTTACAGGCAAGCAGCCAGCCATGCTCGCTTGGCATTAATATGGGGTTCTTGTGATGGGAACTCTGGTCCTCTTGCTTGCACAGCAAAAGTTTTAACTGCTTGGCCACCTCCCCAGTCCCTTCTAGTCAGTTTTTTCTTGAGCACTTCTTACTAGCCACATCTCATGATCGTGGGGCTGAGAGCCGCACATGGCATTGTTCTTCCCAACGAACTTAGTCTAATGGGAAACTAGATACATAAACTTGAACCTATGGATAATGGAAATTATCCACAGTATGTTACTAACGAGGCATAAAAGCAGTAGACCTGACAGAATTATGTATGAGCAGGTAAACCACCAAGATAAAGTGACCCTGGAGCTCACTGATAAAGGGTAACTTTAGCCAAGTGTCCATATACAGTGGGCTAGACTCATTAGTTTTGTATCACCATGACCAGTTAACCTGACAGAAACATCTGCTGGGAAGAGAGCTTTAATTTGGCTCTCAGTTTCCAAGGGATTTCAACTGTGGAGGGAAGGCAAAAGCGCAGCTCAGTCCATGGAAGCTTTAAAGAATTTGAAGTGCCACATACTCACATGGCAGCCAACCAGGAAGCACAGAGAAGCCAGTCAGAACCAGAAGAGGCCTCACCTGCTAGTGACCTATTTCTGCCGGCTGACCCCCGCCTCCCAAAGGTTCCACAGCTTTTCACAAATGGTGCCACCAACTGGAGACCAAGTGTTCAAATACATGAGCCTGTGGCTGATGTTTCAGACCCGAAGCCACAGAGGTGTTTGAAAGGAGTTCAAGTCCACAGACAGGAGCATGGAGGCTCTGCTGGGAAATGCAAGCACTTGTGTATTGCTACAGATGATGTCACAGGTTTTACATTTCGAAAACATCGGTTTTATGGAGGATAGAGTTTAAAGAAAATGGCTGCGTGCCGGGATATCATTTTGAAATTGATGCAGTAGTCCAGTAAAGGGCTGGGGAACGCTTGAAGCCGGAAGGTAGGGGGATGGATATAGGGAGAAGGAGATTGTTCAGGATGAAGCCAGCAGGACTTGGTAATAGGCAGCTTGGGGAAGAGGCAAACGATCAAGAGCAAGCTCAGGTGACTGAGGAGGTTGGAAAAGCACATTGAGCGACAGTTTTATAAGGAGGCAGGAAGGGAAAGTGTAATTGACAGTGTCTAGTGCTAAAAGAGGTTGTGTAAGATCAGAACCGGGAAATTTCCATGAGCTGTGAGACAAACGTGGAGAGTGATTTCAGAGGAGCCAGACAACATTGCATGCGAGGGGAGCCGGTTGACCAGGACTAGCAGAAGTAGATCCACCGTGGCAAATTCATTTTCTCCTTCAGGTACAGTATCTGGGGCCTAAAAACTTCTCAGGTGTTCAAAATTATGTTGGAGGTCTGAAAAAAAAAAATATTGGCTTCCCAATGCACAAAGAAAACTTGCAAAATTAAATTAAGACCTGTTTAATTAAATATCTTCAAAATGGAACATTGTTTCAACTTCATTAATTTTTAAATTTAATATTCAGAAAACTACATCACATTTAGACGCAATTTTGGGTTGGATTTTCTCATTTTCCAAACATTCCCTTGTATGCACAGTGATGGCTGAGGAATCACAGCCAATTTTAAATTAACTCTTTCTCTTCCATAAAACTGGAAGCAAAATTTTTTTAAATGCATTCTGCTGTAAGATGTCAGGTGCATTTTCTCCCACCTGCTTTTCTGTGAGACAGAGTCTCCAAATGTATGTGTTTTAAGAGCTTTTAGAGAGCCTTAAAATAATGCAGATAGAGACAGTTCTTCTGAGAAGGTTCGCAGTGATAGAAAAGAGGGAGAAGGGGCATTGACTGGATGTAATTGGAGCAGCTGGGAGTCTGAGAAGGGAAAGACGTGAACTGGAAAGAGCCAATGGAGAGGAAAAGCTGGGAAGGTTCAGGAGGTGACTGACAAGGGAGGTGGGGAACACAGCCAGGGCACAGGTGACAGAACAAGACCCAGAGAGGAAAAGAAACACCTCTTCCAGAAACAGTAGGGAAGAACCCTTCTAGGAGGTACTAGTCTTTTTCTCCATTCCAGGTAGATCCATTTCCAAGTGAAAGAGGCATTTAGGAGTGTCTCAACATCACCTGATTTACTCAACATCATCCATTTACCTGGGCAGGTGGCCATTCTTAGTATCCCTAAGGTCACTTCTCTTCGCTGAGGTGGCTGGAAATGCTAGTGCTTCAAGCATTCATGGGACGTGACAGTGCCCTGCTTCTCACCTTCCTTATCCATGATCTGGAGCATCAGCCTGCAAACCCCAGCCAAACTCCTGGACATGCACATTCTTTCTTAAGCACCCCACATCCATGTAGATCCTGATATTCCCATAGTCCAACACCTTCTGTCCCTTGTGGCCCCAATGAGAGAGATAGGTATTCAAACGAACCCAAGCTACCTCCCCCCCTTATTTTTAAGACTCTCTGTCTTTGTTTAATCGAAACAGAGGACCCTGCATTGATTGGTGTAGACTCCAAAGAGCTGACCATGTGAATCTGTGAATCAGAGTGTATAGTCTACTTGATGTATGGCTTATGTGATGCCTTAGGATCACTGGAAGCAGATCATCAGCTAGGCAGAGAATGCCACTAAGCTGTATGTCTGTGTGGTCTTTGTGGTGGGAAACTCAATGCATCTTGAAATGGCCACGTGAGGATATTCTGTCCGCTTTCCAAGCTGCAGAGATAGTGTCCAATTCCTTCCCCTTTCTGTAGAGTATCTCATGTGGTGCAAAACTGGCTCTTCCTGACTACAGCAAAGCCCGTGTCCCACGACAACTTAATTAGAGATCAGACATGAAATAACCCTGAAGAGCATAGGATACAAGCCTTCAATTGCCAGTTTCTTTGATAAAAAAAAGTTTTCTGATCCATGATTGTGGTACCCATTCAATCAAATATTTCATGTGTTTCTGACACTTCCCTTAGAGTTTGGTTTCTCCACAGCCAAAGAAAGCATTGAGTTGTGAGGCTAAACTCATCAATGCTGCAAATGAAATGGCCATAATCATTCTACAGATATGTATCAAGACATCTTCAGACATCTTGCTAGGCAATAATGTTATGACAAGACTTTAAAGAGCTTAAAAATGCACACATAATTCTGATGATAACAATTTCAACCCAGTTGTATATCTGGCTGATTGGGGGAAAAAAATCTCTTGGGAAGCTTGTTTAAAATGTGGAGTTCTGGAGCAAGTAAGATGGTTCAGCAGATAGGGGTGCCTGTTGCCAAATCTGATGACCTGAGTTTGATTTCCAGGGCAGATATGGCAGAGGGAGAGGGGCCTACTTCTGAAGGTTGTCCTTTGAGTTCCATACATGCTCTGTGGCACATATGTGTGTGTGCACAAGCACACACCCTGACACACAAATAAGTAGATATAAGAAATAATAAAGTACAGAGTCCATCTTCAGAAATACTGATTCATTTGGTCTTGGGGAAGGTGTGGAGATCTCTGTTTCAAGTTTTCCAGAAGTTTCTGATAACAGCAACTTTTGGGATGTACTCAGGCAAGGGGATAAAAAGTCTCTTTCCAAAGAAGTTTAATAACATTTTAGTCCCTTCTCCCAAATGTCCAAATCCAGGATTGTTTGAAGTCTTGGAGATTTGAGATTTTGAAATGCTGGCTGGCTAAGCATCCCTTAACCTGAAAATCTAACATTTAATGTTGTCTGAAATCTAAAATTATTTAAGCATTATATATATGCTCAAGAGCTTCAGGTTTCAGAGTTTCGGATTAAGGATGGCCAACCTGTAATATGCTGGCTCTGCTAAGCATGATTCTTTCTATCCATGGTTCAGTCACAACCATCAGTCACAATAAGAAGATCAGCAAGAGCCGGGCAATGGTGCCCCACACCTTTGATCCCACCACTTACAAGGCAGAGGCAGGCAGATGGATCTCTGAGTTCGAGGCCAGCTTGGTGTACAGAGTGAGTTCCAGGACAGCCAGAATTACAGCAGGGAAACCTTGTCTTGAAAAAAAAAATGCTTAAAAGAAGATCAGCTAGAAGTTGTAAAATTTAAGGTATTTTGGTGTCATGTCACTATGAGCTAAATCCGATTGGGCTGCACCCTTCCTTAAGACAGTTCTCAGCTCCTGGCCAGCACTGTTTTGTAGTTACTCCAGTCTCCCTTATTCCCAGCTAGATCTCCCGGCTCCAGATTTACCATAACCACCCTTCTTTTCTTTCAAATGATGAATTAAATTGCTTCCAGGACTGAGTCTGCGAGAGCGCCTTCAAGTCTCCTTCCTGGTTGTTGAAGTGACTTTTACATTGTTGCCTGTGTCTTCCCTCTCTCTCAAAGTAATTTTTACTTCTTAACACTTCCTTCTAGGCCTGGGAATGGAGAATATTGGTGGAATCTTTGTGGTTCTTATTTGTGGCTTAATAGTGGCCATTTTTATGGCTATGCTGGAATTTTTATGGACTCTCAGACACTCAGAAGCAACAGAGGTAAGCATCCAAGGTTTCTGAAATCTTCCAAAGGAATACTGTCCACAGCAGTGTGAAATTTTTGGGGTCCTGCATGCAGTTCAGACAGTACCTGTGGAATCCCCCTAGAAGGTTCACACAACACTACAAAGGCAAAATTTCAGTCCCCAGAGTAAGAAATCTGACTTGACACTGTCACATATTGATTGTATAACCACAGAAAGGGTATTAGTTCCTCTGGGCTCCAGATTCTCCTTTGTCATAGCCATCAAATTAGTGGGTGAGGAAAGATGTTTTATAAATAGCAGATATTAGTACATACTGTCGGGGTGGGGTGGAAGCACCAGGTTATTCATGTGAAATATGACCTAAGACCTTCCATTTTGAGTGTTTTTGCCGTGCAGGTGTAAATTCTCAGAGATCTAAAGGAACCAAAACATGCATCATCTATCTCAGGAATTTTAACAAAGTTATTTCTCTAGATGTGGCTTAGAGGCTGGGTTAATATCTACTCTGCACCTATGGAAAGTCTGAGAAGAATGCTTCATCCCATTGGTCTTCCATTCCTTCCCAGGGAAGATGCACAAATCCTTAGGGTTAGGGTTAATGGCATTGTGAGAATTTTTTTTTCCATGACATTAGCCTTAAGCCCCCTTCTTTAACTGTTGCTGGGGAAGTATCTCCTGACTGTACAGACAGCACCCTGGAAGCCTGTGGGGTGCCATCTCATAGGGGACCTGATTCATCACTGCCTTCCAATCCCTTAGCTGTCTGCGCTTTTTCCCACACCATCACTCATTCTCCCGTCCTCTGCTCTTGCGTGAAGAGAGCTCCATCTTACTTCACACATCCATCCACCAAGAAATGAAGAGTGGCCAGCCCTGTCTAAATCCCCACCTAAAAATGTACTGGTTGGGCCAGCTGCGGCTGCCGCAGGGGCCGCTATCCTCACGGTGCCTCCGCCCGATCCTACCACTCCTAGTCTACTCCAGAACTGTTCTCTCTCCCCTGGGTTATTTTCTGTTTACCCTCTCTCCTAATTCCACAACTGTGCCCTAGTTGTTCCTTTTAAAGAGTTGTACTGTCACTCTCTCCTTGTCTTATACCACCCTTCTCCTAAGCTGAGGACATTTGAAAACATCTCCTCTCCTTTCTTTCAGCCCTTGACCCCATTCAACCTGCCCCCCACGCCTGCTAGGAAGGGCCTTTACCCATCATCTGACCCCTTCTGCAAAGGACAAAACGAAGGGAACCCATCATTCCCGAACTTTCTTGTCCTTTTCTTTTTAACACCGAACCTCTTGGGTGCCCTGTTACATCTGCCTCCAGTTCCATTCCTCTCTCCCTTTGCCCATTCCTTAAATGCTGCTAACATGTATATATACCATGTGAGCCTGGTGGGGTGAGGCTTTCACTCCCCATGAGACCTTCCCCATTTCTTCCCCTGCCTTTTACTCTGGACCAGCAGAGTCAGCCATCCATCAGCCACCCCAGCACCACCGTAACCCTGACATAAAGTGCTTACATGCCATGCCACAACAACTGTAGGCGCAGAGCTACTCCATGTTAGGACTGCCTGTTATCTCTGTATTTGCACGGCAAATGGCAGTGCTTGACCCACAGAAGAGAGTAAACGCATGCTGTTACATTCTTGCCACCTGGAATGGATTAAGCAAGTGACAGGGGGTTTAGTTGCCATAGTAATTATTAGAAGCACAGAGGGGTTTAGTGATTTGTCAAGAGTCTCTGCTATTTAGCAACAGTGATGGGTCTAGAGTCAGGTCTGAGAGCCTAAGTTAGGCCGTATTCTATGGGGTGATATCTGCAGCTACTTAGCACTGGCTGTTTCTCCCTAAGAGCTCACACGGGATCCGGATTTATGTTGAAATTTAGTAAATATCAGGTCAGTCTGATAGCAAAAACGAAGAGGAGACTGTGGTGGCTATTTGGCTGTGGTACAATGATCCTCCCATTGATAGAATTGAGGAGGAGGAGGAGGAGGAGGGGGAAGGGAGGGGAGGAGGAGGAGGAGGCTTCTTCCACCATCATGCTCTAGGAGTGCCATTCTGGCCTCAGGGATGAAAACTAAACCAGTTTGCTTGGGCCTTGGAGTTAGATGGGTGTAAGGTCCAATTCTCAATGGGATACTCATTAGTCGGTTCTTTACAACTGAGTTCCCACCTACACATCTTCGAAGTGATATTATAGTGAGAGTATCAATGGTAACACAAGTTCGTAATTCTTCATCTACTGGTCCCCACACCCCCAAAACTAGGAATGGTCTGAGCCCTTCTGAAGTTTGATACAAATGTATTCCTCCACACAGCCTCACTAATGTGCACCATCTTCATGGCATTCAATGTGAACACACAAACATTTTGTTGCAGAAAGAGCGATGTGTTTAAATATGGAGTTTGCCCCAGACCCACTAGATGTTAAGTATAATACAGTGTTTGTGCATTGTGATGCCTTTCTAAAATCCAGAATATTCTGAATTTTCAAACACAGCTGGAGCCAAGAACTTAGCTTTAGGAGACTGGACCTACAAATGTTGCCGCTGTTTATCTGTTAATTTTATGGTGCATCTTCTCCAGCCATTGACAATTTCACTTAGGACGCCAAAAGGAAGTCAAGGCTGCACTGGCTTTGGGCTGTGGTAGAAAAGAAAGAAAGAGCAGGGAAGAACTGTAGGCTGCTTCCTTCCACTGTGTTTCCAGGGTGCTCCTTTCCAGCTCAGACAGCTCAGCTAGACATGATGGCTAAAACACATGAGAATATTTGGGCTGCAGACAAAATGTTCATGAACAAATGATGGCTTTTTCAAATACCAGCGAGACTGATGTATGAGTGTTTGTTTTAAGAAGGTTTCAAGATCCAAAATTACCTGAGGTCAACGGGTGAAATCCTCAGGAGAGGAAACTAAGCAGAGTAGAAGGAAGCAGCTGTTAATGGAAACGCACTAAAATGGTGCCCACTTTCCCGAGGTACTGAGGGTGCTCTTTGAAAGTGACCAAAGATCAAACTTCATCTGGCAGGGGTGGGAGTGAGGCTTTCATTTAACCTTCACACCTGAGATGACACCACCCCATGCCTGCAGACCCCGGAAGACCCACGAGACCAGTTCTGACTGGCTATCTGTAACCTCCACTGTCTCCTCCAGGTGTCCGTGTGTCAGGAGATGGTGACAGAGCTGCGCAGCATCATCCTGTGCCAAGACAGTATCCATCCCCGGCGGCGGCGCTCTGGAGGCCTGCCACCGCCGCCCCCGGTCCCGGAGGAGCGCCGGCCCCGGGGCACGGCGACGCTCAGCAATGGCAAGCTGTGTGGCGCCGGGGATCCAGACCAGCTGGCGCAGAGACTGGCTCAGGAGGCCGCCCTGGTGGCCCGTGGGTGCACGCACATCCGCGTGTGCCCGGAGTGCCGCCGCTTCCAGGGCCTGCGGGCGCGACCGTCGCCGGCGCGCAGCGAGGAGAGTCTGGAATGGGACAAGACCACCAACAGCAGCGAGCCCGAGTAGTGGCGGCCAAGGACCGCGGAGCCAGGCGGGAGGCGGGAGGGCTGCCTTTTAACATCGTTCTCTCCGGATTCAAGATCCAATCACTTTACAAAGCGATCAGAGCCTGATGCCCCAGCAGGAGGCGGATCCGGCCCTGTGGGAAAGCGGGTCTATATGGGACGTTGCACCCACGTGTCAAAGATGCTGTCCCTCGTGGGCACAAGGACCCATCTCCTCCCAGAGGGCCTTTCCCTCATTCACACCCAAATAACATGGAGTCTGGGTAATGGGGCCCTGCCGGGAGAAGTCCAAGAAATTGATGCCATCATCAGTTGAAGTCCCCACTAGGAAGGGGCTGTTGTACCCTGTGTCTAGTTCTTACAGGAAGAAAAAAAAATTAAACTCAACAGGGAAGTTTTTCTTTTCTGAATTTGTATATTTTTGTTAATGTCCTTTTCTTTCCTCTCCTGCTTTTCTTTCTTCTGGTTTCTGTGCTAAGGTTTACTTGTCTCCTGCTTTGGGAAGGGGAGCCTGGGTTGGGGGGATGGAAATCTGACCCTGTTTCTCTTTTTTAAAAAAAAAAAATTAGGTTTTGGAATTGCTGGTGCACAGGGTTTTAGGTGCTGATCCTATGCCCCCCCCCCCCAGTGTGGTGTTTGGTGGTCTCCCTGAGTGTAGAGGCCCTTGGGTGAAAGTCCATCAAACCAACTTTTTAAATGCAAAAAAACAAAACAAAAGTAGTCTGTAGTCTGCCTGGAGATGCCTTGAAATGCCTGGAGTTCCAAGGGTTAATCTGGCTTTTCTCCCCGCCCCCCAACATTGGGCATTGTGTAAGGAGCAAGGAGGGGGGAGGGGGGATGTGATTTCACAGACTGTGGTCCTGGCTTTCATTTCAAGGTACTTACTACTCAAGAGAGAGAGGGCAGGGCCACCGACTGGTGTGATGGAGCCTTTTCAGCTGCATCTCTTTTTAGCTGAACTCAGTAGCTGCCTGTGAAGCCCTGCCCCCAAGGATCTTATGGATTGGGGTGGGTTTTCTTTTTTTGTTTGTTTGTTTTGTTTTGTTTTGTTTTTGGTATTAGACATGAAACCTGGGTGCAAGTGTGTGTGTGTGTGTGTGTGTGTGTGTGTGTGTTTATGCTCTCATATATGTGTATACCCAAACATGTGCATGTGTTTAGGACACAGAAAGACCTTAAGTAACCAACAATTTGCCTAGCTCCTGGGAGAGAATAGAGTCTTTCAGTCACTGGCCGAGGAGGAACTAGGAACCATAAATGCAGATCTCAGTGTGGGCAGTAGCATTCCTTGTGTGACTCAGGATGAAGTACCTGACTTCTCTACCACAGACCCGGGAGTCAGGAATACTTTCGTAAGTGTCCAGGGACTGCTCTGTCTGTAGATGGTTTGCAAGGACCAGAGCGCTCTCCTGATGGGAGGGCCTTTGTTCGGTGTCACCATTCCAGAATTCCATGAAGAGTTGTCATTTTCTGATGGAAAACAAATTCTATGCAATTTCTGATTGTACACTTAGAAAAGTCCAAGAGAGATGAACAGCTGCTAACCAACGCCACTTCCACTACCACCACCTTGAGTTGAGCTGATTTCACGTGGCTCCCTGTTCTGAATGTTCCAAAATAAAGGCCTTTTTGAGGATGATGAGCTGAATTCCCTGGTTCTGCCTTTTAGGTAGGTTGGCACCCTCTCTGTATTGGCACTGTTTGTTAGAACTGCCACCCCGGGGCCAAGCTGTAAGACTGATTCTTCTGGATTCATATAAGAGATGCTCTGTCAGCCCTAAATTGACCTCTTGCTGGTGACTCGGAATCCTTTTCCATTTTTCCCTTTAATGGTCCAAAGACAGCAAGCTATGTGGGACACTTAAGGTTTTGTTTTCGTTTTTACCATGCCTTGCGGAGAAATACAGATTTGGCGGGAAGGACACCTGAAGGCTGACTGCCTGCTGACCCCATGGTGGCACAACTGCTCCAACCCCCCAGCCCTTGCCCATGCTCCTGACTCCAGGATCCCTCCTGTCAGATCACATCTTGGACAGAAAGAGTTGTTTTAAAAAAAGAAACAACAAAATCAAAAACAAAAACAAAACAAAACAAAACTCATTTTTATGAACAGGATTATCTTAGTCAAAGAAACTTTTTGTAACGGATTAGTGACGTCAGTGTTCCCACGCATCATTTGTAAAGTCTGTTTCCTTCCTTGTGTGGAGTAGCGAGGATACTGACAGCAGGAGGCAGCTTCCCTTAGCTCCTGAGGCCATGGCTGCGCCTTGCTCCTTCAGCTGCTGCGTGAATTTGCTAGTGGCTGTTTCTGGCCCTTGGTTTGTCTCCATGTTTGGCCCATTGATAGCTGGCTTTCTTTCTCATCCTGTGTTTTCTATCTTACTCTGTGAACTGTATAATGCAGTTTTTTTTTCTTGTCTGTTTATCTCTCTTCGACTGGAATATTTACAATAAAACAAACCCTGAGATGTTAGTGATGGGTGAGAGCTGTCTGGGTTTGGGAAGTGTGACCCCTATACCCACTCCCCAGTTATAAAACTCCAAAGGAGAATAAAACTAGGGACCCACTTTGTATCTTACCTTCCACCTGCTTCTGCCTCTCTCTCTTTCTCAACCCCTTTCTTCTCCCCCTTCCTTTCTTCTCCCTCCTCTTCTCCTCACCCCCCTTCTCTCTACCTCTCTCTTTACTTCCCACCCCTTCCACCCTTTGTTCAGATCCCAGATCTAGGTAGCTTCTTTCAATTTTCAGCTCTGAGAGTCTGAGCCAACCCCCCCCCCATGCATGCACCCCTCAAAACGGATATGCATGTTAATGGAGTTCAGGTTTGTGGGGTTTTTTGTCTTCCTAAATGCACTTTCACAGAATAGTCATCTACTGATACCTGGGGTAACTCTAGTCAGATATCACCCCAGATTCCACTGGGAGCCTGAAGATTACATCAATTAAAATATAATACTTTGCTTTATTTCTTTTAATTGCTCTGCTGGGCCCCAACAGTCACAAGATCTCTGCTTCAGAACCCAGGTGGGGTGTAAGTTGAGTATGTAGATGTTGGAAAATCGTTTGGCTTCCTCTATTCTAGTGCTCATATGAGAATATTCATGCTGGGATCGTGCCAAGCGGCCCCTTATTGGTTAGGTGAGACTGAAATATCAGGATAGCCAATTCATCTGGGACTGCTCTGTGAAAGTTCATTAGTTTGGGATTCCAAGGAGTTTAATTTTCTTTTGGAATCCAAAGAAGACTTCCCGTTAGTGTCGAGGGCCAGAATGAAGCTGGAGTGCAGCTTGACAGAGTCTGGGGCCTCCCATCAGCCTGGTGCTCACAGCAAGGCAATGTAGTCTGGGAATGATAAGAAAGGTCTGATTCCCTGGCTGGCTGTCAGCTCTCTAGAGATAACAATGAGGCCTGTTTGGAGAATGCACAGAAGGCATCCTTTCAGAAAGATGTGTCTGAAAGCTGGGGCTTCCTATGAGGCCTGCCCATGAGAAAAACGGAATCTTAAGTGACTTTTAGCTTTGAATAATTCTCCTGCCTCTCAGGAAAGTGGACCCCCACCACCACCACACACACACACACACACACACACACACACACACACACACACACACACAGAAAGACAGAGGCCAGTCCCTTCAATAACCAAACTGAGAACATCCTCAGAGGCTGGCAACTTGGGGGTCCTCTGGTATGCCTCAAAGATTGATGATGGCATGCTTTCAAAAGACTTGTCCCCTTGGGGTTGGAGAGAAAGCTCAGCAGTTAAGAGCACTGGCTGCTCTTCAGAGGACTTTGGTTCAAGTCCCAAAACTCACATGGCAGCTTACAACTGTCTGTAACTCCTGTTCCAGGGGATCTGACATCTTCATTTGATATACATACAGGCGAGGGTGGGGGGCACCCATAACTTGAAGGTGTGGCTTCCATAGGCAAGTCTTAGAACTGGGTGGCCAACAACTTCATTGTCATTTAAGGACAAGGGGAAAGATGTCCTGTCATTATTGTTAGAACTTGATCTTTCACAGATTTGATCAGTTTCCAAATCCAAAGAATGGATGAGCTAACACAGGCAAACAGCAGAATTTGTGCTAGGATAGGAAAGAAGGAAGCCAAGGAGGTGATAAAACGTAAAGCAACCTCTGACCAGAAATGGCAGGAAAGGCCCTAAGAAGGGGAACAAGGAAACTGAGCGTCTAATATAGCTATAGATTAACTGTGTTCATGTAAATATTCTCCGAGGTGAGGTTCATAGAGTCATGCCAGGCAATCACAGTGGCTGATGTGGTGATGTGATAGCCTGCAGGATCTCATTTGCAGGCTGTATGTAGTCTCTTCTATAGAGAGAAATGTTTCTCTTGTTAGAAAACTAGCTGAAGGGTCCTGCCCATCCATTGACGTTCCTCAGGCCCAATCTGACTTTGTTTCTCAGCCATGTCATAGAAGTAGGAGGGTACAAAGGCGGGTAGGAGGATCCTGGAATGGGGTGCAGCTTTTTCCCAGGTTGGCAAGTGGTATTAGATTGTTCTTATTTCCTAACACTACTTTAGATTCTGTGAAAAATAGGAAAGCAACAAAAGCCAGAGATCAGTACCCCGAGAGGACAGAACTTACCAGTGAGAAGTTGGTGCAGTACCTGCCTTGCAAGCTGCCTTGAGCCTCAGAACCCATATAAAAAATCTAGGGCATTGGAGAGATGGCTCGGCAATTAACAGCACTTTCTGCTCTTGCAGAGGACTTGAGCTTGATTTTCAGCACCCATCCACAGCCATCTGTAACTCCGGTTCTAGGGGATCTATTGCCCTCTTCAGGCCTCCACAGGTACCTGCATGCATGTGATATACAGACCTGCATGCAGGCAAAACACTAATGCACATAAAAAAATAGGGGTACCTCTAGCAGCACCAGGGTATGTGTGTGTGTGTGTGTGTGTGTGTGTGTGTGTGTGTGTGTGTGTGCATGTGTGTGTGTAGAAAGCTGGGTCCCTAGGAGCCAGCCTCACCTACTTGGGCAGTGAGAGACCCTGTCTAAATAAAAAAATTGAGAGTGGACAGCATACGAGGACAGACACCTGATGTTGCTCTTTTCTGCTTGCGCACCAGTGCTGGGAAATCAAGACTTTGCTTCATGTCCCTTGGAGGGAAGCATGGTTAATTCAGACTGGTGACTAAAACAACAGCCTGTGATTGCTGTTGTTCTCCAGCCCTTCTTCCCAATCATAGCACTCCTTTTGGAAGGGAGCTGGCTCTCCTGTGATGCTCACTACAGTTTTCTGCCGCCATGATGTGGAGATTCTCACCACTGTCTCCCTCCCAGGCATCCTTAAATTGAATTAGTGGGATTAGCTGCAGAAGCATCAGCCTCTCCCTATGAAATTCGGAAAGGCTAGCTGGAGCGCACAATGGCCTGGAATGGAATCTGAGCTTCTTTATGGAAAATATCTGTTTAAAATTGGAGGACAGGAGTGAGAACACAGAACTGGAAATGTGGAGCCAATAGGTAACTAGTGTGGAACAAAATCACCATGCTTCTAACACAAAGGGACACTGGACAAAGCTGCTTTCCTTTTCATCCCGTGAAGTCATTGTTCTATCTGTAGCACACAGAGAGTGCCTACGAAGTTATTCTACTTGGGTTGTTCTGATTAGATTCTTAGTAGCTTCCCATTTAAAGTAAGAGAATGTTAACTCCCATTTCCACATCATCTGTAATTCTAGAGTACCGAGTGGGATGAGAAGCATTTTAAATCATGGAAACTTAGTGAAATGTGAATGTCAAAGCAGCAAACTCACAGGCAGGCAAACAGCTCAGGATGACGTTACTGAGAGACCATGCATACCCACCGGCTCTCATGTAACAACGACTTTCAAGCTAGCTTAGAGAGGATCAGATAAAAATAGTTCTGTATGAGACTAAGTAATGTTTCTTTGCTGATTTCCCTCCATTTCCTATAAACAAAAAATGTGTGTGTGTGTAAGTGTGTTTGCACACGCTAGTGCACACATGCACTAAGTGTGAGATGTAACATGAAGGTTTTTGTCACTGTGTCTGTCTGTAAGGTCTGTGTGAATATGAGATATGTAAAAGTGTTGTGTGTGTGATGCATGTGGTATGTTTGCTGTCTCTATGTGTGTATTAACAAATACATGCAAGTTCACGTCAATGTGTCTATGAGGAGGTGAGGTATGTGTGTGGTGTGTATGAACAGCAGTTTAACATGATGAGTTGGTTCTTGTCGATGAATTTAAAGGGTATGTGTGAGTGAATGTGTGTGTGTGTGTGTGGTGCCATGTAATGTGTGTGCTGTTTATGGAATGTGATATGATCTGCATGTTTAGTGTATGTACAGTGTGAGTGGATGGTGCGTACGTGGTATGGTGTGCGAGTGTGTATGGCGGTTTAGCATAGATAATGCACGTTCTTGCCAGTGTGTCAGTGTAGGATAGATGTGTGTGTGTGTGTGAAAAGTTGGAGGGTGGTGTTGGCACGTGAGTGTGAGTTCATGTGGCAGTATAGCCCAGACACACTGGTTCTTAAACTGTGGGAGACAACAACCTCTTGAGACTTGGGCCTTTACCCGTTGCTTCTGGACAACACAGTTGGACTAAATTTTTGGCTTTCAAAGCTAAGCTCTCATGTAATAGCCTCCCATGTAATTTATTTCTAAGCTCAATGCCCATGCAAGACGCATGCGGCAGGAGGTATTTTTCCCTATTCTCAGTCGAGTGATACTGTGCCTGAGCTGACTTCTTAAAACCTACTGCTTGCCGCCCTCACAAACTGAAGCTCAGGTTTCTCCAGCTTGAGTGAGCAGCCCTGCAGGATGTTTGAATGCAGCCAGCGAGGAGAGGAGCAGGACACCAGCTCTCCTCCCCATGCGCATCTGTAGCTTCACCCATTCCAGGCAAAAGCCCATCTCTACGGTGGGCTTGTTAAAGGTTGGGTGTGCAGACTGGATAAGAAGATGCAGAATTCAGAAACATTTTCATTCAGACGGTCTGCCTTTGGTTTAATGTGACAAAAGAATAGAGTTACTGAAGCTGTTGCTGCTTGAAGAGAATCCAATACTCTCCTTGATTTCAGCCTTCTAGCAGCTTCTCACCTCCCTCACACTTACCCAAGGGTTCCTCTCTATTAATTTTTCGATCCCAAGCTGTTCCTTCTGCTTTGCTTTGGCAGTTCCTACCTGCTGGTAGGACCACCTCTGCATTGCCAAAGTTCAACCATATTTAAGGCCTGGCCTAAGTACTATTTCCCCAGTGAGAGCATCTAAGGTAGAGAAAATCATCTCTTCCTTCCCAGGCCTCTCTTTACGGCTCCTTTGGCTTCCAGTTTTGCTGTATGTGTGACATGTGCTGTCCCCCTTCATACCACCTCTCCTAGCAAGGCCTTTAAAGAGTACAGAGAAACATCCCTTTCATTCCTTCTCAGCGGGTAGGATTCCCAGCACATACTTGCTTCCTATGAATGAATGCATGAATGAATGAGGCAAATCCGACAGAGAGCAAATACCCATAAAAATGCAACAAGTCTGAAAGTGAGTGGCGGGGATATGCTAATGCACCCTTGATTCACAGCAATTCAGCCAAGAACATCTTAATAATTTATAGCAAGCAAAAATGTGACTTCACTCATTTTCTTGGGCATGAGGCCTGTGGGAAGAGTAAGATAATAGCACCCATAGGTGCCTAGGGGTCTACTTGGAGGGTGAGGGGGATGTTTATTTCCTGTTCTCTGCTTGTCTTCCACACACGCTGTAAGAAACAGGTCTCCTGACTGTTCTGAGAAAATCAGTTAGCCTTTCTCCTGTCTCCCCTCATTATACAAAAAAAAAAAAAAAAAAGGAGAAAAGAAACCCCATAGGAAATTATCAAAACGTGTCGTCGTAGAGTTTAGACTATCCATTTTAATGGAAGTCCATCAGGGTGGCACTTGCAGTCGTGTGTGTGTGTGTGTGTGTGTGTGTGTGTGTGTGTGTGTGCGTGTGTATGGCTTTTCCAAGATAGGTTTCTCTGTTGTAACTCTGGTTGTTCTGGAACTCACTCTGTAGACCAGGCTGGCCATGAACTCACAGTTCAGACCCGCCTACCTCTGCCTCCCAACTGCTGGGATTAAAGGCATGCACCACCACCACCACCACTGCCTGGCTGACACAGTCTTCTTTACCAGAACAATTGAATTCAACCTGAGGTCCTCTGTATTCACAAGGAAAAGACTAACTTCCCCCTGATGGTGTTCTTTAAAATGTGAAAACGGCACCTTGGTTTGAATGACAACAAATTATAGCCCTAACATTTCAAGTGTTTGTAAGGGGAGGTCTGGCCCATTTTGAGAAGTTCAAGAAAATGCTGCTCTTTCCTTAAGTGGTAGTGTTTAGATGAAAGCAAAGAAAGGGCAGCAAAGAGACGCCCTCCAGGTATGGTCTGCATGGTAAACACATTTGTTCATGTAGTTCTCCAAGTAGCGCCCCATCCGCCCCCTCCCCGTGAGTTAAATCTTATTATTCTGGGACTGGGAAACAAAAACTTCTGAAAGTGAAGCATCACACCCAGAGTTCTGCAGCTGGGGAAAGGCCCGGCTCCAACTCCAAGGTCAAGGGCAAAGTTCTTGCTCTTGGAAGAACTGGGAGCAGTCCCTCAGCATCACGTCATCTGAGCTCACCTGGGTGGATTGCTCCAGAAAGGACAGAGTCTTGGCAGGGGCCATATTAGCTCAATTTTTCACCAGCTAGCAGTTCTGCTTTTTGCTAGTGACACAGATAAATCTCTCTGACTCTATAATTCTGTTTGTCCTGGGTATTTTTTATTTGTTTTTGAAGCAATTTGCCTCTATAATGCTCACAAATATATTTCACTTAAGAGATAGAATTGTATCAGAAGAGCCTTTTTATTAAGGTCTCTTACAATGTTTCTTTTTATTATTATTAATAACAGTGAAGGTTTGTGGTTTGAATGTAGCCGTATCAACTCAACAAAGACAGTTATTTAGTTGAAGTGAGCATCCGGTGCTCTGATGTTTTTCCCCAGTGTAAGAAAGTCAGGTTCAGTGATTGGAGGAAAAAATGGAAAAATGATTGTCTATGGCCTTTATAGATCTAAGTTTGATGTTTGATTTAGGATTTGATTTAGGATGTTTGATTAAGATTTGATCTGGAATGTTCTCCAGCAGTTGGCTGCTTCATTTCTGCCCATTAAGACCACACCCAAACCATTGTGACTAAAAATAGAACTCTATCATTTTGAAATAATTGAAATACCCTTTACTGGCTGCAATGCTTACGCTGGCAGAAAAGGGGTGTCATTTGTGGGTACATACCAAGAGGTCCAAAGATGGATGAGTTAAGCCAGAAAAGGCAGGAGACTTTACCTGGTATCGTTGCTAGAGCTGACAGTCCACTTTGCTCAGAGATGGACAACTGAAGGAAGACCAGGGAACAAAAGCAATGTGTTCACCTGTCCCTAGAATGTGTGCGTTAATGGAACCAGTGCACATTAACTACGTCATAGGTCACTCTTTTTTGTAATCTTTTTTATTTTAAACATTTGTCATGTGATATATTTTGATTGTATTCTTTCTCCCCACAACTCCTCCCAGATCCTCCCCACCTCTCTACCTACCCCATTTCATGTTCTTTCTCTCTCTCTCTCTTTCTTTTTTTCTTTCTTTCTTAAAAAAGACAATAATTTAAAAATCAAAATCAAAACAGATAAATAAACTAAAAATTTTTTTAAAAAAGACAAAAAAAAAAAATCAAGACAAAATGAAAAGCACACACAAAGAAGTGGAGTCCATTTTGGGTTGGCCAACTAATCCTGGGCATGAGGCTGTTATTATACCCAGTGACGCTCCATTGCAGAAAACTGATTTTCCCTTTTAAATCAGGTATCAATTGCAAATAGCTTTTGTTTAGGATAGAACTTAGTGTTCCTCTCCCCTCTTTCGGTGCCGGCATTTTGTCTAAATTTGTCCAGGTCTTAGTGTCTGTGAGTTCATATGTGCGTCAACCCAGCTATGTCTGGGAGACTCTTTCTAGGAGTCATCCACCAGCTCCTCTTTCACATAGATCCCTGTGTCTTGAAGGACGGGCTTTCCAGAAAACATCCCATTTAGGGCTGAGTGTTCCACAGTTTCTCTCTGCTTACACACAGTCCAGCTGTGAGTCTCGGTGTTAATTGCCATCTGCTGCAAGAAAAAGCTTCTCTGATGATGCTCTGATTTATGGGCATAGCACTGTGTCATTAGGAGTCATTCTATTGCTATGTTTATTTAGCAGGATAATAATAGCAGGTTTTCTTCTAGAATCTATGACCTAGCTAATCTCAGGTTCTTGGCCACTTTAGCAGGTCATGTATGGGCTCCATCTCATGGAGTGGGTCTTAAATCCAATAAAAAAGGTGGTCGTTTACTTTTGTGTTTTGCAGGCCAGTCTCAGTTGTAGACTGTAGGATTGGTAGCTGGGTTAACCTGACGATTACTTTTCTCTCTGGTAGTATGCAGAGTCCGTGAATGCTAGTCAGTGGGAGTGAGGCTTCCAGTTGGGGCCCAGTTTGTTTTCTCCATATTCACCTAGTAAGTAAGCTGTGTATTCAGCAAAAGGGCCTTACCATCAAGTTATGGAAGTAACTATTAGACTTGGCAATAGCCTGTGGTATTTGAGAGGCTCTATGGGTCCCTTTTGGCCAATAACAAGATATAACCCATTTCATAGGTAACTTTTGTATTTTGTTAGAGGTCAGTTTTATTGGAAGCTAGGTGATAGCACGGCGACAATGATTATGTAAAGATAATTATAATAGTAATAACAGCTGTAGGGCTGGGGAGCTAGCTCAGTCAGCAAAGTTCTGACTCACAAACAGAAGGACCTGAGTTGGATCCTAAGTGTAGAAAAAAATCCTCCATGTGGTAATTAGTGCATGCGTGTAGTCCCAGTGATGGGGAGATGGAGGTATGTAGATCTCTGGGGCTCACTGGCCAGCCAGACTAGCCTACTTGGTGGGTTCCAGGACAGTGTGAGACCCTGTCTTGAAACAAAATCAAAAACCAAAGTGAGGCAAACAGCACTTAAGGAGTGACACCGAGAGTTGTCCCCTGCCTTCTGCCCAGCATTCAAAAGAAGCAAGCAGGAGGTCAAAGAGATCCAAGCCTAGTCTACATAGAAAAACTGGTCTCACAAAACCCAGCCAAACAAAATGAGGTCATTATTATTTTTCATAAAAGTCCTTTCAGTCTGACTTCAAGTTCCTATTATCAGATATGGGGTCCATCTATGTACAAACTACAGTGGAAGTAGGAAGTAGTGACGTGACACAATATTCTCTTACTGGATAAATATGAAACATGCAGTTCCAAAATCATAGAAGTCACAAGTCAGGATTGCAAAAGGCACAATAGTGGAAGGTATGCTATCCACCAATAAACTTGATAGTCAGTAAGAACATGTTCTGCTGTAGTTAAGCATAGTCCTTGGGTGTCTTCTATGTATATGCTTCTGCCCTAGACACTGACAAATACAGAAAACGTGGCAATCAGCATGAGAGAAACTCATTTACCACATCATTCATTTGACTCTGTATCTTAATTTGGTTTTGTAAAACTTTCACTATTGTACCAGTTAAGCCACGTGTTAAGTTCTTTAAAAAAAGACAAAACAATCAGTTAAGTAATATACATATTCAACTGAGAAAAAAAGGAAAATCCAAAAGCAGATTAAAAAAAAAAAAAACCCTCCCAAATGTCAGTATCCAAAAATGATCATTATTCCGATTTTGTCCTCTGGTTGTTTTTAGAATTTTGAGTCAGCATGTTCTTACTGCAAGCAGATATACACACATGAGGCTTGCCCAATGTGTTTGTCAGTGATCAGAAGGGGTATGTTTCTCTGGAGCCCCAGTACTCTGAGAAATAAGACTCATGTGGAAGTGTTGGGATAAGGATTGAATTTCTGACCCAATCGCTAATCAATACATAAATACACACACACACACACACACACACACACACACACACACACACACACACACACACACACACACACACACACACACACACACACACACACACACACACACACACACACACACACACACACACACACACACACACACACACACACACACACACACACACACACACACACACACACACACACACACACACACACACACACACACACACACACACACACACACACACACACACACACTATTAAGTAAGCTTTTTGCTCCTGAGGTATTTATAATCTGAGAAAAGTGAAGCCCAAATTGGTGAAAGGGTAATCCTAGGACAATCCTTGCTTAGAGGGCCATGTGGTGGGGAAGGATAGCTTGGAACACAACTGAGGGCATACTTGAAGAACGTGAGGTTCTTTTTCTCTACCCATCCAGTGAGTCCACAGCAGAATGGATCTGTCTATGCAAGCCCAGCTCCCATTCTTCTTCCTGGTGCCAGACGGTCTCCCATGAACCGTCTCAGAGGACCCGCTATATTCTATACAAGCCAAAGAATCCAGGGCACCTCCTTCTTCACGAGGGGAACTGCCCAGCTAGTATTTCCTCTCAGCACTGGGATAAGAGGGAATTTGAAGCTGTGTAGCCATGAATGGATATCTCTTGCCAGTGGTAAACTTACTAAAAGGGGGCTTTAAAACTTTTCAGAGTTCTCTTAAATGGAGGCTGCTCTGGTCGAAGTGCTGAAATAGTACTCTCTGCGGCCCAGTTATCTGATAATTGAGGTCTCAGGGCCCCCATTATACAACTTGTGTTGAAGCTGGGTCACTTGCCTTGGCTCTGATGGGCAGCATGTGAGGGGCACATGAGAGAGCTGGGCTCTTCTCAGGTGGCCCAC
This sequence comes from Cricetomys ansorgei, assembly GCA_026225945.1. NCBI lineage: Eukaryota > Metazoa > Chordata > Mammalia > Rodentia > Nesomyidae > Cricetomys > Cricetomys ansorgei. The sequence goes on along the minus strand of JAMJFZ010001122.1, from coordinate 2,335,823 downwards.
TTTCAATTCAGAGTTCGCAGCTGATCAATAGGGCACAGTAACCAGGGGGACTGTAAGCAGGGCTGGATTTGAAAGGATTATCAAGTAATCAGATTGGAGAATTACCCTGGGTGTAAAGCAACATATCATATCTAGCTGCATTTGGCTCCTGCTCGCAGAGGTAGTAACAGCTTATCCGACGGGATGTCCGCCCCCTTTAACAGCTCTTTTAATTCCAGGCTAAATGAAAATTCCTTTCTTAGGAGTCATTAAGGCTCCAATTTTATTTCTCATTATTAAACCATGAAGTTGGCCAAAACATTTATATTAATCCAAATGAAGAGATTTATGAACAAATTGGAGTCTAGGTGAAAAATTCTGCCTAATCTCCAAAGATAGAGAAGCACACAATAACTAAATTATTGAAGAATTTTTTTTAAAAAGCAAATCTCAGCACTAACCAGGAGAGATGTTCTTTCTTATTTTTCCCAAAGAACCAGCTCCTCAAAATTGAGTTTTCACTTGATAATTTCATGCTTGGTAATACTCATATAGTTTAAGAAATGTTGGGAAAAGATTTAAATGGTATTTTAGTCTTCATGCGGAACTAGAGAAATATGTCAGATTGATAGCCCTAAGCAGCCAGCAGCCACCTATGGCAAGAGAACACTGTGAAGAGAGCAAACAGGAATTATCTCAGATCCTGCTGCCCTAAAGACAGAGGCCAAGGTGAGAAATTAAACTTGTTTGATCTCCACTTTCCCCATGAGCTGGTCCTGCCTACAGGAAGAAAGTCCCCAGCTTGTTGAGTGTCCTTGTGTAAAGGAAGGGGCTGAGACCCCATTCACACTCCTTATCAGAGGCTGCCTTTCTTCCTGGGAGAGAAACTACCCTTGAGGTAAATTAGAAATAGTAACTGAGAGATGCTCTAGTGACCAGCTATGAGAGCCACTGAGGGTCAGGAATATCCACAATTCCATTGCTAGGTCCTAAGTGTGGGTCTTCTGGTTATAAGGAAAGGCAATTAGCATAAGAGTAGATGAGGACATCAATTAAATTGAGCACCTCTAGGTACCCACCCCCTACCCCCGTGTACATGCAATGGTACTTAAAATTCACCCCCAGAAGTTATTTCTTTGAGTAAAGGAGTAAAATGCTGAGTTAATCATTATGAATCAGTGGTTACTCAATAGTAGAGATAAGGATGGAAACTTGACAAGGGAGAGGTCAACTTTGATGGAGATTCACAGAGTCTGTTGCCCAGGGACCTGCCCAAGGGGCTCCTAGCCTCAGCTGGGGCCTGTGGGAAAGCTGGCTGGAAGAGCACAGGGAATGGGAAGGGAGAGAGATGGTGTTTCTTTCATGTCTTCGTGTTCCAGGCATATACTAAGTGCTTTTGTGTAATTTTCCCTACATAATTCAATTAACTGTAAGGCAGCCTCATTACCTTTACTGTGCAGCTAAGGAACTACAAAATAAAAGCCTAAGGAATTTGTCTGAGATCCAAAACCTCTCCAAACTTGAGCTCAACTTGAGCCAAACTTTAAAGTCCCCTTTCTTCCTGTGTCATCATGCCACTGCACTGGAAATAATAGAATAAAGGGATTATTCACAGTTGTGTGAGTCAGAACTTACCCTACAACATCAGCCTAGGTAAGAAAGTCTACATAATAAACCCGGATAAAAATTCCTTAATCAAAGCAAAATTAAAAATGGCAATTAACATTCTAGAGCATTCCCCAAAGGTTTGGTCCTCTGCTTAGCATTACCACAGCTGGTGGAACCTAGGAGGATAATGGGAATGTATCGTTCCCCATCTCTGTTTTTACTTCTGGGTGAAGTAAATGAGTGGAATGGCTTACTCTATGACAAACTATTCACTGGGATGCGCTGCTTCACTACAGACCCAAGAGCAACAGGGCCTCTCCATCACAGACTCCAAAATTGTAAGACCAAATAACACATTCTTCTTCCTTTTTTTTTTTTTATATGTGTTGTATGCATGTACACCTGTTCATCCATTGGGGCACATGTGTGTGTGTGTGTGTGTGTCTGTGCACATATGTACAAGTGCCCATGAGCTCATACATACAGACACCAGAGGTGGACATTAGGTAGCTTCCTTTATCACTCTGTGGTGGTTAACATCTTCAACTTGAAAGGATCTGGAATCACACAGGAGACAGAGCTCTAGGTACGTCTGTGGCATTTTCTAGAGTACACAATTACAGTGGGAAGGCCCGCCCTAAACCTTGGCAGTGCCGTTCAATAGGCTAGGGTCCCAGACTAAATAAGGAGAAATAGAATCGAAAGGATCAGTGCACTGCTGTCTACTTCCTGCATGCTGATACAATGTGACTGTGACCAGCTGCCTTCTGCTTCTGCCACCACACCTTGTCTGCCACTGTCAACTGTATCTCTTCAAACTGTGAGCCAAACCCTTTCTCCTCTAAGGTGCTTCTTGTCGGATATTTTATCACAGCATGAGAAAAGTAACTCACACATTTTCCAATTTAATTTTTGAGACAAAAATCTCTGACTGAGTGCAGAGGCTACTTAATCAGGAAATACCATGGATCCCCTGGTCTCCTCCTTCCCAGGGCTAGAGTTACAACACTGCACCCAGCTTTTTACATTGGTGCTGGAACTCTGAACTCTGTTCCTCCTTCTTGCACAGCAAAGCGCTTTACTGACAGAGCCGTCTCCCAGTTCCTCTTCTTCAGTTGATCCATCTCAGGTGTTTGTTGCGGTCATAGGAAGCCGACTGACACAGGGGTAGAATCTTTGCATGAGAATGGGAGGCTGGATTCGACAATCAGATTTTGGTCTAATCAGGATTCATCTTCTTGGAATCTTGGCACAAATCATAATTGCTGCCATCTTTGTTTCTGGGCTCACATCTGTTCCTTCATAATTCGACCTCAAGTGAACTTAAGACAAGTTTCTTCATTTCCCGTAGCAGAAGTGAAACAAGACCAAAACAGTGAGAGGCTTCGCTAGCAGGCTCAGAGGTAACAAAGGGAAAATCAACACAGATTAAAAGGTAACTAATTAATTGGGCTCTCTCAGGAGATGTGGTTGCTCGCAAGGGCAAGGTTCAACCTCACAGAGCCCTTTTACCAGCACCCCTGCCTGTCCTCCAGGTTCATCTAAATAAAGTGACTACATCTTGAACCCCACACGACCTACCCCAGTACCTAGAAATATCTTCAGGGGTGTTCATTGTCTAAAGCTAGCCTTCACATTTCTCAGCAGATGCTTTCCCATTCAGATGGAGGGTTAGTCTTGACATTTGCTCAGGGATAGTCCCAAATTCATACACCCCAGTAAAGGAAGGGGAGGACTGTAGTATAAGTGAAAGAATTTTTTGTTTTTATGAGAGCTGTCGAAGTACTAATACCAATCAGTCTTTTTTTTAAGCACAGTGGTGAAAGCCCTGGTCATAATAGCTAGTTTTCTTCACCATAATCAATGGGCCTCACTGAGCACATTCTTCTCCATTGTTCATATCGTTCACAACGGAAGCTATGTTTTCAGAGAGTTGCCAACTGGCTTTTTAAACACCAGAAGACATTTGAAACAACAATGAAGAAATACTTCACACACACAGCAGGGAGGGTAAATAAATAACTCTATAGAGCCAAGTGCTGATGAGGATGTGGGGTACAGGGCACTCTAATCCATCAGCACTGTGAAGAGTGTAAACTGGAGAACCATTTGATAGTCCGCACCATAGGCAGTAATGCTCCATGGATTCCCAGTGTCCTACCTTGTCATATACTCCGGAAAACTTGTAAATATTTACAGGTAAGAATGAACAAGAATGTTCCTTGCATACTTTTGTAAGAGAAAATCAAACACTCCAAAAACACAACCAAAAATACCATGGAGACTATTTACAGACACTCCAACAACATAGAACATTCGTTTTTGTTTTTTGTAATGAAGCTAGCCTCTCAACCCCCAGCTCCCATGCTAGGCAAATGCTTTCCTACTGCAGAGAGAGAAAGAGAGAAAGAGAGGGAGAGAGAGAAAGAGAGAGACAGAGACAGAGAGAGAGAGAGAGAGAGTGTCATGTAGGCCAGGAACTTGATGTGTAGCTGAGGGTGACTTTGAACTTCTGATCCTCCTGTCTCCATCTCCTAAGTGCTGGGATTACAGCCGTGGGCCACCATACCCCATTTAGGAATGAATTTCTAAAGCCATGGTTAAACAGCACTATGGAATAATTCATAATGAACACAGTGGATTAACTTTTCATATTTCCATGTGGATAAGACTAAGTGAAAACCCCAGCCTCTCTATGCTGTGAACTATGTTGTTACTTAAGTAGTCTCCATTGTATGAACAAGTCTTGGTTAGGTATTTGCAGAGGCTGAACTATTGGTCTTATGCCGGCAAAGAGGATCTTTCTGAGGGAGATTCTCACAGTTTGGGTTCATCTCTAATAGCTCTAATATAATATATGGATGTTTGTACCATGGCTAGTGTGGAGTTAGAGTATACTGGTGAACTCCAGGAGATGCAAGCAAGAAAACAAAACCCCAAAGCATAAAAGGAGCAGGATCCTGTTTAAAGGAATGCAGATAAGTGGTTTTTAATGAGAATGTGTTAGACAACAGAAATCTGGACGGGGCTCTTCAGGAACTCAGATTACACTGTAGCTACCAACAGCATGAAAGAGTCGAGACGTGTTTGGCTTTTGTTCTCAACTAGAGTATTAAATCTACTCAAAGGATCAACAGACTGATTTGTTTTTCCAAGTGATTTTTAGTCCTGTGTGGCATTTGGAAGGAAGTAATACAAAATGGAAAGTGACTGTGAGAAGCCAGAGGGAAAACCCACTGTAATTAAATTGTAGGAATACCGAGATGCACGGTACAAAGGAAACTCAGAACGGAGTCTCAGGCTTACCATGCATGAGAGGGCGGTACTGTGAGCTATTCATGTAATAGTTCTAATCTAATCTTTATTTCTCTTCCATTCCCTCACCACTATTGTCAGCTGTAGGTGAGGGGGACAAAGACACAGCTCCACACCACCACCCTCACCAGTCTGGGAAAGGACCTCAACCCAGGCCAAACCAGGATTCTTAGCTTCAATGCTGAAAGGAATTTTGACATAGCTTGAATGGTAAATCAGAGTTAGAAGTCTCATTAAATATATTTTAACATAAGTTAAGCACAAGAATAAGAAAGGGATACTTGGAAAGTAAGGCATGCTGAAATAGGGCACGTGCTTCCAAAAAAGAGTAGGGGGAAGTCAGACATATGCAAGCATGGGTATGGCTTCTCCAGGAAAGAGTAAGCGGTTTGTTGTCTCGGTTGACCATATAGATCCTTTTGGTGTTTCTCAAATTTCATTCCGAAAGATTGCTAGGAAACAGTTTATTCCTTGTGTCTCTTTTGAGAAGCAGGATCCATTGGGTAGCTCCAGAGGTGTCTTGGTGGAGTTTTAATTCAATAAGGTGACACCAGGAGCCACTAGGGTTGTAAGGGGTGTAGTGTATGTCTTTCCCTGTGATTTCGGTTTTGGAGGGAGAATGGCCTCAAATAGTTGACAGTGCTGGAGTTCTTGATCTGCTACTGGCAAAGGCTTCAACCAGATTCCAGAGTGAGGGCTCCTTCCTGCTCCTCAAGTCCCTGGGTTTTTCCCTGCCTTCCTCTCCCTCCTCACTTTCAGTTCTATCTTCCTTCTAATACAGTGGTTCTCAACCTATAGGTGACAATCCCTTTGGAGGGGTGCCAAACAACCCTTTCACAGGGGTCGGCTAAGACAATCTGCATATCAGATATTTACACTACGATTCATAACAGTAGCAAACTTACAGTTATGAAGTGGCAAAGAAAAATATTTATAGTTGGGGTCACGACAACATGAGGAACTAAATTAAAAATGAAAGGGTCGCAGCATTAGGAAAGTTGAGAACCACTGTTCTAATAGCTATGGTGCCGGCTGAAGAGGAAGCAAGAACTCTGCCAGCTGACCAAAAGCCGCCTGTGATGTGCCTAGTGGCAAAATGTTATCTCCGCCACTCAGATCATAACCATCCAGACTACTTTATTGATAGAATACATTCTGGCTTCAGCTGAATTGATTGCTTGTACCTGATTGATTAACAAGGAGCTACGCTACGCAAGACCCCTGCAGTTATTCTGCAGGAATGAGATATTGCTAGCTGAGATAGACACCAGTGAAGCTCATTGGTTCTCTTTTAAAGGAGAAAATTGAGCAGGAAGCTCACAGCGCAAGATGCCGCAAATGTCATCAGACCTCCAGAGGGGAAAGCCCGATCTGATCTTGGTGACAAAAATAGCTTAATGTCCCTTGAGCAATTGGTTTTATCCTGCAGATTCTATAAACTGACAAAGTTATTTTCCTCTCTGATATCTAGAGAGCTGAGTTTGAGGTTCATGTGTAAAATATGTACAACATCCCCAGGGCATGTTTCAGCTGTCGCTCTGGAATCATTGATGTTCCGACCCTTGCCTTTCTCCTCCTGTCACCCAACTTTGGGATATAAAAACACACATCCCTAGATGCTCGAGTCTACATCTGTGACACAGCAGTCTGTACTAATCTGTGGAAACTATACTTTAAAGGGCTGTCACTTTAGGTGTTCTGAGGCTAAATCCATAAAGAGTGTATGGTGTAAAGTTTATTTCTTTCATAGAAACTTCATTTTAAAGTGCAGCCCTTTAAAAGGCAGTCAAGTTGTGAGCTCTCATCTAGATCCAAATAAGCACCCCCTCCCCCAACACACACACCATTTATTACAGTGCTGAACCTCAGGAACTAATGTCTGAAAGTGCTAGTGGAACCCTGAAAATAATTTGCTAAAAGAGGAACAGTGCAGGGAAGCTATTTTCCGCCCCATTTTCCTGGTGGGAGACTCTGGGATGAGGTAGCACTGTTTATGTGTAAGCAAAAAAATCTCTTCAGTGCACTGAAAGACGAAAGTGATGCCAGTCTGAGCCACTCACAGGAGCGCTCAGCAGGTAATTTACGGAGCAGAAAGTCAAGGGCCAGCACTTTTCAATCATTGTCATCTTTATGCACGAAGGGTCACAATTAGACTTTTTTGGGGGGGGTCCTGGGTGGGTGTCCTTCCCTTTGGCTTTGTGGTGTGTCTGCTTTTATCCCTTTTTTTTTTTTAAGAAAAGAAATCATATATATTGATCCCTACCGTGGGTTCAAAAGTACCTTTTAGTACACACATGTCACATAAACTTGGTCCCTGACTGGGAAGAGGACAGGTTGCAAATTGGTCTCTCAGCATCCATGGGTGTTTGGGCCCAGAACTCCCCAAGAATAGCACTGCTCAAGTCTCTCCTATGAAATGTATGAAATGACATAATATTTTCCAAAGAGCCTATCATGAGCTCCAGAGCATTTTATACACCTCTGGATTGCTTATAACACAGACCACAGTGTAAGCCTCTGCAAATAGGTGTTAGAGTGTATAGAAGAGTCACAAGGAAGAAGTCTATTTGTGTTCAGTACAGACATTATTTATTAGCGTGTGTGGAAGGGAGAGTTGGGGCACATGCGTGGGATTCGGGGATCGCGCTCTGGTTACCAGGTTTTCACAGCGGGCACTTTTACCTGGTGAGACATCTCGCCAGCCCCAGTCAACAACTGTTTAAAAAATAGATTTTCTGTTTCAGCTAATGGTTAATGTGGAACCCAAGGACAGAGACAAGTAGCAGATTGGGGAGAAGGAATTGGCATCCCTTTCTCTTTGGCTGTTTGGCTTTGTGACTCCTTTGGCAATTCTGTCAGAACCCAGTGAGAGCCTGTAGAGGTGCGTATAATTTTATCAGGAAAGATGGTTCCTTTTTTGCCTAAAAGAGAGGCAAAGCAAAACAAGGTTTATTCTTCTTACCTCCACTCTGCTTAAAATGCTGGGTTGCCCATTACTGTTCACTCACACAACTGTGAAGAAAAGCAGGGATTTGGGGCTTGTAAAGGAAAGACCAACAGGGGTTTCCAGGTATGTATGAGGATGAGCTGGCTGTTTTCAGACATGTGCAGAATTCCTCAGTTTTCCTGAAACTATCAGATGTTGGGGATGACCCAAAGGCTAATAGTGTGTTGAAGCTGACTTGAACCCCTTATTGCCCCTAGAGGGTCAGGGTGGTAGGAGTTCCTTGCTCCACACCTTAGACCTGGCCTAAACCCAGCTAAATTTAGATATGAACCCTCACTAAGCAAACATGCCTCTCTGCCCTGAGGGCTGGATTACACAGACTCAAACACACAGGCAAGGCCAGTCCCACATAGGATGTCCTAACCAATGGGCATTCTCAGGGTCACTAGCTCCTCCCCTGTTTGTGGCCCTTTATATGTACTATACACCCCAAATTAAAGTTGAAACGCCCCCTAAAGCATGTCCTGAGTGTCTTCAACTCACTGACTCACCGGAGGCCCGCCAAAGACGGCCAGGATGCCATAAACCCATGGCCCCGCCTGCCATGTCTGTGTGTCCCTGCCATGTCCCTGGAGTTGCCCCAACTAGCTGACTCAGGGTACCTGCTGCTGACACACGTGCATGGCTGCAGGATTCCACCACTGGGACTACAATCAGACATGCGCTTTGTGTCTTCTTTTCATCAGTGAGTTTTGCTCTGGTGATGGTTAGGTGTCTTACTGTTAAGGCAGGGGCCCTGGAGCTAAGAACCCAGACCCAGTTCCCAATTCTACCTCCTTCTTTTACTTATTTGTTAATTGTTTTTCTGTGTGTGTGTGTGTGTGTGCATTCATGCACACACTTGCAGATGTCCCAGTATACACGTGGCAGTCACTTCTCTACTTCCATCTTGTGGGTCCCTGGAATCAATCTCTGGTCATCAAGCTTGGCAGCAAGCACCTTTAACCTCTGAGCCTTCTCACTAGCCCACAAACTCTTTTTGTTGTGCTTTTGACATACTGGGGTACTCATGTCACTGCACCCCATCTTTGTCAACTGTGGAGTGTCATGATAACAATAGCACTGATTCCATACAGCAACTACAGGAATGGAATGAGATAGTCTCTCTAAAGTACTTAGCCCATTATCTGAACACATTAATCTCCAAAATACAGCAGCCGTCATGATTTACTAGGTTACGATTATTTAAATTATTTAAATCGTTATTTTATTATCAAATTTTATTCTTTTATTTACTTTAAAATTTATTGTTTAAATTATTTAAAATTATCATTTTTAATTATTTAAATTATTTAAATACTTAAATTCCAATTTAAGGATGGTCGATTTACAGACTTTTATTTTTATCAGAAAGCCCCTTTTCTAATGGAAAAGTTCCTCTCCACAATCCCACATAACAGAGCCCTTCTATACTTTCAGGAATAAGAGAAGGACACTAAGTGGCTCAAGGATGCTTGTTCTAAAATCAAGAGGAATGGCATTTAGATACCAGCAGGTCTTGAGTCTGGGATCCCCACACACTTCCATAACCCTAGCTCTGAGGTAAGTGGAGGCAGGATGCTTTGCCAGGGCTCCATAGTCTCCAGAAGGTAGTAGCCTCAGCTTTAGGGAGAGGCCTGATCTCAAGGGACTGGGTGGAGAGCAATGGAGAAGAGCATTTGATACTCCCTTGCCCTCCACTCACACAGAAGCAAATAGACCCACTCACTCATGTGCAAATGCACCTACACAGACACAGATACACATGTAAATAAGCAAATCTTTAAAAATAGAGAATTAGTGTTTATAATACTATTGGTAGAATTTTTTAAAATGCCGTCAATATAGGCTGGAGAGATGGCTCAGCGGTTAAGAGCTCTTCTAGAGGTCATGAGTTCAATTACCAGAAACCACATGGTGGCTCACAACCATCTATAATGGGATGTGATGCTCTCTTCTGGTATGCAAGTATACATGCAGATAGAGCACTCATAAATAAAATAAATAAATCTTTAAAAAAATGCCGACATTAGCCAGGCATGGCGCTGCACACATGTAACCCCCAGCTGTGCAGAACCGAAAGCAGGCGGAAAACAAACTCAAGGATAGCCAGGGTGCCTAGCTCTAAGTCAGTTGGACTACATAATAAGTCTCTGCCTTAAAAATAACAACAAAAAAGTTGCGCACATACTTTTGAGTATGGTTGTGTGTTAGGCTGTGCCACACTTGGGGACTTACAGACCTCTGTGAGGATCACAGCATTTGAGCCCCTGTCTAAGGAAACACTGCATCCCTGCGATCCTCTGTTTTATGGAACAGCGGCTCAATGGCCTGCCCCTGTGTTAGTCATCTTTCTGTTACTGAAATAAAATACACGAGAAAATCAACTTCTAAGGAGAAAGGGTTTATTTTGGCTCCGCTGGTATGGTTGCAGCCCATGAACAATCTGCCTCATTGCTTTGGGGCTAGGATGGCACAGTACACCAGAGAGTGCCTGGGAAAAGAAAGCAGTTCATTTGCTAGCTCAGAGTAAAAAGAGAAAGGAAAAGACCAGGGAGGGACCAGTCTCCACCAAGAGTACATTCCCACTCACCTCAGACCTTCCATTAGTCTCGACCCATGAACATCTCCATCACTTTCCAGCAGTGTCATGGTAAAAGGGCAAAACCTTCAACACATGGGCCATTAGGGAAAGTTCTAGATCCAAGCCATGGCATGTGTTGAAAGGTATCTATGACAAACATTTGCAAGGCCAAACACATTTGGAGCATGTATGAAATAGAGCTGAACCTATTTTTTTTTCTATTACAGGACTTTGTGGAACATTTATAGTGCAAATGTGTACCAAAGGGGTAAAATAATAGGGCTTTCCCTAGACGTTTTTCATAAAAGCTGGTGAGTGTGTGTGTGTGTGTGTGTGTGTGTGTGTGTGTGTGTGTCTGTCTGTCTGTCTGTCTGTCTGTCTGTCGTCTGTCTGCCTTTTTGTCTTGACTGCCCTGATGTCCTGAAGGAGCTTGGGAATGGGAGGCTTGGAAATGTGCCTGCTCTGGACCTCCTCTTCAGCCATGTCAATAGCTTCTGGAGCCTCTCTACAGATTTATGCCTATGTCATCCCACAATATCTCCTGCCTCAGTTGCCCAAAGCTGGCCTCCTTCTCCACATGCTACACTTCTCTTCGTAGGCTTTCCAGAGTGGTACCACACTCTGACTGTACAAACAATCTGTGGGAAAAGTTACACAAAGTTCTTGTTTCAATCTGCTGTCTACAGACCCATGTGCTGACAGCTTGGTCCCTTAGCTTACAGTTCTATTTTGGAGGGATTCTGGGAACTTAAGGTGGTAAGATCCAACTGGAGGACATAGGCCACTCGAATGAGTTATCTTATCTCTACGCCTTTGTGTTGATTTGAATAAGAATATATTCAATATTCGAATACTTAGTCCCTAGGTGGTGGAACAGTTTGGGAAGGATTAGGAGGTATGACTTTGTGGAAGAAGGTGTGTCACTGGGAAGGAGCTTGAGGTTTCAAAAGACTCACTCCGTTCCCATTCTCTCTCCCTCTCAGTCCATCTATTTCCTGCTTGTGATGTGATCTCTCAGCCACAGCTCCAACACCATGCTTGTCTGCCGGCTGCCATGATCCCCATCATGAATGACAGTCATGGACCCTAACCCTCTGAAACTGAAAGACCAAATAAAGTCTTTTACAATTCCTTTGGTCATAATATCTGTGTTGGATAGTTCTATGTCAACCTGACACAAGCTATAGTCATCTAAGAAAAAGGAGACCTCAATTAAGAAAATGCCCACTTGAGATCAGGTTGTAGATAAGCCAGTGAGGCATGTTTTTAAATTAGTAATTTATATGAGAGGACTCAGTCCATTGTGGATAGAGCACCCCTGGGCTGGGGGTCCTGGGTTCTATAAGAAAGCAGGCTGAGCATGCCATGGAGAGCAAGCCAATAAACAGCGCCCCTCCATGGCCTCTACATCAGCTCCTGCCTCCAGGTTCTGGTCCTGTTTGAGTTCCTTCCTGACTTCCTTCAATGATGAACAGTGATGTGGAAGTGTAAGCCAAATAAACCCTTTCCTCCCCAAGTGACTTTGGTCATGGTGTTTCATCACAGCAATGATCACCTTAAATAAAACAATGTCTTATCACAGTGACTAAAACATCCTTCCTGCCTTTTTCTTCTTCCTGTTCATTACCAGACCTTCATCCACCATAGGCTCCGCTGCCATGATGTTCTGCCTAAGCACATGGGGCCAGGCAACCAAGAGCTAAACTCTCTGATGCAATGAGACAAGATGATCTTTCCTCTTTTAAGTTGCTTAATGGGGTATCTTGCAGTGAAAAGAAAAGCAGCTGTTTCCAGGTCCAGAAGAAACCTAGAGGGACTGGTCCCTGTCCTATGAGGCCATTCCTGCCATAAAACAAAATGCAGAGGCTCAACAGGCTTTAGGACCCTTGGTTCTTCTCTGTCCCCAGGTAAATTCCCTATCTACCCCAAGAGCTAGGAAAAGTTTCTCCCTGCTCATTTTTAGTATCCTTTACTTCTAGTGTTTTCTTATCCTACTGGCAACAGCACTAACTTCTCAGCTCTTAAAACTCCTAGCAACCTGTCCCAGAGTTTCTCAAGTAGGCAAACATAGTAATGTGTTTCCTATTTGTTTGTTAAACATTTGTTTAAAGAGGGCAATCTGAGCTGAGTATGTGCAGAGACAGAAATTAAGCATATTTTGGAGGTAGACAGCATTTGGTGCAGTCAGGAATGAATTCTGTGTTACTACCTTTAGAAATCAGGGTGGGAAGTGATGGCATTTACTAAAATGAAGAGCACAGATTGGGAGGGGTCTGAAGGAGGGATGGAAAGTGAAGTTTGGAGCACGCTGAATATGAGTTTGTCTCTGGATTGTCTGGGAGTATTAAAGAGTCAATTGTGTATACAAGTCTAGGGACCCAGACAATTGAGAATTCATGAGACTGAAGATGGTATCAGTCCACAGCAATAACTGACATGAGCCAGGAATGAATTAGAGAAATAAGTGAGAAAAGAGGAAGTGAGAACAGAACGCTGGGGCTGGAGGGAAGGATCAGCACTCAAGAGCACTTGCTGCTCTTGCAGAGGACCAAAGTTTGGTTCCCAGCACCACCTTGGGCAGCTCACAACTGCTTGCAACTCTAGCTCCAGGAGACCGGAGGCCCCCTTCAAGGTTCTTTGGATACCTACACATATCCAAACATAGAAACACAAATAAAAATAAAGTGAATCTTTAATAAACAGACAGAATAAACAGCTGTAATATCTGGAGGAGGTAGAGGCTAAGAGAGGGTGAACTTGGGCACAGCAACTAAGAAGGAGCAGCCAGCAAGAAAGGGAAACAGAGGCAAGTATACCCCAGAGGCCAGAAAGCAAGCAAGGTTTCTACCACTGTAACAAATACCCCTGAAGTTTAAAAGATTGAAGGTTGACTTTGGCTCATGGTCTTTGAACCTCCGTGTTGCTAGGTTTGTGTGGAGACAGCACATTATGATGGGAACACACAGTGGAGCAAAATCACCTCGTGAAAAGTAGGAGGTGGGGAGAGCAAACCAAAAATCCCTTGAATGAGTCACAGTGACCCAAAGACCTCGCCCTAGGCCCCACTTCTTAAAGTTCTACTTCCTCCCAGTAGCATCAATCGGGGGATTAAGCCCTTACACGTGGTGGGAGTTAAGATCCAGACACAGCAAGGATAAAGTGAAAGAAAAGCGAGCGCGGAGTGGGAGTGGAAGAGGAGACGTTTCCATTGGCGATCTTCATGGGAAGGAGAATAAACCGAGAGCGCAACAGGGGAAGAGCTGACAGCAGGGGAGGCACAGACGTGACCAGTGCGGCAGTTACTGTACGGGAAGCTTGTTGAGAAGCAGAGGCAAATTAGAGCAGTGTGGCAAAGGAGCGAAGTGTGAAGTCAAGAAGAGAACAGCAGGGCAAGTTTACTGTCTGAGCAGCGTGGCCCGGTGGAGAGGAAGACATTGGTGAAGCTCGGGAGACAGATCAAAGGGGAGATTGGAACGAGCACTTGCAGAAGTCCAGGATGCCCATGGTGGCGCTGCCTTGTGTGAGCAGGGGCTGGGGAGTGTTTCATTATAGCAGGACAAGCGGTGCCAAGTAGAAGACTTCAGGAATAGGAAGATGAGTAAGCAGAAGCTGGAACCATGGAGAAAAGCTTCTTACTCCCCCTGCTTATGCTCAGCCCACTTTTCTTATACAACCCAGGACGACCTGCCCAAAGTGGCACTGCCCACAGTAGGCTGAGCCCTTCCACATTAATCATCAGGCAAGACTGCCCCACAGACATGCCAACAGGCCAATCTGATGGAGGCAGTGCCTCAGTTGAGGTTCTCTCTTCCCAAGAATCTCCATTTGTGTCAAGTTAATGAGAATTAACCAGCAAAGGTACATATCAAAGGAACTATTTAGCTTTGTCTGGTAGGTGGGGATGTCTTCACAGAGATATTGACATATAAATTCAGATAAAGGGTTTTGCTTAATGCTTAATGCTCGATAGACAAGAGAGTAGGAAGGACTTGTAACAATAGCTAGTATTTATGGAGTGTTTTCTAAGTGCCAGGCACTAAGTACTCCAAATACTTTAGTTGCTTAATTTATGAATAGCTCTTTTTTATTTTTTTTTTTTCTTGTAGTGCTGAAGACAAAGCCAGGCTCTCATAAAGACTACATTTTGCCACTGAGCTAGATCTGTAGCCTATGAATAGGTCAAATTCCTCTCTCTCTCTCTCTCTGTCTGTCTCTCTTAGTAAGGATTGGAGAGGTTGATTACTCTGCTATTGGGTGGCTCATATGGTACTCAAACCCGAGTGTTCTGATGCTGATGTCCAGAAAGAAGAAGTAGCATGAGCAGAGGCTTGGGAAATGTGAGTATACAGAGACATCCACATGAGGTGTGGTGGGTGGGGTAGGGCACACAGAACAGAGGAGTGTGGCAGGGACAGGCACAGGAAGAACAACACAAGCGGAGCCAGAAACAGACTGTGCCAATCCCAGCCTCCAGCTATGAGTGGGCTCAGTCATTGGTTGCTGTGCAACAAACCACTTCAAACCTGGTTTGTCTGAAGCAGCCATTTAATTTGTCTCATAGACTGGGCAGGTCAGCAAGTCAGAGAAGAAACACTGGGATGGTTTATGTCTGCTCCATAGAATTTGTGGCCTCAGCTGGAAACACACAAAGGCTCAGGAATGACTTGTTTCTGAAGGTTGGAAATATAGGAGGGGTCTTTGGCTCATAGGTCTAGTTGTTAACATTAATAATTGGCTGCCAACTTAGCATGTTGGTCATGGGTGCTATAAAATCACATGACTTCTCTATGTGGCTCCCTGTGCTTCCATGCAGTACAGTGGCTAAATTCTAAGCACAAGTGCCCCAAGAAAAAAAAAGGCAGCTGTACATGACATTTTACTGCTGACTGAGGTGTCACAAAGTCTATCCAAGTTCAAGTAGAACACACAGACTTCTCCACCAGTCGTTGGAAGAAGTATCAAGCAATTCATGAACATATTCTAACAACCACCACTGGGTCAGGGAGTGGGTGCTACAGAGTCAGCGAGTGAGTGGAGTGGATCTTAACTCAGGGAAGATCTTTAACACCAGGGAAAGTTGGTCTGCCAGCATGGAGGTCACATCCGTTCTTACCACACACTCTGCATGTGAATGTACAGACTGGTACTCTCCGCTCCCACAAAGCCCCCCTTGGCCTTTCTCTGTCTCATTTTTTTTTCTTCCTTTCAATAGTTCACCTTATTTACCTCTTTTATAACCATGAAGAGAGCCAAGTTTAAGGGCGCCAGATGGGAGTACATGGAAAACGAAAAATACCGATAAAAGTCCGGCAAGTAAGTAATGCAATCATGCATAACTGAAGGGTGTTCTATAAGAGCGGATTGTCTTCATGGCCCTCAGTAGTTGTCTGGATCCTTTAAGGTAACACCACACAGAATATCTTTAATTGTTCTCAATATTATTTTTAAATGGGTACCATCTTTTAACGTGACATATTCTCAGAGTTCAATGGAACCTCCTGAGGTAGATGAACAGCTAAACCTTCTAAGACAGATGGCTACCTGTGAGCAGTATTCAATCTTAATGGCAAAGCAGGCTTACCTGTGATGCATTCCTGGCTTGGAAGCAATGCTTACTATGACATAGTTTTACTAAGCAAATGTTTGCAGTGAGTGAACGAAGGTGACAGGCTAGCCAAATGGCTGTGTTCCTGTGCCATTTAGAACCCATCAGTGTATACCTGAATAGGTATTTCCGTGTACCCTCAATAGGGCCTATAAACAGTTCTCAAAACTGTAACCTCAATATGGAACCATTAGTTTGATTACATTCTTCCACTATGGTCCTTTCATTCATTTATGTTACTGTGTTTCATTATTTTAAACCAAATGCTACGTCCTAGCCTTGGGCTACACGTGCACTCATGGAATGTCAGTATCAATCTATAGGTCTAGAAGTATTTTTGCTTTGTTTTAGCAGTGCTCAGGATTGAACCCAGGGCCTTGAGTATGATACAAGCTCTCTATCACTGAGCTACATTTCCATTCTAGAAGTACATAATTTTAAAAGAGGTGTGTGTTTAAAGGATTAATTCTTACCAAAGATAAGCAATATGAGTTTATGAAATATTTTTAAAAGCTACACAAGTACATGGAAAACTAAGAACAATGCAATTTTGCTACTCTAATAGGCTCACTAAAATTCTCTTGAGTTACCCATATCTGTGCTCATTGTATTTCCTAAGTGCAATCAGAGATTAGTAAAAAATACCAGCAAAGAAAGGAAGGTCAAATGACTGACAACTGTCATTCCTAACAAGTTTGAGAACAACTATGAAGTGATTTTTTTTTTAAATCTGTAAGGCTTTCTGATCTATTGAGCTGTTAGGAGTCTTAACCACATGTTCCCACTGTAATGAACGCTGCCATGTCTACACTACTGTGAAAGAACTATCTACTTTCAAACTATGAACCCAAACAAACCTCTCCTCATTTAAGTTGCTCACTGGCAGACATCTGGTCACAATAGCAAGGAAAATAACTGGTACGGAAAACTGAAACTGAGTTGCTGCTGAGATAAACCTGATGACGTGGTTTGTAGGCCCGTGGAACTGGTAGGGTTTGGAACTGCAGGCTAGAGAAGTTGCAGAGTTCTATAAGTAAGCTTTTAGTAGGCCATTCCGGTGGGAACTCAGAAGTCCAAGATGTTGATGGGATTGGTGGACAGTAAAGACTGGACTGGTGAGATTTCAGAGGCAGAGACTGTGTTAGGAACTAAAACAAAGGCTATTCATGTTGTATTCTAATAAGTAAGCTTTTAGTTTTGAAACAGGGCTTCTCTGTGGTAACTCTGGCTGTCCTGAAACTCGCTCTGTAGACCAGGCTATCCTTGAACTCACACAGACCAGCTTGCCTCTGCCTCCTGAGTGCTGGGAATAAAGGTGTGCACTACCACCGTCAGGCTGATGTTATATTCTAATAACAAAGAATCTGGTGTCCTCAGCCCAGATCCTGAAAACTTGAGTGAGGCTAAATTCAAAAGTAGTGGGCTAATTTGCTTGTCAGAGAAATTCTGAGACAACATAACATTCAGATTGATACTCAATGCATTTACCCAGACCTATAGTAATATAAGAAAGATATTAAAATATGAAGTTTGGCAAAGACATGATCAAGTATGAAGTTCAACTTGAAGACATAAATACAGAAATATGGAAAGAGCTTGAGCCTAGGTAAAAGAGGACCAATAGATACAGATAAAGTGGTTATAATTATTAAAGAAACTAGCACCATTCAGGAGAAACCTCTGTTGAGGAAGATTATTTTTAGTTATGTTTGAAATTGTTTTATGTACTGTTGGGTGAGGCACTATCCTAGGTCTAGGGCATTCTGTATTGTCTGAAGGTGTTGGATTTCTGTGGGAGATGTTTGATTGCTTATGATCTGCACCTTAGGAGTTCTGAAAGAATAAATACTCCTGAGCTCAGATGCTCAGGGTTCTACTGTGAATCTGGCACTGGCCAGGATGGTGGTTTCTTCTGCTGAGGTCTGGCAGGATTTGAATCTATGAAAATGCCTCCTTGTTGTCCTGTTTGGTGAGTTGCCACAGTGGCAAACTACTATATATGGTGTACCAATGTCAGTGGGGCACTGACATTATGCTAGCTGCATCAAATGTGGAGACAAGGAAGAAGAGACCGAAACTCCAGATCTCACAGTGTTCAGTGAAGTATGTTCAGGCAGCTCCTAGAGGACAGAGATTATGTATTTGCAAAAATAATAAGTAGAAGTCTCCTGAAGGAAGAGGAGAGAGAGAAGGAATGAGCCTCTATGAAGAGAAAAGGCTGTGAAATTAATGAGTAAGTGAGAAAGAGGGCTCAAAAGTGAGAGCCCCAGAATGGAGGCCCTTGGAGATAAATAACTCAGCTGGGAGCAGAAAAAAGCAAGGTTCTTACTGGTTTTCCTGATCATGGAACTGAGGCTCCCTCCTACCACTGGTGGTAGCCTACTGTTTTACAAACTGTGTTTTCTGATGGGTGCATTGTATGGTATGAAGCTCAAGATCTTGTGTTTGAGGTCTATGAAGAAAGTTGCATGTTTCTCTGTAGCAGTGGCAAAGGGAAATGTCAAATCCCCAAGACTTTTCCACCAAGTATTCTTCCCACTGGCCCAGGACCCCCTGCTGTTGTGGCTGCTTTGGCTTAGAGCCAAAAAGCCACTTAGTTAAACTGAACATTTTTTTTTTCCCCCTGCAAACCTGACTAAGAGAAAGACAAGCAGTCCAACCAGATACTAGTGTTGAGAACTCCACCCATGAGGAGACCCTTCCTGCAGACAAGGTGACCAGTTACTTTTCCAGCAAACCAGACTCTGTCTTTAAATCTGGAAAATGTTTCTTAAAGCTCAGCACACAGAAACTGTTTTCCAGAATTGGGTGAGTTTGTATCCCTGTTGGCAGCTGAACCTGGTACTGTAAGAGTCACCCAGGTGTTGCTGGTTTTGAAGGCATGAAGGGGTCTTTAGATAGCAGCTGAGACTTGGCACTATAAGAAAGCAGGAGAGGCCATTAGTGAGGGTGCAGGCAAAGTAGCAGTTGAAGACCCAGATTGAAGGGATCGTGCATAGAAGTTGAGGCTTGGCACCATGAAGAGAGCCCAAGAAAAGCTATTGGTAAAAGTGCAGCCTAGTTGCAGCAAGGGACCCCAGCAGTTTTTGAGATGCCAGTACCATGGGACAGCCACCAAGAACAGCAGGAGCAGTGGAGTGAAGCCAGAGCCTGAAGGATAAGCTATGTGTGCTGCAGAGGGCAGAGCCAGATCCAAGCCCCTTGGTGGAGCCCAGAAGATCATGAGTGAATTCCAGATAATTGAACATTGATAATGTTTTTCTGCTGTCCAAAGACATTGAGAAAGCTTGATAGATACTTGTTTTCATTTGGTCCTGTGCATTAGCAACACTCATGATTGTTCCTCTTGTAAACAGTTTTGCTGATATAGTGTTAAATTGAGTTGTAAAGGCAAAGCAATTTTTTGATTGTCTTTTACAGAAAAGGGGGAAATGTTGAGGAAGTTTATTTTTAGTTATGTTTGAAATTGTTTTATGCTCTGTTAGGTGAGGGGCTAGCCTAGGTCTAGGGCATTCTGTATTGTCTGCAGGTGTTAGATTTCTGTGGGGGATGTTTGCTTGCTTATGATCTGCACTTTAGGAGTTCTGAAAGAATAAATACACCTGCGCTCAGATGCTTGGGGTATGGCGGTGGCCAGGATGGTGGTTCTCTCTGCTGAGGCCTGGCAGAGTTTGGACTTATGAATATACCTCCTTGTCTTCCAAGCTGAGCCACCCCAGCAGCAGTGTACCACTACAAACCTCTGCCTGAATTTTGCACTGAGATACTAGGAAAAATAACTTGAGAATAAGATCTCAGTCATTGAAAGTTGGGTGTAACAATGCAAACTCAGTTGAAAAACTTTCATTAAAGGAGGATGCCTGAAAAGATTGAGACTTTGTATTCTCTTGCTGGAAAACGGCCTCTGAGGGAGGTATTTTTCCCAGGTTCAGCATGAAGGCATACAGAGGACACTAGAGCTGTGGTCCTCAGGGGCCAGCTTATAGCTTGAGCCAGCAGAAGAACATGGAATGAGACACCTGGTGCTAGTTTTGCAGGAGTGCAAATTGCAAGAGTAGGGGTGCTTGTGGATCCCAGAAGGCTGCTGGGATCAGGCAATGTGTATCAAGGTCAGGTTTCCTGCATGGAGTTCCTAAGTGGCATGTGTATAAAGCTATGAAGGTGAAGTCTAATTTCAATGGAGACCCCAGGATGCTGAAACATGGAACATTCTCCATAAAAGCCAGTGGAGATGGCTTAAGGGAGAACGAGATGATACATGCCGCATAGAATTCAGGGGTCAGGGCTATTCACCAAGCTTGTGGGAGCCCAAATGGTGCCATTTCAAGCCCCAGATGCTGGATGTGGAGCTGCAGGGTTTGGTGTTTGCCCTGCCAGGTCATGGCTTCATCTTACTTTCTTCCTATGTACCTGCTCCTCCATTTTGGAAGGGAGTGTGTTATCCTGTGCTATTACATAGGAACTTTGTCCTTCGGTTTTTTTGGTTTCATGGGGAACACGACTAAGAGATTGCCTAGAGTCTTAGAGGAGACTTTGGGCTTTTGAACATGTTGAAATTGTTAAGATTATAGGGACTTTTGAAGTTGGATTAAATGTATTTTGCATTATGAGAAGATCATGAACCTATGGGGGCCAGGGGAGCATGCTGTGGTTTGAATGTGATATGCTCTCATAGGTTCATTTGTGTGGACAACTCATGCCCAGATGTTGCAGAACTTTCAGGAGGTGGAGCCTCACAAAACTGGATACTTGGGGGAGGGGAGGTTGAGGTTTAATAGCCAGTCCCATTTCCTGTCTGCTTTCTGCTGCCTGATCTGTTGAGAAGTAATGAGCCTCAGGCATATGTTCCTATTGCCTTGAACTCCACCATCCCTTCCTCACCCCGATGGGCATGCCCTCTTAAAAAATGATCCAAATTGCTTAAAAGAAATCTGCTTGTAAGTAACAGATAATTAACAAGGCAGTGAAGACCAAGACCCATGGGAAGACAGAAACCTGGATAGGCATAAGTAGTGTATTCCCTTTGTTAGGAGAGGAGATTGAGATGCTTTGAAGCCGAGCATCATTTGATAGCATCATAGGGCTTGGAAGATAAAACTGTAGAAACATTTATTTAAATTTCTTATTAAGTTTATTTATTTATTTGTGTGTGTGTGTGTGTGTGTGTGTGTGTGTGTGTGTGTGTGTTTTATGTGTGTGTACATACTACCATGAATGTACCTTGTCTTAGAAGCCAAGCAGGAACTGGCTTGGTAAGTATTAGGATGACAGACATCTACTTGTGTACCTCGTGACATCACTTTGGCTGATGACAGATTGCTTATGCAGTGGTGGCCCCACAACATAATAAGTAAGCTGAAGATTTTTATCATTTAGTGACACTGTAGCCTTGCTTATGGTCATGATGGTGTTAACAAACCTACTATGCTACCAGGTGTATAAAACAATGCAAATGAGAGCTGAGGATGAAGTTTAGCTGGTAAAGTGCTTGCTATGCAAGCGTGGGGACCTGAGTTTCCTGCCCACATACAGAAGCTGGGTGTGGTGGGATGTCCTTGTGGGTCCAGTGCTGGAAACGGAAGTAGAGACAAGTGGATCCCCGGGGCCTAGTGCCACCCAGTCCAGCCTAATTAACAAGTTCCAGAACAACAAGCAACTTTGTCTCAAAGAACTGAAGCAGATGACTTCTGAATAATGATACCTGACCTCCATATGGATGCATGCATGAATCCCTACATACGTGTGCACACACATGAATATGAGCACATATGCAAACACATAAACAAATGCATACAGTCCATAATCCTGAAGATGATCATAGGTTATGTGTCTGTCTGTTCATTTACTGTACTTCTTAGTCACCACTTTAGAGCATATTCCCTCCATGGATAAAAAGAAGTCCACAATAGAAAAGAATTCTGTGGTGTTGGCAGCAGCCTCCTGCATCTCATGTTTATAATATCTCTTTATTGCATCAAGAGTCCATGTCAAGTGATTGGCCAATACTGTCCAGGTCTGTATATATGCTGTTTGCGATGCTCGCACAAGGACAGAATCGTCCCAAGGCGCATTTTCTGAACATTTCCTCATCCTTAAGTAATACATGGCTTGCTATCAATTCTTCTGAAGCTCTTCCAAAAAGTTGGAGATAAGGACACATTTCCTACCTTATTCTATGAGATCAGCATTATACTGACACCAGAGCCGAAGATTCTACCAACCCCCACATCTCTCCAAACAAATTAATACCCCTTATGAATACTGACACAAGATTTCTCAACAAAATACCAGCACACCTAACTCACCAGAATGTTACCGTCTTACACATCATGATTAAATGGAATTTTTCTGAGGAAGCAGGGATGTTTTAAGATATGAAGATCAATTAACATAATTATACCACATTAACAGAATGAAGTGGAAAAGGCACATGATTGCCAATTGATATATGAGAAGAATATGGCAAAATTAAATATCCTATGAATCAACAGTCCATAAACTAGGAAGTTACCTCATAGGTAGCATCGTGCCCAGTAGGGAAGGGCTGAAAGCTGTTTCTCTAAAATCAGGAAGAAAAAGGAATTGTGCCATTCTAATCTACATGGTATTGGAAGTACTGACCAATTAGGTAGAAGAGAGGAAGGAGAGAGATTGACATTATAAAGGAAGCTGTTGGTTCCTGGATGACAAGATCCTACATTTATAGATTCCTAGCCATTTTCCATCCCAACTCTTAGAGGTAATAAATGAACTCAGTAAAGTTGCAGGTTACAACAGCAATGCGGATAAACCGGTTGTATTTCTATATTGGAAGAACAAATAGTGGAAAATAAAGCCAAGAAAGCAATCTCCATCACAATTGTATTGAGAGGGATAAAATACTTAGAAATAAACTTACCTGGGAGGCAAAGGATTTATATGCTGAAAATTACAACATAGAAATGAAAGAAGACACAAATGGAAAGCTATCCTATGTTATTAGGTTGTAAAATTCAGTATTGTTTAGATGCCAGTCCTACTCAAAGTGATACAAAGATTCATTAACATCCCCATGATAATTCTATGGAACTGGATACAGCCGTTCTAAAATTAACATCGAATCTCAAGGGATCTCTTATAGCCAAAACACACACCTTCTGATTTAAAAATTTAGAACAAAGCTACAGTTATAAAAAATAGCATAGTGCTGGCTTAGAGACAAAGGTGAGGGACCACAGAGCTCCCACTGATTTTCAGCAAGGGTCTGAATCCATGCAGTGGGGAGAGAGTCATGTTTTCAACAAGGCTCTTGCATTCTGAAGAGGGTTCTAGAACCGATCCCTACAGATACCAAGGACACCTGAATATCTAAGCTGGAATATTATTCTGCTCAAAAAATGAATGAAACTCTAAGATGTAACCTTGAAAATATTATCTTAAGTACATGAACAAGGCACAAAAGGATGAATATAGTATAATTTTACTGATATAAGTTACGAGAACTTAGACAAGTTCGTAGAATCGGAAGTATAATGGGGGTTCTCAGAGGGGGGGGGCAAGGCGGTGGGTAACTACGGTTTAATAGGTACCAAGTTTCCATTTGGAATAATGAAAAACCCTGAAAATGGAGAACAGAGGTGGTTGCACATTATAATAAGTGTGAATAATGGCGTGTGATTGGATACTTTAAATGGTTGAGTGGTAAATTTTATGTTTTATAAGCTTTACCACAATAAAAAGGGGAAAAAACCAATTAACTTGATAACTATACAAATCTATTTAAATGAAAACTGACTATTAAAGGGATATTAACACTTTCTTACGGCCTTTGAATACTTATGTTACAGCACATGACAGTAATCGCATGCAATTCAGGTAGAGATAAGTAGGGTTAAAAATCTTTGCATTGTCGGAGGAAAAGGCCGTAATGTTAAGCAATACTAGATCTCGTTATGTCCGGGATACATGCTACTATCTCTGTTAAACACTAAAAGTATATATGACTTTTAAGAGAATAGTAGGGGGATGGAATAAAAAGCTTGCTCACTTATTTACAAGGAAGGAAAAAAATGAAAACAGAACAGGTAAAATGGTAAAATGATGGACTTAAATGCAAGCATATCATATTTACATTAAATATATGAGGATAAAATTCTTTCATTAAAGGATGAGTGTCATCACGCTGACTCAGAAGACTAGCTTTATTAGAGATACAGCTGAGACATCAGGGAAGGAAGCTTTACAGGGAAGATGATTAATATCTGACAAGACGGTCTCTAAGGCTATTCAGAAAGCATTAATTGGAGATAAGTGGGATATTTCTCAATGAGGAGACACTTAATCTACCAGAAAGAGAATTCAAATTTTCTTCATACACACTTTCTAGTATGAAAATCATAGCATCAAAGACATAAAATAATTGGTCAGCATTATAAGGAAAAACAGATTTTTCAATAGTCACAGTGAGGACTTTCTTTTTCTTTCTTTCTTTTTTTTCTTTCTTTTTCTTTTTCTTTTTCTTTTTTTTTTTTTTTTTTTCGAGACAGAGTTTCTCTGTTGTAACTCTGGCTCTGTAGACCAGGCTGGCCTCAAACTCACAGAGGTCCACCTGCCTCTGCTTCCCAAGTGCTGGGATTAAGGTGTGCACCACCACGGACCAGTGTACGTAAAATTTTTATGTCTTTGAAAGTTTTTTTTCCTTATATTTAAAAACTAAGAAAATACACTTCTCAGATTTTCTCTAGTTTGGTACTGAGTCAGTGGACCGTGGCTGTAGATTTTATCCATGGCCTGCAGGGGCTCAAAAGGATTTGGTCATGGGCATTTATAGCAGGGTTATAATAAGGTTGGTTTTAAGTGTTTGGGAGGGGGAGGATTCAGGTACAGTTGTGGAGATCAAAGGACAACTTTTGGGAATCTCTTCTACCTTGTTTTAAGGCAGAGTCTTGGTTTCTGCTGCCACACTGTGTGCTCAAGCAGTTGCTTCTCCTACCTCTTGTCTTCCACCTTGCTGTTGGAATACTGCAATTGCAGGTGCGTACCACACACCTGGTTTTTTAATGTTCTTTCTGAACATCAAACTCAGGTTGTCAGGCTTGCACCACAGCATTTTCGACTTCTGAGCCATCGCCCTGGTCCACGGGATATTTCTTTATCATGATATTGTCTGAGGCTTTGTCTAATCCTGGGACAGGTGGTCATCTCAGGGCAAACATTTATAGTGGTAAACGCCCTTGTGTCTCTTGCCTGACCTGCATCTGGCTTCTATCAAGATAGACATGCTCTAAGGGATCCCTGAGCAGGAGAAGTTAGGTTCACACGTACAGTCAGGTGAGACACAGAAGAGGCAATGTAACAGAACACATGAAGTAACAGAGGCGGCATATTACTTATAGATCCCTAAAAGAAGCGGCCCCCCTGCCAAGCAGTACCAACAGGAAGTAGGAGCTTAAAACATAGCACAGAACTCACTTGTGGCTGGAGGGAGAAGTTCATGAGAGAGCCTGGACCTTTCTTAGGTTCCAGGATTTTACCCAAGCACATTTTCTATTGGGAGTTCTAATTATTGAGTGTAGAGCAAGCACTCAGGGGTCTTAGGGGGCACAGCGTATAAAGGGTGTCACTGTTGCCTATCTGCTTGCTATGAATGAAGCAGGCTATGTTTGTGTGGTCAACAGGAGGTGGCCGTATCAGACAGCTAACTGGACTAATCATTCTGAGGAACCAGGAGGAAGTAGAAAACTAAACAATACAGTCGATGTGACTAAACTCTGCTTGTGACACGAGAAAGTTAAGCTTGTACTTTGAAGGCAATTTAAGGTAATGTAAAATTATTGGATTTTACCAGCCTTCTAAATCACCCAGGGTCAAAGAATAAATCACAATTGAAATTACAAGATTTGCTGAGCTTAAAACAAAAACAAAAGTATCAGAATGTGTGGGATACAGCAAAAGCAATGCTAAGAGGAGAATTTCTAGCATTGAATGTGTAAGATGAGAAGAGGTCTGAAGTTAGTCAACCGAGCTTCACTGTAGGAAACTAGGAAAAGAACAGAGCTGTGTATACAAACACTCGAGACTTGAGATAGGAGGACAGAGTTGGAGGCCAGCCTGGGATACATTTTACAAACCTATCTCCAATAACCAAAACAGCAGCAAAACACATTAAGTTAAACCCAAATTAAACAAAAGAAACAAATATTAGAGCACAAATCAGTGAAATGTGGTTCAGAAATTCAATCTAGAAAAACAATGGAAGAAAATAATGGCGCTTTGAAAAAAAATCAATGTGATTGATAAGCCTCTAGCTAGGCTGAGAACAAAAGAGTGAAACATAAATAAATAATATCAGACATGAGAGAAGGAACATCACTATAGATCCCACAGATGAACAGTAAAAGAAAATTCAATAACCACAAATTTGATAACCTAGATGAAATGAACGGATTTCTTGAAAGGCACAACCTTTTAAAACTTATAGAATAATTAATTGACAATCTGAATATGCCTATGTATATTAAAGAAGCTGGGCCAATCTTAAATCACCTTGCAAAAGAGAAAGTACCTAGCCCAGATGGTAAATTAGCAAACTCTACCAAGCACTTAAGAAGAAATTATACCAATTCTCCACAATTTCTTCAGATGATAGAAAAAGGAATACGTCGTTAGTCATTCTATGAGGTCAGCATCACCTTGATACCAAAACTGGTCAAGATACAGGAAAACCATACATCAGTATGGCCAATGAACTTAGATTCAAATATCTCCAACAGAATATTAGCAAATCCAATCTAGTAATAACCATGAAAATTATGTACCATACCCAAGAGGGATCTATCACAGATATGACATGTTGATTCAACACTGAAAAATCAGTTGATGTTAATCTATCAGATCAACAAACTAAAAAATCAGAAAATACCTTGAAACTGAATGATAATGGAAATGCTAATATATAAAAGCACAGGCACACTACCAGCACGGTCCTTAGAGGGATGTCTTATTTTAAAGACAATTTTCAGAAGATAGAAAAACATAGCAATTCTTGCCAAATAACAACACAAAAGCCAAGCCAGGTGTGGTGGCCTGTGCCTGTAATCTCAGCACTCAGGAAGTGGAGAAGGGAAGGAAGTATTCAAGGTTATCCTCTATTACATAGTGAGTTGAGACCACGCTGGGTATAAGAAATTCTGTGTCAAAAACAAACAACAAGCAAACAAACAGCAGAAGGAAAGTATTACCAAAGATGTAAGTGGATGGGACTAACAGAATCAAAGGTATGATACAAGGAACGATTATCTAGAATAAAAATGAAGAAGAATTGCAAAGCCTGTAGCTATGACAAATGGATCATCAAGAAGAACTTTATGCCAATACACCTGGAAACGTAGATCTACAAGCAAAACTAGAAAGAAGCCAACTAAAGAAGAAGTAGAAAAATTGAACAGTCCTATCTACAATCATAAATTAACTGAGTGCATAAGTACAATCTGTACCATTGGAAAAATTCTGTCAAAATGGTTTTACTACAGAAATGTGACAATCGTTTATGGAACTAATGTATACATACTACTCCATGTTTTGTGTTGTTTTGTTTTGTTTGCAAAGGAAAATAAAGAGAATGATCTAAGAAAAAGAAGAAAAGAGAGAAATAAGAGAGCAGAATAGGAAAAGGGACTCACTCTCTTTTACACTAATAAATTCAAGTTAAGAAAGAAAAGAAATGAGATGGGGGGTAAGATTAAAGGCTGACAGTCCTAAGTGTAGAAATGTTGGAGAAGGCATACCCCACTGTAGAAACTGGTCATTTTGCTTATAGGAATATAGTGATTTGGATGATGATGGCCCTCATAGGTTCATATTTTTTAATACTAGTTACACACTTGGCTGAGCTGCTTGGGAAGGATTAGGAGCTTGTGGCCTTGTTGGAGGAAATGTGTAATTGGGGTGGGCTTTGAGGTTCCATAAGCCCACACCATTCTCATTTAGCTTCTCTCTGCATCATGGTTATTGTCTCAACATGTAACCTCTCAGCTCCTGCTCCAACACTTTGTCTGCCTGCTTGCTGCCATGTTCCCCACCATGATTGGTTATGGACTCTGTTACTCTTTGGTACAGTAAGCCCCAAATTAAATGCTTTTTAAAAATAACTTGTCTTGGCTATGATGTTTTGTCATGGCAATAAAAACGTAACTAAGACACATGCTACCCATTATGGTGGTCAGTATCCACTTTTTACATTATTGTGTGGGTTGGTGTGGTATGCATGCTTATAGGCAAGTGTGTACACAGATGTGGAGATCAGTTGTGGTGTATATATGTGTGAACATGTGGAGAGCAGAAGCTGATGTTGGATGTTTTCCTTTACTGTTTTCCACGTTACATTTGAAACAGGGTCTCTCACTGAACCTGAAGGTAGGCTGGCCTGTCAGGGAGTATGTGGAACTTACTGATTCTGTATACCTTCCACTCCCCATCCCAACACTAAGGTAGCCATCATTTGCCACTGTGCCTGGCTTTTACATGGCTGCAGAAGATCTGAACTCTGTAGAGGGACATTTAATCTTTTAATCCAATATCATGGCTGCTCTGGCAAAGGATCACATTGAAAGTCCTGTATGATAGCTAGGAAGGGATCACATCCGAAGGCCTGTATGTAGGGATCACATTTAGAGGCCTGTGTGATCCAGATGGAATGCAGAAAGAATGTTAGTCAAACTAATTCTGTCCTCTGTTTGTGCTAATTCTAGGTGGAAGGGATTTCTGTGGTTAAGGCAACTGGTGGCACATGCCTTTAATCCCAATTCAGAAGGAAGAGCTCAGAGAGGAGAAGCAGAGAGAGAAGAAGCAACACAGAGTTAAGAGAGTAGAAGAAGAATGTGGAAGCAGAAGCAGGGAGGCAGAACTCAGAGAGAAAAGTGAGGTGGAAGCAGGCAGGAAGGAGACAGGAGGCAGAGCTCAGAAAGAGAAGCGTAAGGATTAGTTCAGTCAGGAAGTCTGAGTGCACTTAGCTCACAGGCAGTTCAGTTCAGAAGGAGAAGCCAAGAATAGAGTCAGTCCAGAATAAAGAGAGAGAAAGCAGAGTTAGAAGCAGATTGTTAGGATTTACAGTTTTGAGTTCAGAAGACAGCTAGTCAGAGTGAGTTTAGTCAGCAGTAGGTCTTAGAGGCTGAAATAATCTAGTTTTAGGTTTGTAGAGTAGAGTGCATGGAGGCTGAAGCCTTCTAGATCTGGGCTTACGTCTTGAATATTAGATTGTATGGAGGCTGAAGCCTTTTAGGTCTAGGCTTAAGATTAAATTGTACATGGGCTGAAACCCTCTTAAGACTGGGGTTTGAATTAGCAAAGAATAAGCTGTCCTTTGCCATGAACCCACGAGAATAATTAATTAAATCAATGATTACATCTATGTTTACAGAACTCAGGTACTCATTCTGACAGAGCAATCACTGTACTCACTGAGTCATCTTTTGCCGAGCACTTGAAATGTGGCTAGCTTGAACTGCCTGAAGCATAAAATGCACATGTCACTATGAAGACTTACTATCCAAAGATTTTACGTGAGTAATTTCCATACTAATAATATGTTAAAATGAAACATTTTTGGATATAAAGGGCTATTGAAATGAATGTTTAACATCAACTTCAACTTTTAAAACTTCTCTAATGTGGTCATTAGAAAAATTTAAATTATATATATATATATATATATATATATATATATATATATATATATATATGTATGTATGACTTGATCCATATATATGTTCAATAACGCTGATCTAAAGTTGGAATCTACTGGGTTTATTTTTAGCATGTTTCCAACAGCAATATAGATATATAGATGTAGATATGGATATATACATAGACATAGAGGTAAAGGTATAGCTAGATATAGGTATAGGTATAGGTATAGATGATATAGATACCAGCACAAGAACATTCCACCTAAAACCCCAACACTGGTTGCTTCTCAAATGCCTATCAACAGAAAACAGAAACACAGCTGTAGTGTTGATATAACATGAAATCCTGTTCAGCCCCAGCTCCAGGCAACAACATAACCCTATTTTGTTGTCAAATAATTCATCTCATTTTATTCCATTTATACAGATTTTAAAGCAAGAGGGAGAAACTGCAACGTTAGAACTGAGAGTGGTAGTTAATTTGGGGAGAATGGAGTGTGGAGGGACTGGGCAGAGGCTTTGGGGAATTCACAGTGACTCATGACATGGACTGGTGGTGGTGAGGTGGACGGAGGGGTTACTTCACTGAGACACACTTATGTAAAGTACGTTCATTTTTCTGTAAGTCGTTCTTTCAAATAAAAATTAAGAGAGGCTAGCGAGGCTTGCAGCAATGTGTTGCAGATGACTTCAGCAAGTGGAAGCTTTCCTGGAAATGAAGCTGCTTCTGTCTGATCTATCTATGGAAATTGCAGAAAAGCACATTGAGCGGTTTTTAAAGTATCCTCTGCCCAGGAAGGAAATGCTGATATTTTCTAATCAGTTCTGGATCTGACTCTCTAGTTTAAACATTTTATTATCTCCATTTGCTCATGAAACTTGGCACTACAGGCCACATTCTGAAAATTATTGGTCACTTTTTGTCTTCTTTTGTAATACTGGGAGAGTTTGAACCCAGAGCCCCAAGCAGGCTAAGCAAACAGTACCACTGAGCTATAACCTCAGCATCCCTCATTTTTAGACATAGTCTTACTTAGATGCTCAGGCTGACCTTGAACTTGTGGTCCTCCTGCTTCAATCTATTGAGTAGCACCTGTCCTGGCATCAGTTATGTTTTTAAAAATAAAACGTAAAACCCAATAATTGAAAATTTTAAAGAGACATGCCAGAATGAGTCAGCATTTGTGTGAACTTGATGGGGTTTGTGAACTTGAAAACACACATATGTACAATGTACACAATATAATCTACACAACTGTTACGTATCATTTCGGGTGCTTTATGCTGGTAGATTATCCAACTCTAGTTGTTTAGTTGTTAATGGTCTAAGGTCAAGAGTTCAAGAGACATAGCTGGCTGATGGGAAAACCAGGGCAGATATTAAAAACCATTTTCCCAACTTACTATTTTCTCTCAAGTCAAGTAGCTTCTTGTTCCTTCATGTTCCCGTCTCCGCGCTGCGTATTGTGAGTATTGTGTTCCGTTGAGATTCAGTCCCTCTCCTGCTGCATACTCAGGAAACGCCTTCAGCTGCAAGCGTGACGCCTTACTCTCTTTACATCTAACACCCCTCCCGGGTGTAGTGCTATACCTGTAACCTCAGTGTGTTGGAAGCCGACTGACCTAGGGTTACGAGGTTGAGGCCAGCCTGAGTTACAGAACAAGACCATGTCTCAATAAAATAAGATACAAGACAAACAACAGTAAATAAATATTTAAATATCTAATTTAATTTAAATATTTAAATAAACTCAGTTTCATTCCTTTATTGTGCTGCATCGACTTTTGTGTATGCACATTATCTTCCTAACCACACTCTAGCAGCCCTGTCAGATCCATATTTGTTTGCCTCCAGCTACCTCACTAAGTCTAAGACATACAGATACATAATGAGTATAAAATAAGCATTTGCGGAATCAAAAGGACATGCAAACATCTGGCTTGAGACTTCACGATCAAATGATACCCCATCATTGCAGGGATATTATGAACTCAGACTCCTGTGTCAGACTGACCTCAATATGAATTTGGCCTCTCCATTTATGATTTGTGTGTTGCTGGGTGCATTACCTAAGCCGAGTCTCTCTTGATAGATCTGATAGTACCAAATGTACTGCGTGAGATCACTGTGAGGATTAAAATACCTCCAGCCGCATCTGGCACAATGAGAACTCAGAGAGCAGTTAAGATTGCTCTTAGGGCACGGCAAGTCCTGAATCAGAGAACCACTTTGATGAAGAATCATAGAATCAGCTGGTCAACCAGACCGACTGCTCCAGGAATTACTGTACATTGTTAGGACAGATTCTGCTTTTGTTTAACCCATTCCAACCACAAGGAATTCGTGAGAACTGAGGAAAACAGCTCCAGTTCTTCCAAATCTTTCCTTCCCTTCCCTCCTCTTTCCTCCCCTCCTCTCCCCTCCCCTCCTCTTCCTTTCCCTTTCCTTTTCACCTCTCTTCTCCCTCCTTTCCTCCCTCCCTCCCTCCCTCCCTTCCTTCCTCCCTTCCTTCCTTCCTTCCTCCCTCCCTCCCTGCCTTTCTTTTCTTAGACAGAGTGTTACTCTGTAGCCTCAGGCTAGCCTCAAACTCATGATAATCCTCCTGTTTCAGCCTCCTAAGCACTAAGATTACAGGCACTACACTGCGGCACCACATACCCAGCCTAATCTCTTCCTTATTATTTATTAGGTTGAGCCTTATGAAATTGTGGCTCAAGATGATCAAAGTCGTCACAGTTTCTATGAAATGGCTAGATATTTGTCCTTTTGTTATCTTCTCCTTTTGTCTTGGCCCCGTGCTCACCTACTCTTTCCTAGATGGTGACTCTTTAGGAAGGGTGGGGAATTGAGGATGAATGCCACAAAACTAACTCCAGCCTCCACTGAGGCCCACATAGCATCGGCCAAGCTCCTGCCTCCACTGATGCTTACATTCTTATAACAAACAAGCAATCGTGTGTGATTTCCCATCTCAAAAAGGTAGAACTGTTCCAATCAAACGGCTTAGCAGAGAAATTCCTACAAAGCAAGACACATGGAGATTTGATAGTGAGATAGTAGGAGTGATACTGCCTACTATAAGTTTCTGGGGTGATAAAAATATTCCATATGTGAACCCCAAAT
This sequence comes from Cricetomys ansorgei, assembly GCA_026225945.1. Classification (NCBI taxonomy): domain Eukaryota; kingdom Metazoa; phylum Chordata; class Mammalia; order Rodentia; family Nesomyidae; genus Cricetomys; species Cricetomys ansorgei. The sequence goes on along the minus strand of JAMJFZ010001122.1, from coordinate 2,302,958 downwards.
GATGACAACACTCAAAGTGATGCTAGTGTCATGTGATTGAGGAAACCTTAATTTGACTTAGGTGGTAGTGGTTGCATGTGTGATGTCTCTCTCTTTCTCTGTGTGTGTGTGTGTGTGTGTGTCCTAAGATTCTATCAGGCCTTGGGAAGTATGGCAAGGGATTTACAAAGGATCCACATACATAGCCCTTTGTTTTATTTTTAGGTTTTTTTTTTTTTTTTTTTTTTTTTTTTGAGGCATGGTGTCATGTCACGCAGGCTGGCCTCAGACTCACTATGGGCAGTCTCCAGTACTTGATGCATCTGCTATAATCTCCTAGCTGCTGGTGATTGAGGTGTGCAGCACCACATCTGGGTTATGTGTTGCAGAAGGTTGAACTCAGGGCTTGCTAAATGCTGACCAGACATTCTACCGACTGAGATATACCTCCACATCCCTGATTTTAATTAAAATAAAATTAAATAGTCACATATAGCTACTGGCTAGCAGACTCTATGGGGCAGCTGTAGAATAACAGGAGATGGGTAAGAGATGAGGTAAGGAAAGTTAGCAGGTTGTAAAGAACTCTAAGAAAGGTGTTATTGATTGTGGACTTCATCCTGAGATGAATAAGAGCCATTGGGAATCTTGGGAAGGGTTTTAAGCTGCAGGGAATGATCAGTCTGATTCAAGTTTTAGAAAGAGGATTCTAGCTGCCGTGGGGAGATTGACAAGAGATGGGTAGAAAGATTAATCTCTAAGTTTGTTCTCTAAGGGGACTCTCACATTCAATATCTATATGTGTATTTCTATTCGTAGCAACGGCATTTGTTAATAGTAATGAATTATAGCTCTTACTTTTCCATAGTTACTCACAGGTACCTCTCTTCCTAAGTATTTCTCAGTGTCCCCTAGAACTTCAACTCATAAGCAAGTTTGTAATCAGGATATTCAGAGGGAAGACCTCTGACCCTGTTCTTCCTTCTCTGCTTACCATGCACTGTGATCTTCTCATGGTCCTCCCACTGAGGCTGCTTCTAGCTGTGGTCCTGCCGAAGACTCTAGTACCTCAAAGTCATTACTTCCTAACGTGTTGGAAAAGTGATTTTCTGGGCAGGAAACAATCACATGTCCGAGCACAGCCCACTGCCTGACTCATTGTCCTTGGAGCGTGTTCCTTTACCAGGTTCTTCTCATGCTTCCCTCCAGTGTAAGTCCCACCTATGGGACAAGACGAAAGAAAAGAAAACAACCAACTTAAGTCTCCAGGGACCGAGGATGGTAAGCTATATTCAGACTTGCCTAAAGATTTTTTTCCCTCTTTCTAGGAACCACTATATACACTATATGCTTGTTCAAGGTACTTCCTCCTTCCCAGCATCTTCCTGGACACACTACATAAAAGCACATGGACTTTGGGCATAGATGTCTCCTCAACTCCTAGAATTCCCACTCACATATTTGTGTGGCTGAGCCCTCCCCAGGATCAGTCTGATCATTCCTATTCCATGGACGACAGTGTCCTGAGAAGAGATTAATAAAGAAGCACAAAAGCAACCAGCCCAACGGCCAGGTGTGAGGCAACCAGAGCTGGGGCTATGCATGGTCTGGTGTGAAGCATATGTTCGTTGGAGCTAGCTTGATGGTTTCAAGTCTTAGCCTGGCTATTTTGACTAAGTAAGTGGTCTTAAGCAGATCACTTGACTTTCCAACTTCAATTTTCAATTCTATATAATACCTTCTTTAGGAGGTTTGTGAAAGTTTTTTTTTTTTTTTTTTAAATCTCACCTGTTTAGTGGGCACGGTTAAAAGCATTCAATAGGTGAAAGCTGTAATTGTTAGTGCTGGAAGTTTCAGGTGCCACAGGACTGGAGGGCGCACAGAACAAAGATCAGCCTGTCCCTCATACCTAGATGAATGGAAAGTATAGAGATTTTACAGGATTTCAGCCTAAGAGTCACTTCTTATGCGTTCCCCATTTTATAAATGAGGTCAGTAAAGTCAGGGACAGGTAGTAACACAAATAGTCAGGGTCACATGGAAAATTAAATGTCAGGCCAAGATTCCAGGTGTGTTCGGCCAGGCTCAGGCACCTTTCTCCAAGGATGCTTCTCTTGCAAGTGATCCTGTCTATTCGGTTTTTGGACCTGGTGGGTGCTGCCTTGTTGCAACAGTAAGTAAAGTGAGTAGACTGAGCTGGATGCATTTCTGATCACTTTTAAGTGGATGCCACCATCCCGGTTGCCATGGCAACCGCAGCTTGGTACTAGAGGCTCAGCTCCTCTGGCCCCTCCCAATCACGCAGCGGACGTGACACGTGCGGCGGGGTCACGTGTTGTTGTTGGGGGGCCCCCGAAAGCTGCTTCCGGGTCAATGCAGGACACTGGGCTCCGGCGGCCTGAGAGGGGGTCGAGGTGAAGTGGAACCGGGCCGGGGCCGGCCGGGAGCAGGCCGGAGGCCAAGCGGCGGCGACGGCGGTGGCCGGGTGGGCGGAGGCGCAGCCCGAGGAGCCGCCGCCTCCCGAGCCGAGGGGTGAGTGTTGCCTGGCTGCGGCTCCGCCGGGGCGGGAGGCCCGAGACGTGCTCTCCCAAGAGGGCAGTGGGTAGGAGGCCAGGCCTGCGACCCCGGGAGGACTGAGCACTGATGGAGGGAGGCTAGGCAGCCGGAGCAAGCCAGGATGCGCCCAGCCTTCCCGAGGCCTGGGGTATGGAAGATGCTCCCAGGGTGGGAAACTTAGCTAGAATCACTGAATCAGGAAAATGACAAGAACAACTGGACATGCCAAGTCCTCAGGATGTGTGTCTCCATCTGTAAGATTTGGTGCCTTCGTGGGAAAGACTCTTGGATCACTAGGTCTGTCCCTTCCAGGACTGCTCAAAACATGTAATTTGATAGGAATTTGGGGAGCATGCATTCTCCACAAGTCGTAGCATGATTGGAAGCCGCCAGGAGACCCCATCCTGGCTTCCTGGGAATAATGTGAAAGGATCTTTTGGTAAGCTGTGTGTTGACAGTGGAGAGTACAGGCTTTGAGGACTGCTACTAGGAAGATATCTGGGATTTGAGGAAGGGGAGAGGAATACTCGTCTCCCTTAGGGACACAGGCAGCGATTGCAGAAGTTGTACTTGAGGAAAAGTTGATTGGAAGAGTTGAACTCCTGACAGCCAGGGGAGGAGGAGGAGTTTCACTCCAAGGTTGCTTAGCTGCACCACTTTGTAGGCACCGCCTTAGGGCTGTTGGGGAGACTGGCTGGACCTCAAGGGCATCTAAGGACTTGGGTGGGACTTGTCTCCGTTCTCTCTGTTTTTATGTGGCTTTTTCTCTCTCTTTTTCTGTCAGAAAGCTCTTGAATAGGTTTCCATGGGTCCATGCTGAGCAAAGAGAGCTTGAGCAGATTTATTGGGTTAAAGTGGCAAGGCCTGTGGGCAAACACAGGCTTGGCTGGGCTTGCCCCTGATGTCTGTTTGTGCTCTCTCTCCCTCTGCCCGCCTCTTCCTCTCCTCACTTGATCATTCCTCCTCCCTTCCCCCTCTATTCATTTGCTTGTTCGCTCTTGTATAGGTTTCCACAGACTCATCTTGAACAGAGAGCTTGAGCAGGACCTGAGGATTAAGGATGGTTAAGTCAGCCTGGGTCCTCAGACTTTAGACTTAGTTCTCTAATGACATTCCGACTTAAGAATAAAACAAAAGCTTAATAGTAAGAAGGATATTATGACCTAGTACATATACCTACATATGAATGAAAAATTCACAAAATAATGCTTTTTTGTGTGTTTTGTTTTTGATACAGAATTTCTTGGTATGGTTGCCCTTGAACTCAACTGTGTAACCCAGGCTGGCTTGCACACTGAACTCCTCCTGTCTTAGCCTCTCCAGTGATCAGTTGAAAGGCACAAGGCACCTTGTTCTGCTTCACAAAGCAGTGTTTACCCTTGTTAGGTGCCTTCTGCTTATTTCTGTTACATTCCATTTTCTTTCATTAGAAGGAAAAATGCTGACTGCATTCCACCAAATCGATTACAGGTCACAACTTGTGGTTAGAAAAATGCCATTTTTAGGCACATTTCTTTGGCTAGTCAGTTTCCCTGTATGTAAGCTTCTGGATAGCAAGTGTCCTTCCAAGTCGGTGGGCACTTTGAATGGGGCCGCTTAGTGCTTCAGTTGACTAGCTATTATAATGTGTTTGACCCAATTCCTGAAGTACCATAATGCTAATTTTTGATGCCTTAAGGTTACCTGATCTCTTGATGAAATCGGGTGCAAGCAAGCATGTCTTGATTTTCTCTGTCCTTTGCTGAACGTTGGTGATACATCAGGTCTAGTTCCATTCCGCCACTTTATCTTTATGTCATACTTAACAGACATTTTATTTTACCTTTCCAGTATTAGAACGATATAATGAGCTGTCGGGCTGGAGAGATGTCTCAGCATTTTAGAGCAGCTGCTCTTCCAGAGGCCCGGAGTTTGGTTCCCAGCACTCGAGTCAGGGGGCTCACAACTGCCTGTAACTCCAGTTCCAAGGGGATCCATAACCTTTATCTGGCCTCCGTGGGCACGTATGGTGTATACTCACACAGATACACCTGAACACATACACATACAAGTAAAATCAATCTTTTTTTTTTTTTTAATTTTAAAGAAACAGTGATTTTCCTTTCTGCTACTTGATGCTTTCTCAAGCTCTTTAGTAGTTTTTAGATGGTGGACTCTCTTTCTGCCTGTATAAGGGTATGAAGTTTATGCGTTGGTGTACATTTTAAACCTAATCACAATTGTGAGTATGGCCTGAAGGTAACACTTAAATTTCTCCTATGAAGATACTTTTTTATTGTTTACAAAATAAACGAAGGGCTGGGGCAGTAGCTAAGTAGGTAAATGGATCGCCATGCAAACATGAGGGCTTATGGTTCCTAGCTCCCTCTTGAAGAGGCTGGGTGCAGTGACACACCTGTAATCCCAGCACTGGGGAGTCAAGACAGCTGGATTCCAGGGGCTGCATCAGGTTTGGTGAGAGACAAACCACAAGGAAGATAGCTGACATCCATTGCTGGCCTTCATACATATGTGTGCACATATACACACACACTCATCACATCCACACAAAATAGAGGAAATCCTCAGAAAAGTCATATCAGTTCTTAGCAAACATTGATAGGTGTTGGTGCGCAGAGCTTCACGTGTTGCTGCTTCCTTTAAAAGTTGTCATATGGCCTGGCCTGTTGCTATGGGGACTTGGCATGTCACAGGATGTTGTTTCATTTCAGTAACTGATGACAGGATGTGTCCTTAAGACTGCCATTGCCAGTGTGACTCTGTTGTGGATGGAGATGGAAAACGTGAGCCAAGCTAATCCTCATCAGTGGAGAGCATCTCCAGTAGATGCCTATGGAAGCGCAGGTCACCGTCAGACTGAGGTCTGTAGAGTGGGCCTCCTGCCTCCAGTGTTGGCTTGTGGCGTGGCTGCTGCGGAGCGGGATTGTGGTGGCATGTGTGAGCCATCTTTTAAACAGGGTCTCCTCCGACCAGCTGAATATTACTTGTTTTAAAGAATGTTTTGTAATAGGTGTTGGGATCACTAAGGAAGATCCTTGTTCTTTTCGTTTTTCTTGGAATCCTTTGTATGCATGAATAAAGAATTTCAAGAGCTCACTGGATGTGATCCTGTGTCCTTTTTAAAAGTGTATATTCCTCCTCTTGACCCCCAAATCCATTAGAAGACTCTTCTGCCCTTGAAAGTTTTGCTTCCAAGGTTTGGAAATTGGATACTTGGTACTTACTGGGATTCTGTGTAAAATGAGAGTGTGTTGCTCTGAATAATGTTTTGGGGTGTGTGTGTGTGTGTGTTTTCTTGGTATTTAAATGGTAAGAAGTGTATGTGGGCTACCCAGAGGCCTGTCTACTCACATCTTACTCCTCAATTGCATTTTGTGTACGTGAGTGCTTCATAGATTCTGGATCTGGCCAGCTATATAAGACACTACCCGTATACACCCAGCCCACCTCTGCAACCCAGTACCAGGGACTGAATCCACAGCCTCAGCCACGCTTGGCAAATGCTGTACCACTGAACTATGTCCCCAGCTCTGGAAGAGTTCTGAAAGGTGACTTGGAGCTGATAGTGCTATGGTCTGGGTTTAGCAGGTGGAAATGCCCCGAGCTGTGCCCTACATGCAGTTTGTCCTGGAGTCGTCAGTCCTCTCTTTTGAGGCGGTGCAGCCTGATTTTTCTCTTGGGCGGCTTCAGTCTGTAGTTGGCCAGCTGTCTTGATGTGTAATAACTCTGATTCCACCAGATCTTTGTCCAGCTTTATGAGAGACCTCTTGCAGAAAATGTGGCTATCATTATTCCTTTTCTCTCCTCAAAAACCACTAGCTAGCTGCTTTCCAGTGCAGGCACTGAGTAAAGTGTAATGGCTGACCTTCAGGGCCTTCTCCAGCTTTCCTCAGTTTCCTTTTTGATCATCATTCTATTTCCCAGGGCAGTTGCTGTTCCCACCCAGATTCCCATTCGTCCTGCCTCCCTTTGCCTGTAAGAGGATGCCCCTTTCTCTGTCAAATCCTGGTTGTTATCGTTTCATTTCACGTGACCTCTCTGGTGTGAAGCCATTCTGCTTGTATTATTGTATCAGAAGTACCCAGAGGTCAGGATGCTCAAGCACCCTTGAATCTGGAAACTAGCCACCATAGTTCACAGAACGATAATCATAATCGACTGAACTTACAATTAAAAAGTAGATCTGTGATTCTCTCCTGGCCTTCCTGACAAAACCTCTGGGTGGAACCTGGGAATTCATGTCTGAGTACTCTGCCCCATGATTGTTCTGCCCAGTAAAGTTTAAGAGTCACCAACCTAGCATAATGCTTTCAACTGTAGCAGGTACACACAAATGATTTTTGAGCACATGATGTTTAACGAACTGAGCAATGTCCTGGGCTGGTTTAATTTTAGGGCTTTGAAGTCAACCTCCATTGGACTCCTGGCTCTGTCAGTCACTAGTTAAATGACCCAAGCCTTGTTTTGCTTGGGTTTTCTGATCTCTCACAGGGGGTTAATAGTGCCTTTTATGAGTGTCATGAGAGTTAAATGAGATAGTAATGGCAAACAACACAGCATATGCGCATAGTAAACTCAGGCTTTATCTGCTACTGTGAAGACAAGTTGGGTAACATCATCATGCTGCTCATTAGATTCCAGCCCAGTTGTCCTTAATATAGGAATTGCTTATGTAGTTTCCGGAACTCAGACTTACCACAGTTTCCATTTTAGGTTAACAGATAGATCTGGGATCTATATAGTAATTAAAGACATGAGGATGTTTTTCTATCTCTAAAAGGATTGCTAGCAAAATAGTATGTTTACCCCTCCCCCTTCACTTCCCCACTGCCTAGTGAATGGAATGTAAACTCCATAACAGGCTAGCCCCTTGTGGGTCCACAGCTGTATCCTCCTCCCAGGCCCCTCCCCACAGCACACCACAGCAACCTCACCAGTCACTCTCGTCCCCTGCACCTGTCATTGGCTTCTGCCAATGAACCGGCTCCCTTCGTCCCCATCTGCTGAGTTTGGGATGACTCCTTTTCAGGCCATATTATGTGTGGCCTACTTCCTTAGTGAAGTCAGTCACACCCTCCGTGTTCTCAGAGTGCTTTGCCCACACTTCTGTAAGACCTTTGTGTACATTTGGCTTCTTGGTGGGCATAAGGTTAGCCTTGGCTGTGTTTCCAGCTGTTGTTAAATAGGCCGTTCAACAGGAAGAGGATGTTGGTGATTTGACTTATCTTAGGCCCTTTTTTTTTGGTTTTTTGCCATGATTTCCCTTCTCTCAGTGTTCACAATAATAACTATTAATTCCTTACTATATGCTAAACACTTAACCAGTGCTTTCCTTGGAAGAATTTTATTTTGTAATGTTCATAACAACTCTGAAACAGCAGCGCATAGTTTCATTTTACTGTTTAGAATGCAGGTGTAGAGAGGTGACACGCAGTTCACTGAACAGTCAGGATGAACTCAGAACTAAATGAAGGATGCCTTTTTTAAAAATAAAGATTTCTTTTTGTTTCTAGCTATGTGTGTACATATGTGTCTGTGTGTAGGTATGTGCATGTGAATGCAGGTGCCTGCGAAGTCCAGAAGAGGGCGTCAGATCCCCTGGAATAAGACACAGGTGGTTATGAGCCTGCTGACACAGGTCCTCCATAGAGCAGATCATGCTCTTAACCACTGAGCCATCTCTCTACCTCTTTGAAGCATCCTCTTAAACACAATGTTTTCCCAGAGTAGAAGATTAAACACACGCACACACACACCAGGAGGTTTAAGTAGTTACATTTGTAAACACTCAGGATTTTGTGGTGTGAAACTTTGATTAGTAACTCACTAGCCATCCTTAGGTATGTGGCCCAGAGTACGATTGCAGGTAGTGTTAAGATTGTCCTTAGAATAATACTTTCCCAGGGATTTTCCACATTCTTCCCAGTCTTTTGTATTCCTCCCATTGTACTTGATTTTCATTTCACTGTCAGTAGATACCGAATCATGTCTATTCCAAATAACATTGAGTTTTCCATTCATCCACCCAGTACTTGCCGTGTGCCAGGCACCACTGTGGGTACGTTGGAATGGGGCTGACACAGCCTTACTCTGGTGGAGGGACTAACTGCACTAGGAGATCACAGGAGGTGCCCTGTAGCATGGAAGAGGACAGAGAGACAGTGAGTGACGACAGTGATGCTGTGTTTTGCACTGTTAGCGTGGTCAGAGGCGGTCTCTTTGAGAAGGCGATGTTTGCGTTTAAATTTGAGACACTTGCGTGCTGAGATGAAGCACTGTGCAAAGAGCCAGCAAGCAGGAAATCAGCTTGGCGAGTTTGAGAAGTAAAAGAAAAGAGTGGAAGGAAGTGGGGTTAGAAAGATAAGCAGAGAGCAGCGCTAAGGAAGCCTAAGTAAGTACGGCCTGGAAGACCACAAGGTTGAGATTGGGTTTTATTCTAAGTGAGAAAGGAAGCCGTCGGCATTTGAAGGATGCTACTTGACTTAGGTTTTTAATAGGTCACACGAAGTTAGGAGATGCCAGTAAGGACACTGCTGCAGAGGTCCTAGCGAGGTCGACGGCTGCTTGAACTGGAATTCAGGGAGGACGAGGCAAATCTGGATGACACGCTTACGGGCTGTACTGAGGGTGTGAGATAGACTGAGGAATGAAGAGCTCTGATTTTGCCCCGAGCCCATCTTATCACAGGCTTCCATCCTCCAAGGTACCTCCCAGGGCACGGCTGTGCTCAACCTCACTCTTCTCTGGTTAGTTATCCTTATTCTTTGGCTTTTCTTGACCGCGCACCGCCCCCCCCCACCAGTGTGAGTGTGTGTGTGTGTGTATGTGCGTGTGTATGTTCATGCACTCAAACTTGTGTGGAAGCCAGAGGTTGGGTATCTTCCTTGATTGCTCAGCTGGATTGACTGGCTCCTGGGAGCCTCCTGTCTCTGCCTCCTCAGTGCTGAGACTTTTACATCTGTGTGTGTGTGTGTGTGTGTGTGTGTGTGTGCGTGAGTTCCTCATGCTTGTATGCACTTTGTTGACTAAGTCATCTTTCCAGACCCAAGTTTGTTTTTTTAAATCACTAACATATATGACTTGAAATATTTTTCCATATTTCAAAATTTGTATAAATTGGAATATATACATGTATGTACATACATATCACATTTTCCCCATAAGTTCTAGGGACTGAACCTGGAGCTAAATCCCCAAACCTTCTACATTGTTTTAAAAATTGATTGGTATTGATGTGGAAGCCTAATGAACTGTTGTTAATTTCCATTGCTGCTGTAACATTTCATTTTATGTGTATGTTGTGATAAGTCCATTTTCTCAAGGGTTTGCAGTTTCAAAGTGCTGTTTGTGGACATTCTTACCCTTGTCTCTGGCTGCACGTGTGCCAGTTCCTCCAGAGCTTTCTTTGAGAGCTGGAATTGATGGATCAAATGAGCAGGCAGGACTTGGTGGTGCGTGCTTGTTATCCCAGCAGTCTGGAGGTAGAGGCAGGATGATCACAAAGTCCATGCTAGCCTGGGCAAACATAGTGACACATCTTCTCAAAACAAAACGTGATGTGTTTATCTTCATATCTTCTATGCAGAGATCTATTGTGTTGCAAGATGGCTGCCACAGGTGTACTTATGTGGTCAACCATGAGAGTTTGTCGCAGTGTAGGAGTGCTTTTCTTCCAGTACTTTTGGTGTCAGAGTTTTAAACTTGTGCTTATGTATATGTAAAATCACTGGGATTTTCATTTTTAAATGTCTGTGTTAAGGATGAGTACCTTGTACATAAATTTGTTAGCTAGTTGAGAGTTATCTCCTGTTAAATACTTGTTCGTGTCTTTTAATCAGTTTTCCCATTGGATTTTAATTTTTTCTTTTCAAAAGCTTTTTTTTTTAACATTTTATGTATATTGCATAATTTTTTTTCCCAGTTTCAGGTGTGTCTTTTACGTTTTTAATGCCTTTTGATGATGAAAAGCTCTTAATTTCTGCCCAGCTCTCTCCTGTGTTGTAGATGTTCTGTTGTGAAGTCTAAGTCAAGGGCATAAAGCCGTCCTTAGGGGAGGCCTGCCTGCTTCTCTGGGGGAAAGCTTGCTTTTGCATTTTAGCTGGAGTTGAGGTTTTTCCTGTGCTTTGGGCTAGCATTCAGTTTCTTTGCTACCCTCTTTTCATTCTTTTCCAGATGTGCATTCACTATTCCAGGATTAGTTGTTGGCTGATTTTAGTTTTTCCTGCCGATTTCTCTGTCCTTTTTTTTTTTTTTTTTTTATGTCTTATTTACACGGGCCTGTTTTCTCTTTTCTTGATCTATTCTTCTTTCCCCAGAGTAGTTCTTAGACAAAGTATACTTGGTTTTGTTGTGTAATTGTTTTTCTGCAAAGTCACCTGAGATAGTGTATATAGAACAGTTGTTCCTATAAGAAATACAGGTTAGGTTCCTGTGAACTTGTGACCCTGAAGACATGTTTTGTCAAATGAACAATAACAATACACAACCCTCTTCAGGTTTTAAGACACTTGTTTGATTGGTTCCCAGTGAATTCCTGCTCTGTGATTGATGTCTGAAACTGTCGATGGGTGTGTTTTCTCCATGAGGCACATTAGAGCCCCATGTGTCTTAGGAGCACATACCATTCCAGCTGTAGTCTTGGGAGACTTCTTAAGTAGTGACACCAGTTGAAGCACAAAACCCATGAAAAATCTAGCACTGAATAGATCCCCAAATAGGAGCTTGTTTACCATATGAGAGCTGGAACCAAAAGACAAGAGTTCCCACCCTGTTCTGCCTCAGCTGCAGGTACTCTTTGGGTGACTCAACATTTCCGTCTCCTGCATGCATCCTCAAGTAACTACAGCAATTCTGAGTGTTGATTTGCAGATGCATTTTGGCAAACAGATGGGTTTGAAACATGAAAGCCATGCAGAATGAGGTTGTTGTGAAATACTGGAGGTGATTTTTTAGGAGACCATTGGCTTCAGCACTGTCCTTGTCATACGCATGTCTCAGAAATGTTCTGTCTTAAGAGAATCATTTAGTGCAATGACTTTCAAATACTAAGTCTTCTGATTGACATATGCCGTTATTGTAATACAAAGACCTTCTTTTCTTGAAGATACTTTCATTATATTTATAATCGTGGCATTGTTAATTAGTCCATAGGTTAGAAGCAAATTAGGAAAGATTCTCAATTCTTACTATGTTGAAAACAAGTCTAAATTATTAAAACGTTATTGTTGTGACTCATGAAGATCATGTTTTTCGTGGGCGTTGTTAATAATTTAAGGCCTGAGCTTTATAAAGGCAAGTACCCTTAAGGAAAGGATAACTTTCATTCATTCAGCAATGTGTTCTCAAGAAACTTGATAAATGATTACAAGAAGCATATAGATGATGATTGTGTCCTTCATAAATAAGATCTCTAAATGCGTTTACTATGACCTATCTATTTTATCCTTCAGCCAGTTGGAAAGGTGAGGGAAAGTTGTCCAGTTAACAAGAAATGGCATCATAAATGTCAGACATTTTTATTATGCTGTATCATTAATTGGTACTAATCAGAATAGTCATGGGCCCTAAGAAGTTAGATCAAATCTATTTCACAGTAATTCTAAGTCAGCTGTCAGCCTGATACTCTCACTTCCGTGGTCACCCAGAGGTGATGGTGGTGGTGGGTAGTAGACATGACAGGGTGCCAGCATCTCTTAGGCTCCTCTTGTGCTAACTGCTTTCACTGGAGTTGCTTCAATTCGCTCTTCAGCAATTCTCTGAGGTAGAAGGTAGGGGCATTCTGGTACTCCTTCCCATGCTTAAGTAAATGAAGGCTTGGGTATCTTGAGCAACTTGTCTACAGCCACATGTGCGGTGCAGTCTGTCTTCGTAAGTTCCAGAGTTCCACGCAGCTTAGATCCATAGTCAGCACTCACTATGGGAAGGAGGCTGGTGACTTTGTTTTAATGGATAAACTCTGGCAGACTCCCTATAAGGCTGTTCTAACATCTGGCAACCCCTGGTTATTAGAGTGCTTTGCTATCTCCAGAAGGCTGTGTGATATGTTAGCTGTCTGTTCCTAATGAGTCTTGGCCTTCCCTCGCTGCTTCTGCAGGGCAGAGATAATGAAGTAATCTGTAGACAGGTAATGACCTTAAACTTGTATGTTCACAGCAGCAAGAAACTGCGCATAAGCCATCCACTCAGGAAGGGTACGTCTGCATTGCTGTTCAGAGGACAGAATAGTTGGGAGTAGTTTTCCCCCCTTTGGTGACTGGCTGGGCTGAGCTACTGTTTTGTGTTCAGATTCAATGACTTTAATGTGGTTACAGTAAGAATTTTGACTGCAATCATTTTCATACATCTTAGCAAGGTCTATTTCTAGGATTTGTGTGTGGTGCTGTATACTGTTGACATGAAATATTCTTTTTTTAATGAAGTCAGCATGGCTCAGCAGATTATCTCAGGAAGGATGACTTAGCATGCTGGTCGGGCCCCAGAAACCTGAGCAAATCCCCTCAGCTTCCCAGGCTGTAAATACAGATAAGTGTTAGTGTGTCTCTCTCTGAGAGAGGCTGTGGAAAATAACTAGGCTTTAAAATGATTGTTAATCTCCGTGTGGAGAGACACTTGGTTTGGAGACATCCCTTCAAGAGTAAATGTGTCTAATCCTGCTCTGAGTAAGTGCAATGATAAGCTTGGGATTTTCTCAGGAGGGTGCCAGGTCAAATAGAAAGGTCAGGGTTGGGGTTCATTTGTTTGTGAAGGAGTTGGATATGGGGGCTTCAGGGGAATCTCTTTGGAAGGTGTTGAAGTAATATAGTAAATACTAAAATTTGTGTTGTGGCTGCTGAGTGTCTGGGAAGGGTTTTGCTTCCTGTTTCTGATTGCCTCATAGGGACACAGACAATTGGTTTATAGCATTTTTAGTCACTGGGAGACTGAACATTAAGAAGTATTTAGAAATTAATATTTTTGAAATAGTTTCACAAGAAGAGGTATTTTGTAATGTTTCCTTCTCCTGGGACAGTACATTTGGGTCAGGCCTTTCAGGCCCTTTGCTTGAATACACTGGACAAGGGTGCTCATCAGTTGTGTTTGCTGATGTGTAGCAGCAGCCAGGAAACCCTTGCAACATTAAGTGTGCCATGTGTGCTATGTGACCTACAGTAGAAAACAGAGCTCCCAGGTAACACACAGCCACAGTTTTAGCATCCTTAATTGGATAGGAATTTTAGTCAAATGGTCTAAAGTTCCTGTTGCTTGTACAGAGAGACCTGTGGTGCTCCAGAAGTCTAGGAATGAAGAATTCCAGGAATTCACATTTCATCTGTCAGTGTTTTAATTGTTTTATGTGTGTATATGTATATATACACACACACACATATATGTGTGTGTATATATGCGTATATATGTATATGTACATATATATGTATATACCTGTATAATATATGTCTGTATAACATACACATTATACATATATAACACGTTTAATACATATATACATATATAATATATAAATATAAAATATAATTTATGTTGCATATACTTGTATAAATTTATATATTAATAAAAATAAAAATATAAATGTAGTCAAGAAAGTATGATGTGGTACACATACACTAAGATGCTGTGTGGAATGCAGTTGATAAAGAGGCTTTGAGAATGGGGTGATTGGTTGTTCAGTAGGTGTGACGTATCCTGACATAGCATGGGCCGATGATAAATTGTCAACCAGACTTGACTTGCACTTGGAATGTGAAGCGTTAAGCTAGCAAGTTGGCTAACCATATCTCTGCAGAATAGTTCTAAAAGTTTATTAGAATTGATACATTTTTCTTACTTTTCATCCAAAGAGGGCATCTAGTTAGATATATTACACAATGCCCAGAGGTAACAGAGTTTTGGTGTACATAACTTGAGTTCAGATTAAACTGGGAGTGTCATAGAGGATGCCCCACCTATTTACTGCCTTAGACGATGTCCTTGAGGTGTTCTTTTGGGAAAGATGGCTACTATTCGTGACTCCCATTTAAACAGTTCATTAATGAGATTAAAACCCTTGACAGGGATTTTTGTAGGTATATAAGTATGGACACAGAAAGTTTTTCATGAACTTTGAGGCAGATTCTAAAATTATGTGCCCAAAGGCACTTAAACTTTGAATAGAAAAATACACATCTCCATAGGGCTGGAGAATGTGGTCTAGAGACACAGACATCTTAGGGTGCATTCTCAGGCTTAGCTGGATGGCTGAATCTGTCACTGAAGTCTTCTGGTGTGGCTGTGCCCAAGTCTGCTTTAGACAGGAAAGGCTTTCAGCTCTGCTTACTACCATGTCTAGCTCAGCCAGCAAGAGGAATGCCCTGTGTTAGGAGTTACAGAGTGTGTGGGGCTGGCCTTACTGTTTGCTTGTTTTCAAGTAGAAGTTTAAAAATACTCAGATCAGACAATCAAATAATAATGTAGTTTTAAAAATCACTTAAGTGATTAACAGGCTCTCACCTTTGGATTCCTAAAATCTTTTCTGGAAGAAAAACATTTAACATATCCACACGTTGTCCTAGAGTGGCTGTTTCTGTGGCGATGCGCTTGTGCTGTGGACCAGAAACACCTCCAGAAAATGAAGCCAGCAAATCCTGCAGCTTCCTAGAATACAGTGCTGAGAGATCTAGCAAGGTTTAGGGTCAAAAACAGAAAGCTTTTTTGTAGGTTAAAAGAGGAATTCACACTTAGTGAATGTCAACCACCGCCCAGCTAAAAATAAGTCTTAACCTCTGGGTTTTCTTTATAAACTGCTCATGTCTTTCACTTTTATCCCTATGCTATGGTTTCAACTCCCTTATATTATGCTGTAACTATCGACACTTTCCCTAAGGTTAAAAAAAAAACAAACAAACAAAACAAAACTCAGAATTGCTCCATCCTATAAGCGTCTTAAGATCCCCATCACTTGGAACACACTTTGTGTTCTACTGCTGAAGATCTGGAACTCCATCTTTGCATTGGGTCCACAGTGCTCTAAATTTTCTGTGTATGTATCTATGCCTGATTCTGTGTGTGTCCACTTGCGTACTGCATGTGTACAGGAGTCTATGAAGTTCAGAAGAAACACTGGATCTGTTGGGACTGGAGTTGGGACAGTAGCGAGCCACTGTATGGATGCTGGGAACTGACCCCAGATCCGCTGCAAGAACAGGGAGCACTCTTAACTACTGAACAATCTCTCCAACCTCAACTTTACTCTTTTGTGTGCCTTGCTTACACACATAGTCTCTCATGTATTTCCTTCTAAGTGGTAAATGCCCTGAAATCAGGGTTTGAACTGTATTTCTTGTCCCTTTTTTCAGTGCTCAGCACAGATTTAGCCTGAGGTACGTGCACGTTCATTGATTCCCACTAAGTGAAAGGCACTCCGTGGAAGCACTTATCTAATATGTAAATGAACAGGCAAATCAGCCTACTTGGGATGACTTGGTACAATTCAAAAAGAAACAAAAGGAAACAAAAGACGTTTGTTTACTCCATACCCAAACATTTTGTGGGAGATTTTCATTGTCAGTTTGTCTTCTGAGAGAAGGGGACATCTAAATGGACAGAAACGTCACCGGCATGAAACATCTCACCAAAAGAACCTTAAAGGTGAATGGTGTGAACTTTGGCAAAACGCTTCCTTGCTTTGTTTGTTAAGTCAGTATTGGCAGGTGGTTTCAGAGTGCTGTTTTTTGCCTTCCTTGGATAAACAGATTCAGACGAGCTACCATTGACCCCTACTTCTGATAAGTAGATAGGACTGATTTATTGTATAAGTGGGTCCAAGTCAAATGATATTGTCCCCTCATGACAACTCTTCGTGAGGGTTTAGCCCACCCTAGGTTAGGAAAGATTTTTTTTTTTCAGTTTTTCTAAAGTGTCACTCAGGTCTCCAGCATTGACTACTGCAATACCCTGAGACTAACCAGAGTGTGCTCCACTGTGGAAGCCCTTCTATTGGTCTCCATCAGTGGTGACCGGGTGGCCTGAAGTTCCCAAGGCTCCTGAGTTCATCTCTACTTCCTGGTGTGGTTGTGTAATTGCACTCGGCTGGCACAGGCATGCGGGTGTCCCAGCAGCCCTGCTGTATGGTCCATAGTCCAGAGTGGAGCTTTGCCTTTGCCCTTGTGAGGGAGTGGTGAGGAGCTGTAGGGTGCTGAGTACCTTCTCCTGCCATCTGCCTGCACTCTCCTGCCCGTCCGCCTGCTTGTCTCTCCTAATCCTGCTGCTGAAGTTCACTTCCTAGGCCCAGGTGTGTGCTCTCCCACTCTTCTCACTGTTTTACAAAGCTGCGTGCTTCTGTTTGCTCACCCATTCTGTTTCTCTTTCTTCCTTCTCAAGTCCTTTAAAAATATTAGAGTACTATATATTCCACATGCCAGAAAAACAAAAACAAACTTGAACTTCTTTTTTCATAGAAACTATAAATTCTGAGCAGATCATTAGGTCATTCCTACATGTTACATGAAAACACCCACTCAGGAAGATGTGCTTGAGTCTGCGGGTTCCAGTGCTCCAGTCAGCACTGCCAAGGCTCTTCTCTGCCCTCCTGCCTCATTCCTTCCTTCAGCGCCCGTTGCTGCTACTACCTCGAACTCTTTTCTCTTTTTTCCTTCCAGAGATAGTCTGTGCATATACAAGCCAATGATTCTATTTTTACAAGATTTTGATTTTACATTTTGGCACTCTGGGAGGTTGTATTTCTATCTCTGGGAAGTTGTGAGCGGGGATGGTAATATTTACACTTTATGAAGCACTGTTCCACATTGTTTCTGGACAATATTGGTGTTGCTTACCTCTAGAGGTTATATCTCGAGTAACCTTAGCATCCAAGGTCAGCTCTAGCCCATTTTCTGTTCTCAGTTGTGTTGAGTTTCATACTTATTTTAATCTCACCCTTTTTGGGTGGGAACATAAAGCACAGGTTGTTTGATAGTGTACTTACAGGGCTGGATGTTCTGCTCTGATATTAATCCACCTCGCAAAGGTGCTCTGTGCACCTTATCCTCCAGCCAAGCTTTGTTGTGACTTTCTCCGGGTGCTTTACAGGATATTGTAGTGGGATTTTCACATATTCCACCACCTGTAATGGGACCCAGGAGCACCACCCAAGATTCCTGGCTCGCTGGTTTCAAGCACCAATTCAGAACAGTTGTACAAATGCATTTGAATTCTGCCAACTACAGAGGTAGACGGGTGTAATTTGACTCCTGTTATTTCCAGAAAGTCATAGATTACCCACCAACCCCCCCAAACCTTTTAAAAGGCTCCAGTTAAAGATCTTTTCCATTCTACATTTCCTCATTTTTCAGTCTTCTTGGTTCTCAGCCTTCCTTTCCCACCTACCGTCCCTCTTAAATCTCAGCAGATTTAAGCAGATTTTGTGTTGCTGGTCCACTTGGCCCTCTTAGGCTCTAATTGGATGGCATGTGTCCATGCATGTAGCGCCTGCATTGCTGGAAGGCTCTTCAGTAAACTGCTGGGAAGCGACCAGTAAAGGGGCACAGGGTCAGTTTGTAATCTCAGAGAGAATACTACATATTCTCACATCCAGAATATTTGGTAGAGGTTTTTTGTTCTGTTTTGAGGGGACTGGGGACTGAACCTGGGGCCTTGACATATGCCAAGCAAGGACATTATCACCAAATTGTACTCCTAGCTTTTTATTTATTATCAATTTTTATTTTGAGGCAGAGCTTCACTAATTGGTGGCCAAGAACTCACTTGTATGGCAGACTGCCTTGAACCTTGGATTCTCCTGCCTCTGCCTGTCAAGTATTGAGGATTATAGGCCAGCACCACCAGGCCTGGCTTTGGAAGAGTTCTCAAGCTTGAAGACTTGAGGGAAAACTTTCAAGTGCCCATGCTTATCTTCTGGCACTTACCTTCACTTGAAGATTTAAAAAAAAGAAAGAAAAAAGGTGTTTATATTTGCATTGCTTTGTGTGGTCTGCATTTCAGTGGTGCCCGGGTTAGCTGCCCTTGAATTACATAGGTGTAAGTGCTTCAGAAGCTTCCAGATCAAAGATGTTGCTTGAACGTAGGGACCTTTGTTGCCTCAATGACAGTTTGCTTTCCCCACACATTTTATTCTTTTGAACTGCCAGTTGTATAGAAGATGACAGTGTAACTTCTCTGATGTTTTTGTTAACCATTTCTAAAAGTTATTTTGGCATTCTGCTTGAGACAGGCTTTGAAAAGAACTATGACACCTTTTACTTGTGGCAGACCACCTGCTCTGTGTCATCTTGATGCTGGTAAACTTACATTAACAAGAAACCTTCCAATCTGAGGGTTTCCGAAGCCCATGGTAGCCCTGTTCAGACGCTGACCATAGGTCAGTGGAATAAACCGTCCTATGTTAATACCACTAAAATGGGTGCTGACTGTGAGCTTACAAATAAAGGTATTCAACAGAGGACAGTCTTGTGTCTAAAGTGTTTCCAGGGTGACCTATGATACACTTATGAAGTGGGCTCTACAGTCTTCCTCTGGTAAATTATTCAGATAAAACATTTGTTCATTGGATAGACATGAATTCAGCGAACATCTGTGTTCTAAGCATCTGATTCCACAAAGTCTAGTAAACGTGCTCGGGTTGCAGTTGAAAACATGCAGTTTAATGCTGCTTCTATGTTCGTGCCTTTTTTTTTTTCTCCTTTAAATTCTTGCTGCAAACCCAAGGTTGGGGGGTTAGGTCATCCATGGGTGAGGAGGAGAGAGACTAGGAACTAATTCGTGTATACCACGTCTGTGAGAAGCATAAACTTCCACCTCACCATGACGTCCATGCAGAATGAACAGTGACTGGCGTGTAGTGCGGAGCTTTACTACAGCCTTGTAATCTAAATAGCACATATGCAGTCTCTCCGGTGACCCTCTGATCCAAGTAGTCCGTAATCTGGGATTTTTATAACTTTTTCCTCTTGTGGCCCCTTTCCTCCAAGAAATTTTTATATGACCTCAAGTATATAGATAGATAAAATATAAAAATTAAGCATTTCCTGATAATCATAAAGATTTATTTTTAAAGTTATTTGGTATACGTATTTAGTATACAACTTATTTGGTGTAAAACAATTATTTGGTATCTATCTATCTATCTATCTATCTATCTATATATATATATATAATTTTACCACTTATGAAGGACAGAATCAAATTTGCATACTAATTAGATGGCTGTGCTTATTTTTACAGAATTACATGTTGGCTGACATATTTGCTACCGCAGGAGGTAAAGCATATTGTCTGTTGGTCACAAAGCTATTAAGTGGTGAAAACTGAGTGGAGCTTAATCTACCTTCTTCCAAAAGTCTCTGCTTTTTCTACTCAGTACCCTAGAGATGAATGATTTTAATGCTCAGCGACATTTATCAAGCCCCTGCCATATACAGCAGGCGGCATTTGAGCGAGTCAGTGCTGGAAGATAGCAAATTCCACAGTTCTGCTCTCCGTGTAATTTAATGGTAGAGTTAGTATAATAGCCTGAGAAAAAGACCCGGCACTTGGATTATTTAACTATATAAGCACAAGTGAAGCAGTGTTGCTACAGCGAGATAAATGTCAACACTCAGTGAGCAATCTGAAGCATTATCTGGTTGGTATCTAACAGCTCTCTGAGAAACTCTTTAATGCTCGTTCCTGCTGGTGTCTTCCAGCCCTTCTCCTCCATAGCTAATGTATGACTGCATTCAAGTCTCTAATTGCTTTTAATATTTCATTCATTTTTATTCTTATGTGCACTATCATTTACTCACGTTGTGCGTATGTGCGCCACATACATGCCTGGTGCCTGAGGAGGCCAGAAGAGGGTGTTGGTTCCCCTAGAACTGAAGTTACAGTGGGCAGTTTTGAGCTGCCATGCAGGCGTTTGGAACCAAACCAGGGCCCTCTGGGAGAGTATCAAGCTGTTATAACGCTGAGCCATCTCTCCGGCCAGTCTGTTAGTTAAGGGAGGAAGTCTTGACAGTTGCCCCTGACTTCCTGCTCCTGTTCCTGAAGGGCTTCTCAGCACATCCTCCTTCACTTCTCACCAAGGTCCTAGGCTGTTGGCTGTGACCTGCCCTTTGGTCATTCCTGCTCCTTTTCATTGTGACTCCCTGCCTCTTCTGTCCTGGCCCCCATAGTTCTTTTGTCTTGTTATTCCTCATAACGTGCCCTGTATTCAGGTGATGTCCGAGTCTCCAGCTTCAGGTAACATTTCTCACCTAACTTTATGCTGTTTCCCAGAATGTCACCAAGTACCCCACTTTGTCCATGGAGGAAGTGCAGTTCATTCATCATCTCTTGACTAGTTAAACATACTAGTTCATGATCAGCACCAGAAACCTGAGGGTTAGCCTTAAATCCCACCTCTCCTTTTGCTAGCCCCTGTAATTCCCCAAATCTTTCCTTGATAGCCATCCTAAGCCTGCTGTGCTTGCTGGCACTTTCCGGATGTGTTAGGTCAGGTCTTTATCATTGCACCTGGGTTTTTGCAGTGTCTTCTTAACTCTTTTCCCTGGCCCTGGTTCCATCATATCTGTCAAACAAGTAAGCACCAAGATGAGTTTCAAAAATATCAAATGAGTTGTGTTCCCCTCAAAGGCCTTCTCTTTCCTACTCTGCTCAGCTACTAATAGGGTATACCTCAGTCCCTGTCTATAGCTGCTTTGGCAATACCGGGTCTCATATTCATAGCCCACTGTGCATCCTCACCAACATGCTGTTTCTAGGCCTTTTCTTCTTTTCATTCATCATCTTTCTCCCTTTTATTGATTACTTTTAAAAAGTAGTATGGTGGCTGATAGTTGGAGATTAACCACAGTTGGCTGTATTCTGGCTGATTCCTAATGTAGGTCAATCCCTTAAGGTGGTGGGTTATCGGACTGTCAGAAGTCAGCGTGTTTAGTGTTCTCGCCTTCAATGTGTGCCTGAGTGCAGAGAAAATGCTAGAGTTACTGAATGTTTAGGCCCTTAGATGAGATTAAATAGAAAACGCTTTACCTAAACTCAGCCTCAAAAGAAATAGCACTCTCTATTAGGTGGTCTTAGGTCCAGTGTAAGAGACCAGAAAATGGAAAACACTAGCTTATCTTAAAGTAGATTGTTATCTGTCACTGGAATTCCATAGGTGCCTGCTAGTCTGGGAGTTTAGGTTAGTAGAATCTTTGGGACTCGGGTCCCTTTTGCTCCCGTTCCACTTTCATAAGGTTTATTTCTGGGACTCAGATCCAGCGTGGCATCTGTTTTGCAACAAAAGAATAGAGGAAGACAGGAAGCGGGAGGTTAGACGGAAAGCATTGGCTGTCTTAAAGGTTTCTGGAAATTGCCGCAGATGTTTCCATCCCATCAGCCACAACTTAGTCATATATTTCTAAAGACAAGTTCACAGGCACGTGCACATGTGTGTGCACACATGCACGCACGCACACACATGCTCACGTTCTGTTACTGTGGGAAAAAGAGAATAAGTTTCCAAGGACAGTATTAAAGGATTCATGTGAATACTCATATTTAGCCTGATGTTCAGTCTGCACCTAATTACTACATGAACCTCATAAGCCAACGAAAGGCATTCTGGTTACCCATGGTTGGAAGCACCTCCTCCTCCAATGCTGGACTACTTTTTATGATATTGCACACCCCATGCCGAGTGCTCATCGCAGTCCTCTGCACGTTACTGTCTCACCACGATAGAGGCTTGCCTGGGGTAGGAACATGCTGCACATGTCTGCAGTACCCAGCCTCCTGACTCATTAAAAAAAAAAGTTCCTAGATGAGTAAATCGGTACTTTTGATGATATCTTGGTTTCTTGTAGACTTTTCAGAAAAGAAGATGGACCAACCTAGTGGAAGAAGTTTCATGCAAGTATTATGTGAAAAGTACAGTCCTGAAAACTTCCCTTATCGCCGTGGCCCTGGGATGGGAGTCCATGTCCCAGCCACTCCTCAGGGCTCTCCCATGAAAGGTAAGGAAGACGGAACAAAGAACATGTATTTGTCAGTGGTTATTTAGGCTAAAATACAATATCACCTTGTTTGTGAATGGGTGCTTTTATTTTGCGTTATGAGTCAGATGGTCATCCCTACATGCTATGATTCTTTAAGAGAGTCTCTCAGCACCACTTTCTTACAGATTGGCCAGAGGCAGTCTGTAAGGGCAAGAATAAGGCTCGAGGAATAATGCTTCACGTGCATAACCTTTCCAGGAACTTGGAGGGTACAGAATAGTACAAGGCTGGCCTTTGCCCTTGAGGATCTTCAGCAGGTTCTTGGATTAGGTTACAGGACATTCACATTTATGAAGCTATAACACAATGTAGCTTATGTTGAGCTGAATGAAAGCCACAGTGATTGGGAATGAAATTTAGAAGATAATACTATCAGGAAAGGGTTCAAAGATCAAGGAGCCCTTGGAGAATGTAGGCTGTGGTTAGAGAGGAGACAAAGACATTCTAGGTGAGGGAAGTGTGCAAGGTGGGTTTTTGCTAGCCTTTCTAGCAGTACTGAACAGATTTTAGACATAGTTTTTGTAATTGAGGAGGGTCAACAGGGACTCACTGCTTCATCCCAGCACTCTGAGTCTACGGACAGCCATTTCTGAATATAGCTGACTTCCACTCTGCCGAAGTGGACTTCTGAGTTGGCAGTTTGTCTCCAGGCTGTGTTCCGCATCTGAGAAATGTGATACTAAGTAGTACTTAGTAGGAAAAAAAACCATATAATTTGAGGCCTTAAATCATAAATCATGACCTTCAGAAGTTCTTGTTTTTTTCCAAATGGAAGGAAAAGTGGTTGGGTTGTCATGTTTATTCCTTTCAGTAAGATAGTAAGGGTGGTTTTACTGACACATGTACTTCACAGC
This sequence comes from Cricetomys ansorgei, assembly GCA_026225945.1. Lineage (NCBI taxonomy): Eukaryota > Metazoa > Chordata > Mammalia > Rodentia > Nesomyidae > Cricetomys > Cricetomys ansorgei. The sequence goes on along the minus strand of JAMJFZ010001122.1, from coordinate 2,279,563 downwards.
ATGCAGTAGTCTGACTTGTCTTTTGGGCAACCATATTGATCATATTTTTGCAGACTGCAGATTCTGAAAGCTTTTTTTCCAATTAGGAATGTATTTTAAAAGAAGGCCATATTGTCATAAGGGAAAACTGTTAATACATGAAGATGAAATGGGAATAATTGATAGGCAGGAATGGAAGAAGCAGCACTGACTGTCTTCCCATGAGTGAGGAAGATGTTTTGAACACACAAACTTGACAGAGGTGGCAGAGAGCTCATTAGTAGTTTGAGATAATTTTTTAAAGTAGCATTAGAGAGAAAAGAACGACAAGCTTGAGGTGGGTCAGTGGTGGTCTAAGACACAGGTTATCTGGGTCTGATGTTTGGGCAAGAAGAGGACACTGGGCGATGATGGTAGCTGCAGGTGCCAGCTGGGAGTAGAGCCGAGAAGACGCTTTGTGATGAGGGTTCAGCACTTCCAAGCTCCGCTTGGCCCGAGTGTAATTCTCTCCCTTTAGGGTATGAGTCTCCAAGATCCCACTGCATTTTCTCAGCCCTCTTGGAATGCAGGAGATACAGTTAGTTTTGTTTCCTGGTGGTTCCTGGGGGCTAAACATACACGGGCAAGAATTAGGCTGATTGAGCAAGCGTTTTGTGTCTCCTGTAATTCAGATCGCCTCAACCTCCCGAGTGTGCTCGTGTTGAACAGCTGCGGGATTACCTGTGCGGGCGATGAGAGAGAAATTGCCGCTTTCTGTGCTCATGTGTCAGAACTCGATCTTTCTGACAACAAGCTCGAAGACTGGCATGAGGTATAGTTTGTGCGTCACTTCATTTAGTGAAAGGCACTGATAACTGCTGTGTTCTTGTTACTGCTTTTACATTGCTGCCTTGGGTGGAAGGCACTGGTCACCATTTTGTTTTTGCTTATATTACTTTGCATTCTGCTAACTCTGGTCCTCACTCGAGACTCTTGCTTGCCATCTCTATGTGTCACGGTGAACAGCAAGTCACCGACTACCTATGGTGAATTTTCAGTTAGCACTTATTGCTATGACCCTGTTTATATTGGTATAAGCAACACGGGGAGGTTTTGTTCCAGGCACCGAAAGGTTAACGAGTCTACGGAGGCTTCAGCTGCTAACAGTGCCTTCTCTATTTCTCAGTCCCACAGCCTCTGCTCACACCCTGTTTCCAGTTCTACGTTTACTCTACAGATTGACTTAGAATTGCTTCCACCAAAACTAAGATTATAGTCATTTTCTTGTTACTGAAACCTGTGACAAATCCCTCAGAGTTTTCCTTAAATTAACCAACAATCAAGTAGTTCGATAAAACTGATGCCTTCTGACCTCAGAGTAACTCTAACTACACAGTCACAGTGTCATAACGCTCCTTCGTGTTATTATAGATACCATTACCTGATTAAAGCGCTTCCTGATAGCAGCTACCACAAAGTAGAAAGGAAAATCAGTTCCTGCTCGGTTCATTCTCTTGCCTTAAATCGCACTTGTTTTTTGCTTTGACTATTTGGAGAAGTTTACTTAATGTGCTTTCCCATGCCTGTTTCTCCTGCTTCCTTCATTGTTGCACAGTGCACCACAAACTGCTCTGGTAAAGGAACCCTGCCATGTGACATCCTCCCCTTCTTTTTCCTTGTTTAGGACCAAGGTCTGAATCCTGAGGAACGGCCCTCATCACACAGCTCTCTGCTGTTTGTAGAGCTTCCTGGGTATCTATAGCCCTGCACTATCATTTGCAGAACAATGAGCATATGGCATGGGAGTGTCCTTGCTTTATGCCAAACCTCCCACTCTCTGTTTCCTGTTATCTACTGGCCACTGCCTGGCCTGCCATCCCAATGTCAGATCCTCCTGACTCTTAACTCAGGCGGTCAGAGTACCCCTCCTCGCTGCTGAAGAAGGATTTATCTCAGCAAGATGCAGTCACTTGCTGACTCCCCAGTTTTCCTAGAGACTGAGAGCTTATTTTCAGTGGCAATTTCTGTCTTTTTAAAATCACCACCACCCAGCCAGCATGCTAGACTGTCAGATGTCTGTTGAGAATGACCGATTGCATCTATGGACTGGTGAAGAGAGCTTGCTGCAACTTTCTGTGACTTCCCAGAATTCACCTGGTCCTTTAGTGCTTGTCACTCAGCAGTATGTAGGCGTGCTGGTAATTAGTCACTGAGATACTCTATAGCTATCAAGTGCTACACAAATCCTAAAACAGCTTTCTTGTTTAAGGAAAAAATCTGTGAATACAGTTTGTTCAGTTTTTTCTTATGTATTTGTTCCACTGTTCTGTTTAATCTAGTGCCTGTGTCTTGGTGATAGTTCCTGTTTTGATAGGATTTTTATCAGAATTCTTGAATGTTCATGTCACCTTATTTATAAGAAAAGTATAGATTCCTCAGGCTGCTCCAGTAATAATATCGATCATACAGTTATCTATTTGCCCATATAAAGTACATATCTCACTGTTCACAAATCATAGTCTGCACTTTCTTGGTCCTCTGAGACACCTAGTCACCAGGCGTGCTCTGCCCACACTGCCCAGGTGCAGAAAGAGCCACCTTGCTAGCCCTCCTGACTGGGACTCTCTCTCTCTTCAGTCCTGCTGCTGAAGCTCTGACTCCACAGAGTTGGGTAGATATGTGGTCTACTGCCCCAGAGTGGGGGTTGGGGTGTTCAGACCAGATCCTCTTCTGACTCCATCCTCTGCTGAATCCTCTAAATTTGTTGTTTGGGGGATATAAAATGTCACCCAGGCTTTATACTTTGTGTTTTGACCTGTGCTTTGACTGTATACATGAGCTTTTGCTTACTGGTGTAGTTTTATAATGATGTAATTGTATGTCAGAAGGAAGCTGTCCGTAGGATGGACCAGCATATGGAGCTTGCTCCAGGAACAGGGCTTTTCTTTGCTTTAGCAAAGGTCTGTTATTTCTCAGACCACACTGCCAGGAGCCGCATATTTATTTGAAGTGTGTCTGCAGTACATTTGAGCATCCTCCTGTGTACTTGGTAGCCTGATGCCGCTGTTGCTTTCAGGTTTCCCTTCCAGTTTATTCTGGTTTTCACCATTCTTTGTAATCCTCCTCATTCCTAACTGTAGTTGATCCCAGTCTTTTAGAGTATATATCAGAGGATGGAGAAGTGCTGACAGCAAAAGAATATTGATTTTTTTTTTTTTTTGCCTTGATTAAACACTTTGCCAGACTGCAAATGCTTCATAGGCCATTGGCTTTAAGACATCACGTTTCAGTCCCCTTACAACCCGTGTTAGGAAAAAGATCATTTGTCCTTAGACATTAACAAAGTTGACTTCAGCCTATATTAACATATCAATGTGGAACAAAGTAATGCAGCTTCTTTGTGCTTTCTGAGCAGTCACTCACATTACAAGTTATGAGCCATCCCTTTTGTATTAAGCTCTTGGCTGCTATATATCTCAAGGCTAAGCTACATATGGCTGAGAAATGTAATACTTGGGAGGGAGGTAAAAATGTCTCCACCTTTCTTAATCAGGCACCTGTATATAAAGCAATTGCAGTTTTTAGCGACTGGCTTGAATTTTTGTCTGGGTAGAATTTTGTCCGACCTTTCCCAAAGTATCTCCTTTTCTCCTCTTTTCATATCGAAACCATTTTATAAAAGAAATTGAATCAAGTATTTGAGAGAAGGGAGGAGTTAGCCAGTCAGGTGAGGTAGAGAAAAGCTTGGGCATAAATTACAGATTGTTATCCTAAATCCTTCCCCATTTTCCTTACATCTTTAGTTTCTTCCTTTATAGTCGCCAGGGTAGAGGAACCCTCCCTATGAAACCGTGCAGCGGCAGAGGCCTTAGAGGTGATGTGAGTTCATCTTCCTGTTCTTTCACATGAGCAAACTCAACTCATTCCAGCCAGGGGAGTCTTTTTTTTTTTTAATTTTTAATTTAAAGACACTGAGTCAAGAGCTGCCTTGGAAACTCAGTGGAGTGTGTCTGTCGCCTTTGCTGTCGGGAAACTTTTCCATCATAAGTAAATTTGTATCAGTCTAATCAATACAGTATTCTCCTGATTTTAGTGTGAGGTTACACAGGAAACCTTTTCAATCGTCATACTTTAAAAGAAAATATTTGTTTCTAACACATAAAACTTTTCCTGTCTGATTGCTTAGCTTGTGTCCAGGTTAGTGTTTGAGGACATACAGCCTTTTCACTGGACACTCAGCACATGCAGAGGGTAAAGAGAGTATCACACAGCTGTTAGCCTTGCTGCGCAAAGGCTGTTTAACAACCTTAAAAAACAGCTCTTTTCTTTTCTTTTCTTTTTTTTTAGGATTTTGCTCTCTATTATAGAAATGTAGAGGGGGGGTGGATGTTCATGGAGGGTTTATATTTTTCTATATAATTGAAGTTGTTCTATTGTTAGAAGTTACTAAGCAGAATTCACATTGCACACCCTCCTTAAAAGACGCGATGGGTAGCTGGCCATGGTTTTCTGTATGCCAGTCCTTCTCATTGGTGTTTAGGTCATGGCATGCACCGTTGGTCTCTGGTTGGTGACTGAAAGAGAATATTCTCAGACTGTCCGGATCCCTCACACTTTAAACAGCAGCTCAGTGCACCTTCTGTATCTGGTGGCTCCTTTCTTCGTTTGTAAAGCATTTAGTGCGCAGAGTGGATGACAGTGATTGTGAAGGCCTTTCCCTCCGACAGACTCCAGTGAGCCTTCCTGGAGTTAATCTCGGTGAACTGGAACTCCTGACCTGAGCAGACGCAGTGGCCTGATGATGCAGCTCGCCTTTTCTTCTGCCTGTGGTCCTCTCTGGATGTCCTCATCATGTCCTCCGAAGCTCTGAAAGCAGATACTCAGATGTCTGCCCTGAGTGACACCCATGCTTATCTCATTTAACCCTTCACACGGTCCTGGAACATTTGGATATGTTCCCCATTTCACCAGTGAGGGAACAGACCTGGGAAGGTTAAGTGATGTGCCTGAAACCAGTCAGCGAGCAAGTGTTGGAGACCGATTTGCAAGCAAGCCTTTCAACACCCTGAAATCAGTTCTAGCTGCTCCTTTCTGATTCCGACACAGCCTAGCCCTGTGGCGCTTAATACATTTATGGGCGTTTAGCATCTCTTCATGCTTCCACCACGTGTTCCTTACTGGCCGGACCGACTACTCTTCAGTTGCTGTTCATTTTCTTCCAGTTACACTTATGTTGTACTGTGGGACCGTGGTCAAACGACTTAACATCTCTGAGTTTCAGTTTCCTCACTTGTCACGATGAGAGTCGCGTCTGTCAGATTTTGTAGAGAATTAATGAGATAAGCTGTGTCGAGGCAGCTAGAGCCGTGCGGAGCACTTAGACTCAGTCCGTCTCCTGCCCTACTGTTTTTTGTGTAAGCCATAAATCGGTGATCATGCTTTCTTCTTCACCAATATCTGTCTGTCTGTCTTGTCTGTCTCTGTCATCTGTCTATCTATCTATTGATCTATCTATTGATGCTTTGGGCTTTTGAATAAATACGTTTTAAAGTTTGTTTTGTCTTTGAAACAAGCTGAAGCACCCCCTAAGTGCTGCTGTCTCTCCGGTCAGTTTTGAACACACAGCTCATTACAGAGAGCTGGGGGTGGAGGTTGAAGAAGACTTCATTCAGACTTAACGTGGTACTGAGAATGAGAGGGAGAAGATATTCAAAGAGAACTGTATGGTCTAATCTGAGCTCTTTAAAAATGTATAGCCTCGAATACTATCTAATTTATCTTTTATCTTATGCAAGAGCGCATCATACTGGGCAGAGTCAGAGCCTTGCTGATGGTTGCATAGGAAATCCTTCTCTATGCCACTAACTCTCAGTTTTGCTATTCTATCTTGGAAACAGACTAAATTATAAGCCTCAGTTTGTTGAAGTCACTGCTGCTGCTCTGTAGGTGCCTTTGCTAAGTGGGACTCCCTGAGGTAGAGGCCCTCACCTGGGTACCGCTTACTCAGGCCCCTCGTGAATGTGATTGCTCTGTAAAAGCTCTGATTGCTGCCTGATTCACTTCTCGCTCTCTTCTCCCCAGGTCAGTAAGATTGTGTCAAATGTTCCTCAGTTGGAGTTTCTAAACCTGAGTTCCAATCCTCTAAATCTGTCGGTTTTAGAGAGAACATGTGCTGGGTCCTTCTCTGGGGTTCGCAAACTTGTCCTGAACAACAGCAAAGCATCGTGGGAAACAGTGCACACGATACTGCAGGAGTTACCGGAGTAAGCCCAGCGAGCATGGGGAGTGGGGCCATGTTGCCATCCGTGTCCCTGCGTAGCATTTCTGCTGTTCTCTCATCTCAGAAACTGTAGAGCTGTAGGTTGAATGGAGAAAGGCCAGAAAAATGAAGTCCCTGGAGTGAGAATGTGAGGTGACCTGCCCACCTTCCCAGGGGCATAGCTAGGAGATGTGGGGTGGCACCCTTCCCTAGAAAACACCCCTGAGAAACACTCGCCATCAGAGCACCTCAGCCTTTGTCCACTGTAATCTTCCGGTTACCCGGGTTAAGAATGGTACTTTAGCCCTTCCCTTTGGAAGGAAAAGAAAGAGCGAGTATCTCTAAAATATGTTGCTGTTGAGATGATTAAGTGGCATTCTTTTCAGTAATTCAAGAAAAAAATTATGTTTTAGGTTATCGGTTCCGAAACGTTTCTTTCTGCTCTGTTTGTGCCTGTTTATGCATGTAACCATGCAGAGGAAATCTCGGACAGAAAGCAGAGAAACTGAAGCTTCTTTGAATGTCTAGAAATTATAAAAATTATAATTATAGAAATTATCCAAGCCCCCATACTGCTGCTTAGTCCCTCTCTCTTAGTCTAATGAGCGTTCTTCACTATGTACAGCGTCCAGCGTTGCATTGAATTGTTTGTTTGAGACAGTGTCTCATGAAGCCCAGGCTGGCCTCAGATTCACTCTGTAGCTGAGGCTGGCCTTCGACCCCTCATTCTCCTGGCTCTACTTCTCAGGTACTAGAATTACTAGTGTGCACCATTAGATGTGGCAGTTGAATTAACTTTTAAACTCAGAAGTCACTTGCTAACCATGTGACCTTGGACAAGCCCTCAACCTCTTTTGGGCTCAGATTTCGTGTCTGTGAAGTGGTCACCATTACATCAATGTTCCTGGCACAAGGCCTGACCCAGGGTAGGGATTTAGTAGTTGTTATTTCTTTTTATAAACATTTGATCGTGTTGTTATTGGACTTTTCTTCCATCGCCTCTCTGTTTAATTAAGTCTATTTCTCCTTGAAAGCGAGGCTTCCTTTTCTGGTTTGTAAACTTCCATTTCAGGTTCATTACTACACGGAACACTTGTTCTAAGAGTCAGTGCTGTGTACTCTGGCATTCAGTTAAGCTCAGGATTAATCTACAGCAGCTTCAAGAAGTCCCTTGTTTCACACTAGATTCACCTTCCCAGTGATACACTATTCTGAGCTTCTGGAAAACTCCTGTACATTTTGTCTGTAATATTTGCCAGAGTCTCACATATAGTGGGTATTTATTTATTTTTATTTTTTAAAATAGGCTATCACCGTGTAGCCCAGGCTAGCCTTGTATTGATGCTTTTCCTGCCTGCCCCTAGCCTCCTGGGATTTCTGGCACTTGGATCATTTAGTTATTGAATGCATGGCAGTGTGTGTGAAGGTAAAACTCCAACCGCTCTCAACAATTGGTTGTTTCCTTTTCTCTCTGCAGTTTGGAGGAGCTCTTCCTGTGCCTTAATGACTATGAAACAGTGTCTTGTCCTTCTGTTTGCTGTCATTCCCTTAAGCTCCTACACATAACAGACAATAACCTCCAAGACTGGACTGAAATCCGAAAGCTGGGCGTAATGTTTCCTTCACTGGATACCCTGGTCCTGGCCAACAATCACGTGAATGCTATCGAGGAGCCCGCCGACTCCCTGGCTAGGTTGTTCCCTAATCTGCGATCTATCAGCCTCCACAAGTCAGGTGAGGCACAGGCTTGCCCTCATCTGTGTCAGGCTGATCAAGCTCATGCATGGAATATGGTAAAAATGTGTTTCAGTCATAGCTACGCTGGTAGCAGGGAGAGCTTCCAGCAGATACCTGTGATCCGCTGCATTCAAGACATCGTTTTCTTCCTAAGTACCCTAATAAGTTCTAAGGAGCGTAGAATTATATTTATAATTTCTATTTCATAAATTAAAAGGGGTAATATTATAAAAGTAGCAAGATGAAAGTGATGAAGTAGCTATTAAAAGACAGAGGAAAAAGAATTATAAACTAGATCGTTTTACCTAGATGCAGAGTAAGGAACCCTAGTCTGGTAGCCTTTTAAACACTTTTATTGTGTTAAGTACTATACATTCTTGATTGTCACTTTATCACTGTTGGATCCTGTGCCTTACGAGAATGAATATGTGTTAAGTATTTTTGTTCCAGACCAGCTTTAAGTTCAGAGCTAACTTAAGTAGAAAGTATAGATGGTGTCCATGTATTTACAACCTGTCCCTACTGTCTACCTCCCACCCCCAACTGGTATGTTTGTAACATGTCCATTAGTGAACTGGTTCTCACATGCCATGCATCAGAGTCTAGTTTCTCACCCCATGGGCTTTAAGAAATGAACAGAACAGCTGCTCCATGTGATGTGCACAGATTGCTTCGTTCTCTCCCAGTGCCCCGGGGTCCACCTGTTTATCCCCCTAACGCTGACAACCTTTGACCTTTCTGTTGTCTCTGCACTTCCACCTTTGCTACAGGGTCGCTTATTTGTAATCATACCATGTGGATCTTCTTTAAATCGGTTTCTTTCACTTAGTAATTCACATTTAAGCCCCTCATTCATTTTCATGGCTTGGTAGTTCCTTTATTTTCTGCCCTGAATAATATCCCGTCTTCAAGGTGTACCATAGTTTGCCCATTACCTACTGAAGGGCTTTTGTTTACTTTCAAGTTTGCACAGTATGAATGAAGCTTTAACTGTCTGTGCAGATTTTCAAGTGGACAGAAGCTTTTGATTTGTTCAGGTAAATGCTAAGGGTGTGATGGCGGAATCATACAGTAAGATTGTGCTTGGTTTTACAAGAGACCCCAAACTCTCAAAGTAGTTGTACTATTTTCCATTTCCTCCAGCTGAGAATTAGAGTTGTGTTGCCTCGCATGCTTGTCAGCATCGGGAGCTGGAAGTGAGGTGTGCTTTGACTGATGGCAGGTGTCTTGGCGTGGCCTCATTGTTTGAGTCTCAAGTTCCCTGACTGCCATTCAGGAACAGAATCTTTCTGTCTGCTTACTTGCCGTCTGTCGTCATCTGTGGATGTCATCAGGGATTTTTGCACTTTTATAGTTGAGTGTGCTGGGCCACTGGTAATGCTGGGTTGTGAGACACTATTCTTGGGAATAGTGTTTGTTCTCACAAACAGTGATGACTGATGACAGACCAATGTTCAGATACCGCTAAAGTCCAACTTAATGATCCAGTGAGTTGAATTTATAGAAACATGGGTGAAGGATTATTTACAGGAGCAGAGACGACTCGAAGATGGCTGCAACACCAAAGCACACCCAGGATGAGTGACAGCTCACAGAAACTGGAAACCTAGAGCAACTGAACAACCTACAGGTCGCTCAGCACTGGAGGGTGTCTCTGTCCAGATGGCTCAGTTGGTCGGAGCCTCTTCCAGGCAGCCTGGCTGGTCTTTTTTTCTCCTAGGTTGTTTGGCTGGTCTCTGTTTTTTCCAGGGATTTGGGCTTGTCTGAGATGGACTCTCAGCAGTCATTACTGTTGATACTCTTGGGAAGGGAGGGACCTGGTGAATCTTGTCAGTTTTAGGGCCTTTCTGAAGCTATCTTGAATTGTTTACTTCCTGTCTTGTGGAGCTTCTCTGTAGTATTTCACTTCCCCATAGAATGTCTCGTTGGTTCACCTCCCTGTAAACATCCTGTCTTAAACATTCCCCTCCAAACTGGAAGGTTTTAATCTGGAGGAAACTACTGCACAACAGATTGAATTATTAATTGGGTTGTGAGTGGGTTTTTGTTAAGCCAGTAGTAGTAGCTTGGTTGTAGTTGGGTTCTTAGTTGGGTTGTTGTTAGTTTGATATCTGAGTTGCTAATCAGGCTGTTAGTTGGGTTGTTAGGTTGTAGTTGAATTGTTTTCCGTGCTGTAGATTGAGCCTAGGGCCTTGTTTGTGCTATTCTTTTTTCTTTTTTTCTTCCCTTTTTCTTATTTATTTATTTTGGTTTTGGAGACAGGGTTTCTCTGTTGTAACTCTGGCTGTCCTGGAACTCACTCTGTAGACCATGCTGGCCTTGAACTCACAGAGATCCACCTGCCTCTGCCACGCAAGTACTGGGATTAAAGGCATGTGCCACCACTGCCCAGCTTGCTTTGCTATTCTATCAGCGAGCTATATCCCTTGCACTCTTTTTGCTTTTTTTTTTTTTTGAGACAGAGTCTCACTAAGTTGCCCAAGTTAGTCTTGAGGCTATGACCCTCTTGCTTCGGCCTTTTGAGTAGCTTGAGTGGTAGGCCTGTTCCACCAGGCCCAGCTTATTGAGTTTTAGAAGTTCTTGTATGTTTTCACAATGAATTTTTATAAAATGTGTCTTTTGCAAAACTCCCAATGTGGCTTTTACTCTCTTTCTCTTTTAACCTAGCTTCCATCCTGTTTCTTAAAACAACTACATACTTACAAATAACTATGATTTAAAACTGAGAAAGATAAACAGTTTAATTCACCACAGAGGTTATGATTATGGGTGGGAAATGTGTTTTTGAAAGTTACATCTATTTATTTGTGGGGCAGGCAACACACATGCCATGGCACACATGTGCAGGTCAGAGGACAACTTGCAGAAGTTGGCTTTCTTTCACCATGTAGGGTCCTGGGAAATTGAACTCAGATTGTCAGCTTGGTGTCAAGTTCCTTTACCTGCTTAGCCATCTCACTGGCCTCCCAGAGATGCATTTTAAAGTCAATATTTTGTACACAGAAGCTTTTATTTCACAACTCTCTTGCATCTTTGTAGAAGTGCCCACTAGTAAGGGAGAGGGCAGTTGTGGCTTGGAATAGTCATATTCCAAAGTCCTCATATGTTCTCCCTCTGACTTCACCTTTGCTGAAGGTCCCTGAAAATACAATTATGTTCTCCGAAATGGATTTCCCATGTCGTAAAACTGGCCACTCAGTCACTTGGGCTGTTTCTTGTGTGAAAACCTGTCAGACTCAAAAGTCGAGTGTTGGTTCAGATGATACAGTTGCCCACATCCAGAGAGGGCATTGCGTTGTAGAACTAACCTGACTAATGCTCTCCCTACTTCAGGGTTTAGGGCTATTGTGATTGTGGGTGGGTTTGTTTTGCTTTGCTTTGCTTTGTTTTTGTTTGTTTGTTGTTTTTGGTAGTGATTCTGGACCTGTTTCCAGAACACCAGCATGAGGGTAGTATAGAGGAACACTTAGAATTTTTATGTTAAGAAAAGCTTTTTGGTTTATCTGACTAGTCACTAAAGGGATCCTGTTCCTACCTCAGCTGTAGTATAGTTGTTTATGACTTGGAATGCTTGATGCAGGTGGCTATAATTTAGTTAGGTGCACTTGTTCTGACACCTTAGCTTGTCTTTGGGATTGTATGCCGCATGAGTTTATGGGAACCTTTGGCTTAGGGCGTAAAAGGTCTGAAGCCCCGAGAGTTGGGGGAGGCGTTGGTTGGTGGTTCATTGGTTGCTGTCGTTAGTTAGTGTGAGAACAAAGGTTGGAGAGATTTGAGCTTAGAACAGCCTAAAAAGAGGCTGTGAAGATTTCTACCCTTTCTCTCTTTCTGTATTAAGGCTGCTTATAAAAGTGGTGAAGATTTCTATGGTTCCTTTCTCCTTCCCTAAATAGAGGGTAAAAGATTGTAGCTGCATAAACTCATGCAGCACGCAATCCCAAAGCCAAGCTACAGGTGCCGGAACAACTTTACCTAACCAAATTATAGCCCCCTGTACCTGTACTGCTACAGGGTAGTGTGAAAGTAATACGTTTTAGTTTCTGGTTCCCCTGGTTTAGAACACGTTAGGGTAAAGTTTGGTATGCCACCATCACCTCTGACAGACACAGTCCACGAGTCTACTACATATAAGTAAAGAAGCTGGTCAAGACACTTTTTAGCAAATGTATGTCATCACAGCGTTTCCTGAAACCATGATGACACAATAGGAAGCCATGTTGTGGAGTAGGGGATGGAGGGTGCTGGAGCACACAAAGATGCGAGAGGGTCCTGGTTTGGTTGCTTGTTTTTGAAAGAGGGTCTCGCTGTTCTGACCAAGCTAGCCTTGAACTCCAGATCCTCCTGCTTTTGCTTCTGAACAGGTGAGCGTCTGGGCATGGAGCACTGTGCCTGTTTTCCAGGGAAGTTATTTTGGAGTTTACCCATATACCCCTTTGGTTAGAAGGGGCCAGCATCTGGCTGGCTGTTACCACCTCAGAAGTTCAGGAATTGCTGGGTAACTGCTTGGCCATGTTTATCTTCTTCCTTTTACGCTTTTCTGGGTTTACTTAAATAATACTTTTTTTCCATTTAGGTTTGCAGTCCTGGGAAGACATTGACAAACTAAATTCATTCCCCAAACTTGAAGAAGTGAGATTGCTAGGAATTCCTCTTCTGCAGCCATATACCACCGAGGAGCGCAGGAAATTGGTGGTAGCCAGGTCTGTTGTCCCGCTCTCTCCTGCTTCCTTCTGAAGGGGTGTGCTCTTTGTAGGGGTGCTGTGGGTTGTCCCTTTTCCTGCTTAGACTGTGCTTCTGGAGAGCTCAGGCCTGGATAAGAAGGAATGTAGTCCAGTTAGCAAGACATATGGCCGTCCTGCTGGGACCACTAGGTAAAATGTTTCTTGTAAATGTATGGTGTTTTTGTTTTGTTTTCTTTTGTTTTTTCCTTAAATACTTAGAATATTTGCAAGCCTGTTTTTGGATGATAAGGTGAAAGGCTTTTGATGGAGAGACATCTGATGCAGATGTCCTTATTTCCTCTAACACAGTGGTTTGGTAAAGTGCAACTACACCCAGAAACAAGACATCTTAACAGTGTCTGTTTTCTTCTTGATTATCTATTGGCTTAAGAATGACAGCCGTTATTGTCTTCTGTGTGCTCCATGCCTTCCCTCCTCTGACACTGCACCTGCACACTACTGCAGCTTCCCACCAGTGTGTATGCTTGTATGAACCTTTGGCAGAAAGAAGATTGTGGCTAAAATGAAAAGGGCCCCAGGCTTTGCTTTGCTCTCTGTGTGCACCCACACAGAGCTCTTGAGGACAGGCAGTCGACTTTGGGGTTCCTGCAGAAGCATGCCTCCTTAACACAGTGTTGATCTTCCTGCCCAGCTAGTGCCCAGCTCTACATTGCTATGCCAGTACTTCTTCCATAGTCAGAGGGCTCACTGAGGCCTTAGGGGAGCCTGAGTCTCATGGTAGGTAGGTTTTAGGCTTTACATTCTTTACACAATTCTTTTTCAAATATAAGATGATCTGTGAGTTATATCTATCTATAGATACAGATATCATACGAACTACTTGTGTAATACGAATTGAACTTGTGCAATTTAACATGGCAGCTGCCAGCCTGGGCAGTTATGAGCACTTGAAGTAATGTCTTGGCTAATTTGAAATATATAACAGACGCTGGACTTCTCTGAGTAAAGAGTCTATTAAAGAGCTCATGACTTAACTTTTAAAAAATACTAGTTACATGTGGAAATGCTTATATTGTAGTTATATTGGATAAAGTAAAATTTATTGTTAAAATTTTACCTCTTTTTACTTTTTAAAATGGAGCTGGAGCGGTTAAAATGGAGCTCATTGGTTAAGAGCATTTGCTGCTCTCTCAAGAACCAGAGTTCGCTTCCCAGTACCCGTGTCAGGTGGCATACAACCACCTGTAACTCCAGCTCTAGGGGCTCTGTTACCTTCTTTGAGCCTCTGCGGGCACCCTCACATGGGAGTCCATACACAGACACAGATACACATACATAAAAAGTAAAAACAAATTTAAAGTGGGGCTACTAGGTACTTACAGAACTCGGCTTGCATCTCACCGAAGTCAGACAGTGTGACTAGAGTTGTCCTCTGAAAGGTTAGGTTTAAAACAGAAGGTCAGTATCACATCGAAAATGCAGTGCTTGTTGATTTCGTCCTTTTGATGACTTCACTGTGCGTCAGTCTTCACACAGGACCAAGGCCCCACCAGCTGTGTCTTTTCAAAAACAACAACCAATAAATAATTGTATTTCCAGCTTCTTAAGATGTCTTTATTTTGGTTTTAACTTATAGATTGCCCTCAGTTTCCAAACTCAATGGCAGTGTTGTCACCGATGGTGAGCGAGAAGATTCTGAGAGGTTTTTCATCCGGTACTATGTGGATGTCCCTCAGGAGGAAGTGCCGTTCAGGTAAGCTGCTCTCGTCAGCGCAGCCGGCAGGCACCGCGGAGTGCCAGGCCACTGATGAGCCGCCTAGGACAAGGTCTGGTCGTTAGGGACTTTCACAGGAGGTTTAAAGAGAAAGGGAAAACACAAAAGCAGACATAGTTTATCTTCCTTTCCATAGTACATTTCCTCTAGTCTCCTGTGGACTTCCTGTGCTTTGTGTTTCCAGTTTCTCTTCTCAGAGCACATTTTCATCCACCCTCAAACTAGTTCCTTCTTTTCTGTCTTGTTTGCTTTTGGACATGGTATTTCTGCAGATCAGCAGGCTTGGCAAATGAGGAAAGAACTGGAAAGTAGACTCTTGAGGGATGAATTAGGATGTCTGAATAAGAAGAACTGGACTGAGTTAGTATTGTCTGAATTTCAGAAAAACTACCTCTAACACTTCACAGATAAAAGGAAGGGTAGCAGTCGCATGTCACCAAATACACAAGAAACGATGTTTCTGAAAACAGGTCTCCAGGTGTTGGCAAGTAGAATTGCTTGTCATAAAAGTTACATGCCTCCTTTATTTAAGAAAAAGCTGGGCAGAAGGCTGGGTGGATGGAAGGGCTTGCTAAGGAAGCCTGAGGACACGTTAATGTCAGATGCATAGTGCTGGCGTCTTAGCCTCTGTGGGGAGATGGCAGGGGAAGGCAGCAGAATCAAGCTCTTGGGCCAGCTAGCTCAGCATACACCATGGAAAAACAACAGTGAGTCCCTGTCCCCGACAAGGCAGAAGGAGAGGACTGACTCCTGAGGTTGTCCTCTGACCTCCTCGTGCACCCTGAGGTGCACCTGTCCACCCACAGTCACACACACAGATGCACATACACATGCAAGAAAGGAAAGAAGAAAGAGCTTGTCCTTGAAATTTTAAAAGAAAAGAAAAAAGAACTAGCTGGGCATGGAGGCACATACCTGTAGTTCCAGACCTCAGAAAGAGACACTAGGACCAGCAGTTCAGTGATTGATAGCCGTGGCTATGTAGGGAACCCATTCTTTGGAAAAAAAGAAAACAAAACTAAGTTTGCTGGCTTGCATTTATAGTTCTAGCTTTAAAGAATCCAACAGGAGAAATTGGGAGTTCAAAGCTATCCTTGACTACATAATAGTTTGTGGTTAGCAAGGGCTAAATGTCTTAAAACAAATAAAAAACCCACTATGAACAATCAAACAAAAAACTCCCAAATGACAAAAACAGCAAAAAGAAATCTTCAAGAATAATATGAACCCTTACTAGGTCTGAGTTTCAGAGAAGCAAGGTGGACATTAGGGAGGGCTGTGAGGCAGGTCAGTTGAACCTTATGTCTACAGTAAATGCTCATGATTCTGATTCATTCTGGCTGGACTGGCATGTTTTCTCCACAAAGTATTTGTGACTTAAAGTGATAGATGTTCTGTAGGGCTGTAAGTTTGCATAAAGGTATTTTTTGTGGTTATTTAGAAATATATAATCTCTAAATATTTAAAAATATTAGAGAAATTAAAGATTCTTTAGATTCTTCTTAAGAGATTCTTAGAGAACAAGCAGGTAAAGGGGGGAAGGGAGATTTCATTATACCTTTTAATGCACACTGTACATACTAGGTTCAAACTAAATGAAAAAAAAAAAAAGGTTAAAAACAGTGGTCCTTGACTGACAAGGTGGATTATCAGGTAAAGGGGTAACAGTCCCACCACCAAGCCAGATGATGGGAGTCTGGCCCACAAGACAGAAGGGCACAACCCAGTCCTGAAGTTGTCTTGTGACTTCCACACATACATCATGGCACCAGTTGGTGTACACAAGTGTTCTGGCTGCATGTGTGCGCACACCCGCGCACATGTGCACACACACACACACACCAGAAGCACACATACCCATGCTAACACACAAAATAAATAGATCTTAAACTTAAAATATAGTCCAGTATCTATTTTCATTTGGCTAACTTACTAATGCCTGTAGATATAGCCATGTAGGTATAGGTCAATAAAAAGAAATAGACAAAATTGTTTTTATCCCTAATGGTATAATTATCTTGAATCAGTACATTAAGTCCTCTGTAATCGTGTTCTAGAACGAAAGCCCTGGAAATCAACCATGATTAGCTTTAATCAGCAGAGAGGTGTATTATAAAGATATTGAAAAGAATTGTTATGCAAGAACCACAAGAGGTGCAGACAGCCAGGCTGGACGCCATGGTGCTGGGAGTTACCTCTGACACCTGCAGCTGTGCCATTGGCTATTGATTTCTCTATTTAAAAATTTCCATTAGGTTCCTACTATGCTACTGGTGCCAATGTAGAGGCAGTCAGCGAGGTTGACCAGAGCCCCTTCTTGTGTGGCTCCCATTCTAACCAGAGCTTTCATTGACTTTCACTTCCACCCCAGGCTGGCCTTGAACTTAGGCCCTCTTGTGTCTGCCTCCTACATATGGGGACTACAGATATGAGCACTGTTCTCATTTTAACCACCATCTTTCTGGGCATTTTCCTGAACTGCTTTTGAGACATACTGAGACATCAGATGTTTGTTGTTCGTTTTGCTTTTACATTGGACGGTGCTGAGGATGGAACCCAGATTTGCTAGGTGAGAGCCTTCTCTTTGAGCTACCTCACCAGCTTCCCAATCTTCATACTTTCCCCAAATAGACACTATTCAGCACAAGTAGCATGGCTTACTTCTCAAACCTTCCACCATCTTGTGTTCCTTTTCCCAGCTATAAGACAGACAACTGTTCTCCTTGTCCTTAATGTGGTCCTTGTGCAAATGGAAAATGTGTTTTTGGATACCACTGGTCTTATGAACCACTGTGTTCAGTGTTAAGTCACCTTTTGGGTGGCATCCATGTTACTTTTACTTTTATATCCTATGATACCTGTTGACTCAGTGGTGAAGTTGACACTCTAGTATTCTTTTTACAGAATGATGGAAAATAAAAAAGAAAGAAAAAGAAATTTATAAAATTTATAAACATGTACATGGACATAACAATGAACGAAATATAAATGTGGATTAAAACTGTTTCTTTTATACACTGATCCTAGGGCCATGTTGGAGTCACTGATTTCTTCCATTGCCTTACACGTGCACGTGCGCGTGCACACGCACACACATACGCTTTCTGTTTGCCTACAGCAGTCTTTGACTTCAGGCAGTACAGTCGGAGCCAGCTGTTTCTGTCTGCACCCTTACTAGTTTTACTTTCTGTGCTTTCATTGGTCTTGAAATGTCTCCCTGTAGACCTGGTGTACAGGAAGTGCTAAAGAGAGCTTCTGGATTCCATCCACACCTAAACATGACTCCTTTACTTCCCCTGACACTTAATCACCTATCTTGGCTGACATTTCAACAAACTTTCTGGGCGATACATTTGGCCTGGTGGTGTACAGAAATAGAATGGGTAGCTGTGAGGTGCAGTTTCCAGGAGGAAGTTATTCTGAGGGCTCAGCTTTGAAACTTGTAAAGCTTATGAGTCTAAAAGCTACTTTGTAAGCTTTTCACCTGATGGAATCTTGGGGTATGCCATGCACTCCGCTGTCAGCCTTTGGGATTGCAGACCTACTCTGACTCAGGAAGAACCGGCATTATTTAACCCAAGTGAAGAGGTCAGCAGAGATGATAGGAGAGCCACTGTCAACAAGTCTTTAGTGGTGACATGTTTTGGTTCTCTTTGGGGAAACACTGTTGCTTTCGGCTTAAATGCTGCGATTGAACAGGGTTCATGGGCTCTTAAAGCGATCCTAAAGATTCCACGATCCATTCACTACTGCAAAGGGCGCACATAGACTGTTTAATTTAACCCATTTGTTAATTTTGGGGTGTGTGTGTATGTGTGTGTATGTGCGCACACTCCTGTGAGTATAGAGGCTGGAGATTGACATCTGCTGTCTTCCTCAGTTGCTCTCCACATTATTTTTTTGAGACAGGGTCTCTCATTGAAGTTGGGGCTCTATGATTTAATTAGACTAGCTTGCCAGCAAGTTCCAGGATTCCTTTTATCTCGGAGATTATAGGTGTGTGGCATCCCTGCCTTTTTACAGCGTTGTGGATCTGAACTCAGGACCTCACACCGCTGACTGAGCTCTCTCTCCAACCCTGGACACAGACTATTTAATAACCATTTCTTCCTTTATTCCTTCTTTATCTAATTATGTCTACTCTCCCTTCCATTAGCGCTTAAATGCCAGCTCTTGGCTACTTCTGTCCTTCAACTGGAAACAGATAGCCTGATTTCAGTCCTCCACGTGCATCCCTGGCCTGTGAGGCCTTTTTCAGAGATGTGGCGCTCCTTTCCTACTTTGAAGGCCTTGGAGTAGGAAGTATCTTCTGGGTCCTTCTAAGGGTTCATAAATAGAAGACGGGTAGAATGGGGATGTATGTGACATGGTCCCATGAATAATTCCTGTCCCCTTTGAGGTTTTGGATTCTCACACGTTGTCCAAAAAGAAAAATATTTGGCATCTCAGCTTTTTAGTATAGACCATGATTAAATCCACTTTCTGGTCAGCCAACTGGACACACACTGTAACTGCTGTCAGCTACTGATGGAAGCTATCAGATTTCAGACATTTCGACAAGCGCCTATGCCAACAGAGCCAGCAAGAGCTAAATGTGCCCTTCCTTCCGTGGTCTGAGCTCCCAGGCTCTACTTGTATGCTTATTTCCAACATCTCTGTCTTCTCAGTGACCAGAGTCTTGTGTTTTGTAACTGCTCTTTCTGAGTGTGCCCTGATCTGATGCTTCTCAGCTAGCATACATGTGTGGAAGGGCAAAATAAATGGATTAATATAGTCTTACAGGGGAATTTTAGAGAAACAGACTCATCAGTAAGCGTGGAAGAGCTATCCAGTTAGCAGGGGTGTTCAAAGCTTCCATGCACCTTTATTCCATTCCTCTCTTGCCCTCTTCTAAATGTAGTTTACTTTTTAGATTTATCTTTAATTGTGTGTAGGTGTGTGTGTGTCTGTATGTGGGTCTGTGTGTGGGTGTGCAGGTGCTGGTGGAAGCCAGAGGTGTTGGATCCTCCTGGAGCTGGAGTTATAGGCAGCATTGGGTCACCCAGTATTGGTGCTAGGAACTGAACTGTGGTCCTCTGCAAGAACAGCACGTGCTCTTAACTTCTGAGCCATCCATCCATCCTTTCGCCTGTCTCCAATAAGTGCTTCAACTTTCCTGTGGTCATTTGATTGTTACAGACTTTACTTACTCAAGCTCTTGTTACTTTTTTATATTATTTTAAGCTTATTTGTATTTATGTATGTTAGGGGAAGGGAGTTGTATGGGTGCCTAGGGAGGTCAGAAGAGCGCCTTGGATTCTATGGAGCTGGAGTTAACAGGTCGTGTGAGAGTTGCCGAACAAGGGTGCTGGGAACCAAACACTGGTCCTCTGGAAAAGCAGGGCTCATTCTTAACCCCTAAGCCCCCTCTCTAGCCCCTAGCCGTGAACTCTTGTACTCCTTCCTCAGCCTGGTGAGTGCTGGGGTAATAGGCATGCACCAGCATGCCTGACTACATTGTATTTTTATTAGGTCCTACATTTCAGTTTCCTCCCTGGGCATAGCTTACAGGAATTTCACTTAACATCCTTTTATTTAAGCCCGTAAGCTAGCAGGAGCTGTGCTCATGGCCTTGAATTCATAAGCTCTGCATTCTTGGAAGCACTGTCTCAGTCACCCTGAGCCAGCCACGTGACCCTGGGTGATAATTAGTTCTTTCACTTCTCCATATTGAGGATTTAAAGAATGTCTTCTGTGAGCACTAATATGATACTCACTGGCCTCTCCTGGGCAGAAACCAGGTACAGATTGCCCTTCATTGCCTGAGAGGCTATTGCTTATAATTCATCTACTCCCTGCTACTAATTTCTTAGTGCAAACAACAGAGTCAACTCTGGACAAGCTAAGTCGGGTAGGAATGTAGAAAGAGAATAATGAATGCTGTGTGGCTCACAGAACTGAAAGGAGATTAGAGAATTACACTTGGGCAGGACCAGTGGATCACAAGGCCCAGCAGGGATTTCCGTATCCATACATGAGCAGCGTGCTTCAAACAGTGAAGTTTGGACAGGCCTCGGCAGGTGGCATCCATCATTGCCACCAGAACTGTGCAGTCATGCCAATGGATTCTCAGATCTGTATCTGTGGCCAATAGCCTAGAGAGATGACTCAACAGTTAAGCGTGCTTTCTGCTCTTGCAGAGGACCCAAGTTTGGTTCC
Source organism: Cricetomys ansorgei (assembly GCA_026225945.1). Taxonomy (NCBI): domain Eukaryota; kingdom Metazoa; phylum Chordata; class Mammalia; order Rodentia; family Nesomyidae; genus Cricetomys; species Cricetomys ansorgei. The sequence continues at coordinate 2,258,955 of JAMJFZ010001122.1, read as the reverse complement.
CAACACGCATGTGGCAGCTCACAACTGTCTGTAACTCCAGTTCTAGGAGATCTGATGCCCTCTTCTGACCTCTGTGGGCTCCTGTACACATGTGATGGACACACTGAAGTTCACACACATACACACACACACACTAAATAAGCACACAAGCTGTTGTGCCTGTATCTTTGCCTATTAAGATTTAAAATGACAAGTTCATGTCATTTCCTTTGTTCTTGTTTTCAAGGAATGCAGAAAGAATATCTTCTCTTTATGTTTGAACCTTTTTCAGCCACTTATGTCTCATTTGTTTTGGGTCATCTCCAGCCCTTGTGATATCTCAGAACCATGTTATGCATTTAAAAAGGAACTGTGGGAGCTGGCAACATGGCACAGCAGGCAAAGGTGCTTTCCACCGAGCCTGACAACTTGAGTGTGGTGAGAAGAGAAAACCGACTCCAGAAAGTTCCTCGAGGGCCTCCACATGTGCCACGGCACCCACATCCACAAAATGAGTGATGAATGTAATACAGTTTTAAAGGGACCGTAGTGGCATTTATACTTGGCAGCAGGAGGAAGTGACAGATCAGAAGATAATCGAGTGCACGTGTACTAACGAGCATAGTGAGTACAGCGTGCCTTCACTGCGGATGAAGACCAGTGACGCATGAGCAGCATCTTCCAGGCTGCGCACGTCACCTCTCCCTAAGCCCTGGTGAAGCATACATAGCCCTGGCCTAGTCAGTCTTCCTTTGACTGGATCTAGTGCTGGTGGTGTTACTTTTCAATCAGTGTCCACCTGGTTTCCTGAACTCTGACTTCCACCGCAGTCTCCCCTCATTCGGCTCCCTGAGCCCTTCTTGCTCCCTGGTTTTTCTGCCTTGTATTAACTAGACAGGAAGTCGTTCTTCTTAACTTAGACAGCATTGAGGAAAGCGTCCCAGATTGTCTCTGAGTGACACACGAAGGCCCATGATGGCGAGCTGAGGGTCCCTAGGGCAGCAGAGTTACCTGTTGAGTCAGGTGCTTTCTTAACACCTGTTGGGTCGTGACTGGTCATCTTACCAGTGGAATTCACTAAGGATGATCTGGAGATTTACAGAGCGTTTTCTTACCCTAAAATAAAGTGTTTAGGGCACTGAAGGGAGCCATACTTCAGTATTGTGAGTGTGTCTTGTAAGTGTAAACGTTCAGTAATTACCTACAGGTGCTCAGTTACCCTTTTCGTTTCCTTCTCCTGCTGAGCGGAGACCCCTTGCTATGGCTGCTTACATTGAGTAACTGGCCAGCACAGAGCTGAGCCATCAGACATAGGCTGCGTGTTTATTTACTTTGTGAAACAACTAAAAAAGAGAAACTTCTGTTCTCTGATTCTTGGCCTTTGAGCATCCCGGTGTTTGCTCTCTGGTCAATAGGCCTGTTCTTTTAGAGCCGTCCTCTGTGCCTTGTCTCACAGTGGCTCGTGGAGCAGTGGTATACTGTTTCACAGTAAGTCGAGTGTGTGCCGCAGGTGGCTCAAAAGATGTCCTCTCTGGGCTGGTCATGTTTCAATTACTGGATTCTTCTGCCTCACCAGGAGAACTTCTAGGAATTGACTCTAGATCTTAACCGGGGTCCGGGGGACAGTTTAATTTATTTACTGAATACTTGCTGTAAACCAAGCAGCACTGGACCAGAAACTGGGGCAACAAGGACCAGCAGCGGTCTCTGAAGAGGCTTGCTTTAGGGCCAAGATGGAGATACCTTTCCTAGGCTGGGTCCTGACCTCTAAAGGCTGAGTTTTCCTAGACCTTTCCTCCTTAGATTCTTCTTTTATCGCACCCATCCGTTTCATACCTTTAGCCAGTCCTGTGGCTCTAAACACCATCTGTGTTGTGGCAGCTGCCAGGTCTGTCAGCCTGACCTGCCCCCCCCCCCCCAGTTACAGACTAGTATTTCCAGTATCTGCTTGACCCCTCACCTGGATGTTGAAACATAGTGTGTCAGAAATCAACCTTTGTTGTGTGCTGTCCTGTGCACGGTCCTCCCACACTGTATCTGCCCCTCTGCCCCTGCCTTCACTCCTTCCATTCTTGCCCTGAGCTCTTGTGAGAGCTATGGAATCACCCATGATTTCTTTCTCCTGAGTCTTTATGTAGACCATCTGGATTCTTTTCATTTTTAAGTTGTATTTTTAAAAAAATATCCACAGTCGGCTTGTAACTTCTGTCTGCCATGTCCTCAAGTCCAAACCTTCACTGTGTCTCACCTGCGCTGTTACATTAATGCAGCCTAGGACCGGTCTGAGAGCCCACCTGGTTGTCATAAACTCTGGCGAATATAGATTTCAAACAACAGAAGCAGGAACCTGCTTACTGGTGACCAGCACATCTGGTACACTCTCACCTCAGTCTCTGACACTCTCTCCCAGTTTAGACTGCACCAAGCAGGTTACCTCTGTGGCTTTCTCTCTTGCTGCCATCTTTGAGATTCTTCCTCTGCACACCCTAGTTAAAATAGCACACCTTTGTCTCCTGTAATTCCCTTAACTCAACTTTGAATTTACTTGACTATAACCAACACCTACTTTACACAAGATCGTCTGCCCATCCATATGTCAATCCCTCCATCCTCCATCCTAGGCAGAAGTAACAGTGTTTTCTGTTCAGTGCCTTGCTTTCTCCCTGGGACCTAGAATGGCCCTATCAGTGCAGCACTGCTCAGTATGTGACTGCAATCAGAGAACATGGAGGGAGATTAGGCCAATGAAAGGACCACCCTCTCCTAGAAAATGTTTGTGTTAACCTGGTAAAGGTGAGGGAGAATATTCTAGAAGGTGTTTTCACATGACTAGTGTTGGGGAAGTTTAATATAAGTTATATTTAAAATAATTGTTTTTGTGCTCTGTCAGAAAAAAAGGAATACATAGGCCTTGACATTTTGTATTGTTTGCAGGTGTTGGATTTCTGTGGGAGATATTTAATTGCTAATGATGTACATGTGCTATCAGTAGAATACCTGAGGCATTCTGAATCAATAAAACACCTGAGCTCAGGTGCTCGGGGTTCCACTGTGATTATGGCACTGGCCATGATGGTAGTCCCCTCTACTGAGGTCTGGAAGGGCTTCCACCTATGAAAATGCCTCAGTGTTTCTATTGCTGAGCCCACACAGCAGCTTACTACTACAAATGGCATGCCAACGTGGGGCACTGACATCGCACCAGCCAATCCAACATGAAGACAAGGAAGAAAAAGAAATTCCAGACCTCGCAGAGTCTGGTAAAGTACGCTCAGGGAAGTTACCAGAGGATAGAGATTAAGATATTAATTGAAGACTCCTGAAGAAAGAGCACAGAGAGAATGGGGAATAAGCCTCTATAAAGAGAAAATTGTGAAAATTAAGTGAGAAAGGGGGCTCAAAAGAGAGAGCCACAGAAGAAAAGCCTTTAGAGAAAGAAAGAGGCAAGGTGTCCACAGGAAGAGCAAAGCCTGATCATGGAGCTGACTCTCCCTTCTGCGGCTGGTGGTAGCCAGGGCATGGGAAACTGTAACCAGAGTGTACTGCTATTCTATAAACTGAATTTATTGATGGTTTTTTGTGTGTGTGAGGCCCAAGTGAGTCTTGTGTTTGAGGTCTATCAAGAAGGATATGTGTTTCCCCATAGTGGTGGTGAGAAAAAAAAAAAAAAAAGCCAAACTACCAGAATGTTTCAACCTGAGATTCTTCCCACTGGCCCAGGATCCCCTGCTGTTGTGGAAGACACAGCCTACAGCCAAAAAGCTGCTTAGTTATATTGATCAGTTTTGTTTTTTGTTGTGTTTTTTTTTTTTTTCCTACAAACCTGTCTAAGAGAAAGACAAGTAGTCCAGATACTGGTGATGCTGATGTGAACTCCACCCATAAAGGAAACCTTTCCTACAGACAAGGACTAGTTATTTTTCCTGCAAACTAGACTCCATTTTAAAATCTGGAAAGTGTTTCCTCAGGGTCAGCACACAGAAGCTGTTATCCAGAACTGGCCAAGGTTGTATCTCGTGCTGGCAGTCGAACTTGGTACTGTAAGAGTCATCCAGGTGGTGCTGGTTTTGAAGGCATGAAGGGGTCATGGAAAGCAACTGAGGCTTGGCACCATGTGAGGCCAGGAGAGGCCATTAGTAAAAGTGCAGTCTTAGTAGCAGTGAAGGCCCAGATTGAAGGGGTCATGAAGAGAAGTTAAGGCTTGGTACTATGAAAAGAGCCCAGGAGAGGCTATTGGTGAAAGTGCAGCCCAGTTGCAGCAAGGGACCCCAGCACATTTTGAGATGGCCATCAAGAACAGTAGCAGCAGCGGAGTGGAGCCAGCCAGAGCCTGAAGGACAAACTGTGTGTGCTGCAGAGGGCACAGCCCAAGAAGTTATCCAAGCACTTTTGAGGAGCCCAGATAACCGTGAGTGAATTCCAGATAATTGGACATTGATAATGTTTTTCTTCTGTCCAAAGACATTGAGAAAGCTTGATAGATGTTTGGCTTCATTTGGTCCTGTGCATTAGCAACGCTCATGTTGTTCTTCTTGTAAATAGTTTTGCTGGTGTAGTGTGAAATTGAGTTGTAAAGGCAAAGCAATTTTTTGATTGTCTTATACAGAAAAGGGGAAATGTTGTGGAAGTTTATCATAAATTATATTTAAAATAATTGTTTTTGTGCACTGTTGGAAAAAGGGATGCATAGGCCTTGGCATTTGTATTGTTTAATTGCTAATGATCTGCATGTGCTATCAGTAGAATACTTAAGGAGTTCTGAATGAATAAAACACCTGGGCTCAGATGCTCTGGGGTTCCACTGTTGAGGATGGTGCTTGCCATGCTGGTGGTCTCCTCTGCTGAGGTCTGGCAGAGTTTGAATCTAGGAACATGCCTCCTTGTCTTCTTGGCTGAACAGCCACTGCAGCTAGCAACCACAGACTAGTGAAAAGCCATGGAAATAGCAGGGAATAAAGGAGGAGCCAGGGTGGGCTGCTGAGTAGTTATTTAGCTGATCTCTTTTACTGTGAATAGAAAATTGCTGGAAGATTGATGTGTGTTTGAGTGGGTTCAAAGGGTGGGCTTGGGTTCTGGTTACAAGGAGGGGCTGAGAGAGACCTGGAGACTGATTATCAATGGAGACTGTAGTAAAAGAGGCTGTGTGCTGGACACTGCAGGTCTTTTTAGAGGATGCCCATGTTTGGCTGAATTATAGAACTTAGTCCTCAGGAAACACATTGCACAGTTCCTGTTTTCAGGTATTTATAGCCCGATTCCGCTAGAGGTATATAAACATCATTCAGGGAGGCAGGAGCCTCTGCAACGATGGCTCTGCACACCTGTGTTGTTTTTACTCTGCCCTTCATCAGATGCCTGTCACACTGCTTCTGTTTACTGGCTTCCCTTTATTTTGTTTTTTATTTTTCCCTTTATTTTGTGTTTGGTTCCTCTCTCCATCTCCTCTGAGAGACTGGATTTAAATTGCGTCTTTAGTGCTGCTCTACTATGTAACCGTCTGTTTAATTTTAAAGAGAGGGGAGAAAAAGGACAAAAAGAGGCAGCTTCCTTTTGGATGTCAGCATCGCACGTATCTTTGGGAGTGCAGTGGCTTCTTGTTTTTTAGCACAGTAAGGGGAAGTGAACTGATTTGGGGTGTCTCTTTTTCAGACTGTAAATCTTCATACTTTATCAGAAGAGTTGTAAGCCAAGGCCCCAGACAGCTAACTGAGAGAAGAAGCACCATTGTTAGAGACCAGGGGCAAAGCCAGGAACAGCTTTCTTAAGGTTTTCTTTGCCTTTACTCCCTTAAAAAACTGTCCCTCACTTTGTGTCCTGAGGGACCCTTGAGCTGTCCTGGGAAGGCTTCTTTCTGATGTCCAGGACTAGGCGGCCAGTTCTTAGTGCTTATTAGTTAGTGGTATGCTTTGTGAAGTATGGAGAGCTTTCTTTTTTCCTCCTTGCTAGAGACTAATGGCTTTTCTTAGCCGAGCTGTTTGTATCTCCCTGTGATTGTGAGTCAGGGCAGCAGGGTGTATTTGGACACCACCCCGATGAAGGCCCGTTTTGTCTCCGATGCTGGAGGAATCCTAGTGCTCTGTGTCTGTTACCTCATATTCCTTCTGCACAGAGGACCCGCTGTTGTGAAGAACACTCCCCCCCTGGACGCGGGTCTCCTGGGGTTCTCTGCATTGCCAAGCTCCATCATCCTGTCAGGGTGGTGACACAGCACTGCTCACGTTCAGCTGGGAGTCTGGTGAGAGACAAAAGGGGCTTTCTCCTCCAGGCTCCTTGGAGACCCTCTGAAATGTTAGCTTTCCCTGTGGCTTGCAGGCTTTGTCATTCCAGTTACCCAGGACTTGGTTTTGACTTCTTGCCTCTTTCCCAGCCCAGCAAGAGGCAACTACCTTCCTAACCTTGATGGCAGTTACAGATGAGTAGTTCAGTATACCTGCAAAGGAGAGTTGAGGCTTCCCAAGCCTCCTCTTGGTCTTGGGACACTTGTTCTTCAAACTTAACTTTGGCCAGAACAAGTGCCAGCTTTTTGTTTTCTTTTTTTTTTTTTTTTTTTTTTTTTTTGTCTTAGAATGAAAAATACTATTGAAAAATACTAAAAATAATAAAAGACTTATTTCCACTATTCAGAACTGATGTGAGTTAATACTTCATTTTTTAATTAAAGTGAAATAATGTTACAAAAAATGGGGTGCTTTTTGCCTCTCCCCTCATCCTGTTCCTTGCTCCAGAAAGTAAACAGAGCTAAAAATTTTAAATTATTTTTTAATTGTGTGTATGTGTGTGTGCGTGTGTGTGTGTGTGTGTGTGTGTGTGTGTGTGTCTGTGTGTGGGTATATGCACATGAGTGCAGGTGCCCACAGAGGCCAGAAGAGTGAGTCAGATTCCCCTGGAGCTAGAAGTTAAGGGTAGTGGTGAGCTGTCTGTTGTAGGCACGGGAACCAAACTCTGCAAAACCAGTAAGTGATCCGAGCTATTGAGCCATTTCTCAGCCCCTGGCTGCAAGAACTTGATGGGTATCTTTGGTGTCTTTTTTTTAAGACCACCATCAAAGTATAAAGCAGGGTTTATACTTGTGTATCAGTGAAGTATCTTCCTGTGGCTTGTAGCATTTCCACCTGGTCTTTTCAGTTTATATTTTCTTGGAAACTGACTTCATCAATCTTTTGTTCTATGACCTGTTCTTTTTTAAAATTATTTTATATACTCTGAGAATCTCATGTATGTACACAGTGTGTTTTGATCAGGAACCCCCCCCCCCCAGGCTTTCCCCACATCTCCCTCCCAACTTCATGTACTCTTTTTTTATTTTTTATTTATTTTTAACCATTAAGTCTAATTGGTGCTGGCATGGATGTAGGGCCGTCCACTGAAGCATGGCAACCTACCAAAGAGGTGGAGGGCTGCATCCCTGAAGAAAATTGATGCTTCCTTCTCCAGCAGCCATCAGCTGCCAGGAGCCCCTCAGATAGGGGTGTCTTTTGTGAGTCCCTGCCCCATCCCTTATGCAGCGTGACTGGCTTGAGCCTGTGCTGGTCTTGTGCATGTAGCCATAGCTGCTGCTTGTTCATACACCTTTAAAGGGGATCTTTTTCCTAGCCGAAGATCACTTAAGATACTCCCCTAAGTTTCGTATGTGCACTGTGGCTTTGACCTATGTGAAATTGATGTTTGTGTCATTTCACACAGGAAATGATGGCTCTCCTTCCCTGCCAAAGAGGCACGAATTCACTGAATTCATGAATTCAGAATTCGTGAATTCAGACAGCATCTGCAATGCTGGTGGTTCTATTTCAGGACCCTGATCTGGTCCATTGTTATATTTATCTGTTCCTGTACCATCACAACATCACAGGTTACACTGTTTTAGTTCCCAGCAAGGGTAAGCCCCTCCCCCATCATTGTTTTTCAAATTATTTTAGTTACTATAGGACTGTTTCTGGCCCACATGGGCTTTAGAACTGTAAGTTTCACCAAAATACAGCTGTAACTAGATTCTGAACACCTAGAGTTTGTTGACATCTGTGGGGAGGATTAGCATTCTGCCTCTCTGTTAGAGGAGCTCTCTCCAGAATGCAGAGCGGCCTGTGTCCCTCACAAGTGCCTTCTTTCTGTTTGTCTCACCAGTGTCTTGCACCACTTTGTTAAGTTCGTGTCTAGGTACTTTATTAATTTTTTGTTGCTCTCTCAAATGAGATCTCTTTTTCCATTTCTGGTTGGTTATTGTTGGAGAGTAGGAAGGTTATTGACGGTTTGCATGCTGATCATCTGCTGCTGTTGTTGTTGTTTTGGAGACAGGGTTTCTCTGCTGTAACTCTGTCCATCCTGGAACTCGCTCTGTAGACCAGGCTGGCCTTGAACACACAGAGATCCACCTGCCTCTACTTCTTGAGGGCAGCTGAGCTGGGTGATGGTGGTGCATGCCTTTTATCATCACCCGGCTCAGCTGCCATTCTTAACAGCATATGGAGTGGTTCACTTTTACTTCCTTGGGGATTCCTCTGTACACAGTTATTACTTCAAATAATTTCTGTGCCTCTCCTTCCTTTTTCCTTGAGTAGGTTCTCTAGTGTGATATTTAAAATGACAGGCAGGCTGGGGATGTAGCTCAAATGGCAGAACACTTGGGTAGTGTGTGTGATGGGGGCTCTGAGTTCAGTCCTAGAACCACCAAAGCCAAAAGCAGTGAAAGAAGCCATTTCATGATTGTCTTTTGTGTTTGAAGAGAATGTATCCAGAGCTTCAGTGTGAAGCATTTTATGTGAAATTGGACTTTTGCTGAGTTGAGATAGTTTCTATTCTTGGTTTTTTGGGATGTTTGTTTGGCCACTGAACAGTACTCGGTTTTAATGTTCTTTTTGCATTCAGATTAACATTTTCCTCTGTCAGTCTGGATTTTAACAATGTTTGCTTTGGTGAACCATTTTTTGCATTCTAGTTTTCATCTAGTTATGAATAAGAAATATCTTTTCTAAGTGGGTAATTTTAATCTCATGATATTTGGAATGTTCCCATTTATTTTCAAATGTGAAATTGACCTATAATAAGTTTCTACTCTCCTGGGTTTATAAGTGTTGTACTAGCTTTGTAAAATGAGTTGGGTTGGTAATTTCATATTTTTCTAGTATTTCATTTGGCTTTAAGATTTTATAATCCTTGTAGTGCTCGTCCGATTTGTGGGGTATGTATCTTGTTTCTACATTGCTTCGCTTTCATCCTGATGGACAATGCTTCCACATGAAGTCTGGCTGAAAAGTTTAAACTTGCAACAAAAAGTCCATCCTTGTACGTACATGCTTAGCAGCCATTGAGGCACTGGTTCCCCAGGCAACCACTGATAGGGGTTTCTTGGTAAAATTCCACTGCAGTTCTGTGCTAGATTTCTGTGGGGAGACGGTCACAAAACAGTTGGCTCAGTGCTCCTGCTTTTCACTCTACAGTGTCGTCAGCATCACTTCCGACTGATGTCTTTGCCGTGTAAAAGGCAGTGTCAGCGTTTATCACCGTTTACATTTCTAGTAATGTTCACTTCTGCTTTTCCCTTTGTCTTCATGGATCCTGTTAAGTGGTTATCTTCTATCAGGATCCATTTTAAATTTTAAGAAACTTGGGGTGTGTGTGTGTGTGTGTGTGTGTGTGTGTGTGTGTGTGTGTGTGTATGCATGTGCCTGCGCATATGTGCATGTAAGAGAGAGAGAGAGAGCAAGTGTGTGTGTGTGTGTGTGTGTGTATGCATGTGCCTGCGCATGTGCATGTGCCTGCGCATATGTGCATGTAAGAGAGAGTGTGTGTGTGTGTGTATGTGTGTGTATGTATGTGCCTGTGCATATGTGCATGTAAGAGAGAGAGAGCGAGTGTGTGTGTGTGTGTGTGTGCATGTAAGAGAGAGTGTGTGTGTGTGTGAGTGCATGCACAGGCCAGAGGACACTGGGTGTCCTGCACTCACTTTCTACCCTGTTCCTCTTGAGATAGACTCTCATTTAGCCTGGAGCTGGTGGTCAGCTAGCCCCAACAATTCCCCAGTCCCCGTCCTCAGCAGTGCTGAGTTTAGGCCCAGCTTTTTACATGAGTATGACTACCTGAATTCAAGCTTTCATGCTCACCTATCAAGTACCTTAGCCACTGAGACATTTTTCTAGTCCTGCATTATTCTTTTTTAATATCAGGTTTATTGCGATATAACTGACATAGAGTACATTTTTACCCTTTTTAGTTTATATTTCTGAATTTTTGACAGTCTCATTATGTAACCTCCAATACAACCAGAATCTAAAATTCCCATCATCTAAAAAATGTTCCCTTCCCGACCTTTTCCCCTGCCTCCTACCCTCTGTCAGCTACTGCTTGTTTTCTGTGCCTATTGTTTTCACTTCTCCGGAATAGCACCCCAGTGGAATCGATACAGTCTGTAGCCCCTTTTATATCGAAACATTTATTAGGATTAATTGTAGGTTTACATGTAGTTGCAAAAACAATATGTGACAAATAATAGCGCCCAGTTCCCTGCAGGGGCAGTGTCTCGCAGAGCTATAATAGAGTATCACAGCCAAGAGCATAGCATTCACCAGGCCGCTGATCTTACTTGGATTTTCTAACGCGCTCGCACATGTGTGTGTGTGTGTGTGTGTGCATATGCTTTAGTTCCACATATTCTTACATATGTACATTTATTTAATCACAATTTACTTAGTCATCTGTAGAACGCCTAGATTTCCTCCAGATTGTGTGTTTGTGTGTGAACCCATGTAAAACTTCTGGATGTGGTGGTGCACAGACCTAGGGGAGACTGGGCTGAGATGAAACAATTGTTGTGGCTTGTTTTCCAGCCAGTATCATCTAATTGGTGAGCTGCAGGTCAGAGAGTCCCTGTCACTCACGATTGTCCACTGGGCTCTGATTACACATACACATACATGTGTACCTGCACACACATATGTGAGGAAGAAAGCTTTTGGGGTGATGCTTGAGATAGCTTTGATTTGGCCAATGGTTAATCTTGTTTCCTGTATACTAGAAGGTATCTGTTCTGAGTTATTGGGTGGTATTTGTGATGTCAGCACTACTTGGAAATATCAATGACTTTTTCTATGCTTGTTTCATTACTGAAAGGGACATTGGTGTCTCCAGCTTGCCTCTGCCTCCTGTGTGCCTGGATCTCAGCATACTCAGCTTCACAAGTTCTTAAATTCAAGTTTTGTCAGACTTACCAATGAATGATAAAATGCTGTTTTTACTTCTGCTCTGTCAGATATTGTTTCATTTGTAATCTATACACACACACACACACACACACACACATTTGTAATCTATACACACACACACACACACACACACACGGGATTATTGTGCTTTTTTCTTTGAGGTCTGCCCAATGGAGATAACATCTTTATGCCCTTGTATGTTGTATGCCCTTGACTTTAACCGTGTCCATTTTACCCATTGCTTCTTTGAATTTGGAGAAGTATACACTACCAGGTGAACTTGTGAAGCTGTTTTGATTACAGTCCTGGTTGTGTTGGTAAATGTATGCAGATTAAAATAATTTTAACTGCTGTCTGGTAGTTGTGTGAATCCCACCATCATGTGAACCACATTTTATCCATTCACTGGTAATTTTGGCAACTTGGAGTTAAAGAAATTGTGAATTGGTTGGGTATGGAGGCTCATGCTCTTAATCCTAGCACTAGGGAGGCAGAGGCAGGAAGATTGTGAGTTCAAGGCCAGTCTGGGGAACTTAAATACCTTTTTTTTTTTTTAATGATACCCCAAAAGGAAAAAGAAGATATTTAGTTGTTATGCTGTGTGTGAAAGGTGAGATTAAATAATTAATGGAGTCTGTTAAGTTGAGACCCTTGAGGAAGTCAGGTGGATCTATAGCTTGAGCCAACCAAGAAATTAAGCCTTGCAGTGGGAGGCGGTTGGACAGAAGGGAATCAAGTTTTAGGACCACACAAGTGTATATGGCAGGAGGAGGAATGGAGCACACTCCTGAAACCCAGGATATGGAGGCTGAGACTGAAGCTCAGGGCCACGTGGGCTACATGGTGAGGCACTTCCGAAAATGGGAGAAGAATACAGGAGCCTTTAAGGAAAATTGAAAGGGGACATTTGAAATGTAGGAGTGAGAAACAAGTTTCTAGAATAGTGCATATCACTACAGTGAGCCACAGGGGTGGTTTGAACCAAGAGAAATGATGACCTAGAATTAAGCTTGAGTTCTCAGTTCTGCCTCTCAGCTCTGATGCTTCCGATTAATGAACAGGCTCTACTTACACATCTGTAAAGTATGTGACAGATGATCTGTAAGGCTCCTTTGCCTCCAATATGTGATGTTTATGTGTTTGAGTAAGTAGAATATCAGTGGCCTTAATAAAGCTGTCAATGGAGTGGAAAATCTCTTATGTCCTGTTAAGGAGTCTCCTCTGCTATGCTGTGGATGGTAAGGTCTAGGAGTGAGAGAAGGCACATTGTAGCAGAGATTAGATGGGGGAGGGGTAAGAGGGTATGTGGGATATAGTTTTGAATCCCTCATGATGCCTCAGGAGCCAAGTAAACCTAACGGCTTTTCTTCTCATTACTTTGGGGATTATTTTTAACCAAATGGGCCATTGGGAAGTCTTCATATTTTATGTGTTACATTTAAGGAAAGATACTTCAGGGAACTTCTGAATACAACAAATACACAGTGCATATGGAATTTTTCTCACTTGAGAAGCAAGGTTTATAAATATTAAATACTTGCTAATAACCAGGTGAATGAAGATACTGGTCCATAGGATGTAAATTGAGAAGTTGGTTTTGAAGGCTACTGAGTCATCAGGAACCGTTTCAAACCGTTGAAAAGACAACAGCTTTGGAAAAGCATTGCTCGGTGCTGCCGAAGCTTGGGCCACCCAATGCAGACAGTGTCCAGCTTGGGAGGACTTTTCAGTAACAGATAAAATACCCAGACTCAAAGACTAGGGGGAAGTCTGTTTTTAAAATGTACTGGACTTTTGTAAAATGAAGACAGTCTGTCCAGGAGCTGCCCTAAATTCATGGGAAGTCATAAGCTGCTTAAGAAAAGGTTTCATGCAGTGGCTAATGTCCATACAAAATCTTTAGAAGAGTTGGAAGAGTAGCCTGAGCCGTCTCCCTGCTGTTAACCTCTGTAGTAAACATGGCGGGGAGGCAGTGCCTATCTCAAGCCACTGCCCTTGATGCTCATTAGCTCCAGACCAGCTGAATGCTACCAGGCTGTTGACTCCAGGAACATTGCTTGAACAATGTCTGGGAATTACAAAGCTGCTACCCAAAATGTCCCCATGCTGTGTCTGCTAGGTCCACTCAGGGCTGACTGATCCTGGCAGAAACTAAATCTCATCTGCAAGGGAATGTGGGAAACGCAGTTTTCAGCTTTTTAAACTCTGCAGTATAGGAAGGCCCACCAGGAAGAGATTCAACATATATAGACAAAGAACATCTACTTTATGTATTGAAAGAAAATGTGTCAGTTAAGTTTATAAGGCACGTAGGCAGGAGAGCTATAGATAAAGTAACGACGTTTCGGAGAAAGAGGGACTAAAACATGTTAATTGACTGAATGAGGGTAGTGGAGGAAAGAGACGACAGGAAGCAATCAGACGGACTATTCAGTGTTTGGCTAGAATAATTGGATAGTTTTCAGTACTGTCTACTAACACGTGAAATATGAAAGAGAAGATAAATGGGGGTGGCAGTGGGTTATTTCTGTACATGTTGATTTTGAGAAATGTACAGGACAGCACAGTGTCGCAGCGTACACTTGCTCATTTGCAGCAGTGCGGCTGGTGCCGCATTTGGTGCAGCTTAGGTTATAGATAATGTTTATGGCTCAGACCAATTCATTTGGGCTAAAGTTACCATTGTTCCATTTTAGTTTCATATTTAAGTAGGCTCGAAGTTTATTATTAATTCTGTAATCCTGTTGTTGAATTTTTTCCCTGGATTACAGGGACTCCATTCCTTCTGTCCTTTCTCTTTTCAGAATGTCTCCTAATAAATTTATTGCTGAACAGAATTGGACTAGGGACAGGGGCCGTGGCTGTTCTTTCTCATTCACTTGTCTGGTTGGTAATGGTGGCTCCCACTCCCTGTCCTTCCCACCCCTGCAGCAGTTCACCATCTCCTTGAGGTCTCAGGATTTTGTACTCCCACACTTACTGCTTTCTAGACCACAGTGTTTGTGGAGTCTTTTCTTCTCTCAGTGTGTTTGCTTTTAGATTGCATTCCGCCCCTGCTTTTTAACTTGTTTCTTGTTCCTTCCCTTCATTCCTTGTCCTGTGGTGTATGCTTCTACCTCTGTGGCTTATGTTTAAAAGTAGACACTTCTCGGACTGCCACTCAAACATGGCATGTGTTGCTCTCCTTGACCCCCTTGTTATTGCTGTGTTTGTCCCTTCTAGGCAGAGTTTGAGGACTCTCATTTCTACTTTTGTTGTCTGGAGGGGAAACCTTTCTTTAATTTGAAGTCAGCCCCTTTGACCATATGGGTTTCCTCTGCCATTTTTGAGCTTCAGTTGCATGATCAAAATTGTCTCCACTTGTGACAAGAGGTAGTGGGAAAGATTTCAATGTTGAGCCACCTACCATCTCAAGTCCTGGTAGTTTTGTTCGGTGTGTGTGTGTGTGTGTGTGTGTGTGTGTGTGTGTGTGTGTCCCCTGCTGTGTTGTGGTTGGCTTCCCCAAAGCTCTGCTGTCCTGACCGGCAGACTTCCCATCCCTGGTGCTCTTCTCCAACCTGGTTCCTCCTTATCCTGACAGACCCCTTCATTCGTAGCTCTACTGCCTTTCAGTGAGGAAGGCTTCCTCTCTTTACCATCTTTCTCCAAAGTGGTTTTTATAGTCTGAAGATCTGATTCTTGATCTGCTACACCACACACTACAGAGATCTGGGCTCCATTCGAAAGGTTTGGCTATGAGGTTCTGCCCCTGTGTTGCTGTGTTCCTGTGTTGCTGCTGGTGGCATGAGGTTTTGTTTTTGTTTGTTGTTTGCTTTAATCTGGCTCAGGCACTGGGAGATAGTTCTGCAGGCTGCCTTGTCACAAGCACCTTCTCTAGTCCTTCCTGAGGAGACTGCAGTCTTGGGTTTTCTAAGGTGTGTGTGTGTGTGTGCTTTACTATTGTAAGCTTCAAAGCAGCAAGGGTCTAATGCAAATATTTTATTTGTATGTGAACATAGAAAGTACATGAGTTTACTCACCGGTCGTTGCATTTATGGCTACGTTTCAGGTAGGACGAACAGGACTTAGCATCCTACATTTGCTAATGAGGAAGCAGATCCAGAGGACTGACTTCGTGAGCTGCAGAGTCATCTTATTAATCAAAACACAGGCTTGAAAGTCAGGGCCTGTGCTGTTTTTACTGTACCCTGTTTCTCCCCCCACCTCTCAGTACAGTGTCTGACTGTGTCATTAGTGTTCTACTAACCTTATTAAGATGCTGTGTGTACTGATAGAAGCCAGAAGCAGAGTGGGAGAGCTGGGACGTAATGCTCCGTGACTGTGGAGCTCTGATCCTTAATTAACCTCAGCGTATCTTAGATACAGTAAAACTATGGTGAATCTTTCCCCCTCTGGTATATAGGAGCCTGCCCAACTTCCCCATTAAATCATTAATTCCTCCAAGGCTGGCAGTGTATATAACAGTTTCCAGGTAGGAACTTAACACTGGGGACCCTGTTCTCACCTCTAGAACTCACTTTCCTCTTACTGTGCTTTGCTTTTTCATTCTTGCCCTGATGACAGAACATTTTTATTTATGGTCTTCTTTTTCCAAGAATGAGTCCTTGATCCTTTCATAACTTTCTTGTATTTAGCTGAGGCCAGTCTGGAACTTTCAAACAAGGCTTCATCGAAAGAGCTGGATAACATTGAAATACATGTTAGGGTTGTTGTTCTATAAGTTATGGCTTCTTGAGGAGTCCAGAAACTGCTCCCCTGCCTTCCTCTGTATTACCAAGAAACGGATGCTTAGTTACTTTCCCCTTCTCAGTGGCAACACTCAAGAAAACACTCGGAGTGTGGAGGGATTGGACTCTTCCCTGTTGCCTTTGTAGTACCCACTTCTCTAAGCTGTTTTCTTTCACCAACTATCCATTCCTCCCTGCTTGCTTGAGAAAGGGTCTCATATAGCCAAGGCTGACCTTGACCTTGCCATGTAGCTGAGGATGACCTTGAACTTCTAATTCTCCTAGCTCTGCCTCCTGAGTTCTAGATTACAGGCATGCACTACCACACTGCCTTATGCAGTCCAGGTCAAGCATTTTGGGCAAGCGCTATACTAACTGAGTCATCCTCAGCCCCTCTAAGCCTGTTTGTAAGTAGCAGAGGCATGGGGACCATCTTCAGAAGATACGCCTCTACCCACAAGTGTGTGGTTCGCTGTGGTCTCAGCAGAGCAGCTGTGTCAGGACATAGAGCCCACAGCGGTCACTAGTAGCTTGATCTACACGTAGAAGAGAGGGACAGTCACAGGACACGGTAAGAAAAGATGCCGAGAGTAGCGATGCAGTTTGCCTGGACGGCGCGAGTGCGTAGTTTAAGCTGACGGTGTTCTTTTTATACTCCTAGGTACCATGAACTCATTACAAAATACGGGAAACTGGAGCCTTTGGCAGAAGTGGACCTGAGGCCCCAGAGCAGTGCAAAAGTAGAAGTCCACTTCAATGACCAAGTGGAAGAAGTGAGCATCCGTCTGGACCAGACGGTAGCAGAACTGAAGAAGCAACTAAAAACTCTAGTGCAGCTGCCCACGAGCAGCATGCTCCTCTACTACTTTGACCACGAGGCCCCGTTCGGCCCAGAAGAGATGAAGTACAGCTCCCGAGCACTGCACTCTTTTGGCATTAGGGATGGGGATAAAATTTTTGTGGAATCAAAAACAAAATAACCTCTACCAGCCTTGTACAAACTCACATAAGGACTTCCTGCAGGGTGTTTGTTTCCAGTGTGCGTTTCTTTAGGAGGAAGGACATTTCCGTATCGTTTTGGTTTTTGTTTAGCTTTTGGAGGGGTTTTGTATATTTTACTCCCCTGGAACGGGGAGGGGATCGTTTCTGGTATTTTCTACCACAGATTTCTTCAGCTCAGTCAGCAGACCTGGCGCTGCATCTCCAGTCTTTTATTCTCTCTCTCTCTCTCTCTCTCTCTCAAGATGACAGAGAAATCACCGACTTCTTACTGTGTTGCTGGGGTTTGTCAGCCACTGGGCTATCTTCGCTGCTAGGTGTGAAGACAGCAGAGCCCCTCAGAGGGGTGGTGCACAGTATTCAAATCAGAGAAGGGGATCTTCCCTGAAAGGACCAGCACATCCCCCCTCCCCCTCCCTCCTCCTTTCCCTTCTGGGGTCCATTTTTCACTCTGACTTGCACACACTTACCTGGTAGTTATAATCTGTTCATAAGTAACTTGTTTCCCCTCCCCCAACTTTGTTCTTTCCCGCCTCATTCCTCCCTTTTAAATGATTTTGAATATTTTAAATGTTTTCAGCCTGATTCTGATCTCAGGTACTGTTAGGCTTTTAAAGAAGAGTAGCTGAAGAGTTAAACTGAGGAAACTCGCTCTTCTTCTGGAAGCACGGGGAGAGCAGTTTAATCTCTCCATGGGCTGCTGCCTAGGCCTCAAAGCCCCTGTGCTTTAGATCAGCCACCATTCCCGTTAGTGTTCCAGGGGTCTTCTCTTTCTGCGTAGTGAATGTATTTCCTGACAGCTTTATTACATAAGCTATTGGAAATAAAGGAGGAACCCAGAATTCTGGATATGCACTCCATGGCAGAGAGGCTGATCACTGGCCAGGGGTGCATGAGGGAAGCGGAGGGCCTGGGAGAGGACGAGCTCGCTGGCTTTCCTACCTGTGTCGCCCCTCAGAAGCCCTTGTCCTTGCACTGTCCTTAAACGTGGAACTGTGGCTCCCATCTTTTTCTTGGGACTCTGTGATGTCATAATCCAACAGCTGTTTTTGATTTGTTTTTCATTTTGTGCCCCCCGTGGAATGGTTTTGCCTAATGTCTGAGTGAAGTTTCCGTGTCAAAACGCGCCAGGGTTTTTGCAGAAGTGTATCCAAGCACTCGTCCTCCAGCCCCAGGCACTCTCCTACTCTTCAGTCTTCTTTGGCCTTTCAGTCTGTGTTACCTGGGAGTCACCCTTCCTTTGGTCTAGAGGTTTCGGTCCACCCTGGCTGCTGGCGGGAGGCAGCAGTGGTTTTTGAAGAATGCAGCTGTTACCTGGTTGATTTGTTTTCCTTTTTACTTTTCACTTTTGATTCCACCCCTCCTACAAATTTAATTTCTTGTAAACTCTTTAGTTGGCTCTTGTGACTCCTTCGTGGACGGGGAATTGTGGTTTTTTTTTGTTTGTTTGTTTCCTCCGCCATGTGGCAAGTGTTTGTTCTCTTGATGCACTTCAGGTTCAGTATCTCTAAAGCTGTTGGCTCAGGCCTACAGAGGCGGGCCTGCGTTCACCACAGCGCTAAAGGTGAAAACCAAAGGGTTTAGCAAGATGAACGAGGCCAGTTCTCCTGCTGCAGACTTTATCTCAGAATCCTAAAAGCGAGCAGTGGGGATGAGGCCAGGGGCAAGTACAGTCATTTTGCAGTCACATTTTCTTGACAGATTTTTGGAAATAAGAAAAAGTGTGGCAACAGTGTCGCCAAGACGAAAGCCGTGGGTGCTCTGTGTTTGTGCGTGAGTGCGGAGGCGTTTGAGAGAGACTGTAATGGAGACGTTGCTCTTGTCGGCCTGGGAAACAGATGCACTCTTATTTTTGAACTTTGGAGCCACATGGCAGAAGACAGAGTGAGCGCTTACACTCTGGTCATGAGTGGAATGGTCACAATAAGATATTTTATATACGACAAAGTTTTACGAGATGCTTTTTTACTCTTTGAGACCCATTTCTTCTGTTATTACAGAACACAGTGTTTATCTGCTGCAGGCCTGATTCTTTATTACAGTTGCATGTAAAGGGAACTCCTCATACAATTCAACTGACGTAGGTATTTTTAGGGCATTATAATGGGTGGTTTCGGATAATTGCCGAACCATTTCCAATTAAGAAAATCTCAAATACAGTCCTTGGCCTTTTAGAATTACAGAAGTTTTGAGAAAAGCTGTTTGAGCATGCATACTTACAGATTCATTTGGGTGTCTGAGCAAAGAGGCTGCTTTTGAAATAAAATCGGTGCTGTGTAGACATTTGTAACCAAAATTATTTTTATAACAGATCCAGAAAGAGGAGAGAGGAGCCCACGGACCTTTGAGTCTGCACGTCTACATGCATCATGCTTGTCTGTAGCTTGTCTGTATTTTAGTATTGACCATCAGATTGAGTGGGAGCATATTGTTGACAGTTAGGAGGCAAAGCGCTGTCCTCAAGGGTACTACAGAGATGTGCCATCGGGCACGGCAGATAGAACACGCCTTCCTAAAGTAGAAATTCCTTTCAGTTATGGAAAAGAAAAGGAGTACCACAAGAAAGCCGAATCCAAGCCAAGGGTCCTACCTGTGGGTGGAGCTGCTGCATCTGTGGTCCTTATCAGCTTGCTAGTTTGAATTGTTGAGATGTCCTAGGTTGCTTTAAAAGAAGGTAAAGTCCACACCTGCCTATTCCTTCAGCCCATGGCCATAAACACACAAGAAAGCAGCAGAGATAATCACCCCTTGTTCTTAAAGACCCCTTGGTGAGAAGGAAGCCACGGGGCTGAAGGCTGTAATGCTACATCCAGAGAAAGAAAGAGCCGTGGCACCCCACCAGCCATGCTGGGGGCAGAGGACACTTTGTTATGCGGTGTTGATCACATGGGAGCCATGCCACCAATAGCTTTTCCTAATACACACGAGTGTGGCTCTCTACACTGCAGCTGAGGGCCCAGGCCAGGTAGGACATGATTCCAGGACGCTCACTAGTTCTACATGCTGTCATTTCTGTTACAATTTTGACTTTTCTCTCATTTCATGTAAGACTGAAATGCAAACAGACTGCTTTCAAGAATGCCCAGAAGCTCTGTGTTCCCAAATGTTGTTATGAACTCTACTGTTTTTCATAGGTGCTTCCTAAAAATGTATGTTTATTGTAGTGACAGAGAGGGACTGGACTCTCAGGCCCTTTACAGTTGTCTCCTGCAGTTAATGGAAAGATAAATATATATATATTTTATTTTAGAATATAATTTAAACATGAAGATCTATTCTTTGCACTTTTTATTAATATATATATAGAGATAATCTTTACAAAATTAAAAAATCCAAGTCCATTTACTCCTTGTGTTCTGAGTGTTTCTTCTGGCACGTTGGGGTAAGGATATGTGATTGTTTTTATGCAGCTAAAGATGGACATTGGTTCTGGGAGTGCCTTCTCGGGGAGATTGCCCTACGCTTGCCAAATGTTAATGGAAATTTTGCTGAGGTTAAAAAACTCAATTTAAAAAAAAAATTTTTTTTAAAGCTTTTTTTTTTTTTTTTTTTTAGCAAAAGTTTAGATTTCTTTCTGGAATTTATTTATTTATTTAGATTTTTTGGTTTTTGTTTTTTTGAGAGAGTTTCTCTGTGAAGCCCTGTCTGCCCTAGACCTTACTTTAGATTTCTAACACACTTCACAGTGCTCTCTTATCCTTTAGGGACAAGTCTGACTATCCAGCACCCACTTTATTGAATAAGATTGGAATTTTCATTTTGGAGAAGCACAGATCTGCCAGTATTTAGTCAAGGGCCATTTTTCTTCAAAAGAACCTAATTTTCTACAAGTTTGGAGTTTGGAGTACTTGACCCTTATCTGTTTAACAATAATTATTTGGTAAGCTCTTAAGAATTAATATTGCTCTGAGAATTAAGGACCACGGAGTATACTTCTGTACTTAAAAGATAGTGTCCATGAGGTTCTCTCCGTGCTTCAGACGCCCGTGGATATCCTCTTGTTTCTATTTATGATGATTTCTGCTTCTTGTTCAGATTTCAAAGAATGGGTACCCTCAGCTTTTGGGTTAAGTTCTTTTTAATTGCCTTTTATCTTGAGCTGCCCCAAGTACTTAAAAGGTGAGATACCCATCTAGGCATCCAGCCGTCGGTCTGAAGCTGCTGTTCCTTCCTCCAGTTACTACTGTCACAGATTGACCCGTGAGGTCACGTGTCCCTTTCTAGCCCCTCTGGAGAAGGAACTCCCATTGGTCTTTCTGTTGACTTTTTGAGACGGGCACTGTTGGGCCTCTTTTTTCCCTAATGAAGGAAATGGATGCACAGGTAGGTTAGTTAACTTGCCCAAAGCAACACAGTTGGTAAGTGGCACTTGGCTGTAGCCCGACGGCTGTGTGTGGCACCCAGTGCTGAAATCCTGCCCGCCAACCCACAGCTTAATCGTTAATCCTCATACTACCCTAGATCACTCCAGTGAGACCTCCTTCAGTGTCAGATCCGGAGCAGAATCATGGGTGTGGCTGATGGTGCTGAATCCAGCCTCATAGACCCCTGTTTCAACTCCAGAACTGTGAAGTTGTGCTTGGTGCCTATCAACTGAGAGCCCTGCTTCTCTGAAATGCCATATTGGGTGCTTGTGATTGATGCTGTTGGTTAAAAGTAATGAACTGATAATCTGATGTAAGGAGACTGACATGGTTTTGGTTTTGGTTTTTATTTTTCTTAACCTCAGGTCGTTCTTGGTTTCTGTATGGAGCCAAAGGTGAGAGAGGCCACTCAGTTCCAACTGAGATTAATGTCAAGGACACCCCAGTGTTGCAAGTGAACTGCAGTCGGCCTTTATCAGGGAAGGGGAAAAATGTTTATAGCCCGATGGAGCTCTTATCAAAGGATGAGGCTGCCACTGCTATTGCTCCTCCCTAATGTTCAAACAGAAGCCGTGTAAAGCATATAAATATTGCCTACAAAATGGAAGGGTCAGGTTGTTTATTCTGGTCCGCAGGATATAGGTCTGCCCAGATGCTCCAAATGCAATTCGAATTTTTGGGGTCCTTCACAGCCTCCCCATCCTTGAGTACTTTTTAGTCACTAAAGGTAACACAATTAAGGTGTTAAGTAAAAAAAAAGCCGTGGGAGAGTCAGATGTGAAGGAATTACAGAGAAAAATGCCATGGGCACATTTGAGGGAAACACAACAAGAGTGATGTGAACTGTCTCAGTTGTGTTAAGATTCAGTTTGTTCTGCGTTTCTTATTTTACATTACAAAGAGATGACATTAAGATGTCTAAACTTAATGTCCAAACAGGTAACTTCCACAAGGTTCAAAGGTCCAGCAATGTAAGGAAGGTAGGCATGGAAAGACCCCTTTGTAACATCTCTACTGCATCTTTTGCTCATTCCTCGTGTCCTTGCAGAGTTTACACAAACAATAGCAAATCCAAATATACATTCTAATTGCTTTCCCCTTGTACAGCAAAGGGTGTAGACTACGTCCAGTCACAAGGCTTGCTTTTTTTGTCTGTAAAGTGTTTCTCGGAGATGTCTCTGTAATAGGACATAGGGAATCATTTTAGCCTTTGTATACAATTTGTAAATATTCATGGTATGTACTGATGTATCTGACGGGTACCTTATTCCTTGACATTTGAGTTTCTTTTCCCTGTCTTTCTTTGCTCTTTTCAGTTTGCTGCAGTAAGCAGCACATATTCTTTTGTATGTTTGAAAGCATTTGGAGACTGCATTCCCACATGTGAGGCTGCCGATCAAAGGTCAGAGAGTTTGTAATTTTGATAGATATTATCAAATTATTCTCCAGTGGGATAATACAAAATTATCCAGGCAAGGTGATTCCCACCTTTAATCCCAGCACTTGGGAGGCAGAGGCAGGTGGATCCCTTTGAGTAAGAGGCCAGCCTGATCTATAAAGAGAGTTCTAGGCTAACGAGGACTACACAGTGAGACCCTGTCCCAACAAGACAAAAACAAAATAGCATAAAGCTGCCGTGGCTCATTATACGGCACGTTCCTGCGGAGTCTAAAGTTCACTATGGTTGAACTTGACACCATGCGTTCTTGGTAAATACGTTCGCATTCCCAGTCAGGCTTTGCAGACCCAGGCGCTCGGAGTTAACAAGTGGCAGATTTCATGAGTGGTGTCAGTCAGACTTTGTCCCTGTGACAAGATCCCTGGCATAAGGGAAGAAGGATTTATTTTAGTGTAGACTTTTCAGAGATGTCAGACCGATGGACTCTGTTGGTTCTGGGCTCGCGGTAAGGCAGAGCTTTGCCGTGCAGGGTAAAAGTGATGGAGAAAGAGATGTGTGAAAGGGCCCGGGCAAGATAGAGCCAGGGACTGCACATCGCCTGTCACCTTTACCCACCCAGGCCCCACCTGTCAGTTTCCACAGACTCAGCTGTCTACCAGACTCTGAGTGTATCAATCAGAAGATGACATCCGAACCTGTCAGATCCAGTTGTTTCTGGACGTGCCCCCACAGGCCCACCCAAAGCTGTGCTTCACTCAAGGTGACGTTTCTCCACCACATCAAGTTGGCATGTCAGTCATCACAGTGAATCGCGCATACCACTTATCCTGAGAACCATCTTTCCTCTGAAGCCTTGACTTGGAGGTTCATCTCTGCCACGGAAGGTGCAAGGTTTAACAACACGTGAGCACTTTGTTTCAGCTGAGTGCCCCTGGATGGTGGATCACTTGCTCTAAAATACTGTGCATACTGTCCATAATGTGCTTTAGTCAGAGCTGACTCTTGCCTGCCAGTGAAGTGTCTTGTAGAGAAAACACATGCTGTCCCTTGCGGGCATGGAGCATACAGTGAGCCTGGGCCCCTCCAATCTCAGTCGGCTAGCAAAGGTATTAGAATAAAGCCCATTCTGAGGTCTTGGTTCCATGAGTCTAAACCAGCAGTTCTCAACCTGTGGGTCATGACCCCTTTGAGGGTTGAATGACCTTTCACAGGGGTCACCTATGACCATCTGCATATCATGTATTTACATTATGACTCATAACAGTAACAAAATTACACTTAGGAAGTAACAAAGATAATTTTATGGTTGGGGATCACCACAGCATGAGGAACTGTATTAAAGGGGCACAGCATTAGGAAGGTCGAGAAACACTGGTCTACACAGAATTCCTATTTTAACTGCTTGGCTGCAGCTAGAGAGGTAACTTTGTGGTAGAGGACTTGCCTGGCACATGTGAGGCCTGGGCTCCATCAAATAATAATAACACCCCAAAATAATAATGAATTCTTTGGTTAGAGACATTTAAGCTGATTGTAGAAAATGATTAAAATTTCAGATATGAACATCTTTTGTTTTTGAGCCTTTAGGGAATATAATGATTCCTAAACATTAACATGCATCACTCTGATTTTCTAATATCTAACAGTATTTTTCATATGAATATTGGCCCAGACCCAGAATATAGAACATAAACATGGCCAGAACAGAAAGAAATAGAGCTTAGGGAAACAATTTTTAAAAAGTAGAATCCTAAAGCATTTGTTTTATCATCTAAACTCAATATTTGCAGTATGCAATTAAATATTATCACTGTGATCTGCTGATAAATATGAAAAATTTTGGGAATATTACCTTGAGTTTTAAAAATTGGTTTTTGAAAGCGAGAAACTGAACCTGTGAGCTTGCTCAGCAGGTAAAGGTACTCAGACTGCAAACGTGGCAGCCTGTACCCGGAGCCTCTGTAAGTAATGGTGGAAGAAGAGAGCTGACGCTGAAAGCTGTCCTGTGACTGCCATGCACACATTTTGACACCCCCCCCACACACATACATAACTATAAAGAAAATAAAATTAACTGGCTGCAGGCTATAGTGTTGCTTGCCTTTAATCCTAGCATCTAGAAGACAGAGGCAGATGGGTCTCTGTAAGTTTGAGGCCATCCTGGTGTACAAAGCACATGCCAAGCTAGCGAGGGTTACATAGACCCTGGTTTGTTTGGTTTTTCTGTTTTGTTTTGTTTTTTTAAAAAAAAAAAAACAAAACAAAAATAGATGAGGAACAAATTGACTATTAAGCACATTCTGTCTTCTGGAATTCAACCCAGAGGACCAGTAGTGACCGTCTAAAGGCAACAAGAGAACTGAACTTTTACATATGGCAATCTTGGAGGGTGTTTTGTTTTGTTTTGGTGTTACACTCTATTATGTAGAAATATCCAGGAACCCGATTATATATTCCTCAGTCTTGCCACCCACTTTGCGGATCTGCCGTTACTCTTTTCTAGAGAAAATGTATATATAGCCTCAGATAATAGTTGCCTCAGTTAGCTAGATCTGGGGGGTTGGGGGCGGACCTCAGTAATCACTAGATGAGTGGTAGAAAGAAGTGCGTTCTGAAAATACAGAGTTGGTATGGGGCTCAAGGCACCAATGTTCAGTTTCTTGGGAAACAAAAATTGAGATACAGTGGGGGAGGCGTTGGTATGTGGAGAAAAACACCTGGGAAAGAACAGAGGAGCATCATGATGGGGCAGAAAAAGCTGAGCTTCAGATCCATCAAAGGTGGTCTCATCCAAAGGAAAGGTTCTGGAACAAGGAAGTCTTGCTAGGTGAGTTCTGCCTCGAACGGAAATGGCTCTGGTCTTCTATCAATGCTTTTCTCAGTCACTGGGGCAGAAGCACAAGATCATGACCCCATTTCGAACATGATATGGACACTGAAGTGGCTGTGGGAGCTGTCCGCTCACCATTCTCTTTGCAGGCTCTTGGAAGGAGGGGGTAGATCTGACAGATGTGTCTTCGCTTGTTCTCCACAGCCTACCTGAGACAAGAACAGCTCCAATTCCCATCCACAGCTGGGAGGAACACCTTGAGACTCCCAGCAGCCTCTGTTTCTGAGGGGGAAGTGGGAAGCGTGAGGTTAGGGTAGTGATGTACAGCTGCCCTGTCACTGCCCAGCTCTGCTGGTCTTAGTGATTTACATGGTAGCTTCATCTGAACCTTAATTTGTGAATATCCTGAGACCCCGGTAACCATATACTGCACAGTATGGGGTTGTCACATGTGTCCTTCAGTCTCCGTTAAGCAGAGTCGTACCAAGAGGCACCAAAATGGGTCACCCAAGCTTTACTTTATTATCCGTCCTTAAAGCCATTGTGTAAATACAGCCCTATGTCCTCCTCTTCATCCTGACACAAAGAGCAGGGTGCTTTAGATTATGGAGCCATGGGTTTCTGCCATGGTCTCTGCTAAGAGAGTACCCTCGATAACCTGCTGCACCTGCTTCCTAAGCAATTTACTTCACTGCTCACCTGGGCTGGCACCATCTCATCCATGCTATTTATACCCTACCAACATATCCACTGCCATGAGCCCACACTCACAGCTCCTTTGCTGTGGAATGCTTTTCCTAGTGGGGTGCTATGGATCTTACATTCTGCTAGTCTTCTTTCCATTAGTGGTGCTGGCTCAAGCCTCTGGGCAAGAAAAGCATGCTCAGGTGCATTAGACAGACTTTCCACCACTGTGGCAAGTGCCTGGGAGAAGGAAGCAGTTTCGTGTGTTTCAATCCATGGATTGCCTGAACCAAGTGATTGTCTTATCATTGCTTTGGGCCCTAGGTTAAGGCAGGATGTCATGGTGGCAGGAGCATGCCACAAAGCCTGCTTGCTTCATGAAAGCCAGAGAGCAAAGAGAGAGGAAAGGTCCAGGACCAGATGTGCCCTTACATGCTCTACCCCCAGTGATGTACTTCCTCCAACCAGACCCTTCTCCACAGTGCTGTCACCTCCCAATAGTCTGTAAAACGTGTTAAATCTGTGGAGCATCAGTCAATGTCAGAGCCCTCAGGATCTACCTGTCTTCCCAAAGAATGGCTTGTGAACACTGCTAGCATCCAGACCCAGCCTTGAGTACACGGTCCTTTTGGAGGACACTTCATATCTAAACTACATATATTTAAACTAGGCCTTTATTTTTAAATAAATATCTTTATATATTATATCTATATAGTCTATATATCTATATATATATTAAAATATTTTTATCTTTTAGGATAAAAGTGGTTCAGCTAAACATTTTTCAGCCAAGAGGTCAGTCACTGTCACTAAGAAACAGTGGCATACTAGGGGGTTCAGCTGTGCTCTGCCATCCACGGATTGAACATTTGAAGGTCGGAGGCACTAGAAGAGCCTTGCTAAATGGGAGTTCACACTCTTGGTCCCATCCACGTCTACCCCTGTGGCTGTGGCCACCTTATAAATGTACCCGTTGTACCAACACTGAGAAAGGCTGCTTCACGTCATCTGGTTGAGTGCTTTTGTCTACTGAGTGCCTCTTCTGTAGCAGATGCTCTTGTGGGCGTTTATAGACGCCACAAAGATCTTCACGCTTGGTGTTCATTCCCTTCTGTATTTTCACGCGTCTCCACTCCAGGCATCCTTATCATTGGTTTTCCAACTTCTTAAGCCATTGTCCAGCTGGCAATGTGGTTCAGCACTGCCTGTGAGTTTGTACAAACTGTCTCCTCAAAACAATTCTCCTTCTATACAAATACATGACACAGTGTGTTACTCAAAGCTCCACACATTGGGAATGTGTCTTCTTCTCATCGTTAAAGTCATAAGAGTTCCCAAAAGAATCACGTGAGACACGTGTGAGGGTGCTTCAGACTCCCCTCTTCCTCTTCCTCTCTCTTTGTCTCTCTGTGGCTCTCTCTCTCTCTCTCTCTTTCTCTCTCTCTCTCTCACACACACACACACACACACACACACACATGACCTATACCAACTTAACCTCAGACTGTCATATATACCTTCATCTGCATGGCCAGATGTGAGATATGGGATCTGGGATCTAGGCTCTGGGATCTGGGATCTGGGACACGGGCAGGGAGGGCCAGGAGCAGGGGTACTGGTGCCACTGTGGCAGGTGACAGAGCCTGAACTACCTGCTTTGGTAGCTTGTTCATGACTTCTCACTGTATCATTTCCACCCTATTATCAATTGCTGAAGTCTACCTGCTTTTAGACCTTAGGTCCAATAGGGCTCAGATCATAAAAGAAAAATAACACATGGCCATTTGTCTCTTGGGCAAATGTCCCATCAGAGGCCCCAGTCACATGCTAGGAGCTAGTTTTGAAGAGGTTTATCTCTTTGCTGCCAGAGGCATGACCTTGCTACAGAATGCCAGGGGCCTGCATTGTAGTTTAACTACCAGGCTTTGCTATGAACTAGCCATTTCATCTCTTTCCACCACTAACATCTCTCCAACATCAAAGGGTCAGCTGGACCTATGGCCTAAGAGGCAGAGCTGTTTGCATTGTAGCCCAGAGCTGCTACAGAACTCCTTTATACTCTTAGCCATGCTGGCTGAACTCCAGGGCTGGGACAGTTTTCCTAGATCCTGAATGTGTGGCCTTGGAACCCAAAGACATAAACAGAGAAAGGAGAGTCTTTTACAGCTACAAAATAAGTACTTTGCCTTTCACTCTGGAGGAGGTGTTCCTGGCCACTAGGTTTTGAAAGTTTTATTAAAGCAGTATTCTTGAGTCTGGGGATTTATCTTCTACCTTCTAGAGCATATGGCACCAAGAAATCTAGCCTGCTGCCATCCCTAGATCATCATACCCAGGATAGTTTATTACTATGTAGTGAATCAGGGTGATATACAGGGAGACCCAGATGGTACAAAACTCTGTGCATTCATTATATTATGAAAGAATGAGAGTGTCTTAGTCCATTGTCTGTTGTTATAACAGAATGCCAGAGACCAGGTAAATTATAAAGAAAAGAGAGTTTGGGGCCTCATGATTCTGCAAGTCTAAGAGCATGAAGTTGGTACTGCTTGGCTTCTTGTGGCAGCCTTATACTATTCCAGACCTGGTAAAAGCAGAAGAGCCAGTGTGGAAAAGAGACTGGAACAGAGAAGACTGAGACTTTACAACAACCCACTCTCATGATGGCCTTGTCTTACCAGGGCTATAACTTGTTCTCCTGGGACAGTATCAGTTGATTCATAAGGCTCCACCCCCAACACTTCTTTACGAAAACACTTCTCCTGAGACTCAGCTCGCAACACTGCTGCATGGAGAAGCAAAACTTCAACATGGGCTTTGGTGCCACCAGACCATACTCAAACTATAGTAGTGAGAGACTTCCCATAGCCCTAGATAAAGCTATCTATGAGTGTGTGCTCCGTATGAAAGAATCTATTGCCGACCTTCATTTCTATTTTTCATTCATGTACCTGAAGCCAAGTAAGTTGGCTCTGAAAAAGACCTCATATGCATATTCGCAAAGCAGCTACTCTGATGAGCCTGCAGTGGTTCACAGCTGATCTCTAGCATGACCGGTGCAGACATGATAGAACCCACCTACCCTCGTTGTTTAAGAATGACAGTAGTCTTTTGGCCAACTGATCCCCTCCTTTGTATTCCCTACCTTGGCTGAAATGAAGGGGGCCTATTTCAGAAGCTTTCACTCACGACTGTGATAGCTCTCAAGCTTTAGAGCAAGAATCTGGTGTGCCAAGCACACCAATCGCACTTACATACTGAGGCTGGCACAATGTCAAGCAGGTGGGTCTGCAGACCCCTGTAAGTTGTTCTTTGCCAGGACTTCTATTCTGTTCTAGGCTCTGCATATCACATTCTCTCAGGATCTCTGGCTATGGATGTTGACTCAAACCTTAACATGTCCTTAACATGTCCAGGAAGCCCCTTTCTCAAGTCTATAGTCTCAATGACGAAGAGCCAGGGAAATCGTCCAAGAATATATTTTGCCATGTTGTTGCAGGGTCCTTCCTTTTGGGGACCACTTACTTTTTCAGCCCATAGATTTTTTAGATTTGAGAACTGCCTCGGGTCTAGGAATGGAGCAGAGATTGTGACTATTTCTTTTGATGAGACCGGGAATTGAACCTAGAGTCTCAAGCTTGCTAGACAAGCGCCTTACCACTGAGCTGCTTTCCCAGTCCTACTTTCCCTTTTTATTTTGAGAAAGTATTTCACTAGGTTTCCAGGGCTGGCCTTGAGCTTACATTAAAGCCTAGGAAGGTCTTGAACATGAGAGTTTCCTATTGTGGTTTCCCAAGTAACTGGGACTACAGGCCTGTGCTACGAAGCCCAGCTGGAGATCACAGCTGACTAGAGACACTGCTCCCAGCCTTTGCTTAGCCATTCTTCTGCTTTTCAGAACGTACATAGTACACATACCCTTGGTGGCTCTCTGATCATTCTCTTTGGCCACTGTGCTATGTTAACCATCTCCAGAGCTCTTTATGGATCATAACTCCTTGGCTCTCACTCTGATCTCTTCTCTCTGTCATCATGAAAATTCTAACCTCTGCTTCCCTTCAAGCTGCAGGTAGGAGGATGGTTTCACCTGACCTCTGCTGCTTCAGAGACTCTTCATCTCCATGGCTACCAAAGAGCAGATTCTGTGATCAGTGTCTGGTTAGCTAAGTGTGGCTCCCCAGTGTCTTGGGGATTCCTGGATGGGAGGTAGGTCTAGCTGACTGTTGGAGGTGTGTGTCCTGAATGTTCACTTCACTGAGTCTCTCAGTGCCTTTTCTTGCCATTTGCCACAGGAATTTTGGCTCTTCAGTCTTACTGGATATGGTCCACCACTTTCTCCAGGCTTCTAGTAAATGTCTGAGGACTGTCTTTGAGCCTTCCCTGAGGTCCTTGACCCAGTGTTAAAGCTATTATCTCTAGTCTCCCTGATTCTGTGCCAAGACTCAGTCTTCTTGGCTGAGCAACCTTAGAATTCGGTCCCTTAGGTTCTCCGGACTCATCCCAAGCAAATGTGTTAGCTACATCTTTCATTTCCTTTGGGAATATGGTCCCTTCCTCTCTTATCGAATTTCTGACTAAGTTATACTACAACTTGAGCCTGAGTGTAGGTTCTTGCAATCAGGAGAGGAGAGAGCAGCAGTAACTTTTGAGCCAGGTAATTTACTGTCTTGTGGGCAGAATTCCTTACTATTATGTTTATGCACAGGGAGATATTTTAGCTGCTAGTGAGGTAGAGTGGACTGTATCTGAGTCTCAGAAGTGGGATGTGTCTGGGGGCTCAGAAGTTTTGAGAAATCAAGGGGAGTCAATATCTTTGGGGACCTCTCTCCTTTACACATGTGTCTCCTACTTAGTGATGGTGATGCTTTCTGAGAAATACATTGCTGGCAATTTTGTCATTTGTAGATGTCATACAGTTCTCATACAAACTAAGACTATTATAACATAACTCAGTGATGTAATCTTTTGCAACCACTGTTGTACATGTGGTTTATGGCGGACAGAAATATTGCCATGCAGCACAGGACTGTGTATATAAGTATATTTATATATAATTTTATGTGTACACATAGAATATAGATAAATATGTACATGAGTCACACAATATGAATGTATATATATACATGTGTAAATTATATATATATACATATATATGTGAGTGTGTATATATATATATGTGTGTATGTGTGTGTGTGTGTGTGTGTATATATATATGTATGTGTATATATATATATATATATATATATATATATATATATATAAAATTTTTTCCATGTAGGCCCTGATATTATGTACTAGAGCTACTTAAGTCTAGCACCTAACAGAATCTTGTCACTCAGCAGAAGTCTCTGGAGCAAAGCCTACCCAACAGAACACCTTACATCATTTCGCAGTCGCCTCAATCAGCCATCTCTTTCACGGAAAGGGCATAAGAAGCCTGGAGCACACAACAGAATCATTCAGAGTGTAGCAACCATTTTACTTGCTTTTAGGAAGATTCATTTTTTGCTTGTCTTTTCTGTCAATTAAGAAGCAGCATCAATCTATGCCACGTCTACAAAGCATGGATATCTTGGAGAAACTGAATCTACCCTAACCCACCCTGATTTCATCCATTCCCGGTCTAAATCCTGACAAGAATCTTTATGTGCCTCACACTTTCAACCAAATGAGTATTGCCGTGAATAGAAGCTTTTGTTATTCATCCATCCGTGACCACCGAGTGTGCAACCAGAGCACGCCCCCACCGACCAGCTTCCAGCCCAGCAAGCGATCAGCCAGACCAGTCTCTTCCCAAGCACCTGGTGTTCACAGGTCGCCAGAGTCCCTAAGTCATTCTTATTCATTTATGCTGCCATCTTGCGAATCTGGTTCTGCCCAGATGGCCTCTGTCCCGGCAGCAGTCCCACCTCAAGAAGGATAAAGAATTTAATATGGGTCAAAAGGGCTGAGATAGAAATATCCTTGAGTGCATGAAGAAAGGGAACCGAAGCAATTAGTGCATGTCACCAGCAGGGTTTTTAAGATCTCGTTTTGCCTCTGGACATTTAAGTCTGATGAGACTGGACTAAAAGCTTAATCAGGACCAGGCAAGGGCTATGCGGCTCTAGGTGAGTCTTGGACTTGAATTTATTTCTATTTTACATAGGTACCAAAAAACTATGTCTTCTGTTACATAAATATGTGCCTTTTGGAAGAAAGGAGCCATTCGGCATCTATAAGCGGGTCTGTGGGGAGAATTCACATTACCAGTGAAAGAATAAATGCATTGTACAATGCTTACACAATTGTCACAGGTTTTTGGCAAAAGATGGGAAACTTATGGCAAAAACCTGCTTCTCCTAACACTCTTGTCCTTTAGCACAACACATGCAAAGCTGGGGTTGCTTTGATTCATTTTATTTCTGGTATGGGCAACATTTCAGTGTCTGGCCAGAGAATGATTTGGACAAATTGTAAATTCCCATTGGTTTGATTTACAGGAGGACCTTTTCTATTGCATCCAAATTACACTTTTTTAAAATAAATACTACACTTTGAGTATTTTAATTTTGGTGGTAGCAACAGCTATTTTTCAGTTTCCACATGTTTAAATTTTTCTTTGAGATTTTTGTCTATGAGGATTGTATCTTCACCACTTACTTCTCCTTCCTTCCCTCAAACCCCCTCTTCCAAATTCATGATCTCTTCTTTAATTATTATTGTTACGCACACACACACACACACATGTATACACAACCTGTTTAGTGTTTAGTGTGCTTGGATGTGCATTTGTCCAGAGCTAATCACCTGGGATTAGACTTAGTTTATGTTCACTGGAATCCTGCAAGCATCAAGCTGAACACAGTTTGCCTTTGTTTGAACTGTCTTTGGAAGTCCTTCCTGGGCATTTTCATCAGGAGATGCCAGTTCCTTCTCCCCGTGAAGACCCTCAGGGGCATTAGTGGAAGTGTCACGGGGACCCTCCTTCCCTGGTTTAGTTTTGCCTGGGAAGTGCCTTGGCCTATCCCAATGCACATCTGTGTGTGAATCAAAGAGAGAGAAGAAGGAATAAAACCTAGACATATTTGGGAAAGTTTCTTCAACTACTTTATAGGTACCTGTAGAATAGAACCGGAATGTGAACAGAAAGAAAGAAAGAAAGAAAGAAAGAAAGAAAGAAAGAAAGAAAGAAAGAAAGAAAGAAAGAAAGAAAGAAAGAAAGAAAGAAAGAAAGAAAGAAAGAAAAGAAAGAAGGGGGAAGGAAAGAAAGAAAGAAGGGAAGGAAGGAAGGGAGAAAGAAAGGAAGGAAGAAAGAAAGAGGGAAAGGAAGGAAGGAAGGAAGAGGGAAAGAAAGGAAGGAAGATAAAGCAAAAATGAATAGAGAAGAAACAAAGAGAAAAAGGAAGGAAAAAAGAAAGAAGAAAGAAAAGAAAGGAAGAAAGGAAGGAAGGAAGGAAGGAAGAAAGAAAGGTAGGAAGAAAGAGATTTAGTAGAAAATTAACTTCATTTAAACGTCGGAGGGAGCTGCTTTGTTGGGTTTTAATTCCATGCTGGTGGATGCTAATTCTGTAATGCTAGACAGTTGCCTTCTTTTGGGTACAAAGAGAAAAAGGGAGGGCTTCTTTTGTGTTTTTCAGTGCAAAGTGATTCCGATCAGAGAGAACCAAGGTTTCAGCCCCAAGTACCTGACATTTCCATCTGAATCCACTTTTTTTTTCTCTTTAAAGGAGGGGAGGGAGGTCTAGTTTTTCAGGAAAAGAACCTTTCTATGCAATCCTGAAACTGATCTTCAGATTTACTTTTCCTTAATCAATAGAAAGCAACTTGATTGCAACTCTACACTCCTCCGACTCTAGCGCAGGACTAACTGAATTTTTGGTTTTAAGAGTACGGATTCGGACATCATTTCTGGAATCAGAGATAATTGGCAGTGAGGTGAGAACAGCTGACATGAATTCTTGTACCTAATTTTCCCGGCTCACCAAGATTTGGCTTAATATTTTTCACTCAATTCCTCCAGTCTCGACAGAACAGGTCAGTGGTATTTTTTATAAATACAGATATCTAAATGAATGTTCCTTACTGCTGCTCACCCTGCACAGTTCCCCCAAGGCCTCCAGCCTGAAGCTTGCAGGGCGCTTGCCTCTGCTAGCGCTGTGTGTGGGATGTCTGCAGAAGCCCTCTGCCGTTTGCAGCAAAACTGGCTAGCTTTTGCTACGTTAAGACTTCAGTGTGCGTACTTGGCAACTGAAGACTTGCCATAAGACTCTCACAGTATCATTGCTTTTTCCTAAAAGTTTGGCTGAAAGATTCTGATAACCTCAAATGATAAGAGGAGGGTGTTTATCTTTAAGAATGCTGTCGGGGAGCAAGTTTCCTGGTCTGCACGTTGGTTCTCAGGCAGGTGCATGTTGAACTTGGAGCTTGAATGTGTGCTTGCATCTCATCTTGGCGGAACAGCGCAGACCATCCAAACTCCTAACAGAGGGTAAAGCCACCGGCTCAACTGATTGTAAATTAACGTGCAAATGAGTTCAGTTTTGTGATGTTCCTTCTTTTAACTAACTTCCTGGAACTAACGAGCTGCTTGTGCTTGCTGGGTTCTATTTCTGTTGTATTTCCAAGGAGCCACTCTGGTGTGCTATTTTAATGACCAAAGTAGCCATCGATCATTCATTTCGCTGTGGAGTCTTAGCCCACCTGTGAGTCTGGTCAGTTAAATGATGCATTGGCTCGATGTCATTGAAAAGGGGATGACATACTCTAAATCCTTCCACTTGTAGAGACATGTGTTATTTTAACCAACATTTCTTCAATCCTGATGAAGAATGCCCTGTGAAAATTAGGAGAGCTGGATCCTACAGAGGCTAGAGTCCCAGAGACCCAGTCTGGGACCCGCGCTTTTGGAGTTGGGTGCTATTTTTCTTTATCAGATGCAGAGTAGACACCGTCCCCTTGTTCCTCGCAGCTTGTATCACTCCCATCTAACTCCCCGACAGTCTACACTTCTAGGCAGCCTTCTTCTAGGGGTCTACTTTGTTCCCCAAGTGTTGAACTCAGGACGACCTCCAGAGCCCCCTGGGAATTGCAACCAACTCTGAATGATTGATGTTGTAATGTGAATTTGTTCTGTGATGGTTGTGGTGTGTCTCGGGATTTGCCACCAAACACACCTGGTGTTCTATTTACTCTGGCAAGCAGGGGATTTTTTTTTCCTTTTTCTTTTTAAAATTCCAGGATGAATTATTCATCATTACTTAGAATTTGGGTCTCTTTCATCTTCGCACTTGTACGGCACCAAGGTGAGTACGACAGAATCGTATAAAGCTGTTGATCATCATGCTCTTGAATTTATAAAGAGACACTTTTGTTGGCACCATAATTGCAAGGGCAGGTGTACATGTGTCTACAGATACAACAAGAAAAAAAAATGTAAATGTAAATTAAGTTCTGTTGTCAAGGGTAAAATGCATTAACTTTGAATGATACTCACTTTTTGTTATTTAATTGTGAACACAATTTGTACATACCAATGAAGGTCTGGAAAATAACCCAGACTATTTTTATTGCAAGTCCATGGAGGATGTGAGGGTGGCCACGCCCTCCCTCATCATCGATCCCAGTTTATCCGTTTAGCTTACGTTAGAGACTTTAGAGAGTGTTCTTATTTTAACTCCAAGTTAGGAAGTTGCAGCGGTCGCCTTGGTGTTGGTGATTTGTGTCTCAGGGACTTAGGACATTGGCCGACAGTTTAAAACTACAAATAAAATAAGCTCATGAGCTGCCGCAGCCCTCACGACTCCTCTTTTCTCTCTCCGTATCTATGTTAGTAAAGGAGTGTATGTCTTCCTACTGCTGTTCATGGGTGTTTAGCTTAGAAGGATAGAGTAATAGATGCATATCTTGAACTTTTAGGTCTAATATTCCAAAGTACCTTTATTTTGTTGGTTCATTGTTTTTTTTTTAAGTTCAGCTGCTGAGTGGTTCCAGGTTCTAGATAAACCTGTCTTTTATGATCATGCCCATGTGTCCTAGAATTGGGTGAATTACTAGTTGTAGGACACAGCCCAGAGTAACAGCAAAGCAATTTCCCTACAATAATCCCAGTGACTCCATCCTCCGCCTCTACGCCAAGGAAGTGTATTTTTCTTTGGTGAAAAAGAAAAGTCCTGGAAACATAACGATATCTATTGTGTCGTGCCCAGTTCAGAGCAAGCACAGGTAGGGGTAGTGTTTCTGTTGTCAGCGCTGACACTGTGGATGGGCCATGTCGCCAATAGCTCTACTTTCAATAGTAATGGCTTCTGAGATGGAAATCACTGTTGTTTATGTCTGCTCCTTTTTGTCAAGTGCCTTATTTTATTCAACAAATCTTTATTGAGGTTGTGCAGTATCAGATGTACTTATCTGTAATGTTCTTAAGATAGAAAACTTTTAGTGTCTGTTATTTCTATTCAAAAATCACAAACTAAGTGAAGAATCTTGGAACAGAGAGAGTCGTTAGGGCTGTTTCCATTGCCAATGTTTTCTGTGTCCTTACAGGAGCATTTTGATTGTCCCTTCTCCAGACAGATTTGCCAGTGCTGTACAAAATACCAATTAACCTTTGCATAGAAATGATTACTGTGCCATGAAAACTGGAGCCTTTTTCCATCCTGGGTATGACTCCCAAGAAGCTTCCCATGAAGGACAAACCTGTAGTTTGACTCTATATGGGCTAGTAATTCAAGGAAGTCTATCACCCTTCAAATTTAATGCATACCTGTGTTTAATGCCATAGTTAGAGTTGCAAAGAACTTTTTTGAGGTTCTTGTCTTCTAGAAATTTGTACTTTGTTACCATAATGAAAATAGGAATGTTGGAAGAACCTTTCAAAATACCAATTGTGACATCAAACACAGATCACTGGCTGAATGTTCCCGAGATTCAATCAGCCCACAGCACCTCCTACAGGTTAAGAGTCGGTCAGCTTCCCAGAAACTTCTGAGATGTAGGGAACAATGTGTGGATACTAATGACTGGACTAGTTTCCCCTGCTTTCCTGATGCTGGCCCCCAGAAAGAGATTGAACCTTTGTCTGGGTGGACTTGCACCAACTCACCACTCCAGAGCTAGGGAGCTGGCACCTTGCCTGGCCCTCCAGGCTGCTCTCTGTCCACTCTGCAAGCTCTTTTCAGGAGCTGTTGTCTGCTCACTAAAAGACTCCCTAAGGGGTAGAACTGGCTGGGATCAGTTGCTCTCCATCCTATCAGCTCCATCATTGCAAAGCAGGGACTTTCCCAGAGAGAGGGCTGACAGGAGACTGGATACCAGACTCTGGATAGGTGTGAGCAGGTACCTTGAGAGCTGTGGCCACAGCCCAACATGGATCAGCTGCCCCCACCCCCACCCCCAGAAAACTACAGATACACTTTCAAAGGAAGAAAAATGTTCTGTTGTCCGACCTCCATTCAAAAGAAGGAAGAACAAAGGCAGAGTAAAGTGACACCAGACTGACACGTAGATTATTTTAAAGGTGCAGTTGTACTGGGCACTTGGTAGCATAGGCCCTGGGGACATTGTCTTATTTTTCCCACCAGTCTGGGCCACACCTTGCAAGAGTTTGCATGGGAAACTTAAGAGTTTGCAAGCCAAGCATCAAGGGAGGAAGCACTGCTGTCCAGGAGGGGTCTGTGTAATGACTCACCTCTGACTAAGAAGACCAGAAAGAACACTGTGTCTGCCTTACAGAGTACTCCAGCACTCCTCACCTCCAATGCCAACACACACACACACACACACACACACACACACACACACACACACACACACGCCTCCCTCTGCTGGAGGATCTCATGTCTGCTTTTTGTGACTAGAGCTAGGCAGAGAGCTTTGGGCAAGCCTCAGTCAAGGTCATTCACAGGCAGTTACCACCAACCCGCTTCTCTTCCCTCTGCTGGTCCCAGTTATTATATCTCTTGGGCTCTGACACCTTCTGCTGTGTGGCTGGAAGAGAGTCTTAGGAAAAGCTGCTGCTACTGTCCTCACAAATAATAGAATTCTTAGATTAGGAGGGTGATGTGTGGTTGTAACCACCTTCTCTCCATCTGCTCATCTAATCAAGAGGCCATCCTGAGCCATCTCTGTACACTGAGAGCTCCAGGTATCCATGGTGGTACCACCTTCCCACGCACTGTCACCACTGGCCTCTCCAACACATGGACACACAGAAATATACCACACGGGTCTTTGTCTTAGGTAGAGACTGTGTCCCTTCTGTCCTTTCCCAGAGGCAGAAGATTATTGGCTAGGTAGAGGATAGACTTAGATTGAGTGAAAGGCCATCTGCCTTGCCTTTGGCTTGTAAGCCATACTCAGACAAGCTGGCTTTAGTGGGTAGGAGGGAATAGCTTGCCAACTGTAAGAGGCAGCTGCCTAATCTATCTAACTACCATCTCTCTTGACAGCTCAGCCCAGGGAGCTCATGTATCCATTTTGGCAGAATGACACCAAAACCCCTAAAGTAGACGACGGAAGCTCGTCTGAGATTAAGTTGGCCATCCCTGTTTTCTTCTTTGGTGTTCCTTACCGCACCGTCTATGTAAGTGCAGAAGCAGCTCAGAGCTACTCTGTCTGCCCCCCACCCCTGTTTGTCATTAAGGAAAGCATTTTAAATACCCTCTTCCGGTCCTCTGAGGATAGAGGATTTATTGGTGACCAAAACAACAAGTTCTGAGATTTCATGAGCTGATGGGTTTTATGATTAAGAAAGTCAAAGGTATATTTAATGGGTAATGTTCATAGTGGAGGAGTATACAGGGCAATAAATTGCCTTTGTGGGTGATTAAACACAGAAGTGAAGCAGAGTTCCCAAAGCCATGCACATTATCTCCACTACTCAGCAAGATAAAAAAAGATACAATGAGCCACAATAGGAGCAATATCATTTTTTGCTCCCTTCTGGGGGTGTGAAAAGTTTAGACATCTGCTCTTCTTGGGCTTCCTACCAATTTGAAGCCACGCTGGAGCATGGGAGATGGATAATCAATGATTGCATAAAAGTTGTTTGCAGAATTGGCCACTCTTCTTAGGTCTGTAGCTATGCCGGAGGGTCCCATTGTCAAGCATGTGCTAGAAAAGCGGTTCCATTGGCTGTCAGAGCTCTCCCGGGCACCTGCATTCCTGGGTCCTGTAGTTCTGATGGTTGAGATCACTGCTGGTGAGACTGTGGTCTGGAGCGGCTGAGCCTGTCTTTGCCCTCGTGGACTGAGGGAGACGTAGGCAGATCCTGCCACATCTCAGGTCTGTGCCCTGCCCTGGAGGAAGAAACAAATGAAATTTGGAGCATTTCCCCACCTGCCGGTGAGACTGCTGCTTTGGCAGTTTCTGGTGTACAGCTAGAAAGTCACCCCCTCCCCCACTACTCTACTAGGGACTCCGGAAACATTGGCAACCTTGCTTGCCATGTCACCTCCAAGCCCCACCCTAGCTGATTCAGAAACTTGGGGAGAAAGCCTACTAATCTACCTTAATGAGCTCTTCGGGTAATGCTTTCACCCACAAAAGTCTAAGAGCTGCTGATCTCAACCCTAGGATACAATCAAACACACAGGAGTTGCTGCCAGCTTCCTCCACAGGTGAGCCTGTGTGCTTTAATTACACCTGTTACTCCCCAGCAAATACGTGGGTCTGGCATCCTGACATGCTTTTTACACTCTGCTCATATCAGGGCCTCCCTGATCTGTGTCTAAGAGAGCTGACTGTGAGTTTTGAGCTGTGCTGACCTGTTTTTGGAGATGAAGGCCTTCCATTCTGGGGGTCTTGGCCTCCCAGGCTTCCAGAGCATGTATTTCATACAGTTCCTCCTTCTCTTCCATTGTACAGTGTGGTCCAGAGTTTAAAAATACAGAGCCTTGAAGGAGGATAGACCATAGCACAGAGCAAGGTCATTTGAGGGAAAACTGTACACCGAGCTCCCAGTGCTTTGAGTAGTGCAGTCTTTCGATCATTTGCAGACCTCTGGGTGGTTCTTTGTTCCTCGAAGACGACAGGTTCCCAACACCTCTCTACTCTGGCTATCTCACACCCTAAACCTCATAGGCTCTCTTTTTTCATCACGTGCCGAGGGACCCTCGGTCCAGCTACAAAGCTGGACTACAGGACTAGGGTCACTGTCGATGTCTACCCTGTTGCTGATTGGTAGGAATATAACAAACAATTTGCTATAGAGGGCAATCTTCCCTAGATTTTCTCTGCCCAGACACTGTAAGTATTCCCACCTCGGGTGTTTCTGCCACTGAAGTCATACGAGCCACCGGATTAAGTCAATTTCTCTCAGACACAGGATTGATTTTAGGTCCCTACTGAGCTGAGAGAACACATTGCAGTCAGGTTTTGTCATTTCCTGCATTTACTAAGCCATTTACAGATCATGAAGGAGTCTCCATTAGGTACTCATTTACATATACAACGTGGAGTACTCAGATCTCAATGTTTCTGCAGACACGGTACAAAGACGATCAAGTGACTAGAGCCTGACAGAAACCGGACACATCTTTAGGTCTTAACCCCGTCCTTTTTCTGAGTGACGGAGTAGTTATTACATCAGGAGTTTTTTTTTTTTTTTTTTTTTTGTATCTCACTCAGAGCATGGTCTGGCTCACCCTGAGATCTGAGTTCAGCTAGGAGTATTTGATTCATCTTTCTCTGACTCCTTTTTTTATTATAGAATAAGACTCAAGGATGCTGTGAAACTCTTCAATTGTTAAACTGAACTGTACCTTCGTCTGTTTTCACCTGTCTATTTTGCATCTGTGATCTCAACAAAATTGTATTTTTTCTCTCCATTATGGCCTAATACTTTCTCCCTCCCTCCCTCCCTCTCTCTCTCTCTCTCACACACACACACACACACACACACACACACTCCCTGTTTGCCCCCACAACCCAGTAGCATTTAATAAATGCAATTAGAGATAGGACAGAGAACATGAGAATGATTATTAAGAAGGAATGACGCTGACTACAAATTGAAAGTGAAAGAAAACCAATGAGTGTGTCTGGGAGAAAACGAACCTCCTCATATGAACAATAGGAACTGAATCCTAGGGGTTCAAAGTCTGCAGTTTAAAAGCCTCTTTTATTTACGTGATTGACCGTACGTCTGTCTTGGTTACTGACTCTGAAGTTTCCCTGTTTTCAGGTCCACTGTGCAAAACCTCTTTTATTTTTGTAGGTCAATAACAATGGTGTTGTTTCCTTCAACGTGCTAGTGAGCCAGTTTACACCGGAGTCCTTTCCTCTGACAGATGGGAGGGCCTTCATTGCTCCATTTTGGGCAGATGTGCACAATGGAATTCGGGGTGAGATCTATTACAGAGAAACCATGGACCCTGCCATCTTGAGAAGAGCCACCAAGGACATCAGGAAGTACTTCAAAGACATGACAACCTTCTCTGCCACTTGGGTTTTCATTGTGACATGGGAGGAAGTCACGTTTTATGGAGGCAGCAGTACTACACCTGTAATCATTCAACTTTTCTGTTTTCCACTGCTTCTCTGACATCTAATTCTTGTCCATCTTCTCTACTGAGCGGGAGTCTAATTGGTAGAGCTGAGGGATGTCAGTTCGCTTGAGTTAAACTAATGGGTCTTGCCACCTACTTTCCAGGAAACAGAGGGAAATATCAGCATGAACCAGTCAGCTAAAATATTTCAGATGTGTCACCCCGATCACAATTCATTACCAATGTCTAAAAGGAGTCCCTCAACAATGTTCTTGCAGTAGGTAGCGTTCTGTTTTTTGAGAGAGTGATTTGGACACAGAGACTTGTTCCAGATCATGTGGTTAGGGATCTCACAAGAGACACAAAGGTCTTTTTCTCTTGCCAGGGGCACAAATGTTTCTCACCATCAATAATTTTCTTTTTTTCCCCTCCATAAAATCTGTAGCAAGAGAAAAGTGGGGTGCTGAATT
Organism: Cricetomys ansorgei; assembly: GCA_026225945.1. Classification (NCBI taxonomy): domain Eukaryota; kingdom Metazoa; phylum Chordata; class Mammalia; order Rodentia; family Nesomyidae; genus Cricetomys; species Cricetomys ansorgei. Next base: position 2,216,841 of record JAMJFZ010001122.1, on the reverse strand, counting down.
TGGGAACAAATGGCCTGGTTCATTTTATTATGTTATGACATTTTTTTTTTATTGTGACCGGGCTGAAATGATTCATATTTGATGTTAATTAGAGTGGGCAGTTAAAGCAATTCCTGAATAAAGTTTCAACATCTGCTCTGAAATCCCAAATGAGCAGTCAAATAAAAAAGATTATCTCCGGTAATATCATAGAGACAATCAACTTTCTACCTAAAGGGACCTCCCCAGTTTTCATGAACGTGTACAGCTTGTTTGGGTGACCATGAAAGCAGATAGTTTTGAAGTTACAAACACAGGCATCTTCAACTGCAGTTCCCTAGTAAGCAAAGACACTTAAAAAAAAAAACCATCCTCTTCTTTCTTAGGGTTATTTCTAATTCCATCTGTTTTCCTGGCAATGGCTTGACTGTTTAGGGGTGGAACAGAAATTCCTGAGTAGCAGAGAGAGGTTAAAAAGTGCTGGCCTTGCAATTTATAGCTAGGATGCAACGAGCATGTGTTTCAGCGTTGTCTGACTAGAGCAGCTCAAAGCACTTTATTGCTAAGAGGTCCTGCAGAAAAGAAAGATACAAGTTTAAACAGCAGATGCATTGGCTAGAAATAACCTGTAAAGAAGCATACGTTTCCCTCTGTCACATTATGGATCACTAATGACTCCTCCGGTGATGTTTTATGTCCTTCAAGTCTCATATGTTACAGCGTTAGAATGCAGGGTGCCAGCAATCGATACATTTTAGTGTCAGTGAAAGGGGTAGGGGAGAGAAGAAATGCCCATCAAATGCTGACCACCATTTTTCCCCCCAACAAAAACCTCTCCTGGCTCTAAAAATGGCAAGATAATTTAGGCACTTTCTGGTTTGTACTTCGGAGTAGGTTTCTAAAGTCGGTGAGATCTCTTTCGGTGAGGATGAACGATGAAAACTTGAAGGGCTTTGAGCTCCTAGAGAGGGGGGAAAAGGTACCGAGGAACAACAAAATGTCCATCCATTCCTATCTTTGAATTGAACCCACATCTCCCACCCAAGACTGCCTATCACTGAACTCTGGATTAGAGAGAGATCTTAAGAAAAGAAAGCATCAGGGAAGCCCAGCTGATGAGGAAATGGGCGTGTTTACTCAGAGGAAGGAGAACCAGTGTTTACTGAAGTTTTAACTATGTACCCAGCCTTGTAGTCCGCTATATTCCAAGATGACAACAGTAGGGACTCAAGCCTCCTTAGAGACAGAGCAAGGGCTCCACACTGAACCCTGTAGGGTGGCTCCTACGCTCTTCTGCTGCTTCCTCCAGACTGTGTCAGGAGATGTTCTCTGATTTCCTGAAAAACAAAGTTGTTCGAAAAACCGATTTAGAAAGGTCTTAAAATTAGTATTGGAAAAATATGTGTGCATGTGTGTGTGTGTGTGTGTGTGTGCGTGTGTGCATGTGTGATAATCAGCCTTGGGGTAAGAAGTGATGGAATGATTTTGGGAGTTACTCTCCAGACTCGCTTGAGCTAAAGGTATTTCCAACATATTCCTGATAGAAATTGAGTTCCAAAGGGGAATTCTGCTATGAAAAGAGTCTGTCCGGCTTCAATCCTTGCATGACCTTGAGACTTTGTATCTATCCTTTGAATCTGGCCCAGCTAGCGATCTTGTAGGAATCTTGAGTCTATTGATCATTCATCTCTGTGTCCCGTTTTCCTCTTTTGTTAAATAGTCCCAAAGAATGGAGGCAAATACCCAGCCAATTCTATCATAAATGCCATCGGCTGCGGCAGGCACAGGGCCGGAGGAGAAGGCGTTCTTTTACAAAAAGGGCTTTTCTTGACTCGCAAGGTGCCCTTCCTTGGGACTGTCTAGAATGGGCTTCCGAGATCCTCCACCCCAGCTTGATTACAGAGGATAGGAATCTGGGTCTTCCTCTGCTCTCTCACAGAATGTTAACTAGGATGCCATCAGGCAGCCAGGGGAAAGGGCTAGGCTTGAATAGGAAAAGGTAGTCACTGCCACTTTTAATTCTATTTTGATTTGCATTTCCTGAAAGCATAAGTCCTAGCGTGGGGATTCAGAAAGGGAAATAGTTAAGACTGAAGCGTGATGCAGCCTATATCTGAGCACCACCTGCAAGGCTTGTTTGGATTTGTATAACATCTCTGTCCTCGTAAAAGTTGGCAATTGAGACAGCACGGAGTATCGGTGCTCTGAGAGGCAGGCTGGGTGCTCTGGCTGCAATGCCGTGTCCATGGCCCCGTCGCTGCTCAATTTCCAGCAGCTCACGCCACTTAGTCCTTAGTTGCTTGGCTCCACATGAAATGAACCCAAACCATCACCCATCTCGGCTTCGGTCTGAGTTAAAGATGAACATGGAAGATTTTATGGACACAAAGTAATGCATAAATGCTCAATTAGAGGAACAATTTCTTTCCAGAAAGTGCTTCTTAAAAGTCACTTCCCAACTTTCATTTTAAAAGAGGGAGACATCTCATCCAGACTAGCGATGTTTTCCAGGAACAGAGAGAACCCACTCCAGAGGAGCACTTTAATGGAGCTTTGGGCTCACTGTGTCCCTCCACACCCCGCCCTGCCCACTCTGCTGTGGGTGAAGGTATTTGTGCAGAAGCCTCTGGCTTGACTTTTTTCCTATAGTTTATTCTCATGCTGCCATCTATAGGTGCTGTCTGGTCATTGCATGCTCAGACTGGGCTCTTCTGTTTTGGCCCAAGGGAGATGTCAGGGGGTGGAGGGGGAGCACTGAGTCAGACTCCAGGTTTATCTCAGGCAGTTTCTTATTTGGATTCACAGTCCTACACATCTTGCTTTTTTGCACTGGAAGTGAGAACAAATTTCGAGAGAAGGCAGAGCGTGAGGATTGGGGGATTGGGCTCCAGTGCAGTTCAGAGCTGTTTGGGGGTAGGGTGGAGGGAAGGGGGTACATAGTGGTTGAGGGGGAGGTTGAAGGGAGCCACCACTGGGTGATGACCTTCAGGGAATACGAGTTATAAGCTTTTCCCTACACATTCTGCAGGTGAATACCTTCCAGGCCGTGTTAGTGTCTGATGGCTCGTACACGTTCACACTCTTTAATTACTATGAAATCAACTGGACTACTGGGACAGCGAGTGGTGGCGACCCCCTGACAGGCCTTGGAGGAGTGATGGCACAGGTAACAGGTTCTCCATATCATCCTCTTATACACTGAAATCACTGCATCCCTTGTTTGCTTCGCTCAGCCTCATGGACAGAGTCCTGCCAGTATTTTTGCTCTAGAAGCACATGTCTGATCTTGTAGGCGCGTTGAGGGGCTAGCTTTGTCCACCTTGATACCTTAATCTGGGTATGGGATGAACTAGGCAGGGCTTTCATTGTGGGAATCATACCTCGAACGGTGGCCCCATGGAGTCCAGGAAAAAGTAATCTCTTATTCCCTAGCATGATGAATTCTTAAAGTAGTTGGGTTGGCTAATGAGTCGGATGTGTGCTCCAAACTTTTTTCTTTTGTGATCCAGGCAGGATTTAATGGTGGAAACCTCACAAATTTCTTCAGCCTACCAGGGTCAAGGACCCCTGAGATTGTAAATATCCAAGAGACCACAAATGTCAACGTTCCAGGACGCTGGGCATTTAAAGTCGACGGAAAGGAAATAGATCCGGCCAATGGCTGCACCTCCAGAGGTAAGCCTTTCCTCTCCTCTGACAGAGCAAGGTTGGTTTCCCTTAGATTGACAGGTGAACTTTCCAGCCACGGAGGTGGAATCGTTCCCGATGCCTTACTCTTTTGATGTCTCTCAGCGGAGCGGTGGAGATCAAGGTAATTTTAGCATGCGCATTCATCACCCCGGGAGCAGCACTGCATGTGGTACACTTCGGAGCCCTTGCCTGTGGTGTGCGTGCCGCTTCCAGTTTGGAATAGCTCCAAAGTGAACCAGGATCTTGAGTGATTTCTCAGCCAGATGGACAGAAGGGAGCCCTCCTGCCTCGCTTCATTTTTGTCAATGGGGTTGTGCCCCCTTTAAGATTCTCTCCTCATCTTTACTCTTGTTCTGCCATCTGCACTTTGTAGATCCACCGGAGTGACTGAACTTGGAGTGTGGCCAAGTCCCTGTATTGGTAAATCGGTAGCTGCTAGTATGAAGGGGAAGAAAACGTAGCAGAGTTTTTAGGGGCTCTTCTAAAATCCTCCCCGTGACAGAAAGTTGTGCAGGGATTGGGGAGATCAAGCTGCTTTAGGTCTGTGGGTTTCCTTTGCGTTGGTCTCTGTAGTGTGGCGTCTTTTCTCAACTACCAAAATCTCTTCAGCTGTGCATAATAGCCCCGCAGTTCTCACAAGAACATCCCTGTATATTGATTCCTGCCTCCTATGTATTCAAAAGTGTTCAGGAAACAGGATTTCTGTTAAATCTCTGCACGTAGAAGTAGGGGCTACAGAAAGAAGAAACAAGAAATTGTCTGTTTTTATCTGATGCCCACCTAGCTACCTATCCATCTCCACTCCCCTCCTCTCCATCCACCTCTCCATCTTAGTGACTCACCCACCCAGCATCCCCCTCTCCAGCCACCCCATCTCCTTCTTCCATCCTATCCACCCATTCTCCTATCTACCCATCCTTCTATCAATGTGCTATTCTTCTTATTGATCTATCTATTCATATGCCTCCATCTGTCTATCCACTAATCCATTTTATCTTTCTAGAGAACAATGTAAGAGACCCACTGAACCCCAGCTATGCTTCAGGTAGCACAGATTCTGGTGTCATAGTTGCCCATGATAATGCTACGGTAGAAGAAGTACACATAGGAGTAATGGGCATAGTGTGGTACATATAATAAGCACATACAGGGTATTGTGGAAACACAGGAAGTAGTGGGCAAAGTGATTGCAGATCTGTAAGAACCTTTTGTATTGGGATAAGGAGATTTCTTCTCTTTGGGTAGAAACCATGGTCTGCATATTTTGCTGCCAGACATCTCTCTTGACTGAGCTTCAAATGCTTAATATATAGAAATGCCAGTTTCATATGGCCCGAAGTTCCCATGCCCTCTGCTCCCATCCATTGATTGCCTAACCTCTGACTTTTCCTTAAGGCAAGGTCAGAAAGATGACCTGCCTGGGCATCTTTGTCTTGTGGACTCTGTGAAGTTGTTCATCCTGGAATAGCACGTAAGTGCTATAGAGCTAAGTGGGTATTAAACTGGATTGGAAAGAATCTGTCCCAAAGCCCCCCCCTCCATGACTTCTGAGACTGTCCCTCTTCCCTTGTGGGATGGTCAACACAGCACACACGTGTGCAAGATGTTGTGCCCGTGTCTTCTCCTCTCACCCCTTTACTAGAATCTGAGACGTCCCAGACTCTCTCTCCAACCCTTCTTCCCTTTCGGTCAAGAGCTGAATAGTTCACTGACTGTGTATTGCAACATGAGTTCTCAGTGGCACCCTCTCCCCTGAATCCTGGGACTGAACACTGTGATGATGGACAGCATTGGCTGGCTGCGCCGTGGGGATGGTCTGATGCCGGCTGTGTGCAATGTTCCCACTTTCACTGCATTCTCTCCCTCCTGAGTTATGTGTTTGGGTTTCATATGTAGGACAAATTCAATATCCACACTAGACTTGTGCATTTTTATGTGCCACTGGACGTATATCAATCTAATGAGATCAGGATTTGGCCTGGGTTATAGCAAGGGACTCGGTTCCAGAGAGCTGGCTTATTAAATCATCATTTCACAAACAAAATTATCACAGAGCATCTACCTTTTGGTCCAAACCTCCTCTATTCAGAGACATTTTGCTCTCATTTATTGGAAGCCTGGAAATGCAGAGACTGGAAATGATACTGAGTGAAGGCTGCTATAATGTATGCAACCTTGAGCTAGTGCCAAAGTGCTGGAGGATTTAAGGCCTGTTTTAAGGGCTGATGCATACAACCTGCTGGGAATATAAATACATCTATTATCTCCTTTTAGGAGCAAATCTCAACAGGTAGGAGACATAATTGCTTGTTGAGACGTGTTTCTGTTGGACAGATATAGAAAGAACTGTTCTAAGGTACCCCTGCCTTTTGCTGGGGTTAAGCAGATTGGCTTGTACAACTTGCAAGATATTCAAGAGTCTTATTGTTGAGTGTGTGTGTGTGTGTGTGTGTGTGTGTGTGTGTGTGTGATTTTAAAGATTGAATATCTGCCAAATAAATGATAGTGTATTTAAAAAAAATTAGCAGGTTTTAAAGCCATTCCTCTCCCTACCTGGTCCTTCCTCTGACCTAGACTTCCTCAGAAAGTTCTCTCCAGAAGATAAAGAGGGGAATACCAGAGATGGGCAGGGCATAGAGCATGGGGCCATCAGTTTGCAAGGGTTTAAGTTCAGCCTCAGCAGCATCTGTAGGACTTAAGAACTTTTGAAAAAAGTACAGAAGAGGTCAGCCTTTTCTAGAATATTCCAAGGAAGCTGAGATTTATGTCTGCCTCCTGATTTGTGCTGTTGACCTTTTTGGATATATGCTGCACAGACTGTTGATTAAATGAACAAATTAGCAAATAAATAACCGATTGCTGAGTTCTGTGGCTACCAGCAGGATGTGCTTTTGGAATGCCCTTGCTCATATTCCTGAAAAGGAAAATGGCCCCTGAGTGTCAGAGACTTCCCCACAATTGAAGGCAATGTGTCCTTGTTTGAATGTGGGCTTGCTCACCAGCTGGGAAGTTTTTAATGCCAGCAGTTTACACTAGATTCAGACCCATTCAGCCTCGAATCTTGGCTTCTTCGATGAGTTACTGAGCGATGTTGAATGAATTATTCAACTGCTCCTAAGCCTCAGTTTCCCCAGTTGTCAAATGAGGGTGACAGTTGGCAGTCCCTACCAAGTGGGTTCCTGGGTGGGATGAGAAGTCATGATCAAAGAAAAGTCTAAATCCCAGTACCTGCACAGAGGGGAAGTGCTCAGTAAGTGTTGGCCCTGATGTCCTTATTCCCAGGACAGTTCCTCCGGCGAGGGGAGGTGTTTTGGGATGACCTGAACTGCACCATCAAGTGTCGCTGCCTGGATTTCAACAATGAGATCTACTGTCAGGAGGCCTCCTGTAGCCCCTATGAGGTGTGCGAACCCAAGGGCCGGTTCTTCTACTGCAGCCCTGTGGAGACCAGCACCTGCGTGGTGTTTGGGGAGCCACACTACCACACCTTCGATGGCTTCCTCTTCCACTTCCAAGGCTCTTGCGCTTACTTGTTGGCCCGACAGTGTCTACAAACCTCCAGCCTCCCCTTCTTCAGTGTGGAAGCCAAGAATGAGCACCGGGGGGCTCTGCTGTCTCTTGGGTGAAGGAGCTTTCAGTTGAGGTCAATGGCTACAAGATTCTCATCCCAAAAGGAAGCTATGGGAAAGTTAAGGTAAGACCCTCTCCATACATCATGGGGAGATGGAGAAGCCAGAGATGCTTCCTGGAGAAAACCTCCTCCTGTCTACTGTTTTGCTGTTTGTCTGTCTATAGTACCAAACAGGTAGATGCACTTCCTGCCTTGGAAGATGCTTTTCTAGGCCAAAGTTTATTTGTACAAAGGCTTCACAGTGAGCCCATATCTAAAAACAAACAAACAAGGTATATTCGCATGCCTAGTCCCTTCACTGGTGGACACATGCTTACACATGTACATGTATACATATACATACAGGTATATGTCACTCAGAAGTGACAGTAACAGAAAGGCAAGTTTAGTTTCTCATAGACATGGCTTGCAATAATTAAAGCCATATGGCCATGCCCAGGCTACAGTGCAAGCGCAGAGTGCTTACCCATAATTCAGTGTAGTCTTGGGGGTCATCTTCAACCTTAGCTTCCATCCTGTTTGCCTAAGAGCTATTGCTTCATCCATATTGATTGATGTCTCTGCAGGTACCACCCTAGAGTGACTTTGGTGACTTCCTTAGTGAGCCCTGTATGGGAAGATCCCAGGAAAGTTTTACCCAAATGCCCCTCTGCAGAACTGCACTCCCCCCCTCCACACACACTTCTGACCACACTGACAGAGAAGAACACAAATTTCTGCTGGCCTGTTTAGCATATGTAAATGGCTCTCTTTGCAGGGGCCTCGACTAAGGAGGGAGGGGAAGCCTGAAGCTACTAGCAATTACTCAATTGACAGAGGCCTCAATTTTCATAATGTTAATGAAGACCTTGTTATAACCATGCATTTATTCAAGCAATCATAACTTGGAGACCACAAGGGGTGACTGCTGTATTCCATGCCATCCTTATTCCTGGTGCACGGTCATTAAATAGATTATCAACCAGAACTAATGCCAACACAGGATTTCTTTCCTTTTTTTTTTTAAAAAAAAAAAAAAAGAAATGTGTTGTAGCTTTTATTGCTGAAGCATGTCCAACAAAAGGGAAAATGAGGGAACTAATTCCACCTTTTCTGGCTCTGCCATTTCCAAATCTGTGCATTTCGTGGACTTTGTAATTGGGAAAGTAGGCTGTGACCATGGCTGAAGTGCCAGTTTGCTTGTTACCTGGTTAGTCTCTCTGGGGACAGGTTCATACATCACATCAGAGTGAAGACCCCTGGTCCAGGGGTAAGGAGTTTTTGAATTTTGGAGTTTTGTAGATTTATATTGTGCCATGGAGCGCTCCTTCTCCCTGTGGATAGATACATTTCTGGCTAAATTTTTCGCCAGTTTTCCCAACTCGCCCGTGTTGTACAAACGGCGTGTCTGATGCCAGTTGTTGAAAAGCAGGTGTCAGGCTACGTCCCTACTTTCCATTTTGATTAAAATTCTTTTTTGCTCATGCTCGACTTTTTCCTTCTTTTTTCTTTTTTTAATGAAAGAAAGAATACTGTAGTCTCTTTCTGGCCCAGCAGCTCTGCTAATTTTGCATGGCTCTGTCCCACTATCCAGGCACAGGGCATGGATTCCTCAATTTTCTGTAGCGACAGGGACATCTGGATGTGAATATAAATGCCTCAGAGAGGAAAGGTTATGTGACTCCAACTGCAAGCGAACAATGGCACCCTTTTCCTTTTGCCAAATGGTTTCCAGGGACTCTGAGTACACCTGCTTTCCTGGCCAGAGTGGCTAGATGGATGCAGAACCCTGACCCAGGGTGATGTGGGGACAGCCAGGGAGAGGCCCAGGAACAGGAAGGAGCCCAAGGCTCCTGGGAAGCAGCTGACTTTTTAGCCATATTGTGCCAAGACTGGAATGGCCCAAGTTGTGTCCTTGCAAACCACAGGTCCTCTTCCTCCAACCCTGTCTCCTAGGTTAGAAGCAACATTTTCTCAGGGAGGTTTTCACCATTGAATTCATTCTCAAATGATAAAATAAACAATTTGGGTTATATATGCTAATGGAGCTCAAAGAAAGTCAGCATAACTAAGCATCCATACCTAGCAAATGTCTCTCAGTGATTACAGGTTTTCTGGTTTCTCCCCAACATGAACCTGAATGATTTAAAGCACTTCTAGAGGACAGGCCAGCCATACAGCCCATAGGGCATGGAGAACTCTGACTCTGGAGTGGGACCTACCCAGTTCTGTGCCATCACTGCTAGCAGAGTGGCCTCTAACTTCATTTTCTTTGTCCATAAGGTAGGAGAAGTTGTGTCTCCTAGATCGGACACCTAGACTATAGCCTGGAGTTGGTTGCCTCTGCTCCACACTAAAACAGGCATCTGGAAGCAGTGACAAAAACGTGACTGAACCTCAGCAGGTGTCAGGTTCTGTACCCAGCTCCATCATCAATTAAAAGAAAGAGAACATGATAAGAACCTTTAAGGTTTCATGGAATGTTAAACAGAAGTGCATCACCCAACACAGAGGCTGGCACACAGTAGGCACTCAGCACATGATGGTTACATACAGCCATTTCCAAGCCCTACATTTTGTGATTCCTCTTCTCTCTCTTCACCCTGACTCTGTACACATCCTGGGAAAGACCTATTGACAAGAAAAATGCTTAGGACACAACAGGAAGGAAAAGCAAAGAGGTTTGTCTGTTGTTAGCGAATTAAAGGTAAGAATAAAACCATAAACCACAGGTTGAGCTTATTGTTCCCTAGGAGCTCCTGTTTTGATCCTTGGGGCGCATAAACATGGTGACTACCTGTGGCAAGAGAAAAGAAAGTGTGTGTACTCTTATGCCAGCAGAAAAGCTCTCCAGCTATAACTTACAGGCAACTGTAGTGATGCCAGTCAGAAAAGAAAGAGAGCAGAGACAGGAAATGGGGGAGGGTGTGTAGCAAAATCCAGAGGTTGGTGACTTCTGCTTTGAGGCACAGAAGACTCTGTCTCCTTGTTGAGAACAGGAACAGAGGGGAGAGGGAAGGAAAGCATCCTGAAATTGATTTACTTGGAATTTGAAATTATACCAGTCTTGGAGAAAATTTAATTTTCCATACCCTTGCATGGACAAGGGATAACTGCCCAGTACCCTGGCAGGATGACTTTCCTTACAGAATGGCTTTCTGCACCCCTCTCTTGGCTTAACCCTACCTAAGGGATAGAGGCAGATCCTTGGGTTTTCCATTTCTAACTTCAGGACAGTTTCTTTTTCAGGCCTGCCCAGACTTCTACATTGCTGCAGTCTTATGGTTCATGAGCTTCCCATTCATATGTTGATATTCTATTAATAAATTGTCATGAGGGTGGTGTTAGAAGATGGGATGTAGGGGCAGTAATTAGGTGATGAGGATAGGATTCTCGAGAATACAATTAGTGCTCTGTAGAAGGCCACAGAAAGCTAATTTACCCTTCCATCACATGACTGCACATCTGTATACCAGAAACTTGGCCATTTCAAACAGTAATCTGTTGGTATTCCTTTCTTGAATTTCCCAGTATCTTGAATATTCTGTAATTTATAAATACTTTATTTCAACTCAAGCAAGCTAAGACACAACACTGGTACCAGGAGTGGGGTGCTGCTATGACAAATACCAAAAAAATGCAGTAGTAGCTTTGAAACTGAGTAATAGGCAGAAGGTGTCAGTTTTTAGATACTGACTAGTCAAAGCCTACACAAGCAATTCTGTTGAGGGTTAGTTTCTAATCTCAGAAAATGCATGAGGCATTTACTTCAGTAAACCTTGGGAGCAATATCTGGACAATATATCACCTCATTTCCAACTCAGAACATAATGACCATATAGAAGGTAAGACTCCTATCCTTCCATGTACCAAAAAATCATTAGGAGTCTAGGACAGCCTGGAAAGCTGATGTGCATTTAAAGTCAAGCCCACTGAAGACACTGATAGGACTAATCATTCCACCCCTAGTTCTTGAACATGAGCATCTTCCGAAGCTAGGCACAGTAAATGTGAGGATAAAACCTGATTCTCTGTTAGAAGCTTTTCAAAACACCTGTTTATGTTTTCTAGATATCTGAGGTTCACTCTCCATTCTTCCCCAGTTCTTATTCAACCACAGGAGAAACTATGAGGGACAGCTGGGTGGGCTGCACAGTTTGTCCCTCCCAGCTTGTGTCTGGTTTTAGCTCTTACCTCTATCATCTCTTGGGCCCTGGCAGCAGCCACCTGTCTGGGCTACTTGCTTCTCATCTTGATTTAGTTCAGCAAGTCCTTCCTGCCAGCCAGGATGAGTTTCCTGAAATGCAAATCTGCCTGTGTTATTTCTTTGTTTACAGCCCTTCAGGGGCTCTTCTCCCTACTGAGTAGAAATCCAGCTCTTTTTCAGTTGTCTTTTTTTTAACATGGCTTAAAGGCCCTCCAAGGTCTGTTCTCAACATGGGAGCCAGAGTAGTTCTTTCAAAGTGGAAGTCAGATCCTTTGCTTTAAATATCCTCTTGGCTCAACATTTTGCTCAGAGCTAAAGCCAAAGCCCTGTTTTGTTCCTGGCTGCTACTCTGCCTGATTCCAGCTGGGACTGCCCTCTGCTATTTGTTTAGCTCAGTCACATGGAGACCCTGATGTGTACAGGCACCCAGAAACACCCCCACCTTAGGGCACACTGATCCCTCCCTTAGCCTCCTCACTCCAAGGCTTCTTCCTCTCTCAAATGTCACCTTCCCATGAAGCTGTGCCCTGACCATTCACTTATAGTTATGTACCTTCTTTCTGAACACTGGGATCTGTAATCCTCACTCACACATCATTAGATGTTGCCTTTGCTTGGCCAGTGGTTAGTCCCCCTAGCTAAACTCTAGGTCTCACTAGGAAGGGAATTTAGACCAGTTCACTCGCTGGTAATCTTCAACTCTTAGAACACCGTTTGACACCAGAAAGGCCCCCAGGACTTGGCCTGTGTCTTCAGCTTCATCTCTGGCTACTGGTCCTTTCAGCAATCCTGAATCTCCCATGACAGTCCCCACCCCACACAGCCATCTCTAATCCCCTGCCTTCATTCTTTTGTCCTGGAATTCTCTCCCTAACACCCACCGTGGTGTTTCTCTGGCAACTTTATCTTTAAAAACTCAAGTCAGATTTAACTGCCTTTAAAAACCTTGAATGAGTCCCTGAGGCTGGGTTAAGTGTTCACTCAATGTTCTCCCATCGATTCATATTTAATACTGACTACCATAAATATCTGTTTGTGTTCCTCTTTTTCAGTAGGATGGGAGCTCCTTGAGGAACAAGGGTGAATACTATTTCTTTAACCCTGTACTTCTCAGATCCTGGCATAGTGCTTGGTACTTAGCAGACGTTCAGATTTGTTGGTGCTGAGCGATGGAATGGTGTAGTTCAGATATCAGGAAGTCAGTGAGATATGCGTAGAATTAGACTCTAGGGTGGCCTTCAGGACCAACAGCATACCAAAGTTGGCATAACCACATTTCATCTGACAGGATGATCAGTAGGTACACAGCCAGAGGGATCATGAAAAACATGTGTGATACCCAGACTTAATGGATCTTTAGAAAAATAAAAAGGAAAATCAAGGTGATGCACCGCTCAGGCAAAGGCTTAAAGTCAGCCTATAAGCCAGGCAAGAAGGGTGCCAGCCTGCCAGTCCCCAGAGGCATGCACAAGGGCACTAGAACTGTCAAAGATATTGGGCTCAAAGCCCAGTGCCCTCTAGCCCACAGCCCCCATTACCTAAGTATTTTCCCCAGACATTAGCACAGTAAGAGGTAAGCGCATGTGAGCCCCAGAACTTGGGGTGACCATTCTCTCCTGTGACAACCTGTGCTGGAGCGCACGTGTGACCGCCCGCTCACCTGCCTTTCACTGTTACTGTTGGCAGGTTAATGACCTAGTGACCTCTTTGCCCGTCACCTTAGAGTTGGGGGCGGTGAAAATCTACCAGAGTGGCATGTCTACTGCCGTGGAAACAGATTTTGGGCTCTTAGTGACGTTTGACGGCCAGCACTACGCCTCCATTTCCATCCCAGGCTCTTACATAAACTCCACCTGCGGGCTCTGTGGAAACTACAATAAAAACCCGCTGGATGACTTCCTGCGCCCAGATGGCAGGCCCGCCATGTCGGTGCTGGACCTGGGAGAGAGCTGGCGTGTCTACCACGCCGACTGGAAGTGCGGCTCTGGCTGCGTGGACAACTGTACTCAGTGTGACGCCGCCACCGAGGCTCTCTACTTTGGGTCTGACTACTGCGGTTTCCTCAACAAGACGGACGGCCCCCTGTGGGAGTGTGGCACTGTCGTGGACGCCACCGCTTTCGTGCACAGCTGTGTGTACGACCTGTGCAGCGTGAGGGACAACGGCACGCTCCTCTGCCAAGCCATCCAGGCCTACGCCTTGGTGTGCCAAGCCCTAGGCATCCCAATCGGAGACTGGAGAATCCAAACTGGGTGTGGTAAGCCGGCATGCCATCCTATGAAAGGAGTCTCCCATGCCAGGGGCAGGGATAGGATGTCAGGCCTCCTCTAGAATCGTGGTCCAAGAGTGAGTGTAGTGCGAAATATCACATATTATAGAGAATGGACTGTGAAGAGGTCTTTACTTTTCCTCACCTAATGTCATCACCAGGAAAAAAAAAAAAAAGACACCATTGATGGACAGCACGTATCTAGAAATAGGAAATGGGTGGCAGAAAATACATGGCTAGAGGAAGCCCCATAGGGGGAATGGCAGCCCGGAGCTGAGCCAGGGGAGGTACTTCCACGGTTGGAGTGGCTGTTGAAGAAGTACAGATGATAGCTTAGGGATACAGAGTCAGCATTGGGGCATGGTTTCCCCTCTAGGTGGAGGCTTCTGCCATAGCTCTTTAGTTTCTTAGCTGTGGTCCCTCACCTCGGGGCCTTCAGAGTTTGTGCCATTTTTTTTTTTCTCATAGCATCTCATCTGACCTGGTCTGAGAAAGGGCTATGGATAGTGAATACAGCCTATCAATGAAGAAGCCCTTTTCTTGCGTAGCTAGCGGTGGTCAGGAGACTCCTAGACGTGTGCAAGTATCCAGATTCTTTACCATAAGCTTTAGATGAATTTTTTCCACACTATTTAGTTGTCTGTTTCTCTCAGCCTCACTAACCTACTTAAATCTCCCCCACTCATAGAAAAGCATATCGATAATGTGTCTCCTTCCCGGTCCTTGGTTCTTTTCATATGAGTAAATGGGCAGTCTCCATCCATGCCTTTAAGAGGCTGTGGAGGTGGGATTTAAAAGTTTCTCCAAATTCCAAGGCCAGAGGCTTCCCTCCACAAGCATGGGTTGGCTTGACACAAATCATCATGTGTCAGATTCAAATCTCAGCATATTGGTCACACTATCAAGAGACAGTGTATCTTCCTTGCTGTGTGATTGACTGAGCAGCCTCTATTACACTCAGAGCAGCCATCTCATAATTTACATTCAAGTTGAATATGGCTTCTCTTTGAGCCTTATATAATCCAAGAGCATCCAAATTGTCTAGCTAAATTCTTATGAATAATAGTTATATATTTTTTCTGGTGATTCTCATCTTGTACCTCCCCCCCCCCACTGGGGATGAATTATGTTTAATTCAGAGATGGTTGACTAGGCTTATGTCTGCTGGATTCAACTAGATTCAAACATTTATGTAGACTTGAATGCTCTTAAATAAGAGAAGCAAGCTTCTAAAGCACGGAAGGCCTTCGGAAAGCAGCTAGCTCCCAGCTAACCCCCGAGAGAGACAGGTACACCATCTCTGCTGATTGCTCAGCTTCTCTCTCATTTTTAATGTCCCAGGAATTCATTTCCACAGTCTGCCTCGGTCACACTCAGATATTTTAAGTGCCTTTTTGTTTGAAATTTCATGTCTTCAAATTGCTCCTCTAACGGGTACAATTTTCATTTCTCCTGAAAGTTTTATTTCCTTCTAAGAATGGGCCATGCTCTTTAAAACCAAGACATCTCCCATGTCCTTGGTGGAGGGTTTGAAAACATCTTCATGACTGTAGATCACTAAGTAATAACTCTCTATTGAGGAATTAAGGCTAATCTAGTAAGGACAGACAACCTCAAGATGAATTTCTGTGGGTTCAAGTTCCGGTAAAACCTCACGGTCCAGCATATAGAGAAAGCAATTGTGTCTTCTCTTAGAGTGTCCCCTTCAGTCTCTCCCCGAGTAAGTGGCCACCTGATCCTCACCATGGGGACTGAATGATCTGGGAGGAGTATTTTTGTTTTCTCCCAGCCCCTGTGCTGGTTGGATTTGGGTCTACTCACCTATGACTGAGCTGTCTTCCTTTCTCCGCACCAGTGTCTACCGTGCGGTGCCCGAGCTTCAGCCATTACTCTGTATGCACCAGTAGTTGCCCTGACACCTGCTCGGACCTGACGGCCTCTCAGAACTGTGCCACACCATGCACGGAAGGTTGCGAGTGCAACGAGGGCTTTGTCCTCAGCACCAGCCAATGTGTCCCATTGCACAAATGCGGCTGCGACTTCAATGGCCACTACTATACCATGGGGGAGTTCTTCTGGGCCACGGCCAATTGCACGGTGCAGTGCTTATGCGAGGAGGGAGGGGATGTCTACTGTTTCAACAAGACCTGCAGGAGTGGGGAGGTGTGTGCTGTGGAGGATGGCTACCAGGGCTGCTTCCCCAAGCGGGAGACCGTGTGCCTGCTCAGCCAGAACCAGGTGCTACACACATTCGACGGTGCCGCCTACGCATTCCCATCCGAGTTCTCTTACACACTACTCAAGACCTGCCCGGAGCGTCCTGAGTATTTGGAAATTGACATCAACAAGAAGAAGCCTGATGCCGGGCCTGCTTGGCTCCGGGGTCTTCGGATCCTTGTGGCTGACCAAGAGGTCAAGATAGGAGGAGTCGGGGCTTTAGAAGTCAAGGTAAGACTCCTGGCTTCCTCCGAGGGTCTTCAGCCGGAGTGACCGAACTTGGCCTTTTCATCTGGCTTGGCTTTCTTCCTCTGACTGTAAATGGATTCTAAAAAGGACATGACTCCCATGTGGGAGCATTTTATTTTTTTAGTGCTTCTTCCAAAATGAGACTCTAGCAGGTAGAGAAATGGAGCCGGGTTGAATTTTCTGAATCAGATAGAGTAAAATTCACTCTCCACAAGAACAAATCCTCACAGAAGGCTATGTGCCAAGCACTATTCTAAGCCTTTCTCATGAAGTAGGTTGTAGTCTTACCTTTATCCTGGAACTGTCAAAATCAAGGCACAGAAAGGTTAGGAAACTTCCTCCAGGGACACACAGCTACAAACCAGGATTTAAGTCCAAATAGGCTGGCTGCTATCATTTATGGTTCTTAATACTATACTATCCCTTCTACATGTAAAAAAAAAAAATTCATGTGGCACAAAGTGGAGGTGCCTGCCATGATGCCTCCCATCCCTCTGGCATGGGCTAATGTACCCATGATTAGGTACCCAGGCTCATTAATTCTAGATGGAATCTTGGGAATCACTTAGTGCGATGTTTGATTCCATAGAAGGTGCAAAGGGCCACGTAAGGGTCCCACAGCCAGCTTGGCAGAATGGGATGCTGCTAGGAAATGGTTCTCCCTTCTCTCAGTCTAACATGAATTCAGTGGCATCATATGAGGTCTGGTTCAGACAACAATCACCACAATGTAACCTGAGCAGATTACAAGACACATATTCACAGAAGGAAACAGAAGGGGCTGCGTTCTCAGCCCCATTAGTGAATTGGCAGAGATTAATCCAGGAAAGGAATAGCAGGGATAGAGAGGTGGATGGACAGCTGGACGTTAGCTCCCCTCTATACGCCCCAAGGTTCTGGGGCAGAGGAAAATTAAAATTCGATGGTAGAAGAATGAGCCAGAAAAGTGTGGAGGAAAGGCGCTATCTGAGAAACAGTGCCTGAAGGGAGACTGGCGCAGGAGGAATACAGCCCCTCCCGATAGCTTCACTCGGTCTGTTTGTGTGGGACTAGCTTAAGGTCTGGGACACATTAAAATAATGAGAAAATGGGGGTTTCCAAAGAAAGAAACAAGCCTGTGAATAAACAGTTGGTGTCTGTGTGGAGTTTGCATACACCATCAGCTCCTGGGTGTTTTCAAGAAGGTCCTGGCACTGAGCCAACTCTTTCCCAGCCTCAGAAGTGGTGGGTCCTCTATGGGTCTCTGCCACTGATGACAGTGCTTTTGACTTTTCAGCTCAATGGTCAAGATGTGGAATTACCCTTTTTCCATCCTTCGGGGAGGCTGGAGATTTATCGAAACAAAAACAGCACGACTGTGGAGTCCAAAGGTGTGGTGACTGTTCAGTACTCTGATGTGGGCCTGTTGTACATCCGGCTGTCCACCATGTACTTCAACTGTACTGGGGGCCTGTGTGGCTTCTTCAATGCCAATGCCAGCGATGAGTTCTGCCTCCCTAATGGCAAGTGCACAGACAACCTGGCAGTGTTCTTGGAGAGCTGGACGACATTTGAGGAGATCTGCAATGGCGAGTGTGGGGACCTGCTGAAGGCCTGCAACAATGACTCTGAGCTGCTCAAGTTCTACCGGGGCCGCTCCCGGTGTGGGATCATCAATGACCCCTCCAACAGCTCTTTCCTGGAGTGCCACGGGTGGTCAATGTGACGGCCTACTACCGCACCTGCCTTTTTCGCCTGTGCCAGAGCGGAGGCAATGAGTCGGAGCTGTGTGATTCTGTGGCTCGTTACGCCAGTGCTTGCAAGAATGCAGATGTAGAGGTGGGCCCCTGGAGGACCTATGACTTCTGCCGTAAGTTAGGGCTGTGCCATGGGGAAACTAGGGGTGGGGATTTATGCTCTACAATGGCTTAGGACTTCTCTTCCTAGTGCGACTGAGCTCAAGGGAAAGCTGACGACTTGTCTTTGTGCCCATCACCCAGAACTAGACTGTTTTTCACCTGGATTTCCATTTTGTATGTGTGTGTGTGTGTGTGTGCGTGTGTAGTGTATGTGTATATGTGTGTATATGTTCACATGTACATGTGTGTTCATGTAAGACTAGAGGTTGACATGGATGTCTTCCACTATTCTTTTTCTTCTTTTTCATCTTTCTTTTCTTTTCTTTTTTTGTCGAAGACTTAGTTTTTTTAAATTTTGCTTATATATATATATATATATGCATGTGAGTGCAGGTACCCTTGGAGGGTATCAAATTTTGAACTTCCCAATACAGTACTGGGAACCAAATTTGGATCCTCTACAAGAGCAGTGTATGTTCTTAACTGGTGAGCCATCTCGCTAGCCCCTCCAACCTTATCTTTTGAAACAATGTCTCTTACTTAATCTAGAGCTCACTGATTGGCTAGACTATCTGACCACTAAGCTCCAGGAGACCACCTGTCTCCAAGTGCTGGTGTTATAGATATTCAAACTTTTATATGGATGCTGGCATCTGAACTGAGGCCTTCATGTTTGTGTGGCGGGCACTTCATCCACTAAGCTACCTCCCAAGTTTCTAAACACACACTATCTTTTCATTGTAGAGCAGTGAGTCATCCCATTGACTGTGGTTTTATCTACAGAGAGCACAAACACCAGGTCAAAAGGACCAGGAACCTTTGTGATGGCTCCTTGGGTACCTTCCCCCTGGGCAAAGAAGAGCCCCATTCATTTTGGTAGGACACAATCAGCTGGAGAGCTTTTCAGGGTGTTGGAGATTAGCGTTTCTCCCTGGGGCAAGCCTATCAGTGGCTATTAAGACAGTTCCATGTACCTGGCTCTTCATTTTGTCCCCAGAGTATGTGATCCCTCTCAGCAGGGCAGTGGCAATACTAGTAGTCATTAGAATAACTCCTGAGCAGACAGGATACCCAACACCCTGGCTTATCAGAAGTAGCAGAAGGGGAAAGGCAGGGGTGAGAGGGTGGAGCCCATGCAGGAGAGTAAGAATTGCCTGACCAGGTCTTCTATGTACCACTCCATCTCACTAACAACGTTGGCCCTAAAACGAAACCTAAACCACAAAGATGCCAGCTTCTGGGTCTGTGTATCTCTCTCCCATGATCCACCCTCCGTTTGATTTTTTAAAATTTTAAAATAGTTTCAAAGTTACACAAAAACTATAAGCATTCCTATGCACTCATTACCCAGATTAAACCTGTTGAATACAGTCTATCCCTCCCATTTCCTTCCCTCCCTTCTGTCCCCACCTTGCCCCAACCTGAGAGTAACGTGTATATAACATGGCCTTTCACTAACTTTCTGTGACTGAGACAAAGCACCTAAGGGAAACAGACTTACAAAGAGAGAAGCATTATTATTACTGCCTCGTGGTTTCAGCTCAGGGACATGTGGTGAGGGTGCAGCATGGTGGGGTACATATGAGAAACAATCCCACTCATTGCATGAATGAGAGGGAGAAGAAGGAGTGGGTTCCCACTATCCATTTCAAAGCACACTCCTAATGTCCCAAAGACCTGTGCTGGACACCAAGCCTTTATGTAACCTTTGAGGGACATTTAAGATCACAATTAAACACCCCTCAAGCCTAGTTCTTTGGCAGATATTTTCTAGACTTGGAACATTTGCTTACGTAACTGCAGTGCAGTTATCAACTTTAGCAAGTTTACTATAGATAGGACAATTTAACATCCACATTCCAATGTTGTCATCTGACTCGGCAGTACCTTTTATGTTTTTTGCTCTGCACAGACCTAGTCTAGGCTCACATGTTAATGCACGTTCCTTTAGCGCCCCATAGTCTGATTGGAACAACCTCTTAGCTTTCTTTTCCCTTTAAAATAGAAGGGTTCCTCATTTGAACTTGGTGTCACTCATGGTGAGCCTCAGCGTGCACCCCACTCAGCCTCCTGCAAGAGATCTGTATGCAGACGCAGGCTGTATGCAGCCTGCCCCCTTGTGGGTGAGGTGAAAGTTGATGTCCAGGCCAAGGTATGGGAGGAAGAGCTAGCTCTTCTGTAGATTTCCCCGTGTATTTTCTCTTACAACCAAAAAGCAAAATGTGGGGAGACTTTCTGACATGCACAGATGCTGCTGTCCATCAAATCTCTGTCCTGGTTCAGCACCTACTGTTGATTCTCGCTGGTGTCCGTCTTTTGCCCCGTGGTTACCAACTGACAGCTTCCAGGTCCAGCCTCATCTTCCTTACTTTACCTAGGTCGGGATCGCCATCCCACTGGAGGCAAGAGTCCTTCCCGTCTCTTCCACTGTCTTCCAGCTGACCTGCCCATTCCCCTCTAGTCTCTCTCTAATCTCACCAATACGGGCATAGAATCTGAGTTTTTTTAAAGGGCTTATATTTTATATTACATTTAAGGATTATTTAGGGGTTAAAGTTGTTTCAGGTTTGGCCTATGGGAACCTCCAAACTGATTCCATCCTTTGCCATGCCTTTGTTGTTTTTGTTTTGTTTTGTTGTACTTTCTTACTCTCTGATCAAACAAGAGGCTCCCATTCATCTCTGAATTCTCTCCTCCCAAGGCAGCATTCAGCCCTTACAGCAAGGAACTCTACTTCCTTTTGGTGGAGGGGTGTTATAGAGACCAACATCTGGGTACCAGCTACCTTGTTTTGCCTCTAGGCTCTTTAAACAGAGAGAAGAAAACACACACACACACACACACACACACACACACACACACACACAGAGCTGTCAACTAGGGAGAGGGTAGTTATGTTCCTTATGAACCTTAGCTTCCTTCAGAAAGGACTAACAGGATGCAATGAGAGTTCAGGAGCTGAACTCTTCAGAAAGTCACCTTCAGCAGGAACGCCACTCTGTTCCTATTGGCTGCCCTACCTAGTGGGATCTTGAAACGCTTCCCTAACGCCTCTAATCTTCTCTCCCATACACCTCCTTTCTCCAGCCTCTCTAGCATGGCTTCTGCCCCTGATCTCACACCTAGTTTTCTGGCTGGATCCACACATGGTGTAGAATTGCCAAACTCCCCCATCCCAGATCTATGCTGCTGCCAGTCATTCCTTTAGACAGCTAGCTCCTGCCTAGCAGGGAGTGCTTATGGGTTGTTTTGTTCTGCACAGAGCACATTTTTTTGTGGCACTCAGCTTAGCCTGGCCTGGCGTGATGGGAACAGTTCCCCGTTTTCCTGGCTGTGAGGGCTCCTGAGAAAGGCATGCCACCAAGCCTCATCCAGGCCAGTGGAGTAGAGGAAGCTCTTGAAAGCACCTTTTAAAGAACGGTTTGGGCAGAGGTAGTCATATGAAGCATGTTTTCATTGGGAAGAGGTCTAGGTCTCCACCTGGCTCACCCCCTAGGTTGACTAATTTGGAGCTTCTGAGAATGTGTACACTTGATCAGTCAGTTGTCCGAATAGCAAGGCCTGATTGTGACCTGGCCTTAAAACTGGGGACTGGATCACACAAAAGCTTCAGACAAGGGACAGCATCTTCTTTGAACTTGGAAAGAGACAACCATGCTCTCTGTGTTTAGACATTTTTAACCAGCCCTCTTGTTGGCAGAGCCAGACTCCCCAATTAAGTAATTTCCCTTTGTGATTTCAGGGGCAGGGGGAAGTTTTATTACTCCATGTCTCTGTGTTCCAGACTTTCAGACAAATCCAGACAGCACAATAAGTCATAAAGCAACAGCCATTTAAATAAGTCATGTTATTTGCTTTCCCCATAAACTTGCAGTCAGTGCTATAGCATTCATAATTTAGAGACAAGTGCGAAAATTCCTCTATCCAGACATATATAATCAGTGTTGAACTAGCCTTCAACTCCAGAGCCGTTGGTATTGTAGTCAACGGAAATGGAGAGAGTCCTTTAGCCCAGAGGAAAAAAAAGAGATTGGCTTTCAGTCCACAGTGCAGAACGACTGAGTTGGTATTCACGGGCAAAGCTATTATGTCCATGCAATTTATATTTCTGTAGTGTCCTTCATGTCCTTGGATTGTAATACAACGCCAAGGAAGGATGGTATGTCTAAGAGCCAAAGAAAGTTCTATGAGCAAGATCTTGTTTTCCTGGAGGAGTGGGGACCTTTGCAGATCTTCAGAACACACAGACTTATAGGCAGATTTCTTCTGTGCTCTTGGATTCTGTCCCTGCTCCTGTCAAGCTGTCACCAGCCAAGGCAAGGGAAGAAGTAGGATGCTTACCCAGAACCTCATAGAGTCGCACATGCTCTTCCATGACAGAGGCCTAATCTAACAGCGGAGTCTGGGAGAGAGTGTGATTTGAAAAGAAGTGTGAAAGAATCACAAGACTTGGCTTTGTAGGGTGACAGAGGAAAGTATAAGCAGAGGCAGGGGGATCACTACACACAGAGCATGGTGAGGAGGTGAAGGAGACTACAGGATGTCAAATGCTGAGGAATAAAAGACAAAGAGAAAGATATTGAACCAATGCAATCTGTTTAAGAGAAAGATGATCCAAAGCGGGCACATACTATTTATTGATTGTTAACAATTTAATATGCTGGTCCATAGTACAGTACTATGGACTCAGCATATTAAACTATTATTCCTTAGAACAGTCCTACCAGGTAACTGTGGTTATTATTTAACAACAACAGCAAAAGAGAAAGTAGAGCTCAGAGATATTCATAAGCCAGAGCTGAGAAAGTAGCATCCCCAGATCTCTATGGCCACAAAGCGAGTGTTCTTTACGGCATATCACACGCTGTCTCCAGGGTCTAAGTCAAGAACATCTGTTTGAACTCTGCCTGGCTCTTCTTAGGTAGATGAGCTAAATCATTGGCCTTCTGTACCTTCACCTACAGAATAGTGATAGATAGTGATACGAAAGACTTGTCTTAACCCAGGTGGTTGAGATGAGGCATATACAAGGGCCTAGGAGAGGGTCCACAGGGAGCAGGTACTCTGTATTGGTTCACAAAGAACCTTCCACACAGGCAATCCAGTATACAAATGGAGCCTACAAGTGAATGTCGTTTGACCCTTGATCATGCCAGGGAAGATGACAGTGTTCAATCAGATGGCTTCATTGAGCTCATTGTCCTCCAAATATGAATCCACATGTAATTGCTCATGCATGTGCAGTCACACAGATGTGCACAAACACACATACTTCACTTCTGTCTCTGCCCGCTGCTAATTTCTCAAACTTGCCTTCCCTTTGACCACCCTCAGCTCTAGAATGCCCGGAGAACAGCCATTTTGAGGAGTGTATGACATGTACAGAGACCTGTGAAACCCTGGCCCTGGGCCCCATCTGTGTGGATAGCTGCTCTGAGGGATGCCAATGTGATGAGGGCTATGCCCTACTAGGTAGCCAGTGTGTGACTCGGAGCGAGTGTGGCTGTAACTTTGAAGGGCATCAACTCGCCACCAATGAGACCTTCTGGGTGGACCAGGATTGCCAAATATTCTGCTACTGCAATGGCACAGACAACAGTGTCCACTGTGAGACCATTCCCTGCAAGGACGATGAATACTGCATGGAAGAAAGTGGCTTATACTACTGCCAGCCCCGCACAGATGCTTCGTGTATTGTCTCCGGCTATGGCCACTACCTCACCTTTGATGGCTACTCCTTTGACTTTCAGACCAGTTGCCCTCTCATCCTCTGCACCACAGGAAGCAGATCAATCTCAGACTCTTTCCCCAAGTTCATTGTAACAGCTAAGAATGAGGACCGGGACCCATCACTGGCTTTGTGGGTGAAGCAGGTGGACCTGACTGTGTTTGGCTACAGCATTGTGATCCACCGGGCTTACAAGCACACTGTGCTGGTGAGTAGTCAAAGACCAACCTCCAGAATGGATTCAGAACTTACGGAGACAGTGTTCCAGGTCAGCTGGATGCTGCTGAGCCGTGGCGGTCTAGAATCCAAAGGAAATCATAGTGTGTTATTAGAGAGAGGCCTTGGGGATTTTCTGTTGTTTTTTCTTACAGATCAAGAAACTGAGGCTCAGATCAAAAAAGGATTGCTCAAGTCACAGGCACCAAAGTGAGAGCAGATGCAGCATTCGCAATACACCTGAGATCATAGCAGGAAGCACCATCAAGAGCAAAGAGCTAGATTCAAATCTAGCATTGGCAACCACTGTGCAGCCTTGGGCAGCCCTGTGCTCTTTCAGTTCAGTTATTCATCTGTAAAAAAAAAAGTGTATGCCTGGCACAGGCTGTGATCCTCTCAGTGACACTACTGTCCTCTTTTGCCTCCCTGATCTTCTGAGATCAGTGTGGAATCTCCCTGCTCTGGCCTCCCTGTCCTCTTCCATTCCCCCTGCTGGCTGTCGCATCTGAGTCCTAGAGTCTTGCTCACATGTGGAGCACTTGGGGGCTCTCTACACTGTCTCTACTCACCAGAGCCCCAGGTCCCTCCTTCCGCCTTACGACCTCTTTATCCATGAAATCTTCTTTAGCCATGATGACAGGGACGGTAGGGCAAGGAGTCCTATGAGCTCCCTGAATGGCCTGTAGGCAGCAGGCCCCCATGACAGAGCAGCCCCGCTCCTCCACTGTCTTCTCTGAGCCTGATGCTGAACAGCAGCCGGCTAGCCGGTAGACTCTGTGGGGCTGTTTCCCAGGCACTGATTCAGGGCGTGAGCTTCCCTAGTGTGGGCCTCACAGGCTTGTGGTATAACTCATCATCTCCAATGGGATGTCTTTGCATTCTGTAGGCTTTTTTTAAAATGCTGGAATAAAGTGAACTCAGCTAAACACAGTGGGCTAGGATTACCCAAGAGGCCCTGCCAATTTCGTTTTTTCATGGGGATCTGCTTAGCTTTGACAGAGAGGCTACAGCTTCTAGAAACTGCCTTCCTTTTACATTTATTGGACAATGTTACTTCCTAGCATTTAGCAGCCTTAGTTTGTGGTTAGTGTGTTTTCGTTTTGTTTCTGACAAAGAGTCTCACTATGGGGCCCAGGCTGGACTGTGCCCCCTACACAGTGACACTTGTCAAGTGAATGAATCAGGTGAAATCATAACCCCTTTCTTTTAAGGTTCCTGTGGGTTTCCTTCTGCTGTACATCATTTTTTGGCAATCTGAGATATTAAAGGGACCAATGAGGCTGGTGAGGAATATGCCAGGTGCTTGGCTCCTAACCACATTAGATTGCTTTTTTAAAAAAAAATTAATGTACGTGTGCATGTGTGTGTATAGGTGTTCATACGTCTCTGTGTATGTGGCTGTGTTTGTAAGCCAGAGGTCAGCATTAGGTTTCTTAATTTATTGATCACCTTATTTTTTTGTTTTTATTTTATCTTAAGTATATGGATGTTTTGCCAGTTTGTATGTATGTATGTATGTATGTGCACCATATGTCCCTGGTACCCATGGAGGCCAAGAGATAGCAGTGGTCAGATCCCCTAAAACAGAAGTTATAGACAGTTGTGAGACACCATGTGGGTACTGGGAGTTGAACCTAGGTCCTCTGGAAGATCAGCCATTGTTCTTAACCACTGAGCCATCTCACGAGCCCCTATTTTTATTTTGAGACTGGGATCTCTTACTGATCCCAGTGCTCACTAATTGGCTAGATTAGCTCTCCAATATGACTCTTTCCAATGCTGGGATCACAGGTGTGTGACGTCAAGCCTGGCTTTTTATGTAGGCTTCTGGGAATCTGTTTGTGCATAGACACGTCACCAACTAAGCCACTTCCCCAGTCCTGAGATTAAAATTCTAGCAGATGCCTCGACAGTTGAAGCCACGCATTCTGACACCTCTGTGCATTCCATTTTCGTCAGAGGTTAAGACAAAGGTATCAATCACTTTGCTCCAGGTATTACCTCACTGTCCTTTCCTCCTTCCACCTTGTCTGATAAGTTTTGCCCTTAGATTTATACATTTTCATGCAGTTCATTATCTCCTTGATATTTACTACCTTTCCACTTTTTTTTTTCTTTTCAAGGTTGTTGGTTTTCTTTCCCCTATAAAAACATTTATCTGCTGGCAAGCCTTGCCCACCTACTCGACTGCATGTCCTGCTTCTGCCTTGCATGCTCTCAGCTGTGAAGGTGCAGGTATCTGAGGTTGCCCGGCTGTGTTTTTTAGCCTCTTCCTAGTTATTTGCACAGACAGAGCACTGGATTCTTGTTATCTTCATTTTCTTTCTATTGCTGTGATAAAGAACATGACCAAAAGCAAGTTGGGGAAAAAAGGGTTTATTTGGCTTACAGGGTGCAGTTTATTATCAGGGGAAGCCAACAGAACTCAAGGCAGGAACTGATGAAGAGACCATGGAGGAACACTGCTTACAGGCTTGCTTAGCTTGTTTTTTTTTTTTTATACAACCCAGAGCCACAAGCCCCGCTGTGGCACTGCTGTCCTACATCAATCATTAATGGAGAAAATGTCCCACAGTCTTGTCTACAGACAACCTGGTGGAGGCATTTTCCCAGTCAAGGTTTCTTCTTCCCAGATGACCTTAGCTTGTGTCAAGCTGATAAAAACAAAGCAAAACAAAACAAACAACAACAAAACAAACTACCCAGCACATTCATGAAAGCTTCATGCTTCCTCTATCCTTCAGAGGAACTAGTCCCCATTCTCTGTGGGTGTTATCTTTCTTTCTCTCCATTGTTAGGGGAAGTCCCACAGAGTCAGCCACCTCCTGGGCATATGCCGATCTCATGAGATGCACTCATGGATTAGCATCATAGGGCCCTCTGCTCCTTGTTTCTCAGTATCCACATCTCCCTTTCCTTCTAAGGACAGTCATCATTGCATGCAGGGTCCACCTAATCTACTGTGGTCTCATAGTAGATTGGTTTCCCTTAAAGACACCCTCTTCTCATTTTTCCTCAAAGGCTATGTTTCCCAGTTTAGGCTGCATTCACAGGTACCACGAGTCTAGGCTGCAGTGTATCTTTCTGGGCTATAGAATTCCACTCACAACAGGGGCAACTAGAGAGAAGAAAGCATCAAGGGTGAGGAGATGAAGGAGGTATGAGACTCCTGGCCAGGACCCTTTTTTCTAAGTACCATGCTGGGAACAGAGTAGATACCTTTCAAACTCCTGACAAGACGGCTGAATTCAGGATGCATTGAAGGCTTTTTTGCTTTAGGAGCCCATGGGATAGATTTAGCAGTTACTTTGAATTATTAATATGCATTACAGGACCTGCTTATTCAGTGATTTGCATTTGTTTTTCCCATGATGTTATTATTAGTCACCATAGCCGAAGAATAATGGCTGTCATCGTGACAATGTGAAATAAAGTGCAGGACCAACTGTAGCCCAGAGCGACAGGTCACCACCCGTGCCCTTAGAAATGGATGGTGACATAGAAGTCACTCCCTGAGACATGAAATTCGTCCATGATTCTGACCTTCATGTGCCCTGAACTGTGCTACAAGAAGTGAAAAAATCAACAAGGCCAAATAAAGCTAGAAACTAGCATGCTCTCTATAGACCAGGCTGGGCTATGAAATGTGAGCAGCAGAAGGTGAGCCACTCAGAGGGTACTATAGTAGCTGGGGTCTGCCAGGTACAGCCAGAGATGGACAGAGTTAGTCTCTCCCATGCCACAAACCAGGATCCAGCTCAGCCACGTCCTTCAGTATCTAGGTAGGCTTCTGGATCCTCTCAGCCTCTTATTAGGCTTTGAAGCTTCATTCTGGTACAGTTTGGTTCAACAAGCTGTTCTGTGCTAGGAAATGAAATTAAAAAAAAAAAATCAGTGTGTGTGCATGCACATTCATGTGTACTCCACAGCTTGCATGTGGAGGTAACAGGACAGTGTTGGATGTTGGTTCTCGAACGTGTTGGATATTGGTTTCTCCTTGTTTGAGATAGTGTGTTTCATTTATCACTGAGTTCACCAGGCTAGCCTGCCTGGAGGCAGCTGTAAATTCTCCTGCCTATGCCTCTCATCATCCCACAGGGGTACTGAACAAAGGACATGTGATGCTGTGTTCAGCCTTCTGTGGGTTCTTGGGATTCGAACCCAGGTCCTCATGGTTATACAGAAAGTATTTCCTCCACCAAAGGATGTTTTACACAGTGGCATCAAAAATGAAAATGAAAACAGTAAAAATAATTAAACATGGTTTCTCTCATAAGAAAGGAACTAAGAGTCTAGTGGGAGAGACGGACCTGTTAACAGCTAATGTCAGTGTAATTACGAAGCATGCAAAGGTATTGAGTGCAAGGAGCCTTAAGACAGAACAGAAGTTGTCTCAGCCTGCTTTAGGACTTCATGGAAGGCTTCTTGGAAGAGGTGGCCTAGATCTAAACCTAAAGGAGCCCACCTACCAGGCAGAGAATGAGCTGAGAGTGGGAGTGTGAGGCTGAAGCCGGAAGAGGGAAATCAGAGTTAGTATTTAAAGAAACCCTCACTGAAACACTGACGTGTAATCTCATTTCCTGCAAAGTCAGAGCTCCCCACCACAGCTTTCACATCCATAGGTTTAGCCAACGCTGTAAATCCTGTATATAACAAGTGTATCTGTTCTGTGTGTGCAGATTTTTTTCCACTCTTTCCTAAACTATGTGGTATAGCGTTGTTAACATGGCATCCACTTCGTCTGAGCTACTACAAGTAACTTGACGGTGGTCATGCAGGTGTGTCCACACCTCTTTGGTATTGCCACAAAACATCATCATCTGCACAGCTAATAACCGGGTTTTACACACACACATATTAAAAAGTTAAGAACAAAAAAACCCACACCAAATCATAATGCTTTAAGTAAGTTTATGATTTTGTGTTGGGCTGTATTCATAGCTATCCTGGGGCAAATGTGATTGAACGTGCCTGATGGACAATGTGTGTAGGTTCTTTGGAAACAGAATGCCAGTATTTTACAGAAGGGTCTGGAGTGTCCTGGGAGTTGGTATCTTCAGGGTCAGTGTGTGATTTATGCTCCCCCACACCTGTTCCTGTGCTCTCTCCTTGCCCTCTGATGTACCTTTATCTCCATCCATCAAACCTGTTTGCTATATCAACCTCCTGCTTTCCTTCTCACATCTTCTCACTGGGATCCCACTCTTTATTCCCAGAGAGAGTCAGGGCAGTGGGCTACAGCAGAGATAGCACACATGGGGCAACAGAGACAGAGAGATCCGAACTTGTTAGAGTTGGAGGACATGCTTGCTTTCAAGATTCTTTGGCAATGACATGGCAAGGTTTGATCCCATTGTTTTGCCTCCCTGGGGTGCTGTCTCCTGTGTGACACCAGGGAGTGAAGAACCTAGAATGCAAGAAGAGCAGGTCACACTCACCAGCCAAGATTGTGCCTCTTTATGGTGGTCTGAGCTTCTATGGCCTCTGCTTCCCTGGTGATCTGTGGTCTGGCATCTGTGTTGCACATGGCCCACCTGCTTCTACCTTTAGGCTTACTGTTGGCAAAAGGCTGTGTCCCACCCTCTCTTTCTCCTCCCTCCATCCTTGAGGAATCCTGTCTCTTAATGACTCACCTTTCATTCTCCCCCTGCCTGGGTGAAGACATCTCTCCTCCCCATTGTCCCTAACACCATGGCCTGTCTTCCCTCTTCCTTCCCTCCAGTGTCTTCAGCCTTTCCTTTCTTCAGTCTTTCCCTTCTACCCATAGACATGCTTAGTCCAGACAGAGCCCATCCCTCCTTAAGCCCTCTCCCACCCCTCCTTCCTTCCTAACAAAACTCCTCTGTGGGCTGTCTTTCTTTCTGGGTCTCCTTGTTATTTTATGTACAGTGTGTTTTTGTAAAGTGATTTCTGACCTCATTATTCTATTTGAATTCCCATGTTAAGATCTTAGACAACTTCCCCTCACCCAAAGCCTGACCCTCATGGGTCAAGCTTTCTGTCATGGCCTCTTTGCCTGCTTGACACTGAAAATGAGGCCCTCCTTAACTGAGGTCCTTCCAAGCTCTCTGTCTTCAGATTCATTTTCTACGCCCAACGTTGCACTTGATGTTCCATCAGTAGTAAAGTGTGATAATCTTTCACCATTATTAAGATGCTTTATCTTGTCTGGATTTTGCCCGGGACTTGCTTCTAAGGAACCTTCCCCAAGATACCGAGAAGGCTCTTCCTTCATGCCCTTTCTCTAGGTCAGTGTTTACCCCTTAACACTCAGCTCAGCTCTCTCTGCTACCTACCCACCCCTACTTCGCCCTTAAGACTCCAAGTGGGTATTGCCTTCTGCAGGCGTCACTGCTTCTGTCCCCAGGCTGCATATCTCTGTACCTATGACGCTGCTTTTATCAGATGATCTCACTATCTGATACTATATGTATCTTTGTCTCCATCCATCAAACCTGTTTGCACTATCAACCTCCTGCTTTCCTTCTGACATCTTCTCACTGGGATCCCTCTTCTCCCACTTCTTATTCCCATTGAGAGTCAGGGCAGTGGGCTACAGCAGAGATAGCACTCATGGGACAACAGAGACAGGGAGATCGCTTTGCTATAGCTGGAGAAAAGGGTTATGCTTGGTACACAGTAATGTCTGTTAGATGAATGGATTCTGCCTAGACAAATATGCATAGAAGCAGAGAGAGCTGAGCTGAGTGTTGAGGGGTAAGCAAGTTCCAAGATGAGGCTTCTTAAGAAAGTTAGGGAAAGCCTAGGGGAAGAGACAAAAGCCAGCTTTCAGTTATGGGCTGCTAGGTACTCTGAACATGAGCTACATCATGGAGCTGGCCACCGATATAGGTCATTCATCGGCCAGGGGTTGCCCTTGTGTGGAACACAGACGTCTGAGTTATTGTTACACCATGGCCACAGTGACTGGGGATGAGGGTCCTGGTTAGGATGAGGAAAACACCCTTCCACAACTGAGTCGTAGGAGACAGTGGACTAGGTTACTGTGCTTGGTTCACTGGAGAAACTAAATTGTGGGACATGTAGGGGGTTATAAAGAGAAGGGGGGCATAATGGTGCCTGCCCTCTGGTTGCTTATTATCTTGCAAGTGAGGCAGAATATAGCCACTTGTAACACAAGGTGCGTTGTGATATTTGCTTCAGTAGCCATGTACACATATTTGATCTTGACCCAAAGCAGAGGCGAATATTAGAGAATTCTAAATATAGCATGCTGTACTTGCCCAAGCAAGGGAGTGATTCTACAAATATGGTCTCAGACTCAGAAAATCTTGCTTTCTTGGAGAGGCAATATTGAAGTAGATCTGAGGATGAGAGAGAAGCTGATGGGTAATGAGTGGTGTGCCAGGCAGAGGAACCAACAGAGTGAAGTCATCCTCCAAAAAACCAAATCCCAGTGGAATTAACAAATTGGAGAGTGCCTAAAATAAATCCACAGTAGAGCTAGAAATAGAAACATAGAAGTTTGAGGTTTTGGTATTTTATTTTCAACGTTAATTGAATTTTTATTATCCTCTCATTACCTTAGAGAAAACAATTTGAACTCCTAGGGGAAAATAATGCTGTATAAACAGAAGGCTCTGAAATAAATAGGTATATTAGTGTACAAAGGGTAGTCATTTAAGTCTGTTCAAATCCTAATAATAAGACTTGACTGGCATAAACAACATTACATACAAATCCTGTGTGTGTTCTACCTGGGCAAGCTCCCTGTGGACTATGTCCTTTAAGAGACTAAAAACTGGGAGGACTGAGAAATCTCTGGACCAGCCGGGCCTTTCTATTCTCTTCTTTGTCTCTTACAGGTCAACAATGAACGGTTGTACCTGCCCCTGAAGTTAGGACAAGGAAAGATAAACATCTTTTCTTTTGGCTTTCACGTAGTGGTAGAGACTGACTTTGGCCTGAAGGTTGTATATGATTGGAAAACCTTCCTGTCCATCACTGTCCCCCGGAGCATGCAGAACAGCACCTATGGCCTTTGTGGACGCTACAATGGCAACCCCGATGATGACCTGGAGATGCCCATGGGGCTGCTTGCACTGAGCATCAATGAGTTTGGGCAGAGCTGGGTGAAGAGGGACACCTTTTGCCAGGTGGGCTGTGGGGACCGCTGCCCATCCTGTGCCAAGGTTGACGGTTTCTCCAGAGTACAGCAACTGTGCAGCTTGATCCCCAACCAGAATGCTGGCTTTGCCAAGTGTCACAGCAAAGTCAACCCCACCTTCTTCTACAAAAACTGCTTGTTTGATTCCTGTATTGATGGAGGTGCGGTGCAGACGGCCTGCAGCTGGCTACAAAACTATGCCAGCACTTGCCAGACTCAAGGGATTGCAGTGACTGGCTGGAGGAACTACACATCCTGCTGTGAGTCCTTCTCCTATCCCTCTTTCTTTCTCCTCCTTATTCCTGATTGGTGTGGGAGACTGGTCTTCCAACTCCAATGGAAGTGAGAACTAATTAAAAGTGTGACTTCAGGATATGCACTTTGGAACTGAATCTATTATCTGAAACAGACAATGTAACAAACCTCCTACAGCAGTGGTTCTCAACCTTCCTGACGCTGTGACCCTTTAATCCAGTTCCTCGTGTTGTGGTGACCCCCAACCATAAAATTATTTTTTGTTGCTACTTCATAACTGTAATTTTGCTACAGTTATGAATTGTAATGAGTATCTGATAGGCAGATGATCTTAGGCAACCCCTGTGAAAGGGTTGTTTGACATCCCCCAAAGGGGTCACAAAGCTCAGACTGAAAATAGTCATACAGTCTCCTCTCTTTCTCTGTAGAGAGGGGTCAACACCATGAATTTCACCTGGAGGATGGAATGAGATCACGTGACTACACCATATGCTGTTTTTTTTTTTTTTTGTTTTTTTATTTTATTCCAACTGCAAAATAAAATGTTTCCCAGAGACTGATGGGAGGGTGGTGGGGTAGATGGTTAGTTTATCCATTTACTCTAGAATCTCATGGGTCCATCATGGATGAATAACCTTCCATATATATGTCATTCTGTTTGACATATATAGTCTTCATGACTATAGAACATGGCAGAATATTAAGAGCATTTGAAAAAGGACTGGAGTTCATGGATTCTAGCTTCAGCTTGGTCCTTAAGGATCAGTGTAACCTTGAACTAACTTACTTCCCCTCCTTGGTACTCAATTTTTTTTCTCTCAAGAGCAGCCATAAAGCTGCCTGTGCCGTTTATCCCAGAAGCACCAGAGGGTCAAATCAAGTCATTGGAATCCCAGCACACGATACATTCGAAGTGCTGGTGTTATATTAATGATTCGCTGTGAGTCAAACTCACTGCTAAAATACTCTCAGTGTTACCACATTGATTCTTTTCCATAAGAAAAAGGCAAGGAAAAACTGAAACTCAAAGGAGCTAGGTGACTTGACTAAGGCTAGAGAGTCTCAATGGCAAGGTTAGGATTTGCCTTCTCACCCCAACACCCACACAGCATACTAGTGGACTATAGACAGAAGTTAGCTAGAGTATTTGCCTACACTCAGATGTGCTTGTAGGAAAAGGTTGGTGGCAAAACCATCATGAGTCTTTAGTTAACCTCCCATGGCCTATTTTCCCATCCCAGTCTCATTAACTATAGAACAGTTCTTTGTATAAAAGGTCTGATTGTATAAAAAGGCTTCAAATTAATGCTGGGTGCTCAGAACTCTAAATAAGGGATGCAGCAGGCTTTGCAGAACAAATTCTCATTTTCATCTTGGAGAGGGGAGATTTAGATGCAGAGCTATTGTGGTTTAATGATCAGTCGGTCTGCATTCCACACACAGCCATTGGATTCATGGAAACCGGGGAGGGTAGAGGAAGGAGGGAGGGAAAAGATGCCAAGACTATATCATCCAAGTTCAGTTCTTAAGCAAGGGAGGTGGGGGACTTGATGTCTGTGGTGACTGTTCAGACAAATCCGCCTCTAGTGTCTTCAATCAAACAGATATATCTGTATAAAGTCTGGGACTAGAGCAATCTTCAGGGCTACTGGGGAGTCACTGGAGTCAGCGTGGTGGCTCTTGGCAGAGAGACCTAAGCATGACACAGGATCAGAAAGCATATTTGGAAGGGGAGTTGCATCCTGCTTCTTCTTGGGCCTATTATTAGGAGTTAGCTGTTTCCCTGGAACCTTGCTTATGGACTCTGATGCTCTGGGATGGCTGGTGTTGGGCCGGGGGTTTAGAGACAGACAGGTACAACATATGCCAAATTTCATCATGTCTAGCTGTGGTGATCAAGGAAATGCTAACATCGACAAGACCTCTCCCCCATCTGATGGGCCTCAGCTTTTGTCACCTCAAGGGATGGAAAAAGAATACATTTAGGAAGCCCTATGACCATCTAAGGGCAAAGTCACTCTGTGATGGATCTTGACTAGGGATAAAAGATATAAAGATGATATTTCATTTCCTCTTGTCCTCTTTACTTATAATCTGGTCCTCTTCCCTCTTCAAAGTTCTGTTCAAACCCTGGATACCTCCTGTGTACATTGGTTAACCCAGTCATGGAGACTTCTGTTCGTGGCACTGAGACTCAAGTCTGCCTGCCTCAACCTCAATCTCAGATTCCACCCCTGCTGTAGATCAGCTGCCCCTAGATTGTCCCAGGCTGACACATCACAGTCAACAGGCGAGTGAGAATGGTTCCCAGATCAGAGTGGCCTAGTTTTTCCTGTCCCAGCATTTCAAAGCAGGGGTAAAGATCCAAAGACAAAGCAGGTGGGAGGATGGTGGTTGTGGATGGCAAAAGGAAAGGCAAAACTATCCTTCGAAGATGGTATGTGGGTGGGGTGACCTGGTTACTGGTGGCTTAACTTTCCAATCTGAGTCTTTCCAGTTTGAGACATTCAACAGAAATGCCGGCGTAACAAGGTCCTTTGTATCTTAAGTGACTTTGACCTCTGTGTAGTGGACTCATCATTCCTCTAAAAGTTAACCCAATTCATCATTCACGTGTTAGGCATTAGAATGGTACTTTCAGGGGGGAAAAGGGGGTTAAACCAAATAGCTCATTCAATGTGTGCTTTATTGGTAACAAGGTAGAATGCCAGTTTCTCTCAACAATATTGGCTGCTCCTATCAATGGCATAATTTATTACTCAATTGCCTTATTTGTAAATGCATTGAAAACCTCTCTCTCCACATTGAACAAATGGCCTTGGAGGGAAAATGGGAGATAAATTGCCTTAATTAGTAAGCCCACCTAAAATCCCATCAGTTGAGGCTGCAGTACTCATTTTTGTTGCTCCAGGACTTGGATCAGGAGATGGTGAGAACATGGTAAGAGGTGCAAATAGTAGCTAAGTAGACAGTAATCCTTAGGTTTTTTCTTTCTTCTATTGTTTTCTTTTTTGGTTTTTTGAGATAGGGTTTCTCTGTTGGACTCTTCTAGAGGGGGAAGTCGAGAAGTAGGTAGCATCCATAAAGAAAGCAGCTTGGGGAAGTGGGGAAGCATGTACAGTGTTGCCCTATTGCTGACCGAGAACCCCTTTCTTTCTGACCCCCATCTCTAAGCACTTGGCATAGGATCAGTAAAAGTGACTAGCATCATTGTTTTAGATTTCCTCTTTATCAGAGTTTAGTAATCAAGTTCTTTTTCTTAATCCCTTGCAAATCTAACAAATTCCTGTTGATTAATTTTTAAAAATGAATAGCTACTACAACCATTTCCTACCATCAATGGGAGTACCAAGTACTTTGTTACTCATGGGAAGGAAAAGAAACAAATGAAGTAGTAGCTTGCAAATGATCTCACTTTAACAACTGCTTGGTAAGAAAGCTTCAGGTTCAACTCCATTCTACAGAGGAGAAAATGAGTTCAGAGAGCATAAGGAACCTGCAGAAGGTGACCTGCCAGTTAATGGCAGAGTCAGGGTTCAAAGCCAGGTCAGTTTGATTCTGAAGTGCTTGTCCGTTCCATTCTGTTACGTTGCTTTTCAGAGGGGTCCTGTACATCCTGCCATCTGCTCAGGAACAATTGTAAATAGGTCTTCTGGCCTCACCAAGAGTCATGCTCCTGACCACCACACACACGTCCAGTCATCATTTGCCACTTCTCAGAACCACATTTAGAGGGTGAGAGAAGCAATAAATCAGTATTTAAAATTTGAAAAGTTTGACAACCAGGTGTCTATTGATCACTCGCCATGTTCTTTTTAGATGCCAGAGAAGAATCCAAAATCTTTTTTTTTGTTGTTTTTTGTTTTTTGTTTCTCAAGACAGGGTTTCTCTGTTGTAACTCTGGCTGTCCTGGAACTCACTCTGTAGAACAGATTGGCCTCAAACTCACAGAGCTCCGTCTCTGCCTCCCGAGTGCTGGGATTAAATGAGTGTGCCACTACCGCCTGGCTCCAAGTCTTAAATATGAAGAGAAATGAGAGTCTGCCTGGATATGAAAATGGCTATAATTGTGTGCTCCACTCACGATTAATGTTTCCACAGGTTAGCTAGCACAAGTTAACAACAAGAATAAAGCACAGCGACTAACTGGGGAAAAGATGAGCATGTCAACCAAAGACCTGGCCACCTAATCCACAGAAGTCAGTTGATAGCAACTCCATTTCAAATAACTTGAGGAAAAGAAAGATTTATCTAATAAGTAGTAAAGAAATAGTAGGAAAACACTCTGGGGAAAAATAAGAGCTTAGTCTTTCCTACATCTCTGTACAGAATAAAGTTCAGAATGAATAAAGATTAGACACTTAAAAGTTGAATTATAAAAAGTACTAGAATAAAACAAAGGAGTTTGGATGTTTTTCCCCCCAATCACACACTCAAAGCTGTGAAGGAAAATCAGATAAATTTGACCTCATAAAAATTTTACATCTCTACATGGCAAAAACATAATTAAAAAAGTAAAAAAAAAATTTTAAAAGAAGCAAAGTCAGAGACAAATGATAAATATTTCATAATACATGTGACAT
Organism: Cricetomys ansorgei; assembly: GCA_026225945.1. Classification (NCBI taxonomy): domain Eukaryota; kingdom Metazoa; phylum Chordata; class Mammalia; order Rodentia; family Nesomyidae; genus Cricetomys; species Cricetomys ansorgei. The sequence continues at coordinate 2,179,872 of JAMJFZ010001122.1, read as the reverse complement.
ACAATAGCACATTTTTAATTTATAAAGAGCACTTACAGTTTAATAAGAAGAAACTTCAACAGCGCAGTGCGTAATGGATGAGAAAAGGCAATTTGCAGGAGACAGGAAAATGATTATAAACAAATGAAAAGATAATAAGGCCCGAAGAGATGCAAACTAAATGCACATACAGCAGAAATAGTTTTTTGTCTTTTTTTTTACTTTACATATTGCCAGAAATCAGAAAACTTGGTTGTAGTCATCGGAAGCTCAGGGGAACAAATCCCCTTGTTTGCTCACTGGCACAAGCTCTTCACCTTCCGGGCAGCTCAATAGTATCTGCCGAAGTCTTACGGGGCTGGAGGCACAGCTCAGTGACAGACTGCTTACTTAGCATGTGTGAGACCCTAGGTTGGCTCTCCAGCACTGAAGTGGTAGCAGCAGCTACACCTAATTTCATATAAAAGACATACACCACTCAGCAGTGTAAAGATAATAATTTGAGACTAAATAGAAGAAATATTGTCATGAAAAGGCAATGTGTAGCAAGATTTGTCGATTATGCTCCCATTTATGTGAAAAACCAAAGCTGGGGAGAAGATGCATGCATACGCATCTATAGGCATAGACAACCTGTGCAAGAATCAACTAATTTATTAGCTATTGCACTTAGGCAGCTTGTATTTTCTATGCCATAGGGGCATTATCTTTTGAACTAAACATTTTTTAAAATATACAACATACTGTGGGAGTGCTTACATGAACATATACTAAAATGCTTAGGACAATGCACTCTGAAAACCTCTTTGCCACTAGATGAAAGATAACTCCCCAAATCTTCCATATATTGTAGAGTAGATGTTTCCACTATTCTGGTTGTGCTTTTAGTATACATTGATTAAGGTATCAGGTTCTATAAAACTTATAAGCAAGAAGTGCTTTAATGATTGGTTAATAGTTTTTAAGATCACACGCTCAGTGCTGTGCTAGGCATGCAAATTCAGGTGCTGTCGATATCTGCGTTGTGTACATGAAGAAGCTGAGGCTCAGAGAGCACAAATTACCTGTCTGCACTTCATACCAGAACTCACCATTATTCAGCAATACTCTGCCTGCCTTCCATAGGCTCATGCATCTCAGAACCAGTGGAACATAACTGATTCAGTCCAATTCATACACATGCGTGCACACACACACACCACACAACACCATCCGCTGATCATGTGACTCAGGAGTCTCTTAGTGATCAACCACCATTTTGGACAAAAGGTTCTGTAGAGGTTCTGAGGTGAGGGTGAGTGACACTGGAAATAGGAGGAGGTGCTACAGCATGATTCTCTGCATGGGACCTGAAGAATGGGGAATTTGGGTAAGCCGGGTGTGAGTATGAGGGTCAGTAAGAATGAAGCCCGGGAGCCTGGCCTGGTTGGTGTGAGTGCCTTGTCTGGACCAAGTGGGTATTGCTTGTGACCGGTGGGTTTTCACAGAGGCAGGCAATAAAGATTTTGCAATTAAAGATTGCAGCCAAAAGCCAAGGCTGCAGAGAGGAACAGAGATTAAGTGAGGAGACTCCAGCCCCCTCCCTCTGCACTCCAGGCTGGTGTTTAAGCGATGAGGAATTAGGCAGAGGCTTTTCATAAGCAGAGAGGGTGCGAATGATGGAAAGTGGGAGCCTCACACCTCTTCCCTCACCCCAGGCCCCTACCTCCCTGAGCAAGGCTGTGAGAAAGCCATTTACAGCTCCTTGTGACTGAGCCTTGACTCAAGTCCCTTCCGTTCCAGTGGTCACCTGCCCCCCCAACAGCCACTATGAGAGCTGCGTGAGCGTCTGCCAGCCTCGCTGTGCTGCCATCCGCCTGAAGAGCGACTGCAATCACTACTGCGTGGAGGGCTGCCAGTGTGATGCGGGCTATGTCCTCAACGGCAAGAGCTGCATCTTGCCCCACAACTGCGGCTGCTACTCGGATGGAAAGTACTACGAGGTGGGTGCAGGAGACAGCTGGTGCCTTCCTCCACACCAGCCTGGCTTCTCTCCAAGGCCAAGGGGGCAGGCAGAACTGCCCGGGCCTCCTGCTCCGTGATGATGAATGTGCCACTTACTGTAGGGTAGGTGAGCTGAAGCTGAGAAGTGAGATAGTATTCTGAGCAGGCCTTTGCTCTCTGTGGGATTCGGAATCGCAGCCCTGCCTCACGCTCCTGCATCCTCTGCACAGGCAAGGCCTCCCCCTCTCTCTCATGCCTTTCTCTAGGCCCCTCTGACTGCCTCCCTGTAAATCTCCATCTGAAAGCTTCTGATGGGGCTCTAGTTTGGAAATATAGTGGCTGTGAATCTGACATTTGTAGCTGTCTCCGTTAAGGATGTTTTTAAGCAGAAAATATGGGACCGGAGGCCGGGAGGAGTGGCTTTCCCTCTCCGGCTATTGAAGCTCCCACACACCCATCCCTGTCATTTATCATTCTGATACCATCCTAGGGAGTTGAGTCTGGACTGCTTACCTCCAGCCCTCATCCCACCTTTTGCTTCTCCCAGGGTGGGGACAGGGGTGCATAAACAGAATGCTGGTGAAGAGGCCCCTCCTCCACATTTCCCATGAAAACATTGGCTCACTAAATCATTTTACTGTTTAGAGTTGGGGAAAGAGGCAGTACTGGGGATAGAACCCAGGTCCTGAAACATGCTAGGAGAGTGTTCTGCCATGGAGGCACAGCCCTAGCCCTGTAATATTTAATGTAACAACAAACTAAGAAAACCTTAGTGAGGAGGTCCTCAGCCAGTCATTTCGCCTCAAGCCCAGTCTTCATTAAAATGAGCGAGAGTAGAGTTAACCCGCATACTGAGCATGGGCTGTGTGCCAGGCACTATGTGGATAGCCTTGTGGAGGACAGGGGCTGTGTTCCCTGACTTAAGGGACTTAAAAATACCTATTCTGGAGAGAAACAAAAAAAAATGTGCTTTAAGGAAAGGAACAATTACAAAATAACATATCAACAAGTGAAAAATGATACCCAGCCGAGCAGATCAATTTTAAATGAAGGTGGGAGCGCCTGCCAGAAATCTAATTGAAGTGTCTGAACTGGAACTCAACTAGGCAAAAATAAATAATGTCTCCTTTCTATAAAGATGCATTGACTCATTTGAGATTGACTGAACTGCCTTTATTTGGGGAATAAATAAAAGAATAGAAACGCACATTATGCTCAATTTCGCTTTCATTGGAAAGCGAAAGCGACATTTGGAGGTCATATCAGACAGACAGGGTGAAGGTAACATAGACTAGTAGAACTAATAGGAGGGCTTCGCAGCAGAGCTGGTGCCCACGTTAACTCTTGGGAGGATCGTTTGAAAGGAAGAGGCGGAACGTGTGGGAGAAAATCATTTCAGTGTTCTCATCTGGAAGTGGTTATAAACAGGCTCCAGACTCAAAGAGCACACTTCTAAACTCTGCTCCCAGATGAAGATGTCTATCAATGGTGTCATGTACCCCTCGACAGGGATCCTGAGCATCAGTGCGACCGATGGGAACAGGACTTGAGCTTGGCCCTAGCTGTCTCGCTGTTGGAGGAGTGACATTGAACCAACTGTGTCATCTCCCTGACCTTCTGCTTCCCTATGAATAAAATGTGGCTCAAAGTGGCTTCTCAATAGGGTCTTCTAAACGCCCCATGCTAGGTGCCCAGCCTGGTATCTGGTACTTAGTCCTTCAGTGATTGGTAGTTGCTATTGTTAATGGTGGTGTTTCTTATTCTTTTGAGAAAGATTCTGTAAATAATAATTAAAAAAAAAAACAGGCATGTTAATGAAATGGTGATATGAAACACTTGGAATCCTCCAGAAAGGCTCATAACAACCCTTGGCAGCTATTAGTACTGTAAGTATTATTATCTGGTTTGCATCAGAAAGTCAGTGGGTTTTGACAACAGCTTATATCTGGGAAGTGGCAAAGTCACAGAACAAATAATCCACATCCATTTGCCTCAATTCAAACAAGCTCGGGGGCTTGTTTATACAGCAGATTTCTTTGGAAATAAAGAGAGAACACATCTAGCCATTAGCATGTAGGGTAATCACCCAGCTGTCGTTGTCATGTCTAATTAAAGTAAAGAAAGCAGCATGGGGCCCAGGCACTTTCCTTTGATGCTGGTTTCGCAATTAAGTTCTTCTGTTGATGAGTTATTTACCCCTATCATATCCACAAACATTGAGTTATTTTTCCCTTCCTACCAATGTACTGTCTGTGTTCTTATCAAGCAGAGGCCAGACCAACCACTCAATTATTGTACAAATCTGATAAAAGAAATGAAGTCGGTTTGTGAGGCTGCTGGCAGCCAGAATATGTTACAGATCTAGAAGGAGCAAGGACATGGCTTCTGATGTCTTCTCTTGCAGGATGGGTGACACACTGGTTGGAAGAGCTTGCCCTCTGTTCACCCTTGAATCTGTCAATATCAGGGTATTGTCAAGTCTGTAGTTACAGCAGAAAACAGTGGCCAGGTGGAATCATAGGCCCCTTTGTGTAACTTCAAACATCTTTTCTGGATAGTACTCTCTGGTAAACTGATATAAGTTACACATCTCTAATCCAAAAATCTGAAATACAAAATGCTACAGAATATAAAAACCCTTTGAGCATTGACCTGATGCTATAAGTAAAAAAAATTTACACTATGAAACTTTGACGTAAGACATATAAAATATTGTGTTAAATTATCCGGCTGAGTACAGAATGAATATATGAAACATAAATGAATTTCATGTTTGGACCTGGGTCCTATTCCCAAAATATCTCATCATATATGTGCAATTACTCCTAAGTCTGAAAAACTCCCAAATCCTACCTCTTCTTGTCCACAAGGGATGCTCAGCCCAAAGGCATGGAGTAGCTCTATCTCTTACTGTCTACTTATTGTGGTCCTTCCGCACAGTCCGCCATGACTGTTTCCCAGCATTCCCAATCTAGAGCAAGTACAAGATTAAGAACATCAACTCTGCCAAATAGAATTGTGTCTACAGAACGTTGCCCTCTGAGGAAGAATATAAAGTAATGGCTGCTACCTGTTGAGGAGACACTGCGCTATAGGAATTTGAATAGTTTTGTAGAATTCCTCTGACGGAGCCTGAGATAATAACCACCGTGAGGGAATGGTTACTTGAAAATGTGCTTTACATGTCTTATTTAACTTGACCTTCACAACTGCCCGGGGAATGCGATTATGGCCTCCCACTCAGATGAACAAACTGACTTTATGGGAATTAGTGATGTTCCTCAGATAGCACTTGCAGGGTGAGTGGCCTGATGGCAGAGCTTTCCTTCATGAAACCTAGCTCTGGGCTAGACATCTCACCTTTAGCACCCAGAGAAATGGAGGTAGTTGGCAGCAGAAGTAAATCAGAAGTAGACTTGCTTGGGAGGTTTTGGGAAATGTTGAAATGGTTGATCATAAGAGTTGATTATCATTTTCTTTTGACTGGTTGAGATTTAAAGAATGGTCTCTCATTCCCAAGTGAATTTAAATTTCATCTTAAAAGTGGAGCCTGTATTTCTTAGATGCCTGATTCTCAGGCTTAAGAAAATCTACAGTGTATTTTTCCTCTTCACCTAGTTCCTCTAACAGTTACTGGCACATTCACGTAGGCTCTGATTAGCTCAACAACCTCAGCCGTAAAGACTCCAGAATTCTTGATTGAAACCAATAAAGTCTAAATTGCAGATTATTTGGCCTCTGAGTTGCATCAAAGGGACGAGTGTTTGAATCAAGGCAGCCTCCCTTCCTCTCCCTGGTGCTAACCCTCAGCCCCTTTGAAGGGAGGCTAGACTGGGCCTTGCGGTCTCCAGCCTTGGCCACAGTCTGAGTTCACACCTCTCTCTTCCAGCCCAAGCAGCTGTTCTGGAACGGAGACTGCACCAGGCGCTGCCGCTGCTTCAGGCGCAACCTGATCCAGTGCGACCCCCGCCAGTGCAAGTCGGACGAGGAGTGCGCCCTGCGCAGCGGGGTGCGCGGCTGCTTCAGCACCAAGACCTCCTACTGCTTGGCGGCAGGGGGCGGAGTCTTCCGCACTTTCGACGGTGCCTTCCTGCGCTTCCCCGCCAACTGCGCCTTCGTGCTCTCCACTATCTGCCAGAAACTGCCCGACATATCTTTCCAGCTCATCATCAACTTTGACAAGTGGTCCTCGCCCAACCTCACTGTCATCTCACCCGTCTATTTCTACATTAATGAAGAGCAGATTCTCATCAATGACCGGAACACTGTCAAGGTGACAATTCGCCTTTGATTCTTCAGAAACGTGCCAAGGGAGCCGGTGGTTTGATAGTGGGTTACTCGTAGTTTATCCCAGATAACTGAGTTGAATAATAATAAGGGATTGCTTCATGTATCCTACACACATGGCCAGATTTTAGAGATTGCAGCATGAAGCGCCTGTGGGTGTAAGAACTGGGTCGCCAATGATTCCAGAGGCCTTGCGGGAAACTTAGTGTCTCAGGCTGTACTGATGGCAGGGTGGCAATCGAGCTCCAGGTGATAGGATGGTAGATTAGTCAGCTTTTGGTCTGGATTAATTTCTAAAAGATACCTCATTGGCTTTTAAGAGCCTTCGCAATTACTCTTGACGGTGCCCACTTACACTAAGACCAACCCTCATTTCTGCCATGCTTTCTCTAAAGTTTAGAGTCTGAACTAGAAGACAAGCACCTACCTGTAAAAATAGTGACCTAAATAAAGCTCAGTGGAGCAACTGCCTCTACCAGAGGCCCCATGATGACATTCCAACTAAAGAAAAGGTCGACTTTATTTTAGACTGATTCTTTCATAGGACCATTTTGGTTGTTTTTGCTTGTAAATCTTACACCTGTATGTTAGTACATATGAAGGGCCCACTCACCCCCATAACTAATTTTGTTTTGAATTACCCACTATTCCACTTAGGAAGATAATATGCCGAATGAACTATTGAGTCCCAATCTGTAGCAATTCCATACTGGTTACATCAGGTTGGCTCAAAAGATGGAACCAGGCTTTGTCACAGTAAGCTGGGGTAGGAGAAGGGGATGCAGGAAGAGAGAGCCATATTAACATGTTTTGGACTACAGTCTTTTTATCTGCCTTCCACTACTAGCTCAGCTAAATCTAGCACTAAATGCACCTTTATTTAAAGAGTCACCAAATGGCTTAGTACACAATGCCAAGCAAGAGATTGGCTCTTTGCAAGTTTAAAAGGAAGAATCTGGGTCTTACTGCAGGCTTTTAACTTCTAGGAAAGCTACTACTGTTTCTGACACTCTAATTCACAGTTCTCAACCTGTGGGTCATGACCCCATTGGTAGTGAATGACCCTTTCACAGGGGTCTCCTAAGACCATCTAATTATCAGATATTTTATAACAGTAGCAAATTACAGTTATGAAGTAGCAACGAAATAATTTTATGGTTTGGAGGTCACCACAACCTGAGGAACTATATTAAAGGGTCGCAGCCTTAGGAAGTTTGAGAACCACTGCTCTAATTCCTTTTGCGAGCTGGCCTACAGGGACACAGCTGCACTGGTCCAGAATACAGAAGGAAGTGAAAGGGACCACAAGGAGAGCCAGACAGATATCACCCCTGAATAATACCCCAAGCTAGCCAAAAAAGAGGAAAGAGAATTTTTTAAAAAGCCATCTTTTTTTTTTTTTTTTGAACAACATTACTAATAACCAGAGGGGGAAAATCCAATTTATTTTGTAAGTACAGGAAAAGCATGTTATATCCTGTCCCAAGGGCTAAGAAATGTTATAAAGCAGGAAAATGACAAATGCAGAAAATATTGTGCTTATAAGGCATCTGGGAGGACCTCAGGTTTGTACATTATAAACAAGGAAACAACAACATGGCAGCGATCCCCAGGTCCATTGTAATCCTATTAGACCACCCTCAGAACGAGATTACGATGTCATTTTCAGTGACTGGTGGATGCTGGGGAAAGCTTAACACAAAAATCTTTCTGTTCACGGAGGGCAATACTATTCTGATGTTTTCTTCTCTTTTAACTTTTCTGTCCCCACAGTTTGCTTCCCTTGGGGAACTGTAAGATAAGTGTATGTCTTTAAACTCCAGGGCAGGCGTTGTCTACTATGGCCTGAAGCCAAACTACTTGATGAGTCTGGGTGTGTGTATTTGCACATGTGTGCTCTGATGTTTGTAGAGGTCAGAGGAAAACCTCAGGTGTCATTCCTCGGGTGCTGCCCACCTTATCTATCTGCCTATCTATCTGCCTATCTATCTGCCTATCTATCTGCCTATCTATCTGCCTATCTATCTATCTATCTATCTATCTATCTATCTATCTATCTATCTATCTATGTACTTTGGAGATGGAGTCTCTCACCAGCCTGAAACTTGACAAGTAGGCTAGACTGGCTAGCCCACAAGCCCCAGAGATCTTCTTGTCTCAGCCTCTACAACTCAGGAATTGCAAGCACAAGCTACCATGCCCGACTTTTTTTTTTATGTGGGTTCCTGGGATTAAAAGCATTTCCTTGTGCTATTGAGGGCAGCACTTTGCTGACTGAGTTGCCTGCCCACCTGTATGACTTTGTAAATAAAGCTTTATTGGAAGACTCACATTGTTACACAGGGTGGTTGATGGCCCAGCACAAGGGCAGAGTTGAGTAACTGTGGTAGAGTTCCTAGGGCCTGCAACATCTGGCCCTTGGCTGAAAAGATGTACCAATCCTACCCTTTGGGTAAGAACTTCCTATCTTTCTGTCTCTCATAGGTGAATGGCACACAAGTTAATGTTCCGTTTATAACTGGCTTGGCCACCAAAATCTACAGCAGTGAGGGATTTCTGGTGATCGATACCAGCCCGGACATCCAGATATACTACAATGGTTTCAACGTCATTAAAATCAGCATCAGTGAGAGGCTACAGAACAAAGTATGTGGCCTCTGTGGCAACTTCAATGGAGACATGACTGATGACTATGTGACCTTGCGTGGGAAACCGGTGGTGAGCAGTGTGGTGCTGGCCCAGAGCTGGAAAACCAATGGCATGCAGAAGAGGTGAGTTGTCCCAGTAGTCCCCGTACATTCAGAGGAGGTGTGAACAGCGAGTGTGCTCTGCACAGCTACAGAATCATGCGGACACCTTTGTGGCTCTGTGAACATGCTTCTGCTTCCTAACATTTCTTTATTTCTACAATGGCCTGATCCCTTCCATGTCAGATACCCAGCTAAATACCCAGCTGTGGAAGGATGCTCCACACATCTGGCCTTGCCCTAAGCAAACACTGCATAATATATCATCTGTTAAGATTATCCTGTGATTTGGAGGACCCAAAGAATCTCGTTACGGATCTCTCTTTACTTGGAGAAACATTCTAAATGGCTTATTTGCATGAAGAGGTCCTGTGAGTGCCAAGCCAGGACTAGATCCCCCGACTCCTAATTTGGCCCTGCCTCCCCTCTACACGCCCCCTCAGTGACTGACAGGTAGAACAGCTGCTTTTGGATGTTTAAGCCATTCTGGGTTCCCCACCAATAAGCAAGTTTCTAGTCCCCTGGAGGGCCTGTGTTTCTGTTTTCGCTTTGTTTTGTTTCCTCCTGCCTTTCTTTGTTTTTCCTTCTGTGAACTATCTTCAACTGCACACAGTTCTCTTGTGAACGTTTTACTGCTGAACGCTGAGCTAAATTGGAACTTGCTAGAAGCTTCTGAATTTCCTTATGGGTCTTTAATTGTGCGGTCATTATTATTGTTGTTATTGTTATTCTACCAATATGCTATTAATGGTTATTTTGTCAATGATATTAATGAACTATACGAAAGTATAAGGGTTATTGTATCAATACCTCCTGGCATGTAACACTTTGGCTACTGGTTCATGCTGACATTTTATCTTCACTCTATTCCAGTGACGTGGCACTAGAAATCGTTTTGCTTTTTTAAGTATTTAGAGACCACTGGAGCCTGACATTCCTAAGTTCATATTGCTAATTAGCATTGGTATCTGCATATTATATGAGCTTCAGGGATAGCCCAACAGACAGTGCAACAGATGTGATCTTACCTTCCATGGGAAAACTCAGATGGCTGTTTTTGCTTCACTTATTCTGACCAGACCTCTCGCCCCCAGCTGCAACGAGCTACAGTTCTCACAATACACAGCCACGTGTGACAATGTGCACATCCAGACCATGCAGGGCGATGGCTTCTGCCTGAAGCTCACTGACATGAAGGGCTTCTTTCAGCCCTGCTACGGGCTCCTTGATCCCCTCCCCTTCTACGAGTCCTGCTACCTGGATGGCTGCTACAACCACAAGAAGTTCCAGCTGTGTGGCTCCCTGGCCGCCTACGGGGAGGCCTGCCGCTCCTTTGGCATTCTTAGCACCGAATGGATTGAGAAGGAGAACTGCTGTAAGAAAATTCTTTTATTTCTGTGGGCGCTGTGTGGGTAGCATTGCTTTGCCTGGTCCAGCCCATCTTTACTTATCCGTATGCTCCAAGGGGTGGAGAGGAGAGTGCTGTTAGCTGCCCTGGAGGTTGAAAGAGGAGGCATGTCCAGGGAAGCCTAAGCTGCCTGTAACTCCTGTCCAGTAATGGAATCTGAAAAGCAAGTTGAATATGATGGGGCTCTGGGCTGGAGGAGTGTCAGTTTAGCGACTTAGTGGAAGGGTGTTGTTACTCTGGGACTTCTGGTTGCTCTTAGTTCTTAACTTAGCCCCTCCATGACTTCCATAACAGAAAGGGAAAGGTATCCCAAATGGTAAGATGAGCTGGATTGAGTTGGCTCTATCTGACTTGAAAAGAAACTGCAGATGGATTTCTGTAGGGCTCATACATTAAACTGGATGGCGAAATTAAAACTTCTAATTCATGCATTGATTTTTGCAATAAGAATAGTATTTCCATCATTCAGTGTGTTTACTTATTTACTGTGTTAATTAAATAAATGGAGTAAATCTTAATCTATACAAACACATAAAAGTGGGTACTATGTGTGTGTGTGTGTATATATATATACACACACACACACATATATATCCATATATATGACCAACAGAAAATGTGTTTGTAGTCAGACACATCAGCCCTATGTGCATCCTAGAATGAATATGTACCCAGGATCATTCCCAAACTATACATACCTATTGGTGAGTCTGTAGAATAAATATGATTAAGCACAGAGGTACACTCAAATCAGAACCAAAAAATGATGTAATTAATTAAAATATATATTGATGATTTCAGAATTTTTCTTTTCTCTCTCTCTCTCTTTTTTTTTCCGAGACAAAGTTTCTCTGTTGTAGCTCTGGCTGCCCTGGAACTCACTCTAGACCAGGCTGGCCTTGAACTCACAGAGATCTGCCTGCCTCTGCCTCGTGAGTGCTGGGATTAAAGGTGTGTGCACCACCACCAGGCCAGAAACTGTTAAGAAAATTACTAGTCTGTTGGAAATCTGTTTGGTGACTAATATTTTGCTTTACTATGTTAATAAGAAACATCTTAAATAACTTTAAAGTTAAGTGTTTTAACTTCAAAGTTTGTCTGGATGTATCTGCACACACACACACACACACACACACACACACATGCTTTTTTCTGTCAGAGTGTGTTGATACCTTGTGTATCAAGTAGGAAATGGACCCCTGGGATGAGATGTTCTTCTCACGGGTCATAAACTATTCACTGTTTCTGTTCTCCTTGGCCATTCTCACATTGTATTAGCCACTGATGCCACGTGCTGACTGCCCACTGTGCGCCTGTCGCTGTGTCACACCCTCAACGCGTTGGGTGAGTAGTGAAAGGGCCTTAAAAACAGGAAGCCCTTTCAAGAGAAATACATTTAAGTGATGCTGATGGCCGTCCTTCACCGGTCTTTCTAGAAATTAAACACAATGCTGAGCCATCCCTATACTCCCACTTTGTACAATTCGTTACTCGCTGGAAGGGCTTGGCAGAAGCAAGTGTATGTGGTAGAGGATATTTTAAAGAAAGATTTATTTATTTTTATCTTCTGTATGAATGAGGACTTGACTGTATGCGCACCATGTGTGTGCCTGGTGTCTGAAGAGGCCCAAAGATGGAGCTGAATCCCCTCAAACTGGAGTTACAGATGGTTGTGAGCAATCATCCGAGTGCTGAGAACCAAACCTGTGTCCCCTGAAAGAGCAGCCAGTGCCCTGAGTGGCTGAACTCCCCAGCCCCCGTGTTTTGTTATTAACCTTGTTTTGTATGTGTCTGTGCTGAAATCACTTAAAAATCCACGTGTGTAGTAGTTTTTAAGTATTTAATGTCTTGTTATTAATTGCTACCACATATACAGTTGATCTCCTGGGCTTCTTTCTTATAACTGGCGTGTGTGAACTTTCTAAACCCCATAAATCTTAGCTTGTGATGGGCAAGTGTTTCCTTAACAAAGCGCCATGGCATGTTGAACAAGGATTCTCTCTTGATTGGAAGGAGATTCATCATGTAAAGAAATGAGTCTCTTAAAGGTAATGCTCTCAGTTAATGGGTGTCGATTGGAGATGCTGAATATCTTACAGGAAAAATCATCTGTTACAGGAGTATTGCTCATAATAACACAATGATGTCTTACATCCTCTAAGCTTTCACATTACCTGCATGTTTCTTCCTTTTAGCAAAATGGTACTATTGATTGATTTGGAGAATTATGTATAGTTGTTGATTTGCCTATTTTTATAAAATCAGGTAGATATTCATGGAGAAGTACACCATGAATCAAAGAAGTCTCAATAGGAAGGATCTCTCTGGGATTTTAGGAGTCCTAAAGTTTTTGTTATTGATAAATATTTGTTGAGTGGTGCCTATGAGATGGCTTGGTGCTGAAAACAGAGAAACAAATTCTTTGGATGTGACTTTTCTATATAGAAAATTCAAGCAGGGATAATATGTGTAGAAACATATTGGATATAATATTGTGTGGTGGGTGCATTAGTTAGTGTGGAATGGCAGGTGCAGAAATTATAGAATTACTTGGTAGATAAGAGTCAGTGTATTTTATTTCTACAAATTACCTTCCTGGATGACTTTGGGTAAGTTTTAGGCATAAAATTGGGGTCATAATATTCATCTTGAAGAGTGTTTGTGAGAGTCAATCATGCTAATTCAGTTTAATCTTGAGGCATAGTTCAGAGCCGCAGTAAAATCCGCTTATCATTTCTTGTCATTATTTTCTGGAAGTCACCCTATCTGCCAACCTGCAGGTGCCCACCTGACCACTCGCCACTGGACTGTATCAAATCTGGAGTGTAATCCGATGCTACTGCGTGTAGGTGTGAAAATCAAATTGTGTGCTTCTCTGTTTTCCTTTTTAGCAGGAGTGGTTGAAGACCCCTGTGTGGGGGCAGACTGTCCCAACAGGACCTGTGAGCTGGACAATGGAGGAGAATTATGTGGGTGCATTGAGCCACCGCCCTACGGAAACAGTGAGTGACCAGTACACCTCCACCCAGAAGGCCCAGTGAGGAAGCTTATCAAGGAAAGTGGCTGGGAAGAGGCCGTGTGCCCCTTGGCACTCTTAGAAACCCAAAAGCTAAGCTTTCGAGAACTAGGAAACTTTTGACAGCTTCAACGTAGGCTGATGCTCATTTCCTCGTAGCGACATCATTTCCTTCAGATTCTAACCTGCAAGTGTGTGTGAATGGAATCAGTCAATTCCACGTGAGTCCAAGTTCAACACCAGAGAGATCCAAGTTGTTCTTTCAGACTCACAGGGAAGTAAAGTAGATGGATGCCAACAGGAAGGAATTAGGAGGAGACTGCCCGGTGCCCTCATACTGACTTCAAGCCAGCTTTACCTGCCTCAAGGACTTTTGATCCTAAAGACACAGCTGAAATGTTTGATGTGATCAGCAGATAACTAGTACTCCTTCTCTTGTTCCTAACCTTAGTTCCCCAGGGGGAGAAATGGCCTTGTCCTTAGCTGAGCCCATCTGGATGTCAACTTAAAGGGGAATTGCTTTGTCTTTGGATCCACAACCCTTTTCAAACCAAGTAACTCACAAGCATATACTAAATTAGCATCATTCAAAAATGAAATCCCAATTAGCTAGAATGTTCCATAGGAGCGGGCCATGTGGGCTCACCTACGCACATGAAAATATTTTTCTCTGTTTCTATAGTGCTTATTACTGAGTGCTTATAGACTCAGAGAAAGAGCCTTCTACTGACACTCACCACAACTCACTAAAGGTTCTGCTGAGCTGGACTCAACCAGGGCTGTGGGTGGTGGGGTCAGGGAAGCACTGTTCTTCCTGGGGCATCTGCTCTCCAGCCAGACCACACAGGGACAGATGCTGTGTGTCACTTACAGAAAAGTACCTGCTACCAGTATGTGTGGGAGGAAGGCCTGGCTTTCTACAGAAAAGACAAAAGGCATTCTATTAGCATTTTTTATCTTTTTAATAAGCCCCCACCAACGCCCAAGTTATTGCTTTGAATGAGCTCGTGTGCTCCTTTGGTGTGATCAAAGCTTAATTAGAAATACTTGCAGCCTCTGAGTAGAGCTTGTTTCCTACCTCTAAAGAAACATGACCATGGGTACCCCGGCCCACCCCTGAAACAAGACTGACTCCCACTGACAGGCTTGTCCTCCTACTTGTTCCCACAGATTCACATGACATCATCGATGCGGAGGTGACCTGCAAGGCAGCCCAGATGGAAGTGTCCATATCGAAGTGCAAGCTCTTCCAGCTGGGCTTTGAGAGAGAGGGTGTGAGGATCAATGACAGACAATGCACTGGCATCGAGGGGGAGGATTTTATCTCCTTCCAGATCAACAACACCAAAGGGAACTGTGGGAACATTGTGCAGGTGAGAAAAATGGAGCAGGAAAGAGCACTTGGCTGAGGTAGTGACATCTCCTGGAGTGTGCACATTGATTGTCCTTAAAGTCAAGGTAGCCTGCTTAGAAATACACTCATTGATGAATAGCAGAGCAAGCATGCAAAAATCAAAGACAGAGAGGGCTCTTGGTGCTAAGTGGTTGAGTGAACTGGAAAAGCATTTTAAGTGGTTTGTTTCTTTCCTTGGTTTGCAATGCCCACTGCCATCCTTTGTTCTATATATCTACAAGACTTGTGTCATTTCTCTTATGAAGCATAAGAACATATTATCTTTCCAGGTAAACAGAGCCTGCTCCAGCTGTTTTAGGTCATAAGGGTTTAGTTTAAGAAAGGAGTTAGCTATATAAGTACAGAAAGGTCCCAACTTTTATTGTCAGAGTTTCCAGTATTTGGTTTAGTGAAGCATCTGACATTTCCTTTTGTTCCTTTCTGCAATGTAATAAAGAGTATGTCTCTGTTTGTTAGTGCTTTCATCAGAGGAGAATGGCTGAAGGAGGTGAAACTCTTTTGTTCGGTTCGGTACCTGTAAATGTCCCTGGTAAAGGTTTGTTAGAAGAGAGATTTCCAGTTAAGAACTGAAAAAGAATTTTCAATTTGATCTGTGTTCATCTGGCATCATCAGTATCCCATGCTTTCTCTAGTCCTAGTCTGAGTTCCAACAGATGCCTGGTTGTAGTTGAGAGTCAGTGGTACATGAGATCTGCCTTCCATGGGCACTCAAGATTGTCAGACTGAAGGGCATTGTTCATCTCTGTGACAATGCTTCTTTCCCCCAGGTTGGTGCTGAGGCTGGTTCCATGCTGATGTATTCTAGCCTCTGGGTTTGGTATGGTTCAAAGCCATTTCTCAACAATTCCAGGAGATGGATTTGAAATGCTAACTGCATACTCCCATATTTAATGATTTCTGACCTCCCCTTGATCTGCAGTCCAATGGCACTCATATCATGTATAAAAACACAATCTGGATCGAAAGTGCCAACAACACGGGCAACATCATCACGAGGGACCGCACGATCAATGTGGAATTTTCATGCGCTTACGAGCTGGATATCAAGATCTCCTTGGACTCTGTTGTGAAGCCTATGCTTAGGTAAAGAATTTCACGGGCTGCTCTCATGCTTTCTCTGTCCTTGGCAGCTAAGGTTAGCAGCGTCAGAATTGCTAGCATTTGTCTTTGAAGCACCAGGGAAAATATAATTCGTGTTTCCGGAAACAATGTGATGGGAATGCTCCATTTCCGAACTATGTGATACAGTAAACTACCTGTGACCAATGAGCATTTGAAATTTGGCTCAGGGGACTGATAAATTGAATTTTTTATTTTATTTAATTTTATTTCAATGTAAATTGCCCCATGTAGGCGCCAAATTATACAAGCCAGCCTTAGACTTTAGGACTGCACGCTCTGCCTTCCCTCAACATTTTAGCTTGACAAATGGCAGGTAATTGAATAAATAGCATTGAGGTTTTTTTCCTCTCTTCGGCTCCTTGCTTCACAAGAGTTTTTTGTTTTTTCCTGTCAGTGTCATCAACCTGACAGTACCAACCCAAGAGGGCAGCTTTACCACCAAGATGGCACTCTACAAAAATGCCTCCTACAAACACCCTTACCGCCAGGGGGAGGTTGTGTTGACGACCCGAGACGTGCTCTATGTGGGGGTCTTTGTGGTTGGAGCTGACGCCACACACTTGATCCTCACACTCAACAAATGCTACGCCACCCCCTCCCGGGACAGCAATGACAAGCTTCGGTACTTCATCATTGAAGGAGGGTAAGTGGTCATGGCAGCCTCGCCATTGACAATGGCCTCGGAGCCTTTAACGTTTTCTGTGTCATCTTTGAAGAGGGGGAATGGGCTCTAGCTTTTGTTGACACCCACAGAACCAGTTTTGTATCAGCCGATTCATCTTGTTCCCATATCCTGGGAGGTAGACTGGATAAAATGCAGCAACTTGCCCAAAGTCGCACAAGTTGGTGACAGATCCCATCATAGGGCGTTTATCACATGATACTGTAAAGAAGGGGTTCCGTCCTGCCTGCTTCAACCATCAGTTTGAGAGGAGTGTGGGATTCTGAGAATGAAAGATGCAGTGGGAGCAGCTGAAGGCTAAGGACTGCGGCAGATGTGGGAATGAAGAAGAAGGAACTAGAGAGAGATCAGCGGTAGAGTTCTCTCCCAGCATGTGTTTAGGCTCTGGGATTGCTCCCAGCACCATCGAACATCAACAGCAGCAGCAATAATATTGAAAGTAAAAGAGAAGTTAGAATGCTGTGGTTTCCCCTCAGCCGAGAGGGGACACATTCCAAGATTCCCAATGACTACCTGCAGCCGTAGGTAATTCTGAGCATCCGACATTTGCTCCTGTATATGCATAACATACCCATGATAAAGTTTAACTTGTAAATTAGGCGCAGTAAGAGGTTAACCGTGATAACTAATAATTAAATGAAGCTGTTGAAACAACACCGGGTAATAAAAGTAATGTGAGCATCGTCTCTCTCAAAACGTCTTACTGTAATGCTCTTACCCTTCATCTTCTTATGATATGAGGAGCACGGTGCTGATGGGATGGGGGAAGTGAGGTGAATGATGTAGGTCCTAGGACTCCTCAGGCTACTATATACGGGTTACCAGCCAGCACACTCGCTGAGATCCCACAACCATCAATCTGATCTCTGAGATAGTTACTAAATGACTAATGGGTAAGTAGTATATACAATGTGGACACATTAGACAAAGGGATGCTGCACTCCTAGCTGGCTGGAGTGAGGCTTTAAAAGATTCCATCATAGTACCCAGAGCAGCATGCAATCTCAAACTCAATGAATTATTTCTGAGTTTTTCCATCTCGGATTGAATATGAATAATCAAAACTAGAGAAAGCAGAACTACGCATCAGAGGGGATTTCTTATGCTCACCCCAAGATTTTTTTTTTAACTTACTATTGTATGCCTACTCCCCTCGTATATTTCCTGAAACATGTTTGCACAACAAAACTTAATGAATGGATGAAAAGACTAGACCAAAGAACAAGAATAAGTAAAAACATTGGTTGTTCCAGGAAATTTACACATACGCTGATATATTTTCTAATTATTTATTTTATCATCATGGTACACACAAGCAAAGAAACACACCTGCTTTAGGCGTAAAATACAATGACGTTATAGTACACCAGCAGAAGACCACAAACGTCCCCATTGTCTGACTTGCTGATGACTTCATCACCCCAGTACAAGAATTCTTAATTTGAGTGACTGTATTAATCAGATTTCTTCCTATCATAACTGGTAGAAGCCAGTGTATAAAAAAATAGAAAGCCGGCTTATAAAAAAATAGAAATTTAATGGTACAAAACTCAATCTCAGACGTGGGTGGATATCAGGGATGGTTGGATTCAAGATGTCAAGGTTCTCCTGTTCTCTCTTGCCTTTACCTATCTGACTCTCTTTGTCATTCACCTGGTTAGTTAGTTGCTGGCAACCCCGGCCTCACATTCTTGCACAATTGTCATCCATAAGAACAGAGCACATCTCATTCCAGTTCAGGCTTCCAGGGAGATCATGTGATTCACTCATCTTGGGTTACCCGCTGATCCCTTGCTGGAAGAATGCACCGTACTGAACATCCCTAGCCTAGGTTGCCATCTACCTCTGTGGTGGGACCAACGCCGCTCTAGATGCTGTCATTAGCTCTGTGGCCAAAGGAAAAGGAGCAAGTGCTGTGAGAGAAGAGGGGTGGGGCTCTGGGAAAGTCATGAATATCTGCTATTCTGCTGATGACACAACCTTGGGAAAGTTAGATAGAGGTCACCCAAGGCCACTGACTAGCAAGAGGCAGAGGGGTCATTTTAGGTGTCAGAACACACACGACCTAAGTGCCCTGGTGATTCCTGGTGCATTGCCCAGGTGTGTTACAGAACTCCTCAACAAAGACCTCACTAAGTGCTTCATCTTTATGAACAGACGATCGTCCCTCCAAGAGACAAAGGGAGGGACTTGAAGACTGCTAGGTGTCTCTCAGTTCTTGAAGACAGCATTAGCAGTGCCACTTTCTCGTTTCCTGAGTTTCTTCCCTTCCCTTACCAAATTCCTTTATCAAACTAGAAGCTAAGCTATGAGCCATTCTATAGCTACAAACCCAAATGACGAAGTTTAGGTCTCCTTGGAAGGACGAGGTGGTATTTAGCATTTTAAAAATAGTATTTAATGGACTTGACCCAGAGAGGGAGAGCAAGCCAGCAAGCTTGTTCATAAATCTCAGCTTACCCCTGGGTCTGTCTAAATAAAGGCCTTCAAATTAAACCGATGTTATGTGGGAAATCATCTCATCCTTAGAGAGAACTCGAATCCATCAGTCCTCCTAACCTTTCTTAGAGGCATGCGTTTATTGTCTCCCCCCAATAAACTGATGGGGGAAACATGCTCAGCTTAATGAATGGGCAGCAAAATGCACCCCGTTGTGTGCAGGAAGGGCCAGTTCTTCCTCCCCAGTTGTGTGGAAGGCAGAGACAACACCAGCTTCTACCACCGGCCTAGTCATCTGGAGACCCAGGCCACTTTTCCCTTCTGTTTAGGTGCCTAGACAGACAAAAGGACAGGCGTCAACAGACTTGGCTCGTGTGATTGCTTAGGAGAGATGTCCAGATGGCTACCCCAGCTCCCCTCTGCTCCTCTGCGTGGTTTTCTGATACCTAGATTTCATGCCATCCACATGGGAGAGAGAAAGGGGCCTGACTCTTGAGGGAAGTTTGGGAGACTGAAAACCCTCAGACCGATTTAGATCCTCCAGATGAATGATAATGACAAGCCAAACTGTGGCGCACTCTGTTTTTCTTTCAAAGCGCTTGAGAGACAATTGCTTTGAAAAGCAAGTTGCATTTTGTCTAATTACGAAAACTAATAGGTGTGGGAACGCTGAAGGATAATTTCAATTTTTAATTTTCCTTATTGCTGAGCTATTTAATCCTATGGGCTTGAGGGGAAAGAAACAAGAAGGAAAAGAGGCACCTTTCAAAATCTTTATCACTTAGAGCAGCCCTTCTCAACCTGTGGGTCACGACCCCTTGGGGGGGGCTGTCAAAGAGCCTTTTCCCAGGGGTCGCCTGAGACCATCTGCATGTCAGATATTTACATCATGACTCATTACATGGCAAAATCACAGTCACGAAGTAGCAATGAAAATAGTTTTATGGTTAGGGGTCACCACAATGTGAGGAACTGCATTAAAGGGTCACAGCATTAGGAAGGTTGAGAACCACTCACTTAAGAGTCTTTTGGCTCTTGTGGGCTCATGGTGGCCATGATGCGCCCTTCTTCTTCCCTTCCTTTCTTCCTTCCTTCCTTCCTCTATCTTTTCACTAATCCATCTACCCCAAAATTTTTTCAGATATTTGCCATATGCCACGCAGTGTGATGGAGCCATAGTAGTGATTGTGACTTGATCCCTGCCCTCGAACAACTCAGTAGGGTGCTGCTGACAAATCCAGGAAGGGCTACCTGTTCCTGCCTGGTTCAGCACGTGTATAAGAAATATTAATATGGGAGTGGGTGCTATGTATCGGGGCCAATGAGAGAAGAGCAGAAAGGTCTTCCAGTGTGGAAAGCATCACACGAAGACATGAGCAATAGAGACTATAATGCATTTGGAGAACTTTTCAGCGGTGGTTGAAGCAAAATCACTGTGCCCCGAGGATGTGCTGGTAGTGGGAACTGGGTATTGGTGACACCATAAGAAGCAAGGGCGGTGGGAAAGGTAATTCCCTCCGCCAAAACAATTCCTGGGACTCATCCATCCTGCTCCTCCTTCCCTCCAGCTCCTACCTACATTAGCGTGGGAAGAGTTCCCAAGGGCTTTGAATCAGGGCCCCTGCCAACATCGATAATTAACGGAAGAAAACAGAGGAAGCAGGACTTGTGTTTGTTAAATTGTCATCTGTAGAACACAGCACTGTGAGGGGGCGGACTGATATCCCGAAGCATGGGGAAATTGAGAGCGGTCCCCATAGACAGTTAGTTGGTAGCAGCAGTTAGGACAGTAATTCAAGGTGGCGGTTGATGTTTAAAACCAAACAGCGAAAATGGGAGGGAGTGATAATAAATGGCACACCGGAGCAATCCGGATCCGGAGGTCACTTCCAAATGCGAAGTCTTTTTTAGCATTTATGGCTATTTTATGTGAAATGGTAAAAATTGAAATGAAGATGAGGATTAACCTCTAAAAGGGGGAAAAAAAAAACCCAAAGCTGGGATTCCATCTTTGTCTCCTTGAATAGGTGTCAGAACATCAAAGATAACACCATTGGCATCGAGGAGAACGGAGTCTCCCTAACCTGTCGCTTTCATGTCACTGTCTTTAAATTCATTGGGGATTATGATGAAGTTCATCTTCACTGTGCAGTGTCCCTCTGTGACTCAGAGAAGTACTCCTGCAAAATTGTAAGTATATAAAAAAAAAGTGCTCGGCCTTTCTCTTCCTGCCCCACAGAGACGGTGGATGCCAGGCGGCTGCCCTGGAGTCTTCCAAACACACTTGAGAGTAGGTGGTCGCATTTGGTGGAGAAAATATAGTGGAAGGATGTGCATGTACTCCTCCCTCTCTGAAATATCACAAGGTCATTGACTTCACACGAAGCCAGGGCTCCTGGAGCCACTGAACATCTCGGTTGGAGTGGCGTTGTGTAGGACAGCTGAACTGTGCAGTGTGGAGCGTTAACAGGTGTCCATGGTATTTACACTACTGTTTTAACACATTGAAAATGTCTCCAAGAATGTCCACACCCAGAAGAGACAAGATTGGCCTGGGTAAGGACCATCACAGCAGTCTCAAGGAGTATACTGAGTCATGCACTCTGAATCCGGTAGCCCACGGGCTGAGCTCCACGTCACTGGTACGCAGACTCAGGATACTATGTACCCAAGTGCTCACAGCTCCTCAGATCTGCGCTAGGGTCTGACAGTCTGGAATTGGGTGGGGTTGCAGATGAGGGGCAAATTTATCGTCTCCTTTATTCTAGACTGGCATCCTCACCACAGAGAGCCACGTCCTCAAGATTGTACTGATCTAGATCCTTATTCCTACTCGCTCACATTCCATCTTTATGCTTACCTCATGTTTACAGCACCAAGATGTGAATTATGGTCAGAGCTACTTACAGATGGTACCGCATACATTAGTATCAGATGAGATCCAACAATTTTCATTCCTGAGCAGAGAGCCTCTTTGAATCTCATTCTAGTGTGGAGAGTATATTTAATTCTGCTTGACATAAAGCCCAGAGTCCCAGTGGGCTCGATGATCAAGAATGCATTGGTTCTAATTAATCTGAGCAGAGATAGTGCTGGAGGCCGAAGCCATTGTCTCTCTTGGAGGTGGGAACGTGGTGAAGAATAAGTTATCAGCTTAATTGTGTGAAATCTCCCTCTGGTGTTCTGTCTTTCAGCATTGCCCGCAAAATTCCAGGATCGCCACAGATTATACAAAAGAGCCTAAAGAACAGATCATTTCAGTGGGACCTATTAGGAGAAAAAGTACGTATGTTCCCTAAAACATGCTATAACTTACTGCCACAATGGAAGTTGAGGGCTCTGATGTTCCTTTCTTGTGCTGTGGGTCTGGCGGACAAGGAGATGACACCGGAGACACCAGTGTGAGCAGACTGCCCGTGTGCTCCAGAAAGCCCTTTCCGTTGGCTTTTAACAATGCTTTCTTCTTTCCCCTCTCTAAAGCCCCCCTTCCTGCCTTGATTGTGAGTTTCAGGGTTGATATTTCTATCGCTGAGTCTCCCACATGCTCGTTTTCAGGGCTGGACTGGTGTGAAGACAATGGAGGGTGTGAACAGATCTGCACCAGCCGGGTAGATGGGCCTATGTGCAGCTGTGTGACTGGATCCCTGCAGGAAGACGGCAGGAGCTGCAGAGGTGGGCTTCTTCTGAAGGGGACAGGCAGTTGAGCACCCTAGGAACTTCCTTACCCACAGGGAGAAACTCACTGGAGCCCACTTAGCATCTTGCCTATGAAAATCCCAGAGAATCCCAGAGAAAGACAGGGAAACACTCGAGGAATTCCAGGATCATAAAAACAAAACAAACAAGCAAAAATCAAAAACCTGGGTCCCTGGTCTTTCATTTAAAAGATGTGGACAATTGAAACAAAATTGATTCAGCAATTTCAAGGCCATCTGTTGGCTCTGAGTCTGACTGCCAAAGTCCTTTTGTGCTGAAGTTGGTAGTCTTAGCTGGACATGGTGGCACATACCTGTAATCCCAGCCATTGGGAGGCGGAGGCAGGAAGCTCATGAGTTCCAGGCCAGTTCCAGGTTCTGTAGTGAGACCTTATCTCAAAGAAACAAAACCAAACAGACAGGAAGCCAATAACCTTGGCAGCCGATTTCCCTGGTCTCTTTCTGAGGTGCACGGGGTTCTCTTAAAGGTTGAACTAATTTACCTTTTTTTTTTTTTTTTTTTTCTTAATCAGGGCCATTTGGGTTTTCCTCTTTGCCAAGAAATTCCATTTTATTTGAGTGCTGCCAGGTATGTCCAAACCCTGTTGAACTGACATATTATTGCTGTGCTCCTTTCTTTCCACAGCCTCTAATTCCTCAGCTGAACTTCAAGTTTGGACACTTCTTCTCATCATGATCCAGATTTCACTATGGCATTTCGCCTATAAATCAGGCACAACCTCATAATGAACTCAAGGTGCTTCCTTCAGTCCCTGTAGGTATAAAAAGTGTGTGTCCCCAGTCAAAACTCATCTGAAAGTGTACAGCCTCTTAAACTCATGTCGCCTTCCTCCAGCGGTCAGATCTGGAGGACCCCCAAAGTTCCTGACTCCTCTTACCCAGTAGGCAACAGTGGCTTTTCAAAGCCAATGGGGAAAAAAAAAGCATGTATTTACCCTAAATGTCCAAGCAGCTGGCACTGGAGACCTTGGTTCAGGCCAAAAGCCAGTCAGGGAAATTCTCTGGTTACAGAAGTCTGCTGGGACATCTGGCCAGAAAAGTCAGTCTATTCTCATTGTTTCTGGATCCCTGTGGTTAGAGACAGGGCTATTGCTGTAACGTTGAATTAGAACTGTGACTTCTTCTAAGGAATGTCTACGCTGTTCAGAAGTGTGATCTCTGATGCACAAACACTGCTCTCTGTTCATGCTTAGCTCCTTCCCCACCTGCTGCGGCCTCCACCTTGCCATGCCAGCCTCAGCCACTGGACGTAAGGTTTGCAGACCTGGAGAAACCTCAGTCCCCCGAATCCTGACCCTCAAACCCAGTCCTTCACTTTTTACAAATCAACCAAATAATTTTTAATGTGTTTTATCCTTAAATAAACTTTGCGTTCAAGTATTCTCATTATTTGGTGGCTGGACTCGTTCCTATTGATGTTAAGTTCCTGTCCATAGACTAGTAGCATGCTAGGATTAAAAAAAAAAGGAAAACAGCACAGGCCCCTGGGCCAGGTAGACATTGTCAGCCAGAGCTTTCATGTGCTGTGTGATGTCCTTGTTGGTACGGGCTCACAGAGCATCCTCAGAGCACAAAGGTACTCTGCAGAAGAGAAGCAGGCAACATCCTCCTTTGCAGGTGGTACATAAACACATACTATAATTAACTACAAGATATAGGGCCTGCTAAATCCCTCCCTGGGGCACCTCCCTTTCTAAGGTTAGAAACCATACTTCAAGTTTGTTTTGAAGTTATCTTGGATTCAAATCAGTGGCAGTTTAATTTTTTTTCTTTCTGGAAACTCTGAAAAGCTGAGCAGAAATTCTCAGCCTCTTTGTACGTGGGCACTGGGCAATGGCTGTGGTTTTCCCTATCAAAGGTCTCTGTCATCTGAGCTGAAGCACTGAGGTACAGCAGAGGCTGCCCTGAACTGCCCCTTTTGGGAGGATCGGGAGGTCCCAGCTGGTTTGAGCATTCACAAGTGCCTCTGAGTTAGGAGAAGGCTGTGGAAAGATGGAGGCAAAGAAGTGTGCACTTCAGCTTGGGCACCTTAGGGTCTTTGGGGAAAGTACCGAAGGTGGATGAAGTATTCAGAACCATCGAGCCGAGCCAGCCCTCAACCTTCATCCTTGTTGGGACAGAAACTGATGGTGGCTGTGTGCTTCCTGTTTACACGAAAACTCCAACTCCTGGCTCCTTGAGATCAGAAGATTCTCACAAGCAACATGTTGCACAACTTCCACCAGAAAGGTTAGGGCTTTCTAAGTTTGACGGGTCAGATGGGTCAAGCACAATTACATCTTATTGAATTCCTTAGGTAAAATTTGAACACCTAAGAAGGGATTTAAATAGCACTTAGTAATGTGTCTTTATTGATTCTCATAACAATGTCATTAGAAGTTACTAAAACTATGTTTTGGTTTTTCTTTTCTTTTTCCTTTTTTTAAATACTTTTAAAGTAGATGTTTGTATTGAGGAGAGGGTTCCGTGAATAAAGTACTTGATGCTCAAGCACGAGGAACAGAGTTCAGAACCCATTTAAAAGCAGGGAAGGTGCAATTTCAACTTTGAAAGGCAGAGACAGAATCTCTGGGGTAAGATGAGTAGCTAATTTATCTGATCAGAAAGCTCCAGATCCAATTGAGAGAGGCTGAGTCAGGAATAAATTGGAGAGTAACAGAGAAACATCTGAAACAACTTTGGGCCTTGCATAAAAAGGTGCACAATCATACGCATTCGCATACATGTGAGCATGCATACGTACATGCATACCATAATGCATACATAAAATAAAATATATTTATCCTTTCCCCCAACTTTTTCTTCCTGGCATTTGGCTCTCTTACTTGTCTGAAATCCTTCATGTGCCTGTCATCAGAATAAGCCACGCTATGGAACCATAGCAGGAGACCCCACGATCTCAGAGGCTTAAACAACAAAGGTTTGTTTGGTGTTCATGCGGACTCCACTGTTGATTAGCCTTCTGGACTGAAGGTTAATAGAGGTGCCATTTTTTGATGCTGCCAGTTCAAAACGAGGCTTCAAGGAACGAGGGCATGCAGAACCACACTCCTCCCCAGCACCGCTGTCACTTTTGGGCCTGGAAATCTCACTGTGGCTGTCCCCATTCCATTGGCTAATGCAAGTCATGTGACTGTAACTACCTTTCAGAGATTGGTGAGTTTGGAAACTGGCCCTAACCCTGTAAGGGAGACTGGAAGTCAGCAGCAATGGCTCTCAAGCTCTCTTCAGCGCAAACACTTCTCACTGAGTTGAGAAATACTCCCACACAAATGACAACACAGAGAACAGACCCCTTAGCCCATTTCCTAGAAGACAGAAAAGCCAGCCCTGACTCTTCTCACTCACACCATCCCAAACACAAATTGTTTAACACTTTTCTCTGAATATTCTTTAGGTTTCTGTCTTATATTTATTTATTTAGTTATCCATGTGTGCTCACCTACACATGTGAAAGTCAGGATAACTTGTGGCTGTTGATTCTCTCCATCAACCTTTCCGTTCCCAGAGATCAAATTCAAGTCATTAGACTTGATGGCAAATGCCTTTACCAATGGAGCCTTTGTGCTGGCCCTCAAATGTTCTTGTTAGAAAATGATGCTAGACAAAGGTAAGTCATGTGACAGTTTACTATTATCCTAATCCCCAGAAAGTCGAGGCAGGAGGATCTGGAGTTCAGCAGGATCTGGAGTTCAAAGCTGGATTCTGTAACCTAAGGAGTTCAAGGCCATTTCAGGCTATGTGAGACCCCCATCTCAAACAAATAAAAAATAATAATTCTAGAACTTTATCTTTTCTTTGCACTCAAGGAGAAAAGGAAGGAAAGAGTATGCCCAGTAATCAGTAACAGGTAGCAAAGAGAGAAGAAAGCCAGTTGAAAAGCTTGTTGACTTGGTATTCGATAACAAGGGAAGCGCTGGGGGGCAGGGGGCTGGTATTTGAGACAGCTGGGGATTCTATAATTGGTTTCTTAACCAGGGCTAGGTGTGGGTTTTACTCAAAATCCTCACGGCAGAGATTGAGAGCACTAATTATTTAACATAGTCTAATATTCAAACTATTTTTAGAATCGTTTGACATTTAGTGAGAGCTTAAAATCTAATAAAATTCCTTGCAACCAAAGGAATTAAGTAATTATCAAAAGACAGGTACCAGGGTTGGGCATAAAGCATTGCTTCTTACTAATTCTGAATTAATTAAGAAACTACCCTGTTAGAACCTCTCGAACTCCCTCCCAAACCTTAGGGTATCTCTACACCTCGTATCCTATTGCAGTTTTGTTCTATTTAGAATACTGGGGAATTTTTTCAGTGCATGGGTGTACTGACATTGGCAGCCAGCTCAGTGAAAAAGAAGATCAAACAGCACCCTCTAGTGTCTACTTTTAATTTAGCACAAAACTCAAATTATATCAAACCACAGCAATCAAATTACAATCCCCGCCCCCTCCATACCTTAGATACAGAACCTTACCAGAACATAGCTTTAGAAAACACATCAAATGCCAAGGGCATCTTCTGAAGAACACCACGAGATTTATTTTTATTCACACAGTAAGCCTCGTTCCGAGACAATACCAGCTTTGGGCATCCCATGCAAATTTTGCCCTTAATATCTATTTCGCTAAAGCGGTGACAAAAAATAGCTGCTGAGAAAAATTAAGTATCTCTTTAAAATGTCGTGAAATAAACAATCCAATCGAGAAGAGCTCATGAAATATTTAGCGGCCTCCCCCCCACCCCCAGCAGAATGTAAACTACTTTGCTACGTATTTACCAAGCAAGAGCAGTAACTCTCTACTCTGACTAATGGAAGGTTCTGTTGGTGATGGTTTAATTATGTTCCCTGAAATACGGCTCTCTTCTAAGAAAACATTGCCGTGGCAGAGGGACAGATCTCAGCGTCTATAGATAGAAATAAAACACAAAAGACTCACCATTCCAGGAAAATCTCAACAATCGAATTCTGTTTGCTGAGGAAACAAATGGAGGGACAATATCCACTGTACATTTTGTCGTATGTTTCTGTTTGCACACAGCCTCCAGGTTAACTGGTGCTTTGTTTGTTAGCATAAAGCATCCATTGTGAAATATGTGGGGAACTAAGATGTTCTCCCATTAGATGAAATTGCAATGCCTTATGCAAATGCAGCGTCGTTCATAACAAATGCTTTCCCACTGTATTTAATATGGCTTGGCTTTGAATCACGCTGCACGTTGGAGGAGACATGACAGAAGTGTTAAGTTGAAGTTAAAGCATATATAGCATCAAGTACTAAGGAAAAACACGACATATATATATATGTGTGTGTGTGTGTGTGTGTGTGTGTGTGTGTGTGTGTGTTTCACGTACATTTATTCCAAAACGATCAATTCCTGATGAGAAATGTTTGAATGGGAATAATATTTTAATAACCAGGGACTCATGAGGCAAAATTCTTGGCTTCCTCCTCTTTACTCTTAAATTTCTTTATGCAATACTTCAGGGTACAAATAAAAAAAATCCAACTATGTTGTTCTATGTTAATTGGAATGAAAACATTTTATTGAAGAAAGTAACATACTTAATTGCCTCAGGGTTTGCAAACCTTTGCATGGAACCTATTCAATTACTGAAGTTTTTTTTAAGGACTGTAGTTATATAGAATTTTGCTTCTAGGTTATGTGTTAGCCCAAAGCAGAAAAGACATGGCTTCTAGCATTATTCTCTTATCTACTATATTAGCTCTTTTTCATTGTCATGATGGATACTTGACACTGTAACTAACGGAGGGAAGGATATATTTTGACTCGCAGTTTTAAGGGATACAGTCCACCACGCCAGGGACAGCATGATGTAGCTCCATCTATGACCACTAGATCTTTTTGTTGTTGTTTTTCGAGACAGGGTTTCTCTGTTGTAGCTCTGACTGTCATGGAATTCACTCTGTAGACAAGGCTGGCCTTGAACTCAGAGATCCACCTGCCTCTGCCTCCCAAGTGCTGGGATTAAAACCATGCCCACCACGGCTGGGTTCAACTGCCCCAGATCTTGTTCTGTAGCTTATTTACCTTGTGGCTGACTAGAAAGCAGAAGGCTGTGGCTGGAACTAGGAACAGATATCCCCTTCAAGCCCCCACCCTGTACCCCAACCAACTTCCACTAGCTAGGCCACAGTTTCCACAGCCTCTCCAAACAGTGCCACCAACTGGGGACAAAGTAGTTAAACATACGAGTTGGGAGGTGTTTCATATTCAAACCATAACTTCCATTAACATTTATAATTCATGCTGATCCTCAGTGTTTTATATCCTACATGGACCTGTGGTGTCCAGCGTCATAAGTGTGTGTGGTCACAAGTGTTCATCCGTTCACATTTTTTATGACATCTTTGCAGAAGCTTGTAACATGCTGGTAGGGAATATCTGCACCCACGGAGAGCAGGGAGTCTGCCCCATGAAGAGTCATGATCAGAAAGCAATTTGGCAAACTGATTCTACAAGGGGAAAATGATTCAATGTCTAGAATGTGCCTGGGTGGCACATCAGAATATTCACAGCACAAAATGAGAAAAAGGAGCTGTGAATAATATAGACACAGTTTGCCTGTGAAAAAAGTTCCAGATTCTAAATGCTTATTTTGAACTTTCAAGAGAGAAGATTGGAAACACCCTGAATATTAATTCAAGATAGGCAAAATCTTTGCCCATGTAGATTTTAGATTTTAAGGTGTGTCTCCCACAAGGTCACATGCTCTAACTGTAGTTTTAACCTGACCCTTCTTTTTTTTTCCCCAGAGAACTATTTTCATTCATTAATTCTTATTCAGAAACTAAATTAATAGAGGGCAAGATGTCTTACCGCCTGTACATTCAGCATTTCTTTGGACCACAGTGAACCATTTGCCCAACTGATGACTAGTTTAAATACACTCTGTGCGGGCAAATTTTCTCAAAAGCAATGGCTGCCTAAATTGTAGGGAAATAGGTCTCCACCATGCAACCTTAAATATTTTTTATTATGATACTCTGTTTCAGATCATTGTGGCCACGAGAACTTCACTGTAATTTCAGCGTTATAATTTTAAAAAGCGGATTTAACAAAATTTAGCAATATTCCTAGACGCCCCTAAAGAGGCATTTGGACTCATCAAAACCAAGGGAATAAATAACTTCACAGCTGTATCAGGATGAAGGTTTTCTAATTCAACCACCTAAGGGTGTTCCATATGTTCATGTAGGGGGCATGAAATGATAGGACTCAAAGTATGGAGATTTGAAAATTTTACAGTAAAATGTGCGTGTTAATCAGAGTCACCAAAAAGTAGCATTCTGAGGTGTTCTTATGTGAGAGAAACAACAACAGAAATGACAACAAGGGCCTCTTGGGAGATAACTTAGTGAATGAGAGTGCTTGTTGCTCAAACATGAAGACCTGAGTTCAAATCCCCAGCACCCAGACAAAAAAGCTCGGGATTGTTGCCTGGACCGCTAACCCAGTGCTGTGGAAATGATGTCAGGAGGTTTACTGAACACTAGTCTAGCTCCAGGTTCAGTAAGAGAATAAATAAGGAATGGAATAAGGTGGAGAATGATAGAAGCAGACATATGAGGCCCTCCTCTACACACACACACACACACACACACACACACACACACACACAAGAAGTGACATCAAAAGTCTTCATCTTCATTAGGTCATTTGTTCTTCCTTAAAACATGAACTTGGGGCACTGACCCCTGACACTCTGTCTCTATTGTTTTACTTGTACAAATACCAGGGGGGGAAAGAAAGCTTTTTCACTGGTTCCTACATTATTTATGCCAATCCTATTCTGAGTTGTTCCTCTCGCCAGAAGAAAGCAAATGCACGTGGGCCAGGAAAATATGAGCTGCAAAGTCTTTTCACTCTGCGACAGTAGGGCCAGAAGATTCTGCTCAATCCTGGAACAAAATACAGAGAGAGGATTTCCAAGAGGCAGAGGTGAGCCCCATACTGGTCCCCACTTCTCATGGGACCCAGAGTTAACCAGTTTGACCAGATGCTATTGAAACTATCGTCTCTTTCCAGACAGGTCAAGAGAAGGTGAGGCCATTTCTTCTAAAAGACCCAAGCAGCTTGGACTAAAAGGTAATAAAATTGCCTTAATGCTGAGATGTGTGGTAACATTGTGGGAACAATGCCTCTCAGACTTAATTCAACAGATAAAAATGCACCACAACCAAGAACACGGAGAGGGAATGTATAGATGAGTGTTCCCTGAGGAAGAAAGTTGAACAAAATATTCCTTGTGGGTGCTAAACTGATGGAAAGGGAGGAAAAGTATCTTGATGCTATTCTGTTCGGAAAAAAACCCCCACAAGATTTCATAACAAAAACTAACGGATTCCCCTGAATAGCCAGTAAATAAATATTAAAGCCAATCCATTGGAATTGGTTGTTCCTCAAGGAAAAGCCATAATTTCCACTTAAGATGCTGTAAAACTATTTCTTAGACATTTCCTTTAGGCAAGTTCCATTTTATTTCTTTTCGGGTTTCTCTGTTGTAACTCTGGCTGTCCTGGAACTCATTCTGTAGACCAGGCTGGCCTCAGACTCACAGAGATCCTCTCCCTCTGCCTCCTAAGTGATGGGATTATGGAATTAAAGGTGTGTGCCACCACCACCCAGCAAGTGCCATTTTATTGCTGTAGAGGTGTGTGTGCGTGCCCATGTGTGTGCGTGTGTAAGTCTGAGCCTCAGGGTGAGTTGCAAGAAAAAAACTTCATTCTTATCAACCTTAGAATGTTTAGTATTTGGCTTTAAGCTTTTTCCAAGCCATATAAATATTTAGAGAAAGTTCCAAACACACACCCCACACACACAGTTCATAGCACAAGGAACCCACTGTTGAATCCATTGGGTCTCCAATCACTGGTCTTTTGGCTTTTCCGAGAACTTCTGTGGCCCTAGGGGCAGGAAAGAGGCTTTGAGGTTTGGTTGTGTTTTTGTGAAAAAGACATATTCCTCTCGAACTGATCTCAAAGCAAAATGAGACCCAAGGCTTGCATTAAAGCACAGGAGATAGAACACTAGGACATAGCAAGCCCTGGCTAACAAACCCCTCTGAGACAGAGGAAGGGAAGTCAGGAGAAAGGGAGGAAAAGAAACGCTCCCTGAAAGAGCCCACCCCTTTGCCTTGTGCTGTTGTTTAGGCAGAATCAGAGAACTGAAGCCAACTTCTCTTTAAAGGTAACTTAGAAGAGCTCACATATGCCTGTCTAGTCCTCTCGTAAAAAAAGAAGCTATGCTTTAGTGTGAGGTGGAAATTCTTGAGCTGAACTCTAATCTCAGGAATGACACCAACTTGGGGCCAGCAAGATGGCTCAGCCAGTAAAGACGCCGATGACCTGAGTTCCATCCCTGGGACCCACATGGTGGAAGAGAAAACTGACTCCTGGTTGTTCTGGGAGAGGAAGAGGAGGCAGATAGGCATGGAGATGGAGGAGTCAGGATAGGGTTTCAGACAGGACAGAGTAAGGGTGAGATGCGAGTCTCGAGGGATGAGTAGAAGCCAGTGGGGATGGACTATTTTAGGTTAGTGTGCTTTAGGGTTAAAGAGGTAGGCATGACCTTGTCAGCCATGAGAAGCCATCTGGATTTATTTGTGGGACAAGTAGGTAGCCCCTAGAAGACTGTAAGCAGGTGGAGAAACCATTCAACTTACTTTCTTTCTTTTCTTTTTTTTTTTTTTTTAATGCCAGGGCCAGTGAGATGGCTCAGTGGATAAAAGTGCTTCCCATGAACTCCTGACGGCCTGAGTTCAACGCTGTAATTTACCTTAGATTGAGAAATCTTACTACTAAAGATTGTCCTCTGATCTCCATATGAAAACCGTGGGAAATGTGTGAGTGCACCTCCCCCACACTGTTTTAATTATCCTAGTTTTTGTTTTTGTTTTTTGATTTCGCCTAAACAATTTGACATCACAACCATCTGCACACATTGCACTATTTATTTTAAGTAACCCAGAGGTGAGTTAAGGTATTCAGAATATTGTGCACAGGTTATGTGGAAATGCTATGCAAGAGGGACTTGAACGTCCACAGATTCTGGTTTCAGCCCTGGGATATAGGTGAGGGGAGAACTGGATGACTTTGGCTCCAATTCAGAGGTAGAGCCCAAATACTGAATCGTATCTGGGGTTTGGAGGAAGGACAAACGATAACAAGAATGTTTCTGACCTGTACAGATGAACGTGCATAGGTATCATCTACTGAGCTGGCAGAGATCTGAGATAGTTTAAGAAAGAAAAATCAAGAGTTGAGTTTTGTACATGTTGGGTGTGAGATGTCTGTAAGAGATCCAAGAAGAGGAGTTAAGTAGGCAGCAAGATGTATGACAGGAACTCATGAGACCAGCCATATATAGCATCCATGTACATTTGGATGGTATTTCAAACTCTGGACAGAATTGAGAGAGGGGGAGAATAGAGGCCCAAGATATGTGGAACAAAAAGTAGATATGAGGGTCCTGCAAGATGGCTCAGGAGGTAAAGGGCTTACCATGAGATCTGGATGACCTGAGTTGAGTCCCAGGAGCCCACGTAAACAGGGAAGTAGAGAACTGACTTCATAGGTTTCCTTCTGATATCCACACATGCATTCTGGCATATATGTGTCCATATACATCATACGTGTATGCACTAGCATATGCACACACACACAGAGTTTTAAAAATTAGACGTTAGCAACATTGGGAGAAATTAACTAAGCAGACTGAAGAATGGCCAAAAAAGAGCCCAGGGAAACTCAAAAGGGTGATGTGACTGATCCCAAGGTTGGTGCGTATTTGAAGCAGGGTGAAGTAGTTAATCATATTGAGCACAATGGGTCTCAGGCAAGGTATTTAACCTTTTTGAAAAGCTGTACAGTCTACAGATGAGTGATGAGCTGCCCAAAGAATCAAGTAAAGGACAACTCTTAAGTCACATAACATAGGTTTCTATGTGCACTGATTCTACAGTAGTTTAAAAAAAAATCTTGTGTTCTCTCAACGCCATCAGGTATTACTATGGAATAGTTGTGCAGAAGATTAGTCAGCAGAGAACTATTCCTATAATACCATTGGGGCTGGAGAGATGAGTCAGTGCTTAAGAGCACATCTAGGTCTTGCAGAGGGCATGAGTTTGGTTCCCAGAACCCATGTAAAGCAGCCACATCCATGTTAACTCCAGCTTCAGGTGGTCTGATGCCCCCTTTTGGCCTCTGCAGGCACTGCACTCACATACTTCTGTCAATACACAAACACAGACATAGATGTAACTCAAAATAAAATAAACCATTAAAAAATGACAGCCAAACTAGCTTTCCTTTTGACATTATAAATTATGAGGAAAAATATCTTTTTCTGCTAGGCCACTGGTTTTCAATGTCGCTGAGAGGGTGCGATTAATTACTGCAAGATCTACCTTGCTTGTTCACCATTTCCTGACACTATTTGGTTTCTGTGTGAAATGTAGAAGTGTTTTGTTGTTGTTTTTCAATTAATTTTAACTGCAACCCAAGGAGGGACCAAATCAGCACAGTTATTAGCATCTTAAAAACACTGATCCACTTACTGGAAAAGCTTTTTTCCAGAAGTCTCTTGTGGGAATAGTTTCCCAGGGCTTACTGGTGTTTCTGAATGCCGAAGAGCCATTTAAGAAGGAAAATCATCCAGCGTGTAGGCTTTCCTGAAAGGCAAGGGAAATTAAAAGCTACTAAAAACAGTAATGCATTAATGAAAAGAAAATGAGCAGATTGCATTTATTAAAAATTATGTAAACACACTCATTTCAGACCCATTATTAATGCACTTAGATCTTTCTTTGCTAAATGGTATCAGCAGGTAGAAATGTAAGACATAAATGTTCTCAACTAGTGAAACAAAGCAAAACAAGACCTGGAGCTTCTTTTAAAAATACTGATCCTTACTACGTTGTGTCAGGATGGCTTCGGCCACAAACGATTGCTTCAGATTATGAAAATTCAACCAGAGCCTGGCAGACATTAGGGCCTGCATTTGTTTGCTAGACCTCAGGTTAAAACAAAAAAAAGGGCAAGATGGTGGGGGAGACAGATCCCTTGAGCTCACTGGCCAGTCAGCACCATCTAATCATAGAGCTCCATGCCAGGAACTCCCTGTCGCAAAACAAGGCAGGTGGTGCCTGAAGAACGACATGTGAGACTGACCTTTGGCCTCTACACACATGCACACACACATGCTCTTGTGCCATCATTCACATGTGCGCGCACACAAGCACTAAAGAAAATTTATACTTGAATAGTAATAATGGAATAAATATTGAATATTAAAGTTAACTTTTCATGTTTGCCTAAAGAGTCCAAGAAAAACTGAAGGAGTGTTTCCTGTTATAATCCAAACTAAACATGGAGAGTTTTTTTTCCCCAATTAACTAAATTAAAAGAGTCACCTCAAGCATTTTATGGGACAATAAAGACCATTTTATAAGCCAAAGAAACACAGCTGTGCTTAGATCTCCATAAAGAGCCAGGTTCTGTGGCACAGGCCTGTACTCCCAGCATTTGGGAGGTAGAGACAGAGGATCAAAGCCAACCGAGGCTATATAGCAAAACACACAAACACAAATGCAGCTACAAAACTACAAAGAGCTCTTGGGTTCATTAGAATTTACTACAGAGCTATCAAAAACCTGTGCGTATATCATAAAAGAGGAAGAGGAACATTCATGATTGTAACTTAAACCTGTTCTCTTTCCCCAACTGCTCCTGTGACAGATTCCTAACTGGTAACTGATTCCTAACTTTTAACAGATTCCCACTGTGCCTTTTAAACTCCAGCTCTAAAAAGAGACAGGAAAGATAGAAAGAATTCTTCTCCACTCTTGCAGGAGGTCTTTAAAAATAGAAAGAGAAATGTGTAATAAGGTTGTCCTTAGCTTGTATGACAGGAACTGAAGAGAGAACTAGCTGAACTCAACTAACATCTAACAAACTATCCCACCAACTGCCAACTCCAACTGCCAACACTCTCCTTTATAAACTAAACGGAGTTCCCAGAAGTCCAAGTGGCATGTAACCATAAGGAAGCCTGCACAGAACAAAAGACTTCTTGGCAAAGCATCCTGCTACACATTATGGATTGTATTGTGAATCAAAGCACGTATCATGATTGAACTTGTTAAGACCGACCTGGCTAACTTGCTTTTTCAAGACTCCTTGCATTTGTGTTCCTACTTTCACTCTCTTCCCTTCTTCCCAAAGCAGCCCGACAATTCTTTAAAGCAGTAACAAGAACACAGAAAATTTATATTTAAAAAAATGCAAGTAAATGAAGAAAGGTGATTAAAAATTATAAGAAGAAACTTAGACCTCTTAGGGGCATGGGATGAAACTTTTCATTGAGGCTAAGGATGGATCACTAAGCTCTCCAGCAAACAATCTTAAAGTCACTCAAGTTTCTATAGAATTTAAAAAAAAAAACAGACTAACTAATGTGTGTGGGAAGGGAAAGAATAGATGTAACCATTTGGTGAGGCTTACCAATGAGTCACTTCTTCTTATCCACAGGAGGCTCCTTCTGTCAGCCTGTCAGCCGTGACAGCCATTAAAACCAAGGATCAGATGACTGGGGCAGAGCCAGACTGTCAAATCTCTTTATCACCAAGAATAGCATAATTATCCCCCTACAGGGAGAACAGAAAACACTGCCCCCTAAGTGCTCTCATGAGAAGGTGGTGCTGTAACAGTGTGAAGAAGCCACCACTGACCCAGCCACCGTGTATGAAGCTCCAGGATCTGCCCTCCCCCCCAAATTGTATCTTCAATTAAGTCTTCATTCCAATTGCTTGCATGAATTTAAAGAGCCGTTTTCTTCCTTATGGACCCCTTCCGTATAGGTTAGTGGCATCATATCCAAATTAATTTCAGAAAAAGCAGATATGTATAGTCTAGACTATATAATTAGCTCTGGAGAGACGTCTCTTAATTGGGATCTAAGTTTAGCAAAACACTGTGATAGGTGAATTACTTGTGGCAGAACTGTATGGAGTGTGATTCAAAAGAGGGACATTTTAGAACCCCTGCAAACTGATGGGAATCCTGGACACCACGTTGAAGAGCAGCATGCGGAATGTGCACTCCAGTGGGTCTCAGGCACCTTCAGCTCAAGTGCAGTGCTGCTGCTTAACCCTGTCCTGACCAATGGGCTGCAGATGTTTGGATATATTGGTAAGAAAGTTTCTAAGTAGTGGGGCAGGGTGATGTTTACCTATAGTCCCAATTCTCAGGAGAGTGAGGTGGGAGGATTATGATTTCAGGGGGATATATAGTGAGAGCCTATCTTAAGAAAAAAAATATCTTTATTTAAAGAAATGAAAATCTCACAGGGCATAGTAGCACCTGCTTGTTATTGAAGCACCTGGAAGACTGAGCTAGGATTGCCATGAGTTCAAGGCCAGCCCGCGCTAAAGAGTGAGACTTTAGTCTCGGCTTATGCTAACCTACCAAACTAAATATCAGCATGAGTTTAAAAATATATATTATGAGGCATACAAAAATTATTAAAGAATTAAATTTCAAATAATTATTGTATAATAATAGCAAAAAGAGGGAAATGGTCTTTATGCTCAATGTCTGGGAATTCTTTTTCTTTTTTTTTCCAAGACAGGGATTTCTCTGTTGTAACTCTGGCTGTACTTGAACTCACTCTTTAGACCAGGCTGGCCTCGAACCATAGAGATCTGCCTGCCTCTGCCTCTCAAGTGCTGGAATTAAAGGCGTGCCACCACTGCCGGTGTATCTGGGAATTCTATAAGCATTTCATAAATACTAGCAAAAAGTTAATGAAGTTTCTAATGTTAATGCTATTTTAGCTTAGGAATGTCATTTCCAATTTATTAAGCTGTTTTGAGAAATATGTTTGCAAGTAATCAAAGAGACTGTCCAAGTATTTACAGAACTGTAAATATTTAATTTAAACTTGTGTTGTGAAATATTTCACATTTATAAAAATTCTTCACAGTTTGAAGAATTCTATGGACAGAACACTCATACAGGCTCTGTCAGAGCTTGGATATCGCATCCCTCCTAAAGGTCTCTGTGATGAAAGCTTAGTCCTAGCTGATGGACTGAAGGCTGGGACATTCAGTCACCGAGGGGTGACTAAATCATGAGGGTCTGACTTAACAGATAGCAAGCCACTTGATGGACTTATAAACTGAAGTTGCTCCTGGGAGACTGTGGAAAGTAGAAGGCAGGGCCTTACTGAAAGTAGTTTAATGGAGTCATGCTCTGGAAAGATAAACCTTGTCCCTCACCCCTGCTTCCGTCTCTGTCTCTGTCTCTGTCTCTGTCTCTGTCTCTGTCTCTGTGTCTCTTTGCTTCTTGACCACCTCACATAAGCAACCTTACTCTCTCCTGCCTTTCTTATCATGGACTGAAACTTTTAAATCCATGGGCAAAATAAAAAACAAAACAAAACAAAACAACCAAATAAACAAACAAACAAACAAACCACTCTGCAACTTTCCCGTTTAAGTTGTTCCTCTTGGGTATTGTCACAGTGACGTGCCAGCTACGTAACTATGAAACAAAACATTACTCATATCTCCTTGAATGCCCACCCCAATCAGATCTATGCACACATGCCTCCTCATGGAAGCTTCACCTCAGTGATCATTCACCTGTCTGTCTTTGTGGTTTGAACATCCGTGTGTGTTTCCTGAGCAATACATAATTTTGTCTGTCAACACTGTGAAAGAGAGATCATATGTATGTACATACTTGATCTTTATTCTTACCCTTATCATTTGGAGAAGTATCCAGGGTGATGTGTATAGCTCTAGTTCACTTATTTTCATCTCTACTCAGTAATCCATTGTAGAAGTAACCCATACTTTGCTACTTTGTTACAGATGAGTCCCTTTCCCATACAACAGTGCTACCATGTGTCTTTTTCTTCATGTTTTCTGGTGCACAGGTCTAAGAGCTTCTCAACAGATATTCACAGTGAGTTTGCTGGATTGTGCAAATATGAAGTCTCAGGGTGATGCTAACCGTTCTCAGTTTTTTCCCAATGAGTGAGCTTCCTCTGCCGCCTATCCTACATCTAGTTTTGCAAAGTTGTTTTTCCCCACGTCTGTTGAGTCTGGAATTGTATTTCAAGATTTTAATATAAAAGTTCTTCATCTCGGGGCTAGAGAGAAATGGTTTGACAGTTAAGAGCATGTATTTTTCTTGCAGAGGACCTGATTTCAGTTTTATCAACAAGCAAATCAGGTGGCTCACAACTGCTTGTAACTCAAGCTCCAGGGGATCCAGCGCCCTCTTCTGGCCTCCGTGGACACCTGCACTCAAGTGGACACAAATTATAGAAATCTTTAAAATGTAATTTCTGCTGAGATGAATTATTAGTACAATTATTAGTACATGAATTTTCCTGTACCATTTTTTTACTGTCATGTGTTTGTTTCTGCTGTTGTCTGTCTAATTATTTATCACTTTCTTATTGACTGGTATAATTCATTTGTAGTCTGGACCCCAGTATTTATACTTACATGTACTGAAAATGCATTTTCCCATCTTCAGATCTGTTTTTATTCTTCTCTTTCTCTCTTCTTGGTTTTTCAAGACAGATTTATGTGTGTAGCCCTGGGTGTCCTAGAACTCACTCTGTAGACCAGGCTGGCCTCGAACTCACAGAGATCCACCTGCTTCTGCCTCCCGAGTGCTAGGATTAAAGTCTTGCGCCACCACCACCCAGTCTCTTTTTATTTTTTTTTTTAACATAATACAAATTCTTCATTTTCATGCAGTTGATTTAATTTATCAATAATTAGTAGTGTCTCTCCCAGTATATGTTTTAGAAAATTCTTTCCTGTTGGGCAGTGGTGGTGTGCTTTAATCCCAGCACTCAGCAGTCAGAGGCAGGTGGATCTCTGTGAGTCTGAGGCCAGCCTGGTCTACAGAATGAGTTCCAGGATAGCCAGAATTACAACAGAGAAACCGTGTCTCTAAATACAAGACAAAACAGAACAACTCTTACCCAAAACTTAGGAGAATAAAACGATTCTAAAAGTTTTTAATTAAGAATTTCATGTTTACATAATAAATTCACTAGGATTGAGTTTTGTATAAAATTGAAATAAAATTCTATTTTTCTTTCCACTTGGTGAGGAGAAGCCTAGGCCTATTTATGTAATAGCCTATCTTTTCTCTATTGATTTTCAGTGCCCCTTACATGTGAATTTTTGAACTCTCTGCTTTGGCCTACTTATTTACTCATACCTTAAAGCCACAGTTTCAATTGCTATAGTTTTACAACGCATCTCAAAGCACTGAAGAGCACATCGTTCTACTTTACTTCCTTTGTTAAGATGTCTTGGATAGTCTCAGGTCTCTGCTCTTGCATACAGATTTTAAAATCAGCTCAGGTTCTCCCAGATCAAAACAAGCAACTATAAACTGTTAGGAATTTTTATAAGAACTGCATTATAGCCAAAGACTCATTTTCAAAAAGACACCTTTATAAAACCAAGTACTAGAATGAACATGGTATTTGTATCCATTGTGTGTTTTAACTGCTTTCCAAATATGTTTCCTTTTTGCTCTTGAGGTTTCAGAAATATTTATTTTTAAAATCCTGGCACTTAAGGTTTGTTGATAATGGAAATGACATTTCTTTTCTAATATGTTTTCTAATTGCTGCTGATGTTAAAACACAGGCACTTTTGTATAACGAATGTTTCTTTCAAATTTGATAATCTCTTATAATTCTGATAACTTACCTGCATATGTCTCTCTGCATATCATCTCTACCTATCCCTATCTCTGTCTCTATTCATCTCTATTCTCTTTCTTTGTCCATTCTGTCTCCGAGTCCATCATCATCACTATCTCAATAGATCTCAGGGCTATGTGCACACAGGCAAGCCTTCTACCACCTGAGTTACACCCCAGGTTCCATTCTAATTTTTATGTCTTTCAGTGATTTTGCCTGGCTGTGTTAGTTAGGATATCCAGGGCACTGTTTAGTATGTATGAAAGAAGCTTTGATTGTGTTCAATTATGAGAAATGAAAACTCTCCTGCTTCTCTATTAAATTGATCTTTGCTTTTGATTTTTTGAATGCTCTTGATCAAACTGTGGCAATTCTCATAG
Source organism: Cricetomys ansorgei (assembly GCA_026225945.1). Classification (NCBI taxonomy): domain Eukaryota; kingdom Metazoa; phylum Chordata; class Mammalia; order Rodentia; family Nesomyidae; genus Cricetomys; species Cricetomys ansorgei. Next base: position 2,138,940 of record JAMJFZ010001122.1, on the reverse strand, counting down.
ATCTTTACTTTTCTAATTTTGCATTATGACAACACTGAGTTTTCTCACATGGTTTTTCAACGTGTATTGAGTTGATAATGTGTTTTCTCTTTTCTGACTGATTAATGTGGGCAGTTGGTTGATTTTCATAATATTACACTTAGTGGGCATTTTTTGACATTCCAATAGTTTGCTTATGAATTAGTAACCCTTTGGCATTATGAGATTGCTAATCATTACTTTGTATTTTCCGATGTTTTTTCCTTCATGTACATTCCACACTGAAATTCTAAGTCAAAATTATACTACCATTGTGAGTTCTAGAATATTTCCTGGTTTTGTCTAAAATTTCTTTTGGAGATTTTAACTTCTTCTTTTTTGTTTTAAAAGTTTCATCCTCAAAACCTATGCAGATCTAGAGTTTTCTTTGGGAAATAAATTTTAATCAGTGATTTGATTTCCTTAACAGTTGCAAAATCTTCTAATTCTCTTATTTCTTCTTGGGTTGATTCTGATCGTATGTCTTTCTAGGAATTTTTAATTAAAATTTAAATGTGTGTCATAAGTTATTATACCTATTTATTATGTTTTCAAGATTTTATTTTTAATTACATATGTATGTGTATGTGCACATGAGTGAGGTGCCATTGGCGGCCAGAAGAGGGCGACGGGTCCTCTGGAGAGAGAGTTACAGGCGGTTGTGAGTCACTGACATGGATGCCAGGAACCAAACTGCTGTTCTCAGGAAGAACAGCCAGCCCTCAGCCAGGAAGTCATCTCTCCAGCCTCAAGTTTATTTATTTATTTTTTAAAAAGCCAGCCTTTAATGTTGCTAATATTTTCCAATCATGTTTCAGCTTCATTCATTTCTACCCACTCTTGTTACATATTTTCTTTGAGTTACCTTTACTTGTTTTTCTATGAATTCTCAAAATATAGACTGAATTAATTAATTTGACATAACCCTTTTTTTCTAACATAAGTATTTCACATTACCAATGTCTCTGAAAAAAAAATGGACTCAATCCTAAAAAAAAATGATGTGTGCCATTTTCTATTATGACTTGATTTAAAAGTTTCTTAATTTCTACTACAAAAATTTAGCATTTAGTTTGGCAAAATTCTATAAACTGTATAGAAAATGTATCATCGTAACTATCACTAATATCATATGGGTTGGTTTTCACATGTGGACACTCATTTCATCTTCCTACTAAATTGTTTGTCTTATGATGGTATTTTTGTATTTTGTTTGTGATCTCTTTGTCAGAATCTCCTTTAGCCATGTTCTTTTGGAAACTACAAATTTTACTTATATAAGTATAAACAACTTGCCTAAATCACAGTATGTTGGTATTTCTATCCTTTCCCTGGAATACTGGGGACTAGCCTGTTTGTATCTACCTGACTTACAATTGAATGAGGATGTCAGTATTCACTAATATATTCATTATTAGTAAAGTTTAATGTGTTCCTTTGGTAACTAAAATGTCATACAAATGAAGTTAATGTTTCCTCATTACTCCCTTAGTGGATTTTAAGTCCACTCATCCATGCTGGTGGTAGAGGACAGCATCTCCCAGTCAGTGGTGACAGATGGACTCTGAGTCCCAAACAGTGTCATATCTGCTGGTGGAACTGTGTAGGAATTTCTTGTGTAGGATTTCTCAGGAAGTCTGTACCCCTGTGAGTCAGCACTCACAGGCAGGGTGACTTTAAGTGTGAGGACAGGTTGGACTAAATAGAGTTACTCTGCCCCATCCAAAACAAAATACACATCTCTGCAAATGTGTTTTGAAATGGTACCGTGTGCTAGACACCCGTGGAGGTAGACACCTGTTGCCACCGCTCACACAACTGCTGAAGGTTCTGTGAGAAGACAAGGCCCACCAGCCATTATCATCCTCCTCGCCACTGCAGCTTTCAAATTTTCCACCTTCTATTCCTTTTGTCATCTCTATCAAAAATTAGGGAAGGGAATAAGAAAGCCAGGGACACTATGACGACCAAGGGCTGTAGGGTACTGGTTAAAAACGGCTTCTATATGTTGACGTCTCATTCATCCTCGTGGATGCTATGCAGAATAATTTAAATAGTGGGTATTGGCAGGTTGGCAAAAGTTTGTGAGGGAAGTGAAAACTCTCTCTTATGAAAAATGCCAGACAGAGATTCTCAAGTATACGGAAGTGATTAAGTGATGCCGGCTCTCGTTCTTCTCATTCAGTGTTCACCATCTCAAACGACGCTTGACTGATTCATTCCAGAAAACACCACCTTGTTCATTTTCATCACTGCTATCCAGTGTTTAAAAGGAACCATATCAATCAGTTGCTTACCAGCAAATATTGTAACCTAGTCACTAGATCTGTTATTTTAATCACACATAAAAGGGGCAGAAATGAGAAGCACTTGTGAGAACATCTTCTATTATTCCAGCTGCTCAAGCATAGTCAACAGGAATTCCTCTTCACACACTTGCTTGTGCAGAAGGTCACACAACTGTGACCTGCCAGAAACTCGTTATGGTTTGTAGAAGAGGGAATATGAAGACAGAACTGAACTTGACACTCAGTGATAAGATCATTTTGAAATATATAAACAAAGTACATATAACACCCACTGAATGTTTCTCAGGTTATCTTCCAGGGGAGAATCACTGTAGGAGTGGATGTGGTCTAAGGAGGGTGTGGGAGGATTTGGGTGTAATGATTCAAATTGCGTTTAGACAGGAGAAACAAGTCCAAGAGACCACATGGCAACTGAAGTGAGTCATAGTGTACCGTGTGCTTGAAAACAGCCAAGGGTAAATTTAAGTGCTCTCACCACAAAAAGAATATGTATATGAAGCACTGTATATATTAGTCAGCTTCTAAAGTGTATACATATTCCCAAATATTATGTTGAATACATATAGATTTCCTAATAAAAATTAGTTATCTTAAAGAGAGCAAATTCATCTCCTTGATGGAGTGGTCCTTGAGTTCCCAGGAGTGCATGATTAGGGTGCCCATCACATCCAAAGCAATTGCCTGTTTGCTTGCCCACCTCCTCCTAACATGTCTTACCTTCCCCAGGTAGATGAGCTCACGTACTTCTCTCTCCAGACTTAGCAAAGTGCTTGCTTGGCCCATAGGAGGAATGCAAACACCCGTCCAACTGAATTAAGGTAAAACTCAACATCTTCATGAGATTGCAGATTAACGTAGATCTAAAATAAACCCCTTGTGTTGTGACGGCCATTCTATCTACTTTTATCTCCTGTGCCCGAGGATTTCATCAGAAGCTAGTTAGAAATGTACATTAATAGCCCACAGTCCACAGCATCTATATCAGAGGTCCTAGACGTGGGACAGATATGGTGAGCTATTAGAAAAAATGTACACATATACATATGTATGTGATACACTACAGGGGTGTGTGTGTGTGTGTGTGTGTGTGTGTGTGTGTGTGTGTGTGTGATTTTAAACTAGAATAGACCATGGAGTCCCTCTATCATTCCAGTGTCACTTTCCCTACATGACATACTGGGAGATGAGGATGGGGCCTTATAGCCAGAATGCTGAGCAATGTCCTCACACAAGGCCCAAACTCATTTCTGCAGTGATCACTGTCACAACCATAGATGAATAGTGATTACACTTTACCCCAGTGCATAGCTTTCAAACTTGAGGGAAATATACCAAAATACAAATGTGACCTTGATACTGTCGGCATGAGACTTGCTTGTCAAGCATGTCATAGAAGGCTGAAGGCTAGTCTGTGTGTAGGGGAACCCATTGCAGCTGTGCTGATTTGAACCACCCTGCAGAGGATAGCCTGTTCTACATACTCCTTCATGTCATTGTACACTACTGCTGGGGCAGCTCAGCAAGGAGACACAGAGGCATTTTCATAGATACAAGCTCCATCAGACCTCAGCAAAGGGGACCATTGTCATGGCCAGTCCCATACTAGACATTGGAACCCTGAGCGTCTAAGCTCAGGTGTTTTTAATTGATTCAGAACTCCTCAGGTGTTCTACTGATAGCACGTGCAGGTCTTGTGCAATCAAACATCCCCCACAGAAATCCAACACCTGCAGACAATACAAAATGCCAAGACCTAGGCAGTCCCTCACCCAACAGTACAAAAAACAATCATTTTATACATAACTAAAAATAAACTTTCACAACACCTTCCCATTCTGACCTGCTGAAAGATTGGGCATCTTCAAAAGAGGCAGTAGTGTAGGAGAAGTTCTATTGTGTGAGTTGTGACATTTTATAGGGAAGAAAGAAAAGACAAAAGTGTGAAATGGATTTTGAGTACTTCCCTTAAGAACTGAGTTTTCAAAGGAAAACATTTCTCAGTCATCTTTAACATAGCTATGTAGACCTGCTCAATTCAAAATAACACCCCCCAATGTTTTATTAATGGCATTTGAGGAGCCTGGATGTCTATTTCTACTTCAATACATATATAGGCAATTCTCTCTTCAAGCTGACATTTACATGCAGCCCCAAGGCATGCAGCTAACTTACAGCACCCAGATGTAAATCAGATTCGTTCTTCCCCAAATCCCCATCTTGCTGCACAAAAAGATATTTTGCTTTGGCAATATCTTCATCAATATTCTTTATCTACTGGGTAAACAATCACCTAAACTGCCCTTAATACTTAGAGCATATCTGACAATATATGTTCAGCTTAAAAACAAACAAAAACATAACGACAGCAAAACCCAGGGCCCAGGACAGCAGGGCAATGACTATGAGGACATCTAAACTCTACTCCAGAGCAGCGCTACACAAGCAAGAAAGACACCAGCAAAACCAGCCAGTATCAGCTTTCAAGGACTCTGGTAATTAACCAAAGGTTTGAAGCGACCAGAAAGCTCTTCTTTTCCCTCTCTCAAGCAGACCAGTTGGATCTCGGCAAGGGGAAGAGCAATCAAGGGCTGGGGCTAAATCTTTAGCTCAGTGGCAGAGATCTTGTCTTGTACACACAGAGGCCTAAATTCAACCCCCAGTACTGAAAACAAAGAAGCAAAAAATTAAAACAAACTTACAAACACAGAGTCTCTGAGGGTTGGGGAGATAGTTCAGTGGGTAAGAGTGCTGACTATGCAAACACCGGGACTTGAGTTCAAATCCTTAGCACTCATATAAAAACTCAAACAAGGTCATACATGCAGACCTGTAACCTCTGCACTGTGGGAGTCATGAAGACAGGAGGATCTCTGGGGCTTGCTGACCATCAGTCTAGCTCCAGGTTCAGTGAGAGACTGTGTCTCAAGTGAATAAGGAAGAGAGTAATAGAACAGAACAACACACATGCAGAGAAAGAGAGGGGCTTGGGAAATCACGTGGGTGTTGAGGACATGCCCCAAAACACACATTGGGTCTTTTCTTTTGTGGGGGAGAGGTTTCAAGACAGAGTTTCTCTGTTGTAACTCTGGCTGTTCTGGAACTCACTCTGTAGACCAGGCTGGCCTCAAACTCATTGAGATCCACCTGCCTCCGCCTCCAGAGGGCTGGGACGAAAGGCATGTGCCACCACCGCCTAGCCATTTAATCTTTTTTTAAGGAGTGGGAAAGGAGAGTCTTGGAATGTGAATGGAGAACTTCAAATATGCTAGGCAGAAGATGGGGAGTCTTATGAGTTCTTAGCATCAAAAGAAATATATGTCTAATCATTTAAGGTTATGACTAATTTAACCAAGCTAGAATTTGGTGGCCACAGATGCTAAGCAATTAGCTCAGAGAAGTCACTTATTAGGCCAAAGACAACAAACTCTGAGAAGTGGGGAAAAGATACACAAATAGCAAAATGGACTAAACTAAAAATGTTCAGCATCCCAACGACAAGAAATGACAGTGACCTTCACATCCCCACTAGTTTGTCTATAGTTGCAGTGACAGATATCACTGGTCACCAAAGGAGACATGCTGCATGGTTCCTTTAATGGGAATGTCTCACGGTTTGGAAGGAGACTCTCGGAACTGAAAATCCAGTTAAAGTGAGATTGCAGTAGGTTAGGGTGGTCCCTACACAGGATGTCTAGGGTCCGTACAGGAGAGAGGCTTCCAAAACAAAAGGGTGCGGTCATACAATGAGAAAGTCCTCTGGCAATGGCTGAGCCTGGGGTCATATAGCCCCAAGCTAAGGAATGCCCAGGGGATCCAACAACCAACAGAATTTGAAGGAAAGAAAAGATTCTTCCTACAGCCTTCAGAGGGGGCTCAGTCCAGTCGGCATCTTGCTCTTGCCCTTCAGCTTCTAGGAAGTCAGAGTGTGCATTTCTGTGATGGCCCCTGGAAACTAACGCAGGATCTTTATCCTGTATTTATCACTAGCCCAGAAAACTGATCATCATTACTCTTTTAAAATGGCTATCCTTTGTTCAATGAGTATGAATTATCAACTTATACATTTCAGGGTATACAAAATATAGCTATTTTTTCTACATCTAGACTCACATTCTCCAGGTACTAGATTCTAGACCCTAGTTAATTCAATAGCAACCACTGAAGAAACTTCTATTATCTTTTCTTAAGACCAAGCTTAGGTGGCTTATAAATTATGGAGGTATGGGGCTCTTTGGAGTCTATACTGTGGAGTTAGTTGAGGCATTTCTCCTGCTACTTGGTCTCCTGTCACTGGACCACATAAACGACTATGGGTCACTGTCCTCACTGCAAGATGCTCTAGGGCTGCTGGGATGCTGGGTCATAGTCCCACACCCGTGAATACACATGAACATTCGCTCCCCCGAGCCACACCGATATATGCAGAGACTGTGAGGCTGCCTCAGGCCGATGTCCCTGGAAGCATCTTCTAATCACTTCTCCCACTTGCTCCCACAGCTTACTGGGGACTGGACAGCTTTCCATCCCACAGGAAAACAAAGTATAGACCCTATCTCTGGATTCTGAAGCCTCTCTGGATTTACCCTGGAGGATGGTGAGCAGCCATGGGCTCCTTTCTCTAGGAAATGCAAGATTTTGATGCTCTGGTAATTTATTTTTTTCTCCTATGTAACCTTTTCTGGTGAAAATTGCCTTTGACTAACGAATGCTCTTCTAAGGTTGACGTTTTTCTAAGCTTGGAATTTCTTTTCTCACATATTATCGTTTTAAAAATCAACTTTATATTTTGGAACCATTTTAAATTTACTGAGAAATTATAGACAGTGTAGAGAATTCCTACAGGGTCACTGAATTTCCCCATTATTAAACACTTTAGATGGTACCTTTGTTAACAACCACTTAACCAGTACTGATGTGTCATCATCAATGGAGTCCATACTTTATTCAAACTTCCATAATAGCTTCCCAGTGTCCTTCTGTGTCCAGGTTGATGTTAGATATCATAGCACACTTAGGCAACAAGTCCCTTTAGACTTCTCTTGGCTATGGCATTTTCTAAAATTTTCCTTGTTGTTTTGTGGCCCTGGCAGACTTCAGGAGAGCTCATTAGTGCACTGCTACAGAAACCTTACAGAATATCACACAATTGGAATTGACTGATTCTTTTCCTATAATTAAGCTAGGATTGTGTGCCCGGGGGTGAAAGATCGCAGAGGCCAAGTGATCATCACCCCAACACACTGATGTGACTGTCACAGTTGATGTTAACGCGACGCCTGAAGTCATGCTTGATTTCTCCATTTTGAAGTCACTTATTTGTTCCTTTCTTTTTTCAATATTACACTCTTTGGGAGGAAGATGGTGTGTGCACAGCCCACACCTAAAGATGAGGAGCTTTGCCTTAGCAGAACACCCACACATCTTATCTGAAATTCTGCTGCCTGAAAAAAAATTTTTTTTCAAGACAGGGTTTCTCTGTTGTAACTCTGGCTGTCCTGGAACTCATTCTGTTGACCAGCTGGCCTCGAACTCACAAAGATCCACCTGCCTCCTGAATGCTGGGATTAAGGGCATACACTACCACCACCCGGCTCTACCTGAAATATTTTATCATTATTCCTCATTTATTCATTCATTTATATCAGTTTGAGCCCTCAGGAATTTACTTTATATCTTGAATTGTAACCTAACATGCTTTATTCTATTGTTCAAATTCTCCCAACATGATCATGGATCTTTAGCAGTTGGATCTTTTGTTTGTTTGTTTGTTTCAGTCAGGCATGTTGGCTCTTTCCTATAGTCTTCAAGTTTGGAAGCCCAAAGCAGAAATATTATCGCAAGTGTGAGACCAGCCTGGGGTACATAACGAATTTGAAGCTGACCTAGAGTATATAGTGAGTATATCTCAGAATCCTTCCCTAACATCACTTAGAATCATTTCAAATATTTAAATAAAAAAGTCATCATTGACTTAAAAATGTGCATGAACATGAACATGGATGTGCACCGATGCACACATGCACATACAAACATACAACACATGGATGTGCACAGATGCACACATGCACACACAAACACACAACACATGGATGTGCACAGATGCACACATGCACATACAAACACACAACACATGGATGTGCACAGATGCACACATGCATACACAAACACACAACACATGGATGTGCACAGATGCACACATGCACACACAAACACACAACACATGGATGTGCACAGATGCACACATGCACACACAAACACACAACACATGGATGTGCACAGATGCACACATGCACATACAAACACACAACACATGGATGTGCACAGATGCACACATGCACACACAAACACACAACACATGGATGTGCACCGATGCACACATGCACACACAAACACACAACACATGGATGTGCACAGATGCACACATGCACATACAAACACACAACACACAGATGGATGTGCACCGATGCACACATGACTCCCTCTTCAACACTCAGGAAGCCACAATTTTTGATCTCTTACTGTTCCTGATTCAAATTTTGATCTCTCACTCTTCCTGACATCCAGCTTTTCCAGGACAGCCTGTGGGACTGCCTCCCTTTGCTCCTAGTTTGACCCTAGCCTGTCTCATGCTGAAGCTGGAATGCATTTTTTCTGGTTCACCTTGTGTGCATAGCTCTCCCTAACATCTCTGTTCTTCAAAAGCAAGAACATGCAGTCACAGTGGGCAGAGGTCCTTCCCTCCCACTGGTATTTATTCCAAACCCACCATGAGATACTGTAGACGTTGCTGGGGTAGGAGCCATTTAATGAAGGGCTTGAATGGCCAAAGCTGGAGTAAGTTGCTACCTAGCTGCTTTCTGATATCAAAGCGGGGACAGAAGAAATGAGTCAGAAGAGCCAGGAAAGCCCAGCTGCATGTTGGGGTTCTTTCCGTGACAGAATGTGGTGAGAGTTCTCTCTCTTGGGCTTAGACAGATGGAGTTGACAAAGTTCTTTTAAATTCCAAGTAACCAGAAGTTTCAACCTTGTTGAATCTCACACTGTTCTCATGACACAAATTCACATAAAACTCATATAGATCTTCAAAGCAGGGGAAGACAGAGTGGCTGCCAACCCCGCCGACAGCCCCATGTCAGGCACGGAGACAATCTTCTGTCATTGCAAACGTGGCCAAGGCTCTACTTCCAACTTCTCAGTCTCAAAGGCAACTGGAAGAACTAGAGGCAAAGGGAGGCAGTCCCACAGGCTGGGATTGGATTCCAGCTGGAAAAGCCGGATGCCAGGAAGAGTGAGAGATCAAAATTTGAACCAGGAAGAGTAAGAGATCAAAAATTGTTCTGGCCATGAATGGGACAGTCTTGGAGAGTCTCTCCATCAGACTCCAGAGTTTGTTCATCAGTCATCTAGTACTTCAGCACCTCTTCCAGAAAATCCTGCCTCCTTAGTATCTTCCTTCAGGAACTGTCCCTCTGGGGACAAGCGCCCAGTCCTGGTAGCAGCAGCAGAAGTGACAAACGTTGAGCGTCACTGTAAGGCCATCATCGTTGGGTACATTAGTCACTTCTGCATCAATGTGAACATAGGGCCAGAGAAAACAACATGGAGGAAAGAATTGTCTGACTCTGTGGTTTCAAAAGGTTTCAGTCCATCAAGGCAGGAAAATTCATGGTCATGGACGGGTGCGGTGGAACCGTTCACAGCACAGAGAACTAGAAAGCAGAGGCAGCGGCAAGAGGCAGGGCCTGGGCATAGCCTTCAAAAGTCCACCCTTAATGATCTGCTTCTGCCAACCAAGACCTGTCTCTAAAGATTCCGCAGCCTCCAGAAACAGGACCACCAGCCAGGGAACACAGGGAACACATATTTCAAGAGCAAGCTTGGGTCAGATGCATCAGATCTGAACAGTAAAGAGGAGGTTTTGCATTTAGTCACTTTCTTGAGTAACAGTGTGTTCAAGGCCTAAAACCTGCCATTTCCCCAAGGGACCTGTTCAAGAAAATTATTCCAGAAAGCCAAAGTCTGGTGTAGCATGTGCTTGTTGCTACTATGGTGGCTTCTAAGTCCTCAAAGCTGACATGATAAGAACATATAAGTGCATATGGTAAACTGTACTTACATACATATCTGTGAATTTCTGTTGGGCCATCTTTGGTAAACAGCATGATGTGAACACCAAGATGTCCACATCCTCATCCCTGGACCCTGTGACTGTGGTACCTTTTATTAGAAAGAGACTTTGCACATGTGACTCAGTTGAAGATATGGACATGAGGAGATCTCCCGGAATTATTTGGGTGGGTTCAGTGAAATCACAGGGCTCTTCCTAAAAATGAGAGAGACTTCTATGTGAATCACTTTATCTGTTGCCTCCCGCTCCAACTGAGAGCCCAAATCACAGTAACTGCCATCCATTTGTCCACTTTACCTTTAGGACACACTTACAATGCTGCTGCTATCCGTAACTCTTGTTTCATATGCTCACTGCACAGTTAGACTGTTCTGTCATATTCTCAGTTTCTCTTGGATAATTTCCTTTCTACAGGTCTTTATAAACTTTCCGTGCAGTAAGGCTCACTCTGTGCTGTAAAGTTTTATGGGCTTTGACACATCTGTAGTGTCATGTGTCCACCATATATCATACATCATAGTCTCGCTACCCTAAAAGTACCCTGTGCTCCACTAATCCTTCCCTCTGTCTCCAAACTCCTGGAAATCACTGATTGTTTTGTATATTCTCTCTCTCTCTCTCTCTCTCTCTCTCTTTTGCTCTCTCTCTCTTCCTCTCTCTCTCTCCCTCTCTCTGTCTCTCTCCCTCTTCCTCTCTTTCTCTCCCTCTCCCTCTCTCTCTTTCTCTCTCTCCCCCTCTCTCTCTCCCTCTCTTTCTCTCTTTCTCTCTCTTTTTCTCTCTCCCCTCTCTTTCTCTCTCCTTTTTGCCTTTTCTAGAATATAATGGATATTCCAGTCACCTTTTTGTTACTGGAAGAAAATCCATGCTAAGCAACTTATAGAGAGGAAAGCTCCACTTCATCTCAAAGTGTATGAGGCTTCAGTCTGTGGTTGGATGGTCCTGTTGCCCTTGGACCTGTGGGGAAGCACCACATCCTGGTAGGGCACACAGGGTGCTCCAAAGCTGCTCACATCCCAGTGGCTAGGAAGCAAAAGAAAGGAAGCCAGAGGTGCTGGAGTCCCAATACACACACCTTCAATGACCACAAGACCTGTCATTAGGCCCTGCCTCAGGAGAAGCCACTTGTCCCTGGGGATCCTCAGGCAGTGAGTGGTTGCTGGGTAAGGGGGCGACATTTTCTTCAGAGGTGAAGCTGCTGATAATATGCCTGAGGAAATGCAGTGGATCGCTCAACAGAAGCTATGAAGGTAGAAGAGTGACTAGCTGGAGGGGGGCACAGGATCAGCCTGAGCAGGAGAGGGGCAAGAGACGGTAATGGAGGCAAACATGATGGAAATATATTATACACATGTATGAGGGTGGCATAAGGAAATCCAGCATGCACAATTAATAAATACTAGTTTTTAAAACGATAGACGTTCCACCATCTCCCAGTAGCCCTGAGCTGGACACTAACTACATCTCTAACAGATGGGAGACATTTAAGATGCAAACTATAGAAAGTGGTAGATTGAGAAACTAAGTGGTATGAAACACAGGACGTGACGTCTTCCTCTTAGCAATATACAAGTCACCTGTCACATCTGTAGTCACCTGTCCATACCTCGTTGAGGCTCTACAGGCATTTCCCTTTCTTACATAATGATATTCCATTGCACAGATGGACCACCCCTCAGCCCATTCACCCACTGAAGGACACCTTGGTTGCCCCTGGATTGGACTGGAGTGGTTATGCTTTTAATTACCAATGAGCCTTCCTGCTGCATGTTTCTGTGTCAAAATGCTTTCTTACCAGCTTAGCAACGTCAGCTGAGCTACAGAACCTGAAGTAGTGCGTACAGATGATGGCTGCAGAGCGAAAATATTTCATGGAGCATGTAGCTAAAGCATGGGCAAGGTTGTTTCTCTGCTTTGTCTTCGTTTGTAATTTACCTGGGAAAGTTCTCTCTACCAGAAGAATACTCACATGTGTCCACTGGGACTTCGTTCCGCCTTTGTTTTCCTCCTCTATTTTGTTGTCTTTGGCCTGCAAGTTCTTGTTTTTCAGAAAACTGGTCAAGTGATCTGCTGCAGGTACCTTCCTCTGAACATGTGTAAGGTTGGGATTGGTCAGATGCGGGGACGTCCATTATGCCTTTTAGAAGAGTAATGTTCTGTAGGAAGCGTCAGTGTGTTGTTCTAACCGCACGGACTATGGGCTGTCATTCATAAACACAGAAGGCTGTAAATGGTGCCTCACGCAGGTGTTTGGACACGTTTGTGCTGCCGGGACTATGCCAGGAGCATTTCCTTTTCTTGTTACCCGCTCTCTACACTTTGTTTAGCCACTTCAAGAAAATCTGCATATGGTACAAGTTTCCCCCAATCCATTCCAAGTGGTGTTTGTGTTTCCAATTTAAAAGCCACACTCTACCCATGGGAAGGCGGTGCTTAGCTGGGGAAGAAACTGCCAAACTCTCCTCCGAAGCGGCTGCACCATTTTGTGTTCCCACTACCAATGAGTCAGACTTCCTGTCACTCTGTCTCCTTGCCAGCGTTTGTTATTGTCGGCTTTTGTTTTGGATTTTAGCCGTTCTGATGTGCATGTAGTAACGCCCCCCGCCATCAAGGTTTTAATTTTCAACTCTCTAATAGCAGAGTGTTGCTTATCTTTCAAGGTGATTATTGACACGCGTATATTTTCTTTGATGAAGTATCTTCTGATATTTGACTCATTTAAAATTCTTACATTTATTTGTTATCTATGGTGGGGTGTACACCGTGCTATGGTATGTATTTGGGGATCAGAGGACCACTGTTGGGAGTCGGTTCTCTCTGAGATGTGGGTCACAGGGATTGAACTCAGTCCGTCAGGCTTGGTAAAATCTTCGATCCTCTGAGCCATCTCCCTGGGCCTTTAGTTCGTTCCAAATATGCATTGTTTTGCTTGATTTGGGGCCAGGCATTTTGAAACTCGGAATCCAAATATTTGAGTCTTCTCTTCTGTCTTAGCATCCTTTCCCCGGGGCATTGTCATGGTTCGAACGGCCTCTAACGCTTTCTAAAACTCACTCCACGACACAGATGATAGAGTCTGGAGGTGGGGTTTTTCAGGAAGGAATTGGGATTAAAAAATGGGGGCTCAGGATGGGACCGGCGGCTTTATCAGAAGAGAGAGTCGAGCTAGCACAGTTGTGGTCTGTGCCACCACGTCTCCTCCACCGTGGTAGGATGAACGAGAAGGCCCCCACTGGCGCTGACACTGAACATCCAGATAAAGACAGCAGTGCAGTGGAAAAGCACTGGCTGCAGCACGGAGAGATGGAGAGCACAGCGGTCATGCCAGGAACAGAGCATCTGGGGTAATATCTGAAAATGTCCCACTTGCATTTGGAGCCCCAGCACCAAAGTGTTTCTCCTGTTTCTTTCTGGCTGCCCCTCACTGGCTTTCCTTCCTCCACCGGCACCTCCAAGGTGTGATTCTGCTGAAGGCCCAACCGTAGTCAGTGGTGCAGCTTCCGGATGCCTCCCCATCCACCCCACGGTTGCATCAATCCCTTCCACACAACCGTCCCTCGGTACATACCACTAACTGAGTTGGAGACTGTGTACTTATGTAATGATCCCTCCAATGCCTTCTGAGCAATCCAGATTTAAGCTGCAGATGACAAAACTATTGTTCTTCCTCTCCGGCCTTGTTTCCTTGGCTAACGTCCACTGCCTTCTAGTCTACTGATGGCATCACCAGGAAGAGCATGATTTTTAGGTCAGTCAATTCTGCCTTAAAAATCTAGTGCCCATCTCTCCTCCTCTTCCCCCCATTTTGACATCCATTGGCAATCTGTCCTCCTCCAATCTATCCCCCCCCACAGGGTGCTTTTCCTGTGTACTATCATGCTATCTATCTCTCAAAGCCTCCGATGACCTAGTAACATTACATTTCACCTCCCATCCCCAGTACTCAACATCCTCCTCTGTCTATACCACCCCGAGGTTTGCAAGGCCTAATACCTGTGTGAGGACAAGTTGAAGGTACTGGAGCATGCGTGCTGTGGGAACTGGAGCACTCAGGCCCCACTCATGGCTTTCACTACTAAAAATTGTGCGAAGCATACATTTGTAAAAATTGATCGAACATTTATTTTGAAATAATTTCAGCCATAAAAAGCATAAAAATAGCACCAGTAATTTTCTTATACCCTACAAAGCATGAACCTTTTACCCAGTTTTCCAAAACTTTATATTAAAAAACAACAACAACACCACCACAATACAGACTTGCTCTGCCGTTTGTTCAGTGCTTGGCCACCACTCTCCTTGTATTACGGTTACATCATTTACCTGCCTCTGGCCACCCTGTCCATCAAAGCCCATCCCAGACTTTTAGCATCAAGGTTGAAGAAGAGCAGAGCCTCTTTTCAGGAGAAAGCCATGATATCGAAACACAGGGCCAACGGTGGCCCCGCTCCTTCTGTGCAGGGGAAGCCAGTATGGAAAGATGGCTGCCTGGGCAGGATGGAGGGCAGTTACAGAAAGAGGAGGCAGTTTGGGATAGGGGTTCCTATAATTCCTTACTACAGCCAGAGTTAGGGGTGAGTTCATGAAGAGTAAGGCGAAAGCTGAGGACTCGGGACTGGGGCTGCAGCTTGGTGGTAGAGTACTTGCTTGACACACTACCCCAGTAGCACAGAAGCCAAACCACCACCAGTAAAGACACGACACTCATATGTAGGCACACGGTGACAGAGAGACTGGAGCAGGTGGGTGTTGTTAGACAAAGCTGTTTCAGGAAGCTAGACTCTCAGCATCAGCGATAGAATGGTGGGACAGAAACTCCTGGTGACAGGAATTCCCCCCCGACAGGCCTTGCTGTGATTAAGCAAAGAGTCAGCCCACTAAGCGCATGGCTTCTTTAATGTCTCTCAAATCATCACTTACACCTCATGCGTGGAGTTGTGGAGTTGCTCTGATTTGCTTTTGTTTGCACCTGTTTGCCCGGGTTTGCTTCTCTCTCCTGGGTAATTACCTTCAAGAGTCTTTGCAGATACTTCAGGGCACAGTGAAAACAAAGACCAGAGCGTGAACCCATCCATTTCAAATCCAACTTTGAATCCCATCTACAGTCAGTTTCTTAATATGGTGTGATCTTGCTCAAGAATTGTCCAGCTGTCATCTCTTTATCACACTCTTAAACCTTGGTTAGGTCAGGCCACTGTCATGAGTTCAGCAGATTACACATCCAAAGCACAGATGCCTGGAATAAAACGGAACCTAAGGAGGGCTGGTGGGATGGCTCTGCAAGTAAAGATGCTTGCAGTCAAGCCTGACAATACAACATGTGGATTCAATTCCCAGAACCACATGGTAGAAGGACGGAGCAGATTCTAGTGAGTTGTCATATGTGTGTTGCGGGTATGCACCCCACCTTTCTAAGTAAATGATTGTAAAATAAAAATTTAAAAGGAAAACTAACTGGATGTTAAGTATTACTATAACTAGTACAGCACCTGGCATGCGGGATACGTTCAGTAAAGGGTCATTATTATGGTCGTGTTTATTAATAATAGTGTTTTATTTGAGAGATGCTACTAATAGGAAAAGGGTGCTGGGGATGAAGGCCTGCCCTGCGCAGGATGTGGTGGTGGTGATGGGGGTGGGGAATCTCCTGGCACCACACCAGGTGCAAACATTTGGCTCTTTGTATGCACCAGTTAACAAGGTTCAGCAGAGTAATTCCATCAGTAGCAATTTCATTCGCAGCATTGCAACAGCTACTAGCATCAGGCAATCATGGAGAAAATCCTCCCAAACACCTCTAATCCCATCAGCAGACCTTGCTCCAAACTTTATTCATCCTGCAAAACACAAGTAAGTGATTCAAGGTAGAAAATCAATAAAACAGAGAGGTGGGATGGGGGGAGGTGGATGCATTAAAGCACAGATGAAATCAGTTTGGCTCTCCTTCCTCCTTTCCACCTTGATGAGGATAAGGAGCTAGCAGTTCAGAGCAGGTGGAGACAGTAAGGATGAGCAGCAGTCTGACTCCCACCGTTCTGTGTAGTCATTGCCTGCTGATTCCCAGCTGGTCACCCACTCCCCTGCATTTAGCCTCTAGTCTGGGCTTACGTTTCTCCTTCCTACCTCTATGCCTGCAGCCAGCCGTTCCTGGAGAGTTCAGACTCATGGAGAAGGCCTATCCAAATCCAAGACCAAGCACAGATCTGGCCTCCATTCACTGGAGCCATCGCTCACATAAAGAAATAAACAAATCTGCCATCTTGATTTTAAGTGCCGTACTCACGGATCCCCATCTCTTAGCTTCCCAACTGATTTGCTCACCTCTCAGCAATTCTCCCCCAGGGACAGAATCTTTTATCTGCTAACAGCCACTTCTCCTCCATACAGGACACGCCTCTCATCTTTACTTCACACCTCACTTACGGTGGATCCTGTGAACTATTAGATAGTTTTCTCTTTCATGGTGAACTGTAATTCAATCGTAGTTTCCAAATTTGTCTCTTGCTCACTTTCTTGGTTAGAGCTACCCCAAGATATTTTATATAATTTGAGGCTATTGTGAAGGGTGGTGTTTCCTTGATTTCTTTCTCCATCCTTTTGTCATTTGTATATAGGAGGGTTACTGACTTTATCGAGTTAATTCTGTATCCAACTACTTTGCTGAAAGCGTGTATCAGCTGTAGGAGTTCTCCCATGAAATGTTTAGGGCCACTTATATAATCTATCATATCATCTGCAGATAAAGATACAGTATTGAATAGGTATGGAGAGAGTGAACAGCTTTGCCTTGTTCCTGATTTTGGTGGAAATGCTTTGAGTTTCTCTCTATTTAAGTTGATGTCAGCTATGGGCTTGCTGTAAACTGCCTTTATCATGTTTAGGTATGTGTCTTGAATTCCTAACGTCTCCAAGACTTTTATCATGAAGTACTGTTGGATTTTTTTCAAAGGCCTTTTCTTCATCTAATGAAATGATCATGTGGTTTTTGCTAGTTTATATGGTAGATTACATTTATTGAATTTTGTGTTTTGAACTATTCCTGCATCTCTGGAATGAAGCCTACTTGATCACAGTGGATGATCATTTTGGTGTATTCTTGGATTTGGTTTGCTGAGAGGACCACCAGGGCCCCCTCATGATGGGTGGGTCCTCTCAGGGAGCCCCTCATGATGGGCGGGCCCTGGCCTCAGCTCTTCTCAGGCCAGCTGCTGGCCAATTAGAGCTTTTCACATCTCTCACACCCTTCACTCTCCCTCACTTCTTTGCCAGATGTAACGAGCCAATCTAGTGGATGCCCATGCTCCTGACCAATTGGAGAGATCCCCCTAGTGACTGCTGTTTCACTTAGAAACCCCTGTGCACTCACATTTAGATCTGCCGCCATGTTTTTTTAATTGGGTAGCCCTCACGTCAGTATGTATAAATGGCAGAAAATAAACTGCTTTACACATATCTCTCAGTGTGAGATTAGTGTGAAATCTAACATTGTAAGGTGTTTGGTTGGTTGGTTTTTTTCGAGACAGGGTTTCTCTGTTGTAACTCTGGCCATTGGTTTGCAAGTATTTTATTGAGTACTTTTGCATCTATGTTCAAAAGAAAAATTGATCTGTAATTCTCTTTCTTTGTTGGGCCTTTATCTGGTTTGGGTATCAGGATAACACAAAAAAGACAAAATACTGGTGTCTAGGCATCTGGGATTGGGGTGGTTATAGTGCTGATTTCTGGATTTGTCTTTGTTGGGTGGGTGTTTTGTTCCTTGGTTTGTCTTTCCTCTCCGTGTTTTGGAGAGTGTGATGGCTGTGTGTTGCCTGGTAGTAATTTTCTTTAGACCTGATAGCTGTGGTCACTAGAGGTTTCAGATAAAATGTGTATTGGGAGTTAACACTTAGGAATGGGGTTAGGCTGGTGTCTGAAGGGGTTCACAGGAGGGAGGAGATTGAGTGTTTGACCAGGATCTGCTTATTTCATCTCCTTAGAATGGGGGGGAGACAGTGAAGAGAGGCCACCTCAGAAGGTTTGTTATAGCACTGGGGATGAGACTGGGAGGTTGGATCTAGAGGAACAGAAGGAGAGGGGAAGATGTACAGACATCTTATCTGCTTCCCTTGTAGAAATGGCCTGTGGGTTAGCAGGGGGTGCCTGCTGGAGTTGGTGGCTGGGATAAAGCAAGGAGTGAGGAGAGGGAGGTTAGAAGGGGAAAATTGTGGGATCCACAGGAGATGAGAATGGGGGGAGCAGATACAGGGAAGGCTGCCACAGGTGTTCTGCTGCAGAGCTAGCATGAGATTGGGAGTTTGGATCTGGGGAAACAGAGGGAGAAGAGAAGATCTGTAGGCAACCTACTTGGTTTTCTGGCAGACATGACTTGTCATCAAAACTGTACTCAATGAAGCTTTTATTTGGATATGAAATGATCACTGAGACTTAATAAAATATTTAAGACTTGGTCCCCAGCTGATACTGATACTGAGAGATGATTGAGTCCTAAGGATACTGACTTCATTAACTGGTTAATCCACTGATGCATTCACGCTGAATGAGATTGTAGGAGGTAGGGCTGACTGGAAGGACCCTTTGAAGGTTGTATCTTGTCCCTGGCCCCTTCCTATCTCTCTGATTCACAGCTGCTGTGGGGTGAGCAGCTTCACTCTTCTGCCAGGATGTTCCGGCTCAGCACAGCCCTAAGGAGATGGAGTCAGCCTGCCATAGACTAAAACCACATCTTCCCTCATTAAAGTTTTTAAAACTAGATATTTTGTCTCAGAGACAAAGCATTGCCTAACAGAAAAGGCATGGCTTCTAACAAATGCCATTTTCCAAAGTTTTCTTCTCTGTCGGTAACTTATCTAACTTTCCAATAGCTTTAGATATGATTCCTTAAAATCCAAGTTTACTGATACAGAAGTTACTATTTGATGGATTTTGATGAGTGTATAAATCTTTAGAACAACTGATGGACCAGCCTACTCCATTTTAGGATTATAAGCCATTGTGTTATAAGGTCAGAATAAGTTCATTTCTGTTTGCTGCAAAATTCAAGCTTGACTGCTTTAACCTGTTTCTGAAATTTGACTCACTGCCTACCCTATGGCATTCGACCTACACCTTGGACATACCTTGATACGATGCCATTTCAAATAATTTTGAAATGTTCAGCCAAGTTGTTATGTAACCAAAATCCCTCTGGAAAACCCCCAACCCTTGGAAACCCCCTAGCCTTGCAGTTTGGGGAATTATATAAATTCCACTGTCTCCTATATTCAATGCTACTTTCTTGAATCCCACTTTAGGGAGATAGTCCTGTCTGGCAGTATATAAAACTTGCTTAATTTGACCAAAGAATTTGGGTAACGATCTTTATTCTTGTCCAGTGGGACTAACACAACCACAACTTCAATCAACATACAGAAAATTCCCAACACCTCAAAAGTTACCCTGGTGCCTTGTCCAATCAAGCCCCAAAGCCCATACTCACCCTGATTCTAGACACTCACTGATGCACTTTCTATGGATATATATGGAGATATATATATATATATATATATATATATATATATATATATATATTATTAGTTTACTATATGGTTTCCTTTTCTTACTTTGTTACTTAGTATGTTTTTTGAAATTTACATGTGTTAAGTATATCAGTGGTTAATTCCTCTTAAAAAATAAAGAGGGGAACAGATCGGGTTGTTTTTCTCAGGTACAGTGGTTTTGAGAAGCCACAGAGAGACTATGAGGAGCCCACTCTGGGTCTTCTTTATCAGGTGAGATCCCGAGAGAGACACTGAGGCGCGAATCGTTGCAAGAGCATGAGGCTTATTGTACTGACACATCCTTCCTACACGTCGGGATGGACCTCCTTAGAGTCCCCACGCAGGGGCAGGAGGCCACACTGAGGGGATTTTCAGACTTGCTTATATACTCTTTTCTTAGCAACCACATAACCTTTAAGCTGATCGGTTGGGTGCGATGACATAGATTGGTGTATTCCAGGTGTATTGTTCTGTAGCTAGGGAGTGATGAGCTGAAACCTATTCATATGTGAATATTACTAAAACTTTTCCTTATCTGGGTGCCAAGGTTTCCGGGAAAATTCAGGCAAAGTTCAGGCCTACTTGTACATTCTCAAGCCTTACTAAAGTTTGGTCAAGTCTAGCCTTGGCCTTACAGTTTGAATGAGAAATACACCCCCCAGGCTCAGGCATTTGAACACTTGCTCCCCAGCTGGTGAAGCTGTTTAAGAAGACTTAAGAGGCATGGTCTCACTGGAGGGAGCACGTAACTAGGGTGGGGCTTTAAGCATATATAGCCTTACCTCACTTGCAGTTGCCTCTCCCTGTCTGCCTTGTGCTTGTGATTGAGATGTGATGCCAGCTTCTTGCTCCCGATGCCATGCCTGGCAATTGTTGACATGCTTCCCCACCATGATGGACTCTTTATTTCTCTGGAACCAGGAACCAAAATAAACTCTCTCATATGAACTGCATCGGTCATGGTATTTTGCCATACCAATAGAAAAGTAACAAATATACCAAGTTAGCCTCCAACTCATGTCCTTCATACCCCAGCCTCCTAAGTGCTGAGATTGTAGGTGTATTCCACTCTGCCTGGCTTTCATTGATCTATAAATTTTGACAAATTTTCATGCTAAATTTGTATGATAGCATATTCTTCTTGGCTTTCCTCTGGGGCCTCTTCTCATCTCTTTTGGCACTCCCTCCTTTTTTCTATCCATGTTCCACCCCCCTCCCCTCTGCCCATGGTCATCAGAGATCAGCAGGGATTACTTAGGGGAAAAGCCAAAGTGGGAACAGAAATAGGGAGATTGAAAGAATGGAGAAGTGAAGAAGTAAGATGTCTTAGAAGGACCAACACGCAGGGATGAAGGAAGTCAGAGAAGGTACTACTGAAATCTAGAATGTGAAGAAGGAAAAGGGGAAGAGAAGAGGTGGGAGAAATTGTAAGTATAGTCTGGTAGGTCATGCCAACTTCCTCCTTCAATGGCAGTGGGAGTAGTATAATTTGATATGGGTGGAGAATAACGAGAGTTGCAGTCATTAAAATGAAGTTTGTGAAGAATACTCATAACTTCAGAAAATGCAATGCATCATTTGAAAAATAAGATTGGTATGACCCACATAAGCTTTAAGTATTAATATGAGCACTTTTAAAAGACTGAGAGAAAAATATACCAGATGGCTGACAATAGCCGTTCTTGAGTGTTAAGATTGCAGGTGGATTCACTTTATCCTTTTACTTTTAATATTTTCAACTTATAAACAATTAACCTGTGTTAAATCATCAATAAAACATTTTAAAAGCATAACGGAAAATCTGTGTTGCTCATAAAAGAGGTATAAAGAAGTCACGATTAAGTTTCTTTTATTACAAAATTTGTCTTGCAATTTTATTTCTAGTTTGAAGCTCACCATTTGGTAAACCATAGACATAGATGAACTGATGGGGTAGCAGACAGTCAGCTAGAGACAAATCAAGTTTCTAGATGGAAAGAACCATTCCCCAGGAATGTACAAATCACAACACTCACGTCTGGCGCAAGCCAGTGAAGATGGCTGGGAAGAGCTCCTACTGAATCATTCTTTTAAAAGTGTGTTATTCCTCCCTGGTTTTTGTTGTTACACTAGGAATAAAAGAGAGACTATTTTGAAACGATGTGATCATCTGGAACAGTTATTCTACTTACACAAGTACAAATTGCCGCCACTATCCTCTTTACTCTAGGGTCCTGTGCCAGCCTTGGAAATTTCATACATAAATTTGCTCACAAACTGGTGAACCAAATGGAGAAAGCCAAGGCAGAGAGCCAGATGAATCTGGATCATTTCTCTGCAGGACTCAGAGGGCTGCCTTACACTTTCAGGGGCAATTTATTGGTTGTAGCACAGATGGATTTCCTCAAGAACACATGGGCTGCTCCAGGGGGCATTCTCATTAATTTAGAACCAGATCTGTTTTGTTATGAGTTACAAATGGATTAACAGAATCTACTACTTCTGAGTCAGTAATATATACATGTATGCACATGTATGTACATACTACATATACTTGCATGTATAAAAATATATATTGTGTGCATCTTAGAATGCACTTGCTCTAACTTGGAAAGTAAAACAAGGGTGTGTGGATCACTGTAACCCAGGTTCCTGTACACACATGTATGTACATATTACATATACCTGCATGTATATAAATATATATTGTGTGTATCTTAGAATGCACTTGCTCTAACTTGGAAAGCAAAACAAAGATGTGTTCTTGAGGCAATCCATCTGTACTACAGCCAATACATTTCCCATGAAACTGTAAGGCAGCCCTCTGAGTCCTGCAGAGAAATGATACAAATTCATTTGGCTCTCTGCCTTGGCTTTCTCCATGTACAAATGTACAAATGTACAAATGTACAAATCACAACACCCACATCTGGTGCAAGCCAGTGAAGATGGCTGGGAAGAGCTCTTACTGAATCATTCTTTTAAATGTGTGTTATTCCTCCCTCTCTAGAGGGGATGCTGTTTTCTCATATGTATTCCTGTTGATATTCTAAAGGTTCCTAACTCAGTACTTGTGACAGCATCACATAATGAGTTTGATTTTACATGGTAGGTGCTGTTTGTAGGATTTAGCATGGTCAGCAATTGTTTCTCTTTATTATTTTTTTTCTGATAAATTCTACCCATTCCTCCTTTTCCCTGGTCTTTCTGCCACTGGCAATACAATAGTCCAGCTCTCTTTGAACTAGTTAGGAGATGTTCTTGAGAGCAACCTTAGTTGCCCTCTGTTTCCTTTCCTTTTCCTGTAACAACACCGCACAGTAGGTGATTTATATTGAATATAAATCAATTTCTTACTGTCTGGGTTTATAAATTCCAAGATCTAGGGCTACAGGCAAAGGTTTTGTATTGCCTTATCCCATAGATGAAGGTGTGAGAGGAAGACATGGCTGTGATCACTTTTATAACAAAGCCACACTGATAGTCTCAGTAACAAGCTGTTCCCACAATGACATCAATCCACTTGTGAGGGCAGAGTCCTCAAGACCTGGTCACTTCTCAAAGTCTCACCTCGCAACAGTGTTGAATTAGAGGTTACATTCCTAACACATAAACTTTGGGGACACTTTTGAGTCATGGCTGCTCTGTCAGAAGAAAAAATTACAGATTCAGTTGTTGTGCTCTCCATTGGCTTGGTTTGTGATTCTAGAATCCCGCAAGATTTCATTGCATGAAACAGAATAACTGTGTCAGTGAGCTGAGCAAGAGGCTGTTTTCACAGATAGATACGATCTGAGATTAGGAATAAGGAACACAGAGCGAGTTGAACATTTGTCTACCATGCAAGAGGTACCAGGTTCAACTCCCTACAAACCAACAACAAAAAGAAAAAAAAAACCAACAACAACAAAAAAGGAGCACAATTAGCTTGTTAACTCAAAGTACTTTTTTTGTGATGATTAAGACAGAGGCAAGCTCACTGGAACACTCCATACTGTTCTAGTTTGAGGCTGTTATTTCATTCTCCCAATTCCTTGGATGATGGAACTCCAGTGTGATTGAGTGCACTTTGAATTTTAGCCTGGTGTGCTGGGACCTTGTGAAGAAGTTCAGCCAAATCAATGGCTTCTTCTAATAGTTTATTTAATAGCGTCCTCAATATTTACTAGAAAGTCTCCAAGCTTTTGCCCCCACCAACTGCCTGATTGGCTATTTCTAAAATCAAACTAGAAAGAGATAATGTGGACAATCCCCATCATTTCTCTCTGGCAGAGCTTTGTATGTCAGCCCATAGCATGAGTCACAAGCTTGAGGTCCGATTGGCTGTTGCTGAACCAGAGTCAGATTGCGTGGTGATAGGAAGGTCAGTTCAGGTTTAGAAATCATAGATCACAGTGATCCTGCCAAAGAATGATGCTTTGTCAGTAACTGAGCAAGGTTCATTCTCTTTGATCAGCTGGGATGAGGCAACAGGCAACAAGACAACTTCATCCCTTACTTTCTATGCTGCCTGTGTGAGCATTGCCATTTCGTTAGAGCTCTGAACCTCAAATCTATACATGGAGAGCAGAAAATCCCTACTTTGCAGGCTGATAGTGAGAGTCTGAGATTGTGTGTGTGTGTGTGTGTGTGTGACCCGCTTCATATCAAGAGCTCAATACATAGTGATACACATCTCAAACTCAACTCTCTTAATTTCTGAGTGGTAATGGATGCTCAGTTCAGTTTAAAATGAAATTTTCAGGGTTGGAGAGATGATTCAGCATCTAAGAACACTTTCTGCTCTTGTAGAGGACTTGGATTCAATTTTCAGCACCCATATGATGGCTCACAATTGCCTGTAACTCCAGAGCCAGGGGATCTGTTGCCCTCTTCTGGCCTCCTCAGGCACTGCATGCTTCTGATGCAAGTACATACATGTAGGCTAACACCCATAAACATTAAATAAACAAATATAAAAATAATAAATAAAATGAACTTTCTCCTCACCATAGTCTCTGTTGTGAAACATTTTAACTTTGTTCCTATTTTCTGTTTTTATAATAAATGCTTCATTCAACATTATCATGAGTAGAGTTTCATCTTTTAATTTGTTTGAAGATAAACCAACATAATATGCTTCACTAGGACAAAGAATATAAATATTTCCATATACATTGAAGTAGAGTATCAAATAGAGTTCCAGAATAAATTAATAAGTAATTCCTGAGTACATTAAACGTTCACCAGTTTGCCTGTCTTCCTTCTTTCCTCCCTCCCTTCCTTTCTCCCTTCCTCCCTCCCTCCTCCCTCTATCTCTTCTTCTTCTTCCTTCCTTTCTTTCTTTCTTTCTTTCTTTCTTTCTTTCTTTCTTTCTTTCTTTCTTTTTCTTTCTTTCTTTTCCTTTTCTTTTTCTTTCTTTCTTTCTTTCTTTCTTTCTTTCTTTCTTTCTTCTTTCTGAAATAGGATCTTATTAATATTTGGATTAGTGTTTTGTGACAGTGAGAACTTAAGGTTCACTGAGGTCACAAAATCTAACAAAGTATATTATAGGCGTGAACAAAGATGTGAATCTATGCTTAAGGCACTCCTTATAGAGTTTCATATGTAATTTCACATATTTATGGATTGGCCAATCCATCATACTGCTGGAAATATCTGTCTTTGTGTCAAAATCACATTTAAAACACATTGCAATACATAATTGGCTATTCTGTCTTCTACTCTTCCTTTCTGCTTTCTCCTTCCCTTTGTTTTGTTTTATGACCTGTGAGTTAGTTGTTTGATTGATCGACTGATTGCTGTGATGCAATCTTACCATACAGCCAGGCTGGCAACAAACTCATGAGCCTCTGGCCTCTGCCTCCCAAATCCTGGGACTATAGAAGTGTACAGACACTTCTGGATCTCTCTTTTAAATTGGAAATAATCATTGCCTGCCAGTTTATTCCAAGTAATTTCAGAATTATTTTATTGATCTCCATGGAACAATAAAGTCAGAATTTTGATTGATGCTTGATAGTACACTGTATAGATTTTTAGTAGATCTCCAGGAGATCTCTCAACTATTCCTTTCTGATACTTGCTATTTAATTATTAACCCTCAGTAGTTATCCATATGCCAGCTAATTCATAGCTTACATTTTATTTTATCAAATGAAGTCCCTATTATCTTTAAGAATTTTAAACAGTTTTTTCATGTTGTCAGTTAACTAAAGATAGTATTTTTTATTGTAAGTTTTCTGCCACAGACAGTAAATGTTTGTATCATGATTTTAAAAAAGAAAAGAAAAGAAGAAAGCCAGGCAGTGGTGATGCATGCCTTTAGTCCCTGCACTCAAGAGGCAGAGGCAGGCCGATCTCTGTGAGTTTGAGGCTCGCCTGGTCTATAGAGTGAGTTCCAAGACAGCCAGAGTTACAACAGAGAAACCCTGTCTCAAAAAAAAAAAAAAACCCAAAATAAATAAATAAAGAAAGAAGGGAATATTTCTAACTGACTTAAAAGTCTCAGTTCAAACCAATTCACATATTTTAAATGCTACTACACATTTAAGGTTACTTATATTTCTCTTTAAATAAAAATATAATTATCTTGCATGTATTACTGTATTACCTTCTTGCCACCAAGCCCAGATACCAGAGAGCACAATTTATGAGAGGAAAGCTTGATTGGGGCTCTGTTTCAAAGGTGTCCCATGTCATTCCATCACGGCAAGAACTGCGGGACAGAGCAGAGCAGAATGATTCATGGAGGGGTCAGGAAGCAGAGAAAGGAGGCTTATGGTGCTCTGGGCATCCTCCTTTTCTGCATTTTATTTTGTGGGGGACCCCAGAGCACGATGATACCATCCACATTCAGGGGGATTTCCCCTCCTTAGTTAATCATCTCCGGAAATGACCTCATAGACACCCTATGATAAAAGCAGTCAAGTTGACCACACAGACCAAATATCCACAATTTTTCTCTAGGATTTTTCTGAATCTCATTTATAAATAATATTTTTGTATTCTTTCAAATTATGACATAAAAATTTGCTTCTTTATCTCATTGCGACTTTCAAAGCAATATGATATAAACAAGAGAAGAGAAAGGAGGGGAGGGGAACATACAGCCCCTTTCCTCCACATTTCTCTTCTGCTTCAGAGGTGGGGGAGATAACGGCCCTATATCCCCTACCATTCTGGATCTAAAATCTGTAGAGTTTAATCTCTTGTCTGGGAGTTCAGAAGATTGGATGGAGTGTAGGGGGGAGTGTTCTATTCTCAGGAGCTCTGTCCCTGACCAGTTTCTCTACTGAGCCTGGATGAGCAGAGAGTACAGAATGGAGAGGATCTCATAGACTTCTTGGTTGTGTTAAATTCTCCAACACGGCTTTATATTGTAACTTATGCCACATGCCTGCCTAATATTTGAAAAGGAGGTTCCTTCCCCCCAGTTTCTGTGTCACAAATGTTTAACATATTGACACCTCCATAGGACTGAGCATATGAGAACACGTTGTGTTTACAAGAGCTTCTGGCCTATGTTATGTCTCTGTGTGAACTGAGAAAGTCTCATGATTCCAGACTTTTGAAAGACTACTGCCTCTGTATTTTATTTCAATAAATATAAATATTTCAATAAATATAAATGAATATAAATATTCAATAAATAAATCTGTGGTGAATGCAGTATGAAAGGTACTGTCTGAAATTGTTCAGTATACAACTTACAAACTGTATATAGCTAGATACGGAGATGGAGACCTCACTGACAGTCAAGGCAGCAGCAGCTGAACTGGAGTTCAGCAGAAGTTAGAACCCACAGGTTCAGCATGTGAATCCAGATGGCCTTGGACTGTCAAAAAACAGACAGACTTCTTTCGATGTCTACAAAGGTGGCCCAAGATCTCAAACTAAGCAAGCAGAGTCCTTGTTTAGGCAGATAACTCTTTCTTAGGGTGAAGGAGAATCATTTGGGGACGCAGAATTGCAAACAAACTGCAGTTTTATGCATGCCAAGTCCCATAGCAGAGGACAAGGCTAAAACCAGGAAGGCTCAGCTAAACCGGGCTTTTGTAAAATACAAAAGTGGCATGTGGAGGTAGACTATTTGATTTTGGAAATACCGAATATTGGCAGGGAATACATTTTTAATTATGTATATTATTTAAGCACACATACAGAGGCACAATTCCCACTTTGCCCCGTCCCTCTTTTTCCTAACTAAACCTGAAGAATTAGTGTGTTTAAGGTGTTGACCCAAAGCAGCAGGAAAACAGGAAGTGAAGAGTTAGGTGGGGTAGAGGAAGTAAAAAGAACATGTTAGGATGTGTTCTTAGGACATGCCAAGCACAGTGGGATAGGATGAACTGTGGGATCAGGGCTTGTATATCTAGTGATGTGGTAGACCAGATAACTTACACAAACATCAGAGATGCTAGCTAAAATACAACAATCATATTATACAAATATGAGAAGGTAAGGGTAGAAATTATATATTATATATATAATATAATATATTTATATAATAGAAATAACAAAAGGTAAGGGTAACAGACACACACTGGCCACATTATAAAAGCAAAGGCTCCAGTGTGATGGTGCAAGCCTGTCGTTCCAAGAGAGGAGAGAATAGAGGAAATCAAAGGCTTTCTGAGCTCACAAACTTGCAGGAAGCTGATTTTTAATCTTTCAACAGGTTAAGGAGCTGTGTCCTTAGCCACAAAAGCTAAAACAATACAAGACCTTTAATGGTTTCAAATTTACAAACAATAGTAGGTAACCTTTATTGCATGCTCATTATGTTCTTGGCATTTTTCTAATGGAGCGATACCTAATAGTAACTTCAAATTCACAACAGCCATAGGAGATAAATATAATTATAATCCTTATTCACAAATGAGGAAATCGAAGAAAAGAAAAAAGGAGTTGAGGTAATTGACACAAGGTTCCACTGTCATTTTGTGTCAAGATGAGATTGAGCCCAGGAGTTGGTACCGAAGCCTATGTGCTTGTTGTTTCTTGGCTAATTGGTTATTTTTTGAAGCTTGGCTAGATGTAGTTGGATTCAAACTCTCTATGTAGCCAAGGATGACCTTGAATTCCTGCTATTCCTGCCTCTACTGCCACAGGCTGAGATTACAGCTGTGCACTGTCATACCTGGGCTGCAAACCCGTACTCCTAATTGTTATAGCGCGGGACCCTTCATTCTTAAAACAATTCACTAAAGAAATGATGGGAAAATGGAGTCTTCTACCCCACATGGGAGCACGTGCTTCATAGGGCTCTGCACTTCATTTATTTCTTTCAGTAAGATGCTCATACAGAGTGACCTGAACCTCGTGTAACTGCGTGGATACACCTCAAGTCTGGGAGTGGAGGTGAAGACAGCATTGAAGTACAGATGGAGGAAGGTGTAGGGAGGAGCTATCCATCGTTCCTGCAGAAAGGATGTCTCACAGAACGCAAGCGCTGAAACACCGGAAGTAGGGGGAAAGTCTGTGGGCAAGAGGGGAGAACAGAAAAGGGGAAGGGAAATCAAAGGCTCTCTGGGCTCACAAAGTTGCAGGAAGTTGATTTAAAATTCCTCAGCAAGTTATGGAAGAAGTGAGGAATTTTACCATGTTTCTGGATGAAGGGTTGTTGCCCTTGTTTCTATTGACATATATGAATCTACAGCCTTGGAGAAGCCTCACATCCAGGTACACTGGAGATTCTCTAACTCACCGCTAGATGGACCCCTTTGATATGTTGTTTTCCAAGAAAAAGCACCAATTTCAAAATGAAGTCTCTCTGACAGAGATTTAGACCACTGTATTTTTAAACAATATTTAACCTTTTATTTAAAAAAAAACCCAAAAGCCACTTATCCAAATAATGAGTAAAAGGTACTCGTGTGTTTAAATAGTGCCGAAGAAACAAATATCTGCACAAGCAAGGTGTTGGACTTTGATTGGGCTTCTTTTTCTATTGGGTTTTTCATATATTCTGGCATGGCCTCCAGCTCACTATGTCTGTCATGGACGACCTTGAATTTCTGGCCCTTCTGCCTTTGCTTCTTGAGTATTGGAATTACAGGAGTGTAAGCCAATATCCCTGATTACTCTGTGCTGGGGATCAAATTTAGGGCTTTGTGTATACAGAGTTACATCTCCAGCTCCTAGGCAAGAACATTTTGTTGGTGTTGCTATTGTTGTTGCTGTTATTGTTGTTGGGGCATTTGTGTTGTCTTTTACTGTTGGGGGGGGTCAAGGCCAAGACTTCCTGAATGCATGAGAAATGCTTTACCTCTGAGATGTCTGCCCAGCTGGATATCTCTATAACCGTCTCCAAGCATAAAGAACAAAATATAACCAAATAAACCCTTGAAACCAACAGTGCATCTTATCATCTTACTCTCCTTTGTATACAGATCAACAACCATGATGAATTATAAGTTAACAGCTATTCTGAAAATTTACTTATAGTGTACGGTGTATTACTAAATTGTGTGTGAGAAATAGAGGAAAAGAGTTACTAAATTGTGTGTGTGTATGTGTGTGTGTGTGTGAGAGAGAGAGGGGGGGGGGAAGGGGGAGATATTTGTCCTAGTTTTGGAAAGGATATTAAAACGATTAAGTTATATGTACTTTTCTCTGACATGCTATTATTTTTTTAACTTACCTATTTCTGAGGTTCGTGTGTGTTGGTATGTACCAATGTGCTTTAACTGCTCTGAGGCACTGTGGCATATAAACAAACTAAAACTTATCTCTCTTACTGAGTTTAGACTTGCTTTACTTTATTTAATATTATTATTTACAATTTTTCCAGAGTTCTTTGGAGTGTTGGTTTCTCATCTGGATTCCTTCCCAGGTAAGGGCTGTCTGTTTTGGACTCGCCTGAGTACAAACTGGCATCTGGCTGAGACATCCTGTATTAGACTGACTAATCTTGTTATAACATGTCTTGGTCTGAGCAACTCAGAAAGTTTTGGGGACCTTGGATAAGTAGCCTGGTGAGGGTTAGTTATCAGAGTCCTGCTGGTTTGTTTCTGGGAGAATGATTTTCCCCTCTGGTGTCCTCTCTCAACCTGTGGGTTTGACTTTTCCCTTTTTCTTTTCCATGAAGTCTCGGGCAGCACCAGGTCATGGTATGTCATCAGAATATCAATAGGCCCCATTAGTCTTAGTTAGGGCCACTTATCGGCCAGCCAGGTCAGCAGCATGGCAGTGGAGGACAGCGATTTTTAGGGGAAGCCAAATAGCTTCCAAGAGGGCCAATATTTTTTTAGTTTTTTTTTTTTTTTTCTTAGTGGTCAGAATCCCTCTTTCTCTATCTTATTGTGAACATGCACAGTATAGAAGCATAGCAAGTGCCCATCTATACAGTGGTGGGCTTTCTTTTTCCCTGTCTGAGAGCCTGAGTGGGACTGTTCCCTTCACTCTGGGCTGAGGACCTGGCGTGGGCCCAGATCTTTCTGGTTAAAGTAATCATTGCACGATAACATACGTGGTTTCATCTTACATCTCACGACAGTCATGGATGAGCACCTGCGGGTCGTCATCAGGCAAGACAGTAGCAGGATTGATGGTGGTGGGCTTCTCACATCTGATTTGAGGGTGTTCCAGGAAGAGGGCCTGGTCCTGTGTCACACAGTCATTAGACAGCCAGCGTTCTGGTGCTCCTCATTACATTAGGTCCTCAACAACATTACAGGATATTGTGAGTATAAGATCTTAACCCTTTTTAGCTTTCTTTCACCAAGCTAGCAATAGCCACAGCAACTCTTAGAGAGGTGATCCATCCTGTGGCCACAGGGTCCAGTCGTTTGGACAGGTATGTCGCAGGGAGTTTCCACAGCCAGAAAATTGGACTTTTGTCTTTTGTTTTATGGACAAATAGATAAAAAGGTTTTGAGACATCCTTAAGTTCTAGGACTGTTGCTGAAGTCAGAGCTGTTTTAAAGCCTCAATGTCTTTTGTTTAGTCTCAGTCCAGATTAGGGACTTAGTGCCCCCTCCCCTTGTGATGGTTTATAAAGGCCTTGGTTATGTCCACAAACTGGTGTCCAGAGGCAACAATATCCAGCTGCACCTAGGAACTCTTGAACCTGTCTCTTAGTACTCTGAGACAGACTCTTTGTGCCTCTCTTCACCTAGTAGCCAAGATAGGTAGCCTTCTGTGGGCTTTCTTAGCTGACATTTTGTAGCCCAAGGTCTGTAACTCAGCAATCCCTCAGTGGCTCTTTTATAATTTATTTTCCCAGAAAACCTCTGATGGAAGAGGAGGAGTCTGCATTTAGTGTCTTTAAATCCTGGGGCAACCTGATCCAGGTATGTTGCCCTCTGTAACCTCTCTCTGGGTCTGTCCATTTAAAAGCAAATACAGGTTGACTCACCTCTGCCAATGTGAGACTGAAGAACTCATCTTTCAGGTCCAAGACAGTGTACACCTGTTTCTCTGGAAGAATCAGATTCATGAGAAAGTGAAGCCTCAGGTTTCTTCATAGGTAGGAGAAAGGAATTCCAGGGTGACTGGCAGAGCACCAGGATCCCTGACTCTTCAAGACAGGCAACATGGACTGCAATTTCCCCTTTTGTTTCCAGAGTCATTGGGTATTGCTTAATCAGGTCAGAGACAGGCTAAACTGGTTAGTTGAACAATTATAAGAGCTTGGTCTCAGACTGATAATGGGGGATTGGTTTCTGCCAATACTCCCAAGAATCTTTGTTGTCAATCTGAAAGATAGTCCAACTGTATCTTTTTATTGGAAGTAGAACTTCTAGCTAGGAGATATTCTTTTGATCGAGGGTAAGATAACAAAATTTTGCTGAGTATTTGTAAGTCTCATTGTGTTTCATTATCAGAGAGGGTGACAGTGGCTTTCAGTTTATGCAAAAGGTCTTGCCCCAATCAGTTTTCTGTTGTTAAACACCCTTTGAGCTTTGAGCTACCTGTTTGACAGAAGAGACAATCCATTCTGTCCAGGCTGTGTGCCTGGCAGCCATTCCCCTGCCTGGTCCAGGGGTGGTTTTTCTACTTTTTTTCAGAATATAGTGGGTTTTGCACATAACTAGTTGAAACAAAGTCATCAATAATGAAAGAGAAATGGGGGGAACTTCCTCCCTTACCTGGGCCACTCAGAGCAGGCACTGAGCAGAAGGAATGCTCACTGGGGGGAACGACTATTTCCCCCTTCCTGTGTGCATTTGGCTTAGATGCTTAGATGGCATGGGGCCCTGGATGAGAGATCCAGCCCCTCCCCACCTCTACACAGGGACCATCCGTGACTGTGAGCAGGAGACAAGCAGCAAAGCAAGCAAGTGCTCCTGTTCCCAGAGTGGGACGAGTGGAGGTTTTTGTTTGTTTGTTGGTTGGTTGGTTGGTTTGATAAAAGGATTTGGGTTCCCAACAGGAGAGGACTCAGGCCTTAAATCAGGTAGTTCTCAGACCAGAGAATACAGGGAAATAGAACTGATAGAAACTCACAGAAAGACACATAGACAGGACCCCCCACACACACACATAGAGACACACAGTAAAGACAACCAGGGGTGGCCACCACACAGTCATATACCTAACAGAGGGAATCCAGTGACATCTCATGGTTCCCAAGCACTGGAGCAGCAGTCACATAGTCTCCTAAGTGTCCAAACAGAAGGCACTTTAACCAGACTTACCTCCAGAGGTGGCAGACCAGGTGACTTTCTAACTTGTTTCCTTCTGTGGTGGAGGTGTCGGACTCCTTTGAAGCATTGGGCAGGGATTGATCAAAGGAAGCCCTGGGGACCTGGAACATCTCAGATTTCACACCCTCTTGGAGTCCCCTTGACCACCACACTCTTCCTCCCTTTAAGAGGCTCTGAGACTCCAAGTGTCTTGAGGTCTGGTCTCTGGGATCTTGGTGGGACCTCAAGAAATGTTGCAGAACATTTCATCAGAAAAGACTGCTCAGACATGGGTTTAAGCCAATTGAAAGTCTCTATTAGCCAGCTGGCAACTATATTGGGTGTTTGGGATCTCAGTGTAGCCTTGGGTCTTTCTCGGGATGACACAAAAACTGTGTTCTAAGTTGACATAGTTCAGTTAACAAGAGCAGTTATCCAGAAGCAGAACTACAGAAGCCAAAAAGCAA
Organism: Cricetomys ansorgei; assembly: GCA_026225945.1. Classification (NCBI taxonomy): domain Eukaryota; kingdom Metazoa; phylum Chordata; class Mammalia; order Rodentia; family Nesomyidae; genus Cricetomys; species Cricetomys ansorgei. The sequence continues at coordinate 2,104,896 of JAMJFZ010001122.1, read as the reverse complement.
TGTTATTGCATTTAGAGACTTTCCCAGAACTATATGGACGTTAGCCTTTGCTTTAGTTTTGGCAGGTGGTGCTTTCTACATGTTGAGTCTTACAGCCTGAATGGCACTTCCATCATGGAGTCAGTTGTGCTAAAGTCTCAGGGCCTACTAAGGTCTGGGACCCTGGTACAATTGAAACCATAAAACTTCCAGAAGAAAACATTGGTTTTGGTAATGATTTTTGTTGTTGTTGTTGTTAAGAGACAGACAGAACAATAAAAGCAAAAAATAAACAAAATAATCAAGAAGATGTAGATTCGGGCCATGGAATGGAAGAACCTCTTTTCAGGTCATCTATCTAATACAGAGATAATTTCCCATGTACAGCCTGCTGTAGGGCTAGAGGCTATGGTGGCAGGAGCTTGTCAGCCAGTGCTTGAGGAGACTGAAGGCAGAGAAGCCGTAAGGTGCAAGCTGTTCAGGGCTACCTTCCATGAGGAGCCCGCACTATTCTTTCCCCCTCTTTCTCATCTACACGTAGGTGTTTCTTTGTATGTGGCGGGTACACATGTACACATATGTACATGTAATTGCAGCCATGCTTACCCCATGTAGGCACAGAGGTTGACATCAGGATGTTTTCATTACTCTCTTATTTTTTTAAAATGAGATCTCTCACTGAACTGGAACTCACCGTTTCAGCTAGGCTGGCTGGCCAGTCAGCACCTAGGATCCACCTATCTACATCCCTCAGTACCGGAGTTATAGAATTACACAACTGAATTTCCCACGGGTGCTGGGGGTTCAAACTCAGGTCCTCATGCTTACACAGCAACCATTTCCCCAGTGGTTCCATCTCTTCTCCTCGGGCCTAAAAGTTTTCAACAAGCATCGTACTGATTTATCTAGAAATTCTTCCCTGTGGTAAAGTTGAAAATCCCAGCTTCACTTGAGTGGAAGTCTCTGAACAAAATTTCCCAGAGTGCTACAGGTAGCGGTGTGGAACTATGTCCCCCATCCCTGCTGCACTGCAACATCCCTGGTGGCCCACACAGGGATGTTCTGAAACACAGCTGGTGCGTGCCCTTGACTTCCAGGTAGCTGCTTATCTCTACTGTTAGCAGACATGTCATCTTGGACACGTTATCTTGGTTTGTTCTCTTTCGTCTTCAAGCAGAGGCTCATGTCTAGTTAACAAGTGCTGTCAGAGGGCCAAGGACTGGAATCTTGTCGAAACTATCCATGTCCTGTTCTAGAAACAATACATGACAGCCCAGGAGGACATCACAGTAGGGACTGATCCACCAATATCCCAAGCTACTCTTTTTATCCACAAGAGAGTCACCTGGTACCCAGTTGAGGTGAACTGACTTGGGACAACACTCAGAGGAGCAAGCTTCATGAGGCAGTCATTCTGGGACCCAAACACATTAAGAGCACTTGTTTCTGTGCCCCAGCTTATCCCTTGACCCTCACACTTTCCTAATCATGTTCCTTACTTGTCCTGCTTTCATGCTTCCTGCAAAACCTGTGGCCTGCACACCTGAGCACCCTGTGGACCTCTTTTCTGATACCGTTTTCTCGGCTTGCACTTGTAAGACTTTACAAACACCACGACTGACTGGTTTCTGTCTATTTCTGGCTTATACCAAGTAAGATTTTGAAGAAAGAGCCTCCATTGCTCTCTAAGACCAAAATAGATGAATTTAGATTCCATAGGTTCTCATTTTCCCAGCTTCTCTCTGTATCTAACTTCGTCTTTAAAACCAAAAGCTAGGCATTGAGGTGGGCTCAGTGGATGAAGGTGCTTGTAGCCAAGCCTGAAGACTTGAGTTTTATCCCTGGAATCGGTACTATGGAAAGAGAGAACCAACTTTTGCAAGTTGTCCTCTGACCTCAACATGTGTGCTGTGGCATGAATGTGCACATGTGTGGTATACACACATGCACACATGAGTCAATAATGTGAGGAGTCAACTCTTCAGTCAGATATCACATGTGTGTGTATGTGTGTCGTGGAATTTGCTATACTCAGAGATACTCAGGACACCACCTGAATATTAGCCACCAAAGACACTGGCATGCTCAATGCCCAGTGACTGGCTACTGTGGATAAGCTAATGGAGTCCATCCAGTCCAGACTGGGATCTCATGGTGAGCATCCCAGTTTAAATACAGAACAGACCGATGATGCCTAGTGTAAGGTAGGAATGGAGTGTGAGAATTCCAGTTGTTTTTCTGTCTTCCTTTTCTTTCTCTTCTAGACACAGAGGTGCACACAGGGAATATAATAAGTAACTACAAGCTGGAAAATAAAAACAAAATTGCCCTAAAATTGATATTACAGGAAAACCTCTCATTAGTTAGGACACCTCCCCCTCCACTTCTTAGCTTTTAAAAACAGGTAAAAATACTACCGTATGTCTACAGAACAAGCTGTACCTACTGACTTCAGTCTAGTTTGAGAAAATTCTAAGAGATGTTGTTTACCTTGTTTCTATTCAGAGCCGTCCCATTGGAAGTGCAGCTTTTAGAGTAAGGATTACTAGCGCTATGTAGGAAACAATCAGGTCTAATCTAATCTTAAAAACGGGCAAATGATAAATCTAGAGGAAAGCTATACATTCTTTGGGTATTTTCATGTATGCCCGTGTGTATGTCCTCATGTGTGCTTATGTTTTTATGCTGTTTTCATGACGCCTGTGATGGTTCCAGTTGACTGTTAGCGCGACTGCTCCCTTGGGTTGCCTCTGCATTCCGTGTGCAGCTTTCTCTGACATTGCACATTAGCACCACTCTTTCCTACATCACCATTGCAGCTTTCGCAGGACACCCACAGCTCCAGAGACTGTCTACAGGAACTTCAGCTCTGCAGCACAGCGGAGAGTCTCCTACAGTTTCCTTTGAAATAAATCTTCCTGGAAATTGCCAGCAGGACTCTGTAACTCTTGCAGTCTGCCACAGCTAGGAAGCCAGTATCATGTGGACCTCACCAAAGTTTGCTGCAGGAACAAATGGTTCCTGACCCAACTCGGTCCATGGCTATCACTAAACACAAGGAACGGAATCCTAAGGCCCACAGGGCTCTCTGGAGCTCTATTTTGAAATGAGTCTACACTAAAAAGGCTTTGAAATGAATCTGTGTTTCTATACTCAGCATCTGTGTGATGTGTCTGCTGTTGCTTTGATGACTTCTGGAGAGCCCTTGAGACATCTTTCTTATTGTCCTCATGCAAGTCATTTGGCTTCTTTTTGTTGGGTTATTGATAGGCTTTAGCAACTGCAAGTTCCTTTTCCAGCACTTTACATACTTTTTTGGCTAAGCTACTGGTGGTTCCAATGTTTCTTATCGTACTGAGAATGTGGCTGGAAGCAGTCAATAATTCCTTTGCCACCACCTGAGTGCTTTGATTGCCTAAAATCTCTTCCAAGACATACGTGTGGCATAGACCCAGATTCACGAATCTATCAGCTCTCATCAGAGAGGGTTCTCTTTGCAGTAGGTAGCAGGTAACAAAAAGATCCACAGAGGAATGTTCAGTCCTAAATGAGACATCTCTATCAGATCGCCTCCCAAGGCTCAAGGATCATCGCAGAAGAGGAAGTAGAAAGATTTTTAGGGCCAGAATGGTGGACAGATACCAGAAAATGGTGCTTTCTGGATGTAGCTGGGGAGTTGCACACAAGAATTCACAGTAGAGACACAGCATGCACAAGACCTGGACAAGCTCAAGCCAGACAAAATCCCAACACAGAGAGGGGAGATGGGCAAGAAGTCCTATCTCAGAGTTGGTAAGAGTTGCCCATGAGAAGATGGGTCGGTTTTCTTTAGGGGCGCAGCCCTCGGTGGGTAGATCACCCTCTAGTGAAAGCCACATATCCAAGGCAGCACAGCCAGATTCGACGGGAGGTGAAGAGGACAGAGTTGGGTAGGCTGGGAAGGGGAAACAGATATGAGAGGAACTGGTGAGAGGTGACTATCATCATTCATTCTCCTCATTTATTTTTCATTTCATATATAAAGTGTTTTCTCTTCCCAATATCAAGATGTTAGGTCAGAAGATACACAGTCCAATGCCTGCTGTTACCAGGGAAATAGCACAACTTAGCTAGGCTGGGAAGTCGGTAGGAGTTGTGGTGCTTCTTCTAAACCAGATAGCCAAGTGCTGTGTAAGATAAGCAGTCAATATGACTGCAGCAGGTTATTTCCACACAAAAACCCAGGTCACACTTCCCAGTTGTTTCTGTAAAATCTTGTCAACCAAAGGGAATTATTTTGGCCAATAGTTGGATTGTTGGAACACAATAATTTACATAATTAGCTTAGAGGACAAATGCTTTATTTTGACTCATTGTTTCAGAGGTGTTAGTCCATCATGATAAGAAAGGAGCGGTCAGGAAACAGAGAAAGAGAATATAGGAAGGAAACCAGGACGAGGCTCCCCTCACCAGTGACCTTCCTCCAGCCAGTTCCTAAATTCCACTGTTCTATTATCTCCCAATAGTCCCTAAATTTTGAATCCATCAATGGATGATAGCATTAACTGAGTCAAATCCTTGTGGTTTTATAGAAATGCTCTTACAGCTACACTATGCTGTATGCCTTACTAATTTCTTGGATACACACACACACACATATATATCATATGTCTGTGTTTTGTCTGTATATATCTCTTTGTATCACACGTGTGCTGGTGCCTGCAGAGGCCAGAAAAGGGCCTCAGATTCCCCAGAACGTGTTACATGTTTGTGTGCTGCCATGCGGGTTCTGGGAAATGAACCCAGGTCCTCTGTAAGAAGAGTCAGTGATCTTAATCGCTGAGCCATCTCTCCAGCCCTCTCTTAGGTGTTTATTAATCCAATAGGTTGACATCCAGGTTAACCATCACAGGAATGTCAGAAGACAAAATGACAAGATATGCTTAGAGACTTAATTGGCTTTCATTTGATTCTAGTGTTGGGCAGCATCTTATTCTATAAACAGAGGGAAAGCTTCACTGGGTGTGGGGGAACAGATTGTTTTTATGATGAATCAGAAGGGAAGTTGTCAGGTTACTTTTCTTTTAAGATTGAAACATAACACCCATATCTGCATTTCCAGTAATGTTTATGTTGGGGTTGGGGGATGGGACCTTGAGAACTACTGTGGTTGAAGTCCCAGGGAGAAGTTGATGTATCAGACCCACAGCTATAATGCAAAACCTATACTTTCACATCAAAACACACCTCTAGAACTCACACGTACTCCTGTTTAATTCTACACTGTTTTGCTTTATCTTAGTGTGATGGTTAGTTTCAATGACATCTTACCACAAATTCGAAATCGTTGGAGTAGGGAGCCTCTGATCATCTTAATTGCTATGAAAAAAGCCACCTTAAATGTGGGCAGCATCTTCTGGTAATAACCCTGCCACAAAAAAGGGCTGGGCGGAAGGAGGATTATTTCCCTTTTGCTTGCTTGGCCTCCATCTTCCACTTGCTGCTGACTCTGTTGCTAAGTCCTTAGCTGGTGTCAGAATCAGTATTTCCAAGCTTCCATTGTTGACTGAGGACCAGGGACTCTCCAGAAACCCTCCAGGTTTGGGGTGGTGAATAGGGACTAGAGGAACCCAGCCTTGCAGACAGACCAACTGAGACAGCCACTGTAGGACTACTCTGGCTGCTGGAGTAAACAGCCTCAAGAATGAGAAACTACTGGGCTCCCAGCCCCGCAGGTGTGAGACAACTATTATTTTAATATAAGCTGTTTTCGTAACTTCTTTATGTCTATATTCATCTTATCAGTTCTGTTCCTCTAGAGAACCCTGGCAAACACACTTGTTAAATGAAATTTATAGACGGTCATATTTTGAACTAGGTTTCTGCCTCATAGCGCTAGCAGATCAGACCACCAGAATGGAATGTCTCATGCTCAACGCCACTTAATCACCACTGGCCTTGAAATGCCTCGCCCCTTCCATAAGAAAAAAAAAAAAAAAAAAGGAGAAAAAAAGAGGGGAGAACGGCATTTACAGCAACCAATCAGAAGGGCCCGTTGCCAGAAACAAGACTGGTTAAGTCCTCTGTGAATGAAACATTGAAGCACCCATCTTTTCGACCCTTCCTTCTTAAATTCATTTCCTTCCTGCTGATAGAGCTAATCTCTACTGCTCACCTGTGGGGAGCACTTGTATTTTATTGAATGCATTGCTGCCTAAATTCCTGAATCATAATCAGTCAATTTGATTTTTAAATTTGTTTTCCTGTCTGTATCTTGTTCTTGTCAGTATTTAAACGACTTGTGTAAAACGGTTTGGCTAGATCATAACTTTTTTCTTCTTTTTTCTTTGGTCGTCGTAAATAATTGCTTCTTTAATTTACTACGCAACACCTATTTTTCAAAGTGGGGGTGGGGGAGGAAAAGTAACAACAGGCTGATGAATGTTTGAGCTACACGCCTGGAGCAAAATGCTTCTGCCAGTAACGTCAAAGGAAACGCCATTGAGCTTTCGGGCCGAGTGTTACCTTGCAGACTGTTTCGCCCGAAGCCTGCAAACTCGCTAGGTGGAGAGAAAGTGGGCTTTAGAACGTGCTTCTTCGCAGCACCCAGGGGCGTGGCCTACGGCGCTGGGCTAAGTCTCACCCGGGCGGACCGGGGGCGGGGGCCCGCGTGCGGCGACCACGTGACCACCAAGGCCGCGCCGCTTCAGGTCGCGCGATCCGCCGTCACATCAGCTTATAGCGCCGGCTGCTGATTGGCCAGCCGCCTGTACGTGGGTGGGGCGCTGAAGGGCGGGCGGTGCCGCGGGCTCTAGAGCTCCAGCCAGGGCAAGCGGTATCCCGGCGTACGGAGGGGCCAGACGACGCAGGTAGGTTCCGTGCGAGGGCATCTGGACGCCCGCGACTGGGAGGACCTGTGGGCGATCGCGAGGGACCCCCGGGTGCTCGGCGCTGGGAGGGCATCCTTGGCACAGGTGTGGCCGTCGCCGCTAGAGGCGCAGGTGGCACGGGTGCCCTGTGGGCACCTTAGGCCGAGGGGCCTGCGACTAGGACAGGGCTGTCGTGGGGCGGGGGAGGATACAGACCCGGGAGAGCTGGGTCCCGACCAGTGCTGGAGGTTGCCTGTTGTGGATCCTTCATCCTGGGAGAGATGGGAAACGCTGGGGCTTTGCTGTGTGACGGGCTTGGAGAAGGCGATGGGGCTGAGAACCGACGACTAACAGTGTCTGCTGTCTAGTAAGGGTGGTGTTCAGCATTCCCTGCTGTTACAAGACTACTAGGGAACGGCAGGCAGGAGTTAAGCATCGTAAAAAAGTCGCACCCCTGCTTCATTGCAGAGGTGGAATAGTGAAAGCATGGCCTCAGTAGAGACGTGTCCAGGCTGGAAGATGGTTTTGTTCAAAACTTTGTGGGTTAGCCGAGTGTTTATCATCATCAGTTGCTTTGTTAAAGTATTTGTTGATAACAACCTTGTGACCCTTGATCTCTTACCGGGCTTTTTGCATTCATTATGTAATATGAGTGTGGTGTACTACGAATTCCTTATCTGTATGTGTGACTCTGGAGAGGTAAGGATGTAGAAGGTAGTCAAGGGAACAAGCGTTGGGTTTTACCTCGTGTCGACTACACCTTACAGAACAAGTATTTAAGTTATTCCTGTCTTCACTGGCCTGTATTTGTATAATAAGATTATACAAATAATACCTTATAGACTTGTGAGAATTAGATGAGAGAACACCCCTGCTACTCCCCAAGTGAGTAAAAGCCAGGTGAGATGTGGTGCAGGGAATCCAAGAGCTTAGGTTGCTGAAGCAGGTGAATTGAAGTTCCAGGCTACATAGCCAAGACCCTGAGGTAAGAGGGGTTTGTGCTGAAAACAATATGTAAGGTTTGTTTTAAAATCTGTATTTTGTTGTTGTTGTTTGAGACAGCCTTTCTCTGTATATCCCTGGTTGTCCCGGAACTCACTCTGTAGACCAGGCTGGCCTCAAACTCACAGGGATCCACCTGCCTCTGCTGGGATTAAAAGTGTGTGCCACCACTACCTCCCAAAATTTTCATGGGGTCCTGTTTTTCATTTTTCATCTTTTTTTTTTTTTTTTTTTTTTTGGTGGGTGCTGGGAATTGAACCCAGATCTTGCAAGAGCAACCAGTGCTCTTAACTCTGGAGCCATCTCTCCAGCCCCTGTAGGTCTTTCTGTTTTTGTTTTAAAATATAAATGTTAGCTATAATTTCTGTGCTTCTTTTAGTTAAGAAGAATAATAGCTTTAAGTCATCCAAGTATAATAGTGCGTTTATTTACTAATAAGTAAATATATCAGGTATCAGATAATCAGATAAATATATCTGATGCTGGGGAAGGGGCCAGGGCTTTGGACACACTCAGCTAGACGAATACCACTGAACTATACCCCAGGCCTATTTAATAGATAACCATGTTTTAAAGAAAGGATTTGTTTTATCTTCAAAGGCAGTGTGAGATTTAATATAAACTTCAGTTTCAAGAAATAATACCTAATTAACTTAGGGTCTATGGAGTCTCTGACTTTAAGGGGTTTAGCCCTTAAAATTATGTGCAAAGTTATATGAACATATGAGTGTTTATCACTGTATAGCACTTGATACTGGTTAAATTGTTTTTGTTTTTTTTTATTAGCAGTGGCATACATGATGAAGGAGATAGGAACACATGATGTTTAATGTAGATTAATTTTTTTTCCATGACAAAGCGAGAGAAAACATTTGTGGTTCATACCGTAAGCAAAGGACTAAGTGCCTTTAAAAATAAGCTCCTAGCTTGAGGGGTGGTAGTGGTGCTGCAGACCTATGGCCTAGGCTACTTGGAAAGCTGTGGAGGGATGGCTACAGTATGGAGTGGAGGTTGGGGGAAATGGGGAGGGGGAGAGTGTGGGAGTGGAGGGTAGGGAGAGTGTGGGAGTAGGGGGAGGTAGAAGAAAGTGAGCAAAGGATAAAGATAGACCAAGAAAAGATGTGATTTATTACAGATACAGGAAGCTGTGCTCAGTATCGCTCAAGGTACATAGGAGGTAAGATGCCCTTTCCTATTGAGTTGAGGACACCCAGGGGCGTGTGGAGAAGTAGCCACTGTCCTCTATCTTTTGAGGACCTGTGAAGAGCAGCTGAGCAGCCTTCACCAGGCTATACATGCAGCTTCTCCTGGAAAGCATTCTGCTTGTAGAAGTTTACTTAACACAGGGGCAGTCTGAGAACCAAACAGCTCTTATGTTTTTGCCATAGGTTCAACACTTGGACTCATTTGATGACAGAGCAGACTCCAAGTGACTGACACCCCTGCTGTTGTTTGGGTCACGAACCAGGTATTCCCACCTGTGCCTTCCAATAGTGTTTTGCATTTTTTCTTGTTTTGTTAACTTTGGATTCCTTTCGTGGGAACATGTCAAAAGTAACTGCTGGGTGGCAGCAAGGATGAAGCTGCTGTTAGTACGAGCATGGGGCAGAACTGGTGGTGATGCTGATGTATGTGGTATGTTTCTGATGCCTCCTTCCAGAAGAGACAGGATGGGAACTAACACCACATGACTTACAGACTGGCTAGACAAATCCTTAAAGTTTAACTGGAAGTGAGGACCTAAAAGAATGTATCGCCTAGGAGAGAAAAACAAAATACTAACCGTGTTTGAGAAATTGACTTAATAAAAAAGTAAACAGGTTTCACTAGTGGAAACAGCATAAATGCAGAACTATTATTGCATATCAATAGAATGATCCAGAATAATAGACTGATATGGATTAATAGGCTAATGCATATTAATAGGAGCATTCAAAAGGAAGGATTTAGAAATGAAGGGAGCAGGACAATGGAAAATATCTGAAAGTCTAGTGAAAGGTGCTTGGGAACTTACCATAGACCTGGACAACTCTTTTTGTACATTCTCCTCTTCATGTTGAAAGAATGTTTCCAGCATTTTCTTTTCCTCCACTATAACCCAAGACAGCCTTTCTCACCAAAAAATGTCATGCTTGAAAAGCAAGTGTTTGTATTGCCTGCATAGTTAACAGATGGCTGGCAATCATAATTTCCTAGAATAGTTCATCTATAAAGGTCTGTTCTCAGAATTACTTATTGTGCAAAATGGTGTTAGTAGCTCTGCATCCATAAATAGTTACTAGGGCTGGAGAGATCTTAGCAGTTATGAACACTTGCAGAGGACCCAAGTTCATTTCCCACTGTCCTCATCAGGCAACTTACATCCACCTGTAACTCCAGCTCCAGGGGAGTCGGTATCCTTTTCTGGCCTCTGCAGGCACCTGCACTCATGTGGCATATATTCAGGCAACTATTTACACATAAAATAAAAATAAATCTTTAAAAAGAAATGTTTACCATGTGAGCAAACAGTGATGAGCCAGCAGATAATTGGAAGAGTTTTCTGTGTGTGTTTGTGTATGTGTGTGTTCATGTGGAGGTCAGAGGATAACTTCAGTTGTTCCCTGTTTGAGGGTCTGTCATTGGCCTGAAACTCTCCTAGGTAGGCTGAGCTAGCTGACCAGGAAGCTCCAGGGTCCTCCTGACTCTCGCTCCCATCTTGCCATCATAGGCTTATTTGGAAGCAAGCCTCCATGGCCAGCTCTTCACCCAGGTTCTGGGGATTCATACTCAGGTCCTTATGTTTGCAAGGCAAGCACTTGATTGACTAAGCCATCTCCCTAGTCCAATTGAAGAATTTTCTAACACTAAAAAGCCAGTGATACTTAACCTTATCAGGCCATAACTGAGGGGGTGCCACCCTTGAAGAAATGCTGAACATCAATCGTGTTGCTCCTGGTGTCGTGATATGGGAACTGTTGCAAGGTTACTAAACGAATGTGTGCGAGGATAGTAGGACAGCATGAGCAACTATGTTGTGTGAACCCTCATGGGAAAATCAATAAAGGCATTTGTGGTAATAGCTAGTGCTTAAGCCAAACCTTAGGGAGATCAACAAGGGAAAAGCAGTCCTTTCAAAGGCATCTTGCATTATGTTGCTTCATCACTTGGGAATCCTGACCCTGCCGAGTGATCAATGTTTAATTTCAATACTGTGTGTCATATGAAGAGGTGAGTGAGGATGCCTTGATACTCCCCTCTGCTGCCTAAGAGGGCACCTGGGGAGGCTGGTGGCAGCACCTGGGCTACATGAGATTGTTCTGTGAAATGTCGCAGAGACGTAGATGCGAGGAGTGAATTTCCTTACGCTTGTCCTGCAGGGGCTGCAATGGACCTGGTTCTCAGCGCTTCCGATCACTACTTCTTTACTCCGTATGTGTATCCAGCCACGTGGCCAGAGGACAACATCGTCCGGCAAACTATTAGTCTTCTGATTGTCACAAACCTGGGTGCTTATATCCTCTATTTCTTCTGTGCAACTCTGAGCTATTACTTTGTCTATGATCATTCTCTAATGAAGCACCCACAGTTTTTAAAGGTAAGAGATTTCTAGCTTTTGTTACTGTGAAAATGATAAAATGTGTTTGTGAATTTTTCAGTTAATTAAATTGGGTATTCGTAAATAAAGAAAGTAAGGGTTAATCAACTCTTTCTCTCTTGTATTCTAAATAATCAGTGGATCTTGATATTTTCTATTAGCCTGGAATCTTCCCCAGGTACATAAATAAGAATTACTTTGCTGATATTGATGAATAAATGTATGTATATATTACTATACTTATGTAAATATTTTACTCTTTGGCTTTTATAAGTTCAGAGGTGTTTTTGCCATGTATGTTTTTCTTGGGATTCAAATTCAGCATGTGAGAGGTATTCATAATCAAGTTGGAACAATTTTCTGTGACCATTAGTGGTATTCTTCAGACTGTGAGGAATTGGGGAGGGGAGTTCATTTAAATATTATTCCATAAATAGGAACTCAGCATACAGATATTGTGGGGAAGAGAAAAGGATTCAGAAGTGAAGATCTTTGCTGCCTTTACTGGTATAAAGGAATGTTTTTCTTACCCTTCCCATACATTAAAATTTTCACAGAAAAACTTTGGAAGTAAGCTCCTTAGTATAAAATAGAATATAGGGGGCCTGAAGAGTGAACTCAACAGGTAAGCGCATATATCGCTTCAGAGGAGCCAAGTTTGGTTCTTAGTGCCCATGTTGACAGCTCAGAGCTGCCTGAAACACCAGCTCCCTGGGATCTTCTGGCCTCTGTAGACATTGCACTCATGTATGAACACACACACACACACACACACACACACACACACACAATTAAGATGTAGAATATGAATAAAAGAAAGAACGTTGAGGACTAGGTATATAGTTCAGTGATAGAGTTCTTGCCTGATGTGAACCAGAGTCCAAGTGCAGACAGAGAATATTTAAAACTCCATCCCCAGTTAACTTATGACAGTTTTGATGACCAGATTTTGTGACTTTTAAATAACTGGAACTCTCACCTTCAGAATCAAGTCTCTCGAGAGATCATGTTCACTGTCAAGTCTTTGCCGTGGATCAGTATCCCCACCGTCTTACTGTTCCTGCTGGAGCTGAGAGGGTACAGCAGACTCTACGATGACATAGGAGACTTCCCATATGGTGAGCAGAGGAGATACTAGGAAGGTCTAAGTACAAGTTAGTGAGACATTCTCTCCCCCCCCCTTCCTCCCTACCTCCCTTTCTTCCCACACTCTCTCTTGTTTGTTCTTGTCTGTGTATGTGTGTGTGTCTGTGTGTCTGTGTGTGTGTATGTGTATGTATGTGTGTGTATGTGTCTGTGTGTCTGTGTGTATGTGTGTGTCTGTGTGTGTCTGTGTGTGTGTGTGTCTATGTGTGTGTCTGTGTGTGTGTATGTGTGTGTGTGAGTGTGTTTATGTGCACAACAGGCCAGAGAACTACCTCAGATGTCATCCTCAGGATTTTTTTTTTTTTTTTTTTTTTTTTTGATAAGGCTTCACTGATTGGCTTGGAACTCACTTAAGTAGAGCAGGCTAGCCCCAGACATACAGAGATCCATTTACCTCTGCCTCCCAGGTGTTGGGATTGAAGGTATGTGACACTACCTGGCCTGATCTACCTCCTTTTAAGACAGGCTCTTTCGTTGGCCTGGAGCTTACCAGTTAGCCCAGAGTGGCTGGCCAGTTAGCCCCACAGTGTTCCTACCTCACCAATGCTGGAATCCCAAATTCACATTACCACACCTGCATTTTGTGTGGTTCCTAAGATCAAAGTCAGGTCCTCGTACTTGTGAGGCAAGCACCTCACTGGCTGAGCTGTCTCCCCAGGCAGCCTGCCTGTCTTCTTCCCTTCTCCTGCCCTTTCCTTTCTTTCCTTCCTTCTTTCCCTCCCCTAACTCTACCCCCCTCTTTCCATTTCTTCTTTCTTGACAGGGTCTTGCTAGGTAACCCAGGCTAGCTTTCAACTTGCAGTGTGCGCAGTGTGTCTTAGGGTACTTTCTCTCTTATGTCAAAGTTCCCTTGTTTTTACTGTTCTGCTTTCTTCCGTTCGTGTCTTGCCACACACGTGGACTTCCTTAAATTCACTGTCATTTTTAAAGTCAGATTTAGATGACATTATGCCCAAGGCATTATTGATCAGGGATGGTCCCTTTTACGTATTTCCTATGATTGTTACTTCAAACTCCTGAGAAAGTTATTCCACTAGCATGTGAGAGTTACTGAAAACCGTCCTGCTGCCTGAAAACTGTAAGTCTTTCATCACATGTCCATATGTCCTCCTGCCTGTCCTGTCCTGTCCTCCCGTCTGGCCTATCTTCCCTCCTACCCTGTCCTCCCTCCCTCCTGTCCTGTCCTCCCGCCTGTCCTGTCCTCCTCCTGCCATCCTGTCCTCCCTCCTGCCATCCTGTCCTCCCTTCTGCCTGTCCTCCCTCCTGCCTGTCCTCCCTTCTGCCTGTCCTCCCTTCTGCCTGTCCTCCCTTCTGCCTGTCCTGTCCACCTGCCCGTCCTCCCTCCTGCCTGTCCTGTCCTCCCTCCCACCTGTCCTGTCCTCCTTCCTGCGTGCCCTGTCCTCCTTCCTGCGTGCCCTGTCCTCCTTCCTGCGTGTGCCTGCCCGCTTCCTTGATTATATTGTAGAAACAAGACATTGCACAAGCAGTTTGCATTCTGATAAATGTGGCCGTTGTTTCATATCTATAAATATTGTCATAGAGGATATTAGTTACAGTAGTTCACTGTGTCTCTGTCCAGAATTTAGAAATTGACCCTACATTTAGAGCTTGGGATTCATTTTCTTTTAAGAGCAGTCTTGCAGTGCCTTGATTTCTCTGCAGTCCCGAGTTACTTCATGGAGACACATTCCTGGCATCCAGAATATAGGAAGGAAGAATAGTTAAGAGTGTTCACTGAGGTCGACATGGGCCGGCAACAGTTCTCATCTCTGCCCTGAGTTCGGTTCCCAGTACCCACATTGGGTGGCTCACAAGAGCGCCAGGGGAACCAGAGCCTCTGCCTTCACCTGCACTCACATGCATATGTACACACATACACATAATTAAAGATGATAAAGTCAGTAGCTGGGCATGGTGGCACACCGCTTTAATCCCAGCACTTGGGAGACAGAGGCAGGCAGATCAATGAGTTTGAGGCCAGCCTGGTCTACAGAGTGAGGTCCAGGACAGCCAGAGTTACAGCAGAGAAATCCTGTCTCGAAAAACAAACAAAATAATAATAATGGTAATAAAGTTAAATCATAAAAAAGAAAGGAAATACTGTGGGCAATTTTTATGGTTTTTGTATAGCAACTAAAAACATTTAATTAAAAATTACAAATTAATGAAAGGTAGAACATTTCAGGTTTAGTTAGGTGAGAGGGACTAGAGAAGTGAGCAGTTCTAGGTAGTGAAGGGAGGTGAACCTGTGACGTGTTGACCACGTTTGAGTTTAGGATCGCCCTGTGCGTCTATGTGGAACGTGGAAAGGGAACTCTAATCCTGGCGCCAAACTTTTGTTTTGCATGGTCTCTTCTAGGCTGGATTCAGCTCATGGTTAGCGTGATATCCTTTCTCTTTTTCACGGACATGATGATCTACTGGATTCACAGGGGTCTGCACCACAGACTGGTCTATAAGGTAGAGCCACTTACAGGGGAATGAAGGGAGAAGGTGTCACACTCTTCAGTATTACAAATTTTGTACCCGAGATTCTAAGAATTTCTCTTGCCTGTATTAGTTGCTCTAGCCATTGCCTATCGTGGGTCTTGGGTACAGTTTGTTTATATTTTTCTCTGTGGGTCTGGAGGGACTGTCTTGCAATTTTAACTTTGAGGTAACTTTGGCAAATTGACTTTGCCAGTTCCAGCTAGGTCCTATCTGTACCAGGAGTAGAAGCTAAGTTCTCTGTTGCTTCGGGTGAAGTGCGTGGCTCTGACTGTACCCTTTCCTTCCGCAGCGCATACATAAACCTCATCACGTTTGGAAGATCCCCACCCCATTCGCAAGTCACGCTTTTCACCCTGTGGACGGCTTCCTCCAGAGTCTCCCTTACCACGTATACCCCTTTGTCTTTCCACTACACAAGGTGGTCTATTTAGGTTTATATGTCTTGGTTAACATCTGGACAATTTCTATTCATGATGGTGATTTTCGTGTCCCCCAGATCTTAAGGCCATTTATTAATGGGTCAGCTCATCACACAGACCACCACATGTTCTTTGACTATAACTATGGACAGTATTTCACATTGTGGGATAGAATTGGAGGCTCTTTCAAATATCCTTCCTCCTTTGAAGGGAAAGGACCACATAGTCACGTGAGGAAGATGACAGAAGGAAAATCCAACAGCCTTTCAGAAAACGGCTGTGAAAACAAAAGATCGTGCAATGGAGAGTTTACAAAGACTAAGTAGAGTATTGCCCAATTATTCTTAAACATTTTAAATAAGGAAATAATCTACATGCAGCCAAGATACATAGCAAATAAATGATGTCATTTGAGCATCAACATTGCGTGCCCTGCTGAGGAATGGCCCTGATGATAAACTGAGAGAAGATGCTGGGAGCACCAAGATCGTAATCTTATAGTTAACATGTCAGACATTGGTCCAGGGATAACTTGTGTCTTTCCAGCCAGCAGATTTGCAGCCTGTACAGCCCCAACAACAACTTTAAGTAAGATAGAAAATAAGCTACTGAAGAAGCTGGTCTGTATCCTTTTGCCTTAATCCACTCATACTCATTAAGGGGAAAAAAAAAAAAATCCATTGTGCTTAACAATACTGAGACTAGCCAAGAAATACTAATAAGAAGATGATTCCTGTTCCAGGAGTGGCTGGCTCTGCAGTGGTGGTGGAGGACTTACCGGACTTCGTTCAAATGGGAACATCAGCCTGTACAATCATGCGTGGCTATGTGTATGATTTCCTTAATGGCTGGTATGATAAGGTTATATTACCCTCCTGTACACCGGCGCCTTACATTCTGGGGCATTATCAGATTTTAATAATGAATGAATAAATGGTAATTTTTTAAATGTCAGCTATTCCACGATTCAATGCAGATATGAGATTATTTAACTAAAGATCTTGATGCATGTCATTTAAAACCAGCGTTTAATAAGCCAACAGACATGAATCTGGGTACTGCTAGATATGAACGCGTGGTGCCTAGGTGACACATGGGCATCTCTTTTTAACAAAACGGATGCACTGCACTTTTGATATATTTCCAAGTTACAAAGCTGACTTGTTTTATGAAGGGAATAATTGCCGAATACTTAAGTCTACCTGAGATGTGCTTTGAAATCTCATCCTTCATTACTTCCCCTCTCTTCCTACTGCCTTTACAAAAAAAAGAAAATCTCACAGACACTTCCATGAAGAAAGTGGGTGTTGTGAGATAAGTATATTGGCAAGGGGGTGGGGGGTGGGAATATGTTTTGTAAAGATACTCTATTGGCTATTTATGCAAAAAAAAAAAAAACTTACCATGACTGCTATTAACCACTTAAATGTTAGAGCACAAAACATTCTTAGCATAAATTAGTGTCGCTTTGAGAGCACAGAGATCGTGACATGGGTTGTAAAACCTGAGAACATTCTTGATGCCCAGGGTCAGACTGTGCTGGACACAAGTATTAATACAAAAGTCTGTTTTACTCAGCAGATCTTTTCTCATTTGTTCATTAGTTGACATTATCCATTGCTCTGGGGGGCATGCAAACCGGAAGTAGAGAAGCTTCCTTTTTCCTGGAAATACAACACACCAGGGCCCCAGGTTCTGAATACACAAGCATCGCTAAGGCAAGGACTGACTGGGAAGTCGGATGAGTCCGACGCCCAGCTCTGACCAGTGTGCTGCGGACACAAAAAGATCCTCGGGACACACTATTTGATAGTGCATCCAGAGAGGGCAGAGCTCCCCGAACGGGACATTTTTATCTCCCCCTCCCCATCCCCCCAGGTTCAGGGAAATCAAGGAAGAGAAAGCACAAAGATTGTGATAACTGAGGCCCAGGGAGACTGGGCTTAAGGGGCCGTTGTGCCTGTGAACTCAGGCGGCTGTGGCTGTTTGTGTGTGATCCACGTCAGCATTCCAACACGGATGGCGTGGGGGTCTCTCAAGGTCCAGCCTCTAGCTGGGGAGCTATTGGCACTTGATGGCTGCTGGAGAAGGGAGACTCAGTTTGCAGCAGTGTGGCCTCTGAGTTCCTTTTGTGCCAGTGGATGGCCCTACTTCCTGAGGCTAGGGGCAGCTCTAGCTGGCATCAGTGGGTTACAAAGAAGAAAAAGGATTATGAGATGGAGAGAGGGATGGGGGGCGGTCTGGGAGAAGTTGGGAGTCGGAAAGTTAGAGTGAACACAATCACAAGACATTGTGTCGTTGTCTAAGTTAAAGAATAGCTAGGTAAAATTTAAAGGACAACCCCGGGAGGTTAATCTTCAGGTACACCTTGGAGGAGTTGCTTCCAGGAGCCTTGGGAGTAGTAAGTGTGAGTCACAGCAGTGCCCTTAGCAACCTTTTCCTAAGGGATGAGTCACTGCTTCCCATTAGGATCAAGCGCAGAGAATGATGATGTCTGCTTTCTGGGCTCAGTGATGATCATTGTTAGTCTTCTGCTGGGTCCTCAGGAGTATGGGGGTGGGAGCTATTTCCCCTTCTCGTTGGAGGATGAAGGACACTGGGGGAGAGTTAAAGAAAGACATAAGTAAAATCAAAAACAAGATTCACTGTGATTGCTCACTGTGAATTATCTTTAACGAGGTAAAATAGCTAGAATTTTTGTTGCTGTAGCATTCTTTTCAAAAAACATGCCATAACCCATTCTACAGTAAAATTTAGAGACAAAAGCTTGTCTTCTCAAAATAGAATAAACTTAAGAAGGGCAGGAAGTATATAATCCAGGTGTTAGTGAGCTTTACTCTCAAGCAGGGGTTTGGTATAGGGAAGAAAATTATTCATAGAAAATTTGTTTTAATGAATATCCCCAGCATGGCAAAAATGTTTTCTTCCTAAATCTCTAAAGTCAAGTTGAAGGTTTTTATTACTTTTTTTTTTTTTCTGATGGCTATCCTGGAACTCACTCTGTAGACCTGGCTGGCTTTGAACTCACAGCTATCTGCTTGTCTCTGCCTCCCGAGTGCTGGGGTTAAAAGCATGTGCCACCACTGCCCCAGCCTTTTATTACTTCTAAGTGCAATAGAATTTAAAAAAATAAGTTAATATTTTCTTAACAGTGAACTCCTAAGTTGAACCTATCAGAATCTCCTGAACGTGTAACCATTTGCCTTTTTCAGTGAGATTTTCTTAAACATTTGGTAAGAGACTTCCCATTTTGCTTTGGGCACCCGGACAGTGTCCCATCACTCAGACGTAACCACCTAACGGTGGGATAGTGTCAGAAGTGAGTCATTGGACTTGAAGGCACCTGTGCCCTCTCATGGAGCCAGCTTCTCTCATAGGCTTTTGCTAATCTGCGTCATTTATGCCTGTCTCTTTCATTTGATGAAAATTTGCACCCCTAACATGCTGCTAAAGAAACAAATAGAAACAGAAATTTAGTGCACATCCAGCTATCAAAGTAGGTACTGCACCAGTGTGGTTTTTACCTGCTGCTTCGTCAGTATGCTGCTTGCTTTCCTACAGTTAAATGCACCTGTCTTAGTTGTACAGTCAGCTTTGACGTTTATATACCAATGCCACCATCACCCACAGTCAAGAGAGAGAACATTTCCTTCAGAGCATGCGCTGTCTCTGCAATGGGTGGGTCTCCCCCCTCCCATCCCAGCCCCAGGTAACCACTGACCTACTCTGTCCTGGAGGTTAATTCTGTCTTCTAGAATTTCATTCAATCGAACCAGATGGGATATCCTCCTGTGTTTAGCTTTTGTTTTAGTTTTATATATTTTGACACACATGCTGTTGCATTTATTAGTAGTTTGTTCCTTTTTATTGGTGAGCAGTATTCCTATTGTGATATACTTACTATACTAAACAATATACTACTATTGGCTAATCTCTGTATCTGTTGATGGATGTTTGGGTTATTTCCAGTGTGGGACTATTTTTAATAAAACTACTACAGACATTTGTGAACAAATCATTGTGTGGACCTGTGTTTTCATTTCTTATTGATAAAATTGCTAAACAGCTATTGGAATCATGGGGTCATGATGAGACAGGGGTCTCAGTTCTTGTCGTCTTGAATAAAAATCTGTTTGAATGACATGGGCAGTTTAAGCAGAAGCTTGCTTAGCAAAGCTAAGGAAAGCAAACACTCCAGACTGGAGTGGCCTGACCTCTGTATGGTAGGGAGCAATCCAGTCAGTTCTGTGTTGGGAGTATTAGGAAATTTTTAATGAGTATTTATAAGGTGGGTGGCATATTCATGGGGCAAGGTAACCCTTTTACTGTTCCAAATCATGGTGAACTCCAATCTTCCTTTTAGAGTACTTATTCCAATGAAGTACTTATTCCACAGGAAGAGGGGTGGGTGTTAAAACCTGTTGAGAACCATGATATCCTGACAGTGGATGCTGTCAGAGTTCCAGATTCCCGATTAGCCAGAGGATTGTGGCTCCCCAGCTATTTTGCCCCCTTCCCTGCTTTACTGTACGGCAGCAAAAAGTCATCAGTAATAGCATCTGCATGGCCTAATAGTAAAAACTCCAATTGATTCCTGGGTTGGCTGTTGCTGACTGGGAAAGGGATACGTGTTAGTTCAACTCAAAAGTAATTGTGACCATTTTACTGACTTTCAAGTCCTAGCATATATGAGAGTTAACTCATGTCTACTAAAACATATCATAAAAAACTATTCCTAGCCAAAAGCTGACCTCCCAAGATAGAGGCAGAGCCCTCAGATAAAAGCAAAGAGCCTAGACAGTAAGTCAGCACACTTGGAAATACAAATAGATAATTCACCCCTGAGTGCCTGCCCCTTTGTTAATAGCCTATAGAGATCTAGAATCACCCATCCTTAATGAAACATTGTGATAAAAAGTCTCACTAAAAATAAAACTTGAAGATTAGGCTTGCAGCTGCAGTCTGTGAAGGATGTTCCTGCCTACTTTGAATCTATGTGTGTGCTTGCCACCTGAAAGACTGTTTTTTAATAAACCAGACACTTTTGAAGCTACAGAAAGCTTGCCTTGAGAGAATCTCTCTCCCTGGCTGAAAAGTGCAGTTACCCCAAAACAGCAATGTCTGTGCCTGTCTATCGTTTCTTCATCACCAGTCCATTTTCCACCGTCGGGTTAGCCTGAACTATATCTGACGGCAGAGGCAAAACCCCCGCAAAAAACACAATGCAAGTGATGTTATAATGTCAGCTCTTTTGAAGGCAGGCTGTTCAGTAGTGTGCATCTGGTACCTTAGTTCCTGATAGAGCCAGCGCAGTGTTGTGGAACTGTCGTAGAGTTAAGAGTGGGTCGAAGGTCGCTTGGAACCCCGCATCATCCCAGGAGGTGAGAACGGCAGGTGTTTGGCTGCTTCCCACTTTAGCCCTGGCCAGAACCCAGCTAAATATTAAATATTGCTTGCTTCACAGAAGCAAAGGAATGCGGCTTGGTTGGTGCTTATCTGCACTGTAGCTGGAAGCCTAGGGATGAGTCCATTTACTGAGAAGGTGCCTTCCTCTTTTTCCCTGTGAGACTATACCTTATGCAGAAGGTGCCCTTGCAAGACCTTGATGCTTAGACTTGAGCTCCACATGCAAATGGGGCTACTCCAGTATCCTTGTCTTAACCAATGGACCTTATGGCCGGGCAAGGGGCCTGTGGTCCAGACTCAAACCAAGCTCGAGTTTAGAGACCTATCTTGGCGCCTCTAGTTCTGCATAACGGTGACTCAGCATAGCCTATTCTGGTGGTGACTCTGCCTAGTTACTGCCATGTATGAAAATTTTATTGGTTCTCCCCCCTCACTCCACTTTACCTCACACCCTACATCACCTCTCCTCATCTCCTAGACCCTCCCATTTACCCTCAGCCTATAAAAAGGCAGCTTGTAACAATAAAAGCAAGTACCTGCTTCAACAGTTCTCCCAGCTTGTGTGTGTCTTTCCTCCCTGTGGGAGAGTGGTAGGGCCATTGATACACACCATCCTGCTCAGCCCTGAGGGGACAGGCTGGTCCCGCTCCCCCTCAAAGACTAGTACTGTTGGAAAGCCTGACAATGGATCCCAACCCTGGGTACCAAAGACCCTCACCTGCCTGTACCCTATAAATGTAACCACCCTCACTTTACTAAATGAGATATGCTCCTCTGATAGCCTCTCCTGAGAATCTGATTCGCTCTTGTTGACTGTTAGTCCTCCAATCTGGGACCTACCAAGATATATTGACCCATGCCCTGTGCTTTCCTTCCTGGGGGCTGAGCTGGAAGCCCATAGCTCAGCCATGCTTCGGGGAAGGAATCGAGAAAAAGAAAACAACACAGTGTGACAGTTCCAAGATGCTTAACTACAAAGGGACAGTCTGACTCTCGAGACAGCTACCAAGATACAGTGGCAGTGCTTGATTACCTTACAGCTAAATCCTTTCCTACCGAGTGTCACTAGAGGAGATTTTTGTCCATATTTTTTAAGTTGTTTTTTTTGCGTGTAAGGGTGTCTTGCCTTACAGGCATGTCTGTCTGTGTACCATGGAGTACACGAAGATGCAAAAGGAAGGCATCACAACCCTCCATGTGGGTGGCGGGAATTGAACTGCATCCTCTGAAAGAACTGCTGAGCCTTCTTTCCAGCCCCTATGACCAGTTCTTATAAGAAATTCTCAAACTGGGTCCCTAAGCAGCTGCATGGTTTGAGTCCCACTACCAGTGTGAGAATTCTGCTTTCCTCACTGACGGTATTGCCAGTCTTTATTCTCAAGGCACTACTGCCTACCTGCGGATCAATTTGCATCTTCCAACTGAGTAATACAGTTAAACACCTTTTTTTCTTAAAAATCAAAACAAAACAAAATTTAAATCTTTTGTGTAAAATTTGTTCAAGTCTTTCGGGCATTTTGAAAACCAAGTCGTTTTCTTTAAACAATAATAGTGATAAAAATATATTTATTATCGTTATTACTATTACTATTATTATTATTAGTAGTAGCAGTAGTAGTATTGCCAGAGTCTAGCTAAAACTCCATAAATGGGCCGGACTTCTCAGTGTAGAGCAGGCTGGCTGGCCTTGAACTTCGTCGGTCCTACCTCTTGAGAACCAGGGTTGCAGTGTGCACCACCTGTCTTAGCTGCGGTTTCTGTTACTGTGATAAAAGCCCATGACTCAAAGCAGCTTGTCATCTTATTCTTCCATCACTAAGGGAAATCAAGGCAGGGACCTGGAGGCAGGAGCTGGTGCAGAGGTGGTGGAGAAACACCACTTACTGACTTGCTCCTCACAGCTTGTTCAGCCTGCCTTATAGCACCCAGGAACGCCAGCTCAGGGGTGGCATCGCCCACAGTGAGCTAGGCCTTCCCATATTCATCATCAATCAAGAAAATGCACCACAGACCAGTCTGGTGGGATCATTTCCTCAACTGCTGATCCCTCTTCCAAAATTATTCTAGCTTTTGTCAGGTAATGTAAAACTAGTACCACCACACCCTGCCCTTTGCTTTGTTGATTTATGAGAATTCTTTTTGTCTTAACACAAATTCTTCCATGGACTCAGTAAGGTATTTACTCCAATCTGGCTTGTCTTTTCATTTCCCTAATACTGCCTAATAAGGAAAAATGTTGAATTTAGGGTACCAGCGACTCAGCAACTTCTGTCTTTCCTTGTTGCATTTCATGTTCTTTCTAAGACACCTTAAACCCTCCCTCCCAAAGTGTGCCTGGAAGTTTGTGGTAAGGTTTTGTGACTTAGTTCCTTTTTTTTTTTTTTCCTTTGGATAGGAGCTCAAGGTGTGGCCCTGCCTCCCTTCCCTTCCTTTCCCTTCCCTTGTGATGTTCAAAGCTCATTCAGCTTCATGGCTGTGACTAAGCTGAGGTACATTCTCCTCCATGTTTGGGTGTGACTTTTAGTGATCTGATCCCAGGCCATGGTCACATGGTTCTGTGGCCAGGGAGCACGTGGGGGAGCAGGTGGGGCAAAGCTGCTTGCCTTGCAGTGACCTAAATGCACAGAGTTAATACAGTTTTTTAAGAGAAAAAAAAGGTTTTTTTTGTTGTTTTTGTTTTAAGTTGTCACTCATTTTCTTCAGATTTGGTACACTAGTTTTCAAGAAATTCTTTTCTTTTGTTTAAGCTAAAAAAAAAAAAAAATTTACCGTGAACATGAACTTGAACATTCCCCTGTTAACATGTCAACACCTATGTGATCCATAGTTATAGATCCTTAACTCATAGTATTGATTTGTGGTGTGTGTGTGTGTGTGTGTGTGTGTGTGTGTGTGTGTGTGTTTTCTCTTCTTGATCAGTCTGAGAGAGGGGTTTCTGGCAGTGTTTACCTGTGTCGCATTGCGCAGGTCTGCTGCAGCCTTGGTTCCAGATGCTCCACACACGGGCGCTCGGCACATAGAGTGCCCGTCTCTGAATGTCAGAAAACAAGCCTGAAACACCTCAGCTCAGCTTCTAGCCTACTGTGTGCTGTGAACCACAGTGTTTACAGAGCATGTGCAATGAAGACTGTTTCTCTACTGTACTCCTCGGCATGTGAATATTAAGTTAGCACGCCTTTGGATTGTCACAGTGTTTGATTTTAAAAGCTACTGCTTGATATGCCGACTTGATTGTCATAAAAATGTGAAATGAATTCGGGCTTGGGATTAGAACAGAATTGCTAACAATTTCTGAAATAGCCATAAATATATTTGTACTGTGTATTTACGCAAAACAATACTCTCAGTGTTGGTGATTATATCCAACTGTCAGGGCTGGAGAGACGGTTTAGTGTTTGAGTGCTTACTGCTGCTCTTCCAGAGGACCCAAGTTTGGCTCCCAGCATCCATGGTGGGTGGCTCATGACCATGTATAACTCCAGTTTCAGGGATCTGCCACCCTCTTATGGGCTCCACAAATGCCCAGACATGTGTGATGTACACAGACACACTCATACACATAAATTAAAATGAAATCTGAATAAAACCAAAATATCAATCAACTTTGTAAAACATCAAAGACGCTCCCAGTATCAAATTTTCAGCCAGGATTTAATTATTCAAGTAAAAATTAACAAGCACAACAATGTCATTAGTATAAACATTTGCTTTATTCAATAAATGATAAAATCTTATCTAAACCAACTATTTTTCTAAACCAATGTCGGTCTCTGTCTCTCCCGGTTCCCGCGCACCCGCCGGATGGCTGCTGATGCCTCCCCTGTCCGCAGTAGTCTGACCCCGTTCCCTGGCCAGGGGAAGGTGGTTCAGACCTAAGCGGTGAGAAGGCGCGAGCCCGGAGTTGAGGTTCGGTGACCTTTCACGAAGCTGTCCACTCAGCGGACCTGAGAAACGACGGGGCACAAAGAACGCCTCGGGAGCTTGTGTTTGGTGAACACAAAACTCGTTTATTATCAACCCTTTCCCTGTTTAAATATCTTCCCAGAGAAGGCAGGGTCCTGCTATTCTGGGTGGGGGGAGCCTAATTAGCATAGGCACGGTGGGAACACCTGAGGTGGGAAAGCAATGGATCCACCCAATGAACGGATACGGCTACAATACAGGTAAACACGTCCCCTTTAGCTTCCGTGAAGCAAGCAAGTTATAACTAATTTTTTTGGCTAGGGACCTCCTTGGACTAGGAGAGGAGAAGGCTGCCCCAGCGTCTCACCCCGTTTCACCTTTCCAGGGGGCGGGGGCAGTTTTTTGGCCTCAACTTCTACTACTCTCCAGCCCCCAGGAGTCCCACAAACCAACAATTGTTTTAAGTAAATTCCTTTAAGATTTATTAACAGTAGATACTTGATTCGAATGTCTATATATCTGTATACTCTAGGCCACATAAAATTTTCTCTGGTGAAAAGGGGTTACAAGTTGAGAGATTTAAGACTTAGTTCACACCCTAAGGTGAAGTCAGTGTGATTAACAGTAGCAGAAAATCTCCAGAGATCTGCTTTCCACCCTTTCCCAAGCCTTCTAAGGACGCTTGCATATTCAACTCTGACAGACATTCAAGATACCCTTCAGAAGGCTAGACCAGGCTCTCAGCTCCAGAACTGAGAAACAAAATTCCATTTTCAGACCTTTGTTATAGCAAAACCAAGAGTAACATGTGCTAGCTCTGGAGAGGTGAAGGTGGGAAGATCAAGGCCAGCCTGGGCTACTTGAGACCCTGTCTCAAAACAAAAACAAAAACAAAACAAAACAAAAGCACCCAATACACCAGTTATTTGTGGTAGGAAAGCAAACGGACTAACTAAAGTCTAAGGTACCAACTTTGAGCTTCACGGATTTTCTCTGTTGCTTGTCTTCAAGCTCATTGATTTTCTTTACCGAGTTATTTTACCTTTCAGTTGTTCATTTCCCTCTCTTCTCCTTAAAATGGAGGCTCAGACGCTGGATTTAATCTCTTGCCTTTATAACTATAAACACTTGATACCACAAAGTGTCCTCAGAGGAGTGCGGTGGTTGCAGCACACACGTTTTTGCTATGGGCTTGAGAACTCTGCGTTTGAGTGGGATTTCTCAGAAGCGGTCAGTCTTTTGTTGCTTCCTCATCTGAAGCACAGCTGTGGCTCCCACAGTGGCTCTCCTGATTGGTTTCCAGCTCGGCATGGCACACGGCAGGTTCCTGTGAGGCTTCGAAGGTGGAAGCTCAGCCGGATGTGGCCTCCTCACTTGGTTAGGCTGAAGTAGCAGCTGACCCTGCAACATCTGCACTTCCCGTCTGGTCACCTTTGGCTTCTCCAAATTCTGGGTCTGCTTCGTGTGGTGTGTGACCCCACAGTGAAGGGCCCAACCTTCAAAGAAGGGTAGTCTCACCTCAAAGTTGAGGCTTACAGGGGCTCTGTGGGTACCTGCAGGCACACATAAATAAATAAATAAATAAATAAATAAAGAAATAAATAAAGAAAGAAAGAAAGAATAAATACATAGATAAATAAAATGAATAAATAAATAAAATTTGAATTTTTTTAAGTTGAGGCTTTCAGGGGACAGTAAAGGATCTGTCCAACTAAACCCCAAGCTCTAGCTCCCCCCCGCCCCCCCCTCCCCGCCAAGTTCATCTTTCCTTGCTGCGCTGCTCTGTCTCTGGATCCCAACACCAGACACAGTACTGGAAGGAGCTTTCACACTCGTCTTTGGTTAACCCTCACTGCTCCGATCCACACTGATGAAGAGTTTTGTGCCACACGCTCCACAGGTCAACACTTTCAGAGCCGGTCCCTCACTGTACCACGGGTTCTCTGATATGATCGAATCTAAAGTTATCCGCACCCTTTCCAAGTAAAAGGGGTGTTGGGAGTCCATGATAGGCAGCAGCTTACAGATCACCTATGGCCCGTGAGATGGCTCAGTGGATGGAGCTGCTACTACCAGGCCTGATGACCTGAGTTCTGAAGCTAGGATCCTAGTTGTGGAAGGAGAGAGAATCAATTCCCACAAGCCGGTCTCAGGCCTCTACACACACACACACATACACACTCTCTCTCTCTCTCTTTCTTATGCTCTCCCTATAGTGTCTATAAGGCCTATAGGAAAGGCTTTAGAGGAACAAGTATGTGCTGCACACAACACTTCAGTGGAAGCAAAGACTGAAAGTTGGTTGACTGCTCCTAAATATGTTGAGAAACTTAAGCAAATAGATATTGAATCCATGACCTTTAACTCCTGGCTCAAGGCCTAGTGACAACCAAAGCTTCAGTGACTTTTCTAAAATAAACTTATATCTCCGATAGTTTATAAGCTCAAGCTCAGAAAACCACTTCGAAGTTCCGTTGTGCTGATAGCAAATTGGACTGACTCTAGGTCTTACTGTATTTTGTATATTCAAGCTATGGCATTGGTTGGTGTGGTAGTTTGAAAGAAATACCCCCATTAAGTCTCAGGCATTTGATTACTTGGTCCCCAGTTCGTGACTATTTGAGAAGGCTTAGGAAGTGTGGCTTTCCTAGAGGAAGTATGTCACTGGGGGAAGGCTTTTAAGCTTTAAAAGACTCAAGCTATTTTGAGCTAGCTCTCTCTGCTTCCAGTTTGTGGGTCAGGATGTGGGGTCTCAGCTGCTCCAGCGCCATGCCCCCGGGCTGCCATGTTCTCTGACATGATGTGATGGGCTTATCCTGTTGGAACCATAAGTCTCCAATAAACCCTTTTTAGACATTGTATTGGTCACAGTGTTTTATTGTAGCAACAGAAACCTTGATTAATATAGTTAGGAAAGGGTAACATTTGAAAAGTAGATAGAGATATCCAGACAAAGTTATACCAAGACGGGGATCATTGCTCCCTCCTTTCCAATAGTGAGAAGATTCCATAGAAGGAACAGCCAAAGGAGACACAGCTTAAAGCCGACATGAGTTCGGATATTGGCTTGGTGCTCATGGTTAGGGACTGAGCATCTCTGACACTGTGTGTAACTCCCCTTTAAATGCTAGTTCAGTGTAATCATGCATTAGGACACATAGACTTAATGAAAAGAGGAAGCACCTATGTCGTTTGTCGTCGGCCCCAGTAAGTAGCTGCCCTTGTTTCCATATTTAGTCTGCCAACCAAAGCACTTGACTTTAAAAAAATTAAACTCCTCTTAGGGAATGAGGGTCTCCAAACTCTGTTCCACTCTGAACGTCTCTCCTTATATGAAAACTCTTGTGACTCAGTCACGGGAGTGAATGACTGACATCTTAACCCTTCTTTAAAGTGTTTTTTATGGACTCAGATCATGGGAAAGATTAGGTTAACTATGGCAGAAAGAGTCATCTTAGTGCCTACACTATTCCATGGATTGGGATGTGGAGTAAATACATAGAAAATGAGCCAAGCATACGCATTCATGGCTCTCTGCTTCTCGACTGTAGATATGATGTGACCAGCCAGCCTCCTGTGTCTGTTTCCATATCTTCTCTGGCTACTACAATGGCTCCCCGGCCGTGTTGGGATGAGCTCTTTGAACTGAAGCCAGAATAAAATTTTCTTCTCTTAAGTTGCTTCTTGTCAGGTATTTCACCACAAAAATGGGAAAGCCACTAAGTTCAGTAACTACGCTAATAGAATGCCAGCTCCTGTTGTCATCTTGGTCTGCAGTGCTCACAGCTGTAACTTTTACCATTTTATTCCAAGTTCTGTTCTATAGGAAGCTAAGGGATTTCATGGGCTTCTAAGTTAGGAGCTGTCTGAGAGGTTCCCACTCCTCTTGGAGAGGTTGGCATCCAGATACTTGAATAGAATAGATACTTGAATCAGAAGGTAAATATGTTGCAGTTAGGAAAGGACCTTTGTTGGGCCCAGTTGTAGAGCTTACAGAGTGAGACCTGAAATTCCCAGGGGAAAAAGCCACAGCAGTGCTAGAGAGCCAATCCCACCAGTTCTCTGACTGATTAGAACTTCTGTGTGTAGAGAGATGGAATGTTACCAGTCCAAACCAAATTATCTTGGGCCATCTTTAGCCTCCTTAATACCTGTGCATTGCTTATCTATGTAATGGGGAAACGGCTCACTAGCTTCCCTGGCCCTCAGAATAGGAAAGCCATGAGATAGCACAAGTATCTGATTTCCCCACTTGGCTATGACCCACCTATCTCATATACTCACCAACCTATTCTAAAAGTTCTTGATTTATGACTGTCTTTGCTCTATTGCTATAGAAACATCATAAAACTGTTAACACACTGGGGCACAGTATTTGTGATAGCCTGAATCTGCATTCTTGGACCATAGTCATTTATATTTGGTTCCAAAATAAATTCCCTCTTGTTCTCTTTGAGGTGAGAGCTGGGAATGAAGACTCCACATGGTGGGGAACTGTCTCCTTTCTTCCTCTTGTCTTCTTTCCCAACCACTCAGTCTTGAAGCCATCAAATAGGGTCAAGGAAGGAAGATGTCCATATTAGTGAGAGCCTGGTGTGGGAACCAGGGCCCCCAACACTCTGAATGGAACTTTGGACTTCATATACCTCTCAGTATACTCTTTCTATTCCCAGATAAATGAGGATCTGTAAAATACACTTAACTGACCTTAGAAAAACGAGTAAGACAGACTTAGAGGTGCAGTTCCCACTATGACAGCTGAGGATGCCCTCGCTGGTGATGTAACATTGAACTTGACTCCTAGGAGTTAAAAAAGAGAGCATAGCCCTGTTGGGGACAGAGAATTAAGGCATACCCAGGGCAGGTCTTCAGCATGCTTGAAAAGGAAGGAGGCTGCCTTACCCTGATGCCTCTTGGAGCTGGAAATCCCCAAAGTGGGATGCATTTATAAGAACAAAGATGGGGCTAGAAGGTACAAGACAGGTTCAGGTTGCCTGGGACATAGAACAGCGCATGCCAGACCTGTGAATGAAGGAGAAATAATCGCAGTACAGCTTGATAATGGCGCTACACCGTGGGAGAAGCATCACACCAGTGTCGTATTCGTCGTCAGAGCACTTGGTCTGAACGTGGTGCCTGTGTAATCAAGGGTGGCCACCGTGCCTCTCCAGGCTTTTGTCCTCTGCTCGTCAAAGGAAGAGCCACGTTTTCTGTCTCCACATCTCATGAGAGGTTGACTGTGTGAATGAATAATTATGGAGAAGTTATTGTACAGTCACTTTGAAAGGTCAGGCTAAGAGCACACGTGGATTCTTGGGATGCAGACTCTGAAACTAAGTTCTTCCCAGTGGGTTTTTTTGTTTTTGTTTTGTTTTGTTTTGTTTTTCCCTTGTGTTTCTGGATTTGGCACTGTCCTTGGCTGAAGCAGAGCACTTCCTAACATCAGACTGTAGGTGGCGCAGTTAGACTTTTCACAGGTTGTGGCCATAAAAGCAAGCGCGTCCACATTTCATGTCTAGACGGAGGACGTGCAAGGAATCATAAAGCCTTCTGACTGGAGGGATCCGGAAAGGTCATCTACTCTGTCTCTTGTCTTTAGAAAATCGGACTCCTAAATCAGCTCTCTGCTGAGCTCCTTTCAACCACTATTCAAGCTCCCCTGCTCCATGCTTGGCTCGAGACAACAACCAAACCCGCAGAACAGCAAATCCCCAATAAAGCCCAACATGGGTTGTGCGCACATCTCTTTCTTGGGGACAAAATTGCACCGGTCGGGCCGAAGGATATCAGAGAGGCTTTCTCCATTGTCATGGCTGAGTAAAGGTGCCTTTGCTCAGCAGAAACATCCTGTTTATCTGAGATGGGGACTTTCTCAATATTTTAGGTCCAGAGGCCAGTGCAGGGCAGAGGCAGGGGAAAAGAAGGACACCACCAGTTTAGAATTCTAAACAGCAGGATTAAAGGCCAGTAATGCAAAGATTTAGAAAGAGACCGCATCTCCAAGAGCTGCGGAGAGACCTGGGAGGAGGTTTGCAGAAAGATTGCTCTCGATTCTAGGGGGTAAAATGACTCCATATCTAATTTTGATTTTCTAATACAAGTTAACTTTTCTTGCTGTTACTTTCCTTATGGTGCTAGGGATGGAACCCAGGGCATCACAAATGTGAGGCAAATGCTTGATCTAAGAATTAACAATGCCATGTTTAGAAATACAGTAAATATGTTTTTGTGTGTTGAAAGGAAACTGTTTTCATCATCAACTATCAACCCTAATATAGGATTTGGAGTGCATATGTGGCTTCCCAGAAAGTCTGAAGGAAAACAAAATAGCCAGGAGTTGTCCGAATCAGATGACAGACACTCCTTTTATTAGATGCTCATCCTGTGTCTCACAGCAGTGTCTCAGCACAGCTGTCTTTGAGAGCTGCAGCTTCTTCCTCCATGATCTTATAAAATCTAGCTGCTATGAAGGAGCTGGTCAGTTTGGAAACAATAGTTAATTAGCAAATAGGAGAGAAACAGGTCCACCCCCCGCCCCAGGAGACAGTTCTCAATCACCAACACCCAGATAAAATACTATTAGATGTTTTCTTTCATTCAAATAATTTTGCCTATCTGGTGTGTATCAAGCGCTGAGCTAGAGGTGGGATCAAGCAGTAAAGAATACATTAAAAGTATATTAAATAATTTAGTAGGAGCTATACAGATGCTGTGAGGCCATCAGTCAGCAGGACCTAACATAGCCAGTAGAATGTTCTCCCCAAAGGCTCTATCCGTAATTCTAAGGCAACACGGGTGGCAGGCAAGAGCACCAGCAGAGAAGGGTCTGGACAGAAAGAACCAGATGGAGGAAAGTTCTGAGTTCAAAGAGAACACAGACCACTGAAGATATTGAGAGAGGTTCAGTATGGCTGAATGGAGAGTTCTGGAAGACTGGAAAGGAATGAAGGATGGGGAACAAGATGAGGCTGGGTTTGGAGGGTTTTGCTGGCCCTGGGGAGAGGTGGTTTGTCCTAGGAATATGGGAAGACACTGGAAAGGATATCTGGGGAGATGATCAGACTGGATGAATATATGAGAGATACCTATGGACTGCTGTGGTGCATGTGGGAAGGTGGCTGGGGACACAGATTTGCGAGTAGCAGCGTGTAGCTGTGGAATAGAGCCACGAGGCCACAGCCCAGATAATAAAGCAGGCTGGGGGAACAGGGCCAGGGACAGCATCCTTAGCAGTCCCTACAGAAGTCCCAAAAGAAGAAGAAAACCCAATAATGGATGAGCCAGAGATGTGAAGGAACAACGAGAGGTACCACCACATTTCTGGGGGATACAGAGCCTGGAGGAATGGTGGGGATTGGGTCCAGATGGGGCATGGTTTAAGAAGCTCAGAGGATGTTAAAGCATTGAAGGCATGTTGTGGAGAGGGCTTGAAAGAGGGCTGATGGAGGCCAGTGGCTGCAGAGACTGAGAACCATCTCTAAGGAAGGCATCGACTGTGGAGGAGAGAAGTGGTTTTCCAGTGCCAGGGGAGGCCGGGAAGGGAGCGTGGGCATCCGTGACTTCAGTGGCAAGGGTCCGAGAGCAGTCCTTTGGTAACTCACATTTTCTCTGAGTGTCACAGGTTCTAGGGGAACCTTCTCCGCACAATCAAAGGAAAGCCTGAAGTGCTTATTGACATGGGTGTTTTAAATAGCATGCATGAAATGGTGAAATGCTGTACATTTTTTTTATATTAAAATAATTACATCATTTACCCCATTTTCTTTTTTCTTTCCAAACCTCCCATTCACTCCCACCCCCACCCTGAAATGTTATACTTTTAAAAACCAGTCTTGGCAAATAGAATTTGTGGCTGAAGCAGGATATGACAGTAAGCCAGCCACTGTGAAACATGTACCCCTGACCGCTGCTGGCGGGTGTGCTAAACGTAGGAATTCAAGCAAAAACCGCATGCCTCACTCTAATAAACATTTTATGATCAAACCTAATGGTGAGGTGAATTGAAACAATTCATCCAACATAGCCAGACCTAGTTTTTTGTTTTGTTTTGTTTTTTAATCTGAACAGTTGAGTGAATACATAACCACTAATTGCAGTTAGGATGATATGAAAACCAGATAGCTTAATAAACTTTATAGATCTGGATGATAATTAACACAATAACCTGAACTTAATTAGATACTTGTATTAAATGCTGGCAATCAGCAACTGCTTCCCTGGATATCCACTTTAAGTGTACACTAAATATCACAGCATGGTCCAATAAGGACAGACACAAATAGAGCTAATGACGTTTGGAGAAGTTAAGCAAGATAAATAAATCACGATGAATTCATGTGGAGCCTACCGTGGAGTAGGGGAGGGCACAGGAAAGCCCTCCCTTCCCCTTGTCTGGGTGCAAGAGTGCATAATCCAGTGATCTGAAACCCACAGTTAAATCCCTGGAAGGCAGCATCCTTTTTTGTGGTATTGTTTTATAGCAGAGAAGCCCCCTCCCTCTGCAGAAGGACCCATAAAGCACCAGGATGCCTCTTCCAAGGCAGGAGCTAGACTTCTGCTTGCAAAGGCTCAGACTGCAATTTTGCTTTTTTTTTTTTAAATCCCAAACCAGGTTCGTAGGCAGGGAAATGGGAAAGCGCTGCTTGAAGTCTACAGAAAATTCCTCTCCAGTTCTCCTTGCCACTTCACCAGAGTCTTCCCTGTTGTGAGGCTGTTGTGGAGGCCAACAAAGAAGACAAGGAGGCAAATTCATACGTGCAAACTCTGCCAGACCTCAGCAGAGGGAACCACTGTCATGGCCAGTGCCATACTCAATTGAGAGTGGAATCCGAGCGTCTGAGCTCAGGTGTTTTTATTCAGTCAGAACTCCTCAGGTGCAGATTATAAGCAATCAAACATTCCCCCCCCCCCCCCCCCCCGAAATCCAACACCTGCTGATAATGCAAAATGCCAAGGCCTATGCATCCCTTTTCCAACAGAGCACAAAAACAATTATTTTAAACACAACTTAAAAATAAACTTTCCATTACATTTCCCTGCAGAATTTCCTTTCTAGTAATTATCTCCTGTTGAGGTAAATTTGAAACTTAGGCACGCTTAAGACTTCTCCTTCCTTTTCTCCTTCCTTTCCTCTCCCTTTTCCTTCCCCCCTTTTCTTTCCTTCTTGTCTTCCTTGTGCTGTGGCTTGAATCACACCATTCTTAGTACAGACTATACCACTGAGCTACAAATCATCCTTCTCTTAAAAACAGGGGTAATGGAACTAGGGAATGCTTAATTGGTGTTTGCTGTGCAAACATGAGGACTTGAGTTTGGATCCCCAGAACGCATTTGAAAAAAAGGAAAAAGTCAAAGCTGGGTTTGGCAGCACATACCTGGAAACCCTAGTGATGTTGACCTCTGGTCTTCAAATACAAACACACACACACATGTGCACACTTATGAACATATATACTAGCACACAACACAGAGAGAGAGAGAGAGAGAGAGAGAGAGAGAGAAACAAAGATAGGAGTGTAACTGTGTTACTGGTTACTGTGCTGCCCAGCGTGGCATCTGACTCATGGGCTCAAGTGGCTCTCTACTTCAGCCTCTCTGATGGCTGAGACTCCAAACATGTATTGCCATGGCCTCTTTATTTTCTGTGTTCTTTTTTTAGAGTATTCAATTTTATGTATTTATCTGTTGGTTTGCTCATTTAAACCTGCTTAGTTATGGCATCACTGATGTACAAACCTCTGCGTATATTTAATGTGTACAGTTGGATGAATCGGATGCATTACTTCAATCAAGACAGACATGTCCATCACTTCCAGCAACTATTGATGTCACCCATGTTCAAACAAAGAGAGATCCTTCCCTACAATCCCTTTTCTGGTTCCTCAGGAATCATGGGTACCTTGAATCACATAGGCTCATACTGACTATTCTAAGACCTGAACACTCTGATCTTCTCTCCAGACTCACTGGACATATTTCAAACCAAGACTGGATAGCTATTGTTGGAGGGCTCACCAGT
Organism: Cricetomys ansorgei; assembly: GCA_026225945.1. Classification (NCBI taxonomy): domain Eukaryota; kingdom Metazoa; phylum Chordata; class Mammalia; order Rodentia; family Nesomyidae; genus Cricetomys; species Cricetomys ansorgei. Next base: position 2,070,108 of record JAMJFZ010001122.1, on the reverse strand, counting down.
GACCACCAAGATGGCTGCACTCATCTGTGACCTGTGAGACTTCCCTACATTCTCATTATTTTGTGAAAATCTATCTGACTGTTCTTCCCAAGAGCTTCCTTGTAATTCTTCCTCATTGCTCCTATTTTATCCCCCTCCCACACACACTTATTTAATTACTCAGAAGTTTGTCTGTGCTTGGTACATGCTAGGGATGTTACATTTGCATTTGTCTAATGATGTACACTCTAGGGAAAAACTTTCCTAAGCTGCTTGTTCCTGGCTCTTTATGGTTCAACTTCAAGGATTGCTACTCTCAATCAGGCTGGCCACCTCTGAAGAGGAGGATGGCAGTTTCATACTGGACAGTCCTGGCTTGGACATCACTTCTTGCTACTTACCAGTTTTGAAGACTCGAGAAAGTTGTTACCTTCCTATAAATCTCATTTCATCATTAGTGAGATGAGATTACTAAGGTCACACTGGACTTAGCTTGATGTATGTACAAGATGGCCACCTACCCTTGTAGTAAGTAGCTGGATCTTAGACAATCACACCAATCAATTGTTCAGAGTCCCTTCACAAAAGAGAGACAGGAGTTGTACCTCCTGTTCTTTCTCTGACTATAAATATAACCTACCCAGGCAATGGGCAGGCCACCTGTTATTGTACAGAGTCAATGCATGGCAGATGGTGAGTCCTCAGGATAGCTGTAAGAATCTGAGACTTGATGGTTGCTTTTTGTAGTCCTAAAGACTGTGGCTTTTGCCCTGACTCTGCGTATTTCCTTTGTAGGTAACTGATGGTCAGAGAGATAACAGGAACTTCATTTTTTATTTAAATGGCAAGGAGAACTTTGTCTCCAGCTCTCCAGCCAGAGAGTAGCTCCATCAAATCATGCTTGCTTGAGTTAATATTTATGACAGCCTTTTTCTGAGTCTTGAATAACCCAAGGTTATATGTCATCCATCTTCGGTTAGATCAGTCACACGAATCTCCCATCTAGAACTAAATACGGCCAAGAGGAGACTAACATTCCATAAGTGTGTCATGAATTAAAAGAAATATTGAAAATTAATTTTCTTAAAACAAGAAATAATTTTCTTTTGCTTGAGCCACTGTAGACAAAATTACAAAATAATGATATATTTTTGTAGAGTTTCATTTGCAATTCTAGAACCAAACAGCAGTGTGGACCAAAGCGGGGCAGATTATATTCAAAGGCAGAGTGTAGATAAGGCCTTCTGCATCTATGCAGCTCCTGCCTGTCTTGTTTGAAGGTGGTTTGAACAATTGACTTCTTGCTATTGACTAAAACTCAGTTCTTTATTACAAGGCAAGGGAGCCATCTTGCTAACACCCCAAGTTAGGTTACAGTTCACCGTATAAGGAAACACTTTTTCAGTGAATAGAAATAGAAGCAGAGGCATCAAATTTAGCAAACCAATATGTATTAATCCTTTGACCGGGTCTCAGCTGGATACTGAAGCTGTTGTGAGAAATGACGCACGTGTGAGTTGTGTAAGGTTTCCCAAGGAGTAGCTTAGACTAGCTGGGACCAGCTAGAGTAGTGGGGAGAGAACCAGATACATGGAGTGTTCAGGAAAATCCTTCTTTGAGAGGTGATTCAGAGTCCAGAGGATAAGAAAGTAACAGCAGAGGGAAGCAGAGGGGAAAAATTCCCCACGTAAAAGTGGAGTCTGTGGGGCTCAGAGGATAAAGTGCTAGCTGTGTTAGCATGAGGACCTGGAGGGTGATTCCCAGCAGCACACGTGCAAGCACTCCCAGTGCTGCAGAGGCAGAGACAGACAGACAGACAGATCATGCTGGCCAGCCAGCCCAGCCAAATCAGAATCTGCATGTGCCAAGTAAAACTGAGAGTGCCTGTCTCAAAAAAACAAGGTGGACCTTGTCCTGAGGAAAGACACCCAATGTTGACCTCTGTCCTCCACATAGGCATACAAGTATATGCATCTCTCTCTCTCTCTCTCTCTCTCTCTGCCTCTCTCTCTTTCTCACGCGCACGCGTGCGTGCGCACGCGCGCGCGCGCGCGCGCGCACACACACACACTCACACACAGCAATTATGGGGTGCTTGGACAAAGTAGGAGGCTCTTCCTAAGAAACACGACCTGATTCCTCCTGCAAGCCTTCCAGAGTATTTCAGAAACCCATTCAAATATGCTCAGAGAAAGCACCAACCTGCCTAGTTAACAAATTACAAACTAATATGTCATCAAATTAAATTGGGAATGGGGCCATTTAGGAAGGACATTGCAAGTTTGGTACACTGGACTGGTCATTTGATTCGCACCGTTCTTTTAGTTCTTTTTTAGTACAGAAAATGCTACACCTCAGATCACTTGGCGTTAAGAACCATCTGGACACTCCATGGCTAGGGGCTCAGATAATACGTAGCAGCTTTTCTCTTTCACGGTGAATTGTAATTCAATCAGAGTTTCCAAAAATCTTCTCTTGATTCACTTTCTTTAGTGTTTTTTGAAGTTAATGGTTGCAACCTGTTTCTAGTTTGAAAAGTACATTTGAAGAAAATAATTTTGGAGCACCTTTGCAACATCGTTGTTACGGTTTGGATAAATGCTATGTATGTCTGGGCCTCCAACCCAGCCGTGTGTTGAGAGCTTAGTCCCCACCCTCTGGCATGGTGAATTGGTGGAAGGAGGGGGGAGAAAGGAGGAAGTTAGGCTGTAGGAGGATTGCTCCTAAGCGCACTGTGGGACTACAGTCTCTTCCTCTGTCTTTGCTTCTAGGCCACTCTGAGGTGAGTAGCTTGCTCTGCCAACTGTCCTCGTTGTTTTGTTCAAATCAAGCATCTTAACTGGCTAGGTCGGTTCTACTTGATACTTTTTTCCCCCACAATAAAAGCACGCCCTTTTCTGCCTCTCAGTCCCACTTCTGGAGAAATGTAGACTCAACAACCATAGACACTGAGCAGCACTGCCTTGAAAATATTATGCCCTCTCCCTGTCACTCATCTCTTGGTCCAGTCACCACCCACACCCTGGTGAGAGGCAGCTTTCTCTGCTTCAGAACTGAGAAAGGAACTTAGACACCCAGCCATCACGCGGCCAGGAACAGTTATGATCCCCGAGGGCAGCGGGCTAGCTCCTTTCCCCCTTTGCTTCTCTGTAAGCCTTGCCTCATCTTTTCTCCTCGAGTTGGCACCAGTCACTTGCATTGACTTGGATGCACCCTTCTGACTTTAACAACAAAATAATGGGTACTTGAGAGGAAAGACCTCGTTGTTACCTTCCTTCCTGAGTCTTTAAAATGTAATAATAGTAATGATAATGGAAGCAATAACCTTGAGTGGACGTGATAACCATTTATCAGGAAAGAGTTAATAGAGAAGATACTTCCTAATGCCTGACACAGACAGAATGGGCAATACACATCGACTATTAGTGTAATCAACTATTAGTGTAATCGTCATGAGTTAAGCGCACACCATTCCTAGGCTACTATGCTAAATCCTTTCCATGCAAGATGCCCCACAGAGCGGGAGATATTATCAACCCATTTTACAGATGAAGACATGAAGATTCTGAGAACTCAAGTGCTCACATCCACACATTGGATACATTTGCAGTTGCCATTGGAATCCAGTCCTTGTTACACATGTCTGTCCCTGAGTTGACTGTATTTCTCTTCAGATTGGGGGGATGCTGTGCAGAGTTTGGGATATCATGAAGCTGACTGATTTTCTTGAACTTGAAAGTTCTATCATGCAGTCTTAGAGCCTTAGTCAGCAGGAAATGAAGCTGAGTTGGGAAGAGGGAGCAATAAAAAAGGAAGATAAGAGGAAACACCCATTGAATATATATTTGTAAGTTTATTGAGTACATATATATACATATATATGCTTATATGCACTTATTATTTTAAATATGTACATTTGTATGTATCATTGTGTTGATAAAGATCTTAGGGAGCCAAAGAGAGATGGCTCAATGGACAAAGATGCATGCTGCTAAGCTGGAATCTGAGTTTGATCCCTATATCCACATTGTGAAAAGAGAGGACTGCTTCCTACAGGTTGTCCTATGACACCCCCCAACACACACACACACACACACACACACACACACACACATACACACACATGCAGGCACACACACACACATCTAAAATTTTGAATACATTTTTAAAATTAAGTACTTAAGATTTATTTTGTACTTATTTTTTTCTTACCTCAAGGATTTTTTCTAAGTCACTGAGTTAGCTAGCTAGTCATTGGTTCAAAATTCAAACTCAGCTTGGCCTTGTCTCTGAGCTGAGCCCTATCTCTGCCTGGACCTCCAGGCTGTTCACTGGGCTCCAATTCCCCGCCCTACAACACTGCTACTGCTTTAATAATAATTTTACATTTTCCACTAAAACACTAAAATGGCCCATCAAGAGAGGTTAAGAGGGTAGCTCCCTTAGAGAACAGCCAGAGAAAAAGCTAGACAGCCGGTTTGGGGGATGTTTTTCGGTACAGAACTGCTTAGAGGTGTGAAGATGGATGGGCTGACCTCTGGGGTCTTCTCCAGTCCCAGAGCTTCAGGATTGATTTGCCAATGAAAATGTCAAGCCTTTTCTTCCATAAAATGATGTATGGTGGCCTGACTACATTCCCCACTTGCACCCCGCCCCTCACAGCTGATTAAAAAGCCAGGACTAAATTAGCAGAAGCAGTGGGAAGGAAGGATTTCTTCAGGAGCGATAATGTTGTTCTAAGACAAGGCAATAAGGAGAGGAGAGGGAGGGGAAAGGATGCACAGCAGTCAGGGAGGTGGGGGCAAGTCGGGGCTCGGATGCTGCTAGCTGTGAGGACCATAGCTTTGTATTAACCAATAGGCCTGGGGCACAAGCTCTCTGAGCTTTTGTGTGTATCAGAAAACATACTGTGTACATGATTTCCAATTAAACGGAACAAAATGCGTATGGAAGAAATTGAGATGCGTGCATTGTAACCAGGAATTGAGGGGCTCAGCCTGGAATCAGGACTCAATCAACAAAAGTCCACTGAACGTCTATTTTGTGCCACATGCAGTATTCTGGGTGGCAGGCGCACAGAAAGAAGCCAAAGGGACCAGAATCACTGTTCTGCAGAAGACAGACAAGATACCAAGGGCAACATGTGCCATTCTAGTACCAAGTAGGAACTAGAGCTGAAAACGGACCAGGGGCTGTGGTAGGAAGGAAGTGGTAATTTCCTATAGGGTGACTGGGGATGCCCACCGAGAAGGAGCTGCTGAGTGGGAGCTGAGAGAGGCAGAGAGCAGCAGTGAGACAGGTGGAGAACCAGGTGAGAGGCAGAGGTGGGTGTGAGCTGGCGCCTTATGAACCATGGCTGTGTAGCTGTAGAGAGGGTGGGGTCGGAGGTGACAGGAGACGGCCGTGCAGAGCGCTGGACAGATATGGAAGGATTTGTGGCTTTCAGGTGGAACGAGATGGGGGCTGCTCCCTGTGAGAAGAAGCAGGCAGGCTGACTGGCACTGTAATGGGGTCACTGTGGCTCAGGATCTGAGTATGGGGACTACATCGTACCTTGGGAGAGGAAAGCAGGAGGACCAGGAATCTTGCCATCACCCAGGCCCAGAGTACCATCGGAGTGCGGGAAAGTAGTTAATGTCTGTATATATTAAAACACTACATGTTAGAAGGTGAACAGCAAGGCAAGGCTCCAGAAAGGAAGAAAGCTTTTGCTAATTACCTGTCTCTCAATGCTTGTCACATCTTGTCATCTCGGTTAAAGAACAGTGAAGCTGTGGGGTGAAGGCACAGCTTGTGAGGGGCAGGCTGATGCTTTTGGCTGCTTTCCACTGAGAGAGACAGGGGCAGGGTCCCCTCCTGCATTCACAGGTGGCTCACCCACCAACCACTGCACCGGCCTGTGTGTGCAGAGATCTAGAGAGACAGGAGGCCCAGTGCCTGTCCACACGGTGACCTTGGTCTAGTGAGGAGCCAGGTATAAGGATGTCGTTATGATAGAATGACGGTGGACCCCAGGCAGTGATAAAAAGATAAAGTAGGACTTTCGGCGCAGCCTGCAGGAAGGTGGCTACTGAGGTTTGAAAATGGAGGAGTTAGCCAGGGGACAATCAAGGAGAAGCTTTTCCGGGCAGGAGGACAGCAGGTGCAGAAGCACTGAGGTGTGACGGAGCATGCGGGGTGTGGGCCTGCTGGGGCTGTGTGGGTGGATTGGCGGAGGGAAGCCAAAGCATGACTACGAGTTCATCTCAGTGGTTGTTGCACTGTGTTTATGGATGCTGGTAGAAATGGGGACTCGTCCCGTGGGCCTAGAAAAAATAACCCCTGGAGCATGCTTAATTTCTGAACTCCATCATCAGCATCTTTAAATATCAAACGGTATCCGTGTGAAGCCCGGAGACCCAACATCCATCCTGCCTCTGCTACTTATCTGACCTGGAGTCAGGCTTTGTCTGCAGAGCAGAGGAAGAATAACACGTACCTCACGGCATTGCTACGAAAGCAAAATGAAGTATGTCCATGAAAACATTTCCTGAAATGCCCCAGAATGGCTTACTGATTAAAAGTGTCAAACTGAAAGATACTTGAGAACTTTCCTGACAGCAGTCTCTGCTAAGGACCTCTGCTCTTTCCACTGCTCTGGGACCCTGTTTGCCACTGGAAGGACTTCATAGCACACCTGATCCCCCGATCTTTCCATTTTCTATGCAGGCTGCAGGACAGGCCTGTCTTCTTCCTTTTCTCTAAGTAGAATGTAGACCGATGCTTCTTTTAAAAAGTTATTTTTACAGATTTATGTATTTTGTTTTCCATGTGTCAGTGCTTTGCCTGCAGGTTTACATGTGCCGTATGTGTGACTAGTGCCTATTGAGATCTGAAAAGGGCATCCAGTACCTGGAACTGGAGTTATGGAGAGTCGTGAGCCATCATGTGGCTGCTGGGAACTGAGCCCTGGTCCTCTGCAAGAACATCAAGTGCTCTTAACAGCTGAGCCATCCCCCAGCCCCAGACTGCCATTATTGACTGGCCTCTTCAGTTCTGCCTGGTGGTTATGACATGTCGTCTCTAGCTCTAATCTCTCAGCATATATCTTGCCTTCCTGTTTTGTCACAAAAAAAAAAAAAAATGAGGCCACTGGTGTGAACTTCTGCTTTCTTCCACCACCGTTAAAATTAGCATCAATAATCTAGAAACTTCTATCCCATTTATTAGTGCCGTTCTCTCTTGGTTGAGCTCTCTCCTATTCAAGGTGCCTCCCCACCCTACCCTAGCACCCTACCTTTTCCCAACCCCAGCTCAGTTCTCATTCATTATCCACTTTCGTCTTTGGAAACTTGCTCCTTCCATCATCTCCCCTCTTCAAAAGACTGTTCTCTAGCTTCCTATTGGCTCACTACCCTGAGTCTATAAATACATCAAGACTCAGCTGTACAAATGCAAATCTCCCTTGACCTCTCCTTTACCTCTTAGCCAAGAATCTTGAATATAGGGCTCATACTTGGGGTCATGACCTTCTCACTTTTAGACCCACTTGGGGGCTCCTACCTGCCTCCTGACCCCACAAGCTGCTTTCAGAAGCAACACCTCCAACTGGTGAGAGGGGTATCTGAGCCCATCATTTTCTCTGTTTCTTACTCATTCCCTGGCATCCGTCTCAAGTCTCCTCCCTCACCTCTGACCACTGCTGTGTCCTTTTCCACAGCTTTCCCTTGTTTGCCAACCTCCTAAGCAAATGTTTACATTCCCCCTCGGGTTCCCTTCTGGCTAGCTGACTTCAGTTTCCTGTGGTATCTAACACAATCTCAGTGCTCCCTTCCCATACTGAAGGCTCCAGGTTTCATTCTTTGTGACTGGCATTTCTGCTGGACTTCAGACTCCCGCTCATCTGTAGTCTGCTCAGCACCTCCCTGAGAACTGCAGATGGAAGTCAACAGGGCTCAACTCAAGGTATAATTGCTTCATGTAACCCCAACTGGATGGCTTTCCTTTCTTCTCTCTTCAGTGGGTTCATTTGCCACCTGTCAGAACATTAGAACTCACCCCAGGATGTTGTTTGTATATGTGTGTGTGTGCTTATGCGTATGCACATGAGCAGTATGCACATGTGTATATAGGTAGTTGTACCCATGGGCGCACATGAGCAAACCAGAGTAGGTTGTCAGAGTCTTTCTCTAACACTCTCCCCCACCTTATTGTTTAATACAGAATCACTTACTGAACCTGAAGATTGCTGTTTCAGCTAGGCTTGCTGGCTGGCCAGGGAGCTCCCAGGAGTCCTCTGTCTCTGTCTCCCAATGCTGAAGTTATACGTGCACATAGCCAGGCCTGATTTTTACACTAGAGTTGGGGATTTGAACTTGGATCATCTTGCTTTCACAGCAGGAGCCTCTACCTACTGAGCCATTTCCTAAGCTCTCCTACAATGTATTTTTGAGACAGGATCTCTCACCAAACCTGGAGCTTGTCCATTTGGATAGACTTGCTGGCTAGTGAGCTATGAGCCCCAGGGATCCGTCTGTCTTCGCTTTGCTTCCCCAGCACTGGGTTTCCAGGTGCCCACCACCACATCCAGCTTGTATGTGAGCGCTGGGGATCCAAACTCAAATCTGAATACTTTAGCAGCTAGCACTTTACCCACTGATCCATATTTCCAGCCCTTGTCTGGGATTATTGCTTCTAATTAACCCCATCAGAGATGGCCATGGAACCTCATTTCTGTAATTTCCTAGCCACAATCTTTGGATCAGGGTCTCCTCTTTAAGCTTTATTCCTTGAGCTAGTTTCAGCTTCCTTGTATAATTCACTGTATTCACTTCTTGATTGGCCCCGTATTTCCATCCCTCTCTTTCCCCCATATTCACATTCTACACGGCTGCCAGACAAAATGTATTAGTTTGTATAGTGGTACTATAACAAAATACCTGATACAGTGGACTTCACAAAGAAAAGAGGTTTACTTAGCTCAGAGATTTCGAAGTGATCAGAACAAGATTGGCAGCCCACTAGTTCAGCTTCTGGTAACAGCCTAATGACAGGTAGCATCTTGGCAAGAACACATGGGAAAAAGAGCTAATGTAAATAACTAGACAAGAAGCTGAGGAATAAGTCAGGGATCAGGTTCATTCTTCAAAAGACTTTTTCTAGCCAGGTGGTGGTGGCACAAGCCTTTAATCCCAGCACTCGGGAGGCAGAGGCAGGCAGATTCCTGTGAGTTTCAAGGCTAGTCTAGTCTATAGAGTGAGTTCCAGGATAGCTAGGGTTACAACAGAGAAACCCTGTCTCGAAAACAAAACAACAATAAAAAAGAAAGAAATTTAAAAAGAAAAAGAAAGAAAGAGAGAAAGGAGAAAAGAGAAAGAAAGACTTTTTCTCATGAGAACTCAGGACTTCTGTGGAAACTACATTAACCCCTTCTGAAGGCAGTTCCCTCCGTGACCTCCAGAGGCACCCTACCCCTTAAAGTTTCTACCACCTCTCAAGCAGCCACAGGGACAAGCAAGTGTGTAACAGCAGGTGAGCCCATAGGCAACAACCCCAAAGCAGACCCAAACAACAGCAGAAAGTAGCCTGAACCCAATCTGAATTGGCCACTCCTCATTAAGCTAACACAGCCTTCCAGCCTGAGGCTTTCTGGCCTGGCCTTTCCCTCCATACTGAAGTCTTCTGAGGTCATGAGAACTTTCCCCCCATGGAGTTGTGACTCTGTTAAGGAAGAAGACAAGGAGAGCTTGCAAGAGGTCTCCATCCCCACTTTGTTACCAATGAAGTCAGTTCTTCAGGAAACAGTTCCATCTGCAGATGAGGCTGCACACTTCCTCAATGTGGACCAGAGAGACAGAGAGATGAACACCTGGTCCCTGTCTACAACTCCCTCCTGTAGGGAAGAGAAGAGCTTCAAGCAGGCCACATCTCAGACCTACTGATGAGAACTCACCCAGTCGTGAGAAATAAAGGGAGAAGGTGGATGTTGATAGGGAGCCCTCCACCCAGGGAAAAGATGCTTGGGCGGAGAGAAGACAAAAATGTAAAACAGGTTAGTACTAGGATGCTATTAAAATGGTTAAAATCCAAACAGGCAGCACCGGATGCTGACAATGGATGTTGAGTGGAGGGTAGTAGGGCCTTTCATTTGGTACTGCCTGGGATTCCAGATGGCACAGCCTTAGAAAACATATGACCCAGGTTATGTATCTAAATGAACTGAAAGCTTACATCCACATATAAATCTGCACATGGGTGCTCATAGCAGCTTTATTCGTAATTGCTAGAAACTTAGGAACAACCACGATGTCTTCCATAATTTGTGGGGCATACAGACAAGGAAATATTCAATACTAAGGAGAAACGAACTATCCTATGACCAAATAGAAGTAGCATAAAGGCTACTGTGTGATCCCAACCGTATGGTACTTCGGGGGAAAGCCGAAGTAGGGAGATGGTAAAAAGACTAGAGGTGGACCAGGCTCGCAGGGAGGGAGGCATGAAGGAGCAGATCACAGAGATTCGGACGATGACAAAGCTAACTGTATGATGCTATGATGGTGGACATATGTCATACACTTGTCAGAATCACAGAGCATATAACTCTGAGAGCAAGGCAGTGGAAACTGAGCTTCCGGAGATAGCAATGTGGGTTCACTGATTGCGACTAACATCCCACTGTGGTGTGGGTGCCAATAGTGCACTCTGTGCATCTAAGAGGACAGCATGTGGACAGGCAGATCTCACAGCTGCTCTTGGAATGTCCCACTCAATGGCATAAACTTAGAGCTACTCTAAAAAATTTATTAGTTTTAATAAAGGTTAGCAACGTGCTCTAGATTTCCTGCCACACTTTCCCATAGACACACCCATAGGCGACACTGAACCATGCTGTGACATCAGCCTATGACACAAAATGAAAACAAAACAGGAACCTGGCTCCCCAAGGAAGTGTGAGAGGCAAAGCCCCTATGTACACATGTAATGGGCATGTGTGTGGGAAATGAAGGGACCACATTTTTGTTATGTCAGCTTAGACTTTACCTTACCTGGGGGGGGGGTGAATTAGTAGACAAGTTTTATACCACACTGAGGGGTTCGGGAGACAACAGAGCAATTAAGAATACATACTGCTCTTTCAGGGGACCTGAGTTTGGTTCCCAGCACCACAACAGGCAGTTCCCAACCCTGTAATTACAGCTTTGGGGGATCTGAAGTCCTTTTCTACAGTCAAGAGCACATACCTACCCCACCCAGCCATCCCCCACATACACAAAATTAAGAATAAAATAAAATCTTAAAAAGAGAGCATTGACGTGGTTAACAACCATTACTAAAATGGAAGACACTGAAAACCCACGTGGAAGACAACCATTGCACAGCACAAGCAAAGCCATGCGCAGACATATCTGAGGTTAGAGAGCTGGCGCGCCTACTAGGAAGAATTACTTTTGTCTGTCTGAGTTCAGAATAGGTCTTTCTGAGTATCATGTAGTATAGCTGCAGGTTCTTCTAATCACTGGGGGTGAGAGAGGGTTTTCGAACAGTAAATTAATTATCTATGAGGGCTAATGTCTTTGCGTTATTATTGCTGTGATACTCGGTGAGGAAAGGGTTTATTTCTCTTTCTTGTCCCTATTACAATCCATCATTGAAGGAAGTCAGGACAGGAACTCAAACAGGCCAGGAACTTAGAGGCAGGGGCTGATGAAGAGGCCATGGAGGGGTGCTGCTCACTGGCTGGCTCCTTGTGGCTTTCTCAGCTTGCTTTCTTATAGAACCCAGTCCCATCAGCCCAAGGGTGGTACTACCCATAATGGGCTTGGCCCTCCCACACCAATGGATAATTAAGAAAATGTCCTACAGGCTTGCCTACAGCCTGATCTTAAGGAGGCATTTTCTCAATTGAGGCTCCCTCACAAAACAAACAAACAAAAAACATAAACTAGCTAGCCCCACTGGAAAGATGGCTCAGCTGGCAAAGTGCTTGTAAACGTGAGATCTGAGTTTGGTCCCCCAGAACCTGTATAAAAAAACAAAAAAAGAATCCCAACACTGGGGAGGCAGAAACAGGAGGATCCCCGGGGCTTCCTAGACATCCGGAGCAGCTGAATCAGTGAGCTCTGGGTTTATTGAGAGATCTTATGTCAAAAACAATATAAGGTGTCAGGCCATTGAGGAGGACATCCACTAGCCTCCCTTGGGATGTTCTTCTCTCCACACTCACCGTAACTCGCTTCTTCCCAGTCCCCAGTCTCTCCAGGCAAATCCAAACCCTGGAGATTCCTCCCTGGAGAGGAGAGAAGACAGCAAAGCCAGCACTCAGGAGAATAGGGAAGAAAGCTGTGAAGCCCGAGGAAACTCGGTTAATCATAGAACGGTTATTTCTCAATAGAGGAAGTCACTTGATCCTTTGTCTGGGAGAAGCGACACATCTATTTAATGCTGGCCTTAGCTCACCCCCATTCGGCCCAGTCTCCTGTTCCCTCCCCACAGAGATGTGCTTGCTGGGAGAAAAATCAGCTTCCAGATTATTTGGGAGCTTTGTTGAGTTTTTCTTTCTCCTTTGTCACCTGGTTCTTCAAACTAAAATACAAATTATATCCCGGAGAAGAATGGAGGTCACATAAACAAGGCAGCTGTGGCTGATGAGAGGGATTCTACAAAAGAGGTTGACACTTCTGTTTGCTGAGCCGCACTAATGAGGATGCGTGGGTTTCAAAATATTTAAAGTCTGCTGATGACTTTAATAAACATCGTTTCGAATATACGTGTGTTATAAAATGTTTGAAGAATACAGACAAATACAAGAAGAAAAGAAAAAAAAATGACAATCTGTTTAAAGGTTGGTCTTCTCTTGGGTCTCCTACTTTTCCCAAGTCTCTCAGCATCTGCTTTCTCTCTCTGTAAAATGCAATCGTTAGTCCCTAATGTCCCAGTGCTCACCTTCATTGCTTCATGCAAACACATCTCTTATATATGTTTCCATTCTTAAACACACAGCCACAACAGGATGTTTCAGATCAAAGCCCCACCACTTCTTTCGTTGGCAAGCACTCACTGGTGCCTACTGGGTCCTGAGCTTGTCCAATGTGATGGGCAGGCTTGAACATGTGGAGCAGTGGTTCTCAATCTTCCTAATGTTGTGACCCTTTAATACAGTTCCTCCTGTTGTGGTGATCCTACAACCAGAAAACTGTTTTGTTTTGTTTTTCTACTTCATAGCTAAGTTTGCTGATGTTGTGAATTGTAATGTAAATATCTGACATGCAGATGGTCATTGAACCCACACAGGGGTTGCGATGCACAGGTTGAGAACAGCTGACATGGAGCCTACAACCCAATCCAATGGGGAAGACCGGTGCTAAGTGACACCCTGTGTGGGGAACAAAAGGCTACGTACCCTGAATTCATGCGGTACATGGAGGCTACCCACTAAAAGTCCCCACATTGAGGTTTACTGTTAACAGCTTTCTGGCGAGACCCACACCGCTAACACAGTTGTCCACCTGCATCGTGGTTGATGATCACCCAAGGGTTTTCTTTTTAACGGATGATGGCTATCAAGGACACTGTAAGGATGTCGCAGAATGACATTCTATCTCCTCGATGTCTGACAGGGAGCCTGATTGTGACAAATGATCCTGGGTCTTCAGCCCCCTTCTCAGTTGTCCCATCAGCAGGAGATGGTCCCTTTTCACTGATCATCAGCTCCAAAGAGAGGGAAAACATTCAGGCTACCTAACTGCAGTCCCTAAAGCAGTGTAGGCTGGAGAAACGAGCCTAACCACCACCCTCTGCTCATTGCCTCTGCTGACGAGGGCAAATGCAACAGAGCTACTGGGGGCTTCTCATGTGTGCACATGAGCTCACATCCTTGTTCTCTCTGAAATGCCATCAGTACCACTACCATACACGGCTTCAATAGGCAAAACAGAGGAATGTTTTCAGGAATGTTCCTGAAAAGCCAACTTCTGAGTCCTGTAGAGAGATTAAGAATAGAGGCTCAATATTTTCAAGCTACGGTTGAGCTAGGCCCAAGGCTGGACTTCAGTAAGGCCTTGGCATTCTTGTAAGAGGTGTCCAGTCCCCTTTTTCTCTCAACTTTGGAGAATGAAGCAGGCAGAGTGCAAGGCACAGATGTTCACACACTGGACCTCATCAGTGGTGATCCTTTGGACTGAGTTGCAATGCTTCCTCCTTGGGGTCCACCAGAGCACCCGGTCCCTGCCCCTGATGCACCCAGGTCTTGTCCTTCCTCTTCTTCCTTCTTTGCATTTGTCCCAGCTGCTCAGTAAAGCGCCGGTTTCTGACATACCACTTGTCCAATCTAACCGGCCAAGTGAACCACAGAAAAAACCCAAATAGCAGCTGTTCTAGATTAATGGGTGAGTTGGGGGTAGTAGCCCCCCTCCCCCAAATAATGAGCGCTCATGTCTGCAGGAGATCTGTAGCCAGAGCGATAATTTTAAAGCTGGGTATCAGCAGAAAAGCTAATGAGAGCAGTAAAGCGTATGTTAATGCGGTATGTGTGTAAAATTAACAACCCTTTCAGAGTTGAGCTGCAGACACCCTCCTGAGGTCAATCTGGAAGCCACCGAGAAGGCTGCTTCTGTGAGGCAGTGTGCAGTCGAGAGTGGGAAGTCACCCAGATGGGGTGATGACCCAGCTGCGTCCTAGAATTAATACTGTGTTAAATTAGCCCCTGTGTGAACGCTGTTGTTTAACAGCTTGCCTGGACTGTTTGTGGGAGCAACCGCAGCCGGGAGCATTTAGGGTTCTACCTTGGAACCATTTCCCATGGCTGATTAGTCACTGGCAAAGAGTCACAGCAACATTGCCACATTCAAAGCAAATGTCGCATTCCAGGGCATGGCTTGCACCAAGCTTTGGGCTAACCCAGCATCCCCTTGTCTGGTCCACTAACATCACTATGAAGTGAGTACGGTGTCTCCTATGTAATGGGCACAGACACTGGTGCCCTCGTGGTGGCTTACCAGTCCTGGAGGACTGTGGACACTTTATCTGGATCTGTCTGGTTCTAACAGGTGCTCTTTTGATTTGCAGAGTACACTTGAAGAGTTGGGGTGGACTTCCCTCACAAACAGGCTTTGATGCTCTCTAGTGAATGGCTGCAAAATCCCAGAAGTGTTTGAAATTGACAGATCAGTGTCAGCTCTTCTGACGGCTGGGTTAGAGACACCTGCATTTTTGAGTAGGGGTTAAGCTCCCTCAACCCTACTACTAACAACAGAACATAGGGAACAAGGGAGAAGGCTTTGACTGATACACAGTCAAGGGGCGGGACACAGTCTTCTAGAATGCAGTTCTCCCCCTAGGACTTCTATTCATCAGGCCTCATGGGAATGGGAAACTACCCAAACTGACTACCTTGCGTAAACATGGTTCATATCATCGTCTCCTATTTCCCCTTCCCAGGGACTCCCGAGGGATGGCAGGGGCTACCTACACGGTATGTTTCCCTGGGCACCTTGGAACAAAGTCCTGACACACACTCTGTCTCATGTTGCACAAAACATTGAAGCTGGCGCTGCCAGCTGAGAATTGAGGGCCTTTCAGAAACCATCAGAAATACAGCCAAGAAAACCACCCCTTCCTTTTCAGAGGGGTGGAAAGAGAGGCAGTCAGTTGACAAAGAAGGAAAGCTCCTGGCCAGAAGCAAACCCGACTCTCAGCCCCGGCTTGGGAGAGAGAAGAAGAATGAAGAAAGGGAGCCTTCGGCAACTTAGGCTGCTGTCCAGTTTCGCAGACACATTCCCTTGGCTGACCTTCAGGGCAGCTGGGAAACCACAAACACACACAGCATGCAGACAGGCCATGCTATCATGGCCACTCTGTCCATTGACTGCTCTAAAGCCCTGCACAGCCCCCTGGAGCTGCCTCCGTTGCACAAGGAAACACCAGACGAATCCAGCCTGACTGGGAGTCAGAAATGGCACCAGTCCGGAGGAAATCTCAAAATGACTTGAAGATCCAAGTCCTGAACTCTGGTTTGGACCATGATCCTGGTTCCCGCAGTGCCAGCCTACTCTGCCACTGAGAACAAAAAGTCATTCCCACTCTAGTGGGGGAAAAGGCCTGCCATACCACTTCAGAACTTTGCCCTCCTAGGAATGTAAGAGACAATCATTCAGAAAATGGGAAAGAACACAACAGATGCAATGACACTTAAAAGAGACTAAAGCACAGGAGGACAGGGATCTCTGGGTGTGTCATACTGATTAGTGTCTGACCCACTTCTACTCCCAAGAGAACTTTGGGTGATCCTCTTATGAGGAACTACCTTTAATATTCATAGGGCTTGTGGGTTGAGTGAGGTACACACTTCAACTTGGCCAATGACAACCACATATCTCTGAAGAACTGATTTAGGGCAGGATGTACCCTGAGCCTGGTAAACAGATTTTCCAACTGGAAATATAATGCAAGTAAAGTAATGCAAATATCATCAAAAGAGGAACGAAAGTGAAGATACTGGGCAATGTAGGGAAAAGAATTTACTCATTATCTGTGTCTCCAACCTATTTGGATGACACTCTCAAGCATTGTGGGAACCTGTGTGTCTAGGTTCAGCATCAACTTGGGTAAATCTTTGAGAAGTCATGGAACAGACGACAAGATTTTACGAGATCCTGTCCCAACTTTCAGCATGGGGAAAGGAGTGACTTTGGGAAGCCATACGCTAAAATCCAATATAAGCCCTGCTATAGAAACTATAAACATTTGTGTATTGGAAACATGACCCCCAAATCCAGAGATTAATGGTGCTCAGAGGTGGGCGTCTTTAGAAGTCAGTTAGAAGTCAATGGAATTGGTGGCTTGGGAAGAAGAGGGCCCAGCCTGGTACCGTGATACTATATTGCCATGTGATACTTTCAGAAGGTCCTTGACAGGTACCATGCAGATGTCAACAGCATGCTCTTAGACGTCCTGGAACTGGGAACCACATAAATCTCTATTCTTTACAAATCACTCAGTCTCAGGATTGAAAATAGATAAAGAAAAATCTCCATCAAAATTCTAGAACTGATTAGTAAGCAGATGGATGGGAATACTTTCATAATAAGATGCAGTGGTCACCCCCAAACTGCTGTGGTTTTACATAAGTCAAAGCAAATAAAAGTCTCATCATTTCTCCAGTGCCCACTGACCTTTCCTTGTCTGGCACATGATCTACTAACCCCTCACCTTCCTTCCCCACCTGCTATACCTACATAGTCATAGTCTACGGAGCAACATGGACCTTCATTCAGGAATGTCCAAATTCATCCTTACCACGTGGACTTTTCTTTCACTATCCCTGTGACCTGAAGTTCTCCATTGTCCTATTTTAGTATGGCAGGCATCTTCTAATCTATTAGACCATCTCAAAATAACCTCCTCAAAAAATGCTGTCACTAAGTTGAGAGAGTAACCCGGGTAGGTCATTTGCTTATTTTGTGTGAAGCTTGGTTCTGTCCTCAACAGAATATGTGCAAATAAAAGGACTAGTGTCCTTGCACCTAGAAAACAAGGATATTCTGGGCCTAGGGAGCTGGGCAGTTGATGTAATGCTTGACATGAAAGCATGAGGTCTTGAGTTTGGATTCCCAGTGCTTACATAAGAAGCCAGGTGTGGTGGTGTGCATTTGTAATCCCAGCACTGGGGAGGCAGAGACAGGAGGATACCTGCAGTTACCTGGCCAGCAGGTCTGTCCAAAACAGTGAGCTCCAGGTTCAGTGAGAGAGCTTAAAAGAAAAAAAAAGCTAAGATAGAAAGATCTGACATTGATTCATGGCTTCCACATGAAGCCCTGCCACAACATACCCACATAAAAATGGCTTCCCTCAATCCTGTTAACAATCTAGATTAAATATCACATCTCAGAACATCTTTTAGGCCCTGTGTGCAATCACGAGAAAGTGTTTTCTCACAATAAATGATGGCTGTACTCTTACAGAGGGAGTAGGGGTATAAGCCATTTTGCCTGCTGTAGATGAAGAGAGATTTTGACATACAGATAAACTTCTAAGCCAATATTTCTTTTAAAAATGTATCTTTAAAAATGTATTCTTTAAAAAATTATTTTTTATTTATATGTGCATGTGTGTGTGCACACGTGCACTCACATCTGCTACATATGCTACATATGTGGATGTCAGAGAACAATTGGTGGGAATCAGTTCTCTCCTTTCACCACGTGGTCCTGGGGAGCAAACTCGGATCATCAGGCTTGAGGACAAACACCTTCACCTGCTGAACACCTTACTGCCCCCAGACGAGTATATCTTCAACAATGGTCTGCAAACTATAAGCACTGGGGAGTTCTTTGCTACTGTGAGCGTGAGAGAGCTGGAGGACACTGATCAGGCCTTGGAGATCCATCCCATATGGTTTCTTCCTGCTTCTCTCTATTAAGCTTCCAACGGGTCCTGTAAGATCCACTGGGCCATTGTAAGCTGATTGCACCCCTTGTAGGCATCGTCTTTGGAGTGGTGGTTAGAGGCTTATAATCTACAGTTATAGTTTACAGTTATGATCAGGCCTCACCCTTGTCACTGGGCAGATGTTTACTTTGAGAATTCCTTGAATTCAGAGTTCCAACCAAATGTGTCTCCAACTCTCTAGTCTCCCCTGGATGTTGTAAGATTATGTTCTCATCTCTAGGCTGCTTAGCTGGGGCAACATTGAAAAACACCAATCTGATTCTGAAACACAGTCGAGCATTGATGTGACTTGATAACATGACACAACATCATTGATATTACAATACAGGCTCTTGGGTCTCATCCCAGTGCTCTCAGGCTGTTGTCCAATAGCAAGCTGACTTCCTGGCAAATGGATGAGTTATCTATCCCTGGACACATTCTCGTGGTGGCTGGATGATCAGATTTCTGCAAAGTCAATAGAAATTCCTTTTTGGGAGCTAGTTTGAATTATTTAAAAAAAAAAAAAAACCTTCCTACTATGCACTTTTGGTTTTACGAAGAGAATAGAAGGTAGAATTTCTTCCTTGAATTCTCTGTCTTTACCACTAGTGGGCTGAAACAACTGAAGTCCAGGTTCTGAATGGAGTGATGGTGATCACCCCCAGGAATACTTAACACTTAAATGTCCCGGGAGTATTTCTATTACTTTAACGGGAATACAACTTCACAGTAATTATGCATTGGTACTGAAATACTTCCCAGACAGAAGAAATCAATATAACCAATTATAGAATGGGGAGAAACAGTGGCAAGGATAATCCAAATTCATCTCTCAGCTGAGGAGATAATGCATTCTTATATTTGAATATGGAACATCTATTGATTTATCATAAACCACAAATGAAACTTAGTTCTTAAAAGTTAGCTCAGCAGTAGTTAGAATGCTTTCCAGACTCTTCTCTCTGTCTCTCTACTTGAATTTTCTTCCCCCTCACTTCATGCCAGGCATAGATCACAAAAATGCTAAGATTGAAGACGTTAGCTCCTGTTCCTCTGCCTCTCCCCATGTAGGATCTACGTACATATACTCAGTCCCGTTGGTTGGGCCACCAGTCCTGACCAATACATCCAGGCATGTGTTCCTCCAGTCAATCACTATTTGTTGAGTCCTTTATTGGAAAACTGTTCTCTCCAATGGGACTAGAAATGAGAAGGCTGTAATGCCTCCTCAGCTAGAGGCAAATAGCAGATTCTAACGACCAAGCATTCATATACTCAGGTTCCAATTTTGAGTTCTCCTTTATACCAACTGTTCCTTAATCCCAACCACACACACTCAAGCCATCCAATGAGACTGATGCCTCCATTTCTTAATGGTTCTTTAGTCACTACACTGCGATTATAGACCTGCCCCATGGCCCTTGGTTGAAGTCCTTCCAACCAATTCCATTTTAGTCTCTTGGATATAATAAGATGGAGCTGAGAGGACCTCTTATTCTCTCTGTACCTCCACCACACGTCCCGTGCTGTTTCCAGTCTCATTTTTATATAATTAGGGCTTTCCAGGTATCACCAATCTAAGAGTATAGAGTCATAGTCACAGTAACATTTTTGCATTGTTGACCGTTATAAGTTTGAATTTCGGTATGTGTTGTGGAGTTTGTATTAGTCTGTTTTTGGTTGCTGTAAGAAAATACCAGAGGCTGGGTTCTATATAAAGAAAAAGAGATTCACCTCACAGTTTTAAAAAATGAAAACCCAAGATCAGATGATGACTTTTTTTAGCCTTATTTGTCGCTGCCACCTCCCCCCGCCCCGAATTGCAACATGACAGGAGAGCAGAAGGAAATGGTCATATGCAGGAGTGGAGTATCTATATGTAGTAACGACCTACCTTCATGGGAACTAACTCCACAAGAACAGCATTAATCCCGTCTATTGGTAGCAGCCCAGTCGTTTAGCTACCCTGCACTGGACCACAATTCATTTTCCTCACTTTTTCAAGGTTCCACACCACAACACTGGGGACCAGTGTTGTATCTTGTATCTCATGAGCCGCTTGGGACCACACTCAAACCATATCCCAACCAAAGCACATTCCTCATGTGCTACTCATTGCCAGACCTGGAGGCAATCTCAGAGACTGAACAGAAGTTTTCCTCTAATCATCCTTCTTCCTTTTTTAGCTAAAATTTTCCCTGGGTTCATTTGCCTGGCCGTTCCTTCCTTTGGGGGGAATTCTCAATCATGGCTCCTCATCAAAATGGTCTTTACTAGTTACCCAGTCAAGTGACCAAAATTTCAAAGGAATCCAGGTATGGTAATGCGCTTGTTATTCATGACTCAGAGTGACTTGGGAAGAGGAAGCATTAACTGAGGAATTGCCTCCTTCAGACTGGCCTCTGGCATGTTTGTGGCCCATTTTCTTGATTGCTAAGTGATGGAAGTCCCAGCTCCCCTGTGGGTCATGCTACTCCTCGGCACAATGGTCTTGGGCTATATAAGAAAGCTAGCTGAGCATAAGCCTAGGGGATCAAGCCAGCAAGCAACTTTAGGCACAGTTTCTACTTAAGGTTCCTATATTGAGTTCCTGCCTTGGCGTCCCCCAGTGATGGACTGTAACCTGTAAGCTGAAATAAACCCTTTCTTCCCCAAGTTGCTTTTTTTCCTAGAGTGTTTCATCACAGCAACAGAAAAAAAAAAACATGGAACATCACAGATCTTGGTAGGCTGAGGTTGGAGGATCATGTGTTTGAGGCCAGAGGGGACTACACATCAATTCCAGTCCAGCCTGGTCTACTGTGGGAAATCCTTCTTGAGAACAATTATTTTTCTATGGTTCATCAGTACCTTAATATATCCCTGCATTACCCTGAAGTCCTTGGGACATCAACATTGCTTCAAGTTAAGCTCAAATGATTATGACGCTCCACCCCAAAAGATTTCTTGAAGATGTAAAGCAAACTTACAATATCTCAGAGTGACCTCATTTGGCAATACGGTTGGTACAGGTGTAATTAGTTAAGATGAAGTCATAGTCTAACAGGGTGGGTCCTTAGCCAATAAAGCTGATGTCACTAAAAGAGGGGGGCAAAGTGGACACAAGCAGTGTGGACAGGTAGAAGATGATGTGCTGGCACACAGCGAGAATGCTATGAGTTGGGACCACAGGGAGCCAGGGGAAGGACAGGCAGGATCTCCCCCCTGCTCCTTGCAAACATTTTAATTTTTGAACTTTTAGCTTCCAGAGAGGTAAGACAATGCATTTTTTTCTACTTTTAACACAACCTAGCTCATGGTGTTACGTTATAGTCACCTAGGAAACATATATACGTGTCACACGGTCCTCCTGGCTGTTCACCTTATCCTGTATTCCCTTTAGGAAATGCAAATGGAGGAGAGCAGGGACCACAGCCCCACTGCACCCTGAGATATTGACACAGCATGCAGGCCCCTTGACCCTGCAGCTGTGTTATCTCTCCCAGATCCCCCCTGGCCCTCGCTTCTGCTCATTCTCCTTCCCATTTGATTTGATAGCAGCAAAGACTTTCTGTCTTCTTGGCTAACATCTTTCAGGGGACATAAAGAAAAGCAACTGCTTTTATGTACAAGATTTGTTCTGCTCCTATCTTCAGGTTTATGGGCTATACAGACAGGAAGGGAAAAAAAACCAGTCAGATAACATACCATCGATCATAATCCAGGATAATGGATGTTCACTTTCTATAGTACATCTGCTTTTCGGCTGTTTATCTACCAGTAGTGCTGATCCATGCCTCTTTCTCACCTTGTGAAAATAGATACAGAGATAAACTGTTGCTTCAGGACTGAGCAAAATTAATTTGCCTACAAGGAAAACGGACCTAACACTGGGGCTTCAGAGAGCGGTTAGGATGGGACACTAACTCACAAAGCTCAGATGAAGAATCCTCTGTTGCTAGCATAGAACCCATCTCAAGGTAGTCTACAGAAAAACAAAAGGATTTTATTATAAAATGATGAACAGGATGTGTCTAGAAATGAGTGCTGGCGGCAGGGAACTAGAAGCAGGAAGGTTAAAGCTCTCTGTCTTTGCTCCTGACTCGTCTCTGCTCCTGTCTTTGTAACTTGTTTGTCTTCTTTTTAATTTGAAGACTAGATTTGGTAGAACTGGCTCACAAGATCACATGTCAGTGGTCCAGCCATCAGCCTTGTCTCATTGACAGCTAACTCTTCCTGAGAAGGAACTTCGATCCAATTCTAGTCAAGAGTGCTGTTCTTCAGCCATAGGTACAGAAGGGTGAGGGAGGACAGAGGTGGGCAGCAGCATGAAGTGGAGCTATGGCTGTAAGTGGTAGTGTGAGGGAAAGTGGGCCAACCAAACCAGCAGCCCCAAGAGTGCCCACTATATGCTTCTAGCAGGGTGTTCTCACAATCTTCTTGAATGTTCTACAAGGATATGACAGTGATGTCAAAGGGAGAGTGGAAAGAGACCAGATAATGACCCATTCCATGCTCTCTCTGTGAGATGCAGACATAGGCCCAGATATGAGAGACCTCAGGATAAGTCCTCTGACAGGGAACCGCTAAGTTCTTTAAGCAATTGTACTCCTTTTAACTCCAAGAGCTGTTGTATTGGTAAGTTTTCTTGTTGTTGCAACAAAATAACTGGAAAAGCAATTTAAGGAAGGAAGGAAGGGTTTCTTTTGAATAAAGTTCCAGGCAAGTCCATCATGCTGGGTAGACCTGGTGGTCATGGCGGCCAGAGTACATATCAACAGCCTGGAAGCGAAGGCTGGTGCATGCGGATGCTCAGCTAGCTTCCCCCTTCTACAAAACGTAGGACCCACCCCACGGAATGGACCCACTGTATTTAGGATGACTCTTGCCATGTCAACTGAATCTATAACAATCCCTTGCAGACACACCTATGGGTGCGTTTCCATAGCGACTCTAGATCCAGTTAAGTTGACAAAACATCACAGCCACAATGCACACGGATGATGTATCAAGAAGACCCCTAACCTGGCCCTGTGGCTGGAGTTGAAGGAGTTGGGTTAAAGATAGGACTGGTTCTTTTGACTCAGAAGATATTTTCTTACAGGGGTGGATTAATTTCCAAATGCTTCCTCTAGCTCAGTGTTTCTCAACTTTCCTAAATGCTGCAACACTTTAATACAGTTCCTCATGGTGTGGTGATCCCCAGCCATAAAATTATTTCTGTTGCTACTTCATAACTCTACTTGTGTTACTGCTATGTGTCATAATATACACATAGGACTTGCAGATGGTCTTAGGCAATCTCTGTCCTGTGAAAGGTCATTCAGCATTCAAAGGGGACACGACCCACAGGTTGGGAACCACAGTTCTGGAAAATATGCTGCTTGGTGTAGGAATACAATTTACTACATAAAACAATCTGTGTTCATATCCTGGCCTCATGTCAATGTGAAGCCTTCGAGTGGTGGTTCACCTTTCTTGAACCATAGGTCCCCATCTGTGGTGTGCTCTACAGTCACTTCCTCACAGAGCTGTTGTGGTCTGAATGGACAATGCCTTTGCCAGGCTTACTTCCCTCCAGGCTTCAGTGTTATTGTGGAAGACTGTGGAACCTCAGGAGGCGGGGCCTAACCACAGGAAGTGAGTCACTCGGGATGGGCCTTTGAAGGTTATACCTGGCCTCTGCTTCCTACCATGCTTTCTGCCTAATCCTCCATGATGTGGACAGCCCCACCACGTGCTCCCACCAGCACAAACTGAGTGGATCTGCCTCGTCTTTCCCACTGTGATGGACTGAAACTCTCAGGAACTCTGAGCTCAAGCAAATCTTTCCTTTCTTGGGTTGTTTCTGTCAGGTAGCATAGTCACAACAATGTAAAAGTCATTGATGTGGAGTAATCGAGAACTTAAGGACACCTTAGCACAGCGTCTGGCTCAATAATTACCAGGAGCTACTTAATAGCTTCTCTGCAGCCCAATCATTTGTTTCTTCTGTGACCCCTTTCTGAGGTAGAGAGGGCACCCCAGAACACAAATCCTCAAACCTGAGGTTCAGTAATGTTCAGAAATGTTCACATCAACACTAAGTTTAAGAGAAAGCATCTGCTTCTAAGGTTGGTTCACGGTAACTGGAGCTACCATGAAGATCTATTATCATCTACCATCTGTGACAATGGTCTCTGCAGTCAAGCTCTGGAGACATATACATACATGTACATACACATACACACACATACACATGCGCAAACACACATACACATATACAAACACACACACAAACACACACTCACACATAAACAAATACATACACATGCGCACACACATACACACTTACGTAAACACGTACACAGATATATACATCTCACAAAACTAGGGAAGACATTTAGGAGGGTTTAGAAAGAAAATAAGAGGAAAACAAAATATTATTAGCATTCTAGTAAGTCAATCACAGATGGTCTTCAAAATTAATACAAAAGCAGACTGCTCATTTTCAGCAAGCGCCTGCCTTCTTAAAATAATCTGGAAAAGTCCCAAGAACACCATCCACATGAGTGAGCTGATATCCTCCGATTCGGCTGGAAATGTAAAAGAGAAAAGGAAAGAGCAGAAAGGGGTGTTTATTCCATTTCTCCTGACAATAGCGTTGACAGAAGAGGAAATGATGAGCTCCTTGGATGTGGACTATGGGCTCTTCTCCAACCCTGGAAATGTGGCTGGTCCATGTGGTTCTTCTGCAGGAAGGTACTCAGGGGATAATTGTGTACCCAGATCCAGGGGGCCACTGTCATCCAAGGACACCTGAGCTACCTTCCCAATCAAGCCTCCTGTAACCAGTGGCCCTTTTCCATGGGAGCTCTGTTTATTGTGTAATTAATGAAAGCTAATGGCCCTTGCAGATACTTTGCCAGAGAGCCCCAAATTTAAACTCACACCACTGATTAAAATGGGCTCTTCTCTTCCACTCTTAATCACCCGGCGCTGTAAAGCATTTTTAAAGCTTATAGGGCCTCCGAGAGTATCCTGGGTTATTAATCTCAGCATCATCTCACTCTCCCTCCACCAATATTCCTTCAGAAAACACACAGAAGGCCAAGTAAGGGGAAGGACAGCCATGCAATTTTCTCTTTCTTTATGAAGCAGGCTTCATACCTGCTTTCTCCTACAGGGAGAATTCAGCCCAGAGCAGCTGACTATATATTGTCAGGGCCCCAAGGGCTATGTCTGCTCAGCCTCTAACACACAGTTAAAAACCATGGCTCATGCTTCACCGACATAAATATTTCAAAACCTCTTGCTTTTTAGCCTGCCAGATGACTGTATCTCACACTTCCAATGTGTCAGACTCTAAAAAACTCAAGGACTCAAATTTTGTCCTGAGGTTTATGATCCTGCAATGGGGCCTAGGGAGGTGGATGGGGACTATAGCAAAGATCTGTCCAAATACGAAAGAAAAATTAATGGAAGGAGTCTCACTTCATTTGAATAGAAGAGTCTGGTCTTATGAATGTTGTCAGCAGTTAATGCAATAGTAAAACTTTCAGCTGACCAATGTAGTGTTGAATTGTTTTCCTGGGGTGACACAGCAAAGTCCAGTCACCACAGATGGGCATGAACAACAGACTGAAGTATGACTTCACCAAAGTTCAACTTAGTAAGACTGGTGAGTTTATTGAGCTTTCTTTCAAAGCTTACGTGAGGGGTTACTCACAGAAGCGTGGTAGACCCCAAACAGCTTCAGGACCACCAAGTCCCACCCAATACAGACAGCAACCTCATAGAAGCGAGATCACAAAATCTTGTTTTCAGTTAACCCTCCAGTTCCTATATAGGTTGGTATCTCCCCGGCTCACTTGCAGCTAAAGGTGGAGGAATCTCAGGTGAGTCCCTAACCCTCCCTTCCACAACATAGAGAGTGGCCTTAACTCCATTGCCGTCACCCAAGACCTGGCTAGCATCGTGCTGATCTGATCTACTTTCCAGGGGCAAAATCCAAGAGAGCATTATGGTCCCAGGAAAAGCAACCACACAACATGCAGTCAGCAAAAGTTTTCCTCATGGGCCTAGAGTGTGAGGACCACAGTTTGGATACCCTCAACCATGTAAAAGCTAGGCGGGTGTAGCAGCCTACATGCAATCTCAGTGCTTGGGGGATGGAGACAGAGGATCCCAGGGAAAGCTGGCTGGCTCGCCAGTCAAATTAATGAAGTTCAAGGAGAGATCTTTCCCTAGTACATAAAATGGAGAGTGATTGAAGAATATACTTGGTGTCAGCCTCTAGCCTCGACACATATACATACACATGGACACTCACTCACATGCAAACGTGCATGTACCCATGCAAAAAAATTGTCATGTGTTGGGGAAGCTTATTTTTAGTTGTGTTTAAAATGATTGTTTTTGTGCACTGTTGGAAAAAGGGATGCATAGGCCTTGGAGTTTTGCATTGTCTGCAGGTGTTGGATTTCTGTGGGGGATGTTTGATTGCTTATGATCTGCACCTGAGGAGTTCTGAATCAATAAAAACACCTGAGCTCAGACACTCAGGGTTCCACTGCCAACCGAGTACGTTGCTGTCCTTGCCGGAAGTCCCCTCTGCTGAGGCCTGGCAGGGCTTGCACCTATGATTATGCCTCGGAGTCTTCCATCGTGAGCCACCACAGCAGCTAACAACTCTAGTCATGTTTATCAATTCCTGCACCAGTTTGGCCACTCTTGTGTTCTCTGGTCCCAGCAGGAATAGACTCAAAGGACACAGTCTCTTTGAGATGGATAACGCTTTAGGGTTCCATCATGTTAGACAATTTCATAGAACATCTTGACAAAGGCAAGTCAGAGAGTCCAGGGAAACCTCTCAGGTCCATGACCTTCATTTCCCTCAGGCCTGTCTTGATCATGCTTCAGGCCTTAGGCTGGAAAGGGCATGCATGGGGTTGGGAGAGAATTTGAGTCTCTCTTATCTTTATCAGTAGTGTTGTCATGTAAGTAATAGATAATCATTTTAAAAAGTTAGAAAACAATAAGAAGGAAAACAAGCCAAAATTCAAACACACACACACTCACACACACACACACACATACACACTCACACACGTGCATGTGTACACACGTGCACACAAATGCACATGCACACACATGTACACACACACACTCACACACGTGCATGTGTGCACACATGTGCACACAAACACACATGCACACACACGTACACACACACACGTGCATGTGTACACACATGTGCACACAAACGCACATGCACACACACGTATACACACACACACACACACACACACACACACACTAAATTTTACAATACAGAGAAATCCATTGCTAACGTTTCAGTGCATATCTCCCAGAAATCCTGTGTGGCCACATGCAGCATGCTGTCAGCTCTCCTCCACACTATAGCAGAGCAGACTGCCCATTTCCACAGTGTCCACTTTATTCCAGGGACAAAAGTCAGTCTGGAGATTGCCAGAGCCCCGCAGGAGGATGTGTGAGTTCTGCACAGACACAACACTTTATGTAAAGGTGGCCCGTCCTGACCATGAAGATGGCCTGGGAAGAGAAACATGGTGACCCCATTAGAGGTAGCTGAGATAGGCTCTCTGTACCGTCATGAGGACTGGCAGGATGAAGCTGAGAACATCGGCTCTGAGAGCAATTCCAAAGCATGGGTCCTTGTCTCACCTGTGATCTGATGCCTAGCAGAAAAATACCAATTAGTGAAGGCCTGCACGCTGCCGCTTCCCTTCCTAATTAGCTCGAGAGATGTCATGCCAGTGGCAGCTCCCTCTGCTTCTCTCTCAGGCTATCAGCCAGTGGGAGAGCTGCAGCTGTGTGCCTCCTCATAGTCTCCCCAATCTCTCTTTCCCCAGACTGAAGGAGCTGCTACCATCCTTGTGCTCCCTGCCAACAAGCCTGGCAAGGAAGTTGCTCTTCAAAAATTGCTACCTCTAAACAGCCTTTCTCTGAAATGACTGCATACTGGATAGGCAGCCTAAACCAGATTTCCTGCTTGTCCTGGGTACACCAACAAGTGCTAATACTCTGGCAATCATGGTCCCTGGGCAGAACTGTAATGCTCATGAGTTGCTGATGCGTCTTGCACCCTGGGCACACTAATTGTTCTGCGTTGAGCCTAGGATACACAGAGCGTCCTTTGGTGGTGCGTGTGCTCAGCAAGTGTTTGTGTGTACCCTGATACTGGCTGTGAACAGAGCTGACCCGTTAGCTTGCCTCTGACCTGTGGTTGATATATTGTGACTTCTCAGGAGGGAGCTCTGAAATTAGCCATGATTTCCTTCTGCCCAAACCATGTCACCTACTCCTTAAGCATCCTCAGTGCAAATCACACGCCTTCCTGAGCACCCTGCTGCAGCCCAGTTAAGCACTCTATGAACTCATTATCTCTGCTCACACTCCCCAGCTAGCTCACACCCACTCACCTCCTTCCAACTCTCTGTGTTTACCATCCCATACTTGCCCATCCAGGGGAGAACCCTGGGGCTTATAGATGCCTTCTTGTTCTTTCTTCTCTGTCCAGCTTCTAATTTGACTCAGAATCTGATTCATTCTAAAGCTTAATTTTTTTTAAATTAAGGAGTGTGATTCTTCTTCCCCAAACTCAATTCTTCATTAGCTTTGTCTGGTGAAGGTGACCGCAGCAGCTGGAGTTTTATTTGTTATATGTACCCTTTGCTCCCTGTTTTGGTAATTCCATCAACATATGTTTCAGGGAAGTGTGCTTCCTCCATGTCATGTGATCCTGTGGAAAGAACTGTCTAGAGAGCATAAGCTGTCCCCACCCTGAGCACAGGAACATGGCCACAGTGTCCGCCATCTTTGTATTCAGTGAAATATTTCCCATGCAGAGCCAGGTGTACCTCGAGCCTCTTCCTCTCTTTCCCTCTCCTTCTCTCTTCCCATGCCCCCTTTCTCCTCCCTCTCCTTCTCCCCCCTCTTCCTTTCCTTTATTTATTTTTTTTGAGACAGGGTCTGACTATGTAGCCCAAGCTGTCCTGGAACTCACAGATATCCTCCTGCCTCTGCCTCCAGAGTGCTGCCATTAAGGTTGTGTGCCACACTGGACTTTTCCTCTCGTGTTTTATGGAATGTAGTTTCCTTGGTTTTAGTCTTAACTCTTACTTCCTTCAGCCTGATTTCCTTGACACTAGCAGAGTGAACTTCCTAGGCTACATCACAACTACACAGTACAAATGTGGTTGCTATTTCTTTGTCTGAGAACCATCAGTGAGTCAATAGATTGATAGAATTCTGTCCAAAACCTCGTATGGTCTGATTACTGTTTCCCTATTATTACTTTTAATGGCTGCAGAGGACCATTGCCACTCATGCGCTACACCCCGGCTTCACGACAATACTTATTTTATATTGTCTTGTCCTTTGTACCTATTTGCCTCCTGTTACTCCTTCTGGTCTGCCTGGAAAGCCTATGCCTATCTTTCGTAGCCCAGTCAAGATACATTGCATCTTCAGGCCAAGCCTGCCAACCTCTCTTTTACTTCCTTCCCTGTAATTTAGTCCCTGCAGTTGCTTATTTACATGACAGGGGATTGAGATCCATGTGTTAATCGACATGGAGCTTATAGCACTTAGCACAAGGCTGGACAGATAATAAACACAGGATGAGTGTCTGACCCATGAATAATTGAACACATGAATGAATAAAGGCAAGTTGATGAGTGCAGTGAAAGGGGGCTATATCAACAATCACTTTTAAACACATATAGGATGAGCAGGCTCTACCTGCTCATCCTCCTCATTCCCTACGCTTCTCTCCGTCTTGTTACTGTGCTGTCTCAAACTGGAGAGCACTGGTTAGAAATAACCAGCAAAGTGAGATGATTGAAGTTCATGTTCAGACATCCAGAACACTTAGAAAAGTCACTCATTGGGCTTTTTACCATTTAACACCATTATCAATATGCAAGGGTACCACAGAAGCAGTCTGTATCCACGGATTCCAGGCTCCATGGAGGCCAGTTCTCTGTGCATCTTCTCAATGATGCTATCCACAGGCAGGCAGAAGACATCCACAAAACACTGACTCCCTGTCTGAATGACTGACTTGTCACACGTCATAGGCAGAATAGTAAAACAGAATATCCATGACTTGATCACACTAACATGCCATCTAAGCCTGTCCAGACACATAATGTTGCTCTCTAAAAATCTGTTGACAGCTATTGATTCCTCTTGGCATGGCATTTCCATTTTCCAAGCACAGTTGAGTTCATGACCGACTCAGTTCTGGCTTCAGCTTTACTAGTCATAATCTTGTGGGTCAGGCCCTCCACGAGCACTGGTGCTCTTTATCTTTAGGTTCGACAACACCTAAGGATTGATATAAGAAAGAAGTTTGTGCCAAGACCCATCTGACATTCTCAAGGGATGGGAAAGGGTCTCTAGACTTAACCAGAAGAAGAGGGCGTCAGAATGTACCAAGTCAGTGGAGGACTCCAAGGATGTCAGTGGGGAGGCTCAGTCTAAAAATGAACAATGATTCTATAGTATTTCATGACTCTAGCAATCTTGAAGGGCTTTGTACAAAGTTGGAAGAGGCCGGGGGAAAGAGTCAGCAAATGAGACAGTTGAGGCAGAGAGACAGCCCTTGAGACCGTCACAGTAAGTGGGGTTATCTAGACTAAACCAGCCTCTCACAGGAAGGAAGGAGGCCAGAGAGAGCCTGAAGCTGTCTGGTCTTGATGGTTGAGTGTGAACTCTTCCACTCAAGAGCTTCATATTGAGCAAGACCATCATCCCTTTAACCTGGGACTTGTTTGTACATTAAATGTCTTCCTCATGGAGCTGTTGGGAGGATTAAGATGATTCATGAAAAGCACTTTGTACTGTTCCTGGCAGTAAATTTTTAATACCATGATTTCCTTTATTTGCAAGAGCAAATTAGTATTGGCATCTAGCAGACTCAATACATTAGCAGAGGTCATAGCCAAGAACAAGGAGCCCCTCTTCTTTGTTTGATGTCCCTGAGGAAGATTTTCCAGACACTATTGCCAGGAACTTGGACAGTTGGTCACACCCTCCCATGGGAATCATCTTCAGTGCGCACAGTTAGGCATCTGACACAAAAAAACAGGAGGCTGAGCTGAGCTCAGTTGCCACACATACATGTCATCAAATTGTAACCACAGACTGACACATGACACACTGCAGGGATTGTTGATTATGTTTCCCGTGTGTGTGTGTGTGTGTGTGTGTGTGTGTGTGTGTGTGTGTGTGTGTTTTCTGTTGTGCTGGGTTTCACATTCTATTGACATAATGATCAAGCTGTTGTTCATCTACTAAAGGAGACTGGCAAGCTTTCAGGGCACATAGTGAAATTTCTTTAGGAAATTCCCCAGAAAGTATACAAGAAAGATATACAAATTGGGTCTTTTTGAGGAGGCCAAGGTCTGTGCCAAAGAACTGTCCAATCCCTTAACTGTGTCCTGAGAAATATTGCATGCAAATAAGTCTGAGCTAAAAAAAGCACATGGGACAGGGAAGAGGTATATAGGGGGTAGTTACTAAGACATAAGGTAGTTTGCAGGGTAGATACAAAATATGGATTGGGATCCATAGGCAGCTGGTAAGTCCCTTCCTCTCAGCTGTGCAGTCTCTTAGAAAAAGTTTTGTCTTCCTTGCTTGGTTGGTTGTAACAATCATTTGGGGATATTTCTGAAAGTGCAGAGTGGGTTCTACCTCTGTGGATGCCAATTCAACAGGTCTGAGGGTCTGTATTATGAAAGCTCTCTTTGATGACCCCATGGTGCAGCTCTCCTAGGTGGGATCGGTAGACAATCACACAGACAACAGATTAGCAGGTGGTAGCCAGCCCCTCAGAGGGGAGGGTGCAGAGCTCCCAAGTGAGACCAGAACCAAAGCTACTTCTCCAGCCTTTCAGAGAAGAGGACACAGATGTCTCAGGTGAGAGCAGAATCAAAGCCACTTGTCCAGACCAGACTGGACTAGATCAAATAAAACCAAATCCTCATCTCTTCATTTCCAGGAAAAGTAAAGCCAACTGACCCTTAACCCAATCATAGAGTCACCTTTACCAAGATTTTGTACAGGAAATTTGAATGTCTTAGATTCTAGAATTTAAAGGAACCGTGACTATCGTGTGTTATAAGGCTAGACGTGGGGTTGCTCCAACATAAAGCCAAATAAATCACGATATTTTGTATTAAGGAGGTTTACTAGCCATGCGTGGTGGGTGGGGCTGAGAGACATTTCACACTCTTTCTATCACCTTCACTCAGCTGTTGCAGGGTCAGTGAACACGGCTGAGGAATGCCGTGACTATTCGGCTCGAAAACCCATCAGTGCCTCCCCTGAGCTGCTTCCAGCTAACGCTAAACAGAGCATGGATAATAAGAGAGATTCTCTCCTGGGTGATACAGGCAGCCCTCTGGCAACATTAGCTCAAGGGCTCCCTGCCGGCCTTTTGCAGGCTTCCTGTAGCCTTCATGAGTCTCTGTCATACTTCCTAACCTGATCCTCTGGTCAGACTCGTGTGACAATCTGCTCACCCTGCAGTCCTTTCCTGCCTCCTCCTCCATTTTCCTTCACAAAGACCTGACACATTTAATCCCATCTCGGCCTTCTTCTTAGGGGATGTAGACCAGGACAGGAACTTTGGCATAGCAGCAGCCCCGAGGCTTCAGCCTCCCTGCAGACTTTCGAGGGCTGAGAGAAATTCAGGTGAGAGGCCCGGGGAAGGCCCAGGAGAAAAAGGAAGATACTTAGGGCCGAATCTCTGTGACTTAAGAGTCAAGGATAAGAAAGTCTTTGTCTTTAATTTACTTGTTGGTATGTGGTAGGAATTACCCTTCTCAGAGATCGTGGAACTGAGGTTTAGAAAGTAGAACGCCCTGCTCAAGTTCACTGATGTCATAGAGATCAAAGCAGGGTATTTCTAATCTCTTTTTTTTCCTACCATTCCACAGTGATTGCCCCCAGCTAAAACAGAATAACATAACAGTTAAGAATGGGGTTGGAGGGGTGGCTCAGTGATTATGACCTCTTGCTGTTCTTGAAGAGTACCTGGGTCTAGTTCCCAGTATGCATATGGCAACTTACAACCATCTTTAACTTCAGTTACAGGGGATCTGGTGCCCTCTTCTGGCTGCCATGGGCGCAAGGCATGCATAGAATGCACGTACGTACATTCAGGCAAAACACTCATACACATAAAAGTATATCTTTAAAGTAAAAAATAGGAAGTTTGAAGGACAGCCCATGACTTTAATCTCAGCACTCCGGAAGCAGAGGCAGGTGGATCTCTGCATTCAAGGCCAGCCTGGTCTGTAGAGCAAGTTCTAGGACAGCCAGGACTATGCAGAAAAACATGTCTAATAATAATAATAGCAACAACAATAACCATAACATACCTTCTTCAGAAAGAATTCATAAGTACCGGCGTCCTGATTGTAGTAGGCTGGGTTTTCTCCTGTGTATACCTGGAAGTTGAACATGGAAGACAGGGGTTAGACAACTGTGGATTTCAACTGTGAATGTATAGAAGGATAAATACCTGTTTGACTGAAGTGTGGGCTCCCTGGCTGGAGAATCACCGAGAGGAAGATTGTGATGGGAGCCAGGCTAAGAAGCTAAGCTGCTCTCACTCCTCCTGCCTAGGACCCTCTCTCCAGAAGGGATGGTGGGTTGTGGGGCTGAGCAGTGGCTCAGGATGGCTATGGAAGACAACACATCCCTACAGATGGGGTAGTCCCTAGGTAGGGAACCCAGCAAAAGGTAGTAAGAACAGCTGGACATTTTCTCTGGTTCTTCATTGAAGTGGTGACATGGGGCAGACTGATGGACCAACACAGCCTTTGTCCAGATTTTCTTAGACCCAACCTAGATCCAAGAACCTGACAGAAAACAGAGCATTTGAAGTTAGGTAGTAAACAAATGGCTTCCTTAATTTAATGGCATCTCTGAAAACACCAGGCCTTTCTTGGATAAATTAGATAGTAGCTCACATTTCTGTGAAATAGAACCATGGAAACGAAGGACTTTCTGATGGGGAAGGAGAGAAGAAGGAAGGCTTTAGTGTCAAGACTCTCTACCATGTCTAAAGTGTTTTACATCAAGAAGCCTTTAAGTATCTGGGCTATGGGTACAACTAAAATACACAGAGGTATTTACCGTCTGTAGGAGAGCTCATGGGTCCTGCATATAGCTGCCTTCCCAGGCTCTAACAGCATTGCCTTAGCACCAGCTGATTTAGGCAAACAAGCTGAGGACAAGAGTGCTGGGAAAGCAGTTGACAGCAGACATAGCCAAGGCTAGCCCACTGACTCCTCTCAGTTCTGTGTAGGGAGGATTCAATGAGCACATTCTATGTGTTTTCCACATGCTTAATGTCTGCAGCCTGGGAGCTAGGATCGCAGAAGCAGTTAGCTGCCAAACTTAGCAGAGGATAACTCATCCGGGGTCAAATCTCACCTCTATCCCAACCCTAGAAACAGGACGACTGAACCTACTTGCTGTTGAATGGGTCTGGGAAGAGACGAGGGACTAAAGATCACAGGAGAGTCCATCGCAAGCCAGAGCTTCTCTTGGAAGATGATTCTTCTTCTTCATTTATTTCCTCCTGTCTTTTTGTAATTTGTATGTGTAGGTGCATGTGTGCATTAGACATGTGTTCATATTTGTGGGTGCATATATGCTTGCATGTGGAGACCAAAGGTTGGCACTTGGGGTCTTCCTTGATCATTCTCTACCTTAATCATCGAGGTAGCATCTCTCAAGTGAACCCAGACTAGTCGAGCTACCTAGCTTGCTTTGGGAATCCTGTCTCCACTTTTTGGGACCTGAAATTACAGATGGGCTGGCACGCTCCGTAGATTTGGTGGGTTCTCTGGATCCAAACTCTTGTCCTCCTCACTCGTGCTCGCCTCTGCCTCATGGAACAAGGTAAGTTCCTCCCTCTGAAAGACAGGAGTGAAGGGCCATTGCATTATTCTGATAGGAAAACCAAATTGGTGGGTGAAATATTTGGCAAAATGCGTGTCATCCAGGAGGTGATCTGTGGACAGTAGTTTAAATGCTGTACCAAGCTAGATGCATTTTGTCCTTGGAATCTAGGCCCTTCTCTTACCACCTGTGGGACTCCTCTACCTTCCATGCTGCTAAAATCAGCCTCTTCTCGGATCCCACCTGGTTCGCTGTTCCCACGTCAGTCCCTGTCACCAAGTCATCCCATGCCGTCCTCCTCCCAAATTCTGTACACCCACTGAATTTAATTTTCTGTGTTAAGACGGTGGCTTCACATCTGAGTACATTTTAAATGAGGATGTCTGGGAAGCCAAACAAGAGTCTGCTTATGGAGTCCCTGAACTGACGATGCCTGGCAGTGGAACACAGAGTGAGCAGGCGCAGGCAGAGGCCTTTTCATGACCCCCTTTAATTGTCTTGGCGGATCCTGCCATTGTCCCCAAACCTGCTTGGCAGCTAGATCATCTGAAGATGAAAAAAATACTGATTACTGATTCCTTGTGTCCCTGCCAAGGGCGATGAGGGGGACTGTGACCCAGTGACAGCTTCCCTTGAGTAAGGGTTAAGCAGACTTGGGAAGCCCTCTTTCCCTACCAAGAGCTAAGGCCAGGAAGACCAGCCAATAGGCACCTCGACTATTTTGAAGCCTGTGAGTACCAGCTGGTGCCCTGGGCAAACCCCACCCCACCCCACTTCCTTGGTATCCGGTGTAAGCACTCTGGGAAAGAGGAAATGAGCTGTTATGCATGCCTATCAGCACAGACTCATCTCCCCATCTGTCCTAGTCAGCGTTAACTGTCAACTTGATACATCCCTGAACCACCTGAAAAAGAGTTTCAACTGACTAATTGCCTTTATCAAGTTGATCTGTGTAATGGATTGTTGGAGAGCCCAGCCGGCTGTGGGCAGGCCTATTCCCTGAGCGGGGTGGGGGGGGGGGGTACTGGGCTGTATAAGAAAACTCACTAAGCATGATTTTGTGAGAGAACTGGCAAACAGCAATCCTCCACGGTTCCTACTTCCAGGTTCCTGTTCCCAGTTCCTATCTGACTTCCTTCAATGATGAGCTGTGCCCTGGAAGTATAAACCAGCTAAACCCTTCCCTCTCCAAGTTGCCTTTGGTTAGAGAATCTTACCACCACCACAGAATATAACTAGAACAACAACCAAACAAACTTGGGTGGGTCTTAATGAATGGAGTTTACTAATGTTACAGCCATTGTTTTATTGAATCTTCACACCCCATGTAGGTATTATTATCCTTGTTTTACAGATAAGGACACTGAAACCGAGAGGGATTAAGTCATTCGCCTAAGGATGTGTAGCATCTGGGCAGATCACAAAGAGCGTGGCTCAAATCCAGATTCTTAATCTTAACCTATGGGCTTGCATTGCTACCTTTGCATCTTTACCCACTGAGATATCCACAAGTGGCTACATCTCCTTTGTACTGCAGAGAGCTGTTCCATTGGGTTTTGGAAATTTTGGCACATTCTGCCTTCTGAGGGCTGTGATGGATTAGCAGGTTGGAGGAACAGAATCACAACTCCCTCTTGATGTAGGAAGGGTTGTAGACAGTCCAGAGGGCCCCAGCTTTATTTTCTTGGGGGTCATGATACACGGTTATAGTGTCTTTCTTTGGACTGATAGCCAGGGAATAGGCCTCTTTGTTCCATCATAGGACATCTGGAAGCACCTTCCAACCCAGAAAACCAACAACACTACAGGGGCTGCTCATAGGAGTAGGCACATGGAACTTCCCTGCCCACAGTCTGTGTTTGAACTCAGAGAATGAGCTCAAAGGGAACATACCATTTCAACCAGACTTCTTGGTGTGCACTTTTTGACCTTGAGTGTCCTTTTGAACGTCAGGAGACAAAATAACGACAAATTTAGTTATAGCTATAATTGTCTTTTATATATGATTTGTGACTTAGAGAATCCTCTATGATACAAAATAGGCTGTGTACTCCCTTCTGACCATAGGAAAGCAGTGGATTTGTAAGGAAAGACCCAGGAGTTAGAACAATATGGGGAAGGTGATTGGTTAACAACAGGCTGCTTCTTTGTAAGAATAAAGCAGGGAAGGCCACTTATTAGCCCTGTTAATATTTACTTATTTGGGTATTTGAATAACATCATGCCCTTCTCAACCAGAAGGTCAGATAAACAACTTAGTTTCATCCCAGAGGCATGGGATTGCAGCTCCAGTGTAGCTCCTGTTTGACTCCGGTCTGTTGGGCCTCGTGTAGAAGCTCAGCCCAAACCTGTATGCTCCCACGTGAGTCAGCCTCATATCTGAGACAGTCAATTTATGAAGAGAAAAAGGTTGTTTTGGCTCACATTTTTTTGGAGTTTTCGGGCTTCGGTAGGATGTTTTCATCACCTTTGGGTCAGTGACAAGGGAGCACCCCAGGGAGGGAAGGAGTATCTTGAGACAGAGGGAGTAGCAAAGCAAAATGACTTACCTCGTCATGAGCCAGGGAGCAGAGGAGTAAGGATGGGCCCAGATCTTACAGTAACCTAAAGACTTCCCTCTAGGCCATAGTTCCTAAAGATCTCACTATCTCCCAACTGGTACTACCTTGGAGACCAAGCCTTTAATTTTAAGGCACACTTGTGACCTAATCTGCAGCTTGTCCCATAAATTTATTTCACATACATCACTTAGGAATCTGTTTAAAAATTACTAGCACCTCTCCAACTGATTAATTGGACTAAGGGGTCCAATATTCCCAGTAATTCTAGTGAGCAATCAGGTCCAAGGACCCAGCTTTAGAACACCCCTGTGGGTCTGGTGAGAAGAATGCCTTCTAAGCTTTACAAGGTGGTTTTCTGTCTCCCTTGAGGGAGAGAGAGAGAGAGAGCGAGAGAGAGAAACCTTTCCCTTCAATGAGGAGTGATAATTGCTCATTTTGAAAGAGGGTCATTTTTCTTTCATTTCCCAACTCAAACCAGAGAATCCCTGCGGACTGGAGTCTCATGAGAGCAGACGCTCTCCAGTCGAGGGAAACACCATCTGCCTGAGCAGTCATGGCTGACAGACCTCATAGGGAACCAGCAGAACCCTGGATTACCCAGAGGATGTCTACAGGGATGGTCCCTTTCGGGGCTGCTCTCGGGGATTGATCTCCTATCTTTTCTGCCACTGGCCCCTGTACCTTGGTCTCACACTTGGAGCACAGCGACTCTTTGCCACATCTCCAAATCCTTCCTGCTACAATGAAGCTACATTTGATTTCTGCTGTCCTTATCAACAAAAAAGGGCAGCTGTTCTCACTGGTGTGAAGCCCTGAGGACCAGTGGAGAGTAAACACCCAGGTAAATTTCTTCCTCCGTGATCCTGATAAGCTGCACAGAAGCGCATTTGCGTTAAAGATCTCAGATTCATTCCCTGTAAGAGTAATAGCGATGGGATTGTTATCGCTCTTCATCTCCAGTGTTTTCATTTATAAAGCCATGTAAAGTTGTATGGAAGAAAGCCCAGGACTGATGAACACATCCTCAGTTTCTCCTCCTTCAACCCCCACCACCAATAGCAGCACCTGAACTTCATTAAGCAAAGAGAGAGATAAGTTCGTGTGTAACCTGGCTGTTTTCTGTAGCCTGCACAATAAAAATGTGAACCATACCAACCTGCTGCCATTTAATGTCTGGGGATTTGTTCTCAGGGACAAAGTTGGATTCTTTACAGGTTGATAAACTGAGTAGTGGCAGTCATTTGAAGACTCCAGGGAACTTGCTCCGGTGTCATGTTCCTGTCTGTGTGTGATTGTGCAGTCTGTGCTGTTACTCCCAGGACCCAGAGGGAAAAAGAACAACCCAACCTGGTTGGTGACTAAACATACAGTTGAAAGGAAGCCTACAATGCGTTGTACAGAACGTCTCTCTCTCCTTCCTCTCCTGCCCTGTTGCTCTGCTGCCTCGTTATGAATGTCTTTTTCCAGTTTTCCCCATCGGGACAGCTATGTCCTCGATGTTGTCTTCGGCAAACTACCAAAATAGAATTTATGATTCATTGACCCAGATTATGTTCCCGCTGACAATATCTGCAGAAACTCTGCTCAACAATGGCTTGCTGACTTTACAAAAAGCATACATCACTCCCTGGAATTCACCAGCCTATCTAGGCCGACAGAAGAGCAAATTAAATGTTATCTCTTTCAGAGTCCTTGATGAAGAACTCCCTGGTCTTGGCAACTCACTATACATTTTCAAGAAGCTCCAAGAAAGCGGGATCATTAAGGGGTTTCTGTAAATTTCAATTAAGTCCTGGAGTACGTATGAGAGACTATGTGGCTAAAATTTCTTCCCAGGGGAGATATAGGCAATGTCTACGCCTCCTAAGGTCCCAGCTACAAACCCAGCACAGCTCCGCCTAATTTTACTCTGAGGAACCAATGAGTTTATTGGACCTCCTTAACAGAATATAGATGAGGGGTGTGAGTGCTCCTTCCTCCCAACGGACAATGCCTGGAAAGCCTGTACCCAGCAGGGGTGAGGGTGTCCCCTTAGCCACACAGATGGAGCCCCCTCTGCCTAAATACTCTAGTCTAGTGGTTCTCAACCTTCCTAACGCTGTGACTCTTTAATACAGTTTCTCATGTTGTGTTGACCCCCAACCATAAAATTATTTTGTTGCTACTGCAGTGATGGTAGAGGCAGAAGGGAGTTCTACTTCTTTGAATAGAGGTAGAGAAGGCAGTTAAGTTTAGGAAAAATGTCCTTTTAAAAAAATCCCTCTTTGAACAGGGTGTATAGCTTGCTGGCCTAGCAGGCTTGAGGCCCCTAGTTTGGTACCCAGCTCTGTGTAAGTTTATATAGAACCAGTGGTTTATATAACATGGTGGCCCACACCTGTAATCCTAGCACAACAGGAAGGGAGGCAGGGGGATCAGAAGTACAGACATTCTACTACATAGTGTGTTCAAACTCTCTGTCTCTGTCCCTGTCTCTCTCTGTCTCTGTCTCTCTCTTTGTCTCTCTCTCTCTTCCACCATCACCTTTCTCTCCCCTTCTCTCTGACGCCCATGTACCCCTGGCAGAGACAGTCACCATGTGTCCCCCTCCTCCTCTCCCTGCGGATAGGGCTCAGTTCCCTTTGGATAGCCTTTATTTTTCTCTCTTCTCCATTCCAATAGACTGTTCATTCCTAGTTCCTATCCATTCAACAAGTGTTGCTGGTCTGTTAGGCCCTGCTTGGGCTGAAGTGCTTCCCTTTCTCAACGATTGCATTTTGATATGGCTGTCTGGTCATCATCAAATCTAAGCATAACAATTGAAGGTTTTTTTTAATATATGCCTCCCGGTACTCTAGCGGATGGTCACATACTCATGAGTGTATGCTCAGCACAAATTAGAACCAATGAGAGGGGGGGAGGGGAGAGAGAGAGAGAGAGAGGGAGAGAGAGAGAGATCCTCTATTCCTAGATGCAAACTAAAGAAGCTACAGGATTGAGCTGGCCCTTGGAGCCCTAGCAGTTGCTGTGGATGGATAGCTATAGAGGAACTAGATGACACAAAATTTCACTCAAGCAATTATCTTAAAGTCTTTATGAGAATGTGACCATATAGTGTGGCTCAGAGAAATGGCTTCCTAAAGGACAATCTTTCCACATGCTGGATTCTTTGAAATGAAGGTGTAAGAGAGCCCTCAGATCTGCCTCCCTCTGACCATCCTCCTGCTCCCTTTTCTCCCATGAGGCAGTTGTAGTCCTAGAAGATCTCTTCCTATTCCTGTGCTCTAGGCAAGTCATAGAAACTAGCCCTCCTCTCTTCTAAAACCAGCCCCAAACCTAGAAATATGATTCTAACATTCTCTTTATCTCCCGGGAAGGATCTGATCATAAAGAAACTATCTTACCTTTCTTGTAGACTATGAAACCTTGATTCTAGAAAGTCCTTGCTCGCTGAAAGCCAAGAATGATCTGAGCAGGCAGGCCTTGTTGGGTGCACCATTCCTACAGTCTGTTAGCATTAATCCCTACCCTTTTCTAAACAATTGCATTTTGATATGGCTGCCTATTCATCATCAAATCTAAGCATAACAGTTAAAGTTTTTTTTTAAATATATGCCCCCGGTAGGTGGCCCATTCTCTAGTGGATGGTCACGTACTCACGAGTGTATGCTCAGCACAAATTGGAATCAATGAGTTAGAGAGAGAGAGAGAGAGGGAGAGGGAGAGGGAGAGAGAGATTGGGAGGGAGTGGATCTTGTAGAATTAGGGACAGGAGTAGAGAGTAAATATGATCAAAATATATTCGTGTATGAAATTCTCAAAAAGTAACAAAAATTACATATATATTTTAAGTTGGCAATTTTCCCTGGTTTTTACTCGTTTTGAGACAGGGTCTCATGTATCCCAGGCTGGCTTCAGACTTACTGAGCAATTGTGTCTTAGGCCATGTTTCTCTGTATACTACCACTTCAGAGTCTTCTCCATGGAGGAACCCTGGTCAGCAGCCTGACATCTGAAGGAATTCTTTTCTAAGCCCTTTGAAGCCAGAGAGAAAGCTCAGTCCTCCCATGATTTGGCTGTAGGCCACTAGAGCACAGGACATTCAGTGTGTCCCATATATAGACTCTGGAAGGGCTGAGCTCCCTGTTTTCTGAATGCAATCATGTTTACTTGCACTGTTGTCTTGGTAGAGTTCCCAGACCTGACAGGACATGATGGGAGCTTATTATAGACTCCAAAGAGACTGGTTTCATGGGTCTGGTATGTGAGGTCTAACCTGTTTCTTAGTAATTCTGTGAAAACAGGTACATAAGCTAGCATTCAGAAACAATCAGTTTACTCTATGGCTATTGATAATCTAACATCCTCTTGAATTCTCTAGTGGCTAGTCTGAGTTGACCTGAGATCCCCACGAATCCTATGATCATGGCCCATGACATGGTTTTTCCAAGTGACTAGTTCTGTGCACCTGGAATTCAGCCTCTAGAAAAAGTGCAGAGAGCAGAGCAGAGGCAGCTAGTGTGGAGCTGCTGCTGTGCGTGAGGAAAGGTTTGAATGAACTGGCTTGTCCCCAGATGGTGCTCACCAGCCTTGTAAACAGGGCGGGTGCTGGGGGTCTGACACAGACCCTGTGCATGCTGAGCACGCGCTCCAGCCCTGGGCTACATTCCCAGACTGGCTTCTATTTTGAATCATAGCCCATTGTTTCCCCCCCTCCCCCTGCTTTCTCATATGGCTTCCTCTACAGGTTAAAACATACAGTTCCCAAATACTGAACATGTGCCAAG
This sequence comes from Cricetomys ansorgei, assembly GCA_026225945.1. Taxonomy (NCBI): domain Eukaryota; kingdom Metazoa; phylum Chordata; class Mammalia; order Rodentia; family Nesomyidae; genus Cricetomys; species Cricetomys ansorgei. The sequence goes on along the minus strand of JAMJFZ010001122.1, from coordinate 2,027,471 downwards.
TATCTCGTGTTTGTGGTTTTTAAAAAAATGCATTTTTACTTTGTGTTTGTGTGTGTGTGTGTATGTGTGCGTCTGCTTGGGTATAAGTATATGTGCATGCATGCCTGTCACAGCACTCTTGTGGAGGTCAGGAGCCCTCTGGAGCCCACTCTCTTCTCCTACCATGTGGGACATGGAACTGAACTCAGAGCATCGTTCTTGGAGGCAAATGTCTTCATTACAACTAAGACAAAGGCTCCAATCAGAAGACAAAAGAGCAGCCACTGTCATCAATCCATTCATCAATCCCAGACGTGGATTCTGTCAGTGTCTTCCTGCAGATCTCTTTGGATTTAATTATATAACGCCAAGAGAACGGACATAAACTAAATGACTGTCAGTAGAGAGTAATTAAAGAAGCCTTGGTGCAGTCACACAATGGAAAAATCATGAGGTCTTAAAAAAGAATGAGCACATTCTTATGCCTTAGTTTGGAAAAAAAATTTTTTTTTATAGAAATCACGTTAATTAAAAAAATAAAACCAAAATACATCATCGAGGACAAAGCATATGGATTTACCTTAATATCAAATTTTATCTTTATTTTTTGATGACAGTGGTTTAAAATAACATCATTTGCCTCTGAGAAGGACTAAGTCATTGGGAATGAGGGGAGATTTGCGTAGTCTTTTAAGCTGTATCAATGAATCATCTATTCAAACCATTAAGTTGAAAATACAAACTGGATGCAGTGGGTCACATCTGTAACTCCAGGACTCAGAGTCTGGAGTCTGGATGATCAGAGTTTATGTATCCTGGGCTACACAAGATCCTATTTCAGAAAATAAAAACTAAAAGAAGGAAGAAAAAAGAAAATACTTGAACTCGTGGATGACTCAAGGGTTTACACAGACTATGGAAAACTTAGTAGTCTGAATGGAGCTAAACCTAAACATATTTTTATTCACTTAGTTGTTTTTTTTTATCAACAGATTTCTCTCTCTGGTCATATCTAACTCACCCTAACCTTAGACCGAGTCTGGATTACACGGACAGGCATCAGTTGCACGGTTGGAGCAAGCAGCTGAGAAACCTGCTTGGGGAGAGATCTGCCTGGGGTGACTGATGAGAGCCAAGGCTGGGGAGTGGTCATGCTTTGCAGCCCGGGTACCTCCTGAAAATGGCAGCCTTCAAGTCGGATCCATCATGAGGGTGACCTAGTACCTGCCAGAGTCCCTTGCAATGTGAAAGGGTGCAGTCGATTGTGGCATCCCTGATCCCTGTGGCCGTGCTTTGCAACCTTGTTCTCATTTGGCTTGCAGCTCTTCTCTCACCAAGTCGTAGACCTGTTCCCCCGACCCCTTGACTCCAGCAAGACTTGGAACTTGATCTGGCCAATCAGATGAACAATGGGGATGGTGTGCTGCATCTAAGTGTATCTACCATCAAAAGGCCTTGTATGCTTCTCCCTCTCTCTCTCTCTCTCTCTCTCTCTCATGGAATCTTGTTTTGGACCTGGGACAGCCCCCTAGGGTGAAAGACTACGTGGATCTTGCCTGATGCCCTGGATGTTTGACAGACTCATTGTGGCTGACATGTCAATTGAGTGCAGATGCGTGAAAGAGTCTAGGTATCTATCTAATCCCTGCCCCATGCCTTCAAGAAATGTGTGTTGTTGTGACTGTGTTTCATGGCTGTATCCTAATGGCACTGTTGTGGTCTGTGACATCACTACAGTACTTCACTGCCCCTCTTCCTTTCCCACCTCTAGTCTCACTACTGATGCCTCTTCTGTTAACTGCTGTCTTCATGTTTCCTCCTCCTCGTCCCATGCATTCTGTAAGACTCCCACTCCAGGTCTTGGGTCTTTCTTTTTTCTTTTCTTTTCCTTTTCTTTTCTTTTCCTTTTCTTTTCTTTTCTTTTCTTTTCTTTTTTCTTTTTTTAAGACAGGGTTTCTCTGTTGTAACTCTGGCTGTCCTGGAACTCACTCTGTAGACCAGGCTGGCCTTGAACTCACAGAGATCCACCTGCCTCTGCCTCCCAGTGCTGGGATTAACAGCTTTTGCCACCACCACCCGGCATCTTCATTTCTTTATGAAGACTCTTGTGCCGTGTTCAACTTGTGCTATTAAAGTGTGTGTGCCTTTCTCCTGTGCATCCATTTTATTCAGGTTAATTCTGAGCCTAGGAGAGGGTAGGGGAAAGATTGGTTGCTTCCACATGACCCCTCTCAGCCTCTATGGTAAGCTCAGCTTAGTAAAGAGCAGCCAGCATGTGTCACCTCATTAATTCATAGTCTCTGACCTCAAGGAATGTACAGTCATGGCTGGGGGAGGGTCAGACAGAACCTAAGGGACGTGCTCACCATTATCCAGAGGTGGGAGAGACTTAGCCGAGCCTAGATGAGTGGCAAAGCTTACTGACAATGACCTCTGAGCTGTTTTCAAGGATGAATGAAAGTTTATTGGACCAAAGAATATGTCCGGGGTTTCCAGGCAAAGGGATACAATACAGGGGAAGACATAGAGCTCTGCATGGGAGAGACAGCAGTGAGATCTTCCCCACTTTTCTCTCACTCATGGACCTCTCTAGCTTCAAATCCACATGGCCTCCCTCTGCTTCTGTATCCCATTTGCTATGGTATGGTTTTTCGTCAGTCCCTTCTTGCCTGACTGTGCAAAGGGTAGCCCCAGCCAGCTATGCCTCTCTCACCCAATCTGTGCCTGCATTTTAACAGGACCCTGCCACTGTTCCTTTGGACCGCTGAGCTGGAGAAGTGCTTCTTTATTGTACCAGTGTTAGTGCGAAGGTCAGTGACCTGACCTTTAACCTTCCTAGGCCCTCTGACCCTTTTAATGGTTGTTGTCAAACTGTGAATTAGCAAAAAAGCACATGCTCTGCACTGATCCTTTGACTTGCCTGTTCATATAGTTCTTCCTGACAACATGTCTTCGGGAACTAGTTCAGCTGTAGTGGAGAGCTGTTTCTTTGATTCATTTCTATCGAGCACCTAAGAGCAGAATTTTCCCTGGGAGTCTGTAATCTAGTATAGGGTGGAGGTTCACTGTGAAAGGCAAAAGAAGGTTTCAAGCCTTGCTTTGGTCCTGGCTAAGATGAGTGTGTGAGGGTGGGTGGTAGGTGTCGCTGAGCTTCAACATTCTCATTACAAAATGGGAACACATAAGCTGCAGGTCCACTGTAAGGATCAGAGGTACGACAAGTGTGGCACAGGCACAAAATCAGTGCTATACGGCGGGAGCCACAGTGGTACCTTGTTGACGTAGGAGCAGGCTAACCACCCTGACATTGCAAAAAAGGGACGGCATATGCGAGGGGAAGCTGAACAGACGTGCGCACACACAGAGCGCAAGCACTGGGAAAGGCCGTGGAGCGTTAAACGGATAGAAACTGTACACAGAAAGAGCGTTGTAGGCCAAGGCAGTTAAATACATAAACCAATTCTCAAAGGTGTGGTTGCATATGGCATATTTGCAAAACCAAGAACTCATTTGCCTCCCTCACACACACTCTCCATCTAATTGGTGAATTTTCCCCCTAAGAACATTCTTTGAAAAAGAAAAAAAAAAAAACTAGAGCATTTAAAAAATATTTACACATTTTTTTTTTAACATTGAATAAGTTGCCTTTGCTGTAAAGATTAAAATGACAGGAAATAAAATCTTCCAGAAGATCTGGACCATATGCTACAGCACACCATGGCTGTAGCCTCGGATTCAGCCATTGTGTTGGCTAGCCTGCTGCCCAGACTGAGCGGGGTGAACTCAGGACAGAGCTCGTCTTTGGCATGAATGCCTCTGCCTTCTCTTGCTGACACATTCCCTCCGCCACTCAAGAATGCACAGAGCCTTTGCCAGGTTGAGAATGCCTGGCTATGACAGCACCATTTGCAAAGTAAAGAGTCTATTTATGAAGATAATGGCAATACCCAGACCAGGCCCACCGTGGGAGAATCTTGGCTTGTAATTAGCAAGAGCGGTGCATTTTAATGAGGATGCCTGGTAGGCAGTCAGCTCCTGCCTGGACTGCCAACGAATCTGGGGCAGAGGAAGCGTTGGCAGAGGACGCAGAGCAGGTGAGGGAAACAACACGGGAGAAAATGTATCCATCTTTCAGAAACTTGAAAGCTTAAGGATTGTTTCATTTCCCTGTTACCTTTGCCGTTGTCCCATGGTCTGTTTCTCTGGAAGCAAACAGCTCAGAGAAGACAGAACAGATCTGGTGACTAGCAATCCCAAACATCGCTGGTGTGAGAAGCAAAGGCCTGAGGGGCTGGGGGTGGAGGCTCAGAAATGTGGACATTTTATCCTTCCTGAAAGGCAATTAGGCCATTGCCATGAAGCCTGTAGAGAAGCTGGAATCTTAAAGCTTTCTGGACGGATGAAAAGAATGGCTGTGGTTCCCGCAGCCGTGAACCCTGTTGGGGGTGATCCGTCATCGCTGAGGTTAGCTTAAGCCAGAGCCTTTGAGCTCTGTTGCTGGAGGCTGACAGACTACTGCTAGGGGATGACCTAAGGAAAACAGAACTCCTCAGCCTTTCTGTGATTTCAGAGTTCTGGCTCAGGGGGAATGGACTTCCCAATGATTCTAAGATGGTGGCAGAATTATGATATACTGGACCCTGGGTACCACGAGTGTCTTAGTCAGTGCTCTGTTGCTGCGAAGTGACACCAAAAGCAACTCTTATAAATGAAAGCATTTCACTGGGGTTGGCTTACAGTTCAGAGGTTTAGTCCATCATCATCATGGCGGGAGCATAGTGGCACGTAGGAGGACGTGGTGCTGGAGAAGTAGCGAAATGTCTACACCCAGCTCCACAGGCAGCAGGAAGATAGAGACACTGGGCCTGTCTTAAACTTTTAAAACCTCAAAGCCCACCCCTAGTGACAGGCTCCCTCTAACAAGGCCACACCTGCCGTGGTGGTGTAGTCACGGACATCACCTCTCCAACAAGGCTGCATGTCCCAATCCTTCACAAGTAGTGCCACTCCTCGATGACTAAGCATCAAATACACGAGCTTCTGGGGGCCATTCTTATTCAATCCACCACAACCAGAAAGCTCAGGCCAGATGGATGAAGCCTGTCTTGTTCTATTGGATATCTAACAGACAATCCCAGAAGCCCTAGAAGATAAAAGAACCCAAAGGGATGCTTACAGCTACAGGCATTGAGTTGGGTGGTAAACTCAAGCCAGATAGACCATGGGGTTTTCAATGGAAGTTTGTGGGCAATTTGAAGAGGCAGAGGTGACTTTAGGATCCATAAATCATTACCATGATCCATAAAAAATCATTACCAAAATAAATAAATAAAACATGGCAGGGGCTAGAGAAATGGCTCAGTAATTAAGAGCGGTGACTACTCTTTCAGAGGACCTGGGTTCAAGTCTAGGCATTCACATAGTGGATCACGACAATCTGTAGTTCTGGGGGATCGTCTCACGCTGTCTTTTGACACCTGTGGGCACCAGGCATGTACATGGTACACAGACACACATTTAGTCAAAACACACTACACACATTTAATGATTAATAATAATAATTTTAAAGCATAGAGAATGCTAATTATCTCCTCATGTTTCTTGTGTTCAGTTTTCATAGTAACAGAGTAACACGAACGGTAACAAGCAAAATAAACCAGAATAAATGTATTAGTTGCCTGCTGCTGCTGTGACAAATCGCCACAAGTCAGTGTCTTCATTCAACACAATTTGCTACTTTATAGCTTTGGAAGCTACAAACATATAGAAGGATAAGCTGAGCTGCATTTCTTCTGGGGACTGGAGGAGACCATCTGTGTTCTCGTTTTGTCTAGGGGTCACCTCCCTTTTTGGCTCCTGGCCCTCTCCTTCCATCTTCAGAGGGAATAGCAGAACATCTTCAGCCATTCTCTTTTCTTTGCTTTCACTCAAACTAACCTTCTCTTACTCTTTTCTGAAGGACCCTCGTAACTGCATTGGCCCTACACAGATAGAGCAGGATAATTCTCTTCTATCAGAAGACCCAATTTAACCACATCTGGAAAGTGCCTTTGTCATGACCTTCAGGGACAGGCTAGGGGGCATCTCTGGGGAGTCTTACCACGCTCACTATCCGGAATGAAAACAGAATGTTCTAGCCTCACTTGCAACTGGACTTAGAGTATGTGACCAAGCTCTGGCAGTGGGTATGAGCTCTGAAAACTGTCAGAATAAAAATGAGACTCCTTGCTCCCCCACCCCACATTTCTGCAGGGACATCTGCCCATCAGTTACCTGCTGTTGGATTGCAGGCTGATGGCTCTGTCATGACTGCAAGGTGGAGCCAAGGATCATGTTTCAAAGCATCACAGGCAGTTGTCCGCACTTTGCTCTACATGCTTTCTCTCCTCTTCTACGAGCAGGCACAGAGCTTGTATATTCTCGCCGCCCTGCTGTTCCCAAGCACACCCTTGCCCTGGAGCCTCTTGTGATAGTTACTTAGCTTCACAGAGCAAAAGGTACTTTTCTTCTGAGTCCTATTCTAAAGGGAAGCTGCTTGCTGTTTTGGAGAAGTGGAAAGTGAGTCTTTTGAACCTGGCAGATGAGGCCCGTACCTGGGTGTTGTTCAACAACAGAAGCCTGTGCCCTTGTAATTCTTGGAGCAATGCCAGCTACCCGATTAGACTTCCACACAAGGAAAGAAACAATTTATACCTACCTTGCTCAAGCTATGTAGGTAGAATTTGTATCTCACTGAAGACATCAGTACTCAGGAAATACAATTGACAGAAACTCTCAGACAAGTAGTATTTATTAAAGACTCTTATATTTGTGTTTAAAATGGAGAAATATAGGGTAAAGCCAAGAAAAATTGGGTAGGTTTATAATCACTAAATGGACATAGAGTACAAACTAGGGGATTGGCATTAATCTTTACAGAATGATTTTAACATTATAACCCATGCTTTGGATGGGTCAGATTGCAACTGAATTATTATGTTTTTTTCCATGGACTTTGACTGAAAAGGAACATAGGCATAGGAGAATACTTCAGAGATCTCAAGGGACTTGAAACCACATCAGACCTGAGGAAGAATGGCAAAAGCACCAATGAGGACATCAGAAGATGGGCCAATATTTACTGAGAGTCCACCAGGTATAAAGCCCAGTGCTCTGCCACTGAGATAGAAAGAGAAAGTTCTCACCCTCAAAGGAAATAAGAGGCAGGAAGCATTTAAATGTATGTAAATTTATGTTAATTTATGTAAATGTATACAAGGTAACTCCCAGACTTAGCTTGCAGAGTGGCCCATTAAGAAACCATTTGGGAGTGGGGGGTTGGGAATACCGCTCAATTGTTAAAGGGCTCACTGTGCATACTTGAGGATCTGAGTTTATCCTTAACACCCACACAAAATCCAGGCTTGGTGGCATGCATAGGTAACCCCCAGAGATAGTGGTGAATTAGTAAGTCAGACTAGCTGAATTGGTAAATTTCAGAGACCTTGTCTCAAAAAATAAGGTGGAGAATGATGGAGAAAAATACTAGATGTCAGCTCTGGCCACTTACACACATACACACACACACACACACACACACACACACACACACACACACAGAGGCTGGGGGTGAATGGGGGGAGATAGATCTATTGGTGGAGGGTTTCTTTTCCTTTCCTTTTTTTTTTTTTTTGAGACAGGCTCTTGTTATACAACCCAAACTGTGCTTAAACATCCTCTGAGCTCAGGGTTTACACGTGTCACCGCCCCTCCTGGCTTGTGGCTCTTTCCTAGTTTTGTTTCATTTGTTTGTTTCTTATCTTTTTGTCCATCTGGCTGGCTTTGCATTAATACAACAAATAAATCCAAGATAATCAACTCGTAAAGCTGAAAGGTTCCTCTTGGTTTTCAGTTTCAGGAATTTCGGTTCTTGCTCTCTATTGGTCCCACTGCTCTGAGCTCGTGGAGTGGACACGCAATGGTGGTGGGAACAGGTGTCAGAACAAAGCCACATCATGGCCAGGAAGCCATGGGGTAGGAGACTGGACATTGTTCTCTTCAAGGGCATCTCCTAAGTGACCTAAAATCCTCTTACTAGCCCCCTCTCCCCCCAGGCTCCATTACTTTCTGCCACCCTAAGGAGCAAGGAGCGGTCCCATGGGCCTTTGGGGGAACTTTCAGGAGAAAGGGCTGGAAACATTGTTTGCATTGGGGAATAAGTCACCTTGTGTTTTGGGGGACTGTACCCTATCTACTCTCACACGAAGGCAAAGGAGTGTGAAAGTGTTACTAAGGGTTGTCCAGCTTCCCAAGCCACCACCAAACACCTACCTCTTGGGTATAAAATCAAAAGGAGTATCAGTTTCTTAGAGATAAACTCTCCTGCTCCCTCCACCCCCCAAAATGAATTAGAAGAAAAGGACTTTTAAGAATGAAGTCTAAACAGGAAGGAAAGATGTGCACAGGGGGCCTGAACCCATGGTGTCTTTTCCTGAGAACCATACCAATGGGTGGAAGTGGCCTGTCTGAAAGATGGGTTCTTAACTGGTACAGTGGGGCACACCTGTAATCCCAAACTCGGGAGGCTGAGGCAGGAGCACTGTGAACTCAAGGTCAACCTGGGCTACATCGTGAAAGTTTGTCTAAAAAAAAAGGAGAGAAAACAACAAAGAAAGGAGAGCAGGAAGGAAGGAGAAGAGGGAAGAAACAGAGGTAGAGAGAGAGGGAGGGAAGGAGAGAGGGAAGGAGGGAAAAAGGGAGATAGGAAGAATAGAAGGAAAGACAAGAAAGATGTGATCTGAGCTGCAGAGCAGTTTAGCTTAGGATAAACATCAGCTGAAGTCAATAAAAACCCTTGCCAGGCAGAAAGCACACCACCCCTTCTTGGTCTGAGCTCCGGGAGAAGTTTGCTGGTATTGATGGAACCCTGGGGAGAGACTTATAGTCAGTGGTTGCTCAGAAGCCCTGCTAGGAAGACAGGCTGCTCAGGATTCAGAGCTCCTGACAGCATCAGGAGACAAATGCTTCTCTGAGAAAACCAGCTCTGAAGTGATCTGGACATCCTCCTATCTATAAGTCTTACACCAAGGCCAGCTGGTGTTGCAAAAACACAACTTCAAGAGCTCCTGTTGACATGAAAACCCAGCTCTCATCTCACAGGAAAAAAGAGCTCATATATTCTGGAGCCAAATACGAATGCCTACGCGAGAGGTCCAAACCACGCCCCCCGGTGTCAGGAAAGGAGGAAGGGTCTCAGGAGGTTGGAAGCTGAAGAGATTTGAAGACTCACTTTATTCACTCTTGGTAAAGGCTGGCAGCTACCAGCAGGTACCCAGGCACCCATGGGAACACACGGTCACACAAGGGCTGCAACAAAGGCAGGCACAAGCAACATGGATGTAGGCACATAGGCCTTCAGGCAAAGACACAGGGGCCGTTGTCAGAGGAGAAGCCCCAGACTCTTACTAAGGCTCAGACAAAGGTCCAGGTCTCTGACCTCATGGCCATATTTATAGAGACTCACACAAAAGTGGCATTCAGCCAAAAACTAATTATATAACAGATTGTATCACTGTTTACCTTGGCAGCTCCAGGACATCGAGCGTCAGACATTTTGTGCTAGCTCATACTGGATACCCATATCAGCGCCATGTTGCCTGAACATGTCTCTTATGATCCTCTGTTCCCAACAGCATGGCCCAGAAGCACAGATTCTGGTTTGCCAAACACCATCTTCCAAGTGGTAGCAATTCCTGAAGTTTTTATAGAAGCAATGTAAAAGAAAGTCATAAACCAAGGCACTTCTAAAATTGGTGGGACTATCCGGTGGACCCATCACAGCAAGATGGGGAAATCTCTGCTATAGGCCTCTGACTGTCTAATGATATTCTTAGCTTTCAGGTCGGTGGAAGCTAGTGGTCTGTTAGCACATTACAAAAGGATTTATCTAGTAGCCACGGGATGTTAGTTCATGTACGAAGTTAGTTGGCACTGAATGGTTATTAAGGGGGGCTGAAGATAGCCTAAGTTAATTTGGCTCCAGACCTGCAACATTCCAACCCTGAACAATTACTAAAGTTCTAATCAATCAATATCAATCAATCAGCCTTGCAGAGTCTTTAATACAGGTGTGGCTTTTCTCTAGGAATTTTAGCTCACTCTTCCTATCTATAACTCTAACAGGCAATCTCTATGGGTTAAGATGGGAAGCTGGGATTGGAGCCCAGCTTTGTCTGGCTTTAAACACATCATCTCTTACCTCCAAAGCCTCCTTAACATCCCGATAATAAAGAACAGAAAGAGGCCTCTTTCACGGGGGTCACTTTATATTCTCTACGTTAGCCGATGTTTTACTACCCATAGAATCATTTGACCCTGGCCACTGCCCCTTTGCTGTGACACCTGAGAGAGGTTTTCAATCAGCTCTCAGCCTTATCCCTCATACAGGGGGACCCCAAAAGATCCCAAGTATGCGTGACAGCTTTCCTGCACTTAGTACTATGTGCCAAACCCAACCACTCTCACACAAACACAAGCTTTGTTTTGAACAAAGGAGAGCATTCTGGAGACAAATTGCTCATTATTCTAAAGATCTGCTGTCTCTCTCCATCCTCTGGCGCTAGAGGGCATGTAATAATGGCCAGGCATCTTAGTCTTTCCTGGGCACAGGGAGTATCTGGACTCACTACACAGGAGCAGCAGAGTGCCAGGTCCTACAGGAGCCTCTGTAATCTCTTCCTCAAGATGGGAAGCTGAGCTTGCTGTTCAGTCCACACACACAACAGAAGCAATATTGGCTGACTGAAGGAATATGCAAATTAGGCAGCCATAGTATGTAGCATACAGGGCAGGATGCAGGCTCTGTGAAGACGTGAGCCCAGATTCAAACACTGGGATAAAGTCAGGGCATCTCTGGACTGCTGATGCAATTCTAGCCTTTCTTACCACTTCAGTTTACCTGGGTGCCAAATAGAGAAGGTTGGTTGGGTGACGCTAATAAATTATAATATATATTATATTTTATATATTACATATAATATATGTATATAGTCTAGATTGTCTGGAGATTTTATATATACATATATATATATATATATATATATATATATATATACATACACACATATCACTGGAAAAAAGTCAGTTTTTCCTCTCTGAGCTGAAACAATTTAGGGAATTAGATCTTAACTTCTCACTGAAATTCCTGGCTGTTTAAAAAAAGCAAATTGGCAGAAATGATATTTTTTTTTAATCCAGAACAAAAATTAAATCATTTTGTAAAATTAGAGCCTGATTCTGAGTGACACATTAGTAATAGAACAAAAGTACTGAATAAATTGCACTAACTCTGTCATTTCATAACAATAGGACGCCGGAGGGCGATTAAATTTATCTTTCTGACACAAGCGATAACTACATAGCAAAGGCAGTATCATATTGTGAGAAAAAAGAGCTATCTTCCCCTTTCCTGTTTTAAAATATTAGGCAATGACAGCTGAGAAGTAATTAACAGATTCTGAAACTGGGGCTTACAGAGAAGCTCAATTTCCTGAGTTTTTGAAGTTAATGTGTGATGTTTTACCTCTTTTAATATTGTTTATCTCCATTTTTATTCATTTGTAGTCAATGTTTTTCATTATCACAATATAAATAGCATTCATTGACATTTACTAAAGTAGCGTACTACTAGTCAATGCATGGTTGCGTCTTATTTAGTAATTAATTAGTAATTAAGTCCTCTTAACATTACTTAACTCTAGGGAGAGTCAGTAACAGTAGCAGTGAATAGTATAGACTGAAGTAACTTAAGAATAGGACTGCCCTGCTGTTTCCTTTATTGGACAGGTTCTTGGTTTTCCTAAAGTTCATTATTAGTTGACTTTTTTCTTGAGACAAGATCTCACCATGTAACTTAAGCTGTCCTAGAACTCATTATGTAGCCCAAGCTGGTGTTGAATTCTACATCCTCCTGCTTTAAACTTCTTGAGTTCTGGGATTGCAGGTGTACATCACCTTGACTGGAATTTTAACTTGCCTATCTTAAAATCCATTTAGGCAGGTGTGAGGTGTCTATTGTTACCCTAGAATCAAAAGGCAGAAAGTTATAAGATTAAAAAGGACAGGGACGAATGTATCTGTGTGGAATTGAATGTGATAAAATCATTTGTATAGCTCTCCAATGGAAGCCTACCTGGACTTAGGTCAGAGAGCAAGAGAGCTATTCTTTTCTAATCTTAAACTCCACAGGGTCAAGTAATAGATAGACATTAGTGGCTATTCAGGTTACCATCCATCATAGCAGGAAAGTCAAGGTGGGAGAAGTTATAAGCAGTTAGCTGTATCACATCCATAGTCAAGAGCATGCTTGGTGCTCGGCTACTCTTCCCTACTCTTACACGATCTAGGACCCAAAGCCAGATGCTGCTGCTGCCCACATTGAAGCTGGACCATCGCAATCAGTTAAGATAATCAAGACAGCCTGCCACTGACATGCCTACCGGGCAACCTGATCTTGACAGTCTATCACTGAGATTTGCTTCCCAAGTGATTCTAGGTGCTGTCAAGTCAACAGTTAAAACTCACGATCATGGGGACACTATGAAACGGTCCTGTATTAGTTATTTCCTGTATTAGTTATTTTATCACTGTGATGAACCATCCAAGGCAACACAAAAGAGGCTGGTTTGATTTTGGTTCGTGGTTTGAAGGAGCGCAGACCATCACGGTGGGGAGGGCATAGAGATGGGTGGCGGCAGAAACTGCTGTGGCAGTGGGGGTTGGGGGGCCTTCATGATGCTGGAAGAGTGCCATGTCTTGCTCACATTTCAGCAGACCAGGAAGCAGAGTGGAAACTCAGGCCAGAATCGGTTACAAGGCCTACCCTGGTAACTTACTACCTCCAGTGAAGATCCAATTTCTAAAGGTCTCACATTCTCCCCCAAATAGTGTCATGTTGTAGCACACTGCTGCTGGGGTGGCTTGGCAAGAATGACGTGGAGGCATTCTCATATGTGGAAACTCTGCCAGACCTCTACAGAGGGAACCACTGTCATAGCCAGCACTGTACTCGACCGTGGAACCCTGAGCGTCTGAGCTCAGGTCTTGTTATTGATTCAGAACTCCTCGGGTGCCAATCACAAGCTAACATCCCCCACATTAATCCAACACCTGCAAACAATACAAAATGCCAAGACCTATGCATCCCTTTTTTCCAACAGTGTACAAAAACATTCTCCAACTCAGGCTTCATCTTTACAGCTTTACTTAAAGACCTCAGGGCGTCTGTACAGAAAATCTAATCCTGGTGCACATTGCCTGGTCTCTGCACCTTCCAGCAGTCCTGGTGCAAGCCTTTATGATACTGTCACTCTGCGGTTTTGTACGCATGCACAATCAGCACCACATGGACATGGTCACTAAGTTCTGCTGCTGGCTTGCGAGCTAACCTGTTACCCTTTCACCACAGCTACAGTGGCTTCTGTGTGTCTGGTGACTGGACCTGGGAAACATTTTCTTAAGTGGTTGTTTTTGAGCAAGGAATCTTTACAGGGGCGTCCTCTATTCCAACACTCCCCTCCCAAACAAACTGGCATTTTTATACTATAGAGTCTTTGATCTGGGTATGTTGCTCTAGAGCTACCTTTCCTCTTGTTTTAATGTAGAGTGTAAAGTTTCTCCTCACTTATGCTAATCTTGTTATCATTAATTACTACTGTGTTGTCTGCAGACTCTTTGCCTCATGCCTTTAGTTTACTCATGGAACTAGGGCCCAGGTTATAACCCATAAGCCCATTCCCAGAAATCTCTTCCTTCAGAAGAATGATGTGGATTGAAGGCTGAAACATGCCCCACCAGCTCATGCATTTGAAGAGAGGTGTCCAGCTGCTGGTGCTGATGCAAGGGCCATGGGATCTTTCAGAGGTGAGAAGCCTTGCTGTACCACACATTCTTGCTGCACGATGTTTTACCTGACAACAGGCTTCACCACAATGGCTCCACCCAACCATGGACCGAATCCTATGAAAGAATAAATCTTTTCTAGAACTGAAAGTGTCGGGAGGGGGTGTGTGTGGCAAGAGCAAAGGGAAATTGGGAGGGATGAGGAGTGAAAAGAGAACGAAGAGGCGGGAGAGACGTACTCAGCAGATAACATATACTTGTATGAGAATGTCTTTATGTAACTCAGTACCATGTAGAATGAATATTCGCAATGAAAGTTTCAAAACAAACTACGTGGGCCACAAAAGAAAAAAACTAACAAATTATTGGACTTCATCAAAATAAAGAGTTATTTTCCCACCAGACAGTGTGGGAATCCCAGCACTCAAGAGGCAGAGGCAGACAGATCTCTGTGAGTTCAGGCTAGCCAGAGAGACTCTGAAACCCTGTCTCAAAAAACAAATATATCCTAAAAAACAATTTGAAAGACTCTCAATATATGTCTCTACTGCAAAAATAACTGATGAGCACAGCCTGATCAAGGGCACCTACAGTATGTACTGCTAACATCATATTTCACCTTTAAGGATGGGATGCTTTTCATGAGACTGGAAACAGAGAGAGAGAGAGAGAGAGAGAGAGAGAGAGAGAGAGAGCACAGCTGCTGTTACATTTCATTTAGCATGGATCAGTGAAATAAGGCCAGGAAGGAAAGGCTTACAGATCGAAAAGGTGTGAAAGCGCTGTATTCAAGGTCAGAGACAGCGTGTGCTCGGGGAAATGTTTTTTTTTTTTTTTTTTTAACATCAATCCCAAACCTCACCTTGCTGGAAGTAAATGGATTTAGCTCAGCAAGGTCACAGGGTACAATGTTAACATTCAGAAAAATCAATTCTATTTCTATATGATAGTAAATAAACAGTCTTATGTCATTTTTAAAGGTGTCATTTCTAACAAGGTTGTACTGGTTAGGTTCTTGTCATCTTGACCCAAGCCAAGGTCATCTGAGAAAAGGAAACTTCAATTAGGAAAATGCCTCCACCACCAGATTGGTCTATCGGCAACTCTGTGTAGCATAGCCTTGATTGATGATTGACGTGAGGGCCCAGCCCACTGTGGGCGGTGCCACCCCAGGCAGGTGATCCTGGATTGGTTAGAAAACAGGCTGAGGGGCCAGCTGGAGAGATGGCTCCGTGGTTAAGAGCACTGGCTGCTCTTCCTGGGTTCAATTTCCAATACCCACATGGTAGCTCACAACTGTCTGTAACAGATCCCAGGGATCTGACACCATTACAGCAATGCACGTAAAATAAAGTTAAATAAATGATTTTAAAAAATTGTAGCAGTTTGCTATAATCTTTTACCCTCAATTTAGAGAAGAAGAAAGGAAGAATAGAAAGAATGAAGTCTTCACGGCTCTTGGAGGCGGCCTTGATAGAGGGAGAAAGGGAGAAAGGCAGAAATCTTCACAGCCCTTAGGCTGTCCTAAGCTTGGAGAGCAGGAGACGACAGTGAGCCAGACTAGCGTCTCAGCCCACTGTCTGTGAACCCAATTCTCCAACCGATGTTTTTCTATTCAATTACCAATGAAACAACACTCTACCTTGGCTCTTGGAGCTCCTTATAGACTCCATCTAAAAGTTCGCAGAGACCCAACTGCGCCCCATTGTATAAAGACAAGCTACACGTGACAAAACAGTTGCACATAACCAAATTATAGCCACCCACTTCAAGCATTCCAAACAAACTCATGCTCATGCTCACCTGAGAGGGGAACAAAAACATAGTCCAAATGCCATTTTGCATTTTTAAAGAAACCAAAATAACAAAACTTCCAAGCATCCCGCTACAACAATTCTTTAAAACAAAACAAAACAACAAACAAACAATAGCAGGCTGTGCAAGTCATCAGGAGGAAGCCAGTAAACAGTGCTCACACCCCAGGGCCTCTGCTCTAGTTCCTGTCTCTGTTCCTGCTTGACTTCCTGTCCTGACTTCCTCTTATGGTGGACTGTGATTGGGACATGTGTGATGGCTATTCTTGGTTGTCCACTTTACATCTGGAATTAACTAACTTGACGCACCTGTGAGGAACTTTTCCTTAATTAGATCACTTGAAGTGGGAAGACTCACTTCTAATCTGGATCTTCTGAGGTGGGAAGACTAACTTTTAATCCAGATCTTTTGAGGTGCGAAGACCCGATTTTAATCTGGGCCATACTTTCTTCTGGAAGCCCATACAAAGGTTGTGGAAGAAGGAAGCTTGCCCTCTTTGCCTTCTTACTCTTGCTCTCACTGGAAAGTTTATTCCTTTACTGGCATTAAAGCCAGCTCTCTTTGGGCTTCTGGTACATACTGAAGACCAGCAGAGACACCCACCCAGCATCATGGGATGAACAACTACTAGATTCTTGGAACTTTCATTGGTAGACAGCCATTGTTGAACTAGTCGGACCACAGCCTGTAAGCTAAGCCATTCTAATAAATTCCGTGTATATATTCATCCAATCAGCCTCTTTCTCTAGGGAAGCCAGACTAATATAGACTTGTGAGCCAAATAAACCCTTTCCTCTCCAAGTTGCTTTTGGTCATGGTGCTTCATCACAGCAACAGAAAGTAAACTAGGCAAGGGGGAAGGTGGAATGCAGTTAGTGAGTGATGTGTAAAGCCTCCACCTGGGCAATTCCAGGACTAAAGATCGGAGATGTACTGTGAGAGTCATCTGGAGCCCGCTCTGGAGAGACTACCGGGATAGGGGCACTGCTTGCTGTACGTGGCTTCTGGTTGCTTTTTCTAAATTAAGAACTGATATGCACACTGATACGTAATAATAATATGACTGATAACAGCTGTCACTTATTAATGTTGTGACTTCAAATAAATTCTTAAAGGGTTGTTCTGATCTTTGCTCTTCTCTGTTCTATATGGCTTCTTGTTTACAGGCTCAGAGATAAACCCTTCTTGCATTCACAAAGTCCTCTGCTGGATCCAAGCTCCTTTCCACATGGACGTCCTATGTTTCCTTCCCCAGGTACACCTGACACCCCAGGTCCACCTGACTCCTTGTGGTAATCTAACCTGAGATACTTACTTTTAAACCAAGGCTCTCGATCGTCTCTTCCTTCAGTGACCCTGCGCCCAGGCTCACACTATCCTCGCCAAGGCCCTTCTGCCAGTGCCTTCAAGTAATTTCCACAGCGTGGCGTACTTAACAAATGTACTTAGAGAATCCCCAAGCAGTTGCTGAGTGAATCTGAGGGGAGAAGTGCTTCATTGACACCAACCCCCGGGGGAGTGGGTAAATGGGCATAGCTGACAAATGAGGATAAAATAGATGTTTAAATACTGCAGGCAAATCTCTGCAGACGAACGAGTCTCTTATACACAGATTGTTGTGATGAACACAGGCCAAAACCACTGCACTTTTGGAGAATATGAAGAGACTTAATGGTTATTGGGCATTTATTTGTTCCTTCCATTATTTATTTGCACAACTATAAAATGTTTAGTATGTAGATTGTCCATGAAGCTTTGGATGTATTTACTTACTTATTGATGTGGTGCTAGGACTTTGTGTGTTAGGCGGGTAATCTAGTAATGAACTCTACCCTTAGTCCTGAGATAGCTCCTGGGGTAGCCAAAAGAAAGCTTTAAAAAGAGACCCAGATACTCAGCTGTGAGGCCACTTATGGTTTGGGTTTAGTCTCTCTCGCTGAGACTCAAACCCACAGCCTCCTGCACCATAAGCACAAACTCTACCACTGAACTACATTCCCAGACTGAGTATGTCATTTTAAACAGGTCTGATGGAGGACACCGTGTTGTTGAGGACACTGTGTTGTTGTCTACCCAAGGCTCGATTTGTGAGTGTCTGACCTGTGCAGTTCCTCGGAGCCCTGCACTTAAAAAGAAAGGTTTGGTCTGATGTTACTGTGTTGATGAGTTGAAGTTACTGATGGTTTTGAATGTGGGATTCCACAGCTTCATTTTGCCCTAGGCTGCACCACAGCAACCAGTCTTGCATAAATCTCCACAAACTTTACTGCCTCCTAGTTTGAACCTCTCCTGCCCTAGGTCAATTCTGTTGGCTGGAAAAAGCTAGAGAGTCCTGTGTATGGAACTCTGTGAATTGTGTTTTCTCATATTTTCGTGTTTAGAATTCCTTCTCTGACTTGCTATGATCCCTACTAGGAAAATCTAGAAGTTTCCAAGACAGTCTGCTCCTTAATTATTTGTCATAGAGGGAAACCATGATTCAGAGAAGCACGTTTCTCTGGTTGCTGCATCAGTAACCTGTGACAGGTAACCTCAGTTACCTGGTGTTTTCTATTACATTAAATATTACAGTTTAAATATTACATTAAATAAAATTCATACAGAGAACCAGTGAAAAGCACGAAACCTAGGAAGTATAGACCTGTGTGCAGCATGTAGGATGTAGAAATTGTGCTGTCTCAAGCAGAGCCTGCTTCCAATCTCAGGCAGAGCCTCGTGTCCCTATGTTCTTTCACTACAATATTCCCAACTTCCTCTCCATTTCAACACCATGGATGGCTTTGAGGTCACATCTCTCATTTGGAAAACTAACCTGGGTGGAGGGGGTATAGCAGCTCAATGGTAGAACCCTTGTCTAGCATAGAAAGAAAAGAGCAGAGAAAGAAAGAAAGATGGAAAGATAAAGACAGAGACAGAAAGACAAAGACAGAGAGGGACACAGACAGACTAGAGAGACCCTACTTCCCAAAAGCCTCAAGTCCAATGCAGGGATTTAGTGTAACAGTGACTCTTCCTGGATGACAAGCCAGTATTAGAGAAATTCATTCTTCCCTATGTCTTGGAGTGCTGTAGCCCAGGCACCGTGTTGACGGGATCTCTATTGTGTGAGATCTACTCTGGGGACCTGAAAACAAGGAACAAATCAGAGAGCCTAGGGACACCCTGTGACGGAGTCTCAGTATGAGACAGACAAGAGAGGCAGTCGGGTAAGGGGTGGAGGGTAGATGCAAACTGCTTAGAGGTTTGAATAGCGGCCACTTCTGGCGGTCTATGGCATGACATTTGATCACCCTGTCCTCTGTGCTAGAGAGCAAGCCCTGTTGTATCTGTGGACGCCTAAGAGTATGAGAGCTCTGATCCTGAAGCTGGGGATTGCTCAGTGCCCCCCCCCCCGTCCTCCCATCAGCTGCTTTCATCAAGGCAAGTGAGGTAATGGGAATAGCTCTTATCTCAATATAATAAGATCTGTATATGACAAACGTATATAGCTATTATCAATAGGGGAAAAGTTGAAAGCATTTCATTCAAAATAGCCAGGGCTATAAAATAAAAGAAAGAAAGAAGGAAAGAAAGAAAGAAAAGAGAGAGAGCAAAAGAGAGAGAGAATACAAATAATAAAGGAAGGAGTCAAAGTACTCTCTTCTGCAGACAATAGGAGCCTAAAGACTCCACCAGAAAACTCATCACTCTGAAAATCACTTCATCAAAGGAAGAAAATACAAAATCATCATACAAAACCCAGTAGTTTCTCCATGCCCCATTAGCAAACATGCCAAGAATGAATTCAGGAAAACACTTCTATTCACAACTGCTGGAAGAAACTTCCCAAGTATGTGGAAGACATCCACAGTGAAAACCATAAAGACCTCTCCCCATGCTCATAAATTGGAAGAATAAATACTGGCAAAATTGTCAAATTGCTGAAACAATCTATGGTTTCAGAGAACTTCCCATTAAAATTCTAATGATGCACTTCACAGATCTAGAAAAAAAAATCCTAAAATTCCAATGGAGATGCAAAGATGCTGAATAAATAAAGCAATCCAAAGCAAAAAAAAAAAAAATGTTGGAGGTATCACAGCACCTAATTTCAAATTATACTGCAAAGCCATAGTGACAAGAGCAGCATGGTATTGGTGCAACACATGGATCTATAGAGCAATGCAATAGAATAGAGGTCCCAGGACCCACAAGTAACCCTGTGCTGCTAGGGCAGTCAGATACTGGACAAAAGTGGGAAAATGTATATGCGACAAACAGATGTTCTTCAACAAATGGTGATGGGAAAATTAGTGTGTCCACATACAGAAGAAAGACACTAGATCCTTGTCTCTCAGCCTTTACAAAAATCAATTAAAATAGATCAAAGGCATTAAGATAAGGCTTGAAACTACTGGAAAGAAAACAGGGGAAACATTTCAAAGGACTCTTTGAACAAGACTCCAACAGCTCAAGAGATGATATCAAGAACTGGCGTGTAAGACACTAAAACCTTCTGCATCACAAAGAAAACAACAAAGAGAAGCAGCCTACAGAATGTAAGAAAATCTTTATCACTACTCGCTGAACAGGGGCTTCATAGCCAGAACATATACAGAGCTTTAAAATAAACAACAGAAGAACAATTGAAACCAATAAATGAAAAAAAAATTCAAACAGATGTTTCCTGTGGTAGTTTGAATGAGAATGAACCTCAGAGGCTCATATGTTTAAATGCTCGGTCTTCAGTTAGTAGAATTGTTTGGGAAGGATTAGGAGGCTTGGCTTTCTCAGAGTGGGTGTGTCCTTGTTGGAGGAAGTGTCACTGGGTGTGGGCTTAAGGTTTCAAAAACCCATGCCAGGCTGTGTCCTTCTCTGTCTGCCTAATGCCTGCAGATATAAAGCTCTCAGCTACAGCTACAGCACCTGATGGAAGGAAGCTGTAGCTTCCTTCCATGATGATGATGGACTAACCCTCTAAAACTGTAAGCAAGGCCCCACTTAAATGCTTTTTTTTATGTGAGTTGCATTGGTCATAGTATCTCTTCACAGCCACAGAACAGTAACTAAGACACTTCCTAAAAGGCAAAGTACAAGTGGCCAATAAATACCTGAAAAAATACTCAGCATCTTTAGCCAGCTGAGAAATGCAAATCAAAACTACACTGAGATTCCATTTTACCTTGAAAGACACATGGAGAGGGTATAGGGGATGGAGAAGGGAAATTCTTAGGCCTTAATGCTGGGACTATAAGTTAGTCAAACCACATGGAAGTCAGTAACGGAGTTTCCTTAAGAAAAAACTAAAAATCGGGCTGGAGAGGTGGCTCAGTGGGTAAGAAAGCTTCCTGCTCTTCCAGAGAACCCAAGTTCAGTTCCCAGCTCCCATGTCAGTCATCCCACAACCACCTGTAACTCTAGCTCCAACAATCAAATGTCTTTTTCTGGCCTCCTTAGGTACCTGAACACACACAAACACACACACACACACACACACACACACACACACACACACACACATATTTCTACAGATTCACACATACATAAATAAAAATATTTTTTAAACCCTGGAAATAAAACTATCATGTGATTTAGTTACACCAATGTTGATCATTCAATAGCAACCAACAATTAAAAAGCCTGCCTACCCATATTTACTGCAATTCTATTCCCAACAGCTAAGTTTTGGAATCAGCCTAGGTGTCTACCATCAAACAAATAGACAAAAAACAAAAAACAAAATATAGTATGCATATACAATGGAGTAGCATTCAGCCGCAGAGAAAATTAAAGTCATACCTTTTGCAGAAAAGTGGATGTTAAAAAATGAGTCAGATTCATAAAGACAAATATCAAGTATGTTCTCTATATGAGGAATCTAGATTTTTTTTTTTTTTTACAAAAAAGCATGCCTATAATACTAGCACTTGGGAGACTGGGCATGCCTGTGAGATCTAGATTAGGTTAATGAAGTGGGAAGACTTGCCCACTGTGGGTAGCACCATGCCCTGTGCTGGGGTCTGGAATGGATAAAGAGAGAAAGGGGAGCTTGATAACAAGCTCAAGTCTAGCCTGCACTGTATAGAGAGATTCCTTCTAAATAAGTAACTAAACAAACAAATACATAAGTAACATAAGGACAAAGGTGGGACTATTTGTGAAAAGAAAGGGAGCCAGTGGAGGTGGGGAAGTGAGAGCAGGTAATAGAGACATATCTGATCAAAGTAAGTTACATAAATATATGAAAATGTAATGAAGCCCGCTGCTCTGTACAGCAAATATACGTTGTAATGAAAAGGTAATCTGTAAGTTCCTTACAGTCTCACTCCTTGAGTGGAACTATTTCATTTTGGGTACATTCTGGTTGTCAGAAAATATTTTCTCTTTATAAAGGATTAAAAATCTGCCTCTTAGCACACTTGAAGCAAGGGAATGAGTACCCATTCCAACGATAAGTTGCATTTCTTTATCTGGCTTTTCAGATAACCGCTCATAACTTTACATTTACCCTTTCCCCTAGACTGGATCTGAATTTTGTCCTTTTAAATTTATTTTCTTAGTTGTATTAGTTACATTTCTCCTTGCTGTGGTAATATATATCTGATAAGAAGCAAGGCAAGACAGTTATTTTTGGCTCCCAGTTCCATGGTGGAGAAGTATTGAGGTAGCTGATCACATTGCATCCACAGCCAGAGAGAAGCAAATGGTACTGTTTGGATTCCCTTTCCCTCTTCATTCAGTCCAGGACTCTAGCCTATGGCATGATGCTGCCCACAGTGGGCGGGTCTTCTTACCTCACTCACCTAATCTAGATAAACCCTCACAACCATGCCCAAAGGCTTGTCTCATGGGTGATTCCAGATTCTGTCAAGTTGACAAATGAGATTAACCCCAGAAGCAGTTGAACAAAAGTTGTCTTCAATATTCCACAGTCACATTTTCTAAGTACTGTTCTAGGCTCATCTCTGCTTTAGGTAACCTTTGGAGTGATCTAAAAAACACTAAGTTGTTATTGTTGCTATGCTTTTGAGACAAAATTTCATGCAGTCTAGGCTAGCCTCAAGTTAGCCTACGATAGCCAAGGATGACCTTGAACTTTGATCTTCCTTTCTTTCCCTCCAACTGCTAGAATTACAGGTGTACACCACTGTGCCTACCTTAGATTATTTTTGAAAAGGAAAAATATAGAGCAAAAGTATCGAACCACTTTGAGGATTTACTTTGTTTGTTTGCTTATATGAGTGTACACATAAGTGTGTGTGTGTGTGCACAGATACACAAAGGCTGAGGCCGTAAGCGGATCATGTGCCTCATCTATCGCTCTCCGCTCGTTTGTTTGAGGCAGAGTCTCTCTTTGAATCCCGGGCTTATGTGTTCTCAGCTAGGTGGGAAGCCAACAAGCTGCGCTGTCCTTTTGACTCTACCCCACTTTCTGCTAGGGTTACAGGTGTTTCTACGGACACCTGGCTTGTTATGTGGATGCTGGGATCCAAACTCTGGTCCTCACGGTGTCGTAACAAATGCTCTTAGCCACTGAATCATTTCTCTAGCTACATGCCATTTTTAAAAAATTTGCTAATTAAAAAGTTGGCAATAAGTTTCCCAAATCAGAAAAAAAAACAAAAACCCTAGACAAAATAACAGGGCTGGGGTCGGGGGAGTAAGTATAGAAATCAAGGCTCTGGGCTGCAAACGACAAAAGCCATCTGGGACTTGCTTAAGTAAGAGAATGTTTTCATCAGAAAGCAAAGAACCCCATTCTCTCTCAGTTCTGTTGGAAAAGTACAAGAAAGGGCTCTGATTGGCCAATTGGACCATGCCTGTCCCTGGGTAAGACAAAGAAGGTGCCTTTAAAGTACAGGGCTGGAGGAGAGAAGAGTTTGCCTCCCAGAAGGAAAGAATGTTGCACAAACAAAAATAAAAGTGCCCAATGGGGGGGGGGCGAGTCAAAAATTCAGAGAACGATAAGGAGGATTATTGTTGAAGGAGGGAGGTAAGCAGAGATCACTGCACAAGGACAGAGCATAAGAATAGAGGTCTGCAGTAATCCCTGGAGAAAAAATGTAATCGCCTAATGAGGCATACAGCCATGGTCCCCCTTTATCCAAGGGGGTACTATCCAAGATCCCCAGGAGACACCCGATACAGTGGATGTTACCCAACCTTATACATGTTGTCCCACACGTACAAGCCCATGGTGAAGCCTGATCCACAAATTAGTCACAGTTAATAGTAATAAGTAATAAAGAAACACAGTAACTACAGGAATATGTTGTGGTGAAAGTTATGTGGAAACATCTTACTGACAAGGAACTGATGTCCACCCTCCCAGGTGGAATGGCACAGGGCAAGATGTCAGCCTGCCACACAGAGCAGTGTGCAATTTAAAACTTATGAATTTTTTATTTCTGAAGTTTTCCATTTAGTATTTGAGAAAACAACAGATAGCAAGAAACCAAAGCAGAGGAATGTGGCACCAAGGGTAAGTGGAACTTGTTGTTTTTGTTTGGAATTTTCAAAAAGATTTTGTCTCTTGTTTATTTGTTTTCTGTAGAACAAACTGGCTTCAAACTCCTGATTTCCCTGCCTCAGCTTCCTGTGTGCTGAGCACAGCTGGACACTCAGACTGTTGCAATTATTTTTGTTATGGTTTAAAAAAATTCTTTTGAGCCAAGCAGTGGTGGTGCATGCCTATAATCTCAGCACCTGGAAGGCAGAGGCAGGCTGATCTCTGTGAATTCAAGGCCCACTTGGCTTACAGAGTGAGTTCCAGGACAGCCAGAGTTACCACAGAGAAACAATGTCTCAAAATTTTTTTTGTTTCTCTTTCTTGTGTGTGTACACACAGCATTTGTGCACATGTGTGTGTGTGCACAGTGTATGTGCATGTGCGTGTGCTCATGTGCACACCTAGACATGTACTCACAGAGACCAGAGAGGATGTGGGGGTCCTACTCTATCATCCTCGCCCATATGCCCTTGAGCCAGGGTCTCTCACTGAAACTTGAGCTAGGCTGGCAGGCAGCCAGCCCCAGTGATCTTTCTGTCCCTAAGCCCCACTGCATTGTGGGTACAGACACTTGTGTAGCTATACTTATATGGGTCCTGTGATCAGATCCTCACATTTGTGCAGCAAGCACACAGAGCTGTCTCTTTGGCTCGTGTGTTTCTTCTTCTAGTGTGTTTCTTCTTCTAAAGAAGATAACTGAGCAATGTGGAAACATTAAAACATTGAATATGTTTTTAAATTGATATCTACTAAGAAGTTCAGCATTTTGTAGAAAAAAAAATTACTTAAATCCTGTTTATTTGTTTGCTGATTATTTATAGAGAGGGCCTTGCTTGCTAGCTCTTACTGGTCTGGAACTTACCATGAAATCCATGCTAGCCTCGAACTCACTATACTTGAGCTCCCTCAGCCTCCTGAATGCTACTCAGGCATGTGCTATTACATTCCTTAATATGATCTATAATGAATTTGAAAGTCACCATTCCCAAAAGATGAATATACACATGAGAACATATGTTTTGAAAATTAAAATGGAAAGCACTTTTGAGCGTTTTGATCGTGCTAACTGTCAACTTTATAGATCTGGATAACAGGCCTCCGTTCATGTCTGTGGGGGATAATCTTGATTGTATTGATGTGAGAAGGCCCACTGACTGCGTGGCACCATTCCCTGACTGGCATCCTGGACTGCACAAATAACGAAAAGGACCTGAGTAGTATTGGGCATTCACCATTCTCTGGTTTCTGATTGTAAATGTGATGTGTTCGGTTGGTACAAGCATAGCCTTGACTTTCCCACCACGAGCACTGCATCTTTGAACTGTGAGCCACAATAAGGACTTTCTCCCCTAAGTTGCCTTTGTCAGAGCTTTTATCATGGACGCAGAACAATCATATGACAATCATATGACAGTGGAGATGAGCTGACTGTGGCTGTTGAGTTGTCCAGTCTAGATGGAAGGGCCTGTGTTTCTCTGGCCTTGACAGCCAGACTAGGAAGGAAGCCACAGAGTGGGCATTGTGGGCAGGATGTAGGAAGCCTGTCCAATCTGTCTTCTTGAGCTCTGGGAAAACTCAAAGGAGGAAATTCATTTGTCCAATTAGAGACGGGCTTTCATGGCAAGCCACCTCCAGAGCCCACAGACCACAAGGCATGGAGGCATTAGCATCATCCCAGACTAATATGGTGGCTAACATGTCAGCAGAAAGGCCACAGGAGGGTTGGGTTTCCTTGTGGTTGGAGTCTGTGAAGTTAACAGCCCGAATCTAACCACACAGGCTTGGAACAGAGTGTAAGGAAGTGACTGGGATAATGTTAGCCTATATTGGATTCAGGCCAATCTACCTTGTAAGAAAATGTGCCTGCAAGGCTCTGGTGCTATCTAGGAGAAGCTTGTTTCCCCTGTGTATTAGGAAGGTCAAATCGCCATCCACCCAACATGCACAAAGACTCAACACAAACGCTCTCCCCTACCCAAGCCCTCAAGCAACTGTTTCCTCTGAGGCCTTCTGAGCCAAGGAAGACCAATAACACTGCCCAATAGGTAACTGTAACTTGGGTGCCTCTCTTAAGCTGATTTGTTGTGTTTTCTCAGAGGCCCTTAGCTGTTTACACAAAATGGAAAGCTACTGTTAAACATTGAACCTTTTGATATTTTACTTTCCCAGATTGAACCTTGGTGTGCAGTTTACAAATCAATCAGCAAATATTTATCAAAAATCTAACTACCTGCAAGGTGTTATACTAAACTGTTGTAGGTTCCAGGATGCTATAATTAAACGGGATGCGTGAGATTAACTATCTTACAACCAATATGCCTAAATGCACTCACGTAGCGAGTCTGTCTTCTCACAGCTAGTACTCCAGGAGATCATGCTCTTGACCCAATGGGAATGTGAGTAGAACATCATTTTGGTGCATTCTTTTGAATATGCTCGACAGTGAAAAGGTGTGAAAAGAGGTAAGAAAAATTCGAGGACTGTATTGTCTGATTTAAGAAAAGAAAATGGAGGAGATAGTGAAATGGCTTAGTAAGTAAAAGTTCCCAAAACCCACGTGTAGTGGCTTACAACAACCTGTAACTCCAGTTCCAAGGGATCTGACTCCCTCTTCTGGCCTCTGCGTGCACTGCATTCATGTGCACATACCCACATACACACACACACACACACACACACACACACACACACACACACACACAGAGAGAGAGAGAGAGAGAGAGAGAGAGAGAGAGAGAGAGAGAGAGAGAGATTAAAAATAAAAACAAATTTTAAAAATAAATGGAGTCCATGCACACACAGAAAGTTATACACAAAGTTATATGTGACCATCTGGAGCAGCTTTAGCTATGATAGCCTCAGCTTAGAAATGGCGCCAAACATCAGCTGATGAAGGATACACACCCTGGATTATATCCACCTAGTAGAATATCATCTGGCCATAAGAAGGAATGAAGTAGTGATATGCATTCCCTCGTGGAGGATTGTGGAAATGTGTTCAAACCATGTGCTGAGTGAAAGATACCACAGACAAAAGACCATTTATCATAGGTTGCATTTACAAGGAATATCTCCAGGAGGCAGATACAAAGTGAATGAGTGGGTCTCCTGGGCTGAGGGTGAGGACAAGGAATGGGAATATTCTAAAATTAGCTTGGGATGGTGCACAACTCTATGCCTTACTCAGAATCACCAAATTGTATATTGGAAGTGGGAATTTTGTTATTACTAAATCATACTTCAGTTAAGTTTTAAAAGGAAAGTAGGCTGTAGAGATGGATTAATGGATAAAATGCTTGCTGAACAACTGTAAAGACACAGGTCCAAATTCTCATTACCAGGTGAAGTCAGACCCAGTAGTACACACATCTGTAGTCTCATCACTCCTACAGAGACTTGGGAAACAGAGACAGGAGAATCCCTGGAGGCTTGCAGGCTAGCTAGCCTGACTTACTCAGTGGAAAACACCAGGAGCCCTGTCTCAAACAGGTTGGAAGGCATGGGCCAATACCTTACCTCTGATATACCCATGTTTGGTGTGGCTTGTGTTGTGCACACTCAGATTAACATACACGTGTGCATGAATACACACACAGATTTAAAGCTATATAATAAAGTGTGTTATTAAGTATCCAAATTTAACTTGGGGTGAGCTGTAAACCAGTTCTAAAGTAAATACAGTAAATGGAGAGAGTTATAGAAAAAAAATCTCATTCCTATGATCAGAGACACAGTGGCAGCACCTTGGGAATGGGCATATAACCTCTCCGGTGACAGACAGCCGTCTGCAGAGTCTGATGGTCACTGCTCTGAGACTGCTGACGTTATTACAGGCTACTGCCTTTCCCCATACTTAAAATCCCACTGAGGAGGTGAGATGTGGATAAAGGTATTTATGTTACCAATAAGTAGAATAAATTAATGTCAAACAAGTAAAAGCACCTTTTATTCCCTCAATACTTAAGCTGATAGATAAGAAAAATGAGAATTCCTTTCTTCTTCATAGGGGGTTTGAAAAGCCCCTACAGAGAAGTGCAGTCATACCCCTCATCAAGGAAACTTTGCAATGGACAAGAGAGCATTACATGAAACTGTAGCCAATCAAAGTGCAGAGTTGTGGACCCCAGTCCCAGCAGAAAAAAAAAATCTGCCATATAACTCCTGCATGTAAGGCTCTAGGATCATTGCAGAAGAAGGTTATAGCAGCCAGAGGATCGGGGAATTTGCTGTAGTAATGTCAGAGGCTATACCCCTAAAGTCTCAACAACATGACTGAGCTGAACTAAACATGAGCTGAACAAGGATAACCACAGACATGCTAATATAGATGTGGATGGGAGTCAGAGGGTCTCAACTCTGCACTGGGAGCTGCAGGCAACTGGGAAATGTTGGAAGCCAGAGAGATAGTCTTCCCCATGGAGGAACACGCTAAGTGGTTATCCAGTACCAAATGATCAGCCCTGAAAATATACAAATATATATATATATATATATATATGTATATATATGTATATATATATACATACACACACACACACACACACACACACACACACACACATATCATTATATAGGCTGAGCAAGCTGTACTTACCTGTTTAGGAATACGAGTGTGTGCATATACATATACGTGTGTGTGTGTGTGTGTCTGTGTGTATCGTGTGTGTGTGTGTGTGTGTGTGTGTGTGTGTAAAACAACAATTAATGAAAAAAGAGACTATGGATTTGAAAGAGAGTAAGAAGGGGTAGATGGGAGGGTTTAGAGGGAGGGAAGAGAAGGGGGAACCGATGTAATTATAATATAATTTCAAAAAATAAAAGAAAATTTAAAGACTTTACATGCACAGTTTTTGTTTTGATTTTGACCTTTTAGTGGCAGTACATATCAAGCCATGGTTCTTGTGCATGGCTGGCAAGCACTGCACTACTGAGTAGGCACAACCCACGGGTTTTAGGAAAGCAGTTAAGAGATGGAGGGAAGGCCTTTCAAGTGAGAGCATGTTGTTGTCTCTCTCACCTCCCTCCCTCAAACCCTTTTGGGCAGTCCTTTGGATCTCAAGTTCAGGATAAATAACATGGCTTGATGTCGTGTGCTCAAAGTCGCGATACATAATGATGACTTCTACACCGCTGTCCAAATGGATGTCATGTTTAGACTTCCGCTGGTGCAAGGTTGAAAGCCTGTTCTCTTTGCTCTTGGTTTCTGTTTCCCTTCTACAGCTGATGCTGACAGCTTATGATTTTTCTCCTAGTGGATGTACCAATGACACTCTCTCACTCCCCTCTCTTTCTGGTCTTGCAATGTCATCTCTGAAATCGAAAACGGTTTTCCCCTTGCACTCTGAAAGGGAAACTCTTGCAGTGTGACCTACAACATCGAGCTCCGACATCTGTGTCAGAGGTGCTGGAGAGATGGCTCAGCATATAAAAGCGCAGGCTGTTCATCCTGAAGACCTGAGTTCGATTCCCAGCATCCAATGGTGGCTCACAACTGCCTGTAGGTCCAGTTTCAGGAGATCTGGTACATTTAAAAATATTCTACTCTATTCCAGGGGTGAAAGTAGGATTAGGAACCTGTAGCTATTCCTTTAAAGGAACTGAAGTGGAGATGGAAAGGCTGAAAATACAGTAGTTGCTCAGTTCATGAGGCAATCTTCTAGAATCCTGAAAACTGATTTTAATACAGGGGAAGGAATGCCTCAGTAACAAGGTAAATGAATTTGCCAGCAAGACTAGGGGCAAGCAGACAAAAATCTTTAGTGTCACAGGGAACTAGGCTTGTTAATACTCAGATAAATGCTAGTCGACCTGGAAGAGTCAGCTGTTAAAATCCACTCCCAAGGGCAGCACATGAAGATGGAGAGATTGGCCAGCAGTTGCTGCTCTGAGAGATGGACAGACTCATGCAGGCATGTGTTGCAAAACCAGATCGCCTCCCTGGGCCATGAGAGGAGCTTCTTTAGGAAGTCTGAAGACTATGAGTGGGCTCAAAGGATCTATGTTGTGGGGAAGATGTCGTCACTTAATACAGCATAGCTAGGTTAAGGCCTAATCTGGAACCCACTCTCCGCTTGATAGTCACTGTGCAAGAACTTCAGAGTAAAACCAGCTGGAGAAATAAGGCATGTGGAGAACTCACCAAATGTCTTGTTATGGGGACCAGTGGCCAAGCACCTGGCAGTTCCTGTAGGTTTGTTAGGAGAGGACAGATGCTAAGTTTTGAAAACGTTAGCTAGGAAAGAATTGATTGTGAACTAATTACAGCTGTGCATGCATTTCATGTATTATATTCAGGTTCTCTATAATAGTTTCAGCTTTTGGATATAAATATTCAGAGGATAACTATTACAAGCACTTGAAATCTGTCGCTGGTGCTTGCCTACATTCTGTATGGGTACTTAAACAATATTAAAGGGTTTCCCAGAATTTATACAGGTCAGAGAGCTTGTCTGAAGTGTGAGGAAAAAACATTCCCTCTTACTTCAATAAAATAAATTATGCTAGTCAACAGAGCCTCCAGATTTGTCATATGAATTAGCTGTTTAAAAAAAAAAATCTCTCATAACAACAAAGCCAGGCAATGAAATCCCCATGTCGGTCACCTCTTTTCTAATTATCACTAAAGCCTGACTTAGCTGGATGAAGCACGGCTCAGGAGGGAACATTAAATCTCAGGCATTAACCATGGTAACTAGAATGGAACTGGATCTCTAAGATGGGGAAATGGCCTGAAGATATCCCAGGTTTTCATAGAGGATTATCAGAGGCGAGGACAACTGAAGCAGTGCCCAAAGGCAAGGGGAGGAGCCTTTTGCCTGATAATGATGATGTCATAGAATAAGGAACCTTATACAAGTATAGCAGCCTGTACCCACCGTCTCAGTCTCAAAGGCCCAGAGAAACAGAGAGCAATGGTGAGTGAGCATAGGATCTCTATTTCAGACATGAGAACAAGAAGCACGAATAATGAACAAGAGGAGAAGATTTTTAACTCAGAGGAGGGAGAAGGGACAAGCAGGCTTCTATCTGCATGTGTTTACGACACCTGGGATACTGCCATGCATGCAGTTGAGGATTAAGAGCTGTAGTTTGGAGTCTAGAGGAATGGCTCAACAGCTAAGAACTCGATACGGCTCCTCCAGAGGACCCAAGTTTCGTTCCCAGAACCCAGAATGGGCAGCTCATATCATCTGTAACTCTAGCTCCTGGAGACCTGGCCTTCTGCTGGCCTCTGCGGACACCTGTGTTCATGTGTACACACCACACACATGGCACACACATATACATAATTTTAAAAATAAAATAAATCTTTTCGAAAGAACTATAATTTATGTTGATGACAGATGGAAAAGGATATTTGGTGACTGAAATGCTTTGAAAAAATAATGATCCTTCCCCCATTTTCCTTCAATTATGCGCCCTCCCCGCCCCTGAAAGAACAGAAATAGTTGAAGATGTCATATCCCAAGCTGCTCAGTGGGGAAACTCTTTGGGTAACAACATCATGACTTGGGTAGGGATGGGGATGTGGGAGTTGGCAGCTTTGAAACCTTTAAGGATGCATATGTTCCTGCTATCATTTCATTTTTGATCTGTTTCCTTTCCCCTCAATTGTACAATCTTTGAGTTGTACCTTGGTAGGGAGATTCTTAATTTAGGGAAGACAGTTACAAATAATAAGGGCTTTTCATTGTGGGGAAAATATTCC
This sequence comes from Cricetomys ansorgei, assembly GCA_026225945.1. Taxonomy (NCBI): domain Eukaryota; kingdom Metazoa; phylum Chordata; class Mammalia; order Rodentia; family Nesomyidae; genus Cricetomys; species Cricetomys ansorgei. The sequence goes on along the minus strand of JAMJFZ010001122.1, from coordinate 1,995,603 downwards.
CCCCCAAATTTTCTACCTAAGCACTTCTCAATATGCAGTTCGGTAGTGAGCGTATCAACCTTGCGGTGAAATCCATTTCCAGAACTTTCACAACTTTTGGAACAGAAACTCTATTAGTGTGACAATGCCCTGTCCCTCCTTCCCTCAGTCTCCAACAAGGCAGCCGCCGTTCTGCTTTCCATCTCCGTGAGCTTGACGGCTTTTATGCAATGCACGTATGTGGAATCACAAGATAATGAACTTTTGTGTAGCTTGTGGGTGAATTCCTTCTTTTTGGTTTTTTGAGACAAGTTTTCTCTGTTGCAACTCTGGCTGTCCTGGAACTCACTCTGTAGACCAGGCTGGCCTTGAACTCACAGAGATCCTCCTGCCTCTGCCTCCCGAGTGCTGGGATTAAAGGCGTCTGCTACCACCACCCAACTGGATTCTCTCATTTTTAAAGTTCAAATAATACTCCATTGGTTGTTATTTATTTAGTTATAGATCAATGGATATCTGATATTGTTTCCTCTTTTGGCTACTAGGAGTAACATTACTATGGATATGGGTATACACACTTATCCAAGGTCTTATCTTCAATACCTTTGGAATATATATCCAGAAATATGCTTCTAGATTATATTGTAACTACAATAGAAGCTTTTTTTTTCTTTTTTAGAACCCCTAAAAGAGTCATCTTGATGGGTGTGAGGTGTTGATCTATTTATGCTCCACTATAGACCAGTTAGGAATAACATCTCTGCTCCTTATTAAAGAACAGGGGATGTAAATGGGCTCTTCAGAGAGCACTTATGAAAGGTAGAGACACTCCAGTGGTTCCCAACCTTACAATCAGATTCAAATTTCCCACCATAAAGCCCTAAGCGACTTGGTCTCCACTGTCTCTCAAACATCACCTCCCACTGTGCCTTTCCATCTTTATGATGGTTAATGCCGATCATCAGCTTGACAGGACCTGGGCTCACACAGCAGGCAAGCCACACTTGGGAGTGCTTATTTAGATTCTCTTAGCCTCTGGGGATACCCGAGAGGGATTATATTGATCAGGTAATTGAGGTGGGAAGATCCAGGCTGAGGAGGGCAGCACTACTCACTGGGTCTGCTGGGGCCTGGACCACATAGAAAGCAGGAAGCTAGCTGAGCAACCTCAGACATAATGTGAGCACCTCTCTCCAGCTCCTGGCATCTTGGTTTTCCCACATGTGAACGGCAGCCTTGAACTGTGAGCCAGAATGAATACCTTCTCCCCTAAGTTACTTTTGTCAGTTTTTCTTTTTTCCACAACGGGAAGAATAACAATTACTGGATGAGTGACAGCAGCCTCTCTTCAGCTCCCAGGATACAACTGATGAGGCCTTTATGCTTGCTGCTCCTTTGGCTGGAGTAGCCCACAAATCCACAGGGCTCTCTTTTCCTCACAGACTTCCAGTCATGTGATATCTTCTTAGAGACGGTTTGTCTAAACGCCATATAAACTGTATAATAAACCTCCCTCTTCTCATACACACGTATTTAACTTTTTACCCATATGCCTATTAAAATTCATAATACTAACCAATTAATGTATTAATGTACTTATCTTTTTTATTTTATTTTTTAATTAAAACATATTTTTTTAATTTTCCTGTTGTAACTCACTCTATAGACCAGGCTGGCCTCGATCTCACAGAGATCTGCCTGCCTCTGCCTCCCGAGTACTGGGATCAAAGGCATGTGCCACCACCACCCAACTTCTTAGCTTGCTGGTTTGGAACTCAGCTTATGTAGCCCATGATAGCCTTGAACTCACAAAGGCCTGCCTCTGCCTCTGAAGTCCTGGGATCAAATGTGTGAATCACCACGCCTGGCTTTACGTACTTATCTTTGTATACATGTGCGCATATATACATCAAGTAGAAATAAGTTACATGAAGGCAAGAATTTATGCAATTTCAGAATGCATAAAGTGTCTGGAACATGAGAGATGCCCAACATATACCTGTTAAATGAATGATGAATTCAAATAAAAACATGTTCTTATCCTTTTCCTCCCTCTTTTCCTTCCTTCCTTTCTTCCTCTTTTATCTTCTTCCTTTCTGTTTTTCCTCCTTTCTTTCTGTCTTTCTCTTTTCTTTGTTTTTTTTTTCTTTATCAGAATTTATTTAATTTTCTGTCATTGGGCATTTTTCTTTCACTAATGTGACCATTTTAAATGTTCTCAGGCGGTGTCTACTTACTCTGATATGATTATTTCCGTAGGATATCCCTAGAGGGAGAATCACAAGTAGAGAGGCACATTTTCATGGCTTTAGGGGTTGTCCTTAAGTCACACCTGTTTTATCTTGTTTCCATACATATTGCTGTACACAAAGAATGCTTTGGCATTCTTCAGCACAGGTGAAGCAGCCGGGGTCCCCAGGTGAACCCCCTCACAGATTGCCAGGGAGTTCAGCCACTCAGGCACAACCTAGAATTCAGAAGTTCTCTTGGTACCCCGGGAGTGATCTGTAACTTCCTCTCCTTGATGGGTATTTTTACCAGGAATCCAGATGGGGCCAGTCCCTTGGCGGTAGGCTGAGAGTCTGTTTGGTTCAAGGGCTATTTGATCTTTAAACTTCTAGAAAATTGGATTTTCCCCAGGTTCATGCTTTATCAGCCTCAAGTGTCCTTGCTCAGAATCCTTTACCTCAGGTACCTCCTCTGCCTCAGGTATTAACTCTCTTGTTTCTGTTATAGCGTCACACTCTGGAGGGAAGACTGGTAAGATCCACATCACCCGACTGTGCTCTGTCTGCGTATGTCCCAAGCTCCCGACTGGGCTCCGATGCTTCTCATCAGATAATGTGCTTTGTGGTGCCTCAGCTCTGAACAGGCTCACTCCAGAGAGAGAGAAGACTTAGACTTAGGACACATGGAATCTCATCTCTGGGAGGAAAAGTTGCTTTGGTCTAAGGGAATGAGGCAGAAGGGATCCTGCTGCAAGGTGTGGTGGGTTGTGTCTACAAGTGCAGCTGGAAGCAGCCTGCCACCAGTCCATAGGCTGGGTCCTCACAAGCCACATCCCTGGGTACCATGTTCACTTTTACCTGGTTATGCTTGGTACCTGAGCACCTTGCTGGAAACTACTACCAATCCAGGGCCTCCTGCCCCAAGCTTGGCTCAGCACTGCAGGTGCCTTACAGGCTGTTCTAGGGAATGCTTTGGTAGATCCCACCCCCTGCAGTCTGTCCCCATATCATTTCCTATCCTGCTGCCTTGTTTGTTTCTTCAGAAACTTCCCAACTAGTGGTTGCCATATTTAGTTGCCTACTTACCGACGTCTGTTCCCACAACTAAGCTATAGGCCCCGAAAGTGGTGTCTACATCTCATCGTTTGTTACTGTAGCCAAGTGTCACAGATATTACTCATATTTATATATTTATAGACAATAAAAATGAACAGACAGATTGATTGATGGATCGATGAGTAGAGAATTGTTTGCATATGCAGCCAACTCTGTTTCATCTTGGTATAGGTTGAGTACTTCCTGTTCAAAATGCTTAACACCATCATATTTTAGACTGTAGACTTTTTCATATGCATAATAAGATTATTCGGAACACAAGTCTAAACAGAAAATTCATTTATAACTTTTACATATATATCCAGAAGGTAATTTTACATAATAGTTTTAAGAATTTTTTTTCCCCATGAGACTGATTTTCATCATGTGTGATTTTCCATGCATGCTGTTATTTTGGCACTCAAAAAAATTCAGATTTTGGGGCATTTCAGATTTGATTCTTGTGTTAGGACTGCTCAACCTGTGCCACCTGATGTTAACCTGGTAAGAATCTGGTGAAAACAAAGGGCAGGCAAAACTATCGACATCTGAAACCCTGTACCACCCCACATGGGGCCCTTTCATCAGCAGCTTGCGTATTCTTTCCAGAAAAGCACAGCATTAGCAGGGGCTTTGAGGTTTATCTGCAGTAGTTCAGTTTCTCACACTGGTCAGAATAGCAAAACAAGTCAGAATAAAGGATGTATAAGCGTCAACATGCATAGTTAATTTATAGGTAAGTTATAACTGCACTTGTAGGATTTTTCCCTAACCAGTAGCATCCCTAAATGAATTGGAGGTGACATCATTGTATTCAACTTTCACTCCCTGGGCAGCCTTTTCTAGGCTGTGAAAGACAGAAACAAAACAACGCAGCTCACCATTTTAGTCTGTGTAATCCCCACACTGGGCAGACTGTGCTTCATGGGCCTTTTATGCAACCTTGAATATATAGGTGTATAAAATAGGTATACAAATTAAACATTTGCTGATAATGATGATAAGGCATAATGAAATGTGTTTTAACACATTTCTTTGATACATGGTTTTATCGTTAAAGTCAAAATAATAATGAGATACATATGCTTGTGTATTTATGAGCAAAGAATGAAATCTTGGCTGAACATTTGATAGTGCAGGATGCTGGGCATCATCAACATTTGTCAGAGTTGATCAATATTGTGATATGATTACTGTCAGTGATGAGGACACCACTTTGAAAAATGCACAGTACAAGTCGGCAGAAGTATGTTCAGGGCCACTTCGGAAATCATTGGAAATTCCATCTTAATCCAAAGCCAAAATTCATTTAATAATCCTTCTTATGAAACTCATATCATCATTTTTAATTTTTTTTTAAACCAAGCAACTGAACACAAAACAGCTCAGAGAAGTACCAATCTGATGCATCCTGAGGAATAGTGGTAGGGAAATATTAAAAATCTTTGTTTTGGGTAGTTAAGCTGTTAGGTTTCTATGACAACAGAAAACCTGGTATGTACAGTAAAATGACTGTCATTCATAACAGGAAATAATCTTGGATCTGAGCTGAGGTGTTTCAGGTATTGTTCTTTGGTGTATGCCATGTGAGGGCCGGTACAGTGCAGAGTGAACAGGTTGTATGGGAACCAAGGCTACAATGACATCACGTGATGCAACACAGCCAACGCAACACCTGGGAGCATGATGTATCTGATTTTGAATTCAATTTTTGTGCCAGAGTATACGGAAACCTTTTACTGATGCCAAACTTTTATGCTGCCCCCCTCCCACTCAGTTCAGTTTTGTGAACCCCTATGGGGTCAAGAACCCACAGTTTTGGATGAAAGGGCTCCATGTGGGGTGGTACAGGGTTTTAGATGAGCTATAGGGTCAGTGCATAAGGAAGAAAGCTCCTAGGATTTCCCATTGGGCTACTTTTTGGAAACCACCTGTGGGTGGCCAGTCCAGAACAGGAGGCTGAGTAGAAGAAGAGATCCTGAAGTCAGGAGCATGAAGTCAAGGTGCTAAAGTCTCAGAAGATCTTGAACATAATCTAGTTCCTATTCTCCTTTCGAAACTAGGGAATGCATGGAGTTTGGGAGAGACAAACAGACTGAAGTCTACAAATAAAGAAATGAAGAGATAACATTCAGGTCAGGACTGAGTAAAGAAGCATGCCCCTGGGGCAGTCATCTCAACTGGGATCATGGAAGAATGAATGTCTCTATGTTCAATGGCAGTGGCTCAGGAAAACATCAGGCGAGGGAATTTGTACCCTTTCCTCCACAGCCAGTAATAATTACTTCTTGTGTCTCTTCCTCTAATCCTTCATCTTACCCTTTAATCAAACCTGTTCTTTGGGGCAAAAAAGTTAATGTCAGCCTGGGCTTGGTGGTGGATGCCTGTAATTCCAATACTCAAGAGGTTGAGGCAGGAGGATCATTTTGAGTTCAAGGCCAACTTAAGCTATTATGTAGTGGGTACTAGGCCAGTCAGTGATAGATATCAAGATCCTGTCTCTAAATAAATAAATAAATAAATAACCAAAACATCGTGAAAGTGGATGAATGAAGGAAGGAAGGAAACATCTGTCTTGTACGTCTTAGCACAGACAGAACTAAAAAGGACTTTGTGTCACCTTTCACACTCCTATTAATTTTCATTACGCGCTTAGAGCCCCATGTGGACAGTTCTGAGACATACCACAGGTTGAGTGGGGATGACCAATTAACACTGTCAGTCACAGATAAGTGATGTCTAGTTAGCACTGTCAATCACAGGCAAAATGGCAGGAGCTGCATCAAATGTCTATCTTATGAGTCAGAGTGAATATATTTAAATTCTTCAGTACTTGCTTTTATCATTTGTAGCCTTAGTAGTTCTATTTCTAATTTAGAATAGAGGGCTCTGTCTTCTGGAAAACAATTTCAGATGTCAGCAAAATGAGAAAGATATTTCATGGATTCAGGAGCTTCTACAATCATGTCACTCAACAAACAGGCTTCAAAGGCCCAGCTAGCACCCTTAAGAGGTCTGAATACATATTCCTCTTCCTTCCATCTTCCTTTCTTTCTTTTATTTTCTTTTTTGTTTTGTACTTTGGGTGGTTTTTTTTGTTTTGATTTTTTTTTTTAAACAGGATTTTGCCGAGTATGGTGGCTCGGTCTTTAGTCCCAGCACTTAGGAAGACAAAGTGGATTTTTGTGAATCCAAGGCCAGCCTGGTCTAGATAGCAACATCCAGGACAGCCAGGAAAATAATAGATAGATAGATAGATAGATAGATAGATAGATAGATAGATAGATAGATAGATAAGTAAATAAATAACAGTCTTGGTATACACACTAGAATGGCCTGGAACTTATGACCCTCCTGCCTCCACTTCTGAGGACTGGGATAACCAGTGTGCGCTACCATGCCAGGGAAGAATGTTCTGTTTATCTTGTACCCACAGATCCTGTTTATATGTAAGAAAAATTAGGCTTTGCAAAGTGACACTGATGCTGGATAGCTAGTAAATGACAGCACTGGAATTATATCTCGGCACTGGTAAACTTCAGGAGCTCTCCTTACATCAAGGATGCATCCCTTGTGCTCTGCCCCCTTTCCCTCACCTGTGGTGCTAATGTTCAAGCCCACAGTGTAGCATATGCCAGGCAAGTGCTCACCACTGAGAAATACCCCCAGCCCCAGTCTTAGGATACGAATGTGTCCCTGTATCCTTGACTTTTGTGTAAAGGTTCTTCTGATTCAAAAGATGCAGGGACACATTCATATCCTAAGACTCACAAAATTTCAGATCCATCTGTGAACCTGACTGGAAGTGTATCCCCTTGTTTATACGATGAAAAAAAATCATAATCAGTTTGAGGAGTGATTGATCAAGAAAGGCCTACTGAAAGGAATTATTCCAGATTCGGTTCCTGAAAGATCCAAGAGGAGTGAGGAAAAGATTCTGAAATAGAAAAGTGAGATTTGCTTTCACAAGTGCGTTTGTTCTAGCTTTTCAGATGAACTGAGTATGTAAATGTCTTTGAACACCGAGAAGCAATATTTTAAAAAAAAATCACTTTTTATTTCTCGAGAAAATTCTATTATGCCCTGTTTAAATGACCAAAACTCCAGGGGGCCTGCAAAGATTATTAAAGAGAAATTGGTCATTAAATTGAAGCTATCTCGTAGATGAATTTAAAAATTGAGCTGTCAAACCCCTCACTGAAAAATAATGGGTAATCACAGAATTATCACAGAGGAATTCTGAGCACTGCAGTGTGGCTTCTTTTTATTCTTCCTTTGTGGTTTTACTCTAGAACTCATTGGGGAACTGAGAATATGAACAAATATGTATGGCAAACATCGTGATGTGGCTTGTGGCAGGACACTCTGCGCCTCACAGTTGTCTTTAGCCACTAGACCAGGAGGCAGAAAATGCAACGGAGCCACCCATTTAAAAAAATGTTTTTTAAATTTATTCTTCAAAGTTTCTATACATACATACATACATACAACATATTTTAATCTCGTCTACCCCCACTAGTCCCTCCAGCTCTCCCAGGGACTTCGTGTCTATGATTATTGCTTTTGATATTAATCCCCTGAGTTCAGTTCACATGCATGGGTGTAGAACCATCCACTGGGTCACAGGCAACCTGCCAGAAGCCACAATTCCAAAGAATAGTTACTCTCCTTTCCTCAGTAGCTATCAACTGCCAAGGCTCCTCCAACAGGACCTCCTTCTCCATCCATACTGGGATTTTGACTGACTTGATCTTGTGCAAGTCTTGTGCAGGCCACAGTAGCTGCTCTGAGTTTATGTGTGCAACAGCCATGTCACATTCAGAAGACAGCATTTCGCAGCCCGCTTCTCCACCCTTCATCCCTTCTATCCTTTCTATCCACGCTTCCTCCCTATTCCCTGAGCCTTGGATAGGAGGAGACTGATACAGATGACTCACCAATGGCTGAGTGTTCACACTCATTTATTCTTAGTATTTTGACCAGTCATGAGTTTCTGTATTAACCAACACTTACTGGGAAAAGAAGCTTCTCCAACCGAGGCTGAGATCCGACAAATATATGAGTCAAAATATAAATACTAAGAATATAGTTTGGTAGCGTGACCATTTAGTGAAACAACAGCAGGAGGCTTCTCCCTAGTACCTGTGATTTCTCCCAAGTCGTGGGCTTTGGTCACGGGTTAACAGTACCACGTGTGGAATCCCTCCCTTTTGAGCAGACCTCAAACCCAATCAGAAAGCACTTGGTTACCCTCATACAGTCATGTCGCTACTGCACCAGCAGGCACGTGTTTCCTGACAGGCTGGTCTTGTAGCATGCAGAGTCCAGTGCTGGTTAAGATCTCTGATGTTTCTCCTCCCTGAGAAGCCTGCATAGCACCTTCCAACACCATAAAAGCTAGAAATCAGGGAGAGAACTTCCTAGTCAGTTTGAGATTACATCCTTAAATATTTAAATCCAGATTGTAGCGTCTAGGTGGGTAATCATCCACCATGAAGTGCAGAAAGTTCTGAAAGGATAATCCTCAACCTGTCCATAATGCCCATGATGACGTCAAACTCCTTTCCTCATGTTTACCTATACCAGACCCCACAGAAGTGAAAATAGTTGAGTTGAAGAGTTTATAAAAGTGTTCTACTCAAACAGAGCTGTTTGTCAAATCTTCCTGTTGGAAAATGCTTTTTGCTCACACCTTATGGTAGCCTGAGCCCGTGTCTCTGGTTGACCAATCAGAACATGCCATCCTCCTGAAAGTAGAAAGATGGACATGCAACACCAGCAGAGTCTTCAGTAGAATAACAGCTGTGAAAAGATGGTTCTCTATCTTTCTATATCTCTAAGGATCCTGTAAGCCGGCGATAACCGGTGATCATCCGTGATGTCATATGGAAAAATAGTCTTCATCAAACCAACAGAGTTGGGTGCTTATAGAACCGAGAGGTGACAGTTTCGTGTTATTCTTTGAACCTCTAGATTCAGTCGATCCTAAAGCCAGTTCATGTTTTAGGCTTCTTGGTAAGTTAAGCTGACAAATTACCTTAGTCACTTAAGCTAGTTCTAGTCCTAGTTTTCATATCCGAAGGACTAATACAGAGGGAAGGGCGTGGTAGAAATCAAGCATTGTGCCTAAGCAAGATCATGTGTTTCTGAGGACCATCTAAACAGATTTGGTCTGATTGCTGAAGTCTTCAGAGGGCATCGTGACGGCCATTCGGTCCCTTATTTCTACCCTCCTATTGCCCAGCTCAAGTCTGTTAAGACTTCTTCCTTTAACCTTGCCTTCTTCAGCTTCCCCAGCCAATCCTTTTTGTCTCCTGGAATCCCTCATCCTCCCTAGAGAAATAACCCAACTTCAGGTCTACGTTTTTCTCCTGTATAGTAATCATCACACTCACACTGTCAGCCTTCACCGTATGTCAGAAGCTTTGTTTGCACACACAGAATGCTTCCCTGCAGCTATAAGGAAGGACCTAGTGTTAGGGTCTCCTGACTCCCCATGATAGGAAGCCGTTTACCTGTCTCTTCTAAGGACAGGGAAGGGATGGGAAAGAGAGAAATCTTTCACTTTGTACCTCAGAGGCCTTCTGTTCTGTAACCAGTCATAAGCCTCAAAATCAAAGATTAATTCAGTCATGAAAACATTTATTTGATCTAAATAAGAAATTCATATTCTCCATTACTATGAATTTGACACCAGAGAGCAGTAATTCTGAGTCATTTTCAAAAGGAAACATTTATCCCTTCGTTGTCTTGAGTTATCGTCCAACCAAATGGACACAAATCTCTAGATTAACAGAGAATCGAGAGCTCCAGGCTCACTTCCGTGTTCTGTCACTTAGGTGGGACCGAGGGGAGAGGGTGGATTAGGAAGCATGGCTGCAGCTGTTCTTCCATTGTGCTCAAAAGATAGGGATGCTCCAGTGTAGAAGTAGAAGCAGAAGAAATAAAATATTTAGGAAAAGTTACTTTAAATAGCTTTTGACCATGAACTGACCTGATGCTAAAGATCAGAAATTAAACCAGGCGTGTACTCAGGAAGGTTTTCCAATAAAAACATCCAGGAGGAAATCAGAAGGTAGTTTGAGAAGTGACTGAGAATCATTTTTTAACTAGGTAGGGAGGGATAGAATTGGGTATTTGTGCTTAAATATGACTTGTATGTTAACTGACACCCACGGAGCTCTTAACTATGTGCCAGCAACTGTTTTGAACCCTTTGAAATATTAACTCACTACATCTATGCGATAATTCACAGTGTACTATTGTTTTAACAGTGTTTTGCTAATAGCAACATCAACAAGAGAATGAGACGCTGAGCCAAGGGTAGCTAGCAGTGTGCTATTCACAAATGACATATCCGATAAAGTACGGTTGTCCAAAAACTTCAAAGAAATCGTAGACTCAATGATAAGAATGGCAAAAGCCCAACTAAAAAATGGGCAAAAGACCTGAATAGACACCTCACCAAAGCTGACAGATGGCAGATACGCATGAAAAGGTGCTTGTGTTATTAGGAGGCTGTAAATTAAAACTAACAGCAATAATGGCAGGTGATACTTTTCAAGAGCTTACTGCATTCACGCTGTATGCATCTCATTCGGCCTCCGCACACATAAGAAGTAGGTGCTATTGTATCAGTTGAATGGTCTCAGATGTATTCAGTTGAATAATTTGTTCCTGGGTATTTATACTAAAACCCAAAGTCAAAACATCGTTATTGGTTATCAAATGTGAATGAAACTGACAAGAAACAGACAAATAAGGGGAAAGGGAATTGAGAGCCCTATTTCAAAATCAATTGCACTAATAAACTCAGGCAAATGTGAGCTCAGCACATCTCATGGCCTCCCAGTCTGATCTTGCAGTTTGTTTTACCTTTGTTCCAATAAGACTTGGTACTTGTGTGCCAAGAGGCAAATGAATTGCAAGCTAGGATCATTGCAGTTAACCCAAGCATGCTGGAAACTAAGAAGAGGCTGAATGTTATCTGGGGATTGTGCATTTGTCAGAAGGATGAACTGTTCATCAAAGCTTGGACAGATACGAAGCTAACAATGTCTAACTGTCCAAAAGCTGGTTGGTGGTTAGGATGAATGATACCATAAGACCATACTTCACTCCTAGGAGAACAACCTCAGTAGTCCTTGGTTTTTGAACATATGACTGGACCACCATGCTGTATATATGACATTGTACACTGTATGACAGAAATCATAGATGCTAGCCACAGTAGGGCCCAAATACTGGTGGCAATAGTAGTCGCTTTTCCTGTGACTTCTGAAGTCTGTAAGAATAAAAGACAGAAGAATCAATAGCAAAGACCAAGTGTCCAGTTGATCCCATTTACATGACTCTTTTATGGAAGAGAAAATGCAAGACTTGAAGAGATCAGGTAACTTCCCAGGGCTCACAGTTAAAATATTTGTATCTCCATGTGTCTAAGCTAAAAGTTTGTTTTAAGATTTACTGCACTCTAATCTATTAATATTTAGTTACTTTTAGTCATTTACTATTTCAATACAGCTTCAGTTTTACATTCTTAAGCAACTGAGCAAAAAAACAAGTGTACCTAATGCCTATGCATATTTAACGAGAGTATTACCGAGGTACTGCCATCCAAGGGAACTTAATCACACTGCAGACAGAGAGCTCAGGGACAAACGAAGAGCCTGTGAAAGTTCCTTTGCAACAATTTACACTGTTGAAGCTGTAGGGCAAGGTCACACACAGTCAAGATAGAAACTTGTTTGTAGGGACAATTATTCAGATCTTAATTTTAATGCTTTCAGCCTGACAGATGTTTGTTGTTGAAGCATTCCAAGGACTGGGGGTATAGCTCAGTTGGTAGAGTGCTTGCCTACCATGCACAAAGCCCTAGGTTCGATTCCCAGTACGAAATGAAACTGGATAAGTATAGTAACAGGTTCCTGGAATCTCAGCAATAAGGACGTGGAGAGAAGAGGATTAGAAATTCAAGATCATTTTTGGCTACACTGTAACTTGAGGCCAGACATTGCTATATGAATCCCCACCTCAAAAGGCAAGTGTTCCTCGATGGTACATACAGTCAGGTATTTTAGGAAGAGTTTCCTGAGCATGGTGGTATACACGTGAAATCTAAGCATTGAGGAAGTGGAAGCAGCAAGATCAGGACCTCATGGGCTTTCTTGCCTATGTAGGGAGTTTAAAGTTAGCTTGGGTTACATGATACTCTGCGTCAAAAGGGCATGGGAAATATACAAGGAGCATATACTAGGCAGTATTCTGGGCCAGACATTGGAGCCAAGAAAGGATATCTGTCTGTAGAAGAGGAGCTGGGGCCATCAGAGGAGGGACCTGGGTAACCCCTGGCTATCCAAACGACTGGAGGATATGGGAAGAACTACCCTGCTCTCCTTGTCACACTATGGCCCCCTACCAGTGCGTGCAATTGACCACAGCCAACTGGAAGCCAGAGCTCCAGGATCCTGGTGGCACAGCTGATACCTTCAACCTCCTAAAACACAAACAGTGACAGGAAAGGATAAAGACTGTTACAGGCAAATGGACAATGTCCATGAACTGATGGTGGCTCAGATCAGGCAGATCCTGGTTCTGGTAAGCCCCTCTAAGTGTAGTCGGTACCGAATTAAATATTTGGTCATCAAGACTCTGTGATTCTCAGTCTCTCTCTATTCATTATATTTTTAAAAAGGCCTCTCATGCAAATAGGTTAGCCTACAGGTTTGGTCTTCTCTGTGAGAGAGAGAGAGGAGAGAGGAGAGAGGAGAGAGGAGAGAGGAGAGAGGAGAGAGGAGAGAGGAGAGAGGAGAGAGGAGAGAGGAGAGAGGAGAGAGGCCTATTTGAAGGCCTCCCCCAGTTCAAACTCAAGTTCAGCATTTGCACCTGGCCCTGACTTCTAGGGTTGCTCTGCTGTTTAAGCCAATGGATAGCTTGTCCTTACCCTTCTTTCCTCTTTCCCTCTCGGTCTCTGTCTCTGTCCGTCTCTGTCTCTCCCCTATCCTCTCTCTCTCTATCTCCCCCCAACAAACATACACATACAAGAGACAGAGAGAGACAGAGGGAGGGAGAGGGAGAGGGAGAGGGAGAGGGAGAGGGAGAGGGAGAGGGAGAGGGAGAGGGAGAGGGGAGATCCATATAATCAATTCTGAGGTAGGCTCACTAAAGTTTACAGACATAAGCAAGCAATGGCAACGCCAGACAACAGACAGGGTTCCTGTTTCTGGGCTTTTGCACGCCCAGGTGGTTGTTGCGTGAGAAACAGGAAGGGATGCTTGAGCCTGTGTTTATTCAGAGCATCGGATGAGGTGAAGGAAGAAGCATCAGTGTGTTGGCCCAGCTCACAGCTCTCTTTAATTCCTTTAAAGCCTCTAACACTTACATTAGGCACAAATGCCTTTGAGCGCGTGGAGTCTCATGCGTCTCGCCCTGACTAGAACATACCCGCTGCAATGCTTTGCTGATCCCTGCTCCTCCAGAAAACAGCCCATGCCTGTTTCTTGACTCTGTATCAAAATGAACTTCTCTGTTTCTTCTTCTGTACATGTGACTGTCTTACTGGACAACCACAGGAATTAAAAGCAGAAATTAAAAAAAAAAGAAAACAAAAACCCGTAACACAGCGCTTCTTGCACAAGAGCCGGACCCTCATCCTCAGAGAAGAAACAAGGAGAAAGGAGAAATAAATTCCTAGCAAGTGCTCAATATGCTAGGCATGGTTTTAGTCTTTTTTATCCGAAATGAGCAAAAGTTGAAGATTACTCTGAAATTTCAGCACAACATTGCTAATGTTTCCAGCTCCTATTTCTCATGTCTTTTGATTTGCCCCTTGGGCTTTCTTTGACTAGACCACAGCTTCATGTTACTGTATGCCTTGTGGTCTGCTGTAATGACACCTTAATGAGGATATATCTCTTTAATGAACCATTGCTTCCTAGACCATCCTATTCCCTCATTAATACTCCTCCAGCCTTTCAGACTACAGAGACCTGACCGACCTTGGACAATCAGATGATGCACCGGAATGTGTCAAATCTGCATGCAGCCATTCAGCACCCTCCTTTCTGCCACTGCTCCAACTCCTCTGTCTCCATGCACATAACCCTATAACAACACACGTAATTAAAAAAATAAGAAAAAAATGTTAAAATCCTCTATATAAGCTTCAGAAAAGAAACAGTAATATATTTAAAGCAGCTATAAGTTTGTGTGTATATACGTGCATATGTGACTGTATATGCATGTGTTTTGCTGGGCACTTGTGCATAGGTGCCTGGGTCAAAGTTACACACGTGTTTGGACACATGGTGGAAAGAGGTAAACTCTGGGGTCCTCCTCAGTCATTTCTCACCTTATTTTTTGAGACAGGCCTCTCATTGAACCAGGAGCTCACCAATTGGCAAAGACTGGCAGGACTGAGAGCTCCAGGGATCCTCCTGTCTTTGTGCCTGGTACCACATGATAAGCCTGAGCTACCACACACAGCAATGGAGACTCAAGTTCAGGCTCTCCGGCTGCTCTGGCAAGCGCTTTACCATCTGGGCCATCTCCCCAGCCCTAGTTTCAAGGTTTTGGTGACTTAAATTTCCCACTGTGAGAGCTGAGTACTCTGGAGCAGAAGAAGGCAGCTTTGCTTTATTAGTTCAGGAGCCTGCATATTTAAAATCTCAAAAGTCAGAGGTTTTTGTTTGTTTGTTATGTAATTTGAACTTTCAGTCTGAACCTCTCAACAATACCTCTGACAAACATTGTTAATGTAGCCTGGAAACTTAACGTGCTCAGAAACAGGATAGTTGGAGAAGTCAGTCCTTTTACTTTTATTTATATTAAATTATTTTTTTAGCCAAAATATAATTACACCCAGAGAAATGCACAGAGCTGAAGTATATAGTCCAGTGAATGGATATACCTGCACATCCAATGGCTTAATCAGAAAGTAAAAAACTGGGCTAGGTGGGTAGGGGTGCTTGACACCGAGTCTGAAGGCCTGAGTTTGACTCCTAAGAGCCTCATGGTTGAAGCAGAGAGCCAACTCTGAACGCTGTCTTTGGACCTCACATGCATACCATGCTTGCCCCCATATGTACACTAGATAAATACATTTTTTTTAAAGCAGAAAACTACATCACCCAGAAAATTCTTCCATAGCATTCTCTAGTTAGTAACCCTCCTTCCACCCTCTGACAGGCAGCTGTTATCCTGATTTTTTTTATTACCGTAGACAAGGTCTATATTTTGGATTTCACATAAATGAAGTAATTGGTATGTGTTTTCTTGCGTGTCTGGCTTAAAAAGAAAAAAAAAAACCAAACCACTTAACATAGTATTTCTGAGATTCATCTGTGTCGCATATTTAAATAATCCACTCCTTTTGTGGTTGGACAACGTCTCTTTGTATGAAAATACCTCAATTTGTTTTTCCATTCCCTTCTTGTGAATGGACATCTGTCTTGTGTCCAAAGCTGAGCTTTAAGGAAGAAGGCTACAGTGAGCATTCTCATACTGCCTTTCTGGTAGACATATGACTTCCCTGATCTTATAGATCCTGGATCATAAAGTAGGCCAATATTATCTATATGAAAATGACAGTTTGGGCCTGGAGCCGAAGCTCAGTTGGTGGAGTGCTTGCTTAGTGCATGCAGTAGTTTTGATCCCCAACACTGTATAAATCAGGCAGGGCGGTTCACGTCTGTGGTTCCAGGTCATCTTTGGCTGCTGGAGACCCTGTCTCAAACAAAGAAAAAGAAAAAAGGAAGGAAGGAAGGAAGAAAAAAAGAGAAAGAAAACAGAAAATACGAGCTTTCCAAATTGCTGAAAATTACGCACTTTTTTCACCAGCCATGTATGAAGATTTGGCTGCTCCACAGCTACTCCAACATTTGGTATTGTTGAGTTTTTAGGTTCTATTATTACCAGTCCAGTGGACATGTGGCAATAGCCATTGTGGTTTTAATTTGCATTTCCTGATAACCAACAATGCTGAGCATCATTTTTATGCACAGTTTGCCTTTTCTTTTGTGAAGTGTTTACTTGATTCTTTTGCCCACTACAAAAATCCTTTGTAGTATTCAACCATTCTGTTTGTGAGTGTGTTGGCACTATGGAGACAGTTTCAGCTTGGAGTCAGATACGTGGGGGTTTCCATATTGACTCTGTGTGTCTTCTTTCTGTGTGCTTTCTGTGTGTGTGTGTGTGTGTGTGTGCGCGCGCGCGCGCGCGCGTGTGCAGGCCAGAGGTCAATGTAGGCTATTTTTCTCTCCACCTCATTTTTTGAGACTTGGCTTTTCACTTAATCTGGAGCTAACTTATTGGCTAGACTGGCTGGCTATGGAGTTTCCAAGATCCACCTGTCTCTGCCTCTCCAATTTTAGTATGCAAACACACTCAAGCTTTCATGTGGAGGCCAGGGCTTCGAATTCATACCCTCATGTTTGCACGGCAAGCACTTTACTGACTGAGCCAGCTTCCCAACCCTATCTGCATATCTTTTACAAATAGCCCAATGTCTCTGATCTTTATCAACTTTGTACAATGAAAATAATTCCCATCAGACATGCTTGCTTTGAGAATGTGTATGAAGCACTGATCCCAATGTAGGTCTCAGCACATTGTAGAAATTTAAATGAAAGTTTAAAGGCACTTGTGGAAGTTTATTTTTTAGTTATGCGCATAAAAATAATTGTCTTGTGCACTGTTGGGTGAGGGGCTGCCTCGGCCTTGGCATTTTGTGTGGTCTGCAGGTGTTGAATTTAAGGGGGGATGTTTGATTGCACATGAGCTGCACGTGCTATCAGTAGAACACCTGAGGAGTTCTGAATCAATAAAAACACCTGAGCTCAGACGCTCCATGTTCCCTTGCCCAGTATGGCTATGGTCATGATAGTGGATCCCTCTGCTGAGGTCTGGCAGGGTTTACATCTATGAATATGCTTCCTTGTCATCCTTGCTGAGAGGCCACAGCAGCTTACTGTTGCAGGCACTGGCTATTGTGAATGTTTAACCGAGACAGTGGAGTTGCCCCTACCTCTTCCACTCTAAGTTAAATTCTGTAGTTCTTCAAGAGTGTCATACAATCTTATTTCTAGACATTGCTATCATCTTATTTGTAAAACATTTAAAAATTAGGTAAGCCAAGATCAGTGATGAATCAGTACAGGGAGGTACAAGCAAGGGGGCTGTATCAGAATGTGAGAGATCCTTGGTGAATCAAACATTAGAAGTCCAAAGCATCCTAGAAGAGGGGCAGGGTAGCTGGGACCTAAATAGTGGCATGGTGTTGCTCAGGGGTTGTAGGAGTGACAATTCACCACTGGGCATACAAATACTTGAGTTTTTCAAAATAATTCATTATTGGGACTTGCTTCCTAGCTATCAGCCCTGTTCACTCCTTTACTTCCTGATAGTTTTAGAAGCAATGGATCAGTGAGTGATTCTCAGTATTGTTTCCTCCTTTTAACAGGAAGAGAATCTCTGACTTGTAGGTGAGCACACGGCTACTCAGAGTTAGCCTCTATCTTCCGACATACCTTGCGTGTGAGTGGCAAAGAACTAACTTCTGACCTTCAGGATGTTAGAGGAAGTGATGTATATACATTGATCTGTGCCCTGTTCTCCTTCCCCCGGCCTTTTGAGAAAGAGCTGGTGAGCCGCTATAGACCACGAGACAAAACAAATAACCTGGGATAGCAGAGCAATGAGGTAGAAGGAACCTGAATTGCTGGCAGCTGTGGAGCCCAGCAGAGAGACTAACGTGTGAGGGAGATAAACATAAGTCTTGTAGAAGCCTTAGCATCCTGAGTCTCTGTGACATGTGACTGAAGCTTTCGCCCAGCTTACACACTGATCCTGAAAACTCTTGCCCTGCTACCCCAGCCCCACCCTAGTTATCCAACGAGATCACTCTATAACACACATTGAAATTGACCCAGATTAGCTTCATCATGCCTGTCTTTGACAGATAAAGGAAGCGACTGGGTTAGAATAACCAGGGTTAATTGCTGTCTCAGACCCTCATTGATATGTTTTAACAGCAACGACCTCACATTGGGCTCCACTACATGAAAATGTTAATTAAACAGTTATTAGCAACAGGATATATGAAGCCCCAGCTCAGACTTAGGTGTTTTCATAATACCTTACTTGAATGTATTTTATTAGATGCAGAATGAACATTCTAGAATTGGCATGGAGTTGTAATTACAGCTTGTAGCAGGCAGCCAGAATCCTTAGACACAAAGATATACAATGGGTTAAGGAATAAGATCTAACTCACCCTCTCCTTCTTTCTCCCTCATTCCATCTCTCTCTTTCTTTTGTGGATACATGTATATGTGCATGTGAACATTTGTATGCAAATGTGTGTGCACGCGTATGTGGAAAATAGCACATTGGAGGGCAACATCAGCTATCATTCCTTGCCAAGTAGACTAGGCTGGGTGGCCAGTGAACCCCAGAAACCTGCCGGTCTCTGCCTCTCCAGCACAAAGAAATGCTATTATGCTAAGTTTCTGTATCTAGGTTCTGGGGATCAAACATAGATCCTTGTTTGTGAGGCAAACCTGTAGCTACTGAACTATTTTTCTAGCCTGAATTTTTCTTTCTTTTTGTGACTAGGTCTTATTTTGTAGCCTAGGCTGGCTAAGAGGTCATTATGGAGTCTAGGTTTGTCCGAAACACATAAGAATCTTCCTGTCTCAGCCCCCCAAGTGTGGGGATTACAGGCAGGAGCCAGCACTTCCAGCTTAGGTCCTATCTCTCAGGCTGGAGGACTTGTGCTATTTTACACCATATCCGTGTAAGGGAACAGTGCACTGCACTAAAATCACTACGATTTTGACAGGCATTAGGCCTTGAACACTTCTGAATTTACGGAGAGCAGGTTTCTAATGCTCACCCAGCCAATTAGCTAGCCACTAATGAAGACCATTCTCTATATTGTTATGCCAATTGTAAAAAAAAAAAAATCACTTGTATTGATTGAGATTAGGATACCCAAAGCACTTGTAATAGCTTCTCAGGAGTGTGGGCTGTCTTATCCAGCTGACCACAGTGGAGACATGAATTCCTTATTTGGGTAAATGGCTCCTTTATGATGATGCCTAAACTAACACATTGTTATCTAGCTGTCAGTGTTAAGGCGTTAAAGTATGCTACATAGATTCTGGGCGTCAGAGAACTGAAGGCACAAATAGTCCCATTCTGGGAATCCACACATTTACACTTCATTTCCAGTTTCAGTGATGCTGGAAGCTTTTCCTTGTTCACAGTTGCTCTACTATCTGTGATTGACTCTTAAATACTTTACTATAAACAACAGTGTGCACACATATATAAATGAATTCACTTAATCCATATTTGAGGGCAGACAATTAACATGTCCTCATTAGAAATGCATCTTCTTAGGTGTGATTAGCATGTGAAACATCTTGTACAGAAATCTATGCTAGACAAGAAAACATCAGCTATCACCAACTAAACATAAATCGTGAGATATTAGTTAGTATAAAGAATAATAGAAATTTTTTTTCATTGGTAAGATGAATGCTGTTTAAGAAGTGTGGCTACTTGGAGTGGATTTGCATGAATGAAGCACAAGATTCTAAGCAGAGGGGCTGGAGGGATCAGTCAGCATTTAAGAACACTGGCTATAATTCTGGAGGACCAGGATTTGATTCTCAGCACCTCCAGGGCAGCTCACAAACATCTGTAACTCCAGTACTAGGGGATCTGATGCCTCTTCTGGCCACTGATGCTGTCAGGAACAGATGTGGCACACAGACATACATATAGGGCATACATACAAAGTTAAAACAGCAACAAAAAGAAGAAGAAACCAAAAGTATTCAACAGGCTAGACAGGCTCAGTCCCCCAGAGCATACTCATAGGGTAGAGTTCCTCTGGTCTT
Source organism: Cricetomys ansorgei (assembly GCA_026225945.1). Lineage (NCBI taxonomy): Eukaryota > Metazoa > Chordata > Mammalia > Rodentia > Nesomyidae > Cricetomys > Cricetomys ansorgei. The sequence goes on along the minus strand of JAMJFZ010001122.1, from coordinate 1,975,397 downwards.
TTGTTCCCACATATAATAAGGACACTGAAGCTGATCTGGCTAATATTCCAGAAATCCTGCTATTGGAGCATTGTTGCATCTGCCTGAAATCCTAAGAAGCATGAAGAAGAGAGCAAGACCTGAGAGTTGGATCTGTCTACATAGGCTATGTGATGTCCATGCCTGTGCCAGTTTGCTGGTGTGTATGTGTATCCTAAAACTAGCTTTCTCTTTTCTTTCTTTCTTTCATTTTTTTGGGGGGGATGGGCTGGTTGTGGGTGGTTATTAAAGAAAGTGCTGGGAATTGAGCTCAAGGCCCAGTGAACTCTAGGCATGTTGTCTACCATTGAATTATACTCCTCTGCCCCTCCACTAGCTTCTTTTTTTTTTTTTTAACCTATTGCCTGGAAACACAGACAAACCCGAATAAAAACCTGCCAACTGCTGAATGGCCAAATTGATGTAACAACTATATCTAGGCTGAACTTTGCAAACAACAATAGGTACGATTTGTTGAACAAGTCTTCTGTTCCAGGCTTAGATTTAAACCTCAAGGTGTCTAATCTCATGTAATCTTTTAAACCCGAAGAGGTGGGTAATTCATTTTCCAGATGAAGAACATTTAGGGTCCTGGGATGAGGCAGCTGGCTCAGAAGGAACTGGGATAAAATCGGGGTGAGCTGCCTCCCGATTGTCAGGCCCCTAATATCCTATAATACCATTGCCCATACAGATTAAGTCCCTCTTGTTCTGTTTTCCGTGAGGAAATGATCCTTGGAAGATGAAATTGTAAGGAGGAAGAGGAGAGGATGTATGGATTAGATCTTATTGACATTAGTGGGCAACAGAAAAAATGAGGACACAGTGGGTGTCCCCCTGCTGGGAGTCTCGCGAGGCAGATGGAGGAGCAGGAACCACACACCGTGCTTGGCAGACTGTGAAGTGCTCCGTGCGTCATTATCGCAGAATAGCAGCCTTTTAGAATTAAGAATAGTCCTAATTTGCACTTCGTTGGGCCTTTTCATTTACATAATGTTAGAATGCAAAGAAAATTCATACACAAAACCCACTGCTAATTTAGCACTGAAGTTCTTGTTTAAATACATGCTGAAAAGGAAATGTATTTTTTCACTTACCCATCAACGGAGGAGGCTGGGCCGTTTGCTGGGCCGGTGTGGCAGTCAAACCCTAGATGAGATTATAAATGCCTCTGAGCAGGTCTGTTGGTACGATCCAAACCCTAATCGATGTTTCAATAATTTATTTGGCATGGAGGACTTAATGCCATTTATTTAAGGACTCCGAGGAAACGCATCCTTTTCTGCAGGTCCTCATTAAAGGTGCTCGCAGCTTTGAGTCTAGTGGGAATGATGGTTTTTACTCGCAGCTTTGAGTCTAGTGGGAATGATGGTTTTTAACAGGTGTTAATTCAGCTGATGACACCGTGCAAAACTGCCAGGGTGATGGATCTAGAGATGGCAGATGTCTGATCAGTCTGCAGTACCCCATGGAAGATTATATGCACGGCAGACAGGTAACACCCTGTGCTCTAGCTGGGGATGGGATGAAGTGGAATCATGGGAGCTATGTGTTGGTGCCTCTTGGAGTAGGCACCACCCTAGCTAATTGCTCACACACCTTTCCTCACCCATACCCTCCACTCTTAAACACTTCTCTTACTCTTTTCAGACAGCAAAAATAACTTCCTATTTTCTCTTGGAGTATTGCAGTACCCCCCACCTGCCTCCCTCCCCTGATGTATACATGATCTGAAACCCCCACTCTGAGGTCTGTTGCATTGGTGACAAGGATTGACTTAGGGCTTTGCACATGCTGGGCAAGCACCATTACCAATGAGATATGGCCCCAACATTTTGTATATCTTTTATTTTGAGACATCATCTCACTAAATGGTCCAGGCTGACCTTGAATTGACAATCTAAGATCTTAGCATTCTAGAGCCTTGGGATGCGACTCAGTTAGCTGAGAGCACTTACCCAGTATGCATCAGACTCTAGGCTTAATACTCAGCACCTCAAGACTCAAGGTAGAGCTCTTTCTGGTTTCACGTATGTCTGTTAGTCTTGCTTTTATCTCTCTTCCTTTAAGTCTTTTGCAAGTGGCTCTATCTTTTGTGGATATTTGTACCCTATCATCTAGTGGCAACAACATGTAGGACATGCATGGAGGAAGTATCTTGTAGTAAAAAGACTGACTCATCCTTGGCCAGCCTGACTAACCTAACTCGAAAAAGAGTAAATACTTCCTCCTTCTAGAAGGCAAGAGGTTGCACATTGGAACAAACATGATTGTGATTCAGCATTGGACAGGCTGAGGCAGGAGGATCACAAGTTCAAAGCCACACTGCAAGACCTTATCTCAAGAAAAAGAAAATTTCAAAAGCCCAGTTCTTGGATGAATAAGAACAAAGCATAATGGCAGGTGTGTTTGAAAATGTCAGAACAAAACCTATCAATTAAATGAAAAAGTCAAGACAAAAGAAAACAAGTTGGCTTTCTGACAGAGCCATCTAGCCAGAGGATACGTAGTGGGACCAGAACTCAGTGGCAGCTTTAGAACCCCATCCTCCTCCACACGGCTTGAACATTGGAAAACAAGTCCCTCCTTAAACGCGTCTTCTAGAAGATCATAGAAAACATGACGGGACAGATGAGCCTCTCAGGGTTGAACATGGGAGCAGCAGAGGGCTGGGTGACTCCGCGTCACAGGCCCTCGAGGTGCCTGGTGTGGAAGACAGCTGTGCCCTGCAGCAGAGGAGTCAGGGCTTCGGACTGAGAAGAGGGGATCCACTCCCTGACTCTTCTCTCTGCCGTGGTCTTGTGCAGGTGAAGGCAAGGGAGGCTATGGAGCGGATGACTCTGGCTCAGTGTTTTCAAGATCTCGTGACCATCAGAGAAAGGATTCAGATCGCCAGGTTTCTGGCTGGTGTCTTAGGACAAACATTAACGGAGGAGGGGGGTTATTTGGTAAGGTGGGGAAAGGCAGGAAATTCTATGAATAGTCAGACTTTTCCTGGAATAGTGTTTACTACCATTTTCTAGTTTATATATATATATATATATATATATATGGGCTTTTCTAGAGGCATCATGGTGTCACATACAAAATACACACAGGCAATTCTGCAAGGCTAATGATATGGGAATGTCATAATGAAGCCAAGGACAGTTTGCTGGTTTGACCCGATCCTGTCTCTTCACTGTTGAACAGTCACATGACACCTTGCTGCAGTTCAGCCCTGTGGTGGCCTCAGCCTCTTGCCCCTGTATTCTTAGCCTGCATGTTTCTCTGGGCCTATGGAGCCCCCTTTTGTTCCCTGTATGTTCTTTTCTAGGACTTGAAACTCCAGCTTTTCCCTTTGTGAGGAGGCAGGTTGTCAGCCTTGGCTGCAGACCTCAGAGATTCTGGGTTTGAATATAGTCCCTAGTGTATCTGAGTTAATAGCCCCATGTAATTGCAAATCAAGTGTTCTTCCCTCCCCCCTTCTTAGTTTCTAAAATGGGAGTGGTCATAATGCTGGCTTTGCCTCTGTTCAAAGAGTTACTGTGAGTTAGGTGGACCACATCCTTACAATGATATGCAAATGTGAACCACTGCTATGCAAAGGTAAGTTACTGCTATTTCCAGAAGCCTCTTTACCAGCCTAATGTATTCAAAGGTGAGTATCTAAGCTGCTCACTGTGTTCTAAAGGCCTTTGTATCCTAAACTTTGCCGATTATCCTCTTTGCCTCCTTATGTGTTTGCATGTTTATTTAATTGTGCCCACTTGTTTTGAGTCAGGATCTCCCTATATAGCTCAGGCTTGCCTTTGAAGAAAAGGAGCTGGGTAACAGGAATGTGTTATCAAACCCAGGAATACTGGTCACATAATCCACCACCACCGCCAAAGGTGGTGATCTCTGCTTATTTGAGTGGGTCTGTTGGAGATCCAAAAGGGAAACACTGACATGCTGAGTGCTTTGGACCAAAAGATTGAAAAGGCCTCAGGAAGCAGCATGAAAACCAAGTTCTTTCTTGCTGGCTTCTGTCCCCCACCCCCACCTTATTTACAGAAACTAGAAAGGAGTGTCCAGTTAAGTTCCCTTATCTGACCAAGGGAAGTTACTCAATATTAACCAAGTAATTGTCTTTAGCACCCTTGCTGGAGTCTCACCAAGCAGATAAACTCACAAGAGCAGTCCATCGGTCCATCACACCAGTTCTGGGAAATGCTAGCAAGAGCCTCAATGCTGCAGAATAAGAGGAACTTCCTTTGCTGCCTGCTTCCTCCATCCCTCTTTCATGTAACGTCAGCCATTGCTTGCTAGAGTCCTCAGGCCCCTATTCTCTTCAGAAGTTCAGAGGGGTGGGCTATGCAAGCATCAAATCTGGCCCTTCTTTGAGTCTTGTATTTTGTGTGGCTCAGATGGAAAGTGCCTACAGTGAGTTTGTAGATCTCTTCTCACGCTGATTTGACTATTGTCAGCTTATTTCTTAGGCCTTCAATACTGAACCTTCATAAGGTAGAAGGGAGGGTCTTTCTGCCCCTATACATTTGATGGCACTGATCGCATTGTTCCTATCAGGCATCAGGAGTTTGCTGGACACAGAATACAGACACGAGTACCATAGGACACCTTCACATTGCCTGCTGCATGAATCTTAAGACAAAAAATGGAGTGAAGAACCATGACCAGAGAGAAAATTCCTGAAGCTACATACAGGAGACTAGAGCTCTGAGTAAGGGACACTACTCACTCAGGTGCATAAGATTTCTACTCTGTAAAGTAAAGGATGGATAAAGTTGGCTAGCTAGGGTCCAGGGAGGAGAGAAGGTGTTCACAAAGGCTAGAAAGGAACTAAAATACGTTTTCAGGATTCTCCCCTTTGTCTTTACAGCTCTCAATACTGCTCTTTAAAAATTCCTCCTCTCCTGCCTTCCTTCCCAACCCTAAGTCTGGTTCTTGTGCATTTTAGGTTGGGACATAAGCTATATCCACGTGGATGTCAGAGGACAACTTGCAGGAGTTTGGTTGTTTTCTCTCCACTTCTTGGGCCTCTGCAAACTCAGGTCATTAGGCTCGGTGGCAACTGCCTTTACTGGCTAAGCCAGCTTGGTCCTTGCTTTTTTTCATCTTTAACATGCGCTTGATGTGTTTCACAAGCTTATCTCAAACTCATGATCCTCTTGCCTCAACCTTGCCAGCAATGGGATTATAGACATCAGTCTCCCCAGTACTGGATTACGGGTATGTTCTATCACACTAAGTTCTTGCTAGCTATTTTATTTATTAATTTTCATGTATATATGTGTAGTACGTGTCCTCATATGTATGTGTGTTTTCATGTTTGTTCACGTGCATGCACACACAATAGACACCTCCACGTGTGTGTGTGTGTGTGTGTGTGTGTGTGTGTGTGTGTGTGTGTAGGCCAGAGGTTGACATAAGTTATCTATTTTGACGGATCTCCTTTATATTGAGACAAGATATCTCATTTGAATGCAGACATTGCCAATTTGGCAAGTCTAGCTATCCAGCTTTCTCTGGGAGGCTCCGTCTCTGCCTCTTGAGTCCTGAGATTATAGTCTGCCCTGCCTGCATTGCATTTCTGTTGGTGCTGGGGATCTGAACTCTTATCCTTGCACTTGGACTCCTACAATGAGCCCTTTCCTAAGCCTTCCCACTCCATCTGGATAAAAGGGTACAACCTGTGAACTCTATGATTTTTCCCAAGTTCTATTCCCAACTCTAGCTTAGATTGATTAGGATGAACCGAAGGATGGGATAGTGTTTGCTATCCCAAGAAACTATGGCTGATAAACTAAGCCATTAAACATGCAAAAATACTGATAGAAGGTTTAAGATTTGGGCACGTGTGCACGTGTGGGCATGTTTGTATTCATGCGTATGTGTGCACTTGCAGGAGTTTGCACTTTCCTTCTCCTATGTAGGTCCTGGAAATTGAATTCAGGTCACTAGGCTTGGCAACAACACCTTTACCTGCTGAGCCATCTCAACGGCTGCATGCATGTTGATTTTTGTGATGCTATCCAGCATTAGAGCAAGGCTGTGGCTAGGGCAGAGGGGGCTAGAATACTGCCTCCCCTCTATCTGTAGCCCTGGAGGGATGAAGGAAATGGAGGCTTGTTTACAACCCAGATCTGGTTTTGAAGTTAGGAGAAACACTCCACTTGTATTGCACAATTCAGTTCTGATTCCTGTTTGGGGTGGACTTACCTTATGGGTGTTCCTGTTTTACACTCTTGTCAGGGTCCTGAAAGTAGAGAATTGTCAGGACTGGAAGGTCTCTTTGACCAGGACAACAAACAAACAAAAACACACAGTAATTTGCTGCAGTACCAGAACCACAATGCAGATTCCCAATGTCACCTGAACACAGTGTTTTTCTGTGGGGACCTTCACCGTTAGTTTATATATGTGATCTTATCTGGTACTATAACTGTTTAGAGAGGTGGGTAAGAGTTAAGATCTTTATTTTATAGATGAGAAAACCAAAGCTCCAGGGAGGGCACTCAACCTAGTTCCCATAGCTAGGAAGTTGGACCTTTTACTGAAGATTCAGTATACTTTCTTTTCATGTGCCCCGTGGTTATGCAGCCCACAGTCTCCTGGGTTGCCAGTTATCCACCTGAGAATGGCTTGGAATGTAGATAACGATTAGAGAGGAGGGCATTCGAGGAGTAAATTAACCGTGTTTGAGCATTCTTGCCGGCATTGAAATTGCAAATCCAAATCAAAACGAGCAAGCAGCTGGTCCTGCCCTACTAATCCTTCCGTGCCAATTGCCACCTGAACCTCAGACCAGTTCAAGTTCCCAGGAGCAAACCACTTCTCAACTTTCTACACAACACTTAGAATACACACATCTTTATTTTTCTTCAGAGACTCTAAATCATAGAAGACCGTTCTTATTAAATATAGCTTGAAAGGCAACCAATAATTAAATCACGTACAGGGTGTTCTGACTCAGTTTTCTCCTGGGAGTCTCAGAGGCAGGAGAGCTGTGACCCCGGAGTGGGTTCACATACGGTAAGGTAACACTGAGTAGGTAGGGCTGGTCTTGATGGGCAGTGGGAGGTGACAATGGTTCATTGGCTATGTGAGTGGCTCAGTAAGGACATCAAGTTTGATAATAGAAAAGACTAGGGGAGAAAAAGGGGAGTGGGAGGTTGGGAGACTGCAAAACCTTAGCTGGAGGGTCTCCTATGGGATGGAGTAGGGCAGTAGGATGCTAGATGTAGCCGGGGTGAAATGTTGGCTTTCTTTCATTTTTCTCTGTTGCTGTAACAGGGGCCAGGCAACGTATAAACAGTCCTGTTTTGGGCACATGGTTATGGAGACTGGGAAGTCCATGAACATGGTGTTGGTATCTGCTCAGCTTCAGGTGAGGGTCTTCTACTGCTTCAACTCTCATGGACAGCAGAAGAGCTGGCTGGTGCTTGCGGGACAGACAAAACAAGAGGGTGCCTTTGCTTTTTGAGGACTGTTTCAGGGTGAGTCATAACCACTTGAGATAAAGCTCAACTGCTCTACCAACTGCTCTTGGGAGAAGGACCTGACTCCATTGAGAAAGGCATCAATCCCTCTCAATGATATAATCGACTCTTAAAGGTACCTACCTCCTGACACTACCACAATGGCAACACATTTCAACAGGGGGACAAACCCAGTTCACAGCATGACAAGTTTCAGCAGGTTGCCAACAGAGGTGTTATTTGGAGGAAGGAACTGGACTAAGCTAACTAGAAGGAACTTGAGTGACAGGTGGACAAGGGAGAGAACCAAGCCACTTGCTTGAATAGGCAGAAAGTTGGGGGTGGGAGCTGAGAGACAACCCGTTCCCTTCTCTGAATCCATGGCTTCAGCAGCCCTGATCTGCCTTCAGTCATCTCAATAGCCAGAGAGACACAGGATGATATAGAAGATAATACTTATCTGCTTCCATCAACTGAAAATCAAACAAACAACACCACCATCACACACACAAAACTGTCAAAGCAGTTACGGGAACTCTGGCTCTGGGAGCTGATTTTAAGGTGCATTGAAAGAGCGCCTTCTCCTCTTTGGGCATCTGCTGCCTTCCCCACCCCCATGCCCCCCTCCCAGCGGTGTCTTTTACAGCCTTTACAACCAGCAGTGTTAGCTGAAGGGAAGACACATCATCTTACCCCTGAGAGTGGTTCAGAGCTGGGACGCTTTGAGGGATCAAAGTGGGACACTGTAGTACTGTAGTGGGGCCCCGAGTCAGGCCTAGGTAGCCATGTGTGCAGGACCCTACTGTATAACCTGTAATAGTCCAGGTGGGACAATTTCCTGGTCAGGTGTCGCCTGGGTTTTACTGCTTCTGTAGAGGATGTTTGTCTGCCGTGCTCTGCTGAACACAGGGGCATTTTAGCTTGATCAAGGGTAGTTTGAGCCATAGTTGTAACCATGTAAGTTTCACAACCCGGCAGGTTCATTTCGACTCTTACCGGTGGTGTGCTCTGGGCTAATTCTGTGGTTTGCTGCTTTCCACTGGAAGTGGACATGAGGTCAGGGCCCGGGAAGATGGGTCTAGTGGCTGGGGGTGGGAGGTAAGGGGATTGCCGGCGGTTTAGGGAGACCAGGGTACCCCAGAGCCCGTGGAGTAGCTAACTCAGTCCAGGGAAATCGAGCACGGCGCCCACACAACTCTTCACTGCGACAGAGAGGGCTAGGTGTGCAAGCCGGGCACCGCGGTGCCCGCAGGCGGGCGCTCCCTGCCTTGACTTCCCCATCCCGGGGGGCGGGGCCGCAGTGGCGGCGAGCGGAGAAAGTGAGCGCAGGGGACGCGCTGCGAGCGCACACGTGACGGCGCGGCGCCGAGCGAACGGGACTCGGCGGGACCCGGCGGCGGCGGTGGCCGTGGCGGCGGTGGCGGTGGCCGGCGCATCAGAGCGGCCCGGGCGGCTCGGAGTCCCGGGAGCGGCGCGCGCGGCCCCGGCCCCGGCCCCGCGCTGTCCCGGCGCGCGCTGCACATTCTCTCCTGGCGGCGGCGCCACCTGCGGGAGCTTTCGCCGGAACATGGCGACACGGAGCAGCAGGAGGGAGTCGCGACTCCCTTTCCTATTCGCCCTGGTCGCGCTGCTACCCCCCGGGGCTTTGGGCGAGAGCTGGACTCAGAGATTGCACGGTGGCCGCGCGCCCTTGCCCCAGGATCGGGGCTTCATCCTGGTGCAGGGCGACCCGCTTGAGCTGCGGCTGGAGACGCACGGGGATGCCCGGGGGGCGAGCCCGGCGGCCGGGAAGCCACTCAGGACGCGGCGGAGCGCTGCTCTGCAGCCCCAGCCCATCCAGGTGTACGGACAGGTGAGCACTTCTGCAAGCTGCCTCCTTCCAGCCCTTTCCTCTCCCAGCACTTCCTCACCCCCGCACCCATCCTTTCCAGTCGCTTCCCAGGTGCAGGCACCGCTTGGGGACTTCCCGGCTGGCATGTGTTTCTTTCTTTTTTCTTCTCTTTCCCCCCCACATCACATGAGTGCAGCCGTCAACACTCGAGTCGCACAGATCTTTTCCTTCTTCCTGTCGATTTTAGCAAACGTAATCCAGGTAATTCGATGGGTGCAGCGCCTTCCCCCCACCCCCCAGGCTGTATGCAGACAGACCGGTGTAGTTTCTGGCAGGTATTGGAGGGGTACGGCATCATTTTTACATCTAGATAAAAACGCGCATCTTCCCCCCTCCCCCCGCCCCGTACCATCCTTTGGCAGCGGAGGCGAGAACCCTGCAGTTGTGTAGCTCTTACACAGAATTGCAGAGGAGGGCTTTCTACGTTTACCCTCATGAACCCCAATAAAGGTGGGCAACTCTCAAAGCCCCATGACTGCCCCTTGTGTACACAGTAGAAGTGCGCTTGTGTGTGTGTGTGTGTGTGTGTATGTGTCTGTGTCTATGTGTGTAAGGTTGGCTTTTTATATTAGTGGGAGTGTAGCATGCCATCCCGTCTCCATTCCTTCCCACCTCTTCAAGGTGATGAATTTATTTTAGATCGGCATTATCTCTTGTGACACTCAGGGATTTGGAAGAACTGTAAGAAATTTGGTGGGCTTATTATTCGTTAAAGGATTTATTTCTATCCAGGCAATGGGTTTATTAGGTCATAAGTAACACACATTTCACTCTTATGGCCCCCACTGACTGTTAGGGATGGCAAGCTGAGTTTGTCCATTACTATCAGGACTGGCAGAATTCATTTGCTGGTATGATTGTCTCCTGAGAAACTCCCAGTCCTGCGGTTAAGATTGGCATCAGCAAAACTAGTAGGTCGGTGGGATTGTTCCTTTCTAAAGTACAAATTAAAAGATTAGCTCAGGTTCTGTCTTTCTTCACTGATTTTTTTGGCAAAGCCTTCCTTCAGGCTATACATAGAGTTAAATCATCAACCCTTGGAGCCAGAAAGCATGTCATAAAGCATGCCTCCCCACTGTGTCATATCTTGGGTGAAGAAATCCAAGCTGTGAAAGGTGCAGTGACTGGTCCAAGGTCACACAGGAAAGGGCTGCCAGTACCTTGGTTCTTACTTACATGGTATGACTGACCTTTGAGTGTTGGCAGTCACCTTGCCTCTGTTCAGTGCTTCCTAAACATCCTCTTTCCACAATAAAATGTATATGGCTCTGACCAAACAGGAGTGGTGGTGGTGTGTGGTTTGGGAGCACACATCGGTCCACCACCAGCCTCCGAGCAGGAACGTATACCAGCTGACCTGTAACTGCCTCGGGCTTGGTGAACAGGGCTCAGACTACTGAAACCTACCTGCCTGGTTCTTCTTAGGCAAGATCCCTGTCCCTCCACTTCACCCCTATCCAAAACTTCCTTTTTGTACTTTGGAATTAAGCAAGATTACTCTTAGCATGGGTCTCCCCAGCCTCCCCAGTCTGCTATGCTCTTAAGCCAGCTGGCTGAGAGTGGGAGGAGGGAGGGAACAGTCCCTCCCTGACCTCAGGTCCCCTACAACCTAGTTTTGGTTGAAAGAGGGACTTTCTAGTCTCTACAATATTCATGCAGGTGCCGATTATTCCCTCCTTTCTTTGGTTTGGTGTGTGAAAATCTCCCAGGGATTTGGAGCAAGCTGGAGATGAACTCTGTTCTTGTTGGGAGCGACTCCAAAACCCTCCCTTTGCTTTCATGTCTCCAGGCCAGCCAGACTGGTTCCATTGAAGGATGCAGAGCCAGCCAGCAGTCGAACTGAGAGTGAGGAATTCCCACAGAACAGTGAGGATCCCTCACTGTGCTCTCCCTCACTGTGGCTGCCTTCCCATGCCCTTGTTTCCTGTTGCCCTGGGTTAATGAAAAATAACATTAACCTTAATTGTTGAGGAGTCCAGTCAGACAGAAGGAAGAACCTCATGGTATGGGATTTTTACCACAAGTTCTAACCTGGTGCAGACTCTTCAGACTGCAAGTACAGGAAACCGTGGTTAAGCGGCTTGGGCCTCTTCTCTGCGTCTCCGGAGTAACTCACATCTATTTGGAATCGCCTCTGTAGCAAAGGTGGCTATGTGCCTCTCTCTGTCTTTCCTGGGACAGATCCAGTTATGAATAGTGCCTCTGTCACCCCCAAATGCACCAGGATGCAACTATATTATTAATCTACATACTTATTTTAAACTCTTGTCCTGTGCCAAGTTATACAAATTCCCTTTGATTTTTTTTTAAATCCAAACAACTACAGTGAACATTTGTCTGAAGGGAGTGCATTTCTTTAAAAAAAAAAAAAGGAAGGAAGAAAAACAATTTATGGAGGAGGAAGAGGGCACTGTAAATGAACAGTGGGAACCAGTGCACCTGTACCCGCTCAACCAGGCCTTCATCGGGCCACCACAGTGGCGTGCTTCTGTGGCTGTGTGAGGCTCTGGAGATGGAGTGATGGTTGGGGCCAGGAAGATATAGGTGCTCTGTAACTTCCTGTCCTTGGACCTTGCTGAGGGTAAGGGGTACCTGGGAACACTCATCAGGGCTGGAAGCAGAAGCAAGAGAAGTGGCCAAAAGGCCATTAGCTTCAGGGAGGCAAGAAGGAAGGCTTTTGCCAGGGAAAATTTGCGTGAAAAAAAAAGAGCTGGTGTTGGCAAATAGCACTGGAGGGTAGCTTCTTTTGCCCTCCTAACTTGGGGAGTAAAAGGCTTTTGTTATTTGGACATTATTCCTTCTTTGGATTGTCTTCTTAGGAAGATTTCCTAATGTGGGGAGACTAGTTCTGACGTGATCATCCACGGACTCATTTGTAACAGCGGAGACCAAGGAGCCGTGTATTAGGGATTTTCTACACAAGTTCAGATTTTACAAGGAAAGCCTTTTCTCCAAAAGGTCAAATTAAGAAGGAAGAAGCCATAGCTTTAAAGTATATATGCATATATTAAATTTAATAATATATAAAATCAATTAATTAATTAATTTTAAAAAAGTTTCGGGAGAGTCTGGCTATTTAGCCCAAGCTGGCCTGAAACTTACGGTGGAGCTCAGACTAGCCTCTAACTGGTGATCCTACTGCTTCTGCCTCCAGAGTGCTGGCTTATAGGTGTGTGTCGCCAAGCCCAGCTTAGTGGCAGGTCTTGCCACACTGACTGCTTGCCTGCTCCTTGCCATCATGCTTGCTTTGCTGTCTTCCCCAAAGGTCTTCCTCAACTCTCCTCTTTGCTTAGAGAACCCCTGTTCTGTTCTCCAGTACTCCAGGACCCCCAGTGTTCCCAGCGCTGTGGGGAACAGTTCTAAGCCTGGTTCCGGCCCTCACTGCCTTGGGTTATAATTAATGCCTCCTCTCTCCGAGTGTTCCTCGAGGGCCTGGATTTAGTCCTTCTCAGTGTTCCCCTCTATGAGATGCTCTTAATAACTATCTGTGGACCAGTTTTCTACCTGGGAGAAAAGGCCTAGAGGGCAGGGGAACACATTAAATTATATAAAGTTATTTATAAAGGAGGACCGTGGGGAGCCCACAGACAGACCCAATGCTTTGGGTCACTCCATGGTGCCAGAGTAAATGGAATGATCCTTGGGAGTGTAGCCCTGGTTTTTCTGTGCTATCTGGGAATTAATTCGAATAAAGACCTAGGATTCTATTTTTACAGCGACCTCCCTTTTAGAACTCTCATATTGGTTTTTGCTAAAGGTATTTTATTTTTGGGGGAGTGGGGAATCCTTTGGAATAAAGCACAAAGCCTAGCAGCATTTACAGGTTTATTTTGCTTGCAACAATCTCTCTGTTCATAATTCTTGCATTTTAGAGGACAGAGAGGATACAGTGTCCTGATTTGAGACTAAAAACAAAGTGTCCATTACAGCACAAGGGCCTTGGACAAAAAGCCTCCTTTGGGAAAAGAATACTGTTTGGCTTTAGATCCCTCTGGTGTTGATTCTTACACGATATACTTGCTTGGGAAAGAATTGGCCGGTTGATTCTGAAGTCAGGATGTTTGACCTGTGTGCTTCCAGATGAAGAGGAGAAGGCAACACATTGGCTGTTCCAAGCCGAGTTCTGCGTAGGTGAAGACGTAGTTAGCCTCTTGGATTGGTGAGAGATGTGACCTTGGAAAACCTCTTCTGGTTGTGCCTTCCATTGAGTTCTGGGCTGTGTCCGGCACTGTTTGGTTCATCAGTAGCTTGGAGCCTGGAACAGTAGAGGCTTTGAGGTGGGAGGAATGGAGAAAAGGGAGCCATTTGAAGAGGCACTAAGGGATGGAACAGTGTTTCCGTAGCCTTCAGCAGGTAATCCAAGCTAACACAGCCATTTATATGCAGGAGTGTGTGGTGACAGGTGAGTCCTTTCAAGTTCTCATGTACCACGAGCCCCTTCTCAGTTGGGAACTATTTTCGCCAGGTTTTTGTGTATCCTTACAGAAATAGACAGTGTCTATATAACATGAATGCACACAAAATCAAACCACCAGCAGCTTTCTGTTACCTGTAGCCCTTGGTGTTGTGAATAATGAGATGAATTCGAACTCTAAATAAATTTCTGGTATGGTGACCATGGGTAGTCAGAATGTTCCCCAAAGTGTCACGTATAAAGTACGTGGTTATTCTTTTTCCACGCTAGGTGTAAGAGTAGTCGTCACCTTTTCTTCTGTAGACCAGGAGGTAAGCACTGTGGGGCCTTTTCAGAGCTTGCAGAAAATTCAGCAGCCCCTAGAGACATGGAACATCACTTTGTAAGGACGTCAGAATATAAGGACCACATTAAAAATCTTGGCTTTGTGTTCCCTTTGATAGTCTTTTCATCGTATTCTGTAAAATGAAGTTAATGGTATGCTTAATAAATTGCTTTGAGACCTGGATCCATGAGGCAGATCTTAACAGCGCTGCATATCCCAAGGCAAAGAGCAGATGCTGTGGGAACATTGCTTTGTCAACTGGAGTCTCTTCCTCCTTGGAGCTCACAGCCATCTTTGTGACATCATTGTTTAATCCCAGCGCAGCCATAGATCAAGACAGTCCTGTCCAGTCCATTGTAGACAGAAAGAGGGCTAGTCTAATACTCTGAAAAGCATGAAATACCCAAACTAATGTATTTGCTTTTGTATATATTTATTTAGTCTCTCTTTCTCTTAAGGCATCAGTTTGCCTTCTTAATTACATTTTGCTCAGGTGAATACTAAATGAGTTTGCATCCTTTGAGTTGCCGATCAGGGAAACGGCCATACAAATGTATTCAGGGAATGCCGGTGTGGAGTTTAGAATAGTTGACCATTATGGATAATTGATGGTTGACTACACAGAACTGTATTAAATCTGGGGTATTATGAGGACCTTTCCTTCATTTATCAGGTTTAAATAAGTGTGATGGAAAGGAGAGTTCACTCTCTTCTGGTTTGAACACTTGGGGATTGGTATTTCTCTGGAAATTGTCTGGAGTTCCGAGGAGGAGGTGTTTTCTTTGTTAATGAGAACGGGGCCTTCCTGTGCATCCTCCAGGTAGGCCAGGATCTGCTGGCAGATGGCATATTCAGTCCAGCCACGTACATGCAAAAATCAATTTCCCTCAGTTTAAAATGAGCCACAGTTAATTTCGACCTAATTTATTGGTTTATCGACCTGTGAACCTTAGGCTTTCAAAGAAGTGGCCTGGGTGGCCTTTTAACATCAAAGCCGCTGGTGATGCCGAAAAGTAGGAAGAGCAGGGTGGACTACTGGTCAGGGTCAGAGTGTGGGTTGTATCCTATCTAGCTGTGAGATGAAATTAAAACCAAAAGACAGGAATTCTGTGTGTACAGTGCAACGGGCTCCATGAGAGTGGAGTGTGTGTGTGTGTGTGTGAGTGTGTGTGTGTGTGTTTGTGTGTGTTGCTGAGGATTGAACCCAGTGCCTTTTGTATGCTAAGCACATGTTTCTCTATGAGCTACACCCTCAGCCCTGAGAAACTGTTAAATAGAATGGTGACTCCATGCCCCATCACTGCCGTCAGCAGTGTCTGATCCTCTGTTCTGGCCTTGTAACTGATCTTCCAGTGGAACATTGCTGGATAGGCGTTTCTGCAGTTCTGATCCACATCTCTGTGTGTTGTACGTCTGCTAGGCCCATGTGGCCCCTGAACATGTGAGCCGTGGCTAGTGCTACTGAAGAACTGAATTTCTTTACATGTAGCTCTAATGAATTTAAAGCTTAATAGCCACACACAGGTCCTGGCTGTTGCTGTACTGCCTGACAGCACACCTCTGCTATGTGAAAAGAGGCTTAGGCATCCCAGCTGTAGGCTTCTGCTTCACCCAAGAGAGAGGCTTATCATCAACAGGGGAAGGGAAAACAAGAGTTGAGGGCTTTGAGCAAAGCCTGGGTCTTGGAGGCTGCTGACTGCTGGCTGCTGATTCCAAGTTGCAGTGCTCGGAAGGGCTGCATGGGGGCACTGTGGAGGACAAGTGAGCACAGTGTTCCTTTTTGGAGGTTTGCCCCTACATAGTTGCCCCCTTCCCTCAGGCTCTTGGAAGGCTGACCCTCCAGAAGGACTCACCAAACCTGTGTGCCTTCTCTCAAGTGCAGTGCTTAAGCAAACAGCCCAGGGCTATCCAGGCGATGCTGAGGTGTGCAGATCTGATGGGTCCTATGTAGCAGCGAGGTGTAAACAATACCTTAACAGTGAGACCATGCCTTTGCCCCTGCCCACTGCTTCCTGTACTCTTGTTGACTTACCTCAATGGATCCGGGTCTGTCTTTCATCCTTTCAACCCTTCAAGCTGGCACAAAGACAAACAATAGAGGCGTGTGGTCTTCATCACTGGATCTAAACCTCCCCCTCCTTCCTTGCTGGCCCTTTAACTTAGCATGCCATTGCTGTTGCTGCCGCTGCAGGCTCTTGGCTTGGAAAATCGGACCCTTCAGGATGATTTATCTCCAGGCTCCTGAATTAGATTAAAAACACAGCTACGAATTCTCAGAAAGGCAGGCTGATGTGATTATATCCCAAATCTGAGTGGCAGACAAGGGCAATAAAAAGATGTACAGATGTCAAATGCGTTTTGTGCCATGTAGAGACCAATGTACTGTGTTACCCCTCCCTTAAAAAAAATCTGAAGATGACTACTAGGGCTTTATTTATTTTGAAAGAAAACTTATCTGTGGTGAGGAGAGCTTTCACCTCAAACTACTGATTGAAGGGAGGCTTGGAGAAGGTGGGTAGAGTAATTTTTATGTGGAGATGTGGAGTAAGTGGGTAAGAGCCAGTGGGGATTGTAGGATGCTGGATGTCTCTCCTTCTTTGTAAGCTGAGGGGTAGTATCTTGATAACACACACACACACACAGACACACACACACACATACACACTTTTAGGAGCTTTGGACAAAAGCCACTCAAGAAAGAACTCAGACTCAGACTCTGTCACCCTGGATGCTGGTCAGGTCTGGACCACATAGAACCTTGTTTGTCTGTTAACTGTGATATTCATGGCAGCTCAAAGTTGACAATCTGGAGATCTGGGAAGGTCAAAGCTGACCTGCTGGGTCCAGGTCCACGGATCTCAGGAGAAGAAGGGAACCTTGATTCTAGAGGGTGGGAACAGAGGGGAGCTGGGCAAGGTATCTGGAAGCTGAGGCTGTTTAAAGGAATTTGAATATTTGAAATCTGTACCCAATTAATTGAGTAACATGACACCATACCTAAAATTTACCTCATCTGTGTGTGTTTAGTTCCCTGGAAGTCTCTCACTGAGTAGTTATAAAAATATACCTTGCAGTTAACTGTGCATGAGGTTGCTGAAGTTGGCGAGGTGTGCTGGAGCAGAGGTGACAGGGTTACCTCAGAGACCAAGCTGGAGGTGAAGCATTAGGTATGGCTGGGCAAAGTTGGGGAGAGATGAACAGGCCATTAAAACAGAATTAGAGTCAGGCAGTGGTGGCCTATGCCTTTAATCCCAGCACTCAGACAGAGGCAGGCGGATCTCTGAGTTCGAGGCCAGCCTGGTCTATAGAGCAAATTCCAGGACAGCCAGTGTTACAACAGAAACTCCCTCTCTTAAAAATCCAAACCAAACCAAACCAACCAGCCAACCAAACAAAAAAACCAAAACAGAATTAGAGAGAGCAAAAGAGAATAGTGGCCAACACCCATTACCAGGCTGAGCCTCTGGAAGCTCCCAAGCCATCTCCTGTTACTGAGAACTTGACCTTCCTTGACATTTGGAGTTGAGATGCCTGGGCCTTCTGGATTAGTTGTCTTGTTTGTAGTGTAGAAAAGGAGGTGCTGGTGAGGTCTTGGGATCTTCTGCTTTGGGATGCAGGTTTAGATGCTGTGCCCTTGGACTGAGGACAGTGTTAGGGTGTAGTGTCACCTTAGTGGTGATGTCTTTACACCTAGACTTTGGGCTCCCCCAGCTTTCTGAGCCCTGTTGTCAAGCATTGGGAAGGCTGCCTGGAAGTCTTTAGCTACTAGCTCAAGAGTCAGTGAAGTATGTGGTGTCTTACTATTTTACATCCGTCATGTCTTGCTCCTAGGTCTCTGTTCCAGCCGTGGTGATGCCAAGCTAAGTTTTTACATGGAGCTATGGTATAAAGGATGGCTGATTTGGGAAGAAAGTCATTTGGACCTGAAAATAAATGATGTTTATGGATGTTGAAATTTATGAAAACACATTCATGGTTTATATCTTGTTTGTTTCTTGCAATAGTCCTGTGAACTTGGGGAGCATTACAATTCATCTTCGTTCCCAGATGAGTATCCTGTAGCTCAGAAAGAGAAGTGGCTTTTCCCCAGGTTAGGCAGCATAAATTGTGGAGACGAAGACCCAAACCAAGCCTCTGATTTGTTTCAAATATATGTGATGCCATTGCCTCTCATACATAGGGTCCTGTTGGGTAGGGACCCACAGCTTCCCCCACCTTCCCTCCTTTCCCCTTTTCTCCTCTCTCTCTCTCTCTCTCTCTCTCTCTCTCTCTCTCTCTTCCTCTGTGCATGCCTTCCTCTCTTCTTTCCTCCCTCCCTCTTTCTCTCCCTCTCTGCCTTCTCTCTCTTCCTCCTTCTTCCTTTCTCACCCCTCTTTCTCACTTCCTTCCTTCTCTCTCTCCCTTTCTCTCTCTTCCTCCCTCCCTCCCTTCTTTCTTTCCTTCCTTTCCCTCCCCCCCTCTTTCTTTCTTTCTTTCTTTCCTTCCTTCATGAAATCCTTCAGTCTCCTTCCCATAAAACCCACAGTTCCCAGATAATCCCCCCTCCTCCTAGGCTATTCTGGATACACTGCTGTTTTAGCTTTTCAAATATGGCAGATTTTAGGGCTCCTCTAATCCCTGGCGCTGATGTCTGTGTGTCTTTCTTCAGTCCCAGCCCTCCATCCCCGAACAGCTCCCTCTCCTTGTTTTATTAGCTCTTCCAGGAAGTGTCATTCTCCTCTCCACGTGAAGTCAGGGCCTCTGTTTGACAATTGGAGTTTAAGCACTCATTAAATTTGTTACTTTGTGCTTCTTTCTTCTACTAATTTAAGACAAGAGAGGCAAGAAGTCTGCTGCTTTCCTAACACCTAAGGCAGCATCTGGTTTACAGTAAATGCTCAATAAACATTTATTGAATGAACAAAGTAAGCAGCTATTTATAGTAAAGCTGCAGAGCCAAACGTGAGAGTGGGGGGAAAGTGGGTGGTCTGGAACCCTCCAGTAGGAGTGCCTTTGGGGGAAATGGAAGCAGAAGGATTGAGAGTTCAAGGTTAGCCTGTAAGTTCCAGGGCAGTCTGGCTTACTCTTGTCTCTAAAGGGTTTTATAGGCAGGTGAGCCATGGCTTCTGGTGTTCACTTTGGGGTTGCTTACTATATGTGTATGCCTAGCACTGGGGATCTTGAAGGTGGTATAGAGTGGTCTCTCTAAATCCCTCAGAGCAGAACTTCTCCAGCCAGTGGTTGTTAGATGTTCTTCTGGCTCTGATATTTCCTTCTTTTTACTCATTAGTAAAGGAAGGGGCAGATTTTCCTAAGACTCTAAAAAAAAAAAAGACTTTTTACTCTGGACCCCTCCAGAAATAAGCACATGCCTTTGCCAGGTGACAGTGTTTTCCTGGAAGTGCTGGCATGTGGTAGGGAATGACAGGTAGGGCTGATCCTGCCTTGTCCTTCTGGTGTGGTAGGAAGAAAAGCTATCATTTGCCCCTTCCCTCTTCCCTCCCTCCATCCCTCCATCCCTATGACCCATCCATATATGGCAACCTCATAGTACTAGTGAGGATGGTAGTAAAATACCAGATTTTAGTTCAAGGTCATTCTTTTGTGTCCTCCTCTAGAAAATGGGCATCATGAATTTGTCAGCTAATTGGTTAGCGAGGTCTTTGAGTGCAGGTCCCATCTTGAACCAACTCCAAGGTCAGGTGAGTGTGTTGAACCCACAGACATGGCTGTCTTCAGGGAGCATTCATAAACTGGATTTCAGTTCTCCTGAGGTAGGGAGCCCAGGGAGGGTAATGAGCTTTCTAAATATAGTGGGAACTTGGTCTGGAAAAGGGACACTGGGAGGTGATTTGCATGCCTCACATTTAGGTCGCCTGGTTGGAAAAAACCTTGTTGTTGGACATGGGCTGTCCAATCATTGGTTTCCAAGGGCTCCTTGGTGTCAGGCACTTGGGGTGGGGGGTTACTGCTGACTCTATCCCCAGAGTTAAAGGATAAAGGTATTTGTTTTATACTTCAAGGTTGAAATTTTAAAAACGCTTCTTTGTGTCTCACAGCCAGTGAGGCAGAGAACCGAACCAGGCTGCCTTGTTTGTGACACTCCACAATGTGTTCTAGAAAGAAGTCGTATGTAGGAGGCATGAGGATGTCAAGCTGGGGGTGTCTAGGACATCTTGAGCTTTGTGTTTGGCCACCATGAAGGAGGTAATGGCAGAAGAAATGAACGGAGAGAGGTATGGCCCCCATCTCCCTGAGTCAGCATCAGAGACCATAGTAAGGCATGATTCAAGAGCCCTCAGGGTGTCTGGCATCTATCAGACCTCAGTGCATTCTTCATGGGGACGCACTTCACTTACTTCCTACCACAAGCAGTTTATTTCCTCCCTCCTGTTTATAACAACGCAGAGCCTGAGGAACGGAGAGCAGCAGCTTCTTCCCCTACTCTGAATAATAAGAAGCAAATCATTGTACCTCTGTGGATCACTAGAGTATGCCGAGGGACCCAGAGACAGCCAGAGGGGTGGTGATGTTTGGCAAAGACTTTGAGCTATGTCAGGGTGCGTGTGGTGACGATTGCTGGGAGCCTGCAGTCGATGTTAGCCCTGAGCTTGTGACCGTCGCTCTAGCCGGGGACAGCAAGGTTTATGTGGATGCGGTGACTCTGCAGATGCTGCTCACAGTGCTTTGAAGTATTGCTTTGGCCAGATATCCAGTCCCCAGCCTGCCTCCTTTATGACTCACTCTAGCTGCATGTTTTGGTAGCATGAGGGCTCACAGTGAGCTAAAAGGAAATAGATACTCCGTATGAGTAGAGCTGCTAGGTATTGGAGTTGCACTTGAGAAGTGTAGCGTTCTACACGGGTCATAGGCATGCTTTAAGACGAGGTGGAATTTACATAACAGCCACGGAAAATGCAGTGGCATTTGGTACGTTCATGTCTTGTGTGTCCTCTAGCTCTGTCTCAGTCCGTAACGTTCATTAGCACCGAAGAAAATCTTTCACATTTACTCCCTCCTCCTCTTCCTCAGCCTCCTGTCTGGCAGCCACCCATCTGCTCATTGTCTTTGTGGATTTACCTGCCCAGGGTAGTTTATATGAATTGAGTCATGCAGTGACCTTTGTGTCTGCACACTGTTTTTAAGGTTCATCTGTATGAAAGCAATGAGTTAGCATCACATGAAACCTTCATTAACAGCCATACCAAATCCCCAGAGACAACTCTCTTCCTAGCTCCTTACCATCGACGGGGTTGATCTCTCCCAACTCCCTAAAAAACAGTATGTTCTTCGTCTCCCACTACCTGGAAGCAAGAGAGTGGACCAGATTCTTCATCACCAAAATGAGCTATATTGGACTCTTATGGGGTTTTTCAAATGCTCATTTATGGGTTAACTTCTGATGGCTTCTGAATAAGTATTTATGGGATGGGGGTCTTACAGGTGATTCTGATCTTGTGCCAGTGGACTTCTATGTCTCTATTTTCCAACCAAGTGACTGCTGGGGTCCTAATTCTGAGCCAGGTGGCCTCTGAGGTTTTGATATGGACCAGGTGACATCTGGGGCTCTTATCCTGGGCCCAGTGACTTCTGGGGTTTGATCTTATAGTGAGGTCTGATCCTGAGGTTTGATCCTTTGGAGGTCTGATCCTGGATGTGTGACCTCCAGGGCTCTCATCCTGGACCCTAGGTGGCCTCTGGGGTTCTCTTAACCCCCTTGCCCTTGAGCCTAGCAGAGATCTGACATGCCTACTAGATTTAGTTTGTCATCTAAGATGTAGTTTTTGTTCAGAGATCCCTGTGGCATGCAATTATTCCCCCCTGCTTCCTGAGCAGAGGCACTCGGCCCCTCCCTGATGCCTTTACGGCCCCAATTAATTGTGTCTCATTTATCAAGCTCCAGCTATGCCCTGTGAGCCGGAGACAAGAGAAGGAAGGTTGTTCACGCCCCGGGGTTATGGTTATGACTGACTACACGTCAAGGTTATATTCCTGGAAAAGGCATACTCCCACCTCCCCCAACCCACTGGCAGGCCAGTGTCTCCTAGATCCATGGGTTGAACTAAATGGGAGAGGCTGGTGGAACCCATCTGAAGCCTGCAGCTGCCCCAGAGGACTGGTGAGAGGGAGAGCTGGTTATGGAGGAGGGCAAAGGACCCAGAGAAACTAGAAACCACCAAGGGGATCCAGCCATGGGGGATCTGTGTGTTCTTGATGTTAGGGGCTGTCTGGGGCTATTGGTTTCTTGGTCACAGTCCTTGGAGGATGGCAAGACAGTCTTTGGGGATTTCTTCTGCTTTCCCTGTAGAACAGGCATGGAGAGGAGGAAAATAGCCTGTCTTGACCTTAATAAAATTTATGGC
This sequence comes from Cricetomys ansorgei, assembly GCA_026225945.1. Lineage (NCBI taxonomy): Eukaryota > Metazoa > Chordata > Mammalia > Rodentia > Nesomyidae > Cricetomys > Cricetomys ansorgei. Next base: position 1,952,947 of record JAMJFZ010001122.1, on the reverse strand, counting down.
TTGCTGACCTCCCTCTCTGGCTCCCTTGTCCTTGGGGTGCATTGATTCCTGCTACTGATTCTGGTCCTGTGCTTTGGGGGGATGGGCACCTGGGCTGCCTTAAAGATTAGTGGTGACTCATGAGGGAGTTATTCTCATGACTGGATATGCTTGACGTCTCTGCCAAGGCAAGGAGTGGAACTGTTTGTGTGAGTGCCTGGTGACCCTTGGACGAGCTGTTACTTGCCAGGGAGCTTTCTCTTTCTCTCCTCTGGGCTGCCCTTTTCCAGTCTGCTCTTAGGAATACAAGGGGACATCAGATAGAAAAGACTTTTAAAACATGAAGTGTTTCACTAAGCTTGCCCCCAGAGGCTTTCTTTATAAGAACACCCTGGAATATTTTGTTCTCATTTCATGCCTCATCCCTTAGGGTCAGTTAACAAAACCCACTGTCCTCTGATAGAAAGCCCTCAGCGAGTGTTGTCAGACCTCTTCTCCACTCTGATCCTTCAACACTTTGTACCTGTTCAAAGTGTCCTCTGATCGTTAACCTGCCGGAGGGAGGGCCTTGCTCATGCCTTTGAGGATGGCCAGGTTGAATGTGGAAGGGTCTTTTCATCTCGGACCCATGTGAACTACGGGTGATTCTCCTGGGTTCCTAACCCTTTTTCCTCCTGACATTTGCACAGTTCTCTGTTTGCACTCTTTGGTTCCTGGGGCGTAGACAGCTTTGTAGGGGAGAAGATTTTAGCCTGAGTACCCGGGGTGCCTGTGCTGTATTTCCAGTTTCTTCCTAGAAACCTAGGTTGGCAGGGAGGAGAAGGGAAGAGAAAGAGCTGCTGGGGAGAGCCCCTAAGCTGCTTTCTGAGTTAAATAATTTACTTCTAGTTTTTTTGTTTTTTGTTTTAATTTGCACATTTCTGTTGATGCTTGCCTGGACTTATCAATTGGGAGTGAGAAGTGAAACTTTGGAATGACATCTTTTTCTAAAAAAAAATATCAAGGGTCTTTTTTATTTAAAGCGGTCTCACTTTAGATATGTTTATAAACGTATGGTTCTTGGATCAAATTAGATGCAGGTGCTTAAAACCCAAAGTAGAGCTGTTACAGATTAGCTCCTTGGGGGAGCTGGCTGCCAAGTTTGTGGCCCAGGTGTTTTTCTTCTCCCTTGTGACATCTGAGAGCACCCCCAAGGAGTGGGTGGGGTGCATTAGGGTGGAGGAGGAAGGGAAAGGAAGAGGGAGGAGCTGTTTAGAGGGGAGGGTTTTCTGCCAGAGATCTGCAGTGAAAAGTGTGGGTTCACTCAACTTGAACTTTTCTGCTTGGTGCGGGGGCAGGTGACGTGAGCTCTTAGGGCTTCAGAGCCAGGCTCTGAGTCCTGTAAGTGGGATCTCCTAACCTGCGGGCTTGAGATGACCCCGGAGGCTGGAAGATGAAGCTTATACCAGACACTGTTCAGCAGGCATGATGGAGCAGCTATGGTTTTGGGGAAGCCTTGTCCTGCTGCTCAGAGACCCACTTGGAGCTTGTTGTTGTCCTCACTGGTTGGGTAACGTGCAGAGCTCAAGTGTTCTGTAAAGTCAGTCTTGGCACTGATATCTGTCAATGCACGTTGGACTAGGTGGAGAACACATGTGTTCAGAGTGCTACAGTCCAAGGCAGAATAGTGAAAAGAGAAAAACAAAGCCACACAGCTGCTTTTCCATAAGGCGAAACTGACCTAAAAGAATGGCTCTTTACTTCCAGTTTTTATCCTTCCTCAGTTTTAACAAACCAACCCTGAAAGCTTAGCAGTGTCAGTATATCTCTCAGTTCTGAGAAGTTCAAAGTGAGTGTTCCCGATCAGTGAGTGACAGGCCTGCCCATCAGGAACCCAGGCTTCTTCGGTCTTGTTACTCTGCTTGCCTCTGGGCATTGGGATCCTGAGTTGTGACTTGTGGATGGAGGTATAGAAAACAGTACTGTGTGTGGTCCAGGGCTGTAATGGCCCCAAAATCTCTCAAAGCCTGCTATCTAGAGCTCTGTCCCAGGGGTACACCTTGCTGTTTCAGTCTGGGCAAGAGTCTATGGTATCTTCTGGAAGTAGGCTGAGAGAGTAGTGGTCAAGCTATGACACAGTAGCTTATTTATATCCTCAGAAATGGCTACCCAGTCATCAGTTGGCCTATTTCTTCTGTTTTTATTTTGCTGGTTTACAAAATTAAAAGTCTGGGAATGACTGTTAGCAGCAAATGTTTCCTTATTTGAGAAACTTAAAACAAAAACTTAGAGGTCAGGTGACACCCTCGTTGTCTATCCCAGCACTGAGGTTGGATCAGGAGGATCATGGTCACTAAGGATGCTTACATAGACTCAAAAACCCCTAAACCACGACAAAAAGTAGAGAAACTGAATACAGAAGCCTTCCTTTCAGTTCTCATTCTTGACTAAAGTTGAGTAATGATACCTCCCTCCTGGAAACACTGGTTAAGAAAGAAGTTCAGTCTTTCTTTTTAGTCTTTGGATTAAAAAAAATTTTAAATAGATTTTAATTGGTACATACTGGTCCATTTTCCTGGGGTACAGTGTGATGATGTTTCAGATAATTGGCACATCCAGGTAATGATCAGGGAACTGGGAGATCCATTGCCCCAGACAGTCATTTCTTTGTGTTGACAGTGTCTAAAATCTTCTCTATTTTGAATACAATTAACTGTTGTTGTCAATCATAGTTATCCTATGTTGCTATGAAACATTAGGAAAGTTATACTTTCTGATGGATGAGATGGCTTAGTGGGGAAAGGTGCTTGCAGCCAGGACAGAAAACCTAAGTTAAATTCCTGGAACCCACATGGTGAATGGAGAAACAATCTAGAAAGTTGTCCTGTCTTCTGATCTCCACACATGCTCTGTAGTACACACTTGTGAGGGCGAGTGCACGTACACACATGCACATACAAACACACACACACACACACACACACACACACACTAAATGTAAATGTAAAAAAAAAAAGTTATTCCTTCCATCTATTCCCTGTTCCCCATTAGCAATCCGCCTCCATCCCACTATTCCCAGCTTTTGGTGAATTTTTTTGAATGAACAGGAAGTTTCGGTGTTTGGTTTACAGTGTTACAAGTGAACGTCACACATATGGAGTCAACATCAGAGTATCTGGGGACTGATGTCGCCAAGGTTGAAATACAGCAAGGGAGTATTGTGCAGTGATAACCCACGAAGATTTTCTGTAGTCTGATTATGTCTGTGTAGCTGACTGTAGGAGGGGTTGGCTTTCTTCTTGGGGAAAGTGCTAATGGGCGAGTTTGCAGAGCAGTGAGAAGAAGCTGCTCTGGTCCCATGCTTCACATCACAGAGTCTGAGTGACAGGAGGATAGGGAGCCTTGATTTGGAATGTGTGTGGCCGTCACTCACCACGGGTCCTGATTTCCTTTTGGTCTCTTTCAGGTCAGTCTGAATGACTCCCACAATCAGATGGTGGTACACTGGGCTGGAGAGAAGAGCAATGTGATCGTGGCATTAGCCCGAGATAGCCTGGCATTGGCGAGGCCTAAGAGCAGTGATGTAAGTATCTCTGTGGCCCTGGGCCCTTCTCGGTACCATTGGCATGCCCCCTTTGACTCTCCTGGTTGTCATGTCAGAAAAAATAATGGGTAATTGGAGAATGGATGGTATGAACTATGTGGCGGCCAAGGGCTATAAAAAATAAAGCAAGTGCCCCTTGCGTATTGAACACAGAGTGAAGCCATCTGAGCAGATGTGTGCAGTGTAGGATTGCTCTTGTGACGACTTGGATGGTCTGCACAGGTCACTCTGAAAGTCACAGGTAGCCTGCGCTGATAGCGCCACAAGTGTCAAAGAACACTCCAGGGCAGAGCAACTCAGAGCTGGTCCAGAGAGAGTTCAACTGGTCTTTTCTACGTGTCAACAAGGTTGATGAGCTGTTGATGGATTGTTTCTTTCTTCATTACTTATCATGTAGTATCCCTTTGTCTGTATGCATGTCTATGATCTATCTATCATTCTCATCTATCTATCTGTCTGTCTGTCTGTCTGTCTATCTAACTTGTGTCATCTATCTATCCATCTTCTATTTATCATCTATCTTCTATCATCCATATATCTGTATATACATCTATCTATCATCTGTCTATGTATTTCTCTAACAGTATCTCTATCAATATCATCTATCCATCCATCTATCATCATCATCATCATCATCATCATCATCATCATCATCATCTATCTTTGTGTGTGAGTGTGTAACAGGGTCTTACTCTACAGGATACTCTATAGCTTCTAGAGCTCTCTCTTGGCTAGTCTTGAACCTACAACAGCCCTCAGCCTCAGCTTCTCCAGTGCTAGGATTATGAGTGTTAGCTACCCTGCCCAGCAGACACAGATTCTCTTATAGTCTTAATTTTCATGGTTTCTATTGATGATGTTGTTTTGGTTAGATGCTTTGAAGACATGAAACCAAAGGTTACAACTGCGAAGGCCTGTCCAAGACTCCCAGACCCAGGATGGTAGCGAAGCTACCACCTCCAAGTTGTTTTTTTGTTTGCTTTTTTTTGTTTTTGAGACAGGATCTCACTATGCAGCCCTGGTTAGCCTGGAGCTTCCCATGTAGACCAGGCTGGCCTTGAACCCACAGAGATCTATCTGCATTTGTCTCCTGAGTGCTGGTATTAAAGCATGCATCACCATGCCAGGCACATCCAAGTTCTTTATATTCTCCATTTTTCTTAAGTCTGTGGTCTTGGATTATAGGCCATTTCTGCACCTTTGAAGGAGACACCGGGTCAGGGAGCATCTTCTGTCTCCTAATTTCAGTGTGGTGACTAATTCTTGGTTGGTGGCAGAGAGGCAGTAGCAAGCAGCAGAAGTCCTCCTCAGGGCTGCTGTGAGCAGGCCCTAGGTCCTGGGGGCCATGTAGGTTACTGTCCAGTATAGCTGGATGGCCTGACTTTTCAGCAGAAAGTCATAGGTCTTTTTGTTTATTTTGTGGTGCTGGGAACAGAACCCAGGGCCTGGCATATGCTAGGCAACCTCTTGAGCAATTTACCCCCATCTCAGAGGTCTTTTTATGTAAAACTGCAAAGTCTTACCAGTTAGCAGCTAAAATACATGTAGGGCAAATAAAATATAGGGCGGGGTCAGAGCTGATCCTTGGCTCCCAAGTCTGCAGTCCAGGTTTCTCCTTATGGGCAAGCTCATGCCTTGGGGTTGGGGTCCACCTTCTTCACAAGGGTGAAGTCACAGCTAGAACATGCTGCAGCCTTTCCCTCACCCTACATTCTGGTCAGAGGATCCGTATACTTGCCTTAAAGATAAGTTGTGATTGCCTTCAAGGTACAGTTGTGATTTGTGAATGTACATTCGGTGTCTTCCCCTTCTGTGTATCTGCTGTCTGGGTTGAGTATATTCAGCAGGTGTCTCAGGCTGTTTTCTAGACAAGTTGATTAGGGCAGCTACAGTCAGGGAGGCTTGAAGAAGTCTGGCCATCAGCTGCAGAGCTCTGCCTAGGAAACATTCTGAGCCACGAAGGATGGGATAATGCACATAATGGCTAGTCTGGATGTTTTGCTCTTGAGCAAAGCTGGACTTGTTTGGGGCAACAACTTAGGCCCATTTATAAATAAATGTGTTCAAGGTTTGCAAGCCATAGCTGCAGCCCCACATGGGTGGTTGTGTATGAATGCCTGCTGGCCTCTGAATGCTCTGTAGTTACCTATGTACATGTTTAGTCTAAGACCAATTAATAAGAGTCCCTTCTAGACACAGAAGCCAAGTCTATGTTATTCTGTGTTGAGAAATCGTCAGGGTATTTATGTATAAAAACAGTCCCCTTTCCAGAAACTGTTTGTCTTTGCAAACAAGGTAAATGTATTTAATCATTGTTTTATATTTCTGTTGGATACACAAAGGGGCTTAGGGGCACAAATGAATTCATGAGTCACTCATCATGTCAGTGAGGGAGTTGGGGTGGCATAATGAAAATGTAGGCTCAGTCGTGAATTTGACTTAGGACCCATTTTTCTGAGCCAAACACTGAAAAGTGTACATCTCAGATCCTTTCAGTCTTGAGTGAACCGGGAACCTTGACCACCCAAGTATCACCGGCCTATCCAACTCAGCTTTCACTTTGTGGAAATGTTCGACTCTGTTTTGAAGCCGATTGGCCATTTGAAGTCATTATTCTGGAATAACATATGAGAGAAGATTAAATGGAAAGAAAACTTAAATGTCCAGAGTTAATAAATAGGGATGGTAGAATTTACTTCCATCCGTGTACAAGCTGCCTTAAAGAATTGGCAGCCGAAACTGAGATGTTCGGTTGTGAAAAGTTAGTGCAAAAATAAACTGTGACTCAGAAGCAGAGCCGGTGGCGCTGCAAGGGAACGATCCAAATGTTCCTTAAAGAGGACTGAAAGCCTGGTTCAGAAAGCCCCCGTGTGAAGGGGACCTGTGCGAGGGCAGAGAATGACCGAGGTCATGAGTATTCTGTGTGTAAACAAGGGTGGACCTGGACACTGGGATCCCAGATGGCTTCCCCTTAAGCAAAAGCCAAACCAAGCCACCTGTCATCAGGATTCTCAGCTGAGGATCTCCTCCTGCAAAGGTCACTCCTGTAACGAGCTGGTGAACTGAACACAGGATGTGGTTTATCTTGACGCCTCCTGGTTCTTTAGTCTTGCTTTCTGATGATGCGTTTTAGAAAGTACTCACGTGCCACCTGATGCTAGCACTCAAGAGGCTGAGGCAGGGGGATTGTGAGGCAGGGGACCATGAGTTCAAAAACCAAATTATACCCCTCCCCAAACCAACAACAAACATCAAAACAACCCTCTCCCCCCAAAAAAAAACCCATAAAACAAAACAAACACAAAAAACTCCCCGAAAATCTAAGCAACAAACTACCAGCAGGAATGAAGAAGGGCTCAGGAGCAACACAAACCAGAAATGCTACTCAGGGGCAGTGTCCACCAGAGGCTCGGAATCAACCAAGATGTCATAAATAATAAGATTCATTCTTCTTGTCCCTAGACTAGTGTGATATTATGATTGGTTCCCTCCTGGATCAACTAGGTGGCACAGCTCCATCCTTGCTGAGAGCACAGAGAGCGTCTGAAATGACAATGCTTCGGTTGGAACCCTACTTCTACCATTTATACACAATCTGACTTGGGGCTAAGAAATTTGCGTTATCTTCATCATTTTGTTTTTGGTCACTTTAACAAAATACTTGAGACAATCATCTTATCAGGAGAAAAGTTTAATTCGACTCACAGCTTCGGAGGTTCTAGTTCACGATCGTTGTTCCCGCTGTGTTCAGGTCTCAGGTTGCGGTGCTGTGCGATTGTAGAACAATTGCCTGGGCATACAAGGTTCTGGGTTTGAGTCTCAGTTCTGCAAAAACAAGCAACCCACCATTTCCAACCTTTGGTACCTGTGCTGGTTAGTCTTTTGTGAACTTGACATAGGCTAGTGTCATTTGGAAGGAGAGAACTTCAATTAAGAGAGGCCAGTCTGTGGGGGCATCTTCTCAATTAATAATTGATTGTGGGAGGACCCAGGACACTGTAAAGGGTGCCACCCCTAAGGCAGGTGGTCCTGCAGTGTATGAAAGGCAGGCTAAGGGAGCCATGAGAGCAAGCCAAAAAGTAACATTCCTACATGGCCTCTGCTTCGGTTCCTGCCTCCAGGTTCCGGCCTTGAGTTCATGCTTCGGCTTCCCTAGATGCTGAGCTGTAACCTGTAAGCCAAATACACCCATTCTTCCCTAAGCAGCTTTTGGTCGTTGTTTTATTACAGCAACAGAAAGCAAACTAGGGCAGTACCCAAAGTACGAAGGTCATCCACCTGAGTATTTTCTGGGATCTGCTTAGAAATGCAGAGTATTTCACCCCAGATTCTTTTTTTAAAATTTTTTTTTTCAAGACAGGGTTTCTCTGTTATAACTCTGCTGATCTGGAACTCACTCTGTAGACCAGGCTGGCTTCAGGCTCACAGAAATCTGCCTGCCTCTGCCATTCAAGTGCTAGGATTAAAGGCATATGCCACCACCGCCTGGCTCTTTTTTTAATTTTACAGATTTATGATTTTTTTTGGTTTTTGTTTCCTTCCTTCCTCCCTCCCTTTTTCCCTTCTTTGAGATATGTTTTTGCACTGTGGTTCAGGCTAGCCTTGAACTTACTATGTAGCCTGGGTTAGCCTTGAACTCCTTCCTTCTTTTTGCCTTGGCCTCCCTAGTCCTGGGATTATAGTGTGAGCTACTGTGCCGGGTTTAGACTTCACTCAGAAACTGAGTTTGGCTAGCGTCTTGCCTGGGCATTTGTTAAGCCCACTAAGATGGTAGCAGTGCTATCAAGGGCTTGGGACAGTGCCAGGGGAGGGGATGCCTTTGACATTTTAGTCTTTCCTCCTCCTCCCCTTCATTATTGTTATATCATTTTGAACTACATGGAACTTTCACTTCAAAGGACCATCTTTATGGGTAAGGAAATGATCTAATTGGGACCTTGGGGCAGTTTAGTATCCCTCCCACGTTTAGGATTTTTTTTTTTTTTGTTATTATTCTTTAAGGAACAGTGTCATATTGAGGTCACAGAGGACTAATTAGTGGAGAAACCTGTGTCTGGAAGAAAACCAACTGTCCGGGCAGGGCAGCAATAAGGAGCGCAGGCTGTCTGCTCCAGTTCACCTGGCGATGGCAGCGAGCAGTGAGTCAGCAGCGTCATGCTGCCCTAAGTCACAGACAGCCCCAAACAGAATTTGTACTTGGGTGCAGTACAGAGACTGCAAAGCCGTCATCCTACTCAGCCTCAACCCAAGCCTCAGAAGCCTTTTGTGTGCTGTCAGGGTGGAGGGATAACTGTGCCCCGGCCCTGAGCATGGTCTGTGTCTGTCCAAGCAAAGTAAGAAATTACAAGGACAGGATAAAAATAGCTAGTTGGAATTGTTCAACCCGGACAAGGCAAGGCAGATTGATGAGTGATCCACTATAGGCTTCAGGTGTAGGATGGGTCATTGACAACTCCCTCTTTACCTCCATTAAGGATAAGACTCATGAGTTGGTTGGGCTTGTTTGCAGGTGTCACGAGGAAGAGCTTTTACCGCTATGTGCACCGTGGCAGCCCTGTGGTTGACAGTCTCAGGGAGTCTGTGTATGCTGCCTGCCAAGGGCTTTTCTTCTTGTTGGCTAGAACTCTTGACATTAAGCATGGAGAAGGGGACTGTCCATTTGAGGGTAACTTGCAGAGTGAAAAGATAAGCAGGATTGGAGTTCCAAGAGACTGGCAAAGCTTTCCTGGTCACTAACAGTGTGACCTTGGGCTAGTCATTGGCTGCGGTGAAGCTTAACTTTTAATTACCTCAAAAGGAAACAGCTGTAGTTTCCTCTGTGTGTGCAAGCTCTACATCCACGATCCTACCAGTTGTGAACTGAAAATGTGAGGGCAGAAGGTTGTATCCATTCTGAACATGAACAGACTTTTTTCTCCCATCACTGTTAAAACAATGTAGTACAAAATAAGTAATCATTCACGTGTTATAAGACAGAATTGTCTTTATTATAAGCAATTTAGAGATGGTTTAAAGTATATGGGAGAATGCATATAGGGTCTGTGCTATTTTATCTCAGAGACTTGAGTGTCACTGGATTTTAGTATCTGTGGGGAATCTGGAACCAATCCACTGCAAATACTGAGAACGATCTTCTTTATGACTCACCAATGAATTCAATTCACTCTCTTTGTTCATAGATTCAGCACATTCATTTACTTACTCTTTGGTTTATAATCATATTTATTTATTATAGAAGTCTTTGTTGACTAACTAATTCTAGGTAAGCCACAGCTGAGGTCTCCTTTCCAGATTTATAAAGAGGAAGAGGACTAATGTGTAGGACGGACTGTTACATATTGAAAAATCCTACCCTGACTCGAACATACGATCCCATTTATGCCTCTCTCAGTGGATTGTCACATCACAAGATACTGCAATTGAAAGGGGTCTTGCTTAGTTTCCTACTCAAGAACCCACTAGTTTGTATTGTACAACTTCCAAACCTTACTGGGAAGCCCATGTCCGTTCTTGGCAAGCAGAATGCAAGAAAGTTCTACTTGGTCTTTTACCCACTCAGGTTATTTGTGAACTAGCAACCTGCTAGCTGGCTGCAGTTGCAGCCTAGTCCTGTGCATAGCTCCTTCTGAAATGGCCTAGTTACAGGCAGAGACACCCTGCCTCCTCTAACCTTGACATCTAGTAAACAGTAATGACCTCCTTGTTCCCTACGTACAGCCTCCTGTCCTTTACACTTTGTTCATGGCGCCATTAACAAGCAAGTGTTCACTTACACAGCTGCAGCCGCATCCTTGTCTGATGACCGAGTTGTTTTGTTAGCCTCTATGTGTCTGCTGCCCAGCACAGACTTGGCTCCCGTTAAACCCTCAAGGCTTATTTGTAGTTGAATCAAATGGGTGGGGATGGCAATATAGTTTCTGAATTGAGTCCAGCCAGTCTCTCTTTGGAAATTCACCTGCTGTTTTTCCTTCCATGCTTTCCTCAATTATCTTTCCCATAAGTAATCAAAAATAACCCTGTGATACTCATCTATCAGGTTGGTTTCTCACCTGTTGATTATATTAATATTTCATATCTCACAGGTACTAGAGTCTACACTGAAAATACCCTACAACTTCTGTTTTGCTCTTCATGACCTGAGATAATAGCTTTGAGATAACTGGGTTGAAGGCAGGCAGCCGAGGGCAGGATCCCTCTCCCATGGTTTTTTTTTGTATTTATATTTTAGATTTATTTCATTATTTATTTATGTGTATGTGCATGCATGTACAGGCACTTGTGGAGGCCAGAAGAGGGGGTCAGATCCCTGGAGCTGGAGTTACAAGTGGTTGGTGGTGGGCTCTCCAATGTAGGTATTTCAAACTGAACTCCATTATTTCGGGAGAGCAGCAAGTACTCTCGAAGACCATGCCATCTCTTCAGCCCCTTGCCCTGTTGACTTTCTATGTTGTTCCCTTGGCAAGTCCCTAATCTCATAAGGCGCTTGGTCTTCTCTGTGAAATGACTTTGCTGTTGTGTTCTCCAGGCAGAGTTGCTGTGCAGGTAACCCAAACTCATTCCCGTGAGCGGATCAGCAGCAGTGTCTCTGTGCATAGTAGATGGCAGTTATTTTTATGTCGTGTCTCTGTGGTTACCTTATCACCAGGAGGCAGTGGAGAAGCAAATCTGTTGTCAGCGTCCGGGATCTTGCTGCTGCTGCTGCTATGGTCTCCCGTGCTGTAGAGTCGCGAAACACTAGTGCAGGAGTGGGTTCTGATACTGATTGTGTGTGTATAAGTGTGTATGTGTGCATGCTTGTGCTAGAGGTTGAACTAGGGCCTCGAGTATACTAGACAAGTGCTGTACCACTGAGTGTCCCCCTCCCAGCCTGCTGGCATTTTAGCCTCTGCCTGTTTTATCACTCAACACCTGTTTTCAGCTCACTGGACGACGCCTTTGGTAGGGTTCTCTCTTTGGCTATGGAACGTTATCTTCCTGGCTGAGGTATGAAGAATTTTATTGCCCCAGTTAACTTTTGGGGACATTTCAAACAGATGCAAAAGCAAGTTTTTAGCCCTTTCCCTCTCAGAGTGCATTCTGTCTGCATCTGGCCTGGAGCACTTTGCCCAGGAGGAGGACGATGTCCTATTGTCTGTGTTTGGCAAGCGCTTCTGGGGCTTGGTTTTGCTTCTGAAGTGAGAGGACTGTGTTCTCCACGTGCTGGGTGGCTACAGAGTTCTTATGCTTCTTGGCTTCCTGTCCCACCCCACCTTTGCGGACAGTCACAGAAGTCCCCGGCTTCCGTTTTGTGGGTCATGTGATGCTAATCAGAATTTTATGATATCAGGGACTCCCTGGGGAACCATGGTCTTTCGGGAGCAGGAGTGGGAAGTTGGGATGTGGAGGTGCAGTTAGAGGCTGCCCTGTTTAGCATCTCACTGCTTCTTTTCTTCTTTCTCCCCTTCTGTGTGTCCAGGTGTACGTGTCTTATGACTATGGAAAATCATTCAATAAGATCTCAGAGAAGCTGAACTTTGGCGCGGGAAACAGCAGTGAAGCTGTGATCTCCCAATTCTACCACAGCCCTGCAGACAACAAGCGGGTAAGGAGGCTTCTGCCTCAGGGCACGGCATTCTGGGAAGGTTGACTACACCGAAGGGGGTGGACCATGAAGCCCTTTGCCATCTTTGCAGAGCATGGGCTACTGCAGCTCACCAGCTACTGCTTTCCATTTAACTTGGGAGTTGGTGACAGAATACAGATCTCAAGATGAGTCTTTGCATAATCAGACCAAGTACTGGTCAAGCAGGATTTCTGGATAAACAAAGACAGGTTCAACCACAGAAAGTCTGCTAACTAATAAATTGCCTGACTCACTGGTGTCTGGAGTGTTTCCCAGGTACACAGTGCTAATCCTGGGCCTCCAAGAGTGGCTGCTGAACTCTTGTTTTTGTTGGCATTATCAACATGTGTCTGTCTTTGTATGTGTGTGTGTGTGTGTGTGTATGTGTGCGTGTGCATGTGCACACTCATGCACTCCTGCATTTCTCTTTCCCTCTTCTCTGAATCTATATGGATATAGAGAAGAAATCCTAAGAAGCAGGTATGGCTGTGCCTCTGCTTTTTCCCTCAGTTGGTGTGCCTAGCTGCCTTGCTTCTTTGATCAGTACCCCAAGCAGTTACTTTTGGAGAAAGCTTTGACCTTACCCCTGGGCCGCAGGCATATGGAGCTGGCAGAGCATGAAGGGATTCAGACAGCATGCTAGGCTTTCCTGATATTTGGTAGCTCTTTGCTGGGAGTTAAGTTGGACCCTGAGTTTCCAGGGGGGGGACACTGCATGGCTCCTTCTGGGAAATGTACCTGAGATAGAAAGCCCCCTCAGCAGCCAAGGCTTCCTGAGGTGAAGGGAGCTGCTGCGTTTCGCTTGTCCAGAATGGACCCACTGGGTTATGACCACAGGATCCTTCCAAGGCCTTGGTGTTGGTTTCTCAGGTTGCCTTGGATCTCCTAGCAGGGGCTGCATGAAAAGGATTTAGCAACTCATGTGGTTTGCCCTCCATGACCAATCAAAACAGACCTTTTCTACCCCTGCCTGGTAGACTTTAACCTTTTAGTTTCTGGATTTTGGGGGAAAGGTGTCCTGCTACTTACTCTCTACCTTCCCCAAGCCCCTTCTCCCCTTCCTCTCCTCCACAGGGGCCTGGCCACTAGTGCTTTAGGAGGAAGACTTGGGATATTTCCAGGCAGTGACTGTTCACAGCTGATACAGACCATTAAAAAAACAACAAAGCCTAGCATAGTCCTTACTGGTACCTGCTGGGTAAATAATCAGCTCACCCGATGGCATCAGAGTGAAAGGGCAGTTAGCTATACACTTCCCAAGGGGAAAGCAAGGAGAAATTGGAGGAACTGGCCCCAGTCTAGACTTCACCACTGGCCTCAGTATTCCCCTCCTGCTCCCTACCTTATGACCAGTCAGGCTGGTTTTGAGGAGGCTCCCAGAGGTGGGGAGTGGCCACCTTATCATGGGATTGTAAGGGCCGAGATGCTCCATCCAGGATCTGGCCTGCTAGGGAGCTGGATGCTTCTTCTGGACAGTCCTCTGTGTTCCTTGCTTCTCAAGAAGCAAACGGGGCTTCGATTGCTTATGTTACCTGGCTGTGCTTATCTGATTATTGTTATCCCCGCTAGATTTCCACCTCATCTCAGAGCTGACTCTGGTTGAAGTCTTGGCCTTGAAGCCTCCTTCCCTGCCCTGAACTTTCCCCTTTTCAGTGCCAGGGTTCCCCTTCCAGCTCAGGGCCCAGGTACAGGCACGTCCTACCTTCCTACCTGCTCCTGATTGTGCACAGTTGTGTAGCCCACAGGCCGAGGACAGGAAGGATGCTTTGGGCTCTTGCGAACAGGTTTAGGGCAGGCAGAGAATCCGAGCTTTTGGAGCATTCGGTCCGCAGAAGGTGTAAAGCGCGTGTCCTGTTGGGGCAAGAAGGAAGTGGGGACATCTGAATGATCACAATAAAGAGATTTAGGCGTTGCAGGGAGAGGTAGGGGCAGTGTGTTTGTAGCTCAGGTGCAAGGTTACTTCTCAGGTCTCTCATAGTGAGCTGGTCATGAGTGCTCTGGAGTTGGCAAGGATATGGACTCAGGAAACAAAACAGCAGCCTCTTTGGAGAACACGACAGTTGGACGGGAGGCCCATCACTACGAGGACAGAGAGAGGGGGGCAGCCTCTTCAGTAGCATATCTACTTCCCCAGATGAGGCCTTTCCCCTCCCCAGACATCTCCGGAAGGAAGTGATGATGCTGATTATGCCAGTGGTGCTTGTTACTTTTACCTTTGTCCCCTGGAAGGCAAACATTGCCCCACCAGAGTTACCGCTTCCTGAGCAGTCACACCAGGCTGGGTGCCTTGCTGTCAAGAGCGCAGTGCTGGACCCAGGCTCATCACCTACATAAAGATGCCCAGTGGAGCTGTCGGATGTCAGCAGCTGCTATGAAAGACTAGGGTGGCACGAAGGGGCAGCATGGCGGTGCTATGGAGCAGGAGAGAGGGTGTGAAGAGGAGCATGCTCCAGCCTGTGGCTTTGCCTCGTGGTGGAGACACAAGCATGTATTCCATTGCCTGATTATTGGTTCAAAATGCAACTCCCTGGTCTGATGTGTGGTTCTGGCCATCTGGAAGCTGTACTAGCCTTGGAGGCACCCCCAGTCATTCAGGCAGTGGCTTTCTGTGTCTGGATTCTTTGACAAGGGCCAATGGAGCACAGTTGGGCTTTACAGCTTAACCTTAGCGGAAGTGCAAATGGATCCTGTCCTTTTCCAGGCTGAGGGCGGACCTAGGGGAACAGTCAACAGTTTGCTTCTCTTTCCCTGCTTGCTTTCTTTGTGGTCATACTTGGGTTCCTGCATTGAAGCTGGAAAGAGTCCGGTGTGTAGATAAATTCTGTAACTTACTGTCTTAGGGTTTCTGTGGCTGTGATGAAGCACCATGACCAAAGGATTTGGGGAGAAAAGGGTTTATTTCATTCACAGTTCCATCTAACAGTTCATTATCAAAAATAGTGAGGACAGGAACTCAAGCAGGGCAGGAACCTGGAGGCAAGAGATGACGGAGAGGCCACAGAGGTTGCTACTTACTGGCTTGCTTCTCCTGACTCTTGCTCAGCCTGTTTTCTTATAGAACCCAGGACCACCAGCCCAGGGATGGCCATACCAACAATGGGCTTGGCCCTCTGCCATCAATCTCTAATTAAGAAAATGAGCTACAGGCTTGCCTACAGCTGGATCTCATGGAGACATTTTCTCAATTGAGGATCCCTCCTCTCTGATAACTCTAGCTTGTGTCAAGTTGACCTAAAACTAGCCAGTACACTTACCTTATCTTCCCAGAAGTACCTCTGGGATATTAAGTGATTACAAACAGGCTGCTGAAGTTAGAATATGCAGAGATGCTTCTGAGATCTCAATTTGGGAAGCAGCTAATAGATCAGGTCTGTAGGCCAATCTATGGGATTAGCCACCAGGGGCCCCAACAGCCAGGCATTTAGAGATTTAAGAGCAAGGTAGGGCTTTCTGTTCTTTCCTATCATGCGTGGCATATGGCATCATCAAGGTGTGTCAGCTGCTGTGGGTGATGAGTGAACTGTGTCTCTAAGTGGATCAGGGGGACGAAGTGAGGAGTAAAGCCCTCAGGGGCACTGGGGATTAGGAATGGGACTTCAAGGATGGACATTTGGAGTCGGTAGGGGGAGCAGAGCTGGCAGGAGCCTGCAGGCAGGAGGAAGACATGGGTAGAGACTCCAGGGAGCTGGCTTAAGGCATCTGTGCAGAATGGCTGCTCTGCATCACCACCCTGACTGCCTTTGGAGGTGGAGGAGATTGACTGTCACTAGAAGAGAAAGAACAGAGAAAAGCCTGGAAAATGAAACACTGTCAGTCCCTAATGATGGGGTTACAGGGAGGAACCGTGACACGTAGCTCCTCATGTGGCCGCCGAGGATCTGAACTCGGCTCCTCATGCTTGCACAGCAAGTACCTTGCTGCCCGAGTCATCTCCCTAGTCCTGAGATGCTGCCTTTTTTAATCAGCCCATTACTTCTTGACTTGCCTCATGGAGGGTCAAGCTTCTGATTTGTAAACCTGAATGGGACGAACCACATCCAAACCTCAGCAGGCATTCAGTCTTCATTCTTAAAGGCAAGGGTAGAGGCTGTGCAGAAGAAATACTGTATTTATAAAGGACATAAGACTGTAAGCTTCCACAGGGATAGGTGGAGATGAAGAACCTGCAGAGAGTCAAAGTCCAAGATTGAGCTGGGAGCAGGATGGAGGGTGTTGCGGAAGGTGAAGGAAGCTGAATTTCCAGGGGAAAACTGAAGAGCATTTGAGGAGAGGAGGCACAGACCTGAGTTAGATCGAATAATGAACTGCTTCCAGATTAGGAAATGCTGCCTTTGGTTGGGACAGCACTGAAGATTGATGGACTGTTAAAAACTGGGCTCTGTGCCAGCTGGATATGACTGTGTTCCTGCGTCATCTTGGGCATTTAACTGCCCATGAGCTTCAGTGTCCTCGTTATTAAAAGGGGGTGTGACAGGATGACCCAAACACTGAGTCACTGTGTATGAGGAACAGCCTAAACAAGACACTGCCTGGGAAACTTCTAGCTCTCTGCCTAGCGTGGAGCAAGTGTTCTTAAAAAACAACCAAACCAACCAACCACACAAACACCAGAACAAACCAGAAAAAGCGTTAGTCATTATCATAATCAGAGGCTAGGTATGTGGTATTGTAGATTCACAGATGTGGTACCATAGGAAGGCATGAAGCTGTTTTCTGGAGCAATCCTTTCTAATCGAAAGCACTGCCTTCCCAAGGGGCGGTGATGGTTTAAGAGCAGGAAAGCAAGGTATTTCTACAGAAGACATCCATGAAGAAAATTATGATGCTCTTGCTTGGATCGTAATTGTTTTTATTGCATTGAGTTTGCTTAGAGTAGTTCTTGCTTTCAAAACATTTACTACCTTTTCCTTAGATTTAATTAGGCTTCTGCAGAGTGTGAGATTTACATTAGATGCTGGCGAGTACAAGAGAAAGAACACAGAAGAGACATGCAAAGGCAAACGGAGGAGGGAACACCTGAAAGTCTGGTGGGAACCAGTGCAGGGTAGCCACTCACGCACAGGCTGATGGGAAGGGTTTGGAGCAGGAAGCTCATCTGTCATGTAGGCAAAGGTCTAGAATGTGAAGTGTTGGTTGTGGGTGGTGCTGGGTCCCTGTTGCTCTAGCTCTGATTCCTTGCCAGGTCCTCTGGGCTACTTTTGTTCTTCCAGGAGCAAGACTGAACCCCCCTCCCCGCCACAGCTGCCATCTTATCTGAGCTTCCCAGGCTTATTTCCCAATGCTTTCTTAGGCCTCAGAGCCTGTCATCAGACCTTTATAATAGTCCCTAACCCCCTACTTTGTGCCCAAAGTCACTTTCCCCCATTCGTGGAATGTTCTTTCCTTGTGGAAGTTATGCCTGCTATGCTGGTTAGTTTTTGTCAACTTGATACACACTAGAATTGTCTGGGAAGAGGGAACCTCAACTGAGAAATTGCCTCCGTCAGACTGGCCTGTGGTCAAGTCTGTGGGGGCATTTTCTTGATTAAGAAGTTGATACAGGAGGGCTCAGCCCACTGTAGGTGGTGCCACACCTAGGCAGGTGCTCTGGCTCGTAGAAGAAAGCAAATTGAACAAGCCATGGGAAGCTAGCTAGCGTGCAGCGTTCCTCTGTAGTTCCAGCCTCTGCTCCTTGCTTGAGTGTCTATGCCGACTAACCTCAGTAATGAGCTGTGACTGGGGAGTATTGGCCAAATACATCCTTCCCTTCCTAAGTTGGTTTTGGTCAGTGTTTGATCATACTGATAGAAAGCAAACTAATATCCCCACCTTTCAGTGGCCAACTCTTATGTGCTTAAACTCTACACCTCGAACTGGACAGGTTCTCACAGTGCTCTGTGTCGTTGCTCATTCAGCCTTCATCTGTGGGTAGCTGTGGGCGTGCCTACCTCTTACAGTAGGCTGCTATGGCCTAGGGAAGGATTTTGGACTGTTACTGCAGCGTATGGCTGATGATGTCTGCCATATTTACATGTTAAATTGTACTACCTGGGTCTGGTCTCTAAGAAATCTTGGTTGACAACTGCTGCCATCGCAGGCAGTAGAACTTGTTTAAAGTCACTGACCTATTAAGAAGTAAAATAAGGCGTGGCCCCTGCTTACCGCAGGCACTTCCTGCTCTGTCTCAAGAGTGTGCCCCGCAGCACAGTTGGTCCCCCTGGGGTTACGCTACCTTGCATAATAGTGAGGACGAGCAGCTTATCTTAAATGTATGAGATTTTAATGACTTTTTTTTTTTCTGGAAAGGCACCACCCATGGCTGCTTAGAGGATTCATGGAGTGATCGCAGCCCCATCTGGGTTCAGCCAGTCTGAAGGCCAGGGTATCTCTGTCCTTGCTGCCAGTATCCAGCTTCAGACTGTGACGGAGTGGCCTGCCATTGAGCAAGAATGGCCAAGTCAATTAGAAGGAATAGAAAACACCAGAAAGATTTGCCAGTCTCATGACCTGGTTAAACAAGCCCCCTTTGTGGCTTTACCTGGCCTGTCTCTGCACTCTTTCTGTGTGTGTGTGTGTGTGTGTGTGTGTGTGTGTGTGTGTGTCACATGAGAGCTGGAGGAAAACCTCTGATATTGGTCCTCAGGCACTACCCACATGTTATTATTATTATTTTTTTAGGAGCTATCCTAATGTGTATAAGGAAGAACCTTCTAACTGAGTTATCACCCAGCCCTGCACCCCTATCCTAACTGAGCCTGGTTTGATGCAGCCAGCATCTTTTAGTTGCTAGGACATGTGGAAAAGGAGGATGAAACCCTGTTAGAGCTGTGCCCCCCTGACACTTGCACGTGGTTTAGGGACCTGCCAGGTGGCTCTGGGGAGACGCTGCTCTGAGCTTGCCCGTCTGTTCTCTCTTGCAGTATATCTTTGTAGATGCGTATGCCCAGTACCTCTGGATCACCTTTGACTTCTGCAGCACTATCCATGGCTTCTCCATCCCATTCCGGGCGGCTGACCTCTTACTCCATAGCAAGGCCTCCAACCTCCTCTTGGGTTTTGACAGGTCACACCCCAACAAGCAGGTAAGAGGCTTCTGGAGCACAGACCTAAGTATGTGGGGTGTGTGTGTGTGTGTGTGTGTGTGTGTGTGTGTGTGTTTGAATTTTCTGCTCTGCTTGGGTGGATTGTGTGTCCTTTTCATGACCTCACCTCCCCCCTCTTCCTCCTCTTTTCTCAGCCTTAGCCTTTGTAGCTACTATTTCACTTACCACAGCTAAGGAAAAGTATACTCCTCTTGGCACCCTCTCCCTGTGTCCCTGCCAGCACTCAGCACCCAACACTTGGCAGGTCCTGTGACTTTAACACTAGGTCTTTCTTGCTGTTTGTACATCTTTGCAAGCCTGAGGGGTAAGTTGAGGCCCTGGATTTTGACTAGAGAAAGCCACGTGAGAAGTCTGCAGTTGGAACTCTTCTGGGACTTCCTGTCACATATCTGTTTGACTTCTCTGTCCTGGGCAGTATTTAATTTGTTTGACTTTTGCTGAACTGGGATTGAACCCAGGCCTTCCTGCCTGCTAGGCGAGTGTGCTAGCACTCAGCTTGATCCCAGCCCCACCTTAAGCATACTGTACTTGCATTTGTTTGAAGTTATAAACTTTAGTATTCTTCCTTTGTGTTTGTGCGTGCCTGTGAGTTATAAAGTCAATGTGTATTTCCCATTCTGAATCAAGTTTGAAGGGAGCTAACAGATGAGGGAGAGCCGATGTAGGATTTCTGTCTCAAGGCTCAAATGTAGTGTGAGTTGTGAATACTGGTTGGGCATAAACCTGTGAACTCTGCAGGTCCAACAGAGGTTCTGGCTGGGGAGACTTGAATGCTTTTGCTCAAAAGGGGCCTGAAACAATTCTTGTGCTCTGTGGTTGTTTAACCAAAACACTGATCTGTTTACCTTCAAAGGCCGTAGGGAGTAACCTAAGCTTAGGGGTTGGGTCAGTTTACCAGTAGAGGTGGACTATTGTTAGTTTTGGTCTCAGGCTTCTTAATCTTGCCTGCTGGGGACTGTGGAAGTCTGTGGTTTCTACAGGTTGTGGGGCTTTGGCAAAGATGATCTGATTAATTAATTACTCACCAGCCAAGTTCATGCATTCTGTGGATCTTTGTGCTCTTGTGCTCTGGGCTTAGTCAGTGCCCTCTGCAGTGAGCTAAAATGATAAAGACATATTTTTATTTGGTGCTGGGTATCAGACACAGAGCTTCCTACATGGCCAATAAGTATTCTACTACCAAAGTATTCTGGTAGTCTACAGAATGTATTTTTATTTTATTTTTTTTAGTGATATTTGTCTTTTTTAAGAACATTTTACCATTTTAACTTTTTTGGTGTGTATTCAGTTGATTGATACCTGTTACATTTATATTGTGCAATGTCACCACCATCCAGCTCCACAACTCTTTCCATCTTGTAGAACTGAAACTCTCTCTATGTTAAACCCAGACTCCCTGTTCCTCCCTCCCCCAGCCTCTGCTGGCCATCATGGTACTTTCAGTCTTTGATCTTGGCTCCCCTAAGTCCCTCATATAAGTGTAATCACATGATTTGTCTTTTTGTGCCTGGCTTATTTCACTAAGCACAGTGTTTTCAATGTCCTGGATTGCCTTCCTTTTGCAAGGGGAACACACACCATTGTGTGGACATATTGCACGTCACTTCGTCCTCAGTGGACACTTGCATTGGTTCCCCAATTTTACTGTGGTGTTTTGCAGTGCCGAGAAGGAACCCTGGGCCTTGTACATGCTAGGTAAACACTCTGTTCTGACACTTCTTTGTTTGAATGATGAGACAACCCTCAGGTGGAAGGCAAGTCCTCATTTTCCCTTCCAGCAGAACCATCTGTCCTTCTTTCTTCTGTTTGCTGTGGTTTGCCTGAATGCCTATCCTCACAGTGCCCTTTGGAGAGCAGGGTTTCATTTGGTGCTGGGGTTTCAGTTGGTTCCACCATGATACGGTATCTCTTTTCATGTCATGGCTGCTTCTTGTCATTTTGGTCTCTGCAGCTATGGAAGTCGGATGATTTTGGCCAGACCTGGATCATGATTCAGGAACATGTGAAGTCCTTCTCTTGGTAAGTTGTGCCACATGGCAAATGGTACAAAGAAAACCTCCTGTCTCCTAGCTCCTTCAGCTTGGATTAGTTACTTTGGCATGACCGGGACCAAAATACATGACAGGAACGAGTTAAGGGAGGATTATTTTAGCTTACGGTGTCAGAGGTTGTCTTGCTGGGGAAAGATGACAGGCCAGCTCATGGTAGCGGGAGAGCCTGGAGGAGACTGCTCACATCACAGCAGACAAGGATACAGAATGAGGAAGGAACTAGGAGCAGGGTATGACTTTTGAAGACTTGACTGTATTCACCTACTTCTGCCAGCCAGGCCCTACCTCCACTAGGTTCGACAGCTTCTAGCTGGGAACAGGTGCTGAGAACTTGTCCCCAAAAGGAACACTGCAGACTCAAATTGTAGCAGTGGACAGTGAATGGATATTTTGTCCTCATGTGAACTGTGAGGCACATGGCTCAAGAAATATGCTGTCCTGACCTTAGAAGTAGAATTGTACATGAAACAAACTCACCATTTTGGGATGAGAAGGGGTTTTTCAGTTGGTTAGAGGAGCTGGGGAAACCTTGAGGCTCTTCCTTGTCCAAGACCCCCTAAACGCTTCTGCATTCAGGGTGTTATATCACAAGTGGAATTTTCCTTGATATAAAAACTCAGACTTTGGTGCATCCATTACATGTTTTTTCCTGGTCAAACAAAATCTATGGATATGGTTATGGAGGAGAGTGTAGCTTAAGAGGTCAGAAAAAGTTTTATATACATGCCATGCACTTTGGATGAAGCATGAAAGGACCAAATAGCTTCTAGTTGCCCTTGATCCAGGCTGTGCATGGCTGATGGGAAGCAGCATGCTGTAGATCAGTGGTTCTCGACCTTCTTAACACTGCAGCCCTTTAATATGGTGACCCTCCAACCATAAAACCATAAAAGTATTTTTGTTGCTACTTCATAGCTGCAATTTTGCTATTCATAATGTAAATATCTAATATGCAGGATGGTCTTAGGAGACCCTGTGGAAGGGTCATGAGACCCCCAAATGGGTCATGGCCCTAGGTTGAGGACCACTGCTGTAGGTAGTTATAGAGGTCAGGTCTTCCCAACAGGAGCTGGAGGGCCGAAGGCAGCTGTGTATTATTGTGGTGCTTGGATAATACTGAGTTTTAGGTTTGGACAATGTATCCTTTGAAGTTTGTGAAGAGAATCTGCAGTGTTGAGGGACAGCAAGATGACTCAGTGGGTAAAGGTTCTTGCCACCAAGCCTGTTGACCAGAAAGTCACAGATGGAAGAAGAAAACCAACTCCCATAAGTTGTCCATTGACCTCCATACAGTGCTTGCATTGTGTTCTGCACATGACTGTACACACACATACACACACACACACACACCCAAAATTAAAGACTCTGCAGCATTTGAGGAAGGAATTAGGCCTGAATTCTGAGAGCAATGGGGAGCCACTGTACATTTTGAGGAGACTGGAGCAGATAGATTGTTCTTCAAGGACACCTGTGTCTGAGGACAGATGCTTGTCACCTTGTGCTTCGATAGTAGTGGATCATGAGATCTTGAACACAGGTGTTTGCACATGTGCAGTGAGTGTGGGCCAGATCACTGGGACTGGAGTGTAGGGTGAGCGGGTTTGTCTTACTTATTCGGTCATTCTGTTCCTATGAGTAACCAAGAGATACCACACACTGATGTCTCCTGAATTGATCCTTGATCCTCCTGTCCTGCAGGGGTCCTTGTCACCTCCTCATTCAGTGTCTAGAATCAGTTTAAAGGCATTGTGATTGGTTCGGATGGAGCATACCTTTGATCCCAGCACCTAGGAGGCAGAGGCAGGCAGATCTCTGTGAGTTTGAGACCATTTGGTTTACATGTCAAGTTCCAGGACAGCCAAGGCTACATAGTGAAACCTTGTCCAAAAGAAAGAGATGATAGATAGATAGATAGATAGATAGATAGATAGATAGATAGGAAGAAAGGCATTGTGGTTATTGATTATACATTTGTTTTATGCTCCACACTGTGTCCATCTGGATATCTTGTGGACTCAATGACCTATGTGTGTGTGGTGTGTGTTCACATGTGTTGGCACAAATGTGTGTCCGGGTATATGTACATGTAAAGGCTTGAAGTTGTCATCTGTGTCTTCCTCTATTACTCTCCACTCTGTTTATTGAGAGAGGAGCTCTCTGAATTCAGAGCTCACCGGTTCTGGCTAGTCTAGCTAGCAGTCTTGCCCCAGGGACCCCTCTCTGCCTCTGAAGTGTTAGGATTACAGGTGGGCCTCCACTCCTGCCTGTTCTTTCTTTGGTGCTGGTGATTTCAACTCTTGTCCTTTCTCTTGCGAGTGCCTTATCGACTGAGCCACTTCCCTAGCCCATAAATGACCTTTGTTGCATGCCCAGAATTGCCTGCTCAGCTATGGCTTTACCTGAAGCCACTCCTGTTGCTCATGAGTCTCAGCTTGTGTCTCTCTTGCCCTCCGACAGTTTGTGCTCAGAACACAGGCAGAACAATCCTTTTGGAACCAAGTTGATCATACCTGTTCTCTTTTGGACATATGTGGTGTGTATTCTTCTCATGTCTGTGTGCACATGTGTGTGCAGGTATGTGTGCATGTGAGGTGGATGCTGGCTGTCTTCTTCAATCCCTTTCCACTGTATTTTTAAGACAGGGCCTCTCTGTGAACTGGAAGCTTGTTAATTTGGTAAGACTGGCTGGCCATTGAGCCCCTGGGATCTACCTGTCTCCCCACCACTTAGTACTAGTGTTAACAGGCAGGAGGCACCACGCCATGGTTCTTTTATTTCTTTCTTTGCTTTTTGTTGTTGTTGTTGTTGTTTTCGAGATAGGACTTCTCTGCTGTAACTCTGTTCTGGAACTCACTCTGTAGACCAGGCTGGCCTCGAACTCACAGAGATTTGCCATCTGCCTTCCTCTGCCTCCTGAGTGCTGGGATTAAAAGCATGCACCACCACCGCCCGGCCCACGCCCATGTTTTATGCAGGTGCTAAACTCAGTCTTGTATAGCCATCACCTTACCCACTGCACATCTCCCCAGCCCTCCTTCAGACCTCCACATGCATCATCCTTTCCCCGAAGGGCACACAAACCGCAGGGCCCAGGGCTTCTATGCGAGCCCTTTCCTCTGGCTAAAGCATTCTTTCCTAGCTAGTGCGTACGGCCTTCCCTCTCATCGTCAGTTCCTGAGAGTTGCCCATCAGAGACTTACTTATTTACTTAAATTTTATTAGACTATATACCATATGTTGTTATGGGAGAGATATAGTTAGCAAAGTGGCACCCACAGTGGAGCAAATCATATGTATCATCCCTCACAGTTAGCCTTGTTTGTGGTGTGTGTGTGTGTGTGTGTGTGTGTGTGTGTGTGTGTGTGTGTGACAAGAGCAGCTGCAATCTAGTCATTTAGCAAAATCCAAACACAAGCTGCAATTATGAAGTCTAAGCCTCTGTGTATTATCGCTAGGCTTCTTCCTCCTCTGTGCCTTCTACTTTATTTCCTTTAACTCTCCTCTCCCTAACCCTCCCCCCTCCATTTGATTTTTTAAAATTTTAAATGGAAGTGAGAGCATGTGCTTTTTTGTGTGTCTGGTCTGTTAGGCCTAACATAGTATCTTCTAGGTCTCTCCATGCGGTCACACAGTAGCCCCATTTCTTTACGGGTTTTTCTGTCAATGAACCCTTAGGTGTCTCAGCTCTCATGAATCGTGCCACAGAAAACATGGCAGCGCAGATCTCAGTGGCAATGATTTCATTCCCTTGGGGGTTTATATCCAGAAGAGGCTTCTCAGTCACGTGGTCGTTCTATTTTTATTTGTTCAGGATCCTCCCCAGTCTTGGTTCACACTGCTGTGTGCCACACACACAATTCCCCTTTTTCCACATTGTCCCAACACCATCTGCCTGTTGTCTTTTAAATAATGGCCTTTTTTTTTTTGCAGGGACTTTCTTGAAAGATCCTGCTTAAAATTACAACTATTACTGTTAGCTCAGCTATGTGCCATTCTCTTTGTGTGTGATCCTTTGTTACCTTCTAGCATACAGTAGTTTGGCATCTTTACTGTTTGGCTTCAACGGGAAGAAAGCATCTCAAAGAAGAGATTCTGTTAGTCTTGTGTACTGCTGAATCCCCAGGGAAATTGTAACTTGGGTAGACGCTGCCAAATTTTCCATGGGTGTTTGCTTTCATCTCAGTAGCAAAGAATAGTGTCTTTCTCTACAGATAAGGGCACAGTGTCTCATTTGGCTGTAATTTGCATTGTCTCATTATGAATGGGTTTGCATGTCTTTACTCTGCTTAAGAACTTTTTTTTTTTTTTTTTTTTAAAAAAAAGGACAGGCCTCATGTATTGCTGGATGGCCTTGAACTCCTAATCAAGCATGATTTAAAAAATAAAAAATTCTCTTCTTAGCAAGTTCCAGGACAGCCAGGGCTACAAAGAAAAACCTATCTTTAAACAAAACCAAAACTTCTTTTTTTAGGGGGGACATGTCTGCCAATGCCCATCTCCCTTTTTCTGACTGTTAGTCTTATTGATTGCTGGGACCTCTTTATATAGTTGAAATTAGGTCCTTTAGGTGTGATACAAGACAGATTGTATATGCTTCTGTTTGTCAGTTATTATTTGTCTTCTGAGTTTTAATCTAGTTTTAGCTTCCTTTAAATATAGTAGAACAATAGGATACAGATATTAACTGTGTTTATTTTAGCTGTTTGTTTAAACGGAATGCTTCCAAGTTGATGTTACTTCCTTAGTAACTAAAGATACTGAAGAAGGAGAAGAGGGAGATGTCTTATAGCTAAACACTTCTAAGTCACATGTATTTCCTTGTCACAGCAGGCAGTTTTTCTGATCCTTTGGTTATTTTCCTTGGGCAGAGGTGTGGGTGTCTTATAACCATACTGCCAGGTCAGGACAGCCTCCATCCAAGGAATGCCATCATAACTTCCCTTTGCCTTATGGGAATAAATTGATTTTTTGTTTGTTTTTAGATTTATTTACTTTATTCTATATGTATGAGTGTTTTACATGCATGTATATTTATGCATCACTTGTGCACGTGGTGCATACAGAGGTCAGCAGAGGGCATTGGGTTACTGGAGTTACAGATGGTTGTGAGCCATCATGTAGGTGCTGGGGACTGGACCGTAGTTCTCTGAAGAGCAGCCAGCACTCTTAACCTCTGAGCCATCTCTCCAGCCTCTAAAATGGATCTTTTATCACCTCAAAGAACAATATATTGAGAGGTTGAGCCTATGGGACTACTACATGCAGAAATATTTAGCTTAGGACTTTTGTAACTTTTGCAGTCACGCAGATGTGTTGGAGAGATTGGCCACTTCATTTCCGATCTTTGGATGTCTAGTTTTGGGATTTCAGATTGCTTGGGGGATGGCTCCCTACATTTCCCCCATAGCAAGTAGGGAGTGCAAGCTGATCTACATTTTAGAGAATACCATGAGTTTGATTCACCATGCTTGTCAACCTGGGAGCATCAGGCAGGGGCCAGGGCAGAGAAAGCCAGTAAGCAAATACCTGCCCATGCTAGAGACTGGCAAGGCAGGGTAGGGAAAGACCCGGGGGGGGGCACTCGAGGGTGTCCCACATAGATTCCCTGTTGGACTCTGGCTGAGGCAGGTTGGGCCCAGTGGACTATGCTTAGAAGTAGCCAACGGCTGGCGTTTCCCCGTGGAGAACAGACCAAGAAATATCTAAGAGCCAGAGAAGGTGGGGGGATGCTGGAGTATAGGAACCTGCATGCGGAGCTAATCCCAGGATTAGGAGGTCCAGATATGGATGAGGGAAGACGGTTGGGATGACAGCTATGAGGGTTCTGTCTCTAGACCTTGGCTTCCTCTTTTGGCAGGAGGAAGGGATAATAGAAAAGAGCTCATCTCACAATATGTCAAGAAGGAGTTCTTCCTCCCTGCCTTTTAAAAATACCCGAAGCCTCCTTTTCATTTGCATATCCTCTAGGCTAGAGGAAGTACTTTAATCAGTACTTCTAATTGTGGAGAAGAGAACATGTCGCCAGCCGCCCCCACATGAGCATCTGATCAGGAAGAATGGATTTCTCCCACGCTGGGCCCAGATTGCTGCCTTCTCCACCACTCTGCTCAGAGTCCAGATTGTAGGGCAGACATCAAGTCTTTCCCCAGTGTGAGATGAGACTCTCACTTTTCTTCTTCTTGTGTATGTGTGTATGGTCGCATGCATGTGTGTGTGTGGAGGCCAGAGGTTGGCCTTAGGTATCTTCCTCTGCCTGCCTGCCTGCCTGCTTTCCTCCCTTCCTTCCTTCCTTCCTTCCTTCTTTCCTTCCTTCCTTCCTTCCTTCCTTGCTTTTTTGAGATAGGGTCACTCATTGAACTTGGAGCTCATTGGCTAGACTCTTTCTCCACCTTCCCAGTGCTGGGATTATAGGGGACCACACCCTGCTTCTCACGTGGCTGCTACAGCTTCAGTTCCTCATACGTGTACAAGTGACTTGCCAACTCCCCAGTCCCATTTCTTCCTTACAAAAAAAAAAAAATCAGTTTTCTTTGATGAACATGGCCTGGACAATCCATCTCAGGAGGAGTTGGAAGTGATTCTCACCTTCGTTATGCTTAGTGCCATGGGGCACTCTGTACAGGCAGCTGCATAAATGACACCTCTGTTCAATGTCCGAGTCATCTCTGCATGGCTACTGTGGAGTTCTTTTCCTGACTTTCTAATTAATTTCCCATGGGCTGATTCACCAGCCTTGGTGTTTTTGTGAGTGTTGGGACACCTAGGCAGGTCAGTGTTCTTCCCAGCTCCTGGGTGGGGCTTTATCTGAAGGCACTGTCTCAGACCTTCCCCAGTGCAGTCTGACCTTACCCGAAGTTGCAGTTGGGGTTAGTATCGGTAGTGGTGGTCCAGGCATCCGATACAGTGAGCATCTCTTTAGGCAGTGATCTTATTATCCCAGCTTCTCCAGGCTAGTGTGACATGTCCAAGAAGCTTGCACAAGAACATGTTTCATAAAGGAATAAGAGGCATCATAACAGTGCCATGAGACTGACTCCAAAATTCACCCAGCCTCAGTACTTTCAGACCTTGAGTTAAAACTCCTTGATGATAAATGCTCCAGGGTTGTGTGGCTAACACTGGGAGGAGAAAAAGGAGCACTGGGGAGGACTTCTTGTAGGATAATGATTTGAACTTGATCTCCGAGGAGAGCAGGATTTAGGTGGAAAGGATTCGAGTTTGTACAGAGGGCACCTCTACTCGGAGGGGTTCACAGGTACATAATGGGACCAGTGTTCCTACCCTCTCTGAAGACACCTAACATCCTGGCAAAGCAGGGCCTCATGGGAGATGAAATGTACTGGAAGGATGACTCCAGATGGCATGAGTTAGTAATGTTAGCGGGGGACAGGCAGGGGAGGATCTGAGGGACAGAGCACTTGGCTCAGAGGTTCCTAATGTACCCTGTCTACTGCTGTCTTTTGAGGCTGCAGCACCCGAGGAAAACGCCTCTCACCCCCGAGTTCTGAGCTTGGGGCCAGGAACTTGCCTAGTGCCTCCAGCAGCTCATTGCTTATTTATTCAGAACTACTCGCCTTTTGCTTTTTCTGCTCTTTGAACGTAGGGCCAGAGATTGACTTGAGTTAATCCCAGGATGCTTTGGAAACAGCCATGGCAGAGTAAAACACTTTACAAGTGGCAGTTTCCCAACTTCTGTCCCTTGCTAAGGGATAACCAAACGCATATGCTTGAGGCATAGAGTACCATTTGTAACTGGCACCATGGAGCCTTAGATCCTGGGCAAATGTCCACACAGTGAAATGTCCGTGCCTCCAGTGATTAAATAGGAATTGGTTAACAGTTGCTTCTTCCTTCCAGGGGAATCGACCCCTATGACCAGCCAAACACTATCTACATTGAGCGGCATGAACCCTTCGGGTTCTCCACAGTGTTCCGAAGTACAGATTTCTTCCAGTCCCGGGAAAACCAGGAAGTGATCCTGGAGGAAGTGAGGGACTTTCAGCTTCGGGACAAGTACATGTTTGCAACAAAGGTGGTGGTAAGTTGAGGGTGCTCAGCAGTACGCTGCTCCTACAGCTCCTTTGCCGGGTCTCGCATCCAACCTGGGTGAGTTTGCATGATGTCAACTGGATGATGTACTTGGGATAGCTTGGCAGAAGGATCCTGGTTGCCAGTGAGTATGCCCAAAGGGTGCGAAATCAGGGTTTAGAGCAGTCACTCAAAGTGTCAGAAGATCTAAGAATCTGCTTGTCTCCAGTTAGCCAAGCATCCTGGACAAAGATGATTTCATTTTTGGTTCTGTGGTTGTATGTAAATGTTAGTATGGGTGTGTGCAGGTGTGTGTGTGTGTATGTGTGTCAAAGGTTGACCTCAGGTGTTTCCCTCTTTCTCTCTCTCCAACTCATTATTTTGAGACAGGCCAAACCATAGCTTATTAATTCAGTTAGATTTGCTGGCCAGTAAACTTCAGGGAACCTTCTCTTTCAGCTTCCCCAGTGCTGCTGTGTCTGATTCCTCACCCCACAATGGGTACTGGGGATTGAACTCATGTCCTCATGCTTGGATAGCAAGAGTTTTTGCCAATAGAGCCATCTTCCTACCTCCTAAAAACAAATTTCTTTGTAATCACAATAAAAAGAATACAGGGCGGGACTGTTGTTCTTGGGAGCTATTTTTCTTGATTCCCACTGCCTGAGTTCCTTTTCAATGTAGAGTCACCTCTTTGAGATTTTTGGACACTTCCATTTACATGGCTAATAGGATGTGTAGTCATCGGCTAGTGGGAGCTAATACTTAGAGAAAAGCAGTAATTAAGCCTCTAGCTGTCAGTCCCTCAATACTCAGCCATGAGGAGATCCTTCCCCTTGGGCTTGATGTGCATGAGCCAGATGCTGAAACGGAGGCCTGCTTACTTCAAACCAGAGTGGATCACTTAACAGGACTCTGTGACCCTGTTCAGAGGGACAAAGTGGGCTCTGGCAAGAGAGTCTTGGATCTCTGCTCCTGGGAGCTACAGCCTTGCTCACTGACATGGAAGGCCTCTGGTAACCAGGAGGTAGTCCTTCTCTCTGTCACTGCTCACTTAGGGACTCAAGCTGGGCGGAGTGTTTTTCTCCAGGTTCTCCTTTATTTCTTCAGTTTGTAGTAGGCAGGGCAGAAGTGGGTCAACGTCCTTGATAGAATCCTAGGGTGCCTGATAGAACCCTACAGAGAAAGTAGGGAGGAAGGTTGGAGGAAGAGTGCGGGTGGTAAAGGCTGTAGCACTCCCCACTGTGTACCTTGCAGAAATGTGTCTTCTTTTATTAAAATGTGTATCTCTGTGAGAGCAGTACATGCTCCTAACCTCAGACCATCTTTCCAGCCCCCACAAATGTTTTATTTTATTTTGTTTTTCCTGCTTGCTTTGGCGCATAGATCATCCCTTCCTTGCTTTACCTGTCTTTCTCTTATACATACCCATGTACACACCCATGTGCACACTCCTGTGCACACACATGCACACACACATGCTTTCAGAGTAGCTCAAGAAGATAACCCTATTCCAATTGCCTTGGCATGAGTAGGGCAATAGAAAACAGGCACAAGTAGAAATCAGCATTGATGTTTCGTGACCCAAATTGGATTACCCTGAGTTCCTCTGCAGCCTGCACTCTTATCTCTGGCTCCCCAGTGGCTATGGTCTGTTTCTGTTTGAAGTCTTTGGCTTGGAGTCACTGCATAGCTTTCATTTCTCAAGTCCCATGCATAGTAATAATGCCCTGGCTTGTCCTTGCTTTTGCCTGAGTGGGGCCTGTGGTAAATGCCTGCTGTTCCTTCTCAGTCTGTAGTTCCTAGCTCTCATGCCCAAAGGTTTAAGGTACACAGTAGTGGGGGCTGTCTGTGTTCCTCTCCAGTCTAACAGCAGGACCAGCTACTTTCCAGAGCACCTGTGGAGTTTCTGTTACTCCTGGGGTCATGTCTGTTTTGATGGTCACTGATGTTATACCTAGTAGTGAGCATGAAGTAGAGTTGAACGTGTGCTGCCTGGGACCCACACGAGTAAAAAATTCCAGACAAGTACATTTTTAAAGTTTGGAAGAGTGTGATGTGTGATAGTTAGTCTAGCATTGAGAAGCACAGGAGACATGTGTAAGGACATGTCCACAGAGGATTAACTGGGGGAGAAGATACCCTGAAAGTGGAGGCCACCATCCTACCCATAGACTGCGGATCTGAAGGGGATAAAAGAGGAAGAGACATAAATCTGGGCATCCTCTTACTCTTTTCTGTCCTCCAGTGATGTGACTTGCTCTTCTCTGCCATGTTCCCCCGCCTCTGTACACTGGACCCCTGAAACCGTGAGCCAAAGTTAGTTATTTCTTCCTTTAAGTGGTTTATTTTAGGCACTGTCACAGTGAGATGAAGTCTAGTTAATACAGTTGGTATTGCGTACTGAGCCTCTCTCTCTCTCCTAGGGTCTTAGTGAGAGGGTGACCCCCTCCTCTGTGTGGACAGGTCTCTGGGTTCCAAGACCACAGTGTGTGGCTTGAGTCTGTAGTTAGGTAAGCTGTGCCAGGCCCACACTTGCTCTTAGGAGCATCTGCAGCAGCAGGAGCAGGAGCAGATGTCACAAGTGTACGCTGCGGGGCTCACATACACTCTCCCCCTGAGTACCCCGGAGAATCATCAGTTTTAAGAAAGGGGCTGGAGAGATGGCTCAGCAGTTAAGAGTGCTTGCTGCTCTTCCATGGGACTTGAGTTCAGTTCCCGGCAACCATATGAGGTGGCTCACGACTACCCCCAGCTCTTAGGATATCTTACACTTTTTTCTGGCCTCTGTGGGCAGGGCACCTGCATGCATGTGCAAGAATACACACATTTTTAAAACCTAGTGATCCTTTTACTCTCGTATTAATTTATTCTGTATGGAGTCTCTCTATAAGATTAATGAGTTGAGATATTCTCTTCCGTTCTGTGAGTTGCCATTTCACTTCTTTATTGGTATCCTTTTTAACATAAGGTATTTTAATGTTGATGAAATCTAATACACCTACCACTCATTTGTTACTTTTGCTGCTGGGGTTTCCTTTCTCTTTCTCCCTCTGCCCTATTTTTGTGCTACTGGGGATCGTACCCAGGGTCTTGGGCTTGCCAGACAATGTATTTCACCATGGAGTTATAACCTTAATTCCTACAGCTGACACATCTTAAAGTTACTGCTGCCTAGTTTCTGCCAGTTAAGAACTGCTGTTAACCCCTTTAGTGCAGTTAGTTGCCTTTTGAGTTGGTAAACGGTTGGTGGAGATGTATAGTGGTTTGAATGGGAATGTTCCCATAGTCTCAGGTATTTGAACCTTTGATCCATAGTAGTGGTATTATTTAGGTGATGCAGCCTGCTGGAGGAAGTGTGTCACTGGGGGCGGGCTTTGAGCCCCCAGAGCCACAACTAAAGCCTTGTTCCACTTCCAGTGTGTTCTCTCTGCTTACTGCTTGTCTCTGAGGATGTGTGCGCTCGGCGTTTTGCTCTTACAGGCCTCCTGTCTCCTGCTTGCTGTCATGCTCTCACACAGTGGTGGACTCTTATCCCTCTGGAGCCATAAGCACAAATAAAATTTTCATTGCCTTGGTCATTGTATTTTATTACAGCGACAGAAAAGTAAGTCATATAGGGCATATGAATGCAGAGAGAGATGCTAAGGATGGAACCCGGGACTTCTCACAGGCCAGGCAAGTCATCTACCTGAGTTATGACCTCAGCCTTTTAGAAAATCTTTTTTTTTTTTTTTTCGAGACAGGGTCTCTATATGTAGCGCAGACTTGCAGTGAAGTTGTGATCTTCCTGCCTCAGTTTCCCAAATGATGGGTGCTGCCATGTCTGGCTGAGTCATTACTTTCAGAATTTCTTTAGTTATTTATGTGTTTACTGTTCTTTGGTTCTCTGACCCTATTTATGCTGGCTGATTTTGGTTTACCGAGTCTAATACCTATACTCTGCTGTGGATAGTTTGCATATCTCTCTTTTTTTTTTCTTGTGTTTTGATTTTATTTGTGTGTTTGGGAGGGTGCGTGAGTGGGTGGGTGAACAAAGATTGAAACCAAGGCCTCATGTACGGTAGGCAAGCATTATACCACTGAGTGTCCCCCCTCCCCCAACCTCTTGTTTCTGTTTCTGAGGGTCTTACTAGGTAGCCCAAGCTAGGTTTAACCCTCCTGCCTTGGCTTCTCTAGTGGTAGATTACAGGTGTGTTTCACCATGCTCAGCTCATCTTGTGTTTGATTTCTGTTGCTGTGATAAAATCCTCTGACCAAAAGCAATTTAGGAGACGAAAGGGTTTATTTGGCTCACACTTCCAAGGTATAGTCCATCACTAAGGGAAGTCAAGGCTGGAAGTTGGGGTGAAGAATACTGCTTGCTGGCCCAGCTTACAGACTCATGCTCAGCTAGCTTTCTTATACAGCCCAGGGAATGGTGCTGCCCACAGTGAACTGGGCCCTCCTTTATCAATTAGCAATCACGACAATTCTCCACAGATAGCCCATAGGCTAATATGATTGAGGCAATTCCTCCACCCCTAAACTATGCTTTCAGATGACTCTATACTATGTCAAGTTGGACCATTAAAACTCACTAGGACATTTTGTTGTTGGAAATTATACAGTTACTGTGATTCAGTGGCTCTTGATACCTCCCCCTGGGTCTGTGTTGTTCTTTGGTGTTGCTGTTTGTTCAGTGAGTTTCATGCATTGTTTCCGTAAAGACTGTGTTATTTATTGTGCATATACTTTATTGTTTGTGGTTTGGTTTAGCCAACTGCCAGTGATCGTCAGAAATTTCCTTGAGTGCTTTGAAGCAGTGAGTCTCTGCCCTTCCTGATGGACTCTGGTGTGGGGTGTATTGGGGCAAAACCTCCTGTTCCCTGCCTGGCAAGTTGCAGAGTCACTCCCACACTCCACTTCCTCCTTCTGAGGAGCCCTCCAGGTTAGCTGGAGGTGAGACAGACTCCGTTTTGTTCTTCCTGGAGCATACGCAGAGCTCTTACGGACTTGGCCTTAAAGATTCCTAGAAGTCTTTGAGAGCTTTTTGAACAATGCCTCTTAAGGCAATCTTCTTTCTGGGTTTTTCTTTTTAAGCTTTGGTTAGCCCCAGCTGTGGACGCTGCCTCTGGCAATCTTGATGTTAAACTGCCAGTTGTCAGTTGCTGTCCTCGAGGCACACTCTGACTGCTTGGCTATTGAAGTATGTGTGTGTTTGTGTGTGTGTGTGTGTGTGTGTGTGTGTGTGTGTGTGTGTGCTCGAGCTTGCACGTTAGAAAGATGAACCTGGAGCCTACAGCTTTCCTATGAGCCACTAGGTTGATAAAGTACCAATTTTCTAACTGGGTTTTGGGGTGTGTGGGGGAACGTGTTCTGTCCTATCCAGTCGTCCCTCAGCTATGAGGTTGTGTGTTTCCAAAGCTACATCAGAGTTCCAGGGTGGGGCTGTTAAGTGAAAATGCTTGCCAAGATCCAGCTGTTGTTCTTCAATAAATGCCACTTGGAATTTTGCCAAACCTTTATGTAGTTCTCAGAAACCTGAAAAAGGTGATTTTGTGAGTGTTTGTGTTTTTCTTGCTTTTATGGGTAGAGTTTTAGAGCACCTTACCTTGTAATTCTGGAAATGTTTCCAATTAATCTTAACTTTGTAAACTTTATTGTGGTCCTATTCCAATCTACACAAAAGCTTGGCCTCATTGGCCTCACCCGTCCTCGGCATTCCTTACATATGCCAGCCCCGCTAGCTGTCTGTCTACCCTTTATTTAATTTATCTCCCTTAGGATATTTTTTAACTTCTTAAAATTACATATTTTTATTAATTTTTTATAATTTCACACACGTATACAATGTATTTTGATCATGCTCCTCCTCCACCTCTCCCCTAACTCCTTCTGTATCCACTCTTCCCACACCTTCACACTTCCTATAACTTCATGTCTTTCTTTGCTTGTTTGTTTTGTTTTGACTTGTAACCAACCCACTAAGTCCAGCCTGTGCTGCCCGTGTCTTATTACTCACGGGTGATGGACCATCCACTGGAGCATGGCTGACCTATCAGGGACCATATGGAGAAAACCAACTCTCCTTCCCAGAAGCCATCTACATCAATAGCTGAAGATCCAGCCTGCCTCCATCTTAGGCTTAAAAGGCATCCTATAGTAAAGACAAACTGGGTTAATTCCTATTTATGATTAAACCTCTATTTCTCAAGGTTTGGACTATGCCCACCTATAACTTTAACTACAAATGACTATGTACTGCCTGTTCCAAGAATGGTAATCATAGCTTTGTATCAAACAGTTAGTAACTGTTTTGCAACCCTTCCTTTGTTTCAAAAGGTCAGGACTACCCATTGTTTTGGCCATTTTGTTATGTTCTGCTCCTGTAACCCCACCTATTTTGCCCATCAAATCTCTCATTTGGGAATCCCCTACCCCTGAGCTATAAAAGCTTTGTCTTCCTCATATCCAAGGCTGACTTCTTGAGCACCACTTTTAGGGAGAGGCAGCCCATGTCCATGAAGTATAAAGCTTGCTTTAATTAATCGCTTGCCTTGATTACTTTGGCTATGATGATTTGGGTCGGTGATCTTTCTCCTCCCATCTTTGGGATTAACGCAGCTCGTCCACTAGAGGTGGAGGCTTGTGACACCCCCCCCCCCCCCCCCCCCCCCTGCTCCTATGCTAGAATGTTGACTGACTTGATTTTGTACAGGTCTTTTGCAGAAAGTCATAGCTTTGTGAGTTTATGCATTCTTGGGTTAAGTCATGTTCAGAAGACATTGTTTTGCCTGGGTCCTCCTTGGCTACTGGCTCTTAGATTCTTTCTGCTCCTTTTCTGCAATGTTCCCTGAACCTTGGGAGGATGAGTGTGATATAGTTGTCCCATCTGTGGGTGACACTCCACTGACACTTATTCTCTGCACATTGACCAGTTGTGAGTTTCTGTGTTAACCACTATCCATTGCACAATGAAGTTTCCCCGATGAAGACTGAGAGCTGCACTCATCTATGGGTATAGAAATACCTATTTAGAGGACAGTTTGATACTATGTCCATTTAGCAAAATAATAGTAGTACGGTCACCCCTGTGGCCTCTGAGCTCACCAGCTGTGGGTTCTTGGTCAGGTTTACAGTACCAGGCAAGTGTTCCCTATATGGGTACAGGCCTCTTAAATCCAAACAGAAAGCCATTGGTTACTCCCACAACATTCATACCACTATTTCACCTGTTTCTTGCCATGTTGGTCATTTTGTAGCTCACAGCGTTCACAGCTGAGTGGCACCATTGATTACTTTTCCTCCTTAGCAGCTTTCATAGTTCCTTCTGGTACTGGGAAAGCTAGCCAGCTAGTTGTAGTTTATCTATGTTTTATTTATGGTTGGTTGTTTTTTCTTAGATGAGGTCTGGCTATGTTACCCAGGCTGGACTCTAACTCCTAGGCTCAAGTGATTCACATGCTTCAGCCTTCTGTGTAGCTGGGTTGTAGAAATCAGATTAGTGTTGTTACTGGGACAGAATACCAGAAGGAAATAATTTAAAAGAGGTAGGTTTGTTTTGACCCGGGATTTCAGAACTTTCAGTCCATAATGGTGGGGAAGGTGGGGCCGGGGTAGGGCAGCTCCCTTCTTGGTCTCCAAGAGCAGAGAGAAGCCTGCATTGGCTGGCTGCTCCTTTTCCTCTTTCTGTCCCACCTAGGTCCCTAGCCAGCTTGGGGACAATGCCTCCACGTGTTCAGAGCTAGTCATCTCCCTTTTGTTAATTGTCTCTGGAGATGTCCCACAGACACACTCAGAGGCCTTCCTTCCTAATCAGAAGTGTGCTTCTTAGGGGCAATCAAGTTGACAGGGTTAATCATCAGATGGGAGGAGAGACCCACGCCACTGCACTGGATTTTTGTGTTCTGTGTCTAATGTTCCCTGCAAGGAACCATTTTCATGATCCCAGCAATGGCTTAACATCTCTACAATACAACATGGGACGCTCAGCGTTATGTTGAGGGTTCTGTTCTATCAGAGAATAGATAGTCTATCAAAAGATGCTGCTCAGTGGGAAATGTTCAGAGATTGGAGCATAGGACCACTAGAGATTCTGCCAACCCTTGCAGATTGAAGCCTTACGACAGCTTTGTTAGCTTAGCATGGAGTGTGGCTGATCCCACAGCTTTGGATGCAGTGTGCTGGCTTGAAGCTGCAGGCTCTGCTCTCTGTATTCCACAGCTTTCTCCTTTTCTACCACTCTCCTTTATGCGTTGGTGGCCTCCACTACCCTCCCCATACCCAAGTTCTCCTGTCATACCACCGCCCCTCCTCATCTGGTATCCACAGAGTGTCCGTAGGAATCGTAGACTGGGCGTCTGGTACTAAACAGCGGGACTCAGTGCTGACATTGCAAAAAGAGGAGCCGAGTCACAGACTGCTTTGTTTTCAGTGGAATCAGAGGATCTGACTTGTTTCCCTTTCCCCATGTTTGGAGGGACTGTCATCTGCCACAGTTAATTTTCCTCTCCTCTTCCTTGGCAGCATCTTTCCGGCAGCCAGCAACAGTCATCTGTCCAGCTCTGGGTCTCCTTTGGCCGGAAGCCTATGAGAGCAGCCCAGTTTGTCACAAAGCATCCTATTAATGTGAGTGAGGACTGCTGGAAGCGGGGAGGGAGAGGCTGCTTGTCTCCTAGCGCCATGGAGATGTCCCCCTGGTGTGAGCATTTGACATTCTCCCCATGTGCACTCTCTAGAGAGGCCTCTGAAGAGACCTGTTATAACTCCCAGCCTGTTGGTCTGCTGTTGTGCACTTCACTGCTTGAAATGGGGCTGAATGGGAGTCCTTTTCCTGCTTTAAGTGCAGAGGACTGGCAGAAGGGTTGGTGCTGGTCAGTGGCCTCATATGCCTGCCCTGAAGCAATGGGAAGCTTGTGTGTGGCACTTATTAACCATACGCTATATTCCTTGCAGATGGCTAGAGTTCTAAAAGGGGGACATTTGGGTTCTACTTTGTAAAAACAGACAGGTTAGAAAGGCTAAGAACAGAGTGGAGAAAGCATACATAGTCGGTGCTCAAACGTATTCAAGTATCATTACACATGAAGGGCTGGGAAAGAGCAGGATGGGTCACCAGGGTAGTGTCTGCAGCCAGGAGGTCGCCTTGGAAGGCCTTGACATCAGCCGTTGGTTGATGGCTCAGTAGGGTAAATAACAGGAATGATCATCAGTTCTTTCTAGTTTCTATGGGTTCTCTTAGTCTCCCGAGGGAAAAGAAGAAGAAATGAAATGTGCGTTAATCTGTACCGTGCCTTGTGCTAATGAAAGGTCTGCTGGGGAAAATGGGGAGACATCGTGAAAAGAGGTTTCTAGGTCATTTGTGGAGGTCAGAGGACCATTCTTTTCTCATACTTTACCAGCAAGCTCCATGTGTAAACCAGCGTGGGTACTTGGAAGGGAAGATCATTTCAGCTTCTTTGTGTAGGCTGGGCCCTGACTGCCCACTTGCATCACTGGGACACTTGGAATCATTGCTTTCATATGTGTGTATAAAAATCCCACAAGGATAAATGTGTTTTTGACTATTTGTTTTCTGACTTCGGATTCCAAAGGAATATTACATCGCTGACGCCTCAGAGGACCAAGTGTTTGTGTGTGTGAGCCACAGCAACAACAGTACTAACTTATACATCTCAGAGGCAGAGGGGCTGAAATTCTCCTTGTCCTTGGAGAATGTGCTGTATTATAGCCCAGGAGGGGCTGGCAGTGACACCCTGGTGAGGTAAGAAGACCCTGGGCTCCCCTGTTTCCTTGGATCAGCAAGACCATCAGCCTCTCCTTATTCAGTGCTTTACAATGTTCATTGCACATGCGGCCTTGCTTGAGATGCTTTCCAAGTATGCCTCACCCTCGTCCCCAGATCAGGTGTCCTCAGATTGCAATTGGATTGGTCTGGGGTGTGGTCCAGGTTGTTCCCAGAGGATTTTTGTGTGCAGCCAAGGCTGAGAGCTGCTGTTCTAGGTGACCTTTAGGACCTCAGCCACTCTGTTAACCATTCCCTTGGGCTATCTTCATTCAGTTACCTGGTTTTGTGGTCTCTGAGCCAATGGGAAAGAATAGTTGGATGATACTATCACTTCAGGGAACACAGGGGCCACGTTTCCAAGTGACTCACTGATATCTTAACTCTTTTAGAGGTAATTATAAGAAGGTGTGTCATAGCAAAGCTCCCCCCCCCATGTCATTTCCACTTTAACTGACAATTGCAAGTGTAGGGCTATTTTGTACCCTAGTACTGGGTGCTTCATTGAGGGCCTGGAGAGCAGTTGAGGTCTCTGGATATATGGTATATATGGACTCTAATGACAAGTGGCCTTCTATGCCTGGCTTCTTTGACTTAGCGTATTTTCAAGGTTCATCCCCACGGGCCATGTGCTAGTACCTCATTTCTTTTTGCAGGTGAATAATAGATTTTACTTGTTTTAATGATTAAAATTCATGAACCATTGTCTCTCTGGTCTTTCACTGGCTTTTTAATTTTTCCCCCATCTTGGAGACCCCCCTCTGGCTATGGAGTGAATAACATACACTAGCTTGCTAATGATTTTTTTTTTTAATCTTTCTCATTTGTCAGATACTCAGATGAGTTTCTCATGGTAGGACAGAGTGGGAACGCAACCTAGAGAGGACTTCCAAGGATGTAGTGACCTCAGTTGTATGACCATAGGGCTTTCCCCACATATACCCTGCCTTTTATTTGTGACAGTCTCTTTCCATGATGCCTAAGTGAGTCATCCAGATGAGACATTGAAAGTAGAATCATGTTAAGAGTGGTAGGCTAACATCCTGTTCAGCTTTCTTCTTATTCTCACATTTTATCTCAGGGTGACAGGGGTTCAGATGTGCTCAGTTCAGTGACCTGCTGTCATTTGTGGTTCAGTCTCAGCCAGATGAAATGGAATGATGGTAAGCCATCAGATGACATGGGCAGGCTGGTTTAGAAGTTTAGAAGTTTACTTCTCTGAGCTGAGTAGGGCAACATGGTGCTGAGAAACGGGGTTCAATTTCCTTAAAGAAATGGAATAAGAGCTCTTAATAGGGGATCACTCTGGCATTTCTGGGATGTGCTTGGAGGAATCTCATGGAAAGCCCCCTTCTTTCCTGGGTGCCTTGGGCTGAGACTTGCCAGGCAGTTCACCAGGTGCCCCCTTCGGCCATATTCCATGCAAAGTCTACATACTGACAGCCATCCCCATTGATTAAGCTAAGTGTTCCTCCCTTAAGTTGCCCCAAAAAATCTGCCATGTGGTTAGCATATTAGTTCCTACTGCGAATCGGCAATAGATGCTGCTAGAACTCCTGACAGCTGACTCTGTGTAGTTTAATAATTGTGCTTCTAGAGATTGGATTGGACTATACCCCTCAGCATTACTAGTGTCTTGCACGTCTGGCTCAATGCTTCCCCCTTGTCCAGGCTCCTTGAAGGATTTGGATCGATGTTCATAGTGAAGAAATGGATGTGGCCCTGTCAACTTCCTTAAGAAGGCTACATTCTAAATGTCCTTTTAGGAGTTGTTGGTTGGCTGAGTGTCTTCGCCCTTAAAAAACAATCTTTATTTTTTATTTTTTAAGAGCAGGTTATTTAACTATAAAGAGATGGGGTATGATGCATGTTACGTGGATTAACCTTGTAAGCATGTAAGTGAAAGTAACAAGATATAAAAGGGGTATTACATGATTCAATTTATATGGAATAGCCAGCCCGAGCAAATCCATAGAGACATATCCGTAGAGACAGAAAGTAGATCTGTGGTTGCCAAGACCTGGGAACCGAAGGAAAAACAGAGAGTGCCTGCCAATAATGAAAATGTTCTGGAACTCGTGTTGCACAACATCGTGAACGTACTTAATGCTGTGGCATTGTGTGCTTTGAGATGGTTCAATATTATGCTGCACACAATGTAAAATGCCAAGCAAATACCAATCCCGGACTATGGCTTCCTCTTTCTTTCTGACTGCAGGTATTTTGCAAATGAGCCATTTGCTGACTTTCACCGTGTGGAAGGCTTACAAGGAGTCTACATCGCCACCCTGATTAATGGTTCTATGAATGAGGAGAACATGAGATCGGTCATCACCTTTGACAAAGGGGGCACCTGGGAATTTCTTCAGGCCCCGGCCTTCACAGGATATGGAGAGAAAATCAATTGTGAGGTACAGATACTTTAGTCTTGTTTGGCTTTTTTTTTTTTTTTTTGATACAAAGCAGAGAGCTGTGGTCTGTAGCAGTTTTCTATATTCAGTATTTACAGGAAGCATGCAAGGTGATAGAGCACCCTATTAATACCACATGAAACGACTTGCATATGCACATCTGCCCTTTCAGCTCTCTGGCTCCAAACTAAGGCATGGTGCAGGCAGTGATAAACTTACAGGGGCACTCTCGGGTATTGAAGAATTTTCTTTGTGGTGCTGGAGATTGAACCTAGGACCTCAGACAAGTAAATGACTACTGACCTACACTTTTAGCCCCTATCTCAAGTTTTATTTTGTTATATGATGAAAATCTTGCTATGTAGCCCAGGCTCGCCTGGAATTTGTTATGTGTCCCTAGTTTGTCTCGAACTTGCAGTCTTTCTACATTAGCCTCCTAAGTACTCATAGTGCTGGAATTATGTCATCTACTGCCATATCCAGCTTAAATGAAAAGTTGTGAAGGAAGCACCATGATACACATCTGGTAGATATTACATTAATTGCTCGACTAATGAACTTGAGTTAGTTCACAGCCTCAGCATGAGGACGTTTCATATTTCTTCCGAGGACATCAGATCTTTGGGAAACTGAAGTTTTGTGAGTCAATTTGATGAAAAACCAATGGGGAGAATCAGTGTAGAACAGAAAATAAGGGTGGTAATGTCACATAGGATTCCAAAAATTGAGACGTGTGTCATGCCTAGCAGGTGTGTATATTTCATTTTCAGGGCTTGTGATTATTTAAACAGGAAATGGACATGTTTTTATCCAGTTTATATATACAGCTGTTTCAAACTGATACTCTGTTATTAGGACACACACACACACACACACACACACACAAAATAAAAACACTGTTTGGATTTAAATCTAAAAGACACATGATGGTATTGTATTTCTTCCGGCCTGGAACTACTATACAGAAATGACGACACCGATTTTATTTTAAACATGCAGTGTTTAAGAATGAGTAGAGTGTTTCCTGTCTCTATGCCTC
Organism: Cricetomys ansorgei; assembly: GCA_026225945.1. NCBI lineage: Eukaryota > Metazoa > Chordata > Mammalia > Rodentia > Nesomyidae > Cricetomys > Cricetomys ansorgei. The sequence goes on along the minus strand of JAMJFZ010001122.1, from coordinate 1,910,406 downwards.
TCTGAAAAGCTATCTGAGTTGATGCAGTCTCTGGGATGTACTCCCTGGTCTCCTGTGGCACCCACACTTTTATTTCTATTTCACTTGAGGAATTCAGCGGGCAGAAAGAAATGAGAAAAAGAAATTAGTGTTAATTTTTGGTGCAACCATATTTAGTCACCTAATCTTTTGGATTTTTGAATTATCTGTTCAGGGTAAGCTGTGGTGTTACTCCTGTGTTTCTTATCTGTATTTCTCTCCTTAAGAAAATTCTTTTAGAGACTCTTTTCTAGAATGTGCTTCCCAATTTTTCTTCTTTTTTGGCCACAAGTCTTGATCTATCAGATGAAATCTAACTTTGGAAATCTGTAAGCAGACACAGGGGAACACCTAGACAATCGCCCTTCTTCACTGTGTAGAACCTCGGAAGCCTGACCCATCTCGATGTGGATGTGTCTAGGCAGTTTAGAACATACTATGTGGAGGGTTGTGCTTGTTTAAACAGATTCAGTCGCATGTTATTCCTTGGACTGATCAGCTTGTAATGGAAGGATTGTCAATCAACTTTTAGTTTCTGACTCTTAGTTAGGTTGTGGTCAGGTCCCTCTCTTCTTTGCTGTGACCAAATGCTGATAGGAAACAATTTAAGGAAAGAAGGGCTTATTAATTGGCTTAAGAGTTTGAGGGTACAACCCTTCGTGGTGGAAAAGGCTCAATGCTGGTGCTTAGCTTGCTTCCTCCCCTTCCTGTTCTTACTCAGGCAGGGACTCCAGTCCACGAGACGGTGTTGCCACAGTCATTGTGGGTCTTCCCTCCCCAGTAGAACCTCTCTGGAAACACCTTCACAAACATACCCAGAGATGTATCTTCTAGGTGATTCTGGACCCAATCAGACTGACACTGAACATTAGCCCCATAGGTACTGTGTTAGCTTTCTGTCACCATTACAAAATGCCTGAGAAAATCTGTTTATGAGGTAGAAAGACTGATTTTGGCCCACAGTTTCAGAGGTATCAGTAGTTTTTGTCTGAAGTTGCTTGGCTCTGTTGCTTTGGACCAGTGGCAAGGCTGAACATCATGGTGGGAGTGTGTGGTGGAATAAGCTTGTCTGATCATGGCAGACAGGAAATGGATAAAAGAAACCCAGAAAGGAAGGGGCCAAGGTTTTTGTGTTCCCTTTAAAGGCGTGCCTGATGACATAACTTCCTGGCACTAGGCCCCACCTCCTAAAGATTCCACCACTTCCAAGAAGTACCAAAATCTTATTACCAAATCCTTATAGCAGGATTCTTAGGGAATATTTCAGTTCAAACCATAACAGATAGAGAAAAAAATATAAAGTAATATATATGATTCAAACTTGATTGCCCAAGGATCGAGAAACACTCTAAGCATCGACTTCCTTGTAGCTGAAGTAACAGGAGTGAAAAGAGGAAGTAGGCAAAAAAAATTGTTTGAGCCAACCTGATTTCCTGACCAAACTGGCAGCTAGAAAGATTGGTTTGCTAGAAGGATCTTGGGTGTGTTTGTGTGTGTGTGTGTGTTAAAAAGAAATAGATTGAAAATCCTTGTCATCATTTTTACCTGTGCCATGAACACAGATAGAGTTCCCTGTATTGATCACTGATATGTCTGAAGTATTTTAAATGTCATTTTTCTGGCCAGGAGAATGAGGCAGAAGCGCTATAGTGTTCTGTTGAACTGTCTGCATCTGCACACTGTGAGGAAGCCAGCTTTGATGACACTAAAGCTTGCATCTTTGTACAAATGTGAGACAAGCATTTAAAGTTTCCACATGACCTCTGTGGCATTCATATCTTACATGTTATATGTCTGGCCATTTACCCATGATACTTTTCAACTTAGGATTCTTTTTCTTCTGACAAAACTTCTAGAGTGGTAATGAGACACATCTGGATGACTTAGTCAACACACCATTTCACCTCTTTTTATTTCTGAGTCCCTTGGAGGGTCTCTGGGTGACACTAGGAGTGGGGTGTGTTTCTTCTCTACTTGAGTTGACATTGGTTTGTAATCCTTATTCTTGGGAGTCTCAGGAGTTTAAATTGTTTTTCCTTTGTTTTTCAGTGGTAGATATTTATGTTGGTTCAGTTGATATGCTCTGGCTAGGCCAATTTGGAGACCACTAGGTTGGAAGTCTGGTTTCTTCTGGGCCAGACCCTCTTCTGCATCTTGCTATGGTGTTCTCAGGTAGATTCCTGGGTTTGAGGGAGTCCTACGTATGTGTTGCATGCTGATCTCATCTGGAAATTTCTTTCTGAAGCTTTCCCAGGGCTGTTCCCTCCACCTGGCCCAGCGCCTTAGTCAACTGCTCAACCTCCAACTTCGGAGGATGCCTATCCTGTCCAAGGAGTCAGCCCCTGGCCTCATCATTGCTACCGGTAAGTGGGCCATGCTAGCTGTCACAGGGGCTTTTGTGGGCTGGTCACATGCATCCAGATATACAGTGATCATCCACACCTCCAGCAGTGACCTCTCCTCATAGCTTTAAGACATTATCTTAATGACTAGCTACTACTCAGGATGTCTGGTTGGGCCAGGTGAATGTCTGGCATGTTCTTGAATGAACAGTCATTCTTTGCTTTGTGTTTCAGGTTCAGTGGGAAAGAACTTGGCCAGCAAGACCAACGTGTACATCTCCAGCAGTGCTGGAGCCAGGTGGAGAGAGGTCAGTGTCTGTTTCCAGGGCTCTTCTCAGTGTGCGCATGGGGACAGTGAGCCAGCATTTCAGAGACACAGTGGTCCCTGGTGGAGGTCTGTGATGCTACATATGATCCATGTGTTTATACAGAAACCCAGGGCCCCACCGAAGAGCTAGCCACACTCCTGTGTATTATTCACACCCTATAATGTGCTCATAATTTTTGCCAAAATATCACTTTAAATAAAAAACAGACTTTTTCAATTTTTATTAGAAACAACTGTGAATTTGACCAAGTTTTCCAGGATTATGCATTCCATGAGGGAAAATACAGTTTCTGTTTTTGCTTACTACTTCAGCCCTGGGCTGTAACAGTGTCTGGCATAGAAAAAAAATGCCCAGTGATATTTGGCGAATGTGTCAGCGAATTACAATGCAGTTGCGGTGGTTCTGACACTTCTCATTTCCTCTGTTTTTCTGAGCTATGTTGGCTGGGTGCATTCCTCTTCCCCATGCTATGGGAAGAGATTTCTTTCTGTCTTAACACTGTACAACCCATTGGATTCTTGAGCACTGACCATGCCCATTCTCAAGGGTCAGCTACTTCTCCAGCCCAAGTCTCTACCAGGGAATTCCCAAACTTGAAAAAATGTCTTTTGGCCTTCTGTGACTTAGAAAGCCAAAGGCAGTGCATGTGGTCTCATTCTGTAGGGACTGAGGTCTGTGCTGACCCTGAGGATGGTTCCTGACATCCTCAGCAGATCACTGCACAGGAATTTGTTGGGTGCCATGTCAGAGTCATCCAGCCAGCTCTCTGAAGAGTCACCAGCTGTAGCTTCCGTCTTCACGGTGTTTCTTACGGAGAGCACAGAATACACTCTTCCACATTTAAATCTATAATGTGCAACGCAATGTTGTTACAGCTCGTTTGGCTCTGGGCAATTTGTAAACATTGCTCTATATTTTATCTCATATGTGGCACAGGCTTTCATCCCTGTAAATGAGAGATAGAGGATGCAGACACTCTGCGTGTGTATGTACATGTGTGCATGTATGTGTGTATGTATGCATCCATGTGCACAAGTTAAGGGTTCTCCCCAGAACAGTAGAAAATATAAGTCCATATTCAGATAAAGGAAGCAATCAGGACCCTGTGGTCAAGTGAGAGTTCAAGGTTTGGAATTTTCAGGTCATCCTTGTCCTGTCCTGTGGGAAAGACTGGAGCAGCTGCTTCCCTGTCCTTAGAGCTGTTGCTTCCTTTGGAGTGGGATGTCCTCTTGTCAGCAGAGGTCCGCAGGCTTTTAGTACCTTCTGCTGCTGGTGACAACAGGGACTGGAACATCTGCAAGTGATTTCCTTTGGGTGGAGAGCCGTGTTTTGCTCCTCCTCTAGTGGAACAGTGTTGCCTGGCTGTTGCCAGGGGCAGCTGCAGGAGCCTCTCTCCAGGCGTACTTAATACCTGCCAGGAAGTAGTCAGCACCCAAGGGACCTTGTTTTGGGAACTAGCAGAAAAGTAATTGAGGATGAGAGGTGGAGACTACCTGTGAGGGAGGGTCAGAGTCCTGCAGGCGGCCTTTACCACAGAGGCCCCACGTGAGATGTGCATCAGACATTGCCTACACTGGGGGATGAAGGGTACAGGTGACAGACTGCTGCGGGGGACACTGGTGACTATGATTCTGGTTGCTCTCCAACTAGCTAGTTATGCAAATTCTCTGATTCCTACAATTCCCTCTTATTTATATCTTCTATAACAACCTTACCAAGAGTGGTGAACGACCCCAAATCTATGTTAAAGTGTTCAGATTGATAAGATCCATCCTGTATCTCTACAAATTCAAATACCCAACATGCCTCCAAGTATCTTCATGTTCCCTGTAATGCACATTCCTCGCTACGCACTTGTTACTGTCTGCATCTGCCTCTACATGTTGTTAATGTGTCAAGAATTTTATATAAATACGGTTCCGTATTGATACCGTGTTTGTTCTATTTTCCTGGATTCTGTTACTCTCGAGAACCTGAAGCTCATCCATGAGACTTCATTGCCAGTGGCTTTTTTTCCCCATTTGACTGCTGAGTTTTGTCCCAGACCAAAGGGATAATTTTGATTTGTTTATCCAATCAAATCTTAATTGTTCAACCTACTTGTCAATCCTTGCAATGGTTGAGCTGCTTTAATTTTGGATACTTTATCCCCCACCCGCCCTGTTTTGTTTTGTTTTGTGTGTGAGTTCTGTAGTTTTAAGCTGTGTTTACATGTACGATTCATTTAGAATTAATTTCTAAATGTATCATAAGAGAATGGTTGCCACCCCATTTTTTCATATTTTAATCTGATTGAACCACTTTTTGAAATCTCCTTTACTATCCATTTGTTGAGAAGCTTCTTTTTCCCCTCTTGAGTTGCCCTGGTACCTCTTTGAAAATCAATTTGTCATGTGTATGTGGGTATATTTTGGGGCTTCCTGTTTTATTCCATGGAGCTGTGTGTCTGTCTTTTTACCACTACCATATTGTCTTGATTACCAAAGCCTTATAGCAAGTGTTGGAATCAATTAGGGTAAGTCCTTTGCTTATTTTCAAAATTGCTCTCATTATTCAAAGTCCTTTGTGCTTCTCCATACCCTGTCGGTTTTGTTAGGACTTTCACTGGGAGCTCATTAAATTCATAAGTTGATTTCAGGGAAAATTGACATCTTAATAACATTGAGTCTTTTGATCCACAATTGTAGTCTATTTCTCCACGTCTTCTTTAATTCTTC